>CM070777.1:105419008-106619008 GCA_036346955.1 Dipus sagitta
AGAAACAGGGCTGTCCCTTCAGTTCCTTGGAGCGCTCAGCCTTCAGCTTCCCCTCCCATCCACCCAGCAACAATGCCAAAGTGCTGGGCATAGGTGGATAGAGACTAGACTCCACCTCAAACTCCTTTCTGCAAGTTATGCTCTGGTCCGAGGCTTCCTCCTCCAGGACTATAGGAGCTTCCGCTGGTTTGTGCAAATCCACACTGTGGTTAGGGGTAGCCAGCCGTCCAGGAACCTCCCAGGATAGCAATGGGTCTAGCAAACTGTAGTTTCTTCCCTACTCCTCTCCTGCCCCCTGGTGGACAGATGGTGTACCTCCTGCTTACTCAACTCCAACGGCTTCCCTCATCTATGGTTCAGTGTTGACCCTCAGAGAGTTAAAACATGCTGATGAAGCCGGGCGTGGTGGCGCACGCCTTTAATCCCAGCACTCGGGAGGCAGAGGTAGGAGGATCGTCGTGAGTTCGAGGCCACCCTGAGACTCCATAGTGAATTCCAGGTCAGCCTGGGCTAGAGTGAGGCCCTACCTCGAAAAAACAAAAAACAAAAAACAAAAAAAAAAAAAAACAAAAAAAAACCAAAACATGCTGAGCAGCAGGCTGCAGGAAAAGATGAAAGTCCAGGGCTCCACGCTATTACTTTTCTCTGTGTGTCTCTCCCTCTCTCACACACACAGAGCACTGCTTCCCAATGCCAGTAGTGGCTCTTAAAGTCTGGCAAACAAAAGCAGGCCCTACACTGCAAGGAGCAAGCTTATCTCTCTGAACGCACCTCCCTACTTAGAGCCAAGGTCTAAAAACTAGTGACCTGTCACTTGTATGAATTTGGTCAAAATAGTCTTTCTGAACATTTGGATTTTGTTGCCAACATTTAAAATCAGGTTTCATATAAAAGTCCAGATTTCTGTTGTAAAGTTGAACACTCTGGCCACTGTGGCACCAGATTCTTGGGTGGCTACATTGGCAGGCATTGAAGGAAGACCCCAACATTTGAGGAACAGGGAAAGGGCTTTAAAAATGCAAGAGGGGGACTGAAGAGATGGCTCAGTAGTTAAGGCACTTTCCTGCAAAGCCAGATAACCCAGGTTGATTCCCTAGGACCCATGTAAGCCAGAAGCACAAGGGGGTACATACATCTGGAGTTTGTTTGTAATGACTGGAGACCCTGACTCTCTCTCTCTCTCTCTCTCTCTCTCTCTCTCTCAAATAAATAATTTGGTTTTTGGGGGGGTAGTTTTTCAAGGTCCAAGAGAGGGCTGGAGAGATGGCTTAGCAGTTAAGGCACTTCCCTGAGAAGCCTAAGGACCCATGTTTGATTCTCCAGGTCCCACGTAAGCCAGATGCACAAGGTGACACAAGCGTGCAAGGTTGCACATGTGCACAAGGTGGCACAAGCGTCTGGAGTTCCATTGCAGTGGCTGGAGGCCCTGGCATATCATTTCTCTCTTTTTCTCATTTAAAAAAAAAATTACAGCCGGGTATGGTGGCGCGCGCCTTTAATCCCAGCACTCAGGAGGCAGAGGTAGAGGATCGCCATGAGTTCAAGGCTACCCTGAGACTACATAGTTAATTCCAGGTCAGCCTGGACCAGAGAGAGACCCTACCTTAAAAAAGGGGGGGTGGTGAGGGAGGGTATTACCATGGGATATTTTTTATAATCATGGAAGATGTTAATAAAAATTGGGAAAAAAAAGAATGAAATAAACTTGTCCCAAAACCAAAAAAATAAAAAATAAATAAAATGAAAAAAATACAAAAAAAAAGGGCCACAGCTCCTTGCTCTTCTGACATCAGATCCTCCCCATGCAGCCAGCAGATACCCCATCTGTCCTGGCCTGACAGAAATATACACCATAAATGAGAGTCACCAGTGGAATTTTCTGGTAACCATACTTAAAAAGTAAAAAAGAACCAGAGAAATCAATTTTATTGTTGTTCTTTTGTGTTGTGTTGTGTTTTTTTGTTTTGTTTTATTTTTGACATTTTCCTACATATACATTACATTTCAATCATATATACCCCACTATGGTGGTTTGAGTCAGGTGTCCCCCATAAACTTAGGTGTTCTGGATGCTAGGTTCCCCAGCTGATGGCAATTGGCAAATTAACGCTTCCTGGAGGCAGTGTATTGTTGGGGGTGGGCTTATGGGTGTTATAGCCAGTGTCCCCACACCAGTGTTTGGCACAGTCTCCTGTTGCTATGGTCCACCTTATGTTGGCCAGGGGGTGATGCCCACCCTCTGCTCATGCCGTCGTTTTCCCTGCCATCGTGGAGCTTCCGCCTCAGAGCCTGTAAGCCAAAATAAACCTCGTTTTTCCCCCAAGCTGCTCTTGGTTGGGTGATTTCTACCAGCAAAGCGAACCTGACTGCGACACCCACATTACCCTCCTTTGTCCCTTCCTCCTCACTGCACTGTCTTCTTCTCATCTCTTACCACTGACTGTGTTGTGGAAGAGAATGACTCCCCCGCCCAGGCAAACTTTAACTGTTACTAGCTCATTAGGGGAGAGATTAGCCTCCCAAGCCCTCCTCCTATCTACAACAGTGCTGAGGGTCCCACTGCATGCAGGTCTTGGGCAGTAAGCACATCTGGCGTGAGTTCTTGAGAGCCATGGCCTTGTCATGTCTAGATGCCAGAGTTCTACGACACCACGCCCACCCTCCATCTCTTACATTCTTTCCATCTCATCTTCCAAGAAATGCCCTGATCCGGACATGGTGGCGCACGCCTTTAATCCCAGCACTCGGGAGGCAGAGGTAGGAGGATCGCCGTGAGTTCAAGGCCACCCTGAGACTCCATAGTGAATTCCAGGTCAGCCCTACCTGGGTAAGACCCTATCTCGAAAAACCAAAATAATAATAATAATAAGTGCCCTGAGTCCTGGGAGGGATGGGGTGCATGCCTCATTTAAGACTAAGCAATCATCAGTCGCTTATTTTCAGCACTTGACCAGCAATGAGTATGGTTTTTCTGCAATGATCATCTCCCCTGGGGGAGGAGGAGCTTTTCTGATGAGGGCTGAGAGCAGAACTGATCTGCGGACATCCCAGCACTTGGAAGGTAGACATAGGAGGAGTGCTGTGAGTTCAAGGCCAGTCTGGGACTACAGAGTGAGTTCCAGGTCGGCTTGGACTAGAGTGAGACCCTACCTCGAATAAAAGATCTGGCACGGCATGTGAGTCCACACTGTCGGCATGTCTCAGCGCAGATCACCTGGATTTGAGGCGCTCGATAGGCACTTGTCACTGGCGACCATCGCAGTGCACAGGGCCACTCTCAAAGCCACCCTCCCCCTCAGCCACTCAGGAGGAACGGCACACCGCCGGCAGAGCTAGGAAAACAGCCAGGCAAGCGCTGGCCGGCCGTGGGCTTGGGCTACTTGAAGCGGTGTGTGGGAACACAGGCTTCGTCTAGATGAGTCCCTCGTTTGGCTTCTTGAATTCTTCCCCCAGGGTAGAAGGTCATAGCCAAAGGAGGGACAGAGTGGGATCTAAGAGTAACGTTGACTACCTCATTGCATGACAAGCAAGTCTAGTTTGCCTCAGGTCTCACCATTCCCGCGTGCAGTGGAAGGATGAAAGACCACATCTTGCGCAAAAGCAAAGCAAACACACTCCTTTTTTGTTTTGTTTTGTTTTTGTTTTTTCGAGGTAGGGTCTCGCTTCACTATGGAGTCTCAGGCTGGCCTCGAACTCACGGCGATCCTCCTACCTCTGCCTCCCGAGTGCTGGGATTAAAGACGTGCACCACCATGCCTGGCTCAAACACACTCCTTTGTGAGCAAAGAGAAGATTGCAGAAGTTGTTAATACGCAAACCATGTGTGTGTCCACATTTTGTTACCCTAGACCCCCCCTTCCCTTACCTTAGATGTATGAACCCGTTTGTGTTTGAATTTTGACTCTTTAAACAAACAAACAAACAAAAACTCTGCAAGGTGCTTGTACATGTATTTATACTGTTTTGGTCAAACACAAAGGTGGAGTGAGTGGTCCTTTGCAATGGAGTGTGAGAAACCGTTGTTTTGCTGGGTACTGCCTACAACGGCCACCAGAGGGCACCTGAAACCCGATTAAAGAGACAGCCTGCACAATTAAGAAGGCCCCAGCATTTCTATACCCACCCCAGGACATGCTCATAGTGCAAGTCCTCTTCTCTAGTATCCAAGTCATGCTCCCACCGCACCCCCAGGTGACAAGAGGCAGGTGGGGTCATCTGAAAAAAAACTCAGGCTTACAGGCAAACCCTTTTGCTCTGATCCAAGTCCTGACACCAAATGGGCAGGCCACCCAGAGCCATTGACCCCTTTCCTGAGCTGCAAAATGGGGACTGACATTCCTTCCAGAGAACATGTCCAGAGGACCAGAAGGAACAAAGCTTGCCCATCGATTTGGCTGAAAACCAGTGCAGGAATGCAAAGACACCAGGGCAGGCAGTGCCTTCTCCTCTTCTTCTTTTTCTTCCTCCTCCTCCTCTCTTCTCTTCTCTTCTCTTCTCTTCTCTTCTCTTCTCTTCTCTTCTCTTCTCTCTCTCTCTCTCTCCTCAAGAGTGACTGTGGCGCCCTGGGTAGATGTGATAGAAAAGGGAAGGTGAGAGACAGTATCTCATGAAGAAGGAGAGGAAGACACTCCTCTCCACAGACGGCTCACAAACCTCTCCCACCATCTCCCTGGAGTGGCTGCACAACAAGTGCAGAGATGGGAAGAGCCCTGGCAAGGTCACATAGCCCCATGGGTAGCAGAGCCCAGGTGTCCAGCCCAGTCTTCTGGCTCCTTGTCCAGAGCTCATCCTGCTGGGCTAGAATCCATCTTCCCGAAACCCCGCCTTCATGAACTTCCTTCCGGGCTCCCCATCAAAACCAAATCAACCCCAGTGGCGCCCACGGCGACTGAGATCAAGTACAGCCTAGTCAGCTCCACCTGCTGGGCCTCCGCCGTCTCACTAAGATGTCTAGAGAACAAACTGGAAGCCGGGCGTAGTGGCGCACGCCTTTAATCCCAGCACTCGGGAGGCAGAGGTAGGAGGATCGCCATGAGTTCAAGGCCACCCTGAGACTACATAGCGAATCCCAGGTCAGCCTGGACTAGAGTAAAGCCCTACCTTGAAAAAAAAAAAAAAAAAAAACTCTGGAATAGAGAATAAATTTGAGGGGCTAGATCGGTATTTAATATTTTCATTTATTTATTTGCAAGCAGAGAGAGATAGAAGAGAGAGCGAGGATGAGCACGCCAGGGCCTCTAACCCCTGCAAATGAACTCCAGATGCATGTGCCACTGTGTGCATGTGGCTTCATGGGGGTACTGGGGAATCTATCTCAGATAGTTAGTCTTTGCAGGCAAGCTCCTTAACCACTAAACCATCTCTCCAGCCACTGTAAGACCATTTTTACATGGCATCCATTTCCCAGTTCAGGTCACAACCCAAGATGGCTGCTGAACACAGCCAGTGTATACGTTCTGCCGGCAGAAAGGAGGGGCGTGAACTGGGGAGCCACCTCAGTGATCCAAGCACTTGTCACGTAAGCATGGGTGCCGGATGCTGTGGCTTGAGCACCTGTCATCCTAGTGTGCCCGCAACTAGAAGGGAGGCAGGGACTAGGAGAATCATCTAGAAGCTCGTGGGCCAGCTGGCCTGGCAACTTCAACAGACAGCAACAAGAGACCCCGCCTCAAACGAGGTAGGAAGTGAAGACTGACAGCCAAGTTGTCCTCTGACCTCACACATAAACCACGGCACACGCTCCCACGCTCACACGCATGAAGACACACACACACACACACACGTGATGAAAGGATCAGTACCCCTGGAGGAACGCCTCCTTCTAGAAGTGTCGTTCTCCGCTTCCACACCCATGCTTTTGACACCTGGGCACAGCTGCCTACAGAGAAACTGTCATTGCTCCAGGCAGCCATGTCCCAACTATAAAATTCTGTCCTATGTTTTTTAAATTATTTATCTATTTATTTCAGAGAGAGAGAGAATGGGCGCCCCAAGGCCTCCAGACACTGCAAACAAACCCCAGAGGCATGCGCCCCTTTGTGCATCTGCCTCAGGTAGGTCCTGGGGAATCAAACCATTAACCGCTAAGCCATTTCCCCACCCTGTTTTTTTGTTGTTTTTTGTCGGGGTTTTTTTGTTTTTGTTATTCTATACTAATTTTAATTTTTTTTCTTCTTTCTTTTTCTTTCTTTTTTTTTTTTTTTTTTTGTTTTTGTTTTTCAAGGTACAGTCTCACTCTAGCCCAGGCTGATCTGGAATTCACTATGGAGTCTCAGGCTGGCCTCAAACTCACAGCGATCCTCCTACCTCTGCCTCCCGAGTGCTGGGATTAAAGGCGTGTGCCACCACCCCTAACTTTCTTTTTATTATTATTAACAACATATTTTGTATGGATACATCATGTGCTGGTACCCTCTTTTCCCTCGTCCCTGCCCCATTCCATTGGGAACACTCCTTAGTGGGGTTCAGGTAACCCCTATGGGGCTGTGGTTTATGCACTGTGGGAGCAGCAGTCAGTTATTTGGTGGCAGAGGGATTTTTTTTTTTTTTTTTTTTTTTTTTTTTTTTTTTGAGGTAGGATCTCACTCCAGCCAAGGCTGACGTGGAACTCATTCTGTAGTCCCAGACTGGCCTCGAACTCACAGCGATCCTGTTACCTCAGCTTCCCAAGTGCTGGAATTAAAGGTGTGTGCCACTATGCCTGGCTCCAACTATAAAATTTGAAATGTGGGGCTGGAGAAGATGGCTTAGCGGCTAAGGCATTTGCCTTCAAAGCCAAAGGCCCCCGGGTTCGATTCCCAGGACCCACGTAAGCCAGATGCACAAAGGAGGCGCACGCATCTGAAGTTCATTTGCAGTGGCTGGAGGCCCTGGCTCATCCATTCTCTCCCTCACTCTCTGTCTACCTCTTTCTTTCTCTCTCTCTCAAATAAATAAATAAATAAAATATATTTTTAAAAACTTGGAATGTGGATGTTGTAGCACCAGCAGCGGTCACTGTTGCCCTCAGTCCCCAGCCTGCCACAGGCCCCTTTGCCATGCGAGCCATCCAGAGGACATCATCCACCCTGCATCTAAGAGGACAGGTTCATCTCAGAAGGGCTGGCACTGTTATGGCATAACTGAACAAGCGAAGCTGACTTCTCTGGGGCCCCTATACTGTTTTTCCGGATAGATCAGGAGGTGTCTGAGGTCCAGAACTATCTTGTGTGTCTTGTGCTCTGCACCACCCTCCTCCCTGAGGCCTGAGCCCCAGACATCTGCTGCTGGCCATGTCGCAGGCGGCCAGGCTCTGCTCCTTCTCCTCCAAGCCCGCCTGTAGCTACCATGGGGCAGGCAGGACCTGGCCCTGCCCTATCTAAGGCCATTTCACCACTCATCATCGCCTTAAGATGGAGCTACATCCTGATAAGCCCATCATAAGCTGATGATATCATTTAGTAAAAATCGCCTTTAATGCACCTAGCCTGCCGGGCTTCATAGCTTAGCCACAGTATGTAGAATGTAGGTTGACCCCCTCAGGATTGCTGTCCAACGGGGAATAGCAGACTTTCTCCTGAATGCAAACCGCTTTACTTGGTAAAGTAAAATAAAATAAAATAAAATTTTGTTAGTCAAACCATCATAGTACCGTCTATACTTTAAAGGATTATTATACTGTTTCTGGACTAGGCTTAGGCCAATTGGTCTGTCTCTCCAGAAGGAAAGTTTAAAAGCATTAAAATGCAGACAGAAAGCAGGCATGGTAAGCCGGGCGTGGTGGCTTACTCCTTTAATCCCAGCACTCGGGAGGCAGAGGTAGGAGGATCGCCGTGAGTTCGAGGCCACCCTGAGACTCCATAGTGAATTCCAGGTCAGCCTGGACTAGAGTAAGACCCTACCTCGAAAAAGAGAAAAAAAAAAAAAGAGAGAGAGAGAGAGAGAAAAAGAAAGCAGGCATGGTGGTACATGCCTATAATACCAGCATTCAGGAAGCAGAAAAAAGAAAGCCAATGCAAGTTTAAGGCCAGCCTGACCTATGTAGCAAGTTCCAGGCCAGCTATAAATTCCGTATGGAAATCCCCACCCCACCCCCACCCCCAGAGAAAGGAAGAGAAAAGAAGGAAGGGCGGGAGAGAGGAAACCATTAGCATGGAAATTGACCATTCTCTACTTTGATATTTTTTTTTTTTTTTTTTTTTGGCAGCACTGAGGAACAAATCCTGGGTGCTATCCAAACTAAGCAAACACTGCTACAAACACTCTTGCCTCTTGAATTGCATGCAACATGTCTTGGTTTTCTTTTTCTTTTTTTTTTTTTTTTTTTTTTTGGTATGTTTTTGAGACAGGGTCTCACTCTAGCCCAGGCTGACCTGGATGGAACTCTGTAGCCCAGGCTGGCCTCTAACTCACCACGATCCTCTTTCTACCTCTGCCTGGGATTAAAGGCGTGCACCACCACGCCCAACTTTCAACATGTACTTCAAAACAGAAAGCAAGTTAAAAACGAAACTTTTTAGCTTACTTGTGATAGAAATCAAGTATCACGAGAAAGACAGTGGGGCAAATGGGGACACCACTTATGTGACCTTGGGTGGGTCCCCCACGCACAGAGTCAGGCTGCACTAGCCGCGCCTCTCAAGATCAGCAAGTTGACGCGTGTGAAGCACAGCTCAGCCCGGAAGCAGGTAATCAGCTGGTAGAGGCTGGTTCCAAGGCCCCCTCAGATATCAAAGCTGCTCAAGTCTGTCAAATAAAATGGTGTCAGGGGCTGGAAAGATGGCTTAGCGGTTAAGGCGCTTGCCTTCAAAGCCAAAGGACCCAGGTTCGACTCTCCAGGACCCATGTAAGCCAGATGCACAAGAGGGCGCACACGTCTGCAGTTCATTTGCGGAGGCTGGAGGCCCTGGCGCACCCATTCTCACTCTGCCTTCTTTCCCTCTCTCAAATAAATAAATAAAAATAATTTTTTTTAAATGGTGTCAGATTTACAGTGAACACCTACTCACATCCTCCAGCAAGTTTGACTGTTTTGTTTTGGGTTTTGGAGACAAGGACTCACTATGTAGCCCAGGCTGGCCTTGAACTAAAGATCCTCCTTCCTCAGCCTCTTCCTAGTGCTGATATTACAAACTGCACCACCATGCCCAGATCTCTTGTACCCTGGAAATCACCTTGTTTGTTTTTATTGTTTTTTAATATTTTATTTATTTATTTGCAAGGAGACAGGAGAAGGGGGGGAGATAGAGAGATAGAATGGGTCCACCAAGGCCTCTAGCCACTGCAAATGAACTCCAGATGTATGCGCCACCTTGTGCATCTGGCTCCACGTGGGTCCTGGGGACTCGAACCAGGGTTTCCAACACTGCAGGCAAGCGCCTCAACGACTGAGCCATCTCTCCAGCCTTTTATTTTTATTTTTCTGGCTTTTAGCTTCTTTTATTAACAGAGAAAGAGATAGGATGGGCACACCAGGGCCTCTTGCCACTGCAGATGAACTCCAGACACATTGTCCACTTCGGCTTTACGTGGGCACTAGGATATCAAACCCAGACCATCAAACTTTGCACACAGGTAACAGCTGAGCCATCTCCCCGGCTCCTAGTCAGTTTTTAATCCATAAAACAGCGTAAATGCTATGTAATGTCAGACTGTGTTGAGAGGGAATCATATCAAGAAAAAAATCTGTTCAGGACAGGTACAGTTATCTTCTGTCATGTTTTCTATCCGCGGTTGATTGAATCCCCAGATACAGAACCTGCCAATATGCAAGGTCAGCTCTATGCAAGAATGTTTCACCTTCTAATTCTTCCAGAATTCTATCTAAATGGGAAATTAATTTCCAGGTCTTTTGTTTGAGTATGTATGTATGCATGCATGTAAGTATGTGGAGACAAGGTCTCATGAAGCCCTGTCTGGCCTCCTTAGGTAGCCAAAGATGACCTTGAGTTTCTGATCTTCCTGCTTCTACCTCCAGAGGACTGAATTACAGGTGTGGGCCATCACACCCAGTTGTGTCATGCTAGGGATTAAACTTAGGGTTTCATGCATTACTAGGAAAGCACTCTACTGACTGAGCTGCATTTCCAGCTTCTTGTGTTTGCTTTAAAAAAAATTCTTTTTTCAGTCTGAAGAGATGGCTTAGCGGTTAAGGTGCTTGCCTGTGAAGCCTAAGGACCCAGGTTCAACTCCCCAGTACGCCCATAAGCCAGATGCACAAGGTGGTGCATGCTTTTGGAATTCATTTGCAGTAGATAGATGCCCTGGTGCACCCATTCTCTCTCTCCTCTCTCTCTCTCTCTCTCTCTCTCTCTCTCTCTCTCTCTCTCCCTCTTTCTCTCTTTCAAATAAATAAAATATTAAAACATTTTTTTTCAGTACTGGTCATAAAACCCAGAGCCTTGTGCATTCTAGGCAAGTTCTCCATCTCTGAGCCACACCCCCAACTCCTGGGTGTGTTTTAAATGTTAGCAGGTAGAGTGGGGGGGGGCTGCCCCTTGGTGGGTGCATGTGGAATTGGCAGTGATGGGGGGCGGGGGAGTTCCCTGAACCACACTGCCTTACCTTCAGCAAACACCGCAGGTCAGACACTGTGGCGGGGCTGCCTCGAGCCACCCACTGCCTGGGAGAGGTCTGATAAGACACAGCTGAGAATATTGACTTGAGGCCCTAGTGGGCAAGAGGTCCTCTCACTGGGTACTGGGGCTGCCCAAAGCTAACCCTGTCCTCCTGCTTCCTGGGACCCTCTTGTACATGTTTGCCAGTCATGACAAAAATTATTTTACCACCGGGCGTGGTGGTACACACCTTCCCAGCTGAGGCAGTAGGATCGAGAGTTCAAGGCTAGCCCCAGCTATAGAGCTCTAAGCCAGTGAGACCTTGCCTCACAAACAATAAGGACTAGGGGAAGTTCAGGCAGTAGGGTGCTTGCCCGGCATAGGCAAGGCCTGGGTTCAATCCCCAGCACCACATAAACTGGGCTGCTGTTGCACAACTGTAATTTAACACATGTGTTTAGAAGGTAGAGGTACGAGGATCAGTGGTAGTTCAAGGTTATCCTTGGCTACATAGGGAATCTGAGGCCAACCTTGGCTAGAGATTGTCTCAAAAAAACAGCAGGAAGGAAGGAAGGAAGAGAGGGAGGGAGGGAGGGAGGGAGGGAGGGAGGGAGGGAGGGAGGGAGGGAGGGAAGGAAGGAAGGAAGGAAGGAAGGAAGGAAGGAAGGAAGGAAGGAAGGAAGGAAGGGGAGCTGGACATGGTGGCACACGCCTTTAATCCCAGCACTCAGAAGGCAGAGGTAGGGAGATCACTATGAGCTTGAGGCCTGAGACTAGAGAGAATTCCAGATCAGCCTGGGCTAAAGTAAAACCCTACCTTGGAAAGAAACAAAAAAAGGAAAGGAAGGAAGGGAGGGAGGGATGGAGGGAAGGGAAGAAAAGGAAGGAGGAAGGGAAGAAGGGAAAATAGGAGGGAGGGTAAAGGAAGAGTTTATCATGAGCCCAAACAGCTAGGCAGCTGCTGCTCTGGGAAGGAGTGCTATTGGTTTTGTCCCTCGTGGTAAGCAAAGTCCCTTACTATGACTGTGCAAATCCCTGGCCATGAAGACAATGCCAGCCTCCCCGGAAGCCCAGTTCCATGAAGGTGGGCGGCTGAGATGACCGAGCCTCAAGGGCTGCAAAGACAAGCACCCGGAGAGGAGCAGGCCTGAGTGAGCCCACAGCAGGGCCACACCTGAGCTTCCTGGGCCAGCCTGTCCCTATTTCCTGTCTCCTCCATATCTGTTGGTTTCCAGCAAGTCTAAAATAACGCAGGCCCCATCACAGGGTTACTGAAGTTCCACACACATGTAGTTGAGCACTACACAGAACATAGATCCGCCTGAAACTTCACTGCGGTGGCGTTGGGGTGTTGGGGATGCTACACCCAGCTGTCTCCTAAAACGTCTCCCTAAACCTTGGGAGTTAGCTTCAACAGATAAGCAAACGCCTTCACAACTGAAGAAACCCGTATACACCCACAGGCACACAGTACACCCTCCGTGTGCAAACACAGGCTGAGCATACACCCTTTCTATCAAACAGGGTATTAAAAAGGGTGGTAAGAAGCAATCAGGGTGGGTGTCACTGTGAATGGAGTAGGGACAAGTTCATGTATCCGTGCCAAGTCCCGTCCTGAATTATCTCAGCAATCTAGAAATCAAGGGCATGACAGGCCATTGCTGAAAATAAACTGGACATCTAGAGGGCCTCCTCTGTCCCTGGCAAAGGAATGAAAGAGGCAAAACGACTTGTCACAAGGAAGTGGCCTGTGTGCCTGGCCAAGGGCAGGCTCCAGAACTGGACAGTCTTGGCTTCCAAGCCCAGTTCCACCGCTTTCTAGGTGAGCCTGTTACTTGAGCTCACAGCCTGGCTTTCCTTATCTGCAAGCAGTCCTGATGCTGAGGTTGGAGGGACAGCAGACTGACCCCTGATGAAGGCCACCCAGCTCCTACTTCACGGAGTGTGCTGGAAAGGTCACAGGGGCCTGGACCTCTGACAGCGTGCTGTGACCTGTGAGGTGCTGCGCACAGATGAAGGACTATTGCCCACGACCATGCCCTGAGCAACAACCAGCTTGCAACAAGGGAGAGTCTTTGGAAACCGGGAACCCTGCTTCCTGGACCCCTCTCCGTTTCACCCCAGGAGAGGCCTTCTGCCCATCTCTCATACCCACATGAATATAGGATGCCCACACAGCATGGGCCAGTTGGCAGAGCCAGCCAAAGCTTTATTTTGGAAAAGACAATTGAATAGGGTTTTAGTGGAGGACACGGGCCAGAGGGATACCCCAGGCAGGAGACTCCTTCCAAGGTTGAGGCTGAGGGCTAGGGCAGAGCCTCAGATGGGTGGGTCTCTTGTTCCCTGTGCTCCCCCAAGCAGCTGTCTTCCTCGTGGGCTCAGAGGGGGCAACCGCAAGGGCAGGGCCCGGGCTGGCAGGGGCCGCAGTGGTGGTTCACTTGGGCAGGATGTCAGAGGACTCAGACACCAGCTTCCCGTCGCGGGTCTCAATCTTCTTCACGACCACGGCCTTGGTGCGGCTGAAGGTGCTGGAGCTCCCCGCAGGGCTGAAGGGTGGGAAGGAGCTGACTCCGTAGCTAAAGCCAGGGCTAGTGAGGCCCCCGTAGGATGAGCTCAGTCCTCCTGGGCCGGGACAGAGACAAAACGAACCACGTGAGCACAGCCGTGGGGGCCCTTCCCTCTGCTCACTCCCGGATAGACATGGTTTTCCTAACAGCTGCAAGGCCCTGACAAGCACTCATCTGTACCGTTGCTTTAGTCATCCCAAAGGAAAATGTACAGGCATATCAAAGCGTATAGGCCAGGCGTGGTGGCGCATGCCTTTATACCCAGCACTCGGGAGGCAGAGGTAGGAGGATTGCCAATGAGTTCAAGGCTACCCTGAGACTACATAGTGAATTCCAGGTCAGCCTGGGCTAGAGTGAGACCCTACCTCAAAAAACCTATATAGCTCAATAAATAATTTTTAAAAATTAAAGAAAGATAAAGCTGGGTGTGGTGGTGCACGCCTTTAATCCCAGCACTCAGAAGGCAGAAGTAGGAGGATCACAGTGAGTTCGAGGCCACCCTGAGACTATGCAGTGAACTCCAGATCAGCCTGGGCTAGAGTGAGACCCTACCTTGGAAAACCAAAACAAAATAAAAATAAAAGCAGGGCTGGAGAGATGACTTATTGGTTAAGGCATTTGCCTGCAAAGCCAAAGGACCCAGGTTCGATTCCCCAGGATCCACGTAAGCCAGATGCACAAGGTGGCTGATGAACCTGGAGTTTGTTTGCAGTGGCTAGTTGCCTGGTCGTGCCCATTCTCTCTCTGTCTGTCTCCTCTCTACTCTTTCTCTCTCTCTACCTGCAAATTAATTAATTAATTAATTTTAAAAAGGGAAAAAAATAAAAGCATATAATAACATGCAAATCATTCAGGAACCATTTATTTGGAACTTTCTATTAGTAACTATGTTTTGAGGGTCCTGAGCACGTTATTCATCATCCTGGGTCTCTTCTAAGATCAAGAGTCCTGACCTTCGCTTTGTCTCTGTCAACTGCAACTGACCACAGCCTCCCCCAGAGCTCACACCTCCCAGGCCCCCTAACCTCCGTCTCCAGGGAATACACACCTGCATAGCCACTGGTGGTCTTCGTGTGGATACTCATATTCTGCATCCCGGACTCCAACCTATACCCAGACACGTGGGGTGTCAGAAGCAACACGGGCCCTTTTCCAGAAGGCACCCAACTCCACCCCGCTCCAGGCCCCAGGGATGGGTTCCAGTGGGACACCTCCCACACTCACCGGCTCTCCTCGCCTTCCAGTAGCTTCCTGTACGTAGCAATCTCAATGTCCAGGGCCAGCTTGACGTTCATGAGCTCCTGGTACTCACGCAGCTGCCGCGCCATGTCCTGCTTGGCCCGCTGCAGGGCGGCCTCCAGCTCGGCCAGCTTGGCATTGGCGTCCTTAATGGCCATCTCCCCGCGATGTTCAGCATCAGCGATGGCGGCCTCCAGGGTCGCCCTCTGTGAGGAAGGGAACCGGTCAGCAGGCGGTCTCTGGTGTACCTCCTCCCCAGCACCCACCTAAACCACCACCTTGGGCCACTTTTACGATCCTCCCTGCCTGACCTAGACCAACTCCACCAAGCTCAAAGAAAATGCTACCAGTGAGTCTGAAGACACAACAGAGGAAACAGGAGAAGCTTCCAGGCAATTCCCCTCACACACTTTCTCCCTGCAAAGTCCTCCACCTTAACTGGACCACATCTCTGCGTCCAAGACTTTTCACCAAGCAGTAAAACTCAGCCTTGTCCCGACACACATGATGGATTCAATAGAGTAGGTATAGGGGCTACCTGGACCCCCAGCCTACTACCCAGTCTCATTCTGGCCTGTGCTGGCTACAGATGCTCAGCATCCCTCCGTTTCCCCCACAGCATCTGAGAAAGTTGGCTAGAAGCTGGGTCTGCCAAGACTGGATTCTGGTCTCAGACCTCTCCCTTCTTCTTTCAGGACCTCCTCCCTACCAGTCCCATCCACAGTTCAAAGATACCTGGCCTTTGAGGGCCTCGATCTCCGCCTGCAAGCGGCTGATGCTGCGGTTCATGTCGGAGATCTCCTTCTTCGTGCTGCGCAAGTCATCTTCGTGCTTCCCAGCCAGCGTCTGCAGCTCCTCGTACTGTGGGGGTGAGGGGTGAAGTGAGGTTTCAGACGGGCCTTGCAGGAGCCCACCACTGAGGGCAAGCCCTTTCTGGGAGCTTCTGGAACCCTCTGTGCAGGCCCAGCTCCCAGCTCCCAGCAGGCAGAGAGCAGAGTTTGGGACTCTGCTCTCGCCTTTGCCCGTCGTCGGGGAGACGTGGCCCAGCGCTCTTCACCTTGATCTGGTACATGCTCTCGGCCTCGGCCCGGCTGCGGTTGGCAATGTCCTCATACTGGGCGCGGACCTCGGCAATGATGCCGTCCATGTCCAGGGAGCGACTGTTGTCCATGGACAGCACCACGGACGTGTCTGAGATCTGGGACTGCAGCTCACGGATCTCCTGTGGAGCAAGGGACAGGTAATGACGCTCTGTCTCTGTACACGGCGCCCTTTGTGGAAGAGCCTTCCTTAGGGGTAAAGGGACAAGAGGAGAGCTGGTGGGAGCTAGGCTTGGAAAAGGGCAAAGTTGCGGCAGAAGGAAGATGGTCCAAACCCTGGGCTGTGGAGGGCAGGATCCAAGGAAACCTGATTTGGGGTGAATAACCAAAGGTACTCGCACAGCTGCTGAGTACTGGAATAACCACTATGTCCCTAAGTCCAAAGACAAGGAACAAGGGCTTTGAGCATACTGTGGACCCAAGTTAAGCTTGACTGCCAATCTCTGTATCTCAGAGCCTATTTCCCTGTTTCAGGTAGGAAAGCAGAACCCTAGAACATTAACTGGGCTAATACTGGTGGCTATAGTTATTTAATAGTGGGCTAGAGGTCATGGGCTGTATATCAGAGAGGGGCACTGACAGGTTGGGGCTTCTCCACCCCCGGCCCCTGAACACATACCTCTTCATGAAGCTGCCGGAGGAAGTTGATCTCATCTGTCAACCCTTCCAGGCGAGACTCCAATTCCACCTTGTTCATGTAAGCTTCATCCACATCCTGAGGGTAAGATGAGGGGCCTGAGCTTTATGTTGAGGGGATCCCCACCATCCACTCAATGGCTGGACTTGGGACCTTCTAAAGAGTCACTTTGCCTGCCCCTTGTGGCCGATCCTCCAGCCTTCCAACCACACAGGCTTCACCCCAGCTTTCTGCAGCCACCACCCCCAGAAGCTACGGCTGGGCCACCACTCTGCCCCACTTTCTGACCAGGATCATCTGACACTGACATCCACAGTCCTACCCAAGCACACCCAGTGACTCCTCTGTTCTTGTCTAGCTTTCCGTTCCGTATCTTGAAGTCACCAAATATTAAAAGAAATGAAGTGTGTCCCATCACTTAGAAACACTGAGGTTGCCCGAATTCTATACAGGACTTAGAAACATCTAGAAAACTCTTAGTCCAAGTCCCTAAGCCCAGGCTTCACAGCAGTGGGAAGACCCTCACCTTCTTGATGAGGACAAATTCATTCTCCATCTCTGTACGCTTGTTGATCTCATCCTCGTATCTAGTGAGGAAAGATTTAGCATCAGGAGGTGAAAAAGCCAAAGTGGGTCTTTTAATGATAGTGCTGCTGCTGCTGCTGTTTCTAGGGGTTGAACCCAGGGCCCTGTGCATTCTAAGCACATACTCTCTACAACTGAGCTACACCCCCAGTGCCTTGGGTCTTCTAAGTGGGCCATGAAGATCTTTCTGGGAAATTCAGCTTAGAGACGCAGGATATGAGAGACTGGTCCTTCTGTCCTCTCACTGTAGTCTTTCCTCTCCCCACCCCACCTGATTCTCAGCCTGTGGGGAGGCCCAGAGTGGGAAACGTCCCTCCAAATCCACAAACAGACATTGGATTGGGCATATTTGAGAAGGTTAGCACAGGACCCGACATAAGTCCTCAGAGAACTCCCTGATGGTTGTCAGGATTGTCAGTGTAAAAGCAGGGTCCCCACTGGTGCCTCTGTCTCTCACTTAGGCTTCTTTTTTTTTTTTAAAGACAGTCTCACTCCGTAGTGCACAGACTGGCTTCAAAGTCACTATGTAGCAGAGAATGAACTCCCTCCTGATCCACCTGCCTCGACCTCCCAAGTATGGAATTACAAGTGCGTACCACCACACCTGGCTCATGTGGTGCAGGGGCTTGATCCCAGGATTTCGTTCTTGCTAGGGAAGTATTCTACCAACTAAGTTACATCCCCAGACCCTAATGTTTGCTTGGTTTTCTTTTTAGTTTTTGAGAGCGGGTCTAACTATGTAGCCATGGCTGGAAACTCACTAAATAGACCATGCTGGCCTCTAACTTGTGGCAATCCTGTCTCTGACTCCTGAGTACTGGGATCGTAGGTGTACACCACGAAGCCCAGCTTAGACGTACTATTTAAATATGAAACTTGTCGGCCAGTTCTGTACAGGCCTGAAACTGAAAGTAGGTGGATATTATTAACAATCATTCCAGGACAATGAGCATAAATAGAGGCATTCCCAAGGAAGGCCTCCCTAGTAACACAGGACCAAACTCATAAGCAGAGGGCTATGGGGCCTTGGAGCTCTGGTCCTAAAAAGCGGATCAGGACAAGATGACTTCAGATGGGGCGTGGTGGTGGGGGCTCACTTATTCTTGAAGTCCTCCACTAATCCCTGCATGTTGCCAAGCTCTGCCTCCAGCTTCAGCTTATCCTGGCCCAGGGACTTCCAGCTGCCTCCGCAGGTTATTAATGTAGGTCTCGAACATGTTATCCATGTTGCTACGCGCCGTCTTTTGCTGCTGCAGCAGACTCCACTTGGTCTCCAGCATCTTGTTCTGCTGCTCTAGAAAGCGCACCTACAGGGGAAGGAGACAGCAAAATGGTCCACATGTGGCCAGGGTTAGCATCTGGAGAGAAGCAAGCACCATCTTTTCTCCCGGTACACTCCAGAAGGAAGAGGGCCCTGAACACAAGAGCTGTTAGGCAGTTCTGGATCACCGATGCCCTGCAGATGATGACACAGGGGGACGATGAAGTGGCATCAGGGACGCTAAACCCTCCAGCACATGGAGTGGGAGGGTCATGTTACCCTGGGTGAGGTAGGCTAACACTGCACCTGCAGAACAGGTTTTATTTACATAGATTGGACATCACAGATCGATTTAAAAAAAAGAAGGGGCTGGAGAGATGGCTTAGCAGTTAAATGCTTGCCTGTGAAGCCTAAGGACCCCAGTTCGAGGCTCCACTCCCCAGGACCCACGTTAGCCAGATGCACAAGGGGGCGCACGTGTCTGGAGTTCGTTTGCAGTGGCTGGAGGCCCTGGCGTGCCCATTCTCTCTCTCTCTCTGCCTCTTTCTCTCTCTGTCTGTCGCTCTTAAATAAACAAATAAAAAAAATTTTTTTAAAAAGCCTAACTTTCTAAAGATGCATTGATCTACATTTCATATAAGTTTGAAGAATGAAATAGATTATTCATATCAAATATCATCACCATCATTTGGAGTGACTTTGAAGAAAGACCTCGTGCAAATTCCAGGAAAACTTTCTTCCTGAGGCCCAGAGAACATTCGTCAGAAGACCTGGGTTCTGTGTCAACACTGCTACTAACCTGAGCTGTGTGACTTGGCCTGCTGTTCCACTCTGAGAGCCTGGGTCTCCCCCACCCAGCAACAGCCTCCAGGGGCTCAGGTAGGAAGAACCCATTTGTTTGTGTATTTTTTTTCAAGGTAGGGTCTCACTCTAGCCCAGGCTGGCCTCAAACTCTCCTACCTCTGCCCCCGAGTGCTGGGATTAAAAGTGTGTGTCACAGCCGGGTGTGGTGGTGCATGCCTTTAACCCCAGCACTCGAGAGGCAGAGGTATGAGGATCGCGGAGAGTTCGAGGCCACCCTGAGACGACATAGTGAATTCCAGGTCAGCCTGGGCTACAGTGAGACCCTACCTCAGAAAAGAAAAAAAAAAAAAAGTGAGTGTCACCACACCTGGCTTATAGAACCTACTTGTAGTAGGAGAAGAAGCTAGCTAGGCGGCAGGGCTATAGAAGGCTCCTCCCTTACATGGTTCCAACTCTCAGGTTCAGGAGGGTCTCCCCACACCCTTAACCCAGCAACAACAACCCTCCCCTCCTGCCACACACACATAGGCTCATGGAATCCCAGAATGAAACTAAGGCATAAATTACAGGGGTAATTTTTATAAGATTGTTCAAAGACAGAGAATGCATTTTTTTTTAATCAATCCCAAGTTGTGTTCTTAAACTGGGGAGACTTGGGAGAGATCGCTATCCTAAAGTTACAATATAGTCACAGGAAGGCAGATAGCACTAGAGAGAATTACACTAAATAAGGTAACCCAAACCCAGAAAGACAAAAACTGCGTGTGCTTTCTTGTTTACAGGTCCTAACTTTTAATGTTTGTACGTATGTTAGGATGGGAATCTGAGGCTACCACCTGTGAGTCCAGACAGGAAAGACCATGAGAGGGGAAAAAATAAAAAGCACACATGTAGTATAAAAGCAGAAATGAGGGTTGGGGAGGTGGCTCAGTGGTTAAAGGTACTTGCTGGTAAAGCCTATGGTCTGAGTTTCGATTATTCAGGACTTAAGTAAAGCCAGATGCGCAAAGAGGCACACAGGTCTGGAGTTCATTTGCAGTGGCAAGGGGCTTCAGTTCATCCACTCCCCCTACCCTCTCATAAATAAGTTCTGAAAAATTGTAAAGCAGAAAGGAGGCTAAGTTTGGGAGGGAGAGGAAGGGAAAGGGGGAAAAATGAAACAAAAAAAAGTTTGGTGGCGCATGCTTTTAATCCCAGTACTGGGGAGGCAGAGGTAGGAGGATCACTGTGAGTTGGAGGCCACCCTGAGACTACATAGTGAAACCCAGATCAACCTGGGCTAGAGCAAGATCTTACCTCGAAAAAAAAAAAAAAGATTTTCAAAGAAAAGGTACAGTATCATTATTTTCCTACAATCCTTGTTCTGTTCTAATTCCTTTTTGTCCCAAAACTTGTTTTAAGGAAAGAAATTCTAGCATTTACAGCATTTGGTCTTAATGGAATGTGCAGTGCGGGCCAGACACTGCTAAACTCTTCCTGTCTTCTGGCAGAAACTGACCTAGGGCTGATCACGCCCATTTTACAGATGAGGGAATCGGGACAGGCAAGACGTGAACGGTGGTGCCCTGTGAACCAGAACTTGTCCACCAGGACCTCAGGCCTGGTGAAGTCAAGGGCACTTGGAGAGCACGACCCACAAACCCGCCCTCCATAAAGAAGAGGCGCTGGGGAGGGGCGGGGGGGGTGGGGTTCAATTCCCAAAGCCCCGGAGGCCCCAGGTGTTCCCTCCTCCTCCCGTTCCCACAATGCCTCCCAGGAGCCAGTCATGAGGAAAGGACCAATCGTCCTGGGGCCCCGAGGGCCATCGGGCAGGCGGCCGGCCCAGCAGCGCTGCAAACCTGGCCGGGGCGGTTGGGGCGGAGCCCGGGGAGGAAGGGTGAGAGGGCACCGGGGCCGAGCGGGCGCAGAAGGGCGTGGGTCTGCCCCCGCGGTTATCTGGGGCCATAAAACTCGGGGTTGAACAGCACGTAGAGGCAGGGCGCGGGGTGCAGTGCCCGCAGACTTTGAGTCCTGCCAGGGCTTTCCCGAGGCCGGGCCCCAGACGGCCGCCCGCGCCCCGCCCACGCTGCGCCCCGCCGGCCGGGGGCCAAGGCGTGACTCAGCCCGGAGCCCCCGCGCTGCGCCCGGCACCTGCGTCCCGCCCGGTTCCACCGGGACGCGGCGGCCTGCTAGAATCCTACCAAAGCCCCATTACTTAACAGCTGGGGAAGAAGAGGTGCACCGCTGGGAAAGCCTCGAGGCGGAGCTAGGGAAGAGGGGGTGAACCTGGAGGACTTCTGCCCCAACCAGCTTGAGCAGCAGGGTGGGCTCCAGGCTCCCCAGAAGACAGGTGGGGAAGGCAGAGAGAAGACGCCCCGGGATTTAAATCACAAGCCATCCAGACGGTCTCCAACCCCTCCCCAGGCCAAACTGAAGTGAATGAAAGGAGCTGGAAGGATGGGTGGGTGGGGGCCGACTTGGAGCTCACGGAGGGAGGCCGTGCGGGGCCCATCACCTAGAGCATCAAGAGAAAGGGCCTGAGCTGCCCAGCGAGGCCCCTCACCTTGTCGATGAAGGAGGCGAACTTGTTGTTAAGGCTCTTGATCTGCTCCTTCTCCTGAGTGCGCACAGCCTGGATGTTGGGGTCCACCTCCAGCTTCAGGGGGCTCAGCAGACTCTGGTTCACCGTGACCGCTGTGATGCCCCCCACACCAGCCCCGCTAAAGCCACCGCCCAGGCCCATGCCAGTGCCCATGCTGCCCCTGAAGATGCCGCTTCCCGTCCGGGAAAAGCTGGAACTGCTGATGCGGGCACCGGGGCCACTCGTGTACGAGCGGCTGCTGAAAGCCCGGGGGCCGGAGGTGGACACCTTGTAGGACTTCTGGGTCACCCTGATGGACATGGTGGAGGCTGGAGTGAAGGCTGTAGATCTGAAGACGGAGGTTCGAGGACAAGCAGAGCAGCTGCTCCTACGCGGTGGTGGGGCAGCGCCCAGCACAAGGCCTCTTATAGAGGAGAGCCCAGCCCCAGGGGAGGTTTTTCCCTCTCACCTGAGTGGCTAAGCGCCGAGGGGGGCAGGACTAAGTCGGGACACCTGCCACCTCCAGTCAGGACTCGGGTGAGGGCAGCAGAGAGCTGCTCCCACCCAGGATCCCACACTAGCACCACCTCAGAAGTCTAGAGAGAGCCCTTCAGCTGCCGTGAAGCGGGAAGAAAGGAGTCGGCCCTGCCAAGCAGATTAAGAAGCAAAGAGACGGGTCTGGCTGGGGTCGCCCAGGCCTGGAACCGGAGCTCCTGGGTCTTGTCTCCCAACCTTCTGTAAGAAACAGACTGGACTAGGAAGTCTGGGAGGAAGGGGTCCCCCAGCGTCTGGGTCTCTTCCTCCTCCTTTCTCCTCTTCTTTTTTCAAGTTGTTTTTGGTTGCTGTTGTTTTGTTGTTGTGTTGTTGTTGTTTTGTTTTGTTTTGTTTTGTTTTGTTTTGTTTTGTTTTGTTTTGTTTTGTTTTGTTTTTTGAGGTAGGGTTTCACTCTAGCCCAGGCTGACCTGGAATTCATTATATAGTCTCAGGGCGGCCTCGAACTCACAGCGATCTACCTATACGTCTGCCTCCCGAGTGCTGGGATTAAAGGCGTGCACCACCACATCCGACTTTTTCAAGTTTTTTGAAATGGGGTAAGACTTGTGTAGTCTAGGTCGGCCTCAAACTCCTGATCCTCCTGCCTCCAGCCTCCAGGAGATGCTGGGATCACAGGCCTTGGCCACCACACGTATCTGTGTCTCTGCTGATATCCCAAAGACACCTTCCTTCAGAAGTGCCCACGCTGGGCTGGAGGGATGGCTTAGCGGTTAAGGCACTTGCCTGAAAAGCCAAAGGACCCAAGTTCGATTTCCTAGGACCCACATAAGCCAGATGCACGAGGGAACGCATGCATCTGAAGTTCCTTTGCAGCCCTGGCACGCCCATTCTCCACCGCCCCCCCCCCCAGTAAATAAGTAAAAATATTAAAAGGGCCCTGGCTGGCAGGGCCCTTACATTTGCCTCCTCTGTGCAGGTCACTGCTGTACCCCTTCCAGTGCAGTGCCCAAAGGGACTAGGGGATGCAGAGTGTGGTGGTGTGCCTTTAGTCAGGCTGTACCACCACACCCTGCTCAGGCAAGAGGAGCCTGAGGTAAGAGAATCCCTGGGAGTTTGAACCCAGCCTGGGGGCTACAGAGTGGGCACCAGAACAACCTGGGCTAGAGGGAGACTCTACCTCAGAAGGAAAAAAAAAGAGGGGGGCGTGGGGGGGGAAATATTAGTGGAATAAATGAACACCCAAGCACTCTGTCTACTCCAGTCTGGTTTGTAGGTGCAAGATAGAGCCAGCCAACACAGCGCTTTCCTGTTTCTGGACATAGGCCAGTGTTGTGTCTTCTCAGGACCTCAGGATTCCACAGGCCAGACTGAACACTGTAGGCCTCCTTGAAGGGCACTGAGAATAAAGATCAAAATGAGAGAACTGAGGCATTGCACGGGCTGAGGGGGGGGGGGGTGGGAGCAGGGGTCATCATTATTACTGTTTCCTTGGGGAATCGTTCCCATGGTTTCCAGTGGGTGAGTCATGGGAGGTGGAGGAGAGGGGAGTGGCTCTGCTGGTGAGTCATCCGGTAGCCACCTGGACCCTCCTTGTCTTCCCTGGCCCCCAAGAGAGAGGAAGAACCCCTGCACCTGTCTCCCTGAGCCCATTATCAGCTTGAGTCAGGAAAGCAAGTCGGGGCACAGCGTGCACCTGTGAAAGGCTGGAGACAGGCACCTGCGCAGGGCCCTCCAGGCGCGGGTGGGGCAGGCTGGGCAGGCTGTGGGTGGCAGGCAGGAGGTTTGAGTCCCCCAGGCAAACATTCTGCCTGCAAGTAAACTCCCCGATGCCTGGGGTTGGGTTCTCTGGAAGGTACTGCCGGGTGTGGCATGGGGACTGGGTGGATCTCTGCTAGGGAAATCAGATGACTGACACCCAGTCCTCCCCACCCCCCGCCACCAGAGAAAGGGACAAGCAGGTGGCAAACCCAGGAAGGGGGCAGCCACCTGGGAGGACACATATATGGCTTCTTCCTTCCTGGGCTCCAGGAGACATATGCAAGATTCCAGAAGGACAGGCATATAGGACAGAGAGACCCAAAAACCCTCTCCTAGGGACACAAACTCCCACACCCACACACACACACACACACACACACAACACAACACAATTTGAGACCTTCCAGAAAGGCAAATCCAGAGATCCTGGAGGGGATACATTGGCACATCCCTCCCTTTCCTCTACCCTTCTCCCTCCACAGGTCCTGGGCACCTGGCATGCTAGGAAGAGGGAAATCCACATAGGGCCTATTTATACCAAGCCCTCTTAAGGCCCCCCAAACTATATTTCATCCTGGGAGGAAGGCTGATTTGAGGGTGCGCCTCCAATCCAATACACACCCTCACCCAGCAGAACTGGGAGACTTCTTGCAGCAAACCAAAGGGAGGGACATGGGCCCTGTGCCAAACTAACTAGCGAGGGAGGAGGAAGGAGAGAAGGAGGGGCTGGTCAGACAGGTATGGCAGCCCTGAGGAGGGACAACCAACTCTCCCTTTCTTTCTCCTCCTCCCACGACCTGGAAGGGCACTCAAAGAAGTGACTGTCCCCAAAGTCTTGTTTTAGGCAACATGAGGAATGCAAACCAGCTATCCAGAATCCTTCCTGAATCTCAACCCCTCCCCCACCCCAGCTACTGGTTCCTAGGTCTAGGAGTATCTTTTTTTTTTTTTTTAAAGTGGAAACACTACACAAATCCAACTGTTTTTTTAAAATTTTTTATTTATTTATTTGGTTGAGTGATAGAGAATGAAAGAATGGGTGTGCCAGGGCCTCTAGCCACTGCAAATGAACTCCAGACTCATGTGCCCCCTGTGTATCTGGCTTATGTGGGTCCTGGGAGGGTCAAACCTGGGTCCTACGGCTTTGCAGGCAAACACCTTAACAGCTAAGCCATCTCTTCAGCCCTAGGAGTTTCTCTTACTTCAGGGAGGGCCAAGAGGAGCAGCAAGCCCCAGTATGCTGTGCAGGCTGGAGCAGGAGATGCACCCCTCACCCCAGGGCCAGAAGCATTTGCATCTTATTTGCCAGTTCCCTATTGCCCAGACATCCCAGCCAGCCCCATGTGTCCCTCTCCTGGCCTCAATGCAGGAGAAGCCAGAGCTGCCCTCTCTGACGGCCCCTGCTCCAACTTCCAGTGTGGATGCAGAAGGGGAAGGCCCTGGAAACTACAGCAAGTGGTGGGGGAGGGGAGAACTGGCCTAGGGCGGCCACGAGCCTCCGTGTAAGGCTCTCTCTGGCAATGTGGACACCACACCAGCCCGCCAACAAAAGGGACGGGACGTGTGTGTTTGCGGTGAGGTGACCGTGCCCTACCCAGACTGCTCTGCCCTAAACTGCCTTTCGTGGAGAGCCAACGGGGAGGGAGAAGACATTTGCTCCCTGTAAAAAGACTTAGTCCCTCTGGTGAAGGCCTGTAATCCCAGCAGAGGCGGGGGCATCAGGACTTCAAGGTCACTCACAGCTTCATAGCAAGTTTGAAGACAGCATGGGTTACATGACACCCTGTCTCAAAAAAAAAAAATAAAATAAAAAGGGGGGCTGGAGAGATGGCTCAGAGGTTAAGGCACTTGCCTATGAAGCCTAAGGACCCAGGTTCTATTCCCCAGTACCCATGTAAGCCAGATGCACAAGGTAGCACATGCACCTGGAGTTCATTTGCAGTGGCTAGAGGCTCTGGTGCACCCATTCTCTCTATATATCTGCCTCTCCCCTCTTTCTCCCCCCCACAAATAAAGAAATAAATAGCCGGGTATGGTGGTGCACACCTTTAATCCCAGCACTCGGGAGGCAGAGGTAGGAGGATCACTGTGAGTTTGAGGCCACCCTGAGACTATATAGTGAATTCCAGATCAGCCTGGGCCAGAGTGAGACCCTACCTTGAAAAACCAAAAAACAGAAATTTAAAAAAAAAAAATTAAGACTCACCTCCTCTCTTCTGGATATCACAAGGTGACTGAGGGAGGCCTTGAGGCCCTATGCAGCTGAGTCAAGGCGAGGACCAGGGCAGAGTGGGCAAACAGCTCTTACCCACTCACAACCCTAAGGATGGTCCGTGATCAATAATCAGAACTGCTTCATTGACTGTACATCACATCACAGCAGCATTGCCCAGAACAGCCACAGTAGGAGCAGCCAATTGTTCACACACCAAGTAAAGGACAATCTTAACGTGGTGTGCCTCACGATGAAATGTTAAACACAGGAGAACAGTACTGATGTAGCCGATCCAGAGGAGCCTTGCAGACCTCATGCCACATGGAGGGAGCCAGTCACAGAAGGCCGTGTTATTTGTATTGTGCGAGTCTGTGTATATGAAATGTCCAAAATGGACAAAAAATATGGAGCGGAATGTAGAGTTGTGGTTGGTCAGACCACGGAGTGATGGAGACAAATGCTAAAGAGCTCAGGGCTTCTAAGTTTGAAGGTAATAAACTTCCCCAAGACTGTGACATACTAAAAAATCATTGTATTACATAGAAATCATTGTGTCGCCCACTTTAAATGGTGAATTGCATGCAATGTTGAGTTACAGCTCAATGAATCTGTGTGTGTGTGTGTGTGAGAGAGAGAGGCTTCATATAAGAAATAAGGACCTTGGAGGCCAGCCCTGGGGCCAGGAGGCAGGAGGGAAGGTGAAGAGAATCCCTGCCCCTGGGTCAGGCAATGTCTCAAAAGCACCAAAATCACTTAAGACAATGGAGCAATTTTAAATATTACTGTTGACATGAAAATAGCTGGGTGTACATTGAAGTTGCAGAACAATTACTTTAATAGGAAACCACAGGTGGTGTGCACGCCCTCACTAAGCCATAGTATGAGTAATAAAGCTGATTGCTGGTTTTGTGCCGTGTGCCTTAAGGCCAACACTGTTCCATAGCCCATGCTTAGCAAATGGAGATTTTTTTTTTTTTTTTCCTCAGTACTGGTGATTGAACCAAGGGACTTGTGCACGCTGGGCTACTCCTCTACCACTAAATTACATCCCTGACCCTCTTTTTACTTTTTGTATTTTGAGACAGGGTCTCACATAGTTGCTCAGGCTGGCCTTGAACTTAGCGTCCTCCTGCCTCAGCTTCCCAAGCGGCTAAGACGATAGTGGGGACCACTAGGCTTGCAGGATTGAGTTTTTTCTCCACGATGACCCATGGCTCTGACGATAAAGCCCACCAGGACAGGAATGGACTAACTGCCAAGAGAGACAGCGAGCTCCGGTGTCCAGAAGTGTTAAGGCTGGGGCTTGCTTTTCAACTCTTTGTCCCCTGGGCTCACATAAAGCCAAAAGGGCACTAAACACAGATACATTTGATGAGAAGAACAGAATCCTGGCATTGGACTCAAAGGTCCCCCAAGAGGACCGCTGAATGGGGGAGGTAGCCAAGCAAGTTTCCTTACTCCAGCGAAGCCAGCCTGGTCTATGACGACTCTATTTCCCAGCCCACTCCACTGCCCCTGGCATAATTCTTGGGCTCCCCTTTTAAGGAAGTCCCATGGCCTGAGAAGCATCCTCCAGGCAAACCCCTAAAGGCCCCTATCCCCGTATTTATAGGGCCTGTTAAGAACCTTTGAATGTCTACATCCCATAAATTGTACCCCAGGCAGGACAGAGGAAACTGACACATGAGATTCTAACGCCTCTCGCCCTAGACTGTTCCGGGCAGCTCAAGAAAGAAGAGCTGGCTGTAGCTTAGTTAGCATGCAAAGACCTGGGTTCCCTCCCTAGCATCACATGGGAAAAGGTGGAGGCAAGAGGATAAGAAGTTCAAGGTCGGGCTGAAGAGATGGCTTAGTGGTTAAGCGCTTGCCTGTGAAGCCTAAGGACCCCAGTTCGAGGCTCAGTTCCCCAGGACCCACGTTAGCCAGATGCACAAGGGGGCGCACGCATCTGGAGTTCGTTTACAGAGGCTGGAAGCTGTGGCGCGCCCATTCTCTCTCTCTCTCTCTCTCTCTCTCCCTCCTTCTCTCTGTCGCTCTCAAATAAATAAATAAACAAACAAAAATATATTTAAAAAAAAAAAAGAAGTTCAAGGTCATCCTAGACTATAAAGTGAGGAAGACCGACAGAGAGAGAGGGAGAGAAAGTGAGTTCTGAGCAAGTGCTCTAGTCCTGGGTGAAGACAGGGGCCATCTCTTGCTTTCCTGGTCCACAAGATCAGTGAGTGACCTTCCCAAAGCTGGCGTGGAGGAGAACGCCGCAGAGGGAACACTGAAGGCGAGTAGGGCAGGAGCGGCCTCTGGAAAGTTCTAACCTCCATGTCTCAGCCCACCATGGGTGAGAGCCTTCATCAGTCTCCCCCTCAGCCACGTTCTACATGAAATGACCATTTGTGAAGCCAGGCGTGGTGACACACGCCTTTAATCCCAGCACTCAGGAGGCAGAGGTAGGGGGATCACTGTGAGTTCGAGGCCACTCTTAGACTACATAGTTACCTAGTGAATTCCAGGTCAGCCTGGGCTAGAGAGTGAGACCCTACCTCAAAAAAAAAAAAAAAAAAAAGCTAACAGAAATGACCATTTGTGAATGGGGGAGGGAATGGAAGGGTCTTGAGGCCAGAGGGGGTGTGTCAGGACAGGAGCTGTGGATTCAACGGCGGGGGGGGCAGGGGGGCAATGGCCAATGTGCGTGTGAGCAGAGCCCACTCTACACGGCCATGTTAACCAGCACCCTGGTCAGAAGGCTCTGACCTGGGGAGAACATTCTGCTGCGTGCAATGAGGAATAAAGGGAGGACTACAGAAGGATCTCAAGCGAACAGCCACAGCTCCGGGTGGCCTTGGAGAACAGGATCAAGGCCCACATCAGAGCCGGAGGCTGTAAATACCCAGGTATCAGAGGAACCTCAGCCGGTTGATTGACGTTAATCACCCACCATAAAAGCCACCACAGCCCAGGAGAGGTGGGGCTGGAGGGAGTCTCCCCAAAAGGGAGGTGCTCCAAGGCCGGCCCTGCCCTGCCCGTCCCCACCTGCAAGAGAAGAGGAAAGCAGTGCCTCTAATCTGGCTGTGCCCCAAATCCCACCTGTCAGTTTCCTCTGCAGATACAGCAGGGGTGAGTCTAAAATGCCTCTGAGACTTCCTGCTTGGCCATCAACATCAACAAAAGTTTTATGAGTCTGTGCAGCATTGGAAGGGCTAAAGAATTTGGTTTTGGTCATCTGAAAGCAATGAGGAATTCCAGGAGGGTGGGGCTGCCTAGGATAGGCAGGAGGCCCGGAGCAGGTGTTTTGGGAGGTACATATTCACATGAATGCAAAGGGAGACAGACACACAGGTTCTCTTCCAGGTGAGCAGCTGCTCACCTGTCCACTCCCACGCCGCACAACCCCGGCCTACAACTCACGTCCCCTCTGTCCCCCTCACTTGCACGCGTAGGCACACACACACTGTCTGTTGGGTCCCCTCTCACACATGCGACCCACACCCATACCCCAAGGAGGCCAGCCACCACACACCCTCAGAGCCTCAAGCATACACGCACAGACGCATGGAATACACATGCCCAACATACACATACACTATGGCTCTGGGCTCTTGGTTGCAAGGCTGATTCCCGATTACTCAGGCTTCAGCATAAAAGGTCATTTATTTGCTCTCACAATTGGGAAACTCTGGGGTGCATTTGGCTTGTGTCCTAGCCACAGGAGGGGCTTTATAGCTGTTTCCTTCCCTGTTGGATTCCTTCCCAACTGGGTATCTCCACACCGCGACAAGGACGGCCACCAAGGGAGTGCCTCCTTCTAGATGCTTCCAGTTGAAGTTCCAAGGCCAACTGTCCTTGGGCTGGCAAGTCACATGCTTATCTCTGAACCAATCTTGCTTCAGGAGAATAATAAAATGAACATTTTTGACAAGATACATTCTGTGCTGAGCCCCTGGGAGGGGGGCAACAGTTGTCCCCACCCAAACTATATAGAAGGTGGGGATAAAACGAGGTGATTCACCAAATAGGGAAGAGCTTCCTAGGCAGGCAAAAACAACAGGTGTTCACTATAGGCACTAGCCCACATGTACATAAAAAATGTGGGAGCCCAGAGAGCTACAGGGGTGTGAAGATAGTGAGAGTTTATATAAACATAAATGTTACCCGGCTGAGCCTCACTGGCAAAATATTGATTTCAGATAAATAAAAGGATAAGATCCGTGTTGTAGGGCTTAGGAGGAAGGGGAAAGCCTTTGAGCAAGGTGATCTTAGAAAAGTAAGGGTTTGTAGCCGGGCGTGGTGGCGTACACCTTTAATCCCAGCACTCGGGAGGCACAGGTAGGAGGATCCCTGGGAGTTCGAGGTCACCCAGAGACTACATAGTGAGTTCAAGGTCAGCCTGGGCCAGAGTGAGACTCTATCTTAAAAAAAAAAAGAAAGAAAGAAAGAAAGAAAGAAAGAAAGAAAAAGTAAGGGTTTGTGGGACTTGAGATGGCTTAGCGGTAAAGTCGCTTGCCTGCAAAGCCAAAGGACCCAAGTTCAATTCCCCAGGACCCACGTAAGCCAGATACACAAGGTGGCACATGCATCTGGAATTCCTTTGCAGCTGCTAGATGCCCTGGTATGCCCATTATTTCTCTCTCCCTCCCTCTATCTCTCTGCATCTTTCTCTCTCAAATAAATAAAAATACAGTTTTTTCTTTAAAAAAAGTAAGGGTTTGTATGTTTATTTGTTTCTTGAAACAGACTGGATGGCCTGGAACTCACTGTGTAGTCCACGGCGGCCTCAATCCCTCTTTGCTCGGCCTCCCAAGTGCTGAGATTAATTATAGACATAAACCATCACACACCCGGTTTAGGAAAGTAAGGTGTGAAGGCTGTGGATGCAGCTAAGTGGTGCAATAGTTGCCTAGCATTGTGAAGCTCTGGGTTCAATCCCAGCTCCACAAAGAGAAAAACAAATTAAAAAAAAAAAACAGATTTGGGGAGATTTCTCAGTGGTTAAAGGTTCTTGCTTGCAAAGCCTACCAGCCTGAGTTCACTTCCCCAGCCACCCACGTAAAGCCAGGTGGGAATACATTTGCATTGGCAAGTGCCTCTGTTCACCATGAAATTGCCATGACTTTCCCCCACTCTGGTGGTGCTCATCCTGGGGGGTTCCCATCCTCGTTCCCTGGGCATGGGGCAGGTTCCTTCCAAGACTATCTGTTCCTATCTCTGAGCCTGACTGTTCGTCTGTCAGGACAATGGCCCGGGAACAGGTCTGTTATTATCTAAATGATCTCTCATCCATAGAGATTCTGGTAGACTTGAGGGAACTCTGCCCATGTTAGTGGAAAGTTCCATGTAGCATCAGGGGTCTTGACTAGTTTTAGCTTACTGTCTTCATACCTACTTTTTTTTTTTGGCGGGGGGGGGGTTTCAAGGTAGGGTCTTACTCTAGTCCAGACTGACCTGGAATTCACTATGTAGTCTCAGGGTGGCCTTGAACTCATGGCAATTCTCATACCTCTGCCTCCAGAATGCTGGGAATAAAAGTGTGCGCCACCACACCCAGCTCTTTTTTGGATTTTTTGAGGTTGGGTCTCACTTGAGCTCAGGCTGACCCAAGCTACGTAATCTCAGGGTGGCTTTGAACTCACAGCGATCCTCCTACCTCTGCCTCCCAAGTGCTGGAACTAAAGGTGTGGGCCACCATGCCAGCGAAAAGCTTTTTTCTTGAGTCAGCCCCTTGCTGAACACACACCAGCCCTCCTTCACCTTGTCCATCTCACACATGCCACCGTAGCCACAACCCACCATGGTCCTGGGCAGTAGAGAACTGTACACAGGTGCAGGAGTGTGGACTCAAACCCCAGAGAAGAGATTGCTAACATTTATGGAAGCTGAGGACCACCCGGAGGAAGAAGGGACATTCATCTGCATCGCCCAACGGATATGACTTGAGCCAGTGATAACTCTAAAAGCCTGAGTCCATTCTTTTCAGTTATGCCATGTTTCAGATCCAGTGTTCAAGGAGTAGGAAAGATCCCCCCCCCAGAAAGGGACCCCTGCTGGCTGCAAGCAAGGACTTCCCAAAAGTTGGAACACTAGGAATGAATGCAAAGTCTGTATCAATGGGAAGCCCATGTTGAAGAGATCAAGGAGACTTGAGCCCGGATGGATTGTCAGAGCCGGGTCCTGAGGGCCTACTATGTGCACTGCACATTCCATTTCATTTGAGCCCATCACAAAGACTCTGCTAGGAAAACAGAGATGGAAAAGTGTCCAAGCTCGCACAGCTGTGAAGGGAAAGAACCAGGAGAGGACTCTGAGTCCTCGTAGAGGGGACTACCCCCTGCCTGTTCTTGTACATTCTACTGCTCTGCAGCCCTGTGAGACCAAAACCCCAAGGACGATGGGTATCATCTGAAGAATTCTGAAGCCACTTCCAATGTGAAGCTGAGCAAGTTACTTAATCCCTCTGAGATTCCTTTAATCAGCCATAAATGCACATAATAACAGTGACTAACAATAGCAGGTTTCGATCCACGGTAACCTGAGTAACCACCACCCCTGCACGAAGCAGGCTACTTGCCGGACACATTGCCTTGTGTCCTCTGCTGAGCTGCGAGGCCAACAGTGGCAGTTGGGATAGGAAGAGCACTGGTTCAAAAGGGTTGAGGGTATAGCTAAAAGGAGGTGGCTACTGGGTCTATAAGGGAGTCCACTAGATCATCATAAAGTGATAACAGGCAAAAAAAAAAAAAATGCCAAATGCAAAACAGATGCTTGCAAATTCAGTTCCTAGGGAACATGTCATGCAAAAGGGTGTCCAGCCTGCTGGGCGCATTCTCCCACCCAACTCTCAAGCCAGGGCTCCTTCTGCTGCCATTGCTGGAGGTGGTGGTGAGGGTGGGGATGAGAGGGATGATAATTGCTCTCATTCATAGGGTTCCTCCTAAGTTTCAAAGTATAATGTTTCTTACATACATTACTGATAATCCTAAAACAGGGCGTGAGGAAATTCCCATTCGCAAATAAGGGAACTAAAGTTCAAAGTCTTTCAGTCAGGAGTAACAGTCAGAACTTAGACACGAAGTTGGGTAATTCAAAAGGCTAGGCATGCTCTCTTCAGTGATGCCGTTTGCCATTTTATAGACTCTGTCCAACTGTATTCGTTAAAAGAAGCAAAGTTAGCCGGGCGTGGCGGCGCACACCTTTAATCCCAGCACTCGGGAGGCAGAGGTAGGAGAATCGCCGTGAGTTCGAGGCCACCATGAGAAAACCCTGAGCCAGAGTGAGACCCTGCCTCGAAAAAACAAAAAACAAACAAACAAACAAAAAAGAAGAAGCAAAGTTTCCTCTACTTGGGAAATGGAGGTAGGGGTATCAGGAGTTGAAGGTCAGCCTTGGCTACATAGTATGTTCAATACCATCTTGGGCTATATGAGACCCTGTTTCAAAAAATAGAAAGGAAGGAAGAAAGGGAGTCAAGTATGGTGGTACAAGCCTTTAATCCGAGCACTCAGGAGGCATAGGTATAAGGATCACTGTGAGTTAGAGGCCAGCCTGGGGCTACATAGTGAATTCCAGGTCAGCCTGAGCTACAGTGAGACCTTACCTCAAAAAAAAAAAAAAAAAAAAAGTGGGCTGGAGAGATGGCTTACAGGTTAAGGCAATTGCCTGAGAAGCCTACAGACCCACATTCAAGTCCCCAGAACCCATGTAAGCCAGATGCACATGGTGGCACATGCATCTGGAGCTCATTTGCTGTGGTCAGAGGTCCTGGTGCACACATTTTCTCTCTCTTTCTCTCTCCAATAAATAAATGAAATATTAAAAAGAATTTTAAGTGGGCTGAAGAGATGGCTTAGTGGTTAAGGTGTTTGCCTTCGAAGCCAAAGGATCCAGGTTCAACTCTCCAGGACCCACGTAAGTGAGATGTACAAGGTGGCACATGCTTCTGGGAGTTTGTTTACAGTGGCTGAAGTCCCTGGCATACCCATTCTCTCTCTCTCTCTCAAATAAAAAAAAAATTAATTAAATATTTTTTTTTTTAAGTGAGGACACAGAAATGATCCCAGATCCAAAAAGTATAGATCACATCTATTTATTCAGTTAATATCTGCTGAATATCTAAATTGCCTCTTCTCCCTTAGGGACTCCAGAGACCTCTACCCAGCCTACTAGAAAGTTCCATGCTACCAGGGTCTTGACTACCAGGCAGACTGCCCACACCTACAGCATTATAAACAGTCCAAGTTACACTCCAGTATATGGTAGTAGAGTCCCAAATGGCTTACTTTATTGTGAGATAAAATGAGACAGACAGGGCTCAGGGTATAGCTCACTAGTAGAGCGCTTCTCTAGCATACATGAGGCCCTGGTTTGATTCCTATCTAGAACAGTGGGGTGGAGGAGAAAGATCAGCTTCCTTCCACCTATTAACCTACCTATCTCCCAGATTACCTGATCCCTGAATGCTGAGATAATCCCAAGACACAGTGACCCACACTCATAGTTCTTAGGGGAAAATCTGTTGATGTGGACAGTAGGATCTGGCTAGGGTGGGACCAGGCCAAGCCATTTTAGCCTCTGGGACTTGTTAGGTGCGTTCCCATGGCAACACAACGCACTGTGTTGTTTCTGCATTCCGGACAGAGCTCTGAGCTGAGGCCATCTGTTCCCCAAGGCATCGCCCACCCTGCCTTTCCCTCCTGGCCTCCCCAGGTTTCCCAGGTGACATCTAGCGAACAAACACCAAGACACCTGGAGCCGGAAAACAGCCTGCAGAACCCCAGAGGCACAGATAAAGCCTCACCACGAGCGAGGAAGGGACCCTTCCCTCCCAGACCTGTGCTCCTCCCTCAGAAGTGTCCTGCTGCACCTGCCCAGCTCCCTAGGCCTCCTCCCACACCTGGGAGCCCATAGTACCAGTGTCCCCCACATCCCTGCTCCCCATGGCCTGCCCCCCCTCCGCCACTGTCACCCTCTGATTAGCCTGGAACCTACTGTTGTGTATCCTCTGCTCCCATCGGACGTCTGGGAGCTGGATGTGGGTCCAGGTACCCTGATGGCCTGGGAGTTCCCTTAAGGTAAATATTAGAACTGTCATTCTTTATAGAAACTATGAAATAAGTCATATTTGCATCTTAGAGCCAAGGAAGCCTGAGCCTGGTAATTAAAGGCTAGCGTACAGTGAGCACCAGAACCGGGCCCTGTCTGCTCCGCACCATATGCCAGGCACTCCCTGCAGCATAGCCGCTTCATAACCCCATTAAGTCTCCCCAGTTCAGACCAGGAAGACTGTCCAAACAGCCTTGTTACACAGATTGAGCATACGGAAGGAGAAACTCTGCATGCGTTCCCTAAGGCCACAGAGCCTGCCTGCGGTGCCGGGGTCAGAATCCAACCCAGGCCTGCCTCTAAGACCACAGTGAGGTCTCCAGCTCTCCCGGGTCTGGCCAGAGACAGGTAGGGTTGGTGAGATTCAAGAGACTGGAATGCAGGTTCTCCTGTAGAGGTAGCCTGGCTGGTCTGGGGAGACCCCAGAACCCCAGGGCAGGTGAGCCAGAAAACCCAAACTCTAACTTCCCCAGCCACATACACTCTTATTATTATTTTACATCTGCCAGCTTCCACCCCACCTCCTAAGAACTTTAGGATTTGTCATCCAAATCCTGGCAGTCAGAGATTTATGAGACAAATGAGACAAAATTCAGATAAACTTTTATTTGAAAATTGGCTTAATTCCTAGAACAAAGTCGCAGAAAAATGTACACTAGGGAATCAAATAACCTGTGTTCTAGACTCATAAATTGCTGGTGACATTGGAACAGTCACTTCTCCTCACCTACTGCTGCCTCGCCTGTTTCTTTTGTTTGTTTTTAATTTTTTTTTTTTTTTATTTAAGATAGAGAGAAAGAGAGAGAATGGGCATACCAGAGAGACTAGCCACTGCAAATGAACTCCAGACGCATGCACCACCACTTTGTGCATCTGGCTTTCGTGTGACCTGGAGAATCGAACCTGGGTCTTAGGCTTCGCAGGCAAGCGCCATTATGGCTAAGCCATCTCTCCAGACATCACCTGTTTCTTGAAAGGGGAGGGGCCATTCTTCCCATTCATTTCTACAGTCATTGATTATTGTTTTTGTTTTTGTTTTTGTTTTTAAAGGTAGGATCTCACTCTAGCTCAGGCTGACCTGGAATTCATTATGTAGTCTCAGAGTAGCCTCGAACTCCTACCTCTGCCTCCCGAGTGTGCCACCACGCCCGGCTCAGTTATTATTATTAATTTTAAAATTGAATAATTTTTATTTATTGGTCACATTCAATTAATTTGGATTCAAAACTTTAAATTGCCCAAAGCAATGGCAATGTGGTTAGGAAAAGCATTAACCCTAACCCATACTTGATTTGGGCTCTCAGATTAGTCTCTCATGTGTGAGGCCAATTACATGAAGAAAATACTTTCTTCATGCTCTTTCCAAGAATTCCCCCTTCCATCTGTCTCCCTCCCCTCAGCTCAAAGGTTCCTGGGGTAAAGCCCACTCACAGCTCAGCAATGAACAGCCTGCCTCAGTTTACCTTCTCACTGCAGTCATGGCCGGTGACCACAGAGTATCCTCTCCTTAAGAGAAGCAAGAGGCTAGAGTGAAGAAAAGACTCCCTAACAGAACTAATAGCAGAAAGGAGTGACCAGGGAGGAAGGAAAGGGAGGGAGGGAGGATTGTCAGGATCAGACCTGTCCAGAAGCCAAGCAGCAGGCTGGGGGAGGGGGCAGGTCTCCACAGGGGTAGGGCCTGATAAGGAGAAAGATGACTTCCAGGCCCACCGATGCTGAGCGGGTTTCGGAAAATGGAGCTGTCAGACAGTCTGAATTCCTGGGGAAGCCTAAGTAAGCCACGCTGGGGGGTGGGGAAGGCAGGCAGCTTGTGTGGCCTGTGTACCGGGCCTCGCCATGCATGAGCTGTCCAGGGTCATAAACCTTATCTCCCAACCCTCACCTACCTGAGCCAGACTATGTATGCAGTTCCAGGAGCTCAGGCTGAGTCAGGGGCCCCAGGCTGGGGCCTAGAGCACACCTGACTCATTCCCGGATGTGTGATCCATTCCAAAATGAAATGAGAACAGAGGGAAACAGCCTCTTTGCAGCTGTGGGGGTGAATAAGTGATAGGTTCTTATAAAGACTAGGGGCTCTCGATTCCTACTAGCCATCCCCAAGTCAGAAATTTCCCTTCCAGGAGAGTTATGCATGGGGCTGGCTAATACTGTTCCCTCAATTATCACTCAGTTCTGAGCTTCTAGGATTGACATCTAGTTCATTGTTGTCTTTGTTGTTTCAAGGTAGGATCTTACCCTAGCCCAGGCTGACCTGGAACTCACTCTGTAGTCCCAGGCTGGCCTCGAACTCACAGTGACCCTCCGACCTCCGCCTCTGGAGTGCTGAGATTAGAGGCATTTGCCACCACATCTGGCCTTTTTTCCTTCTTCCTCTTCTTCGTCTTTTACAAGGTAGGGTCTTACTCCAGCCCAAACTGATCTGGAACTCACACTATAGAATCAATCTGATCTCGAACTCACAGCAATCCTCTTACCTCAGCCTCCTGAGTCCTGAGATTAAAGGTATGGACCACCATGTCCGGCTTTCAGGTTGATACCTACCCAATTTGGATTTTATTATTATTATTATTTGTTGCTTTTGTGGGTTTAAAAATATATATATTTACTTGAGAGAGTATGAGCTTGCAAGGGCCTCCTACTACTGCAAAAGAACTCCAGATGCATGCACCACTTTTTGTGCGTCTGGCTTTACGTGAGTACTGGAAATTGAACCCAGGCCATCAGGCTTTGCAAGCAAGTGTCTTTAGTCACTGAGCCATCTCTCCAGCCCAGATACCCGATTCTTAATGGGACCCAATGGTTTCTGTCTCTTCCCCTATCTATGATCTTTAAAACCTGCAGTGGGATTACTTTCTTCCTTAGAAGACAGGAGCCACAAAACAAAAGGGACATCTCAGTTGCAGGGCTATCTCCTCCCACGCCTCCACCCTGAGCAGCCCTGGGAGGGGGCAAGGGAGAGAAAGAAGTCACTGTTGCCCAGTTCCTGGTGTCCCTGAGAAATTCCCCACACCCCTGCCAAGCTCCCCTCCTCTTCGCAGGCCGGTGAAACCGGCCTGGGAGACGTGCCCTGGGTAACAGCCCCTCTGCAGGGGCCAGGGATGACATCACTGGTGGCCCTGAGCCTCCCAGACACGTATACCTGGTATGGGCATGTCCCTGTCCCCGCCCCCTCTCCACATGCTGCAAGTTGCCCTCGGCCAGTGCCCAGCCAGACTGATCTCCTACAAACAATGCTTTGATCCTGTCACTCCCCAGCTTGACTTTCCCATTGCTTTCTGAATAAAGGTCACATATCTCATCTGTGCGCTTGGGCCCACCTCACACTGGCTGCCCCCTCTGAACCCGCCTCCCATGGCTGTGCTTACCCCTTGTGCAGTGCCTAGTGGCCACCTGCACCTGCTGCTGAAACCTGACCCTCCCTGCCTGCTCCACACACCCCATTCACTTGACAAACATTTACTGAATGAAATGTCAGGCCCCACCCCCACAGAACAGGACGTGGTCACCCCTTCCCACCGTCATGGCTCCCCTGCCATCGCCCTGGAATATGAGCTATTAACGAGGCATTCATTCCTCCATATGTGTCTCACTGGATCCTCACAAGGGCTGTAGAAGTTCAGTATGATTCTTTTTAAAACTATTTTATTTATTTGAGAGAGACAGACAGACAGACACACAGAAAAAGAGAGAGGGGGGGGCCTCCAACCACTGCAAACCACCTTGTGCATCTGGCTTACATGGGTCCTGGGGAAGTGAACCGAGGTCCTTTGGCTTTGCAGGCAAACGCCTTCACCGCTAAGCCATCTCTCCAGCCCGATGAACCTGGGCCAGGGCTTCAAGAAGCAACTTGTGGGCCGGGCGCGGTGGCACACGCCTTTAATCCCAGCACTCAGGGAGGCAGGGGTAGGAGGATAACCATGAGTTCGAGGCCACCCTGAGACTCCCTAGTGAATTCCAGGTCAGCCTGAGCTAGAGTGAAACCCTACCTCGAAAAAGAAAAAAAAAAGAAGAAGAAGAAGAAGAAGCAACTTGTGCAGTAAGCTGTGGTCAGCACTCAAAGTAGGGTCCTGGGTTGGAAGTCCACGGCCCTCACGCCACACCAAAGCATCTCCCTACACAGCACCATCTATGGCGTCTCACACCATTCCAGTTCCCCTCAGCGTCTGCATGGAAACTTCTTTTGTGAGTGACTCTGAGTCTTGTTCTATCCAGAGTCCTGGTCTCTGCTGTGCTCCCCAACTCCTCCTCCTCCAATCTTCTCCCCTGTTGCTTCTCCTCAAGGAGAAGATAGAGAAGACATGAGTTGTGAGTGTCCCTTTCTGGATCCCAGGGATACGGGGCAGAAAGCCTCGCCCTCGGCCCACCACTCGGCTTGGTGGTCCCAGGTGAGTGGCAGCGCTTCCCTCCTCCTACCTCCCTAGCTCCAGCAGTGGAGGCAGGGCACAGAGCGGCGAGGGGGTGGGAAAGGGGTGGAAAGGGCCTGAAATGCTGTGACTCACCCTCTCCAGGCTTCCCCTGGGGGGTAGGGGACTGGACACTTGAAATTCCAGCCTATCCCCAGGGAGAGACACTTGGGTGTCAGTTAGCTGGACAGCAGGAGGAAGACTCTGTTTATTCCAAACTAAGAGGTCGCTACGGCAACGGGGCCAGTGCCTTTAGGGCTAGGGAGCAAAGGTCCCGGCCAAGGGGTGGAACTGTGAGTGGCCAGCCCCAAGGTTCTGCTGCCAGCCTACCACCTGTGTGCCAGCCAGCACCCCCTTGTGGCAAAGACAGAGCTGAGAGCTGGGGAGGAGCCACCCATTGTACAGATGCACATGTTCCCATGCCCTCCTAACCCCTGCCTGGTGCCTTCTCTGGTGCCCAGAGATTGACAGCAACATCGGAAGAGCTCTTGGCTGGAGAAAGGAAGGAAAGGGCGGGCAACGGAGCTAACTGCAGAGAAGGGAGTCCCGTGAGGATGGCATCAGAGCAGGCTTCCGGGAAGAGGGAAAGACAGTGACACCTCCGGAGCAGTACAGCTGGCTCCTCGAGAGGCCAGAACAGTGAGTAGAGCCCCAGGGCACCCTCACCCATACCCCTGGCCAGCCGCCAGAACCATAACCTCTTGGATGGCTCCCACCACCATCATTATCCATACAGCTCCTGGGCTGCGGATGTGCTTCCCTTGGTAGAGTGCTTGCCTAGCATGCATGAAGCCTTGGGTTTGATTCCCAGTTCCCCCTAAAACTGGGTGAGACACTACACCACTTTGTGTATCTAGCTTTATGTGGGTTCTGGGGAATCGGACCTGGGTCAGTAGGTAGGCACCTTAACTGCTGAGCCATTTCTGCAGCTCCACTGGAGACAATTTTTTACAAACAAATTTAGTCAATTTGATAAAGACTTAGGTCTTATTATAACAAGTACCCAGAAATTGATTTTGTTTAGGAAGAAAGGAAGGAAGGAAGGAAGGAAGGAAGGAAGGAAGGAAGGAAGAAGGTGGCACACACCTTTAGTTTCAGCACTCAGATGGCTAAGGTAGGAATATTGCCATGAGTTGAGGTCCAGCCTGGGCTACAGAGTGAGTTCTAAGTCAGTCTTTGCTACAGTAAGACCCTGCCTCAAAAAAAAAAAAAAAAACCCCACAAAGTAAAAGGGCCGGATGTGGTGGCGCACAGCCTTTAATCCCAGCACTCAGGAGGCAGAGGTAGGAGGATCACCACGAGTTCGAGGCCACCCTGAGACTACATAGTAAATTCCAGGTCAGCCTGGGCTAGAGCGAGACCCTACCTTGAAAACCAAAAACAAACAAACAAAAAAACATAGAAAAAAAAGGATCAACCATGGGGAATAACATCAAAGTACATTATATACATGTATGAAAATATCAAAAATGGAAAAAAGCAAATATACATTTCTTTCGAGGTAGGGTCTCACTCTAGCCCAGGCTGACCTGGAATTCATTCTGTAGTCTCAGGTGGCCTTGAACTCATGGTGATCCTCCTAGTCTCTGCCTCCTGAGTGCTGGGATTAAAGGCATGTGCCACCACACCTGGTTTATGTATACTTCTTTAAAAAGCAGTCAAAGCAGGATAAAGTCCTGGTATCTCTGTTTTATTTATTTATTTATTTATGGCTTTTCGAGGCAGGGTCCTCCCTCTAGCCCAGGCTGACTATGTAGTCTCAGGGTGGCCTCGAACTCATGGTGAGCCTCCTACCTCTGCCTCCTGAGTGCTGGGATGCCCGGCTGGCATCTCTGTTTTAAAACAATTTATTTAAAAATCAACTCCTACCAACTCAGAGAGCCAGAGACCCAGAGGCCCCCAACACCTCATCACTGAAGCAGACCAAAATGAACCAAACATGGCTCAGGGAAATTTTGTGGAAGAGGGGGCAGAAAGAATGTCAGAGCCACATGTTGGGTCATGATATGCAGAGACATTTATCCTACCCATAACTGTGGGCTAACTCTACAGTGCATGACCCATATACCTCACCAAGGAGGGACCAAGGGGAGGGGGTAAGTCATGGATGAGCCTAATAATGGTTCCAAACTGACTGTATTTGCTGAATACAAAACCAATTAATAAAAAAAAGAAAACAATTTATTTTTTGGTTAATCTCTATACCTCGATAGGTAAGCATATTAACTACTCAAGGAAAGCTGAAAGTAGTCATTGTCTCAAGCTTTGAATTCTAGGAATTATAGCACCTGGAGGACCATCCTCCACCCCAACCCCAGATGAGGACAATGGAACAGAAAACATTACGTCCTGAGAGCCAATTTATCTTTCCAAGCAATGGGGACTACTTGGACCATATTATGAGATCAGAACAGAGATAATGACTTACCAAATAAAATCTTAATTAAAACTGTTTAACTATATATACCTAAAGACATGACTGTCAATAGAAGTAAAGCAGAATTTGGTCATTGATAAACCAAATGGCTGTTTTCTTTAAATCTTTTATTATTGAGAACTTCCATAATTGTAGACAATAAACCATGATAATTTCCTCCCTCCATTTTCCCCTTCACAACTCTACTGTCCATCATATCCCCTGCCCCTCTCAATTAGTCTATTATTTTGAGTGCCAGGTGCTGCAAGGTCATAGATATCCAGGCCATTTTGTGTCTGGAAGAGTGTGTTGTAAGGAGTCCTATCCTTCCTTTGGCTCTTACATTCTTCATGCCACCTCTTCCACAATGGCCCCTGAGCCTTGGAAGGCATGAGAGATGTTTCAGTGATGAGCACTCCTCTGTCACTTCTTCTCAGCAGTATGGTGCCTTTTTTAAAGTTTTTTTTTAATTGACAACTTCCATAATTATAGACAATAAACCATAGTAATTCCCTCCCCCCCACCCACTTTCCCCTTTGCAACTCTACTCTCCATCATACCCCTTCTCCCTCTCAATCAGTGTATGGTGCCCAGTAGTCACTACCGTCTGAAAAAAGAAGCTTCTCTAACCAAAAGTGAGAGTAGCATTACTTTATGGGTATGGACATTAAGAAAAGTGCTTACTGGGCAGCTTAGTGAGCATAATATTTGCATTTAGCCAGACACCTGCAGACATTACACCCCTAGGGCTCATGACTTCCCCCATCATAGGTTTTCAGTATCAGGGATGTATTCCCTCCTATGGAGTGGGCCTCCAGTCCAGCTAGATGGCAGTTGGTTTCCACCATGATAAACGTGCCACTTTGCACCCATTGGCTCATTTGGCCTGGCTGGCCAATTATAAGGCTTGCAGTGTCCACTGTTGAGTATCTTCACTGGTGGTATCTGTTTCTCCCATTGAACTGCATGCAGAATGGCTTCTTCCAGCTTCCTGTCAGCTGGTCTACATGGAGGAGGTTATCAGCTCAGCTCAGCTCCAGCAGGGTTTCTCAGTGACCTTGCAACAGTAGTATGTGGAGTCCTCAGCAATAGGGTCTTACCATCTATTCCTGCTGGGAAATCAAGAGCCTCAGCAATGGCCTAAAATGTTTTGGGGGCATCAGGGATCTCCCTGGCCAACAACTCACTGGAAGGTATCCCATCCCTGGCACTGAAAATTTTCTAGTGACAATCTATGACTTCTGGATGCACCGTTGTCCAAAAAAGTAGGTTTCCATATGACTTATTCATACCCTCTTAGATTTTGATTAACCCTCCCTCACCCTACCTTTACTCAGTCTCTTCCCATGATCTCACTATGGCTCAATTTAAAAATGATTCCCTGACCCAAAGGACCCAGGTTCAATTCCCCAGGACCCATGTAAGCCAAGATGCACAATGGTGGCACATGCATCTGGAGTTTATTTGCAGTGGCTGAAGGCCCTGGTGTGCCCATTCTCTCTCTCTCTCTCTCTCTCTCTCTCTCTCCCCAAAATAAGTAAAATAAATATTTTTTAAAAGATTAAAATGATTCCCTTTTTTTGTAGTTTAAACTGGGACAAGTTACAAGCCTTGATAAATCTTTCGGGAAAGTGGAGTACACAGCTAGACAAGCAATATTTTTTATACCTTAATGTCAAAACTGCAAGTTAAATTTCTTTTTCAAATGTAAGCTATTCATTGAATACTTAATAATTACATACAAATAAATTACCCAAATGTTTCAGTTTTAGGGGGATTGTATCACCTGTAATTTTTATTGTATAAAGGAAATTGAACACAGAGATCTTTATTGTTTTTATACACAGAGAGAAAGAGAGAGAGAGAGAGAGAGGAGGCAGGCGGAGAGACACAGGGAGAATGGGTGTGCCAGGGCCTCTAGCCATTGCAAATGAACTCCAGACACATGTGCCACTTTGTGCATGTGGCTTTATGTGGATACTGGGGAATGGAACCCAAGTCCTTAGACTTTGTAGGCAAGCGCCTTAACCACTGAACCATCTCTCCAGCCCCTTACCTTTAAAAATCCAAAATAAGCTGGGTATGGTGGCATATACCTTTAATCCCAGCACTTGAGAGGCAAAGTTAGGAGAATCACTTGTGAGTTCTACACCAGCCTGGGACTACAGAGTGAGTGCCAGGTCACCATGGGCTAAAGTGAGACCTACCTTGAAAAAAGAAAAGAAAAGAAAAGAAAATTGTGGCCACAGCCAGGAATGGTGGTGCACACCTTTAGTCCTAGCACTGGGAGACAGAGGTAGGAGAATCACTATGAGTTCAAGACAAGTCTGAGACTACATAGTGACCCTACCTCAAAAATCAAAAACAAAGAAACAAGCCGGGTGTGGTGGCGCACGCCTTTAATCCCAGCACTCCGGAGGCAGAGGTAGAGGATCGCCATGAGTTTGAGGCCACCCTGAGACTATCTTGTGAATTCCAGCCAACCTGGGCTACATTGTGACCCTACTTCAGAAAAGAAAAAGAAAAAAAAAGTAAGATTTTTGGTATATTGCTTGTCAAAGGTTTTCATGTTGAACCTGCTACAAAAACAAATAAACAAAAACAACAACAACAAAATAACCAAAGGCTGGAGAGATGGTTTAGCCTTTAAGGCACTTACCTGTAAAGCCTAATTACCTGGGTTTGATTCCCCAGATGCACAAAGTGGAGTGTGCATCTGGAGTTCATTGCAATGAATGGAGTGAATTCCTCAGCTACCAGGAGTATCTTCCCCCCACAATCCCTGTTTAGAAGCTTTGTAAAATGTATTGACTTTTTTCATTTATTGACTTGTTATTATTTATTAATTTTTTAATAAAAAGACTGTACTCTTAAACTGCGCAGTGGTGGTGCACGCCTTTAATCCCAGCACTTAGGAGGCAGAGGTAGGAGGATCACCATGAGTTCGAGGCCACCCTGAGACTACATAGTGAATTCCAGGTCAGCCTGGGCTAGAGTGAGACCCTACCTCAAAAAAACAAAACAACAACAACAAAAGAAGCTGTTGCCAGGCATGGTGGCGCACACCTTCAATCCCAGCATTTGGGAGGCAGAGGTAGGAGGGTCGCCATGAGTTCAAGGTCACCCTGAGACCACACAGTGAATTCCAGGTTAGCCTGGGCTAGAGCGAGACCCTACCTCAAAAATAAAAAATAAAAAAAGATTGTACTCTTAGACTCCCTTCACCCCTGCTCCAATTCTGCTGAGGGTCTTTGTCAGTGGGGTTATTAGTATTCATTGTGGGGACGAAGAGATCTCAGTGAGTCTCTGCCGGAGTTGGTGGGGGGGGAGACATGGTGCCTCAGGCTATTCCCGCCCACCTGGAGGGCCCCCCTTCAGCAGTGTTCCCTAAGCCCTGACCTGCAAGTTAGAGATCGGCTTTAGTGTGCCTTTCTCCGTAGCTTCTAAATCTCTGTTTTGATGAAGTTTGAGTGGCTATAGTATCTGTCTGCATTTCCCTGGGCTGGTTTTCGGGCTAGCCGTGAAAAAGCAGTACTGCGACACAGCGTCCTCTGCAATGGCTCCTGGGCCCTGGCAGATGAGGTGGAGGTGGCCTATCTCATGGTAGATGGTTGGCTCTCTCTTCTTTTTATTTATTTATTTATTTATTTATTTATTTATTATTTTTGTTTGTTTGTTTTTTGAGGTAGGGTCTCACTCGGGTCCAGACTGACCTAGGGTTAACTAGAGTTAATTCTCAGTGTGGCCTCGAACTCATGACAATCCTCCCACCTCTGCCTCCCGAGTGCTAGGATTAAAGGCGTGTGCCACGACACCGGGCTTCTTCGTCTTTAAAATATATTTTATTTATTTATTTGAGAGAGAGAGAGAGGGAGGGAGGGAGAGAATGGGCACACTAGGGCCTCCAGCCACTGCAAATAAACTCCAGATGCATGCTCCACCTTATGCATCTGGTTTATGTGGGTCCTGGAGAATCGAACTGGGATCCTTTGGCTTTGCAGGCAAATGCCTTAACTACTAAGCAATCTCTCCAGTCCTTTTTTTTTTTTTTATTTTTGTTTGGTTTTTTAAATCTTTTTTTTTTTTTTTTTTTGACAGCAACAGACAGAGAGAGAATGGGCACACCAGGGTCTTCAGCCACTGCATGCGAACTCCAGATGCATGTGCCACCTTGTGCATCTGGCTTACGTAGCTACTGGGGAATCAAACCTGGGTCCTTTGGCTTTGCCCGCAAGTGCCTTAACCACTAGTCCATCTCTCCAGTCCTCTCTCTTCTTGATGTACTGATGTAACCTGGTTCTCTCCAGTAGTCTTCTGCATCTACCCCACCACGTGCCTGCCAGGGAATGCTTATTGATTTCTTTATAATGGTAGCCCAAAGGAATGACAGCCAGGTTTGATTCCAATGTGTAAGCATACAGACTTCATCATCTCTTGGCTTCTGAACACTAGTGCCCCTATGAAATCCACAGCATTTGTTTGAAACATGTTTCCTAACACAACCCCCCTAACAAAAGTCATGAGAACAAATTAAAGCAAATTCCATATACAAATGAACATGAAAACCTAGAACCCTCAGAAATGGAGGAGGAGAACAAGAAGAAAGATGTCCCCATTCTTTATTGTTTTCCTAGCCTGAGGTGGTACAGAGTGAAGCCCAGAAAGCAGCCCATGTCCCCAAGAGAGAACGCCTGTGCAAAGAGAGCAGGTGTGAGGTAGCCAGCATGCCCGAGGAAGGAGGCAGCCTGCCCAGCGGGGCCTGCAGACTGAGGAGATGCACCAGCTGTGCTTTCTACGGGTGCTGGGGAATCGAACCCAGGCCAGCAGGCCTTGCAAGCAATCACCTTTAACTGCTGAACCATCTCCCCAGCCCCCCGAAGCCCTTCTTGACCTGGTCCTCACCGGCCTTGTCCACTTCATCACCTCTGCTCCTTCCCTTCGCCACCACTTATTGGCTCCTCTTACACTCCACAAATATTTACCGAGCTCTTTAGGACTAATAAGCAAAACAGACATGGCCATTAGAGCTCACAAAAGAGCAGCAGAGAAAGTCACTTAATATCATCTTAATGAGAGCAATATGACCCTATGAGAATACATTGCAAAGGGGCCCACCTAAATTTAAAGGGCTAGGGAAACTTCCCTGTGGAAACAGTAACCAAACTGAGGAATGAGAGAGAAGTCAACAGAAAAGGCTGCAGTCTAGCCGGACGTGGTGGCTTTAATTAAATTTAATTAAAGTGTGATTAACTTCAGCACTTGGGAGGCAGAGATAGGAGGGTCACCATGACTTCGAGGCCACCCTGAGACTACATAGTGAATTCCAGGTCAGCCTGAGCTAGAGTGAAACTCTACCAAAAAAAAAAAAAAAAAAAAAAAAAAAAGGCTGCATTACAGAGACTCCAATACTCCAGTATAGAGCACTGTGTGTGCAAAGGTATCAAGCAGGGGAATGCCATGTTCCAGAAACAGAAAGAAGGCCAGCGCAGCCAGCTCAAGATGGAGAAAGATACTGTAGGAAGAATGAAGGGCCAGACTATGCAAGACCTAGAAAGTCATCTGAAGTTATGGCTCTTAAATATTGAAGGTTTTATCATAATATGTCGTCTATCTGTATGGAGGTTGTCAATAAAAAAAAGTTTTTAAAATATTGTATGTTTTCTGTCATTTGTGGATCCTACGCTTTCTGCGGGTACATAAAGTAGAAGCAAAACTGGGGGAGAAAGCCAGGTGTGGTGGTGCACGCCTTTAACCCCAGCACTCGGGAGGCAGAGGTAGGAGGATCCCCGTGAGTTCGAGGCCATCCTGAGACTACATAGTGAATTCCAGGTCGGCCTGAGCTAGAGTGAGACCCTACCTCGAAAAACCAAAAACAAGAAAAGAAAACTGAGGAGAGTGAGGAAGAGGGGAGAAAGGATAGGATGGGATGGTAGACACGTCAAAGTATGTGATGCACTTATATGAAAATGTCTTTATGAAATTCATTATGTACAATGAACGTATGCCATTAAAAATTATATTAAAAAATTCTAGCTGGGCATGGTAGCTCAGGTCTACAATCTCAGAACTCAAGAAGTTGAGGCAGAGAATCTCCATGAGTTCAAGGCCAGCCTGGACTAGAGTGAGCCCCTGCCTCAAAAAGAACCCCACAAAAACAAAACAAAATAAAATAAAATTAATGATATCTTTCTTTTAAATAGATAAATAATATCTTGGATCTTCATCCTAAGAATAATAGGGCTCCTTTCTTCCTCCTGTGTATTTATAGAGAGAGGGGCTCCCATGTATGTCAGACAGGCCTCCAACTTGCTAGATAGCCAAGGATGGTCTTGAATTTCTGATCTTCCTGCCTCAACTGCCCAAGTGCTGAGATTATAGACATGCACCAACATGGTTCATTTTTTATATTTTATTTATTTATTTGAGAGAGAGAGAAAGAGGCAGATAGAGAGAATAGGTGCACCAAGGCCTCCAGCCACTGCAAATGAACTCCAGATGCATGCACCACCTTGTGCATCTGGCTTACATGGGTACTGGGGAATCGAACCTGGGTCCTTAGACTTTGCAGGCAAGCGCCTTAACCATTAAGCCATCTATCTAGCCCAAGGTTCACTTTTTTTTTTCTTTTTAAATCCTGCCTTCTTGAAGCCTGGGGAAGAGATTAAACCTCGGTGTGTTCAAGGAGATGTTAGTGCACTAGCTGAGTAGGTCAACCAAAAGATACAACAGTGATAACTGGGACTAGTTATAGCCACAGTGATGAAGGAATGGGAAGACTAAAGTCATTTAGGAGAAAGCATGGACATGAGGCCACCATAGGTTAACAAACAGTGACAGAGAACGTAATGGTGAAGGCTGACACTTGAGTTTCTACCCTGGGCACTTCATTAGATGGTGATGCCATTCCCCGTGAAGCGGATGATGAGAAGAAAATTAATTGCCCGCACAACCATAGAGAAATCAAGCTGGACCTGAGCTATAAGAACACTCCCTGCTGGTTAATGCTCAACAGAGTCAAAAATGCTGTGAAGGCTGTTGGGAAAGAAAAGTCATCAGCAGTTTTACCCCATGTGATAACAACCTTGTCAGGCAAAATGTGCTCCCTGGTGCAATAGTGGCATGATTGTTATGGGGATAACCAACTGCTTTCTAATTGGATTTGAGGCACATTCTACAGGAGAGAATTCATACCTGATTCTGAAAAGCTAGTCAAAGCCTATGGCTGGAGAGATCATAAGCCCTATGAGACAGGCTTTGACTCTTGTTCAGCTAAATGAACATGTTGTACTCATCAAACTACCTTCTAAACAGGGTCAGCTTATGCCCATAGGTTAGTGCTGCTCTCAGTCTTGGTCAAAGAAACTTCTTTTTGTAGTGGTGGTGGTTACTGCAGAGTCTCATAGCTGGTCAAAGTGCTAAGAATTAGTGACTGTTGAGTGTTCAGCCCTAAGAGGACCTTTACGACACCCCGTCCACAGCTCAGGAAACATCAGAGAAGTGGGGGCAGAAAGAACGTATGGGAGGAGTGCTACGGAACACTGCCTTCTAGACTTACATGGCTACTGCATGCGTGAACTCACAGCAGCCGGAATCACCTGCACAAGATCTGCACAAGATGAGTCTGTCAACAGTCATGGGTGAGAGGGGCTCTCGAGGCTCCCCACACTCCTTGAGGAGCTCTTGGTTACGAATGGTTGCTGGGGGAGGGGGAGGCATTTTCTTCAGTGGTATAGTCACTGGTTAACTTGCCCGTGATCTGATAAATAACTCCCCACCAATAACTCCCCACCCGTGCTCACAAAGCACACACAAAACCAGGCACGAAAGTAAGGCGTGGAGGACTAGTTGGTAAGAAGAAAGAATTCAGCAGGAGTGGGAAGGGTCAAGAAAAGGTAATGGGGGCCAAATAGGATCAAAATATATTATAGATGAAGTTATCAAAAGTAAAATTTGAGCTGGGAATGGTGGGGCACCAGTGTAAATTCAGGTTCAATTCCCCAACATAAACCCAGATACGCAAGGTGGCACATGCATCTGGAGTTTGCAATGGCAAGAGGCTTGGCATGCCCATTCTCCCTCTGTCTTGTCTCTCTGCTTGCAAATAAATAAAATAAAATAAAAACATTTTTTTAATCATGAAAAAAAAAGACACTGAGCAGGGTGTGGTGGCTGGTGCACACCTTTAATCACAGCACTCAGGAAACTGAGGTAGGAGGATTGCTATGAATCCAAGGTTGGCTTGGGCTACAGAGCAAGTTCCAGGTCAGTGTGGGCTACAGTGAGATGCTGCTTCAGAAAAACAAGGAAAAAAGAACTGTTTATCAAAAGTCACTATTAAGCTGGGCATGGTGGCACACACCTTTAATTCCCAGCACTTAGGAGGCAAAGGTAGTAGGATGCCCTGAGTTCAAGTCTACCCTGAGACTACAGAGTGAATTCCAGGTCATCTTGGACTAGAGTGAGAGCTTATCTTAAAAAGAAAAAAAAAAAAAATGAGAATGGTAGCAGACACCTTTAATCCCAGCACTCAGGAGGTTGAGGTAGGAGGAATGCTGTGAATTCCAGATCAGCCTGGGCAAGAGGGAGACCCTACCTCAAAAAACAAACAAAAAAAGTCACTATTAAGGGCTGGAGAGATGGCCCAGCAGTTAAAAGGCACTTGTTTGCAGAGCTTGATGGCCAGAGTTTGGTTCCTGAGGACCCATGTAAAGCCAGATACATAAAGTGGCCCAGGCATCTGTAGTTCATTTGCAGTGCAAATCACAGATATTATTAAGGAAAACTTGCATATGTATTTTTAAATTCCCAAAATTCAATAATAATAAAAAAGCCAGGCATGGTGGCACACACTTTTAATCCCAGCACTCAGGAGGCAGAGGTAGGAGGATCACCATGAGTTCAAGGCCACCCTGAGACTACATACTGAATTCCAGGTCAGCCTAGGCTAGAGTGAGACCCTACCTCATAAAACCAAAATATAAAATAAAATAAAAAACAAATCACGGGTACTTGAGAGGTAGCACAATTATTTAAAGTGCTTACCTCACTGGCATGAGGAACTGAACTTGACTCCCAGTACCCATGTCAAATGCCAGGTATGGTGGCACATGCCTGTCATCCCAGCACTGTGAAGGCAGACAGAAAGATTCCTGGGACTCTTTGGCCAGTTAATCTAGCCTAATTGGCCAGCTCCAGGCCAATGAGAGACCTTGCGCCACCACGCCTGGCCTTTAAAAATACGATTTGAGGGGCTGGAGAGATGGCTTAGTGGTTAAGCGCTTGCCTGTGAAGCCAAAGAACCTGGGTTTGAGGCTCGATTTCCCAGGACCCACGTTAGCCAGATGCACAAGGGGGCGCACGCGTCTGGAGTTCGTTTGTAGTGGTGGAAGCCCTGGCGCGCCCATTCTCTCTCTCTCTCTGCCTCTTTCTCTCTCTGTCTGTCGCTCTGCAGCGAGCCCCCTGACCCGCAGGGAAGAACGACCACAAGACGAGGATCCTTCTTGATCACACTTTTATTGGAGAGCTCTTGGTTAACAGGAGGGTTGATGGCGAGGGGCGCGAGGCGGAATGTGCAGCTACTTTTATAGCGGGGAGTGCAACGAGGCGCCCACTGATTGGTTGCTACCAGCTTGCCACCACCAGGCGCCACGGGATAGGCTCGGGACAGGTTGCGTCAAGCGCATGCGCATACCTTGAACATGGTTGGCGCCAAGGCACTGCCTAATATGGAGTTGTTTACCTCAACACAGACAGGAAGCCAGAGCCATCTTGTAATGGCGACTGCTTGCAGCTCCCTGCATCGCTCTCAAATAAATATATAAAAAAAATAATAATTTTTAAAAAATACAATTTTTAAGATGGACAAAGGATCTGAGTAAACAAATGAAAGACAGACAGTGGTGTGTGGTGGCTCACACTTGTAAGTACAGCACATGGGAGGCTGAGGCAGGAAGATTGCCTGCTGAGTTTCAGACCAGTTTGTACTATGAAGGGAGATCATGACTCAAAGGAGAGGTTGAGGAGATACAGATCACAAATTAGCACATGAAAAAAATATTCCAGCCTAGCATAGGTGGTGTACACCTGTAATTCTAGCACTCCAGAGGCTGAGGAAAGAGGATGGTGAGGTAAAGGGCAGCGTGAGCTACATAGCAAGACCCTCTCTCAGAAAGGAGGGCTGGAGACACTCAGGAGGCAGACGTAGGAGGATTGTATTCGAGGCCAGCCTAAGATGACACAGGGAATTCCAGGTTCAGCCTGGGCTATAGCAAGACCCTACTTAAAAAAAAAAAATAAAAAATAAAAAAAAAAAAGAAGAGGGGCTGGAGAGATGGCTTAGTGGTTAAGGTGTTTGCCTGCGAAGCCAAAAGGACCCAGGTTCGATTCCCCAGTACCCACATGAGCCAGATGCACAAGGGGGCGCATGCATCTGGAGTACGTGGCTAGAGGCCCTGGCGCACCCATTCTTTATGTGTCTGTCTCCTCTCTCTCTCTGTCTCTCTCTCTCTCCCTCCCTCTGTGTGTGTGTGTGTGTGTGTGCGCTTGCAAATAAATAAAATAAAATAATCTTTAAAAAAAAAAAGCTGGATATCCATAACCTCACAGTGCCTGACACTACCTGCACAAGACCATTATAATAGAAGGAAAAGATCATGACATCAAAATAAAAGAGAGACTGATTGAGAGGGGGACGGGATATGATGGAGAGTGGAGTTTCAAAGGGGAAAGTGGGGGAGGTAGGGCATTACCATGTTTACAATCATGTAAGTTGTTAATAAAAAAAAAAAAGGAGGGCTGGAGGGATGGCTTAGTGGTCAAGGTACTTCCCTGCAAAGCTAATGGACCCAGGATTCCCCAGGACCCACATAAGCCAGAAGATGTACAAGGTGGCACATGCATTTGGAGTTCATTTGCAGCAGATGGAGGCCCTAGTGAGCCCATTCTCTCTTACCTGCCTCTTCTATCTCTCTCTCTCTCTCTCTCTCTCAAATAAAACTAAAAACAAAAATATATTTTTAAAAAGATTATGGGGCCGGAGAGATTGCTCAGCGGTTAAGGCACTTGCCTGCAAAGCCTAATGATCCGGGTTTGATTTCCCAGTCCCCACATAAAACCAGACGCATGGAGTGGCGCATGCATCTGGAGTCCGTTTGTAAGCTACTGGAGACCCTGATGTGCCCATTCTCTCTCTCTCCTCTCTCTCTGTCTTTGCACATTAATAAATAAATAAGTTTATTCATTTATTTTTAAAAAGATACTAGGGCTGGGAATGTTGCTCAGTGGTTAAAGGTGCTTGCTTGCAAAAGTGGGATATGCATCTGAAGTTCATTTGCAGCAGCAAAAGTTCCTGACGCACCCATTCTCTCTCTTTCTGCTTGTAAATTAAATTTTTTTCAAAGAATCCTTCTTTATTTTATTTATTTTATTTGCAAGCACTCAAGAGGCATAGGTAGGAGGGTCACCGTGAGTTCAAGGCAACCTTGAGACTACATAGTAAATTCCAGGTCATCTTAGGCTAAAGTGCAACACCCTACCTCAAAAAACTGAAAGAAAGAAAAAAGCTTTATTTTATTTGTAAGCAGAGAGAGAGAAGACAGACACGGTGAGGGAGGTAATGGATGTGTCAGGGTTTGTAACCACTTAAGGAGTGAGCCACTTTGTACATCTGGCTTACTGGGGAATTGAACCTGGGTTGTTAGGTTTTGCAGGCAAGCACCTTAACCGCTGAGCAGTCTCTCCCCAGTCCCCCAAATAAATTTTAAAAAAAGATACTTAGGGGGGGGCTGGGGATTGGCTCAGCAGTTAAAGGCACTTGCCTCTCCAAAGTTCAGGGGACACGGCTGAAGAGGGGGTTGGAGAGAATGTAACAGTTGAAGATGGGGAGGAGTGGGACACTATCTTCTGGATATGACACAGCCATTGCGCTCATGAATTTACAGTAGTTGTGGTTACAAGACCCGTGCAAGACTGAACCCATTAACATACCATCTCGGATGGGGGAGAGACTTACAAGACCCCACCCTTCCCTGCCAAGCCATTGCAGGTGATGGTTGCCAGGGGAAAAGGAAGTCATATTCTTCAATGGTGTAGCCACTGGCAAGTTTCCCATGCTATAGTAGTTAACCCCATACTTCCCTTGCTTTTGACCCAGCTGCCTGAAACCCTCTTTTCCACTGAGGTCTTCTGGTTCTCATAATTTACTTCCTGAGTCAGTTAGTATCTCTCTCTAACTCTCTCTCTCATGTGTACGTATGTGGGCATACATGCTTGTGTGCTGGTACATATGTGCCACAATATGCATGTGACGGTCAGAAGACAACCTTGGGTATTGGTCCTCGCCTTCCACCTTGTTTGAAGCAGGGTCTCCCATTCTTTTTTTTTTTTTCTTTTTTTTTTTTTTCTTTTTTTTTTTTGATGTAGGGCCTCGCTAGCCCAGGCTGACCTGGAATTCACTATGGAGTCTCAGGGGTGGCCTCGAACTCACGGCGATCCTCCTACCTCTGCCTCCCGAGTGCTGGGATTAAAGGCGTGCACCACCACACCCAGCCAGAGTCTCCCAATCTTGTTGTTGTTCACTGTTAGCTAGTCTGTGAGCTTGGGGATGTGAACTCAAGTACTCAGCCATGTGAGCTAAGCATTTTATCCACTGAGCCATCTCCCTAGCCTCCAGTTAATCTTTCTTGTCAACTTGATTAAACTTGGAGTGGCTTAGGAGGCATACTTTGGGTGTGCCTTTAGGGTCCTTTCCAGAGATGTTGAGCTGATAAAGGAAGGCCCACCCTGAATGCAAGCGGTACCATCCATGCCCTAGGCTGAGGTCCCAGAGTGAATACGAACAGCAAGCTAGGGAACAGCAGCATTCATCTCTCTCTGCTTCTGACTGGATGCAGTGTGACTCCTACCGCCATGATGGACTGTACCCTGTGTGAGCCAGAATAACCCTTTCCTTCCTTAAGCTGTGGTCAAGTACTCTGTTGTAGTAATAAGGAAAATAACCAGTCCACTGCCTCACCCATCTACCCCAACAGTGGGCTACTTCAGCAGTGTTTCAACTTGGACTTTCGGAGAAGCCCATCTTCTCTCTCCCACCGCAGAAGAGTTCCTTGTGGGGTTGATCTGATCATGCAGCCACACTGCATAACCTCCACAAGGACCTCAAAACTAAGGAAGCGTCCTTTCACGCCGATCGGACCACATAGCCTAACATCTGTGCCCAGGCTCCTGCGTCTACCTCACTCTTCCCGTTGAAGGAGGGGCAGCAGCAATGCAGAGGTCACGTAATCAAATTCCTGCGCTGCCACCCACCAGGGCTATCACGTCTCGGGTTTCAGCTTGACCGTTCCTTCCTCAAGACTCTCAGGTTAGATTAGCGGTTGCTGCTACCAGCTTCCATTGTTCGCTGGACTCACCCTGGAGTAGCCTCTGCGTGTTGTTATTGCTTGTGTAATTGTGACCAGCCTCACTATAAGCTTATCATCCTTACGAGGGAAACTGTCCACATACCCCACCATTTACAACCCGTGCACACTACATCTGCATCAGGATGCTCGCCTGTTTCATTTATTTATTTGTTTGTTTTTGGTTTTTCCAGGTAGGGTCTCACTCTAGCCCCAGGCTGACCTGGAATTCACTATGTAGTCTCAGGGTGGCCTCGAAATCATGGTGATCCTCCCACCTCTGCCTCCCAAGTGCTGGGATTAAAGATGTGCACAACATGACCGGTTTACCTGTTTCCTTTTCCGTCCTTCCGTCTCTCTCTCTTTCTTTCTTTTAATGACAGGGTCTCACTCTTTAACCCACGTTGTCCTGAACTCACTATGTAAACAAGGCTGGCCTTGAATCCATGGCAATCTGCCTGCCTCAGCCTCCCAAGTACTGGGATTAAAAACATGAGCCAACATGGGGGGGGGGGGTCTTGTTTTCTTCTTGACAAGTCTTTTTTTTTGGCGCTATGGTTTGAACTGAGGGCCTTGCAAATGTTAAGCACGCTGTCTATTATTGAGCCTTTAACTGCTTGACAAGTCTCTCTCTCTCTCCCCCTCAGACTCTCAGCAGGGTCTCACTCTAGCCCAGTCTGACCTGGAACTCATTTTGTAGCCCAAGCTGGCCTTGAACCCATAGTTGTTCTCCTACCTCAGCCTCCCAAGTGCTGGGATTAAAGGTGTGCGCCACCACCGCCAGCTCCTCCTCGGCCTTCTTGACACCTGTCCCCCTCCTGTCTGTTCCTGGGTGACCACGGGATCTGGAGCCCCGCCTCTTTCTCCTCTTTCCCCACGTGCTGTCTTTCCTTGCCTCAAGTCCTCAGGAGCAGATTCTGCCACTTCTGGTCTCTGATCCTTGTCCTTCCCCCCCAAGTCTTCTCAGCACTTGGCTCCAGAGGGGACTGCGCATGGGGCAAGGGGAACCAGGAGGGAGGTTGCCTTTCCAGTTTGCACAAAAGCCTACAGGCGGGCTGGGCCTTCGGGGCCCATGTTCCTACGACCCTGCCTGACCATTCTTCCTGCTTCTGGGACAGTGCCATCAGACTTCCGGCAGACCTGCCTAATCTAGTGCCAGGGGAAGAAAGGGTTGCCGTCGTGACAGACTGATCGGGTGATCTTAGGACAGGTTCTTAGCCATTCTGCTGCCCCATTTCACCTCCTTTCTCGTAGACTCAATACACCAAGGAGTGTAGGGAAGAAGGACCTGGAGGCTGGAAGAAGAGCAGCAGGAAACCAGTTAGCTCCTCCGTTGCCAAAGCTCTTCCAGAAGATGCTTGCCTTTGATCCCAGTGTGAACTCTCGAAGCAGACATTCAGCTAGCTGCTGAAGACACCAAGGCTAATCATACAGGTTGCTCAAGATCACTTGGTCGTGGACCATTGAATGGCATTTTTTGCCACCCAGTGACATGTGCGTCCCTGGGCCTCACTCTTCTCAGAATCCAATGAGGTGATAGGCTGGAGGACGGCACTGGGGTATGCAGGCTGCCTGTGAAGACACAGACCAGGTGCACCAGCGTCAGAAGGGAAAGGTGGAACTGGGGAGATGGCTCAGCAGGTAAAGTACCTGCTATACGACTTGATGACATGAGTTCCGATCCTCAGCACCCACATAAACTTCCAGGTGTGGTGGCATGTGCTTGTAACCCCGGAGCAGAGGAGGCAGAGACAGGAGGATCCCCAGCACTGGCTAGCTAGATAGACTAGACTAGCAGAATCAGTGAATGCTAGTGTGAAACTCTGTCTTAAAATAAAGTGGAGGGCCGGGCGTGGTGGCGCACGCCTTTAATCCCAGCACTCCGGAGGCAGAGGTAAGAGGATCGCTGTGAGTTCAAGGCTACCCTGAGAATACAGAGTGAATTCCACGTCAGCCTGAGCTACAGTGAGACCCTATCTCGAAAAACCAAAAATAAATAAATAAATAAATAAGTAAGTAAGTAAGTAAAATAGAGGGCTGGAGAAATGGCTTAGCGGTTAAGGCATTTGCCTACAAAGCCAGAGGATTCAGGTTCGATTCCCCAGAAGGCACATGCGTTTGGAGTTTGTTTGCAAGTGGCTAGAGGTCCTGGACCACCCATTCTCTTTATCTGCCTCTTTCTCTTTCTCATTCTCTCTCAAATAAATAAATAAAAATAAATTTTTTTAAAAAAAAGTAGAACGCCTCTGGCCTCCACATGCATGTACATCCACACCCTTATGAACATCCCTACACACATACACATACAAAGAAAGAAGGGGAGAGGATATGGGGACAAGGGAAGTCACCCTAGCAGGGACTAAGGAGGCTCCTGGGATCAACTCTTAGATTCAGCACATGAAGAGCCCTTCTAGCAACAAGCTCTTGGGCGGGACTGCTGACTTTGCCTCTTTTTTTTTTTTTTTAATTTATGTATTTGAGAGCGACAGACAGAGAGAAAGAGGCAAAGAGAGAGAGAGAAGGAGAGAATGGGTGTGCCAGGGCCTCCAGCCACTGCAAACGAACTCCAGATGCATGCGCCACCTTGTGCATCTGGCTTATATGGGTCCTGGGGAATCGAGCCTCCAACCGGGGTTCTTAGGCTTCACAGGTACGCGCTTAACTACTAAGGCATCTCTCCAGCCCCTGCCTCTTCTTTAACCTGGCAGAGAACCTTCCAGTACACACCCAACTGTGGTAAATGAGGCAGTGCATTCTGACTCTCCCGTCCCTTGGGGAAGAGTGCCTGAAGGCCCCAGGACTTCAGAACCTCACAACTCTACCCTGGACAGTTAGCCCCACAGCCTCCAAAATGAGAAGGGGAGCCCCAGAGACTCTCCCAAGCCTGCTGCTCCCCAGCAGTACACCTTCCCCTCCCCTGCCTGGCTGTCCTCAGTCTATTCAAGGGCACTTTTCACTCCCTCTCTCTTCTCTCCAGTACCTGCCTTTCCTTCTTCAAATTTTTTACTTATTTAGCCGGGCATGGTGGCACACGCCTTTAATCCCAGCACTCGGGAGGCAGAGGTAGGAGGATCGCAGTGAGTTTGAGGCCACCCTGAGACTCCATAGTGAATTCCAGGTCAGCCTGAGCTACAATGAAATCCTACCTGGAAAAACCAAAACAGAATTAAAAATAAATAAATTTCTTCATTTGTGTTTGAAGCAGTATCTCAAATTGCTCAGGCTGACCTCAAACTCCATATGTATTAGAGGATGACTTTGAATTTGTGTTCTGCCTGCCTCCCTCCACCCTGTGTTGGGATTACAGGCATAAACCACCACACCTGTCTTCCCTTGTTTATTAACTGTTTACCCCTAAACCGTTTACAGAGCTACCCATGCGGGTTCATTCTGCCCAAACTTCTTTTCCTTTTGGGAGGTGAGCGTAACTATCTCACTCCTCCAGTACCCTCCCCCTACCACCTGGGTCCCTCCCTTTTTCCAACACACTGGGGTCACTCAGTTCTTTGAGAGGACTCAGCTGGGTGTGGTGAGCCAAGCGGTAATCCTAGCACTCAAAAGCTGAGAAAGGAGGATTGAGAGTTTGAGGCCAGCCTAGGCTAGACTGAGAGACTCTGTCTCAAGAAAAAGAGGGGCTGGGGAGATGACTCAGGGGTTAAAGGCACTTGCTTGCAAAACCTGCTGGTTCAATTCCCACAATACCCACAAAGTGGCACATGCTCTGGAGTTTTCTTGCAGGAGCAGGAGGCCCTGGCATGCTCGTTCTTGTTCTCTCTCTCTCAAAGAAAGAGAAGAAAGAAGTTAGGAGGGAAGGAAGGAAGAAAATAAGGTAGGTAGGAAGGAAGAAAATAAGGTAGGAAGGAAGGAAGAAAATAAGGTAGGAAGGAAGGAAGAAAATAAGGTAGGAAGGAAGGAAGAGAGAGAGAGAGAGAATGGGAACCCATAGGTCTAGAGACCACCTCACCTCTAGATATCTATTCTACACTCTGATCCTCTGGGCTGGGTGAAAATCTTACAACTTGACCCATGATGCAGAGCCGAAGGACTGCAGACCCTCACAGTCCTCTCTACCCATCTAGTTTCCACAGAACATGGATCCATCCCTCAGTAGGAGAATGCGGAGGCCACCCAACAGTGGCATCTGAGCTTAGTCTGGAGTTAAACCTAACTCGCAGGTTCCTGCCCCCCCCCCCCCAAGCAGGACAGTGGAATGCAGGGCTGCTGGGGGAGGGGACCTAGTAGTCAGTCTCTCTCTCTCTCGGTTTTTTCTCATCTTTGTTCTGCATGTTTCTCAGCATGGCTCCTCATTCTCCTTTCTTCACCACACTCCATTTCCCTCTCCACCTGGCCCCACCCTTACCCCCAGAGCCACAGTGCTGGGGATCTCAATCGAAACTCTCCTCCTTCATGCCCCCTCCCCATCCCTACTAGAGGCTGTCAGACTGAGTGAAAGGCCTGACCACAGAGGAATCTGGAAGTGCTGGAAAGGTGCAGGCTGGCACTGGACGTAGCAGGTCGGTATTTGCTCCGATGCTGCAAGAGGTCAGGAATGTGGCCATCAACGTTAGCTCTGGGAGATAAGGTGTGACTTCAGCGCTCCACCCCCCAGGCCCCACAGCGAGCCTCTGCGGCCCCAGAAGGGCCCATCCAGCAGGGGTAGGGCAAGGATCAGAGGAAGGCTTAGAGAAGAATTCTGGGATCTGGGTGTCACTGCTGGGAAAATTCAAAGTCCTCCAGAATTCTTAGAGGCCTCCAATCCCTGAGCCATCTTTAGGATTAAATTGAGTCCCTCCTTTATCCCATGCTGGTGTGTCAGCCTTCCTCTGCAATACGGAATTGTAATTCGTATTTGCTCAAGGAAGAAGTGAGCGATAATTAACATCTACACACGTTGCTCTCCGCCCGGGGAGACAGACTGGACAAGCTTTGTTCTCCCTGTACAAATGAAGACATGAAAGTTCAGAAACAATGACTTCCTTAAGGTCACACAACCAGCAAAGTACCCAAATTAGCTGACTTAAAAACCAGCAAAAAGCAGTTCACCACCACATTTCGTCTGAATGCCTCATTGTATACTCCTATACAATAGGACAATTGTGGAGCTCAGGGAGAGAACGCGAAGTCTAACCTCCCAGAAGCCCTCATGCAAAACCAACGGGCGTTCGTTTGTATGCTACTTTGCACTGTCAGCCAGTCCCCGGCAGCACACAGCCTCGCTAGCCAGCTCCCATGGAGTCCAGCAGGGCCTTTTTTCCCTTCCAGAAAGTGGCGGGCCCACAATGGTCCAGTCATACCTCACATCCGCCCTGTGCCTCCCACTGGACTGATCCTCTGGCCAAGCTCCTCCCAGGGCCCCTTTCCTCTCCCAAACCTACCTCCTGTCTGCTCCCACCTCAGTTCAGCTGGCCGCTCGCTCGATAAGGATCAATAGGTCCACTGCAGAGCAAAGAGCATGTGTGACACCAGGCCATGCCAGAAAAACTAGCTCCTGGCGATGACTAACTTGAATCTCCGAGTTTCCCCCGGTTCATTTGGCAGGGGTGTTCATCCAGCCAGGGATGGGGGGGGGGGTTGTGCATAAAAGAGCTTGGGAGTTTCACTACCTCCTTTCTTCCCATCAGAGGGGCGTTGACCCCTGGGGACAAGCTGAGCACCCCAGAGTGTTTGGAAGACTGGCAGGGAAGAAATGGGTCTAGGAAGGAGAAGGAATGGGGGACTGGCAACCTGGGCCAAACCTGCTAGACTGTTTCTAGACCCCCCACCATTGTGGACATTACAATCCCCAGGGGAGATCATGGTCTCTTGTTCACTGCTGGTCTCCTGGCACCTAGACGAGGGCCTGGCACACAGCACGTTGTCTAATGATCTTGGGCTGGGGATGTAGCTCAATTGGTAGAGTGCTTGGTCTAGCATGCATGAGGCCCTCGCTTGATCCTGGGCACTGAATAGACCTGATCAAGTGGTGTATGCCTGTCAGTCATCCCAGCACTCGGGAGGATCAGAAGGTTAAGGTTATTCTCAACTACAAAGACTCTTATGTATATATAGTATTTGAGAGAAAGGGAGGAAGAGGCAGAGAGGGAGAGAATGGGCACACCAGGGCCTTCAGCCGCTGCAAACGAACTCCAGATGCGTGTGCCACCATGTGCATCTGGCTTACATGGGACCTGGGGAATCAAACCTGGGTCCTTTGACTTTGCAGGCAAACGCCTTAACCGCTAAGCCATCTCTCCAGCCCCCAACTACAAAGACTCTTCGGTGCTCCGGAAGTATGTACACTAGGATTCAGACATGGGGGACTGTCTGCTACCCAAACCACACTGAAGTCAAGTGTTCAGAGAGTGAGTTGGGGGTGGAGGAGGCTCCAAGACCGGGTTAGGGGAAGAATACACATTTCTGTGACTTTGGTGTGTGTGCGAGCACACTCACAAGTGGACAGGCAGTGTCTGGGAGGCAAGCGCGGCAGGGTGTGTGGAAAACTGGGAGGCTCGGGATTGAGTTTCTCTTCTTCCTCTGGAACGCTCAGCTTTTCTTCCCCAGGACTGCTGGGGCTCCAGGATAGCCCCAAGATCCCTTCTGATGGTGGGAGACTCGGGCTTCAGGCTGAGGACAGCTAAGCAGACCTACATCCTAGTTCACCGTGCACCATCAAATTTCTAACCTAATGGGCACCGCCGGTACCTGAGATAAGGAGGGAATTCAAATAAGTTATTTCCTGTCTGAAAGCATAGCCTCAAGGCCCACCACACCACCCTGCGGTCCTTTGTGGCCCAGATTAGTCACCCCCTTTTGGGGTGGCTTTGGCAGGGCTCTGCTGAGGGCGTGGGGGGGGGGGGACAAGCGAGGTGGCAGGAGCCCCAGCGCGGATCTACCTGTGGCCCAGGCTTCCTGGGCAGCTCCGGTGACAGGGGCGGGGCTTGCTAGGGGATGTCCCCACCTCCTCCGTCGGCGATATATTGAGTTGCAGACAGCCACCCTCCGCGACCCGAACCTGAGTCCTGGTCTCTCGTCATCCCTCCAAGTCACCATGAGCTTCACCACCCGCTCCACCACCTTCTCCACCAACTACCGGTCCCTGGGCTCGGTCCGCTCGCCCAGCCAGCGCCTGCGGCCCGCCAGCAGCGCGGCCAGCGTGTATGGGGGCGCGGGGGGCTCGGGCTTCCGGGTCTCCGTGTCCCGCTCCACCAGCGACCACCGGAGTTACGGAAACCTGGTCGGAATGGGTGGCATCCAGAGCGAGAAGGAGACCATGCAAGACCTGAACGACCGCCTGGCCTCCTACCTGGACAGGGTGAGGAGCCTGGAGATCGAGAACAGGAGGCTGGAGAGCAAAATCCGTGAACACTTGGAGAAGAAGGGGCCACAGGACAGAGACTGGGGACACTACTTCAAGACCATCGAGGACCTGAGGGCTCAGGTAAGGGGCGTGCAGGGAGGGGCCCCCAACTCCCTCTGACCTTCCGGATGCTCCCTCCCCACCGCCTCCGCCCCAGGGACTTCAATAGGTGGAGCAGGTTGAGTCTTCTCCACCCTTTCCACGGTCACCCCCCCCCCATTCCATGGGGCCGAGTCAGGAAGGCCCCAAATTCCCATCCACAGCCTGGCTTTTAGGGACCCCAAGAGCAGCGGCTGCACATGAGAGGGGGCTTCCCCAGGAGGTAGTGGGAAGGAGCTGGCGTGGGAGCTTTGCATAGAAGGAGGTGAGGAAAGGGCCACACCAAGGACCTAGACTCTCCCGCTCCCTCGCTTCTGGCTAAGCGGGAACAGTTGGAGAGTTAAGCGGATGTGGCTAAGGCTGAGTCATCTACAAGTAAACAGGAGGCCTACCTGTGGACCAATCCAGGGAGTGGGGGTGGCCGAGCAGGGAATGAGCAGGTGCACCCGGGGAGAAAAAAAAAAAAATGCCACAAGAGGACCAAGGGGAGAACTTGCTGGAAGCTGCTCATTTGTGGGGCGGGCCAGCCAGCCCAAGCCCCTACCGGGGCTCAGGGTGCTGGAGTTTGGGAGCCCAGGAAAGGAGGGAAGTCGTGGAAAGAGTGTCCTACATAAGGAAGAATCCACTGAAACACGCCACCTTCCACACGTTCCACCAGCCCAACATCTGACACATGCCACTCACCGGGCACCATCCCGCTTTAATACCCCCCAGATCTTTGCAAATTCCGTCGACAACGCCCGCATCGTCCTTCAGATCGACAATGCCCGTCTTGCTGCTGATGACTTCAGAGTGAAGTAAGTCTGGGGGCCCGAGGTAGACCCAAAGAACTGACAATATGTTCCTGGGTTGGGGGGCGGGGGCTCCCTGGTGGGGGTCGATTTAAGCTGTTGATGAGATGAAGGGCCCATTCATGTCATCATTGAACTGTTCATTTGTGCAGCCCACCTTAAGTATACTGGGTGGGCCCCACAAGCCAAGAATGGTGCTGAGGAGTAGGGACCTGACTCAGGTGGCTGAGCTTGCAATGGACACAGGGCTGGTTTTAGGAGGTGACTTGGGCCCTCTGATCACCTCCCCTCCCGCAGGTATGAGACAGAACTGGCCATGCGCCAGTCTGTGGAGGCTGACATCCATGGACTCCGCAAGGTCATTGATGACACCAATATCACGAGGCTGCAGCTGGAGACAGAGATCGAAGCTCTTAAGGAGGAGCTGCTGTTCATGAAGAAGAACCATGAGGAGGCAAGTGGGCTGCCGACCAGGCCACCTACAAGCAGCCTGCCGTGAAAATGGATAAATCACTAGCCGGGCTTCGGTTTTGTTTCGTTTTGAGGCAGGGTCTCACTCACTCTAGCCCCAAGTGCCCTGGAACTCACTCTGTAGCCCAAGCTGGCCCCGAACTCACTGCAGTGCTCTTACTTTTCAGCCTCCTGAGTGCTGGGATGATGGACCTGAGCCAGCACTCCCAGACAACCACCTTGGCTCCTTATCAGCTTGTTTTGATTAAGAGTAATCCTGGTGTGTCACGCATGCTCTGTGGCTCACCCGAGTGAGTGTGAGCTGAGGTCCGATGTGGTGGTTCCTTTCTGCACTGCCATCACTAGGAAGGCTGAGATGGGAGGGTTGTGAGTTCAGTATCAGGCTGAGCTACGGAGTGTCCCATAGCAGAAAAACGAAGATTGTATGGTTGAGATGAGGACAAAGGTAGGCACAGCCAGCACTGGGGGCTGAGGATGGAGCAGGCAGGGCTTCTGAAAGGGACAGGAAGTGCAGGCTTGTGGGTGGGCAGGTTCAGGCAGCAAGGAAGTAGCCTTCTTACCCATGTCAGGAAGCGGCGGAGCTCAGAGTGCAAGCCCTCTGCTGTCTTCTGCCACTGTTCACGTAGGCCTTCTGGAAGAGGCCATCGCTCACGAAGGGCCTCGTCGGTGCTCGGGCTCTGAGCCTCGTCACTTCTGCCCCTACCTCCTTTAGGAAGTCAAGGGCCTGCAAGCCCAGGTTGCCAGTTCTGGCTTGACCGTGGAAGTGGATGCTCCCAAATCTCAGGACCTCAGCAAGATCATGGCCGACATCCGAGCCCAGTATGATGAACTGGCTCGGAAGAATCAAGAAGAGCTGGACAAATACTGGTCCCAACAGGTATGCAAGGGGAAGGGCTGGCTGCCTGGCTGTGGGAGGGAGGCTGTCAGGAGGACAGGACTGAACTGAGCCTCCCAACCCTGCAGATCCAGGAAAGCACCACCGTGGTTACTACGAAGTCCGCTGAGATTGGAAATGCTGAGGCCACACTCACAGAGCTGAGACGTACCTTCAGCACCTTGGAGATCGAATTGGATTCCATGAGAAATTTGGTGAGCACCCTCTGGTCACCTGTCACAGCTCCTCTGGGCCCCAATCTCTGTCACTTGATCTCAGGCCCATTGTCTCATCCCTAACCCTTTCCTCCACTTTCCACAGCTCTGGCCCCCTAACATAGGACTGGGTATGCAAGAGGTCTTCAAAACCAATTCAGGGCTGTGGAAATGGCTCAGTGGTTAAAGGCGCTTGCTTGCAATGCTTGCTGGCCAGCAAGATGCAGATCCCTAGTACCCACATAAAGCCAGATGCTCAAAGTAGCACATGCATCTGGAGTGCATTTGTAGCACAAAGAGGCCCTGGTGTACCCATTCTCTCCCCACCCCTCTGTCCTTGCAAATAAAACAAAATAAACAATATTTCTGGGCTGGAGAAATGGCTTAACGGTTAAGGCGCTTACCTGCAAAGCCAAAGGACCCAGGTTCAACTCCCCAGGACCCATGTGAGCCAGATGCACAAGGTGGTGCATGTGTCTGGAGTTCATTTGCAGCAGCTGGAGGCCCTGACGTGCCCATTCTCTGCCTCTTTCTCTCCCTCCCTCTCTCAAATAAAATAAATAAATAATAATTTTTTTAAATATTTTTATTTATTCGACAGAGTGTGAGAGAGTGAGCGCACCAGGGCCTCCAGCCACTGCATATGAACTCCAGATGCATACGCCACTTTGTGCATCTGGCTAATGTGGGTCCTAGGGAATCGAACCTGGGTCCTTTGGCTTTGCAGCCAAACAATGCCTTAACCGCTAAGCCATGCCTCCAGCCCAATAATTTAAAAAAAAAGAAAGAAAGAAAGAAAGAAAGAAAGAAAGAAAAAAAACTATTTCAGAGACTGAAGGTCTGAGTAATCTGGGATTGAGGACTCACTCACTCCACTTTCTGTGCCTTGCAGAAGGCCAGCTTGGAGAACAGCCTGAGGGAAGTAGAGACCCGCTATGCCACACAGATGGACCAACTCAACGGGGTCCTGCTGCACCTGGAGTCGGAGCTGGCACAGACCCGGGCAGAGGGACAGCGCCAGGCCCAGGAGTATGAGGCCCTCCTCAACATTAAGGTCAAGCTAGAGGCTGAGATCGCCACTTACCGCCGCCTGCTGGAAGATGGGGAAGACTTCAAGTGAGTGGCCTTTCCTACCCACGCAGAAAGGGGTCTTTCTCCCACAGCTGGTACACTGGCAAAGCTCCCACGGTCTGTTCCTTGGTAACCAGTGAGCACTGGGCTGATGCTCTAAAGTGTCTCCTATGTCTTCAAGAGAGTGACAGTTACAGAGGTTCCCTCCCATGAGGAAAGAATGACTAAGTGTTGCCCCTAGCTGTACTTAGGGACAAGTTCAGCCTTGGGTTTCCCTTGGCTGGAGGAAGTGGCCAAGAAGGGTTTGGAGATAAAGGTCAGGGGTCAGGACACTTTTCCCTTCGCCTTTCTGGTCTCCCTTCTAAACTCTGTGGAGCTGTTCATAACCAGGGCTTGGTCTTCTGTTACAGTCTCAACGACGCTCTGGACAGCAGTAACTCCATGCAAACCATCCAGAAGACCACCACCCGCAGGATCGTGGATGGCAAAGTGGTGTCTGAGACCAATGACACCAAGGTTCTGAGGCACTGAGGCCGAGGAGCAGGGCACCATTGGGGATCTGGCGGGCAATAAAAGTTCAGAGGTCATTGGACATCACTTTGCATCTTCCTTGGATGTTTTCTTGATATATATATTTATTTATTTATTTTTATTCATTTATTTGACAGAGAAAGAGGAGAAGAGAGAGAGAAAATGGGCACACCAGGGCCTCCAGCCACTGCAAATGAACTCCAGACATGTGTGGCCCCTTGTGCATCTGACTAACGTGTGTCCTAAGGAATCGAACCTGGGTCCTTTGCCTTTGTAGGCAAATGTCTTACCCGCTAAGCCATCCCTCCAGCCCGGATGTTTTCTTTTTTGTGTGTGTGCACAAATGTGCTGATTCTACAGCTCACCTCTGGCCAGACAGAAGTCTCTTCTGACCCCAGGGGTTTCACATAGGTGGGAAGTGGAAAAGGAAATGTCTAAGCTCTTGAAATAGCTAAGACAAAGGGAGAGAGAGCGGTAGATGTGACCATCTTATGGAGTGTGGGACGCACAATAAAATTGTGACTCTTTCCCTCGAGACCCAGAGAAGTCAGAATGGTGCACACATGTAACTTAGCACTCAGGAGGCTGAGGTAGGAAGATCATGAGTTCAAGATGAGTCTGGGCTACATACTGAGTTCCAGGGAAGCCTTGACCATGAACCAAGACCCTGTCTCAAAACAAAGGGGGGGGGGACGATTAGAGAGATGGCTTAGCAGTTAAAGTGTTTGCCTACAAAGCATAAGGACTCAGGTTCAATTCCCCAGTACCCACATAAACCGGATGCACAAGGTGGTGCATGCGTCTGGAGTTCATTTGCAGTGGCCGGAGGCTCTGGTGTGCCCATTCTCTATCTCACTCTCTCTGCCGCTTTCTTTCTCTCAAATAAATAAATTAAATGAAATTTTAAAACCTGGCATGGTGTTGCACACCATTAATCCCGGCACTTGAAAGGCAGAGGTAGGAGGATGACCATGAGTTCAAGGCCACCCTGAAACTACATAGTGAATTCCAGGTCAGTCTGGGCTACAGAGACACCCTATCTCAAAAATAAATAAATAAATAAAAATGGGGGGAGGGGTGAAATGCAGCTGAACAGATGGTTCAGTGGTTAAGGCACTTGCCTACAAAGCCTAATGACCCAGGCACAATTCCCCAGTACCCACATAAACCAGATGCCCAAGGTGGCACATGTGCCGGAGTTTGTTTGCAGTGGCTGGAGGCCCTGGTGCATCCATTCTCTCTGTCTCTCTTCTTTCTCTCTCTCTCTTTACTTGCAAATAAATATTTTTTTTCAAAAAGTGAAATATATATATGTATGTGCTGAGACATATATATATATATATATGAAATGTATATATATATGTAAGTGCTGAGACATATATATATATATATGTCTCAGCACTTGGGATGTAGAGGCAGGAGGATCAAGAGTTCAAGGTCATCCCTGTTAAAAAGGTTCTATGCCAGCTTGAGCTATATGAGACCCTATCTCAAAAAATTTTTTAATGGACCTGGTAAAGCCAGATATGGCAACACATACCTATCCATAGTCTCATCACTAGGGAAGCAGAAGCCCTCTCTCTCTCTCTCTCTCTCTCTCAAAAAAAAAAAAAGAAAAGAAAAAGAAAAGAAAAACATCTGCAAGGCCCCTGCCTGACAGCTGCTTATCAGCAGAAATCCGAGACAGAGGACAAAGCAAACTGACCCTCCCCTCCCCTGCCACTCAATACCTAGACACTCCCATCCAGGACCCACCACCTACACACATTACCCTAGTACCTGTGGTTTTCAAGGCCCTGTTCCAGTACTAAATGGGAGTATATGCTCTTTAGAGAGTGAGATTTCTGCTCAGAAGTGGGAAATGTGATCACTGAGGAAGATTCTCCATGGCCCTTCCTGGTAGGACAGTGGGCCACCTGAGTAGGCATCCAGGTAGGAAAGAACGGGAGTCCTACAGAACCATTCTGGACTTTGAGTTGGAACTGAGTCGTCTGGCAATGGAAGTAACAAATTTCTAAACCATATGCTGTAATGGGAGGATGGTTTTCTTAATTCAAAAACAAAAATAAAAAAGTATAGCTGGTTGTCGTGGCGCATGTCTTTAATCCCAGCACTTGGGAGGCTGAGGAAGGAGGATCACTGAGAGTTCTAGACCAGCCTAAAACTACATAGTGAATTCCAGGTCAGCCTGGTTAGAGAGAGACCCCACCTTGAAAAAAAAATATGTGTGTGTGTGTGTGTGTGTGTAACATGCACACATCCAAAAGGAAAGAAGGAAGAGGTAGGAGGATTGCCATGAGTTCGAGGCCACCCTGAGACTCAGTGAATTCCAGGTCAGCCTGGGCTAGAGTGAAACCCTAAATCAAAAAAAAAAAAAAAAAAAAAAAGAAAGGAGGAAATAAAATTGAAAACTCCACATCTCCGGTCCCTAGAAGTGACAACTGTTAGTTTCCTTAAACTAAGCCTACAAACACTTCACTAGATTTATGTGAAGCATTAGATGGTTCTGCACTTCAATTGCTTCAGCTCTGCCTTCTTCACTTAATGTGTTTTGGAATCTAGGCATGGTGAATCATGCCTGGAAAACCAGCACTTGGGAGGATGAAGCAGGGGAATTGCCCTAAGTTTGAAGCTGGCCTGAACTATAGAATATGACCTTATCTCAAAAGGCAAAATTAGGGCTGAAGAGATGGCTTAGTGGTTAAAGCACTTGCCTACAAAGCCTAAGGAGCCATGTTTGACTCTCCAGGTTCCACGTAAGCCAGACGTACAAGGTGACACAAGCGTGCAAGGTTGCACATACACGCAAGGTGGTACACGCGTCTGGAGCTCAATTTCAGTAGCTGGAGGCTCTGGCACACCAATTCATTCTCTTTCTCTCTCTCTCATAAAAAAAGGCCAGTCTGTTGGGTTTGACTCAAAAAAAAAAAAAAAAAAAATTAAGGGCTGGAGAGATGGCTCAGGAGTTAAGGCACTAAGCCTGATGACCCCAGTTTGATTTCCCAGGACCCACATAAGCAAGATACACAAGGTGCCACATGTATTTGGAGTTCGTTTGCAGTGGCTACAGGCCCTGGCAAGTCCATTCTCTCTCTCCCTCTGTCTTTCTCTCTCTCTCCCCTTGAAAACAAACAATAAAGTATTTTTAAAAAAGCAAAATTAGGGGCTGGAGAGATGGCTTAGCAGTTAAGGAACTTGCCTGCAAAGCCAAAGGACCCAGGTTCAATTCCCCAGTACCCATGTAAAGCTGGATCTACAAGGTGGTGCATGCATCTGGAGTTCCTTTGTAGTGACTAGAGGCCCTGGCAAGCCCATACTTTCTCTCTCCTTGAAAATAAATAAAATATTTTTTAAAAAGCAAAATCAGAGCCGGGCATGGTGGAGCACACCTTTAATTCTAGCACTTGGGAGGCAAAGATAGGAGGATTGCTGTGAGTTCAAGGCCACCCTGAGACTACATAATGAATCCCAGGTCAGCCTGGGCTAGAGTGAGACCCTACCTCAAAAAACCAAAAAATATAATTAAGTAAAAAATTAAATAATTAAAAAATATAAAGCAGGGCTGGAGAGATGGCTTAGCACTTACCTGTGAAGCCTAAGGACCCTAGTTCAAGGTTCGATTCCCCAGGACCCACGTTAGCCAGATGCACAAGGGGGCACACTCATCTGGAGTTCATTTGCAGTGGCTGGAGGCCCTGGTGTGCCCATTCTCTCTCTCTCCCCCTCTCTGCCTCTGTCTCTCTCTGTTGCTCTTAAATAAATAAATAAAACAAAAAAATAAAAAATAAAAAGCAAAATTAGGGGTTGGAGGCCGGGCATGGTAGCGCACACCTTTAATCCCAGCACTCAGGAGGTAGAGGTAAGAGGATCACCATGAGTTTGAGGCCACTCTGAGACAACATAGTGAATTCCAGGCCAGCCTGAGCTAGAGTGAAACCCTACCTGGAAAAAAAAAATGTTGTAGTTGATATCCATATTTGCACTCTGAACATACCTCTGGAATAAATCAATAGAAACAGTACAGTGAGCTGCCGCACTGACATGTATATGAAGTACTTACTTTGGGCCAGGTGCTCTGCTAGGCTTCAGTAATGTGAACAAGATACCGAGTATGCCTCATAAATCTCACAGCCCAAGGTCGAAGGCACTTTCTACTCATTCTTTCAACAAGTACTGAGCATCTGCTATGTACCGCCACTTTGGTAATAGGACACAACAGACAAAATCCCTGCCCTCATGGAACTTAAATTCTGGTGGTGGGAAATGGCAATAAAGACAATAAGAAGTCAATTTTGATAACACTCCAAGTTAAATTAAGTGTTACAGGCTGGGCCAGGTATGCTGGTGAACACCTTCAATCCCAGCACTAGGGAGGCAGAGGTAGAAGGATCACTGTGAATTTGAAGCCAGCCTGGGGTTACAGAGTGAGTTCCAAGTCAGCCTGGGCTACAGTGAGACCCCACCTGGAGAAAAACAAACAAACAAAAAAGTGAGCCGGCAAGGGGTTTGGTACTGAGGGGAGTTAGGAATGAATGAAAGTGAGGATCACAAGTAAAGGTAAAGTTTTTACCTAAAAAATGCAACGGCGGGGGTGGGGGGGGCTGGAGAGATGGCTCAGCAGTTAAGGCACTTGCCTGCAAAGCCTAAGAACCCAGGTTCGATTCCCTAGTAGCCACGTAAAGCCAGATGCAAAGTGGCTTATGCATCTGGAGTTCATTTGTAGTGGCTAGAGGCCCTGGCACACCCAAACCCAAACTTACTCTCTCTTTCTCTCTCTCCCGTGACTCCTCACAACTAAATTAGATATATCTAGGTACATTAAAAATGCAGTGTTCGGGGTGTCCTTAGAGGAGAAAAGCTAAAGACAGTACAATTTGAGTCCTTCCCCGCTGAGACCCAGAGGACACCAAGTCAGACCACCTCTGGCAGGAGCCCCTAGAAGAACAAGTGTACCTCATCAAGTGTATCAGAAGGGCCAGGAGGGGAGCAGAAGCAGGGCCCGCCCATCCTGAGCAAAAGTCCCAGTTACACAAGAGGTTAACTGGAATTTCTGTGGAAAGGGGCCCCTGACGTCTGACGTACCAGGAAAACATCCCAGCTGAGGATGAATCACTCATTGCACTGCCTTCCCTGAATAAACACCACTGACTCCTGTTCAGTCTCTCCCCAACTTCCACCGTGCCCTCCCCAGTCTATGCAGGGGTCTATGGGAGACAAATTTTGGGGAAACTGGGCTTTCTGAGATTTGTGGCGGGAAAGCGATTGGGGTGGTTTTCTCATCTCATCCCTCCTCACCAGCTTCCAAATAGGCAAGCATGCCATTGAATGTACTTTCTAAGCCACACATCTGCCCCCCATGGGCCTAAACAGCCTCCCTGAAGGGTTCTATGGCCCTGGTTAGCAACCACTCTAATTCCATCACCCGAGGACTCCCGCTTTCCTGGGACCCTGAAAAGGAGAGGGAGAGGGAGGAAAGGAGGAAGGAAGGGTGGGAGAGAAAGAGGGAAGAAGGGAGACACAGAGGGTGAGAGAGGGAGGGAGGGAGGGAGGGCGAAAGGGAGAGGGAAAGAGAGAGAGAGAGAGACTGGTGGTCCCTGTCAGGGGTGGATGCAAATGTGACAGGCAAGGGAAGACTGACTCTAGCACACATTTCAGGAGAGTCCCCTGCTCAGGGCTGAATCAGAAAGTCCCTGGCAGTGCCTGAGCGGTGCCTGCAGCTAAGCGAAGCTGATCAGAGAAACCCAAGCCGGAGGCCTTGATGTGATTAGCCGTCCTGTAGACAAAGCCTCACAGTTCCCAGGGCGCTTATGTATTCTATCCTCATTACAATCCTGTGAGGTATGCAAGACGGTGGCTGATATTGGCTCTGGCTCAGAGTTGGACACTGGGGTGTACAGAAAGAGTCCCAGACTTTTCCCAGGGCTGCTTCTAACTTGTTTAATGGTTTTGTTTAGCAAGTTAGTCAGTCGGTTTGTTTGGCAGGCTTTTTGAGACAGGGCATTCAAGGCCTTGGCTGGCCTTGAATTTACAGCAACGTTTCTGCCTCTGCCTCCCTAGTGCTGAGATTACCAATGTGCATTGCACAACCTGTTTGGGGGATAGAGAGATTGCTTGGTGGTTAAGACAAAGGACCCAGGTTCAGTTGCCCAGGACCCAAGTAAGCCAGATGCACAAGGTAGCACATGCGTCTGGAGTTCATTTGCAGCAGCTGGAGGCCCTGGTGTACCCATTCTTTCTCTCTCTCTCTCTCTCTAATAAGTAAATAAAAATAAAATGTATTTTGTCAAAAACTGGTTGTTATGCTCTCACTCAGTGGCTGGCTGGCCAGGATAACGAAGGAACCTTAGACACGATGCTGAGGCTTAGGGGCCCCAGGCTGCAGAAATTCTGACTCAGTTGGTCAAGGGTGAGGCTCAAGGGAAATGTTTGAAAATCTCCCTAGATGATACCTAACAGACAACCAAAGTTGAGAGGCAGGCCCAAGGGTCAGCACCTTGGCATTCCTTCCTGATACAGGTCACAGCTGGTCCTGTTTTAACTAAGCAACACCCTGCTGGAGAAGCCCAAGGCCACTGGGTAAATTTTCCTCATTCCCCAGCAGGGAAAGGTAACTGCCTGAGGGGCAACCCCATTTGACCCCCACCCAACACCAGAGGGGAGGAAGATTCCCTGGCCTGACATAACGTACAGTCACCTGACTCAGGTTACATCTGTACATTCTATTTGTCGTATAAGATCACTTGCACAAAAATAAAAAATTAGGCCTGGAGAGATGGCTTAGTGGTTAAGCGCTTGCCTGTGAAGCCTAAGGACCTTGGTTCGAGGCTTGATTCTCCAGTACCCACGTAAGCCAGATGCACAAGGTGGTGCATACATCTGGAGTTTATTTGCAGTGGCTGGAGGCCCTGATACACCTATTCTCTCTCTCTCTCTCTCTCTCTCTGCCTCTGTGTGTTGCTCTTAAATAAATAAATAAATGTTCATTAAAAAAATTAAAAATTATTTCCAAATAATTCATATGCAACAATCTTGGAAGGATACAAAAGATAATGGAAGTAATGATTACCTCTAAGGACGGAAATGGTGAAGGATGCAAAAGTCTTGCTTCACATTCTGCATCTGTTGTTATCTTTTGAATAATTTATTACCAATTCAAAAACTCTTTTTTTTTTGGGGGGGGGGGGGTTTTCAAGGTAAGGTCTCACTCTAGCCCAGGCTGACCTGGAATTCACTATGGAGTCTCAGGGTGGCTTTGAACTCACGGTGATCCTCCTACCTCTGCCTCCCGAGTGCTGGGATTAAAGGCGTGCGCCACCACGCCCGGCTTTCAAAAACTCTTTTATAAAACAATTCTATTTATGTTTAAAAACTCTATTTTAGGGGCTGGAGGGATGGCTTAGTGGTTAAGGCGTTTGCCTGCAAAGCCAAAGGACCTTGGTTCGATTCCCCAGGACCCACATTAGCCAGATGCACAATGGGGCACACATCTGGAGTTCATTTGCGGTGGCTGGAGGCCCTGGTGCACCCATTCTCTCTCTCTCTCTTTGTCTGTCAAATAAATAAAATAAATAAAAATAAAATATTTTTTAAATTCTATTTTAAGTGCCTCTTCATAGTAGGTACTGCATTAGTCTCATAGAATTCTATTTTTAATTTATTTATTGAAAATGATATACTTACATGTATACTATATAGTGAATTCCAGGTTAGCAAGACCCTACCTCGAAAAAACAAAACAAAAAAAAAACATTATTTATTTACTTCAGAGAGAGAGGCAGATAGAGAAAACAGACACTCCAGGGACTCTAGCCACAGCAAACGAACTGCAGACACGTGCCACCTTGTGCATCTGGCTTTACATGGGTCCTGGGGAATTGAGCTTGATCCTTAGGCTTTCCAGGCACACACCTTAACTACTAAGCCATCTCTCCAGCCCAATACCTTATACTTTTACCTGATGCTGGAGCTTGAATCTAGGGCTTCATGAATGCTAGACAAGCACTCTGCCAGCTGAGTTACATCCTAGGCCCTCATTAAGTTTTCTTTTATTTGTTTGTTTGTTTTTGTTTCTTCAGGGTAGGGTTTCACTGTAGCCCAAGCTGATCTGGAACCCAGTCAGTCAGTAGTCCAGGCTGGCTTAGAAACAGCAATCTTCCTACTTCTGCCTCCCAAGTGCTGGGACTAAAGGAGTGTGCCACTAGGTCCAACTCATTAAGTTTTATTTTTATTTATTTATTTGAGACATAGAAAAAAAGAGAGAGAGAGAGAATGAGCACACCAGGACCTCCAGCTTCTGCAAACAAACTACAGATGCATGTGCTACCTTGTGCATCTGGATTATGTGGGTCCTGGGAGTCGAACCTGGGTCCTTTGGCTTTTCAGATAAGTGCCTTAACCGCCAAGCTATCGCTTTAGCCCTCATTAAGTTTTTTTTTAATTTTTTTTTTATTTACTTATTTGAGAGAGACAGACAGAGAGAGAGAGAGACAGAGAATGGACACACCAGGGCCTCCAGCCACTGCAAACGAACTCCAGACGCATGCGCCCCCTTGTGCATCTGGCTAACATGGGTCCTGGGGAATCGAGCCTCGAACCGGGGTCCTTAGGCTTCACAGGCAAGCGCTTAACCGCTAAGCCATCTCTCCAGCTCCCTCATTAAGTTTTGTTTCATTTTAATTAATTAATTTATTTTAGAAAGAGAAAGAGAGAGAGGCAGATAGAGAGAGAGAATGGGCAAGCCAAGGTCTCCAGCCACTGTAAACGAACTCCAGACACATGCACCACCTTATGCATCTGGCTTATGTGGGTCCTGGTGAATCGAACCTGGTTCTTTGGCTTTGCAGGCAATTGTCTTAACCGCTAAGCCATCACTACTAAGCCATCTCTTCAGCCCTCATTAACTTTTTAAAAAAATATTTTATGTCTTTATTTGAAAGAGAAGGAGAAAGAGAGAGGAAGAGGCAGATAGAGAACGGATGCACCAGGTCCTCCAGTTATTGCAAAAGAACTCCAGATGGCAGATCTGGATCCTTAGGCTTCGCAGGCAAGCACCTCAACTGCTAAGCCATCTCTCCAGCCCAAATTTTTTAATGGTATAGGAGTCTTTCAGGGCAAGAAATATTGCTATTTTGGTTTCTGACCATTCCCCTCCACTTAGTATATCATTTAACAAGCATTTATTGAACGTTTACTATTTGCCAAGAACTGATCTAGTATACAGTACAGAACAAAACAGATAACTTAAAAAAAAAAAAAAGCTAACATTCTAGCAGACAGAGACAGACAATGCAAGATAACCGTGATGAGTAAATTGTATAGTATGTTAAGAAAGGATTATGGGGAAAGTGGAGCAGATTTGGGAAGTCAGGAGCAGCAGGAAGGTTATGTAAATTTCCTAACAGTGCTATAAGAAACTTGCCAGAAAAAAAAAAATGTATGGGGCTAGAGAGATGACTCAGCAGTTAAGATGCTTCCCTGCAAAGCCTAACGCCTGGAGTTCAATTCCCCAGTACCCACTTACAGCCAGAGGCACAAAGTGACATATGTATCTGGAGTTCGTTTGCAGTGGCTAGAGGCTCTGATCCACCCATCCCTCCCCTCTCTCTCCTTGCAAAGAAATACATAATTTTTATTTAGAAAAACATATCTGGGGCCGGGAAGATGTCTCAGTGGTTAAAGGTGCTTACTTGCAAAGCCTGCCAGCCTGGGTTCAATTCCCCAGGACCCACATAAAGCTAGACATAAAAAGTAGTATGAGGGTTGGAGAAATGCCTAAGCAGTTAAGACATTTGCCTGTGAAGCCTAAGGACCCCAGTTTGATTCCCCAGGGCCCACGTAAGCCAGATGCACAAGGGGGCCACATGCATCTGGAGTTTGTTTGCAGTGGCTAGAGGCCCTGGCATGCCCATTCTCTCTTTCTCTCTATCTGCCTCTTTCTCTCGCTCTCTCAAATAAATAAATTAAAATATTTTAAAAAAATTTTAAAGGGGCTGGAGAGATGGCTTAGTGGTTAAGTGCTTGCCTATAAAGCCTAAGGACCCCAGTTCAAGGCTCGATTCCCCAGGACCCACGTTAGCCAGATGCACAAGGGGCGCACACATCTGAAATTTGTTTGCAGTGGCTGGAGGCCCTGGTGCGCCCATTCTCTCTCCCTCTCTCTATCTGCCTCTTTCTCTCTCTGTCTGTCACTCTCAAATAAATAAATAAAAATAACAAAAAATTTTTTTTAATTTTAAAAAGTAGTGTGAATATCTGGCATATGTTTGCATCCTCAAGGGACCCTGGTATGCCCATACACATGCTTGCACACACACACTCCACACATAAATAAATAAAAATATTTAATTTTTTTAAATTTTAAAATTTCTATTTATTTATTTATTTGACAGAGAGAGAGAAAGAGAATAGGCATGCCAGGACCTCCAACCACTGCAAACAAACTACAGGCATGTGTGCCCTCTTGTGCATCTGGCTAACGTGGGTCCTAGGGAATCGAACCTTGAACCGGGGTCCTTAGGCTTCACAGGCAAGTGCTTAACCACTAAGCCAACCCTCCAACCCAAATAAAAATATTTAAAAGCCCAGGTGTGGTGGTACAGATCTCTAATCCCAACACTGAGGAGGCAGAGGCAGTAGGATTACTGCAAATTCAAGGCCAGCCTGGGCAACATACTAAATTTCAGGTCATCTAGGGTTATATAGCAAGACTCTTATCTCAAAACCACAAAAAAAAAAGAAAGAAAGAGAGAGAGAGAGAGAGGAAGGAAGGAAGGACAGAAGGAAGGAAGGAAGGAAGGAAGGAAGGAAGGAAGGAAGGAAGGAAGGAAGAAAGGAGGGAGGGAGGGAAGGAAAGAGGGAAGGAAAGAAGGAAGGAAGGACCTTTCCATAAGGGTAGTGGCTTAAAATAACAGACATGCTATTTTACAGCTTGGTACATCAGAAGAACTATCAAGATGTCATCAGGCCTCTCCCTAGAGGTTGTTTCCTCGCCCTGTGCAGCTTCTAGTGACTACCTGCATTCTTTGTCTAAACATCCCATCTGCCATCTTCAAAGTCAACATCATAATGTCATATTTTTGCAGTGCTGGGGATTGAACTGAGAGCCTGTGCATGCTAAGGCAAGCGCTCTACCTCTGAGCTACATCCCAACCCTCAAATCCTGTCTTCAGATTTCCCATCATCCCTGCCTGGGTCACTCTGTCACATTTTCTTCCCTGACTCCACCCTCTTGCCTCTGTCTTGTAAAGATTTTTCTTTTTTTTTTTTTTTTTGGAGTGGAGGATGGAAAGTGACAGGGTCTTATATAACCGGGGCTGGTTCTCACACTCATTATACAGCAAAGGATAACCTTGAACTCCTGAACTTCCTGCCTCTACCTCACAAATACTGGGATTATAGACAAACCCCACCATACCCAGCCAAAATCATTTTCCCATTGCAAGATCTTTGATTTACATGGCACGGTCCCTTTGGCCAGGTCAGATAACACATTCACAGGCACCAGGGATTAGAGCACGGATATCCTGGGGGAGGGAACCTTTAAGTAAGGGAAGTCTGGCTAGGTGACATTTGAGTCACAGCTAGAGGAGGTGAGAGAGTGAGTCTGACATAGCAGTAAGGAGGGTCCCTGTCCCGGGGATGTGTGACTAGTGTTCTCAGCCCTGCCCTTCCCTTGAGGCCCTCCACACCCCCTGTGTGGGCCCTGGGGGCTCTCACGGCATTGCGGGAAGACAGTGGACTGATATCAGCCGGCCTCTTCCCAAAGCTCCCCACCCCCGCGTCTCCGGCACTCTGTACTGAAGCTACCCGGAGGACCTACAGCAGGAGACCATTTGTCTCCTTCATCTTTCAGCTTCTATAGCATTTGACCCTGGAGCGGGCTCCTCTTGGCACCCACGCCATTGCACTCCCAACCCCCCACCCACCCCCCCACCCCACCTCCACCCGTTCTGCTCTCTCTGCTGTCCCTCTCATCCTGGGCCTCTTCCAAGCCAAAATCTCCCAGGTTCTGGTCAGCTCTGGTCTCTTGAGCTTCAGACCCATGTTTTCCAGCTCTGCCTCAGTTTCAATCAGCCACATTGCACACTTGGCATTCCACATCATCTCTCCCAGTAAACTTTAAACAGCTTGAAGGTGAGTAGTGTTTCATTCATCCCGGTGTCTCCCTGGATGATTAGAACAACAGTGGCAGATGACCACAATGATCGTATAATCACAGTCACAACAACCAACACTTAGTGAGCACTTCCGATGCGTCAGATCCCGTGCCAAGGGTTTTACAAGGTATGCCACCACGACCAGTGTCTTGTCTTTTCTTTTCTTTTTTTTTTTTTCCCAAGGTAAGGGTCTCACTCTAGCCCAGGCTGACCTGGAATTCCCTATGTAATCTCAGGGTGGCCTCGAACTCATGGCAATCCTCCTGCCTCTGCTTCCAGAGTGCTGGGATTAGCCACCATGGCTTTCTTTTGATACAGGGTCTCACTATATATCCTAGAACCAACCTGGAACTCACTAGGTAGCCAAGGCTAGACTCAAATTTGCAATCCTTCTGCCTCAGCCTCCCAAGTGCAACCACACCCAGCTAAAGTACTTTTCTCTTTTTGGTTTTTCGAAGTAGGGTCTTGTGGCGGTTTGATTCAGGTGTCCCCCATAAACTTAGGTGTTTTGAATGCTGGGTTCCCAGCTGATGGAGATTTGGGAATTAATGCCTCCTGGAGGAGCGTATTGTTGGGGGCTCCCCTTGCCAGTATGTGGCACACTCTCCTGTTGCTATTGTCCACTTTATGTTGGCCAGGGGGTGATGTCCACCCTCTGCTCATGCCATCGTTTTCCCCCTGCTATCGTGGAGCTTCCCCTCGAGCCTGTAAGCCAAAATAAACCTCTTTTTCCCAGAAGCTGCTCTTGGTTGGGTGATTTCTATCAGCAATACAAACCTGACTGCAACAGGTCTCACTCTAGCCCAGGCTGACCTGAAGTTCATTATGCAGTCTCAGGCTGGCCTCAAACTCACAGCAATCCTCCTACCTCAGTCTCCCAAGTGCTGGGGTGAAAGGTGTGCACCACCACGCCCGGCTAATAAATTATATTTTAGAAGCCAGGGATGGTGGTGCATACCTAGCACTCAGTAGGCCAAGGTTGGAAATCGCCTGAATTTGACGCCACCCTGAGACTACGTAGTGAATTCCAGGTCAGCCTGGGCTATAGTGAGACCCTACCTTGGAAAACAAAACAAACAATATGTATATATTTATTTATAAATACATAATATATATAATTTATTTTGCAAGCAGAGAGAGAGAGAATGGGGGTTCTGGAACTCCAGATGCATGCACCACTTTGTGCATCTTTACGTAGGTACTGGAGAACAGAACCTGGGTCATTAGGCTTTGCTGGCAAGCTCCTTAACCACTGAGCCATCTCTCCAGCCCTGAAGTACCTTTCTTACTGTCTCACAGCTAACTACATAGCAAATCCGGGCTTCAATCCCAGGCTATTTGGCTGAAAAATCCAAAGGCACTAGCAAACAGGGTTGGATTGCCTTGGATTCTGCTTCAGAGAACAGAAAGCTAAAAGGTGCGTTTCCCAGACACCCGTTCAGCTAGGATGTGATTAGATGTGTTGAGTGATATCATCGGGAAGGCGGAGACGCTCTCCTCTGCCTTGGCTGCTCCTGGTGTCGAGCTGGTCAAGGGGCTCTTGGCTTGGTCTGGGGCTGTGTCCAGCATCCAGTCCGAGGCTCTGTGAGAGACAGAGAGGCAGCTGTAGAGGAAGAGCGGTGGCGAGTTACCGACCCATGGCTCGAAGCCACGGAAATGCGTTAGCTTCCTGACTCCCATCCACTGGAATCGTTTGTGCGTCTTGCAACTAGAATCAAGCATGACCCTTTCAAGGAAAGGACCTGACTTGACTTGACTAGACTGGAAAGCTGCAAGGTCCTACTTACCTCTCAGTAACTGGTCAAACTAGTGTCTCCACTGGGCCACCTTCAGCCACCTGGAATGACTTGCCTGTGGAAAGGAAGGCTTTGGAAGACTCCACAGTTGTTGACACAGATCATTATGTGGGAAAAGAAAGGCTCTGGAGTGTTCTGTCTGCTTGGGCTGCACTGGGGAACTCAGAGAAAGATCATGGCAAGTCTGTAGTGCTAAATACCTGGCTCACAGGGCCAGGACGTTCCCCAGACTTCCTATATGAATATGTCAGCCCCATGGCCAACAGCCAGGTACCTAAAGCCTGACTTGAGGGTGTTCAATTAGGTCCTATGGTGAAGTCACAGCTTTGCCGTGTCTCAGTGTAATCCTGGGACATTGAAAACAGGTATTCTAAGAATAAGATTTTGGGATACAGTTAAGGATGCTGGATAAGTAGATCCTACCAAAACTCACTGACTAGCAGAGACAGCCCATTCTTCTCTGTGTAAGCAGGTCATATGTTGCTTAGAGATTCTGAAATGAGGTGGTTAATGTGCAATGGACACCCCAGAAGCACGAGTGACAAGTACAAAATCTAACCCTAGGGCTGGAGGGATGGCTTAGCGGTTAAGGCGTTTGCCTGCAAAGCCAAATGACCCAGGTTCGATTCCCCAGGACCCACGTTAGCCAGATGCACAAGGGGGCACACACATCTGGAGTTCATTTGCAGTGGCTGGAGGCCCTGGCACACCCATTCTCTCTCTCCCTCTTTCTCCGTCAAATAAATAAAATTGAAAAAAGAAATCTAACCCTAGAAGATAGACCTTACAAGCACAAAGAATTGCAAAGATTTTGCTGGTTTTATAGGACATAAACTTGGAGACAATGTGGACACCCAAGGGTGCTAAACCCAAGAGAAGGAGCAGCACAGTTTTAGACTGAGCTACATTTATTTATAGGGTTTCAGAGAGTCCAAGCTCAGCATGCTGGCTCCAGCAGCTAGAGATCTCCTCATCTCTTTCCTTAGCTAATTGAAGCAAGCATGGATTCAGTAGGCTTACAATAGATGGAGCTGAGATAGCAGAAGTTCTATTGCATAACGTGGAAGAAGGAATCCAAAGACTCAAGGAGAGAAGAATGTGGGAGTGGATTAACCATGTACAAGGCCACCCACAGACCCCAAGTCATTTCCCCAAGACATTCCTTTCACTGAGGCACCAATAAGCATGCTAGTAGGAGAAGCAAGATTTTTTTTTTTTTTTTTTTTGAGGCAGTGAGATGGTTTGAATGCAAAATGCTACAAACCGCCCTCCCAAGACTCATGTGTTTGAATACTTAATCCCCAGCTGGTGGCACTGTTTGGGAAGGTTGAGGAACTTTTAGGAGGTGATAAAATACACGGTTAGCACATTTGAGGCTTTTGTTTGATCCCCCAACACTAAAAAAATAAATAAAGATAGAAATAGTCAGCTCGAGGCTGGAGAGATGTTCTCAGCAGTTAAGGCGCTTGTCTGCAAAGCCTAATGACCTGGATCCGATTCCCCAGTACCCACGTAAAACCAGATGCAGAGCGGTGCGTGCATCTGGAGTTCATTTGCAGAAGCTGAAGGCCCTGACATGCCCATGCTCTCTCCCTCCCTCCCTCCCTTCCTTCCTCCCTCCTTGAAAATAAAAATGATATTTTTTTAAACCAGTCATCTCTATTTTTCTTTTTTTCTTTTTCCCCTGAGGTAGGGTTTCACTCTAGCCCAGGCTGACCTGGAACTCACTCTGTAGTCCCAGGGTGGCCTTGAACTCATGGCGATCCTCCTACCTCTGCCTCCTGAGTGCTGGGATTAAAGGCTTACACCACAACACCCAGCTCTAGTTTTCTATTACAAGTATGACAACTAGGAAAAAAAAGTATAATTTACTTAAAGCAAAATCCATTATTTTTGGTGTACAGTTCTGAGTTTACACAAATGCATATAGTCAGATAACTACTACCACAGTCAAGATGCCGAACAGATGGGATGCTGTCTTCTGGACAGGACGTGGCCATTGCATTTATGAGCTCACGGTGGCTGTGGTTACCTGCACCAGCCCACAAAGTACTGGGTCCATCAATATCCTGTGGTGGATGCTGAAGACCATGAGGTCCTCATCTTTCCCTGAGGAGCCATTGGCAGCTAAGGGTTAGTGGGAGTGGGGGAGACATTCTCTTCAGTGGTACACATTGCTGAGTTGCCCAAGCTAATGCAAGCAACCCTAATTAAACTTAATAACTCAGTAGGTCTTTCTCTCTCTGTCTTACACACATACACTTCAAAGTAGACGAGGGATTGTTCTGGAAGAAGGGGTTTATAGAGAGGGAGAAGGGGTGCTGAGAGGTGATTATGATCAAAATGTGTACATGGAAGACAGGCGTGGTGGTGCACGCCTTTAATCCCAGCACTTGGGAGGCAGAGCGCTGCAGTCCAGTTTGCATTGCTGGTAGAAATCACGCAACCAAGAGCAGCTTCTGGGAAACAGAGATTTATTTTGGCTTACAGGCTCCAGGGGAAGCTCCACGATGGCAGGGGAAAACGATGGCATGAGCAGAGGGTAGACATCACCCCCTGGCCAACATAAAGTGGACAATAGCAATAGGAGAGTGTACCAAACACTGGCATGGGGACACTGGCTATAACAGCCATAAGACCACCCCCAACAATACACTCCCTCCAGGAGGCATTAATTCCCAAATCTCCATCAGCTGGGAACCTAGCATTCAGAACACCTAAGTTTATGAGGGACACCTGAATCAAACCACCACACAGAGGTAGGAGGATCGCCATGAGTTCGAGGCCACCCTGAGACTACATAGTGAATTCTAGGTCAGCCTGAGCTAGAGTGAAACCCAACCTCAAAAAGATAAACAAAAATACATAAATAAAATACACACACATTCACGCACAAGGAGATCCTGCACGTGTGTGTATGGGTGCATCAGGATGTCTTGCCACTGCAAACAGAATGCAGATACTTAAGCCACTTTTTGGTCCATGGATGGCTGGGGAATTGAACCCAGGGTGTCAGGCATTGCCAGTAAGTTCCTTTAACTGCTGAGCCATCTCCCTCCAGCCACCAGAGAAGTTTGGCCTTGGTTTGTAAGGCAGGGTCTCTCATATCCCAGGCTAGCTTCCAACTTCCTATGTAGCTGAGGATGACCTTGAGCTTCTGATCCTCCAACTCCAAAGTGCTGGAATTGTAAGTGTATGTTACCACACCGTTGCTCCTGCTACACTTTTTCTTTTCTTTCCGAGGTAGGGTCTCACTGCTAGCTCAGGCTGACCTGGAATTCACTCTGTAGTCTCAGGGTGGCCTCGAACTCTTGGCGATCCTCCTACCTCTGTCTGCCAAGTGCTGAGATTAAAGGCGTGCACCACCACGCCCGGCTGCTCCTGCTTCTCTTATTCCTTACCAACCGCTCACCTTTTCTGTCTCTGTAGAAATAGAATCCTAGAACACAGCCCTTCAAGACTGTCTTTTCTCACTAAGCAAATCATGCTTGAGATTATCCACGTTGTTGTAAGTAATGAATTTCTCCATTTGTTGTTATTTTGAGACAAGTCTCATGTAGCCCAGGCTACCCTCAAACTCACTATGTAGCTGAGGCTAACCCTGAGCTCCTAATCTTCTACCAAGCGTTGGTATTACTTGACCTGGTTTATATACTTCTAAAAGGACAGTAATCAATCAAAAAAAAAAAAAACTAATTTAAGGTTTAGGTTTAGCTTCAAGATCAGTCCCAAGCCTGTCCTAATGGCAGGACTTTGTCGCGTGTTCAGGGAAGCCAGGTTTATGTGGCACCTGCTCCCACTTCACTGTCCCCTCCTCATGCTCCTGCCCAGTGGTCTCTCTAGAAGTTCCCTGTGAACCACTGACCAAGAAAAGAATCGATCCGGGCTATAAGCTATGTGGGCACAATGAAATTAGTTAATTAATTAATTAAACAAACAGAAGATACGTAGGCAGCATCCAGAATATTCTGGCTGCAGAGTCACAGGGCCACTTATAGAGACCCTGAAAAACAAGAAAGGAAATCATCCCATGGGCAGAATTTCCAAAAATACATCTACTTACCCAATGTGCTTGAAGAGCAAGGTGGCCGGAGGGGAGATCTAGATTGCTTCATGGCAATGGCTACTATCTGGCCACATGTTCGGGGGCTTGGAATACTGGAAGAATGGTGACAAGGAGTTCTGAGAAAGGATGCACGGGCTGACCTCTCAGAGTGGACCAAAAATATAAGACTATTAGGCTGAAGCAATAGCCTAGTGGTTAAGGTGCTTGCCTGCAAAGCTGAAGGACCCAGGTTCGATTCCCCAGGACCCACGTAAGTCAGATGCACAAAAGGGCGCATGCATCTGGGGTTTGTTTGCAGGGGCTGGAGGCCCTGATCTCTCTCTCTCTCTCTTCTCTCAAATATATATATATATGGCTATTTTCACAGGACATGGTGGAGCACACCTTTAATCCCAGCACTTGGAGGCCAAGATAAGAGGATAGCTGGGAGTTCAAGGCCAGCCTGAGACTATGTGTATATATATATATATATATATATAGTGAATTCCAGGTCAGCCTAGGCTAGAGTGAAACCCTACCTCGAAAAAAAAAAAAAAACCAAACAAACAAAAATTATATGGACTGGAGAGATGGCTTAGCAGTTAAGGCACTTGCTTGCAAAGCCAAAGGACCACCCAGGTTTGATTCCACAGAACCCACATAAGCCAGATGCAAAGTTTGCAGTAGCTACAGGCCCTGCCACAACCATTCTCTCTGTTTCTCCCTCTCTCCCTCTGCCTCTTTCTCTCTCAAATAATTTACATTAAAAATTATTTTTAGCAGGGCATGGTGGCGCACACCTTTAATCCCAGCACTCAGGAGGCAGAGGTAGGAGGATAGCTGTGAGTTCGAGGTTACCCTGAGGCTACATAGTGAATTCCAGGTCAGCCTGGGCTAGAGTGAGACCCTACCTCAAAAAAATTTGTTTTTAAAAAAGTGTGTGTGTGTGTGTGTGTGTGTGTGTGTGTATAAACTATTTTCCTGTGCTGTGGATGTTCATTTACTAACAGAGGACTAGGTGCTCTGTTCTGCTGATACTGGAGAGCTTCTTTTCTCAGTAATTTCTGGGCTTTGTGCACATGGGTCCATGAACACCGTGGCCATGATAGCAAGTATAGAGCTTGTCATACAGACTCAACAACACGTACCTCTCCTGATCAGCTATTGTCATTGGTGAATGGCCAGCTTACAAAGCCGACACAGCCCCTGACAGATAAAGCCAGCTTTTGGTAGAGGAATCAGCCACCCGATTCAGGTTAGTGGCATCAGAGGTCTTTTACCATGGGGGCGGGGGAATTCGTCCTGCCTGGCAAAGGCACTCTGGGCATGGATGTTCCTTCCCTGAGAGCATCACCATCCAAGGACTTATTGAGCATCGAATACACCATGCCATGAAGCACTGATTCCGACTGTCTCGTGGAAAATCCAGAAAGAAATATAGCCAGATCAATACCTTGATTTCAACCTTTAGATCTGTTAAGATGAAAAATGCTTGCTGTTTTAAGGTTGTGATGGCTTGTAACAATACTAACAGAAAACTACGGCATGAGCCGCCACATCCTGTTTTATGCCATGCTGGGGATCAAAACCAGGGCATAGTGCATGGGCAAGCATTCTACCAACCGAGCCACATTCCCAGACCTCCACAGCCTTCTGACCTGCTTTTGTGTGGCCTGTTGCACAGCTCACTGCCTCCTGCACTCTCAGTCTCCCTTCCAACCCTGCCCCTTCAGCCACAGGCACATTACCTGGTGTTGTAGTCAGGTTTGCATCGCTAGCAAAAATCACCCGACCGGGCTGGAGAAATGGCTTAGCGGTTAAGCGCTTGCCTGTGAAGCCTAAGGACCCCGGTTCAAGGTTCAACTCCCCAGGACCCACGTTAGCCAGATGCACAAGGGGGCGCATGCATCTGGAGTTCATTTGCAGTGGCTGGAGGCCCTGGCGTGCCCATTCTCTCTCTCTCTCTCTGCCTCTTTCTCGCTCTGTCTGTCACTCTCAAATAAATAAATAAATAAAATGAACAACAAAAAATTTTTTTAAAAAAGAGTAACAAGCTCCTTTAAAAAAAAGTCACCCGACCAAGAGAAGCTTTTGGGAAAAAAGGGGGGGAGGGGCTAGAGGGATGGCTTAGTGGTTAAGGCACTTGCCTGCAAAGCCAAAGGACCTCAGTTCAATTCCCCAGGACCCACGTAAGCCAGATGCACAAGGGATGTATCTGGAGTTCGTTTATAGCAGCTGGAGGCCCTGACGCGCCCATTCTCTCTCTCTCTCTCTCTCCATCTTTCCCCCTCTCAAATAAATAAATAAAAAACAAAATGTTTTTAATAAAAGGGGGGGTATTTTGGCTTACAGCCTTGAGGGGTAGCTCCATGACGGCAGGGGAAAACGATGGCATGAGCAGAGGGTAGACATCAGCAACAGGAGAGTGTGCCAAACACTGGCAAGGGGACACTGGCTATAACACCCATAAGCCCGCCCCCCAGCAATACACTGCCTCCAGGAGGCATTAATTCCCAAATCTCCATCAGCTGGGAACCTAGCATTCAGCACACCTAAGTTTATGGGGGACACCTGAATCAAACCACCACACCCTACCTCGAAAAACCCAAAAAGAAAAAGCCTTTGATGTTTGTATTGAAACCATTATGCTTCTGTAAGAGCAGAAAACCTTGTAACTACAGTAAAATCACTGCCATTCATAACATATCATAGTTTTGAATCTGAGCCAGGGTGTTTTAGGCAGCATTTCGATGGTATGCACGGTGCAAAGTGCCCATGTTGTGTGGTCAGAGCCAAGGCTGCAGTGAAGTCAAGCAGTGCAATTTGGGTGAGTGCTGCCAGAAATACCTTACGTTCATGACGTGCTTGGTTTTGTTTTTGTTTTTGTTTTTTGTTTTTTATTTTTTTTTCAAGGTAGGATCTCACTCTGGTCCAGGCTGACCTGGAATTCTCTATGTAGTCTCAGGGTGGCCTCGAACTCACGGCAATTCTCCTACCTCTGCCTCCCGAGTGCTGGGATTAAAGGAGCGCGCTACCACGCCCGGCTACATGTTTGATTTTTAATTCCTTTTTTGGTCATTGTGTACTGAGAAACATTTTAACTGTTGCCAACTTTTTCACAACTCCCATATTCAGTTACACAACCCCATCTGGGATTGCACCCCACGGTTGAAGAATGGGGTAGGTTAGCTACTGGAGTAAACATCCATTGCACAACAAGGAGGGTGTAGCCTGGAGTGTCCCTTTTTGGTCCCCAAAGAAATCTTCTTGAAAATGCAACTAAACAGAGCAGCCAGATGTGGCGGTACAGGCCTAAAGTCCTAGTATTCAGGATGCAGAGGTAGTAGGATTGCCATGAGTTCAAGGCTAGCCTAAGAGTACATAGTGAGTTCCAAGTCAGCCTGGGCCTGACCCTACCTTAAAAATCCAAGAAAGAGGCTGGGCGAGGTGGTGCACGCCTTTAATCCCAGCACTCGGGAGGTAGAGGTAGGAGAATCACTGTGAGTTCAAGGCCACTCTGATACTACATAGTGAATTCCAGGTCAGCCTGGGCTAGAGTGAGGCCCTACCTCGAAAAACCAAGAAAAAAAAAATCCTAAAAAGGGCTGGAGAGATGGCTCAGGAGTTAAGACATTCACCTGCAAATTCTAACGTCTGAGGTTCAATTCCCCAGTACCCACGTAAAGCCAGATGCATAAAGTGGCACATGCATCTAGAGTTCATTTGCAGTACAGGCCCTGGCACATCCATTCTCTCTGTCACTCTTCTTTTTATCTCTCTCTGCTTGCAAATAAATAAATAAATAAATATTTTTAAAATAATAATAATAACCCCCCCCAAAAAAATAGCTCCATTCTATCACTTGGCTCCAAATCAAACCTGCCAAGTATCTTTCCAGCCTTTATAGTAGGATAGAGTTGTTCTCTTTGTTCTTGTTTTTTTGTTTGTTTGTTTTTTGGTGGGGGTTTTGTTTTGTCTTTTGTTGTTGTTGTTTTTATTTTTATTTTTATTTTTGTTTTGTTTTGTTTTTTGAGGTAGGGTCTCACTCTAGCCCAGGCTCACCTGGAATTCACTCTGTATTCTCAGGGTGGCCTCAAACTCATGGCGATCCTCCTACCTCTGCCTCCCGAGTGCTGGGATTAAAGGTGTGCGCCACCACGCCCTGCTCTTTGTTTTGTTTTTTAAGGTAGTTTCTCACTTTAGCCCAAGCTGTCCTAGAATTCACTCTGTAGCTCCAGGGTGGCTTCGAACTCACAGATGCTCCTACCTCAGCCTCCTTGATACTGGGATTGAAGGCTTGTAACACCATGCCTGACTTTTGTTTTTTGTTTTTGTTTTTGTTTTTTTTCTGGTCTTTTTGTGCTCCTTTTTTTTTTTTTCTCTCCTAGTACTGAGGATCAAACCCAGGACCTTGCACTTAGCACTCTTCCACTGAGATAAATCCCAATCCCAGGATAGAGTTGTTATTACAGAAGACTCTGGTCCCTCAAGTTGCTACAATAGGATGTGGGGACTGGAGAAGGGGCTAGACAGAGTGGTCTCTTGGGCCGTGAGTACAGATAGGAACTATATTCAATGAGCTGGAGCCTGAAGAACTATTGAATGCACTACTTCTTGACACCTGACAAGTGTCAAAAGGAAGGGATCAGCTATCCCAAAGATGTGCCTGTAAGCAAGGGATTTTCAAGAGGAATGGATGACTGGCACAAAATACCCTTTTACCAATGTTTCTGCATTTTTCTCCCTACTATTTTCTAAATCATTCAAATCAAAAAAGAAGAAGAAAGGAAGGAATGAAAGAAGGGAGGGAAGGAGGGAGGCAGGAAGGAAAGAAGAAAGGAAGAAAGGGAAAGAAAGAAGGGCTGGAGAGATGGTTTAGCAGTTAAGGCACTTGCCTGCAAAGCCTAAGGACCCAGGTTCAATTCCCCAAAACCCACATAAACCAGATGCATAAGGTGGTGCATGCATTTGGAGTTCATTTGTAGTAGCTAGAAGCCCTGGTACACCTATACAGTTTCTATCTATCTATCATCTAGCTATCTAGCTAGCTCTAGCTTTATCTCTCTGCTTGTAAATAGGTAAATAGAATATTTTTTGAATTATTGACAACTTCCACAATTATAGACAATAAACCATGGTAATTCCTGCCACACACACACACACACACACACACACACACACTTTCACCTTCGCAACTCCTCTCACCATCATACCCCTCCCCCTCTCAATCAGTCTCTCTTTTATTTTGATGTCATCATCTTTTCCTCCTATTATACTGTCTTATGTAGGTAGTGCCAGGAACTGCGAGGTCATGGATATCCAGGCCGTTTTGTGTCAGCCTGAAAGAGTGAAAGAGTGCACTGTAAGGAGTCCTATCCTTCCTTTGGCTCTTACATTCTTCTGGCCCCCTCTTCCGCAGAAATAAAACATTTTTAAAAATTTTTATTGAAGGCTGGAGAGATGGCTTAGCAGTTAAGGCATTTGCCTGCAAAGCCAAAGGATCCTGGTTCCATTTTCCAGGACCCAAATAAGCCAGATGCACAGGGGGTCGCATGCATCTGGAGTTTGTTTCCAGTGGCTGGAGGCCCTGGCATGCCCTTCTCTCTCTCTCTCTCTCTCTCTCTCTCCTTCTTTCTCTCTCTCAAATAAATAAATAAAATGTATTTTTTAAATCTTTATTGAAAATTTTAACATATGACAATATTTCTAACTGGTCACATTCCCATCAGATTGCGCTCTTATGTTCCCTCTCCTCTGCCCCATTCCACTGATGGCCCTCCTCAGTGGGCTTATCAATAACCACTGTAAGGTCATGAATGCACCAGTCAGTCATCTCTGGGAGGGTGGGGAATGTCTCAGAGTACACCTTCCCACTCTGTGGCTCTTATATTCATTTTGCTCCCTATTCCACGACGTTCCCTGAGTCCTGGTGAGCATATTACAAGTATTTTTGTTGTTTTGTTTTGAGGTAGGGTCTCACTCTGGTCCAGGCTGACCTGGAATTAACTATGTATTCTCAGGGTGGCCTCGGACTCTCAGCAATCTCCTACCTCTGCCTCCGGAGTGCAGGGATCAGAGGCGTGCACCACCATGCATGGCTTTAGTATTGAGCTCTCAGTAGCCTCTGATTTTCTGCTTTGATGACTTTTTTAAATTTTTTTGTTTATTTTTATTTATTTATTTGAGAGCGACAGACAGAGAGAGAAAGAGACAGATAGATAGAGAGAGGAAGAATGGGTGCGCCAGGGCTTCCAGCCACTGCAAATGAACTCCAGATGCATGCACCACTTTGTGCATCTGGCTTACATGGGTCCTGGGGAATAGAGCCTCGAACCGGGGTCCTTAGGCTTCACAGGCAAGCACTTAACCAACTAAGCCATTTCTCCAGCCCTGCTTTGATGACTTTTGACACTCCTCAGTGTCTACCACCATCTCCCTGGAGGAGGTTCTCTGGCTAACAGTAAGAGCAGCACTCCTATTTAATCAGTCACTCTATAATGTTTCCTGGGCCCTGGCTGATGTGATAGAGATGACTTGTCCTGGGCTTCACACTCGCCCTTCTTTCTTTGTTATTCCCATGGGTCTTGGGTCTCCCCATCTGCAAAAAGCAGCCAAGAGTAAGAGTAGCATGGCTCAAAGGGGAAAAACATAGACACTTGGAAGAATGTGTATGTGGGGGGGGGGGTGAGATTTATTTATTTGAGAGAGAGAGGGGAAGAGGCAGGTAGAGAGAGAGAGAGAAAATGAGTGCACCAGAGCCTCCAGCCACTGCAAACCAACTCCAGACACATGGGCCACCTTGTGCATCTGGCTTACGTGGGTCCTGGGGATTCGAACCTAGGACCTTTGGTTTCGCAGGCAAATGCCTTAACTGCTAAGCCATCTCTCCAGCCCTAGAAGATTTTTTTGATGAGCATAACCTCTTCTTTTAGCCAAAGAACAGCAAAAGCTTCCCTTTAGCCTATGACCTTCCAAGTCATGGGCTTCTGACTTGGTTCTCAATAGCAGGCATAAACTCCCTACGGGCGAGAAGTTTGTTCCCTGTTTTGGTGACTTTTATCCCCCAGCAGCTCTGAGTGCTTTTCAGCATTACAAGAGCTAGGCAGCAGGGCGCTGGTTATCATCTCAGCTCCCATGTCCGCAGCCTGTGGTGTCTTCAGTTTATAGGGTCTTACCATTTAGTTTTGGTGGACAAACAAGTGCTTTGGCAATGGCCTGCATTGTGTCAAGGGCCTCATGGGCCTCCCTGAACAATAGCTTACTGTCTGCGGGAGCCCAATTGTGGCACTGGGATTTACCCCAGCCACAGCCTATGGTTGTTTTTTTGTTTTGTTTTGTTTTGTTTTTATGTTTTTAATTGACATCTTCCATAATTAAAGACAATAAAAGCCAGGCGTAATGGTGCACACCTTTAATCCCAGCACTTGTGAGGCAGAGGTAAGAGGATCACCTTGAGTTCAAGGCTACCCTGAGACTACATAGTTAATTCCAGGTCAGCCTGGGCTAGAGTGAGACCCTACCAAAAAAACAACAAAAAACAACAACAACAACAACAAAAAACAGACAATAAACCATGTTAATTCCTTCCCCTCCCTGACTTTCCCTTTCACAAATCCTCTCTCCATCATACTCCCTCCCTCTCTCTATTATTTTGATGTCATCATCTTTTCCTCCTATTATGAGGGTCTTGGGAAGGTAGTGCTAGGCACTGCAAGGTCATGGATATCCAGACAAATTTCTGTCTGAATGATTGCATTGTAAGCAGGCCTACCCTTCCTTTGTCTCTTACATTCTTTCCGCCACCTCTTCCACAACGGACCCTGCGCTGTAGAAGATATGATAGAGATACTTCAGTGCTGAACACGTCTCTGTCTCTTCTTCTCAGCACCATGGTATCTTTTGGATCATCCCAGTGGTCACCGCTATCTGCAAAGAGAAGCTTCTCTAACCAAAAGTGAGAGCAGCATTAATATATGGGTCTGAACATTAAGTGACGTGCTTATAGGGCAGTTTGGCGAGCATAATATATGCATTTAGCCAGACAAGAGCAGTTGTTACACTCCTAGAACTCATGCCCTCCCCCACCATAGGCTTTTGATTAGGTTTTCAGTACCAGGCATGGATTCCCTCCCATAAAGCAGACATACAGTCCAATTAGACAGCAGGTGATTTTCCCCATGAGAGACATGCCACTATTGCACCCGTTTGGTCATTTGTCCTGGCTGGCCAAACCTAAGGCTTGCAGTGTCCACTGTTTTCGCTGCTGATGACTTCTGTCTCATAGGGCTGTATGCAATGCAGTGCTTTCCAGCTTTCTGTCAGCTGGTCTACATGGAGGAGGTTATCAGCTCAGTTCCAGCAGGATTTCTCAGTAGCCTTGCAGCCCAAGTATGTGGAGTCTTCAGCAATAGGGTCTTACCATCTATTCCTGGTGGGAAACCAAGGGCCTCAGCAATGGCCTATGTTTTGGAGGCATCAGGGACCTCCCTGGCCAACAACTCACTGGAGGTATCCCATCCCTGGCACTGAAAATTTTCTAGCAATAATCTATAGCTCCTGGGTGTTCCATTGTCCAAAAAAGTAGGTTTCCATATGATTTATGTATAGCCTCTTAGATTTTGGTTAGTCCTCCCTCCACCTTTCCTTTATTCAATCTCTTCCCCTAACTTCACTTGGGCCTTTTCACCCCCATTAACTATTCTTCTACTTATATATATATATATATACAATACCATCCTATTAAGTAGCCCCCCTTCCTTTCTCTTCCATTTATATCTTTTCTAGGTTACTGGCCTTTGCTACTGAGTTTTCTTCCTACTCACACAGAAGTCCAGTCATCTGTAACTAGGATCCACATATGAGAGAGAACATGCGACATTTGGCTTTCTGGGCCTGGGTTACCTCACTTAGAATAATCCTTTCCAGATCCATCCATTTTCCCTGTAAATTTCATAACTTCATTTTTCCACTGAGTAAAACTCCATTGTGTAAATGTGCCACATCTTCATTATCCACTCATCAGTTGAGGGACATCTAGGCTGGTTCCATTTCCCAGCTATTGTGAATTGAGTGGCAATAAATATGGTTGAGCAAGTATCTCTAAGGTAATGAGATGAGTCCTTAGGATATATGCCTAGGAGTGCTATAGCTGGGTCATATGGTAGATCTATTTTTAGCTGTCTCAGGAACCACCACACTGATTTCCACAATGGCTGGACCACATTGCATTCCCACCAACAGTGTAGAAGGGTTCCTCTTTTTCCACATCCTCACCAGCATTTATGGTCATTTGTTTTCATGATGGTAGCCAACCTGACAGGAGTGAGATGGAATCTCAATGTGGTTTTAATCTGCATTTCCCTGATGACTAGGGATGTAGAACATTTTTTTTTTAGATGCTTATATGCCATCTGTATTTCTTCTTTTGAGAACTCTCTATTTAGTTCCATAGCCCATTTTTAATTGGGTTGTTTGATTTCTTATTATTTAGCATTCTGAGTTCTTTGTACATCCTAGATGTATGGCTGGCAAAGATTTTCTCCAATTCTGTAGATTGCCTCTTTGCTCTATTCATGGTGTCTTTTACCATACAAAAGCTTCTTAATTTCATGAGATCCCAGTGGTTGATTAGTGATTTTATTTCCCAGTAACCGGGGTTATACTCAGAAAGTCATTGCCTATGCCAATATGTCAAAGGGTTTCCCCTAATTTTTTCTGTAGCAGTTTCAGAGTTTGGGGTCTGATATTAAGGTCTTTGATCCATATGGACTTGATCCTTGTGCATGGAGAGAGATAAGGATCTATTTTCATCCTTCTACATATAGATATCCAGTTTTCCCAGCACCATTTGTAAAGAGGCTGACTTTTCTCCAATGAATATTTTAGCATTTATCAAAAATCAGATGGCAGTAGATGCCTGGATTTACGTCTGGGTCCTCTGTTCTGTTCCATTGACCTACATGTCTTTGTTCCAGTACCATGCTGTTTTTGTTACTAAGGCTTTGTAATATAGCTTAAAATCAGGTATGGTGATACCGCCAGCCTTATTTTTGTTGCTCAAAATTGTTTTGGCTATTCGAGGATTTTTGGCTTCAAATGAATTTTGGGATTGTTCTTTCTATTTCCATGAAGAATGCCATTGGAATTTTGATGGAGATTGCATTAAGTGCGCAGATTGCTTTTGGTAAGATTGCCATTTTCAAATATTGGTTCTTCCAATCCAAGAACAATGGATGTCTTTTCATTTCCTAGTGTCTTCTGCAATTTCTCTCTTGAGTGGTTTAAAGTTTTCATTGTAGAAATCCTTCACTTCCTTGGTTAGGTTTATTCAAAGGTACTTTATTTATTTATTTATTTATTTATTTATTTATTTATTTATTTTGAGACAGTTGTGAATGAGTATATAGGAAAGGTATTGATTTCTGTGTGTTTATTTTGTATCCTGCTATGTTGCTAAAAAGTGTTTATCAGCTCTAACAGTTTGGTGGTAGAATCTTTAGGGTCCTTTATGTATGGAATCTTATCATCTGCAAAAAATAATAATTTGATCTCTTCCTTTCCAATTTGTATCCCTTTTATGTGTTTCTCTTGCCTTATTGCTATGGCTAAGACTTTCCAGTACTATATTAAATAAAAGTAGGCATAGTGGACACCTTTGTCTTGTTCCTGAATTTAGTGGAAAAGCTTCAAGTTTTTCCACATTTAGTATTATGTTGGCTGTAGGCTTGTCATAAATAGCCTTTATTATGTTGAGATATGTTCCTCCTATTCCCAGTTTCTGTAGGACTTTTACCATGAAGGGATGTTGGATTTTGTCAAATGCCTCTTCTACATCTATTAAGATGACCATGTGATTTTTTTCCTTCAGTCCATTTATATAGTGTATTATATTTATTGACTTGCATATGTTGAACCATCCCTGCGTCTCTGGAATAAAGCCTACTTGGACAGGGTGAATAATCTTTTTGATATATTCTTGTATGCTATTTGCCAATATCTTGCTGAGAATTTTTGCATCTATGTTCATGAGAAAGATTGCTCTGTAATTTTCTTTCTTTTGGGTTTTTTTTTTTTTTTCAAGGTAGGGTTTCACTCTAGCCCAGACTGACCTGAAATTCACTGTGTAGTCTCAGAGTGGCCTCACACTCATGGCAATCCTCCTACCTCTGCCTCCCAAGTGTTGGGATTAAAGGTGGGCATCACCACACCCAGCTAGTAATTGTTTTTCCTTTTCTTTTTTCTCTCTTTATCAGGGTGATACTGGCTTCATAGAAGGAGTTTGGTAGTATTCCTTCCTTCTCTATTTTATGGAAAAGTTTGAGAAGCATTGGTGTTAGTTCTTCCATGAAGGTCTAATAAAATTCAACAGTGAATCCATCTGGGTAGGGACTTCTTTTAGTTGGGATAATTTTTTTTAATTTTTAAATTTTTATTTATTTATTTGAGAGTGACAGAGAGAAAGAGGAAGATAGAGAGAGAATGGGTGCACCAGGGCCTCCAGCCACTGCAAACGAACTCCAGACACATGCGCCCCCTTGTGCATCTGGCTAACATGTGTCCTGGGGAATTGAGCCCCGAACTAGAGTCTTTAGGCTTCACAGGCAAGCACTTAACCACTAAGACATCTCTCCAGCCCAAGTTGGGAGAATTTTTTATAACTGCTGTTATCTCCATACTTGTTATAGCTCTATTTAAATCATCTTGATTTAATTTTGGTAGGTCATATAAATCAAGGAAATCATCCATTTCTTTCATATTTTCAAACTTAGTGGAATACATGTTCTTAAAGTGTGTCCTCAGAATTTTCTTTGGTATCTATTGTAATGGTGGCTAGAGCAAGATCCTACCTCGAAAAAACAACAACATATATATATATGTATATATGTATATATGTATATATATATAGTAATGGTACCTTTTTCAACTCTATTTTTTTTTTTTGAAGTTCCAAAACATTCTTTAATGAAAAGACTTTGGCATGGGAGGTGGGCAGAGGCTGCCTCGGGCCTGGAATGGCTACCCAGTGTGGGCTGGGTCACAGCAGGAGCTGCCACTCATGTGGTGGTAATGGAACACGTCATCTCCATTCTCATCTTCATCATCCTCCACCAGGGCCACTGAACACACCAGCTTGCACATGGCCACCTCTCTTTATTTTTTTTTTTAATTTGTGTCTCATCTCTCTTTCTTTTGGTAAGATTTGCTAAGAGTCTATAAATCTTGTTTACCTTTCAAAGAACTAACTCTTTGTTTCATTGATTCTTTGGATTGTTGTTCTTTGTTTCTGTTTTGGGTTTTTTTGCTTCTATCTCATTCATTTCTGCCCTAGGTTTTATTATTTCTTTCTACCTACTTATTTTTGGTTTACCTTGTTTTTCTTTTTTTAAGGCCTTAAGGTGAAGCATTAAGTTGTTTACTTGTAACCTCTCTAATTTGTTAATATAGGCACCTAAAGCTATAAATAGAGTAGAATTGTAATGTTTTCTTGTTGAATTATTCCTTTAATCAATATTAAGTTACCTTCTTTATCTTTCCTCACTAATGTTGGTTTGAAGCCTATCCTATCAGATATTAGGATAGCAACCCCTGCTTGTTTCCTAAGCCCATTTGCTTGAAATACCATTTTTCCATCCTTTTACCCTAAAATAGTGTCTGTCTTTTATGGAGAGATGAGTTTCTTGAAGACAACAAACAGAAGGATTCTGCTTTTTAATCCAGTCTGCAAACCTGTGTCTTTCTGCTTTTTAATCCAGTCTGCAAACCTGTGTCTTTTGGTTGGGGCATTGAGGGCATTGATATTAAGAGTTATTATTGAAAAGTATGTATTTATTCTCCCAATTCTTCTCATTTTGTAGTGCTTCCTTTTTTACCTTTATTCTCATATATTAACTATTATTTGAGTATTGTTTTTTTTTTTCCCCTGTTTCCTCATGTGTGTGCTTTCCTTTCTCTCCAACATGAAGGATCCCTTCACATATTTTCTATAGAGCTGGCTTAGTGGCTATATATTCCTTTAGCCTGTTTTTGTTGTGGAACATCCTTATTGCTCCATCAATTTGGATGCTGGATAAAGTAATCTTGATTGACAGTTGTTATCTTTCAGAACTTGGAATACATCATTCCAAGCCCTTCTGCCCTTTAAAGTTTGTGTTGAGTAATCTGCTGTGATCCTGATGGGCTTGCCTTAATAAGTGACTTGCTTTTTCTCTCTAACTGCTTTCAATATATTTTCTTTGATTTGTATGTTTGGTAGTTTAATAATAATATGGTGAGGAAAGGTTCTTTCCAGGTTTTGTATGTTTGGTGTTCTAAAAGCTTCCTGTATCTGCATTGGCATCTCTTTCTCAATTTGGGGGAAATTTTCTTCTATGATTTTGTTGAAAACGCCTAATATGCCTTTGGGCTGAAATTCTTCTCCTTCTACTATACCCTAATTCTTACGTTTGATCTTTTCATAGTGTCCCAAATATCTTGAAATTCCCATTCATACCTTCCTATTAGCTTGTCTTTCTCTTTGTTGGACTGTATTAGATCTGCTGCCACCTGGTCTTTTAGTTTAGATATTCCGTTCTCTCCTTCATCCATTCTATTGGTGAGACTTTTTTTTTTTTTTTTTTTTTTTTTGAGGTAGGGTTTCATCTAGCCCAGGCTGACCTGGAATTCACTACATAGTCTCAGGGTGGCCTTGAACTCATGGTGATCCTCCTACCTTTGCCTCCCGAGTGCTGGGATTAAAGGCATGTGAGTCTTTCTACAGAGTTTTTTATTTGACTTACTGTGTTTTTAATTTCTAATATTTCTGGTTGGTTTTTCTCAGTATTTCTATTTCCTTACTCATGTCTATATTTACCTCCTTATTTGATTAAGTTGGTTTCCTGTGTTCTCCTTTAGAAGGTTAGAAGTTCCTCTTTGATTCCTTTGATTTCTTCTTTGACTTCTTTGCACATAGTTATAATCATTCTTTTGAAATCTTTCTCAAGCATTTCATGTAAATTAGTCTCACTAGAGGTCATTTCTGACAGATTTATAATTTTTGGTGGAATTATATTGTCTTGATTTTTTGTACTTCTTGTATTATAATGTAGAAATTTTTGCATCTTGGGTTTATTCAATGCTTTGGCTTTTTAATTATCTGCAGTATCCTTAGATGTGTATATCTGATGTTATTCATCTTCTGGGTAGAAGTTTAAGGTGCCAAGTGTGGCTCTTTAATGACATCCAGAGTAGCAGCAGAAGTGACCCTAGGTGCTGGGTTTGCGGGCTATGCAAGTATTCTAGTAGGCTGGGTGGAGCAAAATACAGGCAAATTCTAAAATTCAACTGAACAATGTATACAGTCAATCAAAACCAGCATGAAATGTGGTCTGCTGGGGAATGGGAGAGCAAGAGCACAACCTATTGCTTGTAAATGAAGATGAGGGGAAGAAAAGGAGCCAAGAGAATACAGCCTCGGAGCTGGAGTGGAACCTCAGCCGTCGAGGAGGCCTGACTGTGCGTCCCTGGATTTGAGCGGGAGAAGTGCCCACCTGCGGTTGGCACGCGCTGGGTCTGAGCCCCTTGTGGTAATCAGAATAAGCCTGGAAAAGGCATGAGGGTAGTTATTGGACAGGCCTCCTTAAAAAGTAATTCTGTCTCCACAGACTGGAATTTGGCTGCTTCAACATGAAATGCTTCCTTAAAAAATTAAAAGGAACACCAATAGACATCTTTTCAGGGAGAGTTCAACTGCAGACTCCTCTTCCTCTTCAGTTCTACAACAAATGCTGTGACCGAAAAGGCTTGAAGCAAGCTCAACTTGGTTTTTTGCTACTTTTGTTTGTTTGTTTTGTTATAAATAATTTTTTAATTTTTTGTTTTTTGTTTTTTTGAGGTAGGATATCACTCTAGCTCAGCTGAATTGGAATTTACTATGTAGTCTCAGGGTGGCCTCAAACTCATGGTGATCCTAACTACCTCTGTCTCCCCAGTACTGGGATTAAAGGTGTGCACTACCATACCCGACTTAAAATATATTTTTAAAAGTTATTCAAGAGAAAGAGGCAGACAGAAAGAGCATAGGCACGCCAGGTCCTCCTGCTACTGCAAACAAACTCCAGACACATGTGCATGATACACTTTATGTATCTGGTGTTACATGATTGCTAGGGAATCAAACCCTGGCCATCAGGCTTTGCAAGCAAGTGCCTTTAACAGCTGAACCATCTCTCCAGCCCTGTTGTTTTTGTTTTGAGGCAAGTTCTCACTATATTGCCCAGGTTGGCCTCAAATTTGTAAACATCTTGTCTCAGCCTCCTGTGTGCTAGGATTAGCCAGCAAACCCAGCTTGCCCCACTGATTTTTTTTTTTTTTTTTTTCCAGGTAAGGTCTCTCTCTAGCTCAGGCTGACCTGGAATTCACTATGTAGTCTCAGGGTGGCCTTCAACTCACAGCCATCCTCCTACCTCTTCCTCCCAAATACTGGGATTAAAGGCGTGAGCCACCACACCAGGCTCCAGCTGGTTTTTGACAAAAGTGTAAAGGCAATTTGATGGGAAAATTGTGGTCTTTTCAACCAAGAGTGCCAAAGAACGGCCATTACTTATTTATGTATTTATTTATTTGAGAGAAAGATGCAGATAGAGGAGAGAGAATGGGCATATTAGGGCCTCTAGCCACTGCAAACGAACTCCAGACATATGCACCACCTTGTGCATCTGGCTTACATGGGTACTGGGGAATTGAACCTGGGTCCTTAGGCTTCACAAGCAAGCACCTTAGCTGCTAAGACATCTCTCCAGCCCAAGAACAACTACTTTCACCCTTTTCACAACTTATGCAAAATTAACTCACAATTGGGGATGGAGAAATGGCTCAGAGTTAAAGGTGTTTGCTTGCAAAGCCTAGGTCCAGTTAGGGTTCAATTCCCCAGCCACCTATGTAAAGCTGGATAGGCATTCTGTTTGTCTGCAGTGGCAAGAGACCCTATGCACACAGAGACATTCACACATAATTTTCTTTAATTTTTTGTTTATTTTATTTATTTGAAAATGACAGAGAAAGAGGCAGAGAGAGAGAGAGAGAGAGAGAATGGGCGTGCCAGGGCCTCCAGGCACTGCAAATGAACTCCAGACGCATGCGCCCCCTTGTGCATCTGGCTAACGTGGGTCTTGGAGAATCGAGCCTTGAACCGAGGTCCTTAGGTTTCACAGGCAAGCGATTAACCACTAAGCCATCTCTCCAGCCCACACATAATTTTTTTTTAATTTTTTTTTGTTCATTTATTTATTTGAGAGTGACAGAGAGAAGGAGGCCAAGAGAGAGAGAGAGAGAGAATGGGCGCGCCAGAGCCTCCTGCCTCTGTAAACGAACTCCAGATGCGTGCGCCCCCCTGTGCATCTGGCTAACGTGGGTCCTGGGGAATTGAGCCTCGAACTGGGGTCCTTAGGCTTCACAGGCAAGCGCTTAACCGCTAAGCCATCTCTCCAGCCCCACACATAATTTTTTAATTAACTCAAATTGATCACAATCTCATGTAAAAAATAAAATAATAGCTGGGCCCCGTGGCGCACACCTTTAATCCCAGCACTTGGGAGGCAGAGGTAGGAGGATCGCCATGAGTTCAAGGCTACTCTGAGACTACATATTGTGAGACTCTACCTTGGAAAACCAAAAAATAAAAATAAATAAAAAATAAACAAACAGAGACTAAGAACTTTTGGGAGCAGTGGAAATATGAGAAAAAATCTTTGGAATTGAATACCAGGCTGAGAGTTCTTAGACTTGATAGCCACAGCATAACCCCATAGGAATTTAAAAAAAAGGTAAATTGGACTTCAAAATTAAAAACGTTTGCTCTAATCCGGGCATGGTGGTGCACAACTTGAATCCCAGCACTCAGGAGGCAGAGCTAGTAGGATCACTGTGAGTTTGAGGCTACCCTGAGACTGTATAGTGAATTCCAGGTCAGCCTGGGCTAGAGCAAGACCCTACCTGGGAAAAAAAAGAAGTAGTTACAACTCCAAATTCTGGAATGTAGAGAAACTGGATCCCTTATACCACTGCAGGTCACAGTGTAAAATGGCACATCCGCTCTAAAAACCAACATACAACCCAGCAATTGTACTTCTGGGAATTTATCCTAAAAAAACAGAAACTTACGTTCACAAAAATTCTCTACAAGAATAGCAGCTTTATTCTCAGTAGCTCAAAACTGGAGCCAATCCAGATACCTTTCAGTGGGTGAATGGTGAAACAAACGAGGGTGCATCCCCACAGGGGAACACTTCCGAAAAATAAAAACAAATGAACTATCGATCTATGCAAGAATCTCCAGAAAATTATGCTGGGTGAAAAAAGCCAATCTCGAACCTAGAATGCTATATCATTCTATTTAGGGAACATTCTTGAAATGGCAATATTATAGAAATGGACGGCAGCCTGGTGCGTGAGTGCCGGGGACAGGGCAGGGAGAGTCTGTGGCAGGCTGTACAGGAAGAACACGTGAGGTCCTCTAGCTACTGGGGATGTTGGGATCTTCCCTATGTCAACATTCTGAGAGCTGTGATATTTACTGAAGTTTTGCAAGATGTTACCATTGGAGACAGCACAAAGGAGGTAGAAGCAGGAGAATCAGGCATTCAAAGGCAGCCTGAGCCTACATAGTGAGTTCAGCGCCAGCTTGGGCTACAGGAGACTGTCTCAAAAAAAAAAAAAAGTTACCCTTGGGGGAAATTAGGTAAAAGGTACATGGGATCTATGTTGTTTGTTTATTTATTTATTTACTTATTTACTTATTTATTGTGAGGCAGGGTCTCACTCTAGCCCGGGTTGAGCTGGAATTTACTACGTAGTCTGAGGCTGTCCTGGAACTCTCAGCGACCCTACCTCTGCCTCTGGAGTCCTGGGATTAAAGGCGTGCGTCACCACGCTCGGCCTATGTTTTATTTTTTTACAGCTGTATGTCTGTCAACAACGATCTCAAAATAAAACATTTAATTTTTAGCATGTAAAATGTTTTGCGTTTATTTTTTTTTCCCCAGCCCCAGGCTTTGGGGACGAAACCCATGCTTGCAAACACAGTATTTGCTTTGTTTATGAAAAAGGGTCTCAAAACTGGCAGGTCTGAAACTCCATGTGTAGCCGAGAGTGACCTTGAACGCTTAATCCTCCAGCCAGCACCTCCCGAGAGTTGGCATGACAGGTGTGCTCCACAAGGCTGCTTTTAAGGGAAACATGAGTACGCACCCCGAGATTTTCCCTCTTGATGAGGACGGCGGAAAGGAGTTTCTGGATATTTTCTTAGGAAACTGGAATGCGGTTGCATAGGCGCACGAACTTGCCGTGGGCCCTGCCTCCATCCCGAGGCGGGAGTCGAACCCGCGCTGCGCTCCCCCCACCCCCACCCCATCCCCTGACTCTGGCGCTTTCTCCCATCCGGCTTTCAACTTGGCTCTAAAGGGAACCGCACCTAGACGCCAGGCGACCTTTTCTTCCAGTTCCTCCTCAACCCCCCCGCTCAGCCCACGAGGGAGGCTGGCGTCTGGGACGCTCCATCCGACTCCGGGGACCCGGGAAGCGGGTGCCAGGGGCACAGGCAGGCCAGGGTGGTAGAGTGACCAGATGTTGGCTGAGGGAGAGCTGAAAAAAGAGGAGCTCTGGACCTGGTCGTGGCCCCAGCCCAGCGCTGCAGCTACACTGATTGACTGAATGCGCTTGTTCTGTAGTTTCTATGGTTTAAATATTAGCTGTAAATGTCTGGGGTCTGTGGAAAGCACTAAATAAATTAACATGTAAATTTTACATATGTTATATCTAGCCCAAAGGTTTTTCTTTCAAATTTTTATTAACAACTTCCATGATCATAAAAAATATCCCATGGTTGGGGCTGGAGAGATGGCTTAGCAGTTAAGCGCTTGCCTGTGAAGCCTAAGGGCCTTGGGTGGAGGCTTGATTCCCCAGGACCCACGAAAGCCAGATGCACAAGGGGGCGCATGCATCTGGAGTTTGTTTGTAGTGGCTGGAGGCCCTGGCACGCCCATTCTGTCCCTCTCTCTCTCAATGTCTCTCTCTCTCTCTCTCTCTCTCTGCCTTTCTCTCTCTCTCACTCTCAAATAATTTTTTTAATCCCATGGTAATACCCTCCCTCCCCCACTTTCCCCTTTGAAACTCCATTCTCCATCATATCCCCTCCCCATCTCAATCAGTCTCTCTTTTATTTTGATGTCATGATCTTTTCCTCCTCTTATGATGGTCTTGTGTAGGTAGTGTCAGGCACTGTGAGGTCTTGGATATCCAGGCCATTTTGTGTCTGGAGGGAGCACGTTGTAAGGAGTCCTACCCTTCCTTTGGCTCTTACATTCTTTCCGCCACCTCTTCGGCATTAGGCCCTGAGCCTTGGAAGGTGTGATAGAGATATTACAGTACTGAGCACTGCGGTCACTTCTTTCTAGCACAATGATGCCTTCTGAGTGGTCCCAAGGTCACTGCCATCTGAAAAGAGAAGATTCTCTACCAAAAGTGAGTAGCCCAAAGTTTTATATAAAGTTTGGTGTTAAATGTCACTGGAGTTCTCTATCTCCCTTTCTCTCTCTCTCTCAAATAAAATAAAATGAAAGAAAATTTTTTTTAAAGATTAAAAAGGTCTGGAGAGATGGCTTAGCAGTTAAGGCCCTTGCCTGCAAAGCCAAAGGACCCAGGTTTGACTCCCCAGAACCCACATAAGCCAGATGCACAAAGGGGCACACGCATCTGGAGTTCAAGTGCAGTGGCTAGAGGCCCTGGGGTGCGCTCATTCTCTCTCTCTCTCTACCTGCCTATTTCTGGATCTCTCTCACACACAAATAAAAATAAAATATAGTGAATTCCAAGTCAGCCTGGGCTAGAGTGAGACCCTACCTCGAAAAACAACAACCAAATGCACAAAGGTGAGGAAAGTGCAAGGTCGCACATGCCCACTAGGTGGCACAAGTGTCTGGAGTTCAATTTCAGTGGCTGAGGCCCTGGCAGGCCAATTCTGTATCTCTCCTCTGTCTCTTTCTCACTCATTCTGTCTCTCTAAAATAATAAAAAAAAGAAGCTTGCCGGGCGTGGTGGCGCACGCCTTTAATCCCAGCACTCGGGAGGCAGAGGTAGGAGGATCGCCGTGAGTTCGAGGCCACCCTGAGACTCCATAGTGAATTCCAGGTCAGCCTGGGCTAGAGTGAGACCCTACCTCGAAAAACCAAAAAAAAAAAAAAAGAAGCTTCTCTGACCAAAGGTGAGAGCAGCACTAATAACATAAATAATAATAAATAGGAACATATCCATTTAGCCAAGTAACAGTAGTAGCTTCCCTCTCAAGACCTGTGACCTCCCAGTCATAGTTTTTTTTAATTTTTTAATTTTTATTTATTTTTATTTATTTATTTTTCCTAATTTTTATTAACATTTTCCATGATTATAAAAAATATCCCATGGCAATACTCCCCCTCCCCCCCCCACTTTCCCCTTTGAAATTCCATTCTCCATCATATCCTCCCCATCTCAATCAGTCTCTCTTTTATTTTGATGTCATGATCTTTTCCTCCTCTTATGATGGTCTTGTGTAGGTAGTGTCAGGCACTATGAGGTCATGGATATCCAGGCCATTTTATGTCTGGAAGGAGCACGTTGTTGGCTCTTACATTCTTTCCGCCACCTCTTCCGCATTAGACCCTGAGCCTTGGAAGGTGTGATCAAGATATTACTCAGTACTCCAGTCACTTCTTTCCAGCACCATGATACCTTCTGAGTCGTCCCAAAGTCACTGCCATCTGAAAAGAGAAGATTCTCTACCCAAAGTGAGAGTAGCATTAATATAAGGGTATGAACATTAACAGAAGTGCTTACTGGGAAGTTTGATAAGCATAGTATATACATTTATCCAGACGTCAGCAGACGTTACACCCCTAGGACTCATGACTACCCATTTTAAGTTTTCAGTATCAGGGATGTATTCCCTCCCATGGAGCGGGCCTCCAGTCCAATTAGAGGGCATTTGGATTTCACCATGACAGACATGCCACTATTGCACCCGTTGGCTCATTTGGCCTGGCTGGCCAATTATAAGGCTTGCAGTGTCCACTGATGAGTATCTTCACTGGTGATTTCTCTTTCTCCCATTGAACTGCATGTAGAATGGCTTCTTCCAGCTTTCTGTCAGCTGGTCTACATGGAGGAGGTTATCAGCTCAGTTCCAGCAGGATTTCTCAGTGGCCTTACAGCCCAAGTATGTGGAGTCTTCAGCAATAGGGTCTTACCATCTATTCCTGGTGGGAAGCCAAGGGCCTCAGCAATGGCCTATAATGTTTTGGGGGCAACAGGGACCACCCTGGCCAACAACTCACTGGAAGGTATCCCATCCCTGGCACTGAAAATTTTCTAGCAACAATCTACAGCTCCTGAGTGTTCCATTGTCAAAAACCGGAGAATTCCATATGATTTATTATATATCCTCTTAGATTTTGATTAGCCCTCCCTCCACATTTCCTTTACTCAATCTCTTCCCCTGACCTCACTTTGGGCCTTTTCACCCCCATTAAACTATTCTTCTACTTACTTATATACAATACCATCCTATTAAGTACCCTCCTCCCTTCCTTTCTCTTCCCTTTATATCTCTTTTTTAGCTTACTCAGCCATAGGTTTTTGACAAGGTGTTTTTGTTGTTGTTGTTTTTCTGAGGTAGGGTCTCACTCTAGCTCAGGCTGACCTGGAATTCATTGTGTAATCTCAGGACGGCCTCAAACTCATGGTGATCCTCCTACCTCTGCCTCCTGAGTTTGGGATTAAAGGCATGTGCCACCACACCTGGCTTTTTTTTTTTTTTAATTTTTGAGGTAGGGTCTTGCTATAGCCCAGGCTGACCCAGAATTCACTATGTAGTCTCAGGGTGGTCTCGAACTCACAGAGATCCTCCTACCTCTAGCTCCCGAGTGCTGGGATTAAAAGCATGCGGCACCGCTCCTGGCTTGTCTTAAATATTTTTATTTATTTGTGAGCAGACGGGTTGAAGGACGGGTATGTCAGGGTCTCTTGCCACTGCAAAAGATCTCCAAATGCATGGCTTTATGTGGGTACTGGAGAATTGAACCCAGGCCAGCAGGCTCTGCAAGCAAGACCTTTAACTGCTGAGCCATCTCCCCAGCCCTTTTTTTGTTGTTGCTGTTTGTTTTTGAGGCAGGGTCTCACTCTAGCCCAGGCTAACTTGGAATTCACTCTGCAGCCCAGGATGGCTTTGAACTCATAACAATTCTCCTACCTCAACCTCCTGCATGCTGGAATTACAGGCATGAGCCACCACACCCACATGGTCCACGACATGTTGAAGTGGCCAGTTCTTCAGCAGGAGACATTGAAAGTAAACTGCGGGGGCAACAATGCTCTGGGCCTCAACGTACAGTCCTTTGGGGCCACCACCCACTAAGGCAGTAGAGTCAGGAGGTCTCTGCCAAATCGACCCCTTCCCCCATGGTCCACCCTCTGAAGATCTGAAAAATCGTATGTTCACATTGTCGAGCTCCTTCCAGGCCCTTCCCACACACGCCTGTGTTTGGGACCCGCTCTGTGTCTATTGCTCTAGCTAATGATTTACATTCAAGGCCAGATTAAAGAACTAGGAAGCCCAAGTGGGCAAGAGTGGGGGCAGGTAGAGATGTGGAAGCCACTCAGGCGTAGCGAGTGATTTACAGCCCCTGTAGCCCAGCCCGAGCCCTCCCCCAACCTCAGTTCCTTCCACCAATGATTAACATTACTCCTGCCCCTTCACTCCTCCTGAAAGCCACTACCCTAGTCCAGGAAGCCCCGTACTCATCACCTGCCAACCCCCAGTTATGTGAATCTAAAGAGGGATCTTTCAAGCTGAGGAGTATGACTAGAAAAATTGGCTATATAAATGTTTTCTGGGGGTAGGAAGTTAGCTTCGTTGGTAAAGTGCTTGCCTAGGAAGCATGATTTACATAGTACACGTATTTACATAGTACATGTGTTTACACAGTATCCATGTAAATGCTGGGTGTGGTACTGTGTACCCACAATCCCAGCACTGGGAAGGCAGAAACAAACAGATCCTTGGGGCTCCCTGGCTAGCCAATCCAGCCTAATTGGTGAGAGACAATGAGAGACCCTGTCTCACAAAAGAGATGATGGCAAACCCGAGGATGACAGCCAACATTGTCCCCTGGCCTCCACATGCACATGTCCCCATGTGCACACACAGGTATGAACATTCACACATGTGTAAACACATATGTACAAACACACATACATAAATATTCTCTAATGAATACACAGAACAGGGTTGGAGAAACCAGGTCAGAATACATCCCCTGTGGTCAGTGTGAGTTCCGTCATTCTGTTTCTTTACTTTTTATTGTTGTTGCCGTCTTTGCTTTTCAAGGTAAGGTCTCACTCTAGCCCAGGCTGACCTGGAATTCACTATGTAGTCTCAGGGTGGCCTCGAACTCACTGCGATCCCCCTACCCTCCTACCTCTGCCTCCCGAGTGCTGGGATTAAAGGTGTGTGCCACCACGCCTGGCTCTGTCATTCTGTTTCTTTCTTTTTTGCGGGGGGAGTAGATTTTCGAGGCAGGGTCTCGCTCTAGCCCAGCCAGGTTGACCTGGATGGAATTCACTCTGTATTCTCAGGGTGGCCTCGAACTCACGGCGATCCTCCTACCTCTGCCTTCTGAGTGCTGGGTTTAAAGGTGTGAGCCACCACGCCCGGCTTGTCATTCTGTTTCTTGAAAAAAATATGTGTGTAGCCGGGCATGATGGCTCATGCCTTTAATCTCAGCACTTGGGAGGCAGAGGTAGGAGGATCACTGTGAGTTCGAGGCCTACCCTCAGACTGCAGAGTGGATTTTAGGTCAGCCTGAACTAAAGTAAGACCCTATCTTGAAAAAAAAATTTTTTTAGAAGCTACCAGTCTATGGCTAGGGAGTATAACTCAATGGTAGAGCCCTTGCCTGCTATGCACAAGGCTCTGGGTTCTATCCCTGAGAGGTCTGGGGAGCCACCAGTCTAGGGCACTGAGCTTTCTTACTCTAGAGGTCTAGTGTGGATGGGGCTGCGTGACCATCTGCCTTACTGGTTCCTCTCTTCCTGCCTCCAGCAGCACCTCCACCAGAGCACTCTGCAGTGATGGCGATGCGCTTTGTGATGCTCGGTAGTCACTTACCGTCCTTAGCTTAAAATGTGGTATGACTGAGGAAATGACTTTTATTTTATTTATTTTGGTTTTTCGAGGTAGGGTCTCACCCTAGCCCAGGCTGACCTGGAATTCACTATGTAGTCTCAGGCTGGGCTTGATCCTCCGACCTCTGCCTCCCAAGTGCCTGGGATCAGAGGCGTGCACCAGCACGCCCAGCGAGGAAATAACTTTTAAATGCGGTTTAATTTCAGTTTTAAAAAGTACAGTAGTAGCTAAGAAGTAATGACTGCCATATTGGGCAGGATAGGGCAGCTCCACACTGTACATTCCCTGTAAGCAGAGACGGGGCTGTCTTGCTCAGGATTATTATACCCTGGGACTTATCACAGTTTCAGAACATGCTAAATAACCATTCGTCTGGGGCTAGAGAGATGGCTCAGCAGTTAAAGGCATTTGCTTGTAAAGTCTGCCGGCCTGGGTTCAATTCCCCATTACCCATGTAAAGCCAGATACATAAAGTGGTGCCATCGTGCCCGGTGATGAAAATATTTTTTTAAGCATTTTTAAGCATGCCTTTAATTCCAACACTTGAGAGATAGAGGTAGGAGGATCTCTGTGAATTCAAAGCCAATGTGAAACTACATAGTGAATTCCAGGTCAGCCTGGGCTAGAGTGAGACCCTACCTCCAAAAACCAACAACAACAGCAATAATATATATATATATATATTATATATATTATATATATATATATAATGGTGATATATATATATATCACCATTAAACAGTGGTTTCTTGTTTTTTTGTTGTTGTTGTTGTTGTTTTGAAATTTTTATTTACTTATGTGTATGTGCACACATGCCAAGTCTCTTTTTTTGGTGTTGTTTATTTTTATTTATTTGAGAGCCGATAGTCAGAGAGAGAAAGAGGCAGGGAGAGAGAGAGAGAGAGAGAATGGGTACATCAGGGCCTCCAGCCACTGCAAACAAACTCCAGATGTATGCACCCCCTTGTGCACCTGGCTTACATGGGTACTGGGGAATCGAGCCTTGAAGCCAGGATCCTTAGGCTTCACAGACAAGGGCTTAACCGCTATGCCATCTCTCCAGCCCCTATAACAAGGTCTCTTGTTGTTACTAACAAACATCCGTCCAGTTTTACATGAGTGACTGGGGAATTTAATCTGGGTCGGCAGACTTTGCAAGTAAGCACCTTTGACCACTGAGCCATTTCCCCAGTCCCACGTGGTGTTTCTTGAGAAAGGGTCCTTGCCAATGTAGTCCAGGCTGGCCTCAGACTTGCCATGTGCATACCAAGCTGTCTTGAAATTGCAGTGATCCTCCTGCCTCAGCTCCCTGAGTTGCTGAAATTACAAGTGTCTCATTATACTGCATGAGTTTACCACCATACCTGACTTGTTTTCTTTTTGTTGTCATTTATTTTTACTTATTTATTTATGAGAGAGAGAAAAAAACAGATAGAGTAAAGGGTTATTTATAGCCTTCCCTGAAAACTAGAGGGAACTAAAGAGTTAATAAGTCTTCCTAAAACTAGCAGGCAATAAAGAAGTCACAGAGACATGCAGCCTCGACAGGCTACTCCTGGTTGGTAAACTTCTCTTAGCTCAGAAAACCTTGAGGGAACAGAAACCGTCTAGTGGGATGTCCTCCCTAGACAATTTGGCTAAGAAGCTTATTCTGGAGCCAGGATGTGGCGGCACACGCCTTTAATCTCAGCACTTGGGAGGCAGAGGTAGGACGATTGCTGAGAGTTCCAGGCCACCCTGAGAATACATAGTGAATTCCAGGTCAGCTTGGGCTAGAGTGAGAACCTACCTTGAAAAACCACAAAAAAAAAAAAAAAAAAAAAAAAAAAACTCATTCTGAGCAAGGACACAAATAAGTACAGTTCCTTATCTACTTCCCCTGGGCCGACAGCTGATCCAGTCTGTTCTTGGAATCTTCCTTATAAGCTTGCGCTCCAGCCTGGCCTAGTGCTTCAGCCTTCATCCCGCAGGAAGGCTGCTGCCCCTCGCTGTTTCTCTCAATAAACCGTCTGTGTGTAGAGATCAAGTCGGGTGTTCTCTTTTGCTTTTCTCTTACAGAGAGAACAGGTGCACCATTGCAAATGAACTCCAGACATACACACCACCATGTGCATCTGCCTTACGTGGGTACTGAGGAATCAAACCTGGGTCCTTGGGCTTCGCAGGCAAGTACCTTAACCTCTAAGCCATCTTTCCAGCCCTGTTTTCTTTTTTTAATTTTATTTATTACTTTTTTATTAACAACTTCCATAATTATAAACAATATCCCATAGTAATGCCCTCCCTCCCCCCAGCTTCCCCTTTGAAACTCCATTCTCCATCATATTCCCTCCCCCTCTCAATCAGTCTCTTTTATTTTGATGTCATGACCTTTTCCTCCTATAATGATGGTCTTGTGTAGGTAGTGTCAGGCACTGTGAGGTCATGGATGTCCAGGCCATTTTGTGTCTGCGGGGAGCACATTGTAAGGAGTCCTACCCTTCCTTTGGCTCTTACATTCTTTCTGCCACCTCTTCCTCAATGGATCCTGAGCCTTGGGTGATAGAGATACTGCAGTGCTGAGCACTCCTGTCACTTCTTCCCAGCACCATGAAGCCTTCTGATTTTTTTTTTTTTTTTTTTTTTTTTTTTTTTTGGCTTTTCAGGGTAGGGTCTCACTCTTGCCCAGGCTGACCTGAAATTCACTATGTAGTCTCAGGGTGGCCTCAAACTCACAGCAATCCTCTTACTTCTGCCTGAACTCACTCTGTAGTCCGAGGCTGGCCTCAAACTAATGTAATGGCAATCCTCCTATGTCTGCCTCCCAAGAGCTAAGATTAAAGGCATTCACTACCACACCTGACTTTTGTTTTCTTTTTCAGAGGGGGAAAAAAAAAGGTGACCCTGACTTGTAACATCTTCCAACTTCCAGTTTCTAGAGTGTAAATATTCCCCCATGGTTGATCTCAAGCTACTAGTAGAGGTTTTTTTTAATATTTTTATTTATTTGCAAGCAGAGAGAGAGAAAATGAGCATGCCAGATCCTCTTTCTGCAGCAAAGGAACTCCAGACGCATGCCCTACTTTTGTGTATCTGGCTTTACATGGTAACTGGGGTATCAAACTCAGACCAACAGACTTTCCAAGCAAGTGTCTTTAACCACTTCCCAGCCCTTCCTAGTAGTTTAATTATGGCAAGTGAAATTTCCAAATTTGGCAATCTTCTCTCACCAACTTTTGCATACACGAATGTGTGAATGAAAAAGAAATAAAGAATGGCCCATGAGACATGGTGCCGAGCGTTCCAGGAGAACAGAGGGGTTTTTGACATACCCACATCAGCTAAGCATGATGGCTCACGTCTGCCTTTCCAGCACTCAGGAGGCAGAGGCACGCCAGCTAGGTCTACATAGCAAGTTCCAGGCCAGCCAGGACTACACAGTGAGAGAGACCCTGGGACTCACAAGGCAGCCGGATTGCCATACATGTGTGGTCTTCATGTTGAGTGCTAGGCTAGCTGGAGTTACATAATGAGACCCAGTCTCAAAAACAAACAACAAAAACCAAAGATGGATACAGGATTGTTAATATTAGCATCTTGAGCTGGGTGTGGTGGCGCATGCCTTTAACCCCAGCACTTGGGAGGCGGAGGTAAGAGGATCGCCATGCGTTCAAGGCCACCCTGAGACTCCATAGTGAGTTCCAGGTCAGCCTGGGCTACAGCGAGACCCTACCTCAAAAATAAAAATAGTTTTTAATATTTTATTTGAGAGCAAGAGAGAAAGAAGCAGACAGAAAGAGAGGAAATGGGCCCTCCAGGGCCTCTAACCACTGCAAAGGAACTCCAGATGCATATGCCACTTTGTGTATCCAGCTTTACGTGGGTACTGGGGAACCAGACCTGGGTCCTTTGGCTTTTCAGGCAAGCACCTTAACCACTGAGAAATCTCTCCAGCCATCTAGGAGCCTTTTGAAGGCCTCAGCCCAAGTCATTCTAGCCAGAGAAAAACCCCCATATGTTATTAGTAAACATGCCATTATGAATATGTTATTATAAATAATGCATAAGGAAGATGTGCCAGATGTGGTGGTTCATGCCTGTAATATCAGCTCTCCTGAGGTTGAGGCAGGAGTATCACCAAAAGTTCCAGGCCAGTCTGGGCTATAGCAGACCCTGCCTCAAATAAATAAATGATTAATAAAGCATTTAGAAGGATTATTGAATGGGAAATTCCAGCAAGTTTTGAAACATTTCCTGGTGTAGATATCACATAGCATTCCTCAGTCACCAATTAGTCTTTGTAAAGAGAAAGTTGATAAAACTATAAATCTTGCTGTCTTTTAAGAATGCTCAGTGAAAATATTTATAGGCCCCAGGCACTGCTTAGGACCTCTCCTTTGAAGAACTTGACCATCCACCCCTGGGGTCACACTTGCATTCCCTCCCCCCGCCATGTTCATTCCCTGGTGTCTACGAGTGGAGCAGCTTGAACCCAAGGCTAGACCCTCAGTTTTAGTCGCAGCTGATTCAAAACACAGAATATTCAAATAAAAATTCACAATACTGGAGCTGCAGAGATGGCTTAGCAGTCAAAAGCACTTACTAAAAAAAAAAAAAAAGAAAGAAAGAAAAAGAAACAAAAGGGAAGGAAAGGGAAAAAGAAAAACCAGAGCTAATGGTACATAACTTTAATCCCAGCACTTGGGAGGATGAGGTAGGAGGATCACCATGAGTTCGAGACCAACCTGAGACTATCCAGGTCAGCCTGGGCTAGAGCAAGACTCTACCTCGAAAGAAAGGAAGAAAGGAAGAAAGGAAAGAAAGAAAGAAAGAAAGAAAGAAAGAAAGAAAGAAAGAAAGAGAAAAACGGGGGAATTGCTTGCAAAGCCTGATAGCCCAGGTTGGATACCCTAGTACTCACGAAAAGCCAGTTACAGAAAGTGGTGCGTGTGTCTGCAGTTTGTTTGCAGCGGCTGGACGCCGCGGCACGCCCGTCATACTCACTCTCTCCGTCTCCCCATCTCTTCCTCAAATAAATAAATATTTTGAGAAAATCACAACACAAGACATAAGAATACAAGAAGATCACAACGTTACGGCTGCAGTTATTCAGGGAAGGTCTGTGATCATGGCTGGAGTGGAAGCAGAACCCAAGGGACGCTGGGTCTGCTACAGGGACAGAGCTGTATATTCAGATGAAAAACTACAGTGAGCCGGGCGTGGTGGCGCACGCCTTTAATCCCAGCGCTTAGGAGGCAGAAGTAGGAGGATCACCATGAGTTCGAGGCCACCCTGAGATTGCATAGTGAATTCCAGAGGTCAGCTTGGGCTAGAGTGAGACCCTACCTCAAAAAACAAAAAAGAACAAGGAAAAAGAAATTAGTGCAAACAACATTCCTACGATTCCACTGCTTAGCAAGCGCACAGTAGCGACTCAATAAGCGCAAGCTCATTGCCCTTTGCTTGAGTGAGGTGACCAGGGTCCCAGGGACTAAGTCCTTGCTCCTGGCTGCAGCACCAGCAAGAGAGTGTGGGTAGGCAAATGCCAAGCCTCAAGCAGTACATCACTAGGGAGATAACCTTGGGATGGCAGGAGCAGCCAGCCATGCAGTGAGGCTAACCTGAGCCAAAAGCACCAACAAAAGGGTCTTGTCTCTGCAGGTGTTATCAGGGCACTGACCAAAGCCCAGGCAAAGATAAGGAATAAAATCCTCTCTGAAGGCCATGGTTCTGCCCAGCAAACTCTCAAAACCCTGTTGCCCACTTTGGTGTTGCTTTGAGCCCTGCCTAGCACCAGACCCAGTCACACGGCATTCCCGAGGGTTTCAAGGGTCCTCTGTTGGCTGGTCAATATTGTTCTGGCCAAATTGAAGCGTTCCTGGCATCCCTAGAGCTGCCTGTCATCTGACCCCATTTCTAGGTCTGTTTTCTCCACATCCCAGGCCTTCCAAGTGGGCTGGAGAGATGGCTTAGCGGTTAAGGCACTTGCCTGTGAAGACTAAGGACCCATGTTCGACTCTCCAGATCCCTGTGTAAGCCAGATGCACAAAGGTAAGGCATGTGCAGTGTTATACATGCCCACTAGGTGGCGCAAGCGTCTGGAGTTCCATTGCAGAGACAGGCCCTGGCCTTCTCTCTCTCTCTCTCTCTCTCTCTCTCTCTCTCTCTCTCTCTCTAAAAGAAAAAAAAAAAAAGATTCTTCCAAGTAATGCAATATCATGCATAAAGGGCAGAATAAGACTGGAGATGTAGTATCTGCCTAGCATATAGGAGGTACTGGTTTCCATTCCCAGCACCATGGGAGGGACAGTATAGTATTAATCTCTTATCCAAACATTCCACACTCCAGAAAGTTCTGGGTAACTCACTTGTAAAACTTGTCATGAAGCTTTGTAAATTTTATGTATCCTGCTTAACATGAATATTTGTATACTATCTGCAGCAGTATTAAATGTGACTGATTCTGGGATTCTACTGCCACCCAATACCCTGCTGTGTTCTTGCTGATTGTATGTTATATGTACCACATTTCCTAAGATCAAGAAAATTCTGAGTCCTGAGAATCATCTGGATCCCAGAATTCCTTTAAGGGATGATGGACTTGAAGTCTAAACCCAGGCTTAAACTCAGAGTTTAGGAGCTTAAATGCCTGTTTGGCCCAGAGATGTACAGGCAAGATAGAGCCTTGGAGCTGATGGTGAGAAGATGAAGAGACAGGGTGGGCAACTTGGACCGCTTGGAATAGTGACCACTAACCAGGGGCACATGGGCAGTGTTCCTGGTGTTGGGTATACCTGCTGCTCACCAGCCTTGGCTTTGCCTTTCGCCTTCTAAAGCCAGATCTTGAGTAACATGTCTGGGTGAAAGAAGTTTATTATTGTTGTTGTTGTCATTGGTTCTTTTAGGTAGGGTCTCACTCTAGTCCAGGCTAACCTGGCACTCACTCTATAGCCCCAGGCTGGCCTGCAGCTCACAGTGATCCTCCTACTACAACCTCAGTGTTGGGACTAAAGGTGTGCATCTTTGGAAGAACATTTTGTTGTTGTTGTTGTTTTGTTTTGTTTTGTTTTTCGTGGGAGAGTCTCACTCTACCCCCGGCTGACCTGGAATTCACTATGTAGTCTCAGGGTGGCCTCAAACTCATGGTGATCCTCCCACCTCTGCCTCCCAAGTGCTGGGATTAAAGGCGTGAGCCACCATACCCAACTTGGAAGAACTTTTGAAGGAACCCTCCCCCCCCCCCACACACACACATACCTCTGACCTGGATCTCTGGTGCAAATGAGAGGACTAAGCATGAAGCACACTTTGGGAACTCTATTTTGATTGTTTTCTTGCCCACCACTGTCCTGTGCTAGGGCCCTCTGGGCAAGTCAGCACATGAATGACAATCTCAAGGAGACTCAAGGAAAGGCAGAAAGTACACATAAAATAAAAATGAAAATTAGACTGAGAAGATTAAAGCAAGATTTGAGAGGAGAACTCAGCCTAGAGGAGAACAGCTGAGGCCATAAGAAAGTGCCTCAGGGCCACGTGAGACATCAGGAGCTCCAGGTCAGGCTGATCCACTGTGGAGCTCGTCTGCAGCGGCTGGAGGCCCTGGCATGCCCATATCCATTCATATCCCATCGCTCTCCTTGCAAATAAATTTTTTAAAAAAATTTTTTTAATGGGCCTGGAGAGACGGCTCCAAAGTTAAAGGTGCTTGCTTGCAAAGTCTGACAGCCTAGATTTGATTCCCCAATACCCATGTAAGGCCAGATGCACAAAGTGGCCCATGCATCTGGAGTTCATTTGCAGTGGCAAGAGACCCCAGTGTGCCCATATTTTCTCTCTCTCCTTGTAAATTAATAATTTAGAAAGGGCTGGGGAAACGGATTAGCAGTTAAGGCATTTGCCTGCGAAGCCTAAGGACCCTGGTTCGATTCCCCAGGTCCCATGTAAGCCAGATGCACAAGGGGGCGCATGCGTCTGGAGTTTGTTTGCAGTGGCTGGATGCCCTGGCATGCCCATTCTCTCTCTATCTGCCTCTCTCTTTCTCTCTCTCAAATAAATAAGATATTTAAAATAATAATAATAATAATTTAGACAAAAAAAAACAATACTAGAGAGGCCATTGCCTCCATCCCCATCTTGGAGAATATTCATTCCCTTGTATTCCCCTGAACCCAGAAATCAGTGGCAGTGAAGGCTGGCACTCCGGGGTGCTTCCCTTCCCAGGACCTGACTTCTGTGTTTTTTTTTAATTTTTTTATTTGAGATTGACAGAGAGAGAGAAAGAGGCAGATAGAGAGAGAGAGAGAGAGAGAGAGAATGGGAGCGCAGGGCTTCCAGCCACTGCAAACGAAACTCCAGACACGTGCACCCCCTTGTGCATCTGGCTAACATGGGTCCTGGGGAATCGAGCCTAGAACCGGGGTCCTTAGGCTTCATAGGCAAGCGCTTAACCGCTAAGCCATCTCTCCAGGCCCCAGGACCTGACTTCTGAGGGTAGAGATGGAGGTCTGGGAAGCCAGGGTCTGGGAGCAAATCACCAGACAACGAGGAGACAATGTGAGAACATGCGTGAATGGATCGAGCCTGGGGGTGTCCCCATGGCCACTGCGCTTGCTCCACAGGTACTCTGGGCTCCTGAACTGCACCCTCCAGGTTCTCTACTCCCTACTGCCTCCCTGTAGAAAGTGCTGAGATAAGAATGTGCACAAGCCAGGGGCCACGGTGAGGAGAGTCCTTCCCTGAGGGGCCAGGCCCCCTGGCCCAGAACAGTTCATTCTGTACCGTGGGCACTACCTGGGAGGCAGAGAAGGCTTTGCGGCCCTAGATCCAAGGTAGAATAGCATAGGTAGAACCTTGGGCCACGTGTGGACATATGGGCTGAATAACCCCAGGACTGGGAATGGGGAAGGCTGTTTGTCATGGTTCCCACCGTGCACCCATGCTGGTCAGGTGAGGAGAAGCATCAGTGTAGGACCCTCATTTTCCTGCTTAACAGTGCACAGTTTGCTCCCAGCGTTATCTTCAAACCCACACACCCTCTCTCACCACTCCCTCCCAGCTCTACACTCCTTCTGGCTTCTCATTGTCGAAAGTACAAAATGTCTTCTTAATCCCTGCACTCTATCTTCTCCCCACCCCCACTGTTGCCTCCTCCCTGGCTGCTCCTGGGAACCGCTTCCCACTGGGAGGAGTTCCCACTGCCTTTTCCACACTCCTCTCAGGGCCCAGCCGCCCGCCGCCCTGAAGTCTTCCTCACAGAGCAGGCCTCAGGCTCCTCCTCTGGCACCTCTCTGTGGCATGTCACCACGCAGAGTCTGTTCCTCCGTCACCCGAGAGCCAGCCGGTATCAAGATTGGCAGAGAGCTCTGAATTGAATGGACGCTGCAATGATGCCATGATCTGCCTGCTCTACCTTCCTAGAAGGGACAGGAAACAGAGTCCCAGTCAGAACTCAGAGATGTCCATACACTGATTAAAACGAGAGTCCCCCTGCCTCACAGGTTCTGAGGATAGGCCCTGTGTAAAGAGGACACCATATACCATTCGTGTAACGTAACTCGTTTCTGTATAGCCCTTTTATGGGAAGATACGTTGCCGTGGTAACTAAAACTTTTCCATTTAGTTCTACTTTTATGATGTGGTCAGTACTATTTTTATACTTTATTAAGCAACAGGGGATTTTAGGTTAGTAGGCTCAAAATAAAAAGCTCTTGATGGAACAATTAAAAACAAATCACTAACATTCTTTACAGGAAAATCCCCACGACTAGTGCCACAAAAATTTCTATAGAAATATCTAAGGTCATTATTAGATTTTTGAAGACACCTCATTGGGTCAGAATGACCTTTCATATCATTCTCACCTACTTGTAGTACCCACCATTATTTGTAACTATTAAACCCTACTAAATATGTTTGTAACCGGCATTGTGATATATTCTGTACTTGTATTGCTAAACATAAATTATTGACCTAATAAATATAGTGCTCCTGCATTCATGCAGGAAAAAAAAAGAAGACACCGTAAAGGATGCCAAAGAGGCCTCCAGACAACTGAGGGAGGGGGAAGGGACAGGGAGTCAGCCTGTGGGGGCTGCAGGGGACCAAAACCAAGTCTTGGAAAAGAATGTGGAGTCCCTCCACTCCTTGGAGGAGGGCAGTCTTATCTGATGTTTACATTCCAGAGAGTCCTGCAGCTCCTCATCTTCCCCTCCTTCCCAGGGAAGGTCTCACTCCAGCCCAAGCCGCCCTTGGAATTTACTCTGCGGCTCCAGACTGGTCTCGAACTCAAAGAGACCCCTTCCTGTGCCTCCCAAGCCAGTTGGACCTCTTCTCTCCCACACAGTCTTGCGCTACCTGGAGGGCCGCCCACCTTAAAACATCCTGGACACAGTCCCCCCCACAACCCGCCTCCTCCTCCCCCCCCCACGCCCTCTTCACTCTACTCCGGGCTGGCCCCAGCTCGCATCGCTCCACACGAGCTGTGCAGGCCTGAGACACGGGACATGAACGTCAGGGGCCTCCGACATCCCTGTGCTCCCTGGCCTCAGCTACCAGCGGCTGGCTTTGCTGACCACATCCTCCAGCTCCTCTCTTCCCCCTGACTGTGATGTTGACCTCCTCAGGACCGGTCCTAGGCTCTCCTCTCTCACGAATTCGTTCTTGAATCCTTCCATCCACTGTCATGTTTGTTTGTTTGTTTTTCAAGGTAGGATCTCGCTCTCTAGCTCAGGCTGATCAGGGTGGCCTAGAACTTGCGGCGATCCTCTTACCTCTGCCTCCTGAGTGCTGGGATTAAAGGCATACGCCACCACGCCCGGCATGGTTTTTTATTTTTAATTAATTAATTTTCTTAAATGAGAGAGAGAGAGAGAATTGGCGCACCAGGGCCTCCAGCCACTGCAATCGAACTCCAGGACGCATGCACCATCTTGTGTACGTGTGCAACCTTGCATATTTGCATCTCCTTGTGCGTCTGGCTTACAAGGGATCTGGAGAGTCAAACATGGGTCCTTAGACTTCACAGTCAAGCACCTTAACAACTGCTAAGCCATCTCTTCAGCCCTGTCATGGTTTTAATTGCATCTTCTACATAGATCTCCTGAGCTCCAAAACAGCCTGTGCTTTTGTTGTTGTTTTGTTTGGTTTTTCCTTTTGCATGTAGATGTGATGTGTGTGCATGTATGTGTGTGTGTGTGTGTGTGTGTAGGCTATAGGTCCACATCAGGTTTCTTAAACACTTTCCACATTTAAAAAATATATTTATTTGGGCTGGAAGGATGGCTTAGTGGTCAAGGTGCTTGCCTGCAAAGCCAAAGACCCAGGTTCAATTCCCTAGGACCCACATTAGCCAGATGCACAAGGGGGCGCACACATCTGACGTTCGTTTGCAATGGCTGGAGGCCCTGGTGTGCCCATTCTCTCTCTCTCTCCCTCACTTCTCTGTCAAATAAATAAATAAATAAAAATAAAAAATTTTAAATATATATATTTATTTGAAAGCAGAGAGAGACAGAGACAGAGAGAATGGGTATGCAAATGAACACCAGACACTTGTGTCACTTTTTAGGTCCAGTTTATGTGGATGGCTTAGGAATTGAATTCCAGCTGGAAGGCTTTGCAAGCAAGTGCCTTGAACCACTGAGCCATCTTCCTAGCCCCATCCACCTTACTTTTTGAGATCAAGTCACTCATGGAACCTAAAGTTCACCAATCAGCAGCCCTAGAAATCTTTCTATCTTTAGCTTCTTTGTTTGGGAATTACAGGCATGTGTCATCATGCCTGGCTACACAACTGTCTGCTTGGTGCCCACTTCTAGATGTCTCTCAGGTGTCTCATAGTTAACCTGCTCAAAACTAAATTATTAGCTGGGCGTGGTAGTGCACTTGGAAGGCAGAGGTAGGAGGATCGCCAGGAGTTCAAGGCCACCCTGAGACTCCATAGTGAATTCCAGGTCAGCCCAGGCTAGAGCGAGACCCTACCTAGAAAAAAAAAAAAAAAAATCAGTCTCCTCACATCCCTCATCTACTCAGAATCCTTCAGTGGTCTGTCTGGAAAGTGTCCCAACCATGTGGCCCTCTGATCCCAGTCCACTGTCTCCCAGTTCACAAACCTTCAGCCACAATGGGCATCACTGAGTTCTTCTGACCAACCATTTTTCTAGCCAGTTGCCCTTCACACATCCACTACATACATCCACCACCACCTCCCCCCACACACCTCACTCAGCCCCTCCCACCTCACTCTCAAGGACCTCTCCCTCCTTCCAAGGCCTGGGTGGTAAAACAGTACTCAACACTGGGGAAGAAGAGAGGACAGAGTGAGCAAGTGAAGCTTGGAGCAAGAACCTGCTAGGGGAGCAGGGGAAGTCTGGAGCTTTGGAGAGCCACCTTGAGCTGTCCTTTTAAAACTGTCATTCTAGGGCTGGAGAGATGGCTTAGCGGTTAAGGCGCTTGCCTCCAAAGCCTAAGGAACCAGGTTCCATTCCCCAGTACCCTTGTAATCCAGATGCACAAGGTGGAGCATGAGCCTGGAGTTTGTCTGCAGTGGCTTGGAGGTCCTGGTGTGCCCATTCTCTCTCTCTCTCTCCCTTTGTCTCTGTCTCAAATAAGAATAATAAATTATTTTTTAGTTAAAATTGTCATTCTAAGCTCTGGATCTGTTTAATTATTCTATTTCATCCGTGATACTTCATTGTTATAGCTGTCTATTCTATTGACTGATAGCTGATGGTATTGACTCAACTGGGCCTGCAGAAGCAACTCTGCCCCCTGGTGGCCGTTCTAGGTACATACACAGTTATTCCTAGCTAACCTTGGCTTCTCTTCTGGGCTTTGAGTTCCTGGCTTCTTGCACCATCATGTGGCCAGTTCTCCCAACAGCTGGCTGCTTCACCCACACTCATTTCCAATTACCAACTTTCTTTTTTTTGTTTGTTTGTTTTTGTTTTTTGTTTTGTGTTTTTTTTTTTTAAGGTCGGGTCTCACTCTAGCCCAGGCTGACCTGGAATTCATTATGTAATCTCAGGGTAGCCTCAAACTCATGGCAATCCTCCTACCTCTGCCTCCTGAGTGCTGGGATTAAAGGCGTGTGCCACCATGCCCGACTTTTTTTTCAAGTTTTCATTTTTATTTATTTATTTATTTGGGGGGGTGGTTGAGAGAAAAGGATGGGCACACCAGGGCATCCAGCCACTGCAAACAAACTCCAGACATATGTGCCACCTTGTGCATCTGGCTTACATGGGTCCTGGGGAATCAAACCTGGGTCCTTTGGCTTTGCAGGCAAGTGCCTTACCCACTAAGCCATCTCTCCAGCCCCCCTTCTTTTCTTGGTTTGGAACATGCCAATTTGAATAAAGATCTCAGTCACACCTCCACTACAGGGTGTTTGCTTGTACACCACACTTTCCTAAGAGCCCATGTGCCTCACTCCCTCAGCTTCGCTCCCTTTATCTCTATTCAAGTCCCCCAATCACGTGACCAACAAGTACACAAGAACACTTTCCTCTCATTGCAGCACTCCCTACCTCTCTTCCCTTCTATTAAACTACCTGACCTATCAGACATTTACTTGTAGTCTATTGACAGAGAATCAGCTCCTTAAAGGTACAGAATCCCATGTTTAGGCTAGAGCACATGGTGGTACCATTAACAGAATAGGAAAAATGGAGCCAGGAATAGTGACTTTAGTCCAAGCTGAGGCTAAGGTAGGAGAATCACTATGAGTTCGTGGCCAGCCTGGTGCTACAGAATGAGTTCCAGATCAGCCTGGGCTAGAGTGAGATCCTGCCTCAAAAAAACCAAAACAAAAATAAAAAGATAGCCAGACATGGTGGTGCATGCCTTTAATCCCAGCACTCAGGAGGCAGAGGTAGGTGGATTGCCATGAGTTCGAGGCCAACCTGAGACTGCACAGTGAATTCCGGGTCAGCCTGGGCTAGAGCAAGACCCTACCTCAAAAAAACAAAAACAAATAAATAAATACATAAATATTCTTATTTATTTATTTGCAACACAGAGAGACAGAGAAAAATAGGTGCACCAGGACCTCCAGTTGCATGCACCACCTTGTGCATCTGGCTTTACGTGGGAATTGGGGAATGCAGCCTGGGCTACTAGGCTTTGCAGGCAAGCACTTTAACCACTGAGCCACCTCCCCAGCCCATAGGCAAACTCTACCATTGAGCTACATACTCCATCCCCACTCCAGTTGAAAACTGAATTGCAGGCATCTGCTTACTCACTGAGCCATATCCCCAGCCCCAAGAACTTTCTTTTAGGAAGACTAATCCACACAAGTGTGAACCTAACCTCATAAGGGTGAACCTAAGTGGAACCTAAACACAAAAAACAAGGCAGGCTTTTCAGCAAAACTTTAGCCACCCTGCACCCCATGAGCTGGGGACCCCCCCCCCACAGCACCTGCTTCCAAATCCCAGCTCCTGTCTCCTCACTTTTCTTCCTTGCCCATTTATTTTTGTCCAGAATTTACCATCTGGGTACTAAAGATGAAACTCAGTGGTAAAGCACTTGCCTAGCATGTGCAGGGTGCTAGGTTTAATGTCAAGTGAGACAGACAGACAGACAGACACACACACACACACACACACACACACACACACACACGGGCCAGAATGTATCCATGTTCTCAACTGGAGAGTCCCTCTGCTGGGAAGGACCAGAACTAGAAGTAGACCTCAATGCTGAATAAACAATATATCTTTAGAATTTAAAATTTACATGGTTAAAACTTGGCAAAGTACTTTAAGTTTTTCTAACATGTTTTATGTATTTATTTGAGAGAGAGAAAGATGGAGAGAGAGAGAGAGAGAATGGGCACTCCAGGGCCTCCAGCCACTGCAAACGAACTCCAGACGCATGCGCCCCTTTGTGCATCTGGCTTACATGGATCCTGGAGAATCGAACCAGGATCCTTTGGCTTTGCAGGCAAATGCTTTAACCACTAGGTAATCTCTGCAGCCAAATTTCTTTTATTTATTTGCAAGGAGAGACAGACAGACAGACAGACAGAATGGGTGTGTCAGGGCCTCCTGCCACTGCAAATAAACTCCAGATGCATGTGCCCCTTTGTGCATCTGGTTTTATGTGGGTACTGGGGAATCAAAGCTGGGCCTTCAGGCTTTTCAAGCAAGCACCTTTAACCATTGAGCAATCTCTCCAGTCCACCTTTCTTCCTCTTCCTTTCCTTTCTTTTATTTATTTATTTTTTTTTTTCTTTTTGGTTTTTGGTTTTTCGAGGTAGGGTCTCACTCTAGCCCAGGCTGACCTGGATTTCACTATGTAGTCTCAGGGTGACCTCAAACTCACAGTGATCCTCCTACCTCTGCCTCCCAAGTGCTGGGATTAAAGGCATGCGCTACCACACCCCAAAAATTTTTATTTTATTTCATTTTATTTATCTTATTTGAGAGAGCTAGATGAAGACAGGGAGAGACAGAGAATGGGCATGTGCCCGGGCCTGCAGCTACTGCAAACCTTGTGCATCTGGCTTATGTGGGTCCTGGGGAATCAAACCAAGGGCCTTTGGCTTTGCAGGCAAGCACCTGAACCACTAAGCCATCTCTCCAATCCTCCTTTCTTTTTTAAAACAAAGTCTCATGGTAGATCAAATACTTTCTCATTGCTGGGGCAAAATACTCTAATACATTATTCCATTACTTTAAAATTCAGCCTCACTCAAGCTCTCGGGCCACGGGTAGAATGCAGCCAGCTTCTTTGTCAGAATATCACATGACCTGCCTCGAGCCCAGTTCCCGCCACAGTCCTTGTTCCCCTCTGAAACCTCATGAGCTGCGCCTGCAAGGGCCACAGTTCTCTTGGCCTTCTGGCAAATGGCCACCAGAATGGCCCGTTAAGGTCTGCTTACAGCACTGTAAGGCTTCTCTAGCCCAAAGTTCCAAATCCGTCCACGTTCCTCCCACAAACTAGTACCAAAAGACTAAGGACCACATGGTCACATTTGTTAGAACAACAGCTCCACTTCTCAGTATTAATTTTCTGTATCAGATACTTTCTCATTGCTGAAACAAAATACCCAATCAGAAGCAGCTTAAGGAAATAAAGGGGTTGTTTTCAGCTTGAAGTTTCGAGGGGAAGTCTATCATGGTGGGTAAAACATAACAGGTGCAGACCCTGGAGTCACGTTGGCACACCAGCAGAGAGTGAGTAGAGAGAGATGGGTCATCAGACAGGGAGGGGGACACCTCAAGGCCCTAGTGACAATTTCTCCAACAAGGGTCCACCTCTTAACCCTTCAAACAGTGCCATGAACTGGGGATTAAGTAGTCAAACTTCTATGGAAGACATTTTACACTTAAACTACCACACCGCTCAAGCTAATTTCCTGTAGTATTTTTTTAAAATATTGTATTTGGACTGGAGGGATGGCTTAGCAGTTATGGCACTCACCTGCAAAGCCAAAGGACCCAGGTTCCATTCCCCAGGACCCACATAAGCCAGATAAACAAGGTGGCACATGCTTCTGGAGTTTGTTTGCAGTGGCTGAAAGCCTTGGTGTGCCCATTCTCTCTCTCTATCTATCTATCTATCATCTGCCTCTTTCTCTCTCTCCAAAAAAAAAAAAAATATTGTATTTATTTATTTGAGAGAGAGAATATGGACATCTGGCTCTTATATGGGTACTGAGGAATCAAACTTAGGTCCTTAGGCTTTGCAGAAAACTGCCTTAACTGTTGAACCATCTCTCCAGCCCCAATTTTCTTCTCTTTTCCAGAAAGAGAGAAAGAAAGAGACAGCAAGAAAGAGAGAGAGAGAATGGGCACCCCAGGGCCTTCAGCCAGTGTGAACGAACTGCAGACGTGTATGACCCCTTGTGCACATGTGTCACTGTGCATCTAGCTTACGTGAGACCTGGAGATTCAAACGTGAGTTTTTAGGCTTCACAGCAAGCGCCTTAACTGCTAAGCCATCTCCCCAGCCCCCCTCCTCTTTTTTTGAGGTAGGGTCTTGTTCTATCCCAGGCTGACCTGGAATTCACTATGTAGTCTCAGGGTGGCTACAAACTCACAGCAATCCTACCACCTCTGCCTCCTCAGTGCTGGGACCGAATGCGGGCGCCACCACACCTGGCCAGTCCCAATTTTCTGCAGTTTTTGAGGTCAAATAATATTCCATTGTAGAGATATATAATATTATACATACATATGTACAATTATAATATATATATAATTTTGGTGTGTGCAATATGTCTTGGGTGTGTGTAGTGTGGTGTGTGAGTGTGGCATGTATGTAAGTGCCATGTACCCACACATGCAGAGACCACAGGAGAATGTCAGGTGTCCTTCTCTTATTCCTTTGCCTTATTTCCTTAACACAGAGTTTCTCAATTGACCTGGAGATTTCCCTTTTCTTTTCCAGGCTAGATTGCCTAACCCATGGACCCCAGAGGTCTTCCTCAACGTTGGAATCGCAGGCATGCACAGCCAAAGTCAGGTCCTTGTGCTGGCACAGCGTGCCCTCTCACCCGTGGGGCCATCTCTTCAGCCTCTCATCTTCTTTATGTATTTATTTATGAAGGGGCATTTAGATTTTTTCCATATCTTGATGATACTAGTACATTTCCTGTTCAATGAACACTAAGTGAATCCAGATATGTAAGTTAGTATGCACAATAACAACCACTTAAAAACTCAATAAGTTCTGGAGCAATGGCTTAGTGGTTAAGACACTTGCCTGGAAAGCCTAAGAACCCAGGCTTGATTCCCCAGTACCTGTGTAAGCCAGATGCATTAGGTGATACATGCATCTGGAGTTTATTCAGTGACTAGAGGCCCTGGTGTGCCCATTCCATTGTTCTCTCTCTCTCTCTCTCTCTCTATATATATGATATATATATATATATATATATAATATGTATGTATATGTATATGTGTATATATATATTTCTCTCCCATACAAATAAATAAATATAAAATAAAATATATTTTTTAATCTCAATAAAAGAAGCCAGGCATGGTGGCTCACACTTTTAATCCCAGCACTCAGGAGGCAGAGGTAGGAGGATCACTGTGAATTCGAGGCCACCCTGAGACTACATAGTGAATTCCAGGTCAGCCTGGGCTAGAGTGAAACCTTATCTCGAGAAAAAAAAAAAAAACTCAATAAAAGGTCTAGGGAGATGGCTCAGTGGTTAAGAGTACTTGCCTCTTAAGCATGAGGGCTTTTCGAATTGGAGACCACTGAGTTTAACTCCCCAGAACCCATGAAAAAATTGAACATGAGGGGTTGAAAATAAAGTGCTTGCTTGAAAGTCAGATGGCCTAGGTTCGATTCCCCAGTAAACCAGATGCACAGAGTAGTGGCACATATGTCTGGAATTCGTTTGCCCCATCAAAAAAGAAACTCACTTTTCTCCAGTTTTTCTATTTCTATGTCAAATCTTTTTTATTTTTATTTTTTATTTATTTATTAGAGACAGAGAGAAGGAGAGGAAGAGAGAAAGAGAGAATGGGTACACCAGGGCCTCTAGCCAATGCAAACGAACTCCAGACACATGTGCCACCTTGTGCGTCTGGCTTACATGGGACCTGGAGAATCGAACCTGGGTCCTTAGACTTCACAGGCAAGTGCCCTGAACTGCTAATCCATCTCTCCAACCCTTTCTACATCAAATCTTGAGAAGACAAAGCAACACACATGCGTGTGTGCACACACACACACACACATGCACCAGGGACTTTCTGAGTAACGAAGCCAAAGGAGTACCTCAAAACAGGAAAACATTTCTTCTTTTCCATATGATACTACAAGAGAAAACAAGAAAGAGTCACCTGTCAGGTCTGAAAAACTCACAGGTAACATTAGTAAGTGGCTCACTTCATAGAATCCAAATATCTGATTCATCAGTCATGGCCAGATGAGGTGTTAATACCTCAAATTGATGGAGTTCTTTTTTTTTTTTTTTTTCTGAGAGCTTGGAAACTTTTTGGTTGAGTAGCCTCATGTTTTTCCTCATCCACTGTGAAGTATTGAATCTTATTTGATAGGAGAATAAAAGGTTGAATTACACTAAATCCAGGTGAAGCCATCTATGGTAGAGAAAGGGGAAGCTGATTGTTTTGCTCTGAGAACTATTGTTATTGTTTTTGTTGTTGTTGTTTTGTTTTTTTTTAATTTTTTGTTTATTTTTATTTATTTATTTGAAAGTGACAGAGAGAGAAAGAGGCAGATAGAGAAAGAAACAGAGAGAGAGAATGGGCGCACCAGCACTTCCAGCCACTGCAAACGAACTCCAGATGCGTGCGCCCCCTTGTGCATCTGGCTAACGTGGGTCCTGGGGAAACGAGCTTCGAACCAGGGTCCTTAGGCTTCACAGGCAAGCGCTTAACCATTAAGCCATCTCTCCAGCCCTGTTTTGTTTTTTTGAGGTAGGGTCTCGCTCTAGTCCAAGCTGACCTATAATTCACTATGTCGTCTCAGAGTAGCCATGAACTCACAGCAATCTTCCTACCTCTGTCTCCTGAGTGCTGGGATTAAAGGCGTGCGCCACCACGGCTGGCCCATTATTTTATTTTTGAGAGAGAGAAAGAGGCAGAGAAAGAGAGAATGGGTGTGCCAGGGTCTTTCAGCCACTGTGAACAAACTCCAGATGTGTGCACTCCCTTGTGTGCATGTGCAATACTGCATGCTTGCATCACTGTGTGTCTGGCTATACGTGGAACCTGGAGATTCAAACATGTGTTCTTAGGCTTTGTAGCCAATCACCTTGACCAGTAAGCCATCTCTCCAGCTCCCATTTTTGGTCTGTTTTTGTTTCTTGTTTTGTTTGTTTTTGTTTTTGTTTTTGTTTTTGTTTTGTTTTTCAAGGTAGGGTCTCACTCTAGCCCAGGCTGAACTGGAACTCAATATGTAATCTCAGGGTGGCTTCGAACTCTTGGCAATCCTTCTACCTCTACCTCCCAAGTGCTGGGACTAAACATTGGTATTTTTGAGAAAGGGTCTCATGTATTCCAGGCTGGCCTTGAACTCACTATATAGCTGAGGATGAACTTGAGCTCCTGATCCTTGTGTTCCACCTCTCAGGAGCTAGGAATACAGTTTGGTGCCACAATACCCAGCTCAGAAAGGACACTTTCTTTTTTTTTTTTTTCTTTAAAGGTAAAAAGGGTGGCCCCTGTAGTTCCCACCTTATATTCCTTGTCCTTCAGAATTATATATTTTTAATTTAACTTAATTTATTTATTTATTGGTTTTTTGAGATAGGGTCTCACTTTAGTCCAAGCTGGCCTGTAACTATGTAGTCTCAGGTTGGCCTCGAACTCATGGCGATCCTCCTACTTCTGCCTCCAGAGTGCTGGAATTAAAGGCATACGCCACCACACTCGGCAGAATTCCATCTTTTTTTTTTAATTTTTATTTATTTATTTGAGAGCGACAGACAGAGAAAGAGGCAGAGAGAAAGAGAAGGAGAGAGAGAGAGAATGGGCACACCAGGGCTTCCAGCCACTGCAAACGAACTCCACACACGTGGCACCCACTTGTGCATCTGGCTAACGTGGGGAATCAAGCCACGAACCGGGATCCTTAGGCTTCACAGGCAAGCGTTTAACTGCTAAGCCATCTCTCCATCCCAGAAAGGATACATTTCTAATTGTCTCACCTGTCTTTTTCTGAAAAATCTCCCGCATCATGACATATTTCCCCACACTGATGACAGTTCTGCTTGGTTTATCCCAACATCAGAACTCTTCATTTTCTGCCTAGCTCATTTGTGGGGCCTTGTGATACATACTATTTATCAACACCTACTCTGTATGCCAGGAGAATATCAAGCACATGTCATGAGGGAAAACAAGGCCACAGGACTTGCTGCTATTGCTATAGCGCTAAATCTGGGCTAGACAGACTGACTGAGAAGCAGCTCAGTGAATACATGACGTAATGTTCCACAGTGATGAGTATGCACAGAAAGGTGGAGACGATGCCCTTTAAGGCAGAAAGGTGGGGAAAGCCCCTTAAAGACAATGACATTTGTACAGAGACCTCAGAAGTCAAAAATGTTACTTCCTACTGAGCTGGAACTGAGTAGAAGTGGGTTTAAGGTTATGAGGAAGATGTAGAACCAAGTGTTCTGTTTAGGACCATGGCAATTGGCATCTAAGTGGAGATACTGGGTGCATGTTGGATAATCACCTCGTTGGGGAAGTTATGCTCTAAAGTGGAGCAGAGAATATAAATAGGAAATGGAAGAAGTTGGAGACCAGCCAGGTTTCAAAAAAGTATACTGTTCATTTAGAGCAGATTTAGGTGCCCAGCAAACTTAAGCAGAGCATGCAGGTTTCAAGTACATCTCCTGGTACATATCACATATGTGCAGCCTCCTCCACGAGGGGTACATTTGTTACCACCTGAGTAGCCTACAGTGCCACATCATTGTATTTCTGTGTTTCATTTTCTTTCTTTGTTTTGAGGTAGGGTCTCACTTTGGTTCAGGCTGACCTGGAATTCACTATGTAGTCTCAGGGTGGCCTCGAACTCACACTGATCCTCCTACCTCTGCCTCCCGAGTGCTGGGATTAAAGGCATGCGCCACCACGCCCGGCTTTCATTTTCTTAATATAGAAATCATTGGTAGATAAGGTTTAAGATGACAATAAACTTTACCATACATTGCAGGAATGTTATAGTCACATGCCAGTGTTTTGTAATCTTGGGTGATTGTTAGAATTCCCTGGGAAATCTTAGTATCTTTTTATGTAATTTACCTATAATTTCACACTCAATCTATGTGGATTAGGGCTGAGGCATCAACAAGTTCTTTAAGATTCTCAGGTAATTTTAAAGTGTAGTCTCGTTGAAAAGTATAACTTAAGGGCTGGAGAGATGGCTCAGTGGTTAAGGTGTTTACCTGCAAAACCTAATGACCCAAGTTTGATCCCCCAGTACCCACATAAAGCCAGATGCACACAGTGGCGCATGCATCTGGAGTCCATTTGCAGTGGCTGGAGGTTCTGGCATGCTCATTCTCGCTGCAGCTGGGCATGGTGGCCCATGCCTTTAATCCCAGAACTCAGGAGGCAAAGGTAGGTGGATCACTGAGTTCGAGGCCACCTTGAGACTACACAGTAAATTTCAGGACAACCTGGGCTACAGCGAGACCCTACCTCAAAAAGAAAAAAAGTATGATTTATGAGTATACTCTCTTAAAACTAAGATTTGAGATTGGAAGTATGAGATTCATATGTTTTCATTTTTCAGAGTAACAATAGTGGCTACAAGATAAACCCTTTCAATGATAGTGTTTTTCAAAAATTTTATTGACAACTTTCATAAATAGAAACAATATGCCATGATCATAATGCCCTGCCCAATACTTACCTTTTTCCTTTTTCCAAGTCCCTCCACTGAATCCTTTCTTATTTCCAACTAGTCTCTCTTTTACTTATTTATTTATTTATTCATTCATTCATTCATTTTTAATTTATTTATTTATTTTTGTTTTTTCGAGGTAGGATCTCACTCTAGCCCAGGCTGACCTGGAATTCACTATGTAGCCTCAGGGTGGCCTCAAACTCACAGCAATCCTCTTACCTCTGCCTCCAGAGTGCTGGGATTAAAGGCGTGCGCCACCACGCTGCCTCTTCTCTTTTAGTTTGACTGCATCGGTTTTTGCCCTCTTATTGTGCAGGTCATGTGTAGGTAGCATCAGCCACTGTGAGGTCATGAATATCAAGGCCACTTTGTGTCTGGAAGACAGTGTTGCAAGCACTTTTCCCTTTCCTTTGGCTCTTATGTTTTTTTTTTTTCCAATTTTATTTTTATTTATTTATTAGAGACAGAGAGAGAGAGAGAGAGAATGGACGTGCCAGGGCCTCTAGCCTCTACAAACGAACTCCAGACACATGCACCACCATGCGCATCTGGCTTACATGTGGGACTTGAAGAATCAAACCTGGGTCCTTAGGCTTTGCAGGCATGTACCTTAACCACTAAGCCATCTCTCCAGCCCTCTTATGTTCTTTCTGCCACCTCTTCTGCAATGGTCCCTGAGCCTTAAAGGGTGTGATGGTGATGTCACTTTTTAAAATATTTTATTTTTATTTATTTTAAGAGAGAGATAGATGCAGACACACACACACACACACACACACAGAGAGAGAGAGAGAGAATGGGCGCACCAGGGCCTGCAGCCACTGCAAAAGAGCTCCAGATGCATGTGCCACCTTGTGCATCTGGCTTATGTGGGTCCTGGGGAAATGAACCAAGGTCCTTTGGCTTTGCAGCCAAGCGCCTTAACCACTAAGCCATCCCTCCAGCCCGTGATGTCACTTTTTAAAAGTTTTAATTTTATTTATTTATTAGAGAAAGAGAGAGAAAGGCAGATAGAGAGAATGGGCGAGCCAGGGACTAGCCACTGCAAATGAACTCCAAATACATGCACCACCTTGTGCATCTGGCTTACGTGGGTATTGGAGAATGGAACCTGGATCCTTGGGCTTCGCAGGCAAGTGCCTTAACTGCTAAGCCATCTCTCCAGCTCGAGATGTCACACTGTTAATGCTGAATACTCCACTGTCACTTCTCGGCACTTTGGTGAGTATTGGGTCACCCCAGTGGTCACTGCCAACAGGAAAGGGAAGCCGCTCTAACCAAAAGTGAGAGAAGCATTAATATATGGGCATAAACATAAGTATTTAAAGAGCAGTTTGGTGGTCATACTATATCCACTTAGCCAAACAACAGTAGTAGTTTCCCTTTTAGGGCTTATGACTTCCTCAGCCATAGGCTGTTGACTGGGATTTTCAGCACCAGGCATGAATTCCTTCCCATGGAGCAGTCCTCAAACCCAATCAGACAGCAATCAGTTTCCCCTCACAAGTAGACATGCCATCATTGCACCAGTTGGTACATTCTGCCTGGCTGGCAAGCCTAAAAGCTTGCAGGGTCCCCTGCTGGTTAAGATCATTGATGACTTTTCTCCCCCAACAGACTGCATAGCTTTTTTCAGAATCCTGACAGCTAGTTAACAGGGAGGAGGCTTCCAGCTCAGTGCCCTGCAGCCCAAGCATGTGGAATCTTTAGCAGTAAGATATTACCATCCATCTACTTCTGGTGGGCAACCAAGAGCCTTGGCAACAGCCTGTAATACTTTGGCAGCATCAGGGCTCTGCCTCTACCTTCTCAGTGTGCCACCCACATCTGCTTTATATAGTGCTGGGGATTTGACCCACGGCTTTATGCATGCCAGGCAAACACTCCATCAATTGATCTGCATGCCAGCCCCCAGCCCTGGCTTTAGTACCAGCCCATATGTCCTGAGCAGCAACAATGTTCCAGATGCCAGTGCATAGAAAGCATAAAGATAACCTACATGAATCCTGCACTCAAGGAGGTGATAAACCAACAACATCTAGCCAGACGTGGTGGCGCACACCTTTAAGCCCAGCACTTGGGGGGCAGAGGTAGGAGGATCGCTGTGAATTCGAGGCCACCCTGAACTAGTGAATTCCAGGACAGCCCGGCTTGAGTGAGACTCTACCTTGAAGAGCTCTGGAAGGACAGATTTCATTACTGACTCATTTGGCAGTGGGGGAGAAAGAATATTTCAGACGGAAGGAAGAACAACGGCACACACAAAGTCATGAGAGCACGAAGTGTGCCTAGCTGGACCATAATATGACAAGGAGTTTGGACTAGAAAGGAAATAAGCTTGTGACTGGGAACTGGAGTACACATGTCCTTAAATGTCTACTGTGCCATGCAGAGTCTTACAATGTTTGCCAGCAAGTGTTCAGATGTCTGCTATAGGAAAATAGGTATAGCAGCCATGTACTGCATTGAATGAAGCATGGAATGTCTTTGGCAGGAAGCATGGTTAAGAGGCTGTGGTGGGGCTGGACAGATGGCTTAGTGGTTAAGGAACGTGCTTGTGAAGCCTACTGACCCCATGCTCTACTCTTCAGTTCCCATGTAAGCCAGACGCACAAAGGTGAGGCAACAGCAAGGTCACACATGCCCACTAGGTGGCGCAAGCCACTGGAGTTCAACTACGGTGGTTCAGGCCCTGGTACACCAATATTCTCTCTCTCTCTCATAAAAAAATAAGCTATGGTGGTTTGAATGTAAATGGCCCCGCATAGGCTCACGTGTTTGAACATTTGGTGTCCAGCTGGTGGCACTACTTGGGAAGGTTGTGGAGCCCCACTGGAGGAAGTGGGTCACTGGGGTAGGTGTCGAGGTTTTGTAGCCCAGCCCCACTTCCCTCTTCATCCTTTGCTTCCTGACTGTTGACACAGTGTGAACAGCTCTGCTCTCACTCCTGCCACCTGCCACGACAAAACATAAGCTAAATTAAGCCCTTTCCTTCCTTAGGTTGTTTCTGATCAACTACTTGTTCACAGCAGTGAAAAAGTAACTGATACAGAGGCTAATGAAAAATGACACGGAAGCGGGGCATGATGGCACGCATGTTTAATCCCAGCACTTGGGAGGATGAGGTAGAAGGATCACAGTGAGTTCAGGCCAGCCTTGGGCTACATGGTAAGTTCCAGGTGAGCCTGGGCTAGAGTGAAACCCTACCTCAAGAAAGCCAAAAAGAAGCCAGGTGTGGTGGTACACGTCTTTAATACCAACATTTGCGAGGTTGAGGTACGAGGATCAGTGTGAGTTTGAGGCCACTCTGAGACTGATAGTGAGCTCCAGGTCAGCCTGGGCTGGAGTGAAACCCTACCTCAAAAAAAAAAAAAAAAAAAAAAAGCCAGGACCAGGCATGGTGGCACACGCCTTTAATCCCAGCATTCAGGAAGCAGAGGTCGGAGGAGCACTGTGAGTTCAAGGCCACCCTGAGACTACATAGTGAATTCCAAGTCAGCCTGGGCTAGAGTGAGACTCTACCTCGAAAAACAAAAACAAAAACAAAAACAAAAACAGGCAAAAAGAAATGACAAGGAACATAATAGGAAATTAGAGGAGAATGAGAGAATGTTAATACCAAGTCTTAGTGTAATGATTAAACCCGATGTTAGCTGGACAGCATTTAGAATTGTCTTGGAAACAAATCTCTGGGCATGTCTGAGAGGGATGTTCTAGATTAGATTAATTCAGGTAGAAAGATCCACCCTAAATATGGTCAATGCCATCCCACAGGCTGGGGCACTGGACTGACTGCATGAAAGAAGAAAGCAAGCTAAGTAGCAGCATGTGTCACTCTCTACTTCCTAACCGTGGATTGATGTGACCTGCTTCTATTACCATGCCACCCCACCGTGACCGACTGTGGCCTCAAACTCAGCCAAAATAAACCTTTCCTACTTTAAGTAGCTTTTGTCAGGTATCATGTTGTAGCAATGAAAAAAGGAACTAATACAGAAAAGTTGGTACCAAGAAGTGGGGTTATTTCTGCAATAAAACTGACCATGCAGTTCATAAGTTTTTGGAACCGGCTTGTGGGAGGAATGAGGAAGACTTTGAAACTTTGGGCTAGTATGAGCTGGAGAGATTTCTCAGTGGTTAATGTTCTTGCCTGCAAAGCCAAAGGACCCAGGTTCAATTCCCCAGGACCCATTTAAGCAAGATGCACAAGGTGGTGCGTGCTTGTGGAGTTCCTCTGCAGTGGCTGGAGGCCCTGGCATGACCATTTATATTCCCCCCCTTTCTCTCTCTCATAAATATATTTTTAAAAGAAGAAAAGAAAATCTCTAGTGTGATGTTAGTAGAGTTGAATGGGTCATTCTGCTGGGATCTTGGAAGGCCAGAATGCTGACAAAAATGCAGACAGTAGAGGTCTAGTTCATGGGTTTTAGAAGAAAACAAGAATTCTATCAAGAACTGAGCTACAGGCCGTTTGTGTGATATTCTGGCACACTACTTGTGTCCTGAGACCTTGAGTGAAGCTAAATTCAAAAGTAGTAGAACTGGGCTGGAGAGATGGCTTAGCAGTTAAGGCACTTGCCTGCAAAGCCTAAGGACCCATGTTCAACTCTCCAGATCCCACTTAAGCCAGATGCATGAAGGTAAGGCAAGCACAGGGTTGTACATGCCCACTAGGTGGTACAAGTGTCTAGCATTCTATTACAGTGGCTGAAGACCTAGCTTGCTTATTCTCTCACTCACTTTCTCTAAAAAAAAAAAAAAAATTAAAGAAAAAGTAGTAGATTTTTTTTTTTTTTTTTGATAGTGGAAATTTCAAGACATAGCATTTAGGCTATGGCATGGCTTCTGATAACTGCTCTTATTTCGGATTTACGTGCATGCATGGGTGGGTGTGTGCATGAGAGAGGGAGGGAGGAGAAAGAGAGCAACAAGTAGAACACAAGTCTACGAAAACTGTAAAGTTTGGCAAGGAAAATAATTTGAACAAATTTAAAGTTTCCCACAAGGACCTGTAATTGTTAAAGGGAAACCTACCTCTCTGCACTGACAGAAAAGATGCAGTGAGGGTGCTGGGGAGATGGCTCAGTGGTTAAAGGTGATGCTTGCAAGGCCTGATGGTCTGGGTTGAATTCCCCAACACTCTCATAAAGCCAGATGCACAAAGATGCACATGTGTCTGGAGTTTATTTGCAGTGTCATGAGGCTCTGGTGTGCCCATTCCTCCCCCCCCCCACACACACACTTGCAAATAAATAAATAAAATTTGAAAAAATAAAAGATGAGGCACACACCTTTAATCCCAGAAATTGGGAAGCAGGGGTAGGAGGATCACTGTGAGTTCGAGGCCATCCTGAGACTACATGGTGAATTCCAGGTCAGCCTGGGATAGAGTGAAACCCTACCTCAAAAAACAAAAAAAAAGAAAGAAAAGGAAAAGATGGTACTGGAGAGATGGCTAAGTGGTTAAGGCACTTGCCTGCAAAGCCAAAGGGCCCAGGTTTGATTCCCCAGTACTCACGTAAGCCAGATGCATGAGGGGGCGAACACATCTGGACTTCATTTACAGCAGCTGGTGGCCCTGTTGTACCCATTCCCTCCCTCCCTCTCTTTCTACATGCCTATTGCTCTCTCAGATAAATAAATAAAAATAAAATATTTTTAAAAAGAAAATAAATAAAAGATGGGGCTGGAGAGATGGCTTAGCAGTTAAGGCACTTGCCCTGTGAAGCCTAAGGACCCATGTTCAACTCTTCAGTTACCCCGTAAACCAGACACACATGATGCAAGCGTACAAAGTCGCATACACACACAAGGTGGCGCTCATGTCTGGAGTTTGATTACAGTGATTGGAGGCCCTAGAATGCCAATCCTCTCCCCTTCTCTCTCTCTCTCTTTCACATGTACATAAAAAAGGGCCAGTCTGTTGGGCTTGCCTCAAAAATAAATAAATAAATAAAAGATGCACTGAGGGCTAAAGAGATGGCTCAGTGGTTAAAGGCTTGCAAATCCCAAAGACCCAGGTTCAATTCCCCATTACCCACAAAAAGCCAGATGCACCAAGTGGCACATACATCTGGAGTTCCTTTGTAGTGGCAAGAGGCCCTGGTAGGCCCATTCTCATTCTCTCTCTCTCATAAATAAATAATTAAAAATAGAAAAGATGAATTTAAATATTATGGTTGGTCAAGTTCAGTCCCTGGAACTTGGTGTCAGGGCTAGCCTCTTCCTGAGACAACCCTTAGCTCTAACCAACCAACTGTCCCTCTGGTTCACCTGGGCTACAAGACAGCTCATCACTATAAGGTTATAAATATCTTTACAAGGGGAGGGTAGGCTCTGACCACTTGGGAACTTCTAGCTGTGGGTTTCCCCCTTGGTTGAGCCTGAGCTGGTTTGGCCCAAGCCCAGGCCTAGGCCCAGCCAGGAGGGCCCCTAGCCCTTACTCTCCACATGGGTTCCCTATCTCCTCCAGCTCCCCACATGGCAGGAGTTCCTTGAACTTTCTTGTCTCCTTTTCCACAGTTTTTTCAGGCCCTCCATGGGATCTTTAGCCACATGGGTGCCTTTCCTTGGCTCTGTACTTCCCTCAATAAATATAATAATTAAAAAAGAGGGCAGGAGAGATGGCTTATCAGTTAAGCCCTTGCCTGTGAAGCCTAAGGACCCCGGTTCGAGGCTCCATTCCCTAGGACCCATGTAAGCCAGATGCACAAGGGGGCACACGCATCTGGAGTTCGTTTGCAGTGGCTGGAGGCCCTGGCGTGTCCACTCTCTCTCTCTCTCTCTCAAATAAATAAAAATAAAATTAATAAAATTTTAAAAAAGGAGCCAGGCGTGGTGGCACACACATTTAATCCCAGCACTTGGGAGGCAGAGGTAGGAGAATCACCACAAGTTCAAGGCCCCCCTGAGATACATAGTGAATTCCAGGTCAGCCTGAGCTAGAGTGAGACCCTACCTCGAAAAACCAAAAAAAGAAAGGAAGAAAATAAAAAAGAGTCAGGCACGGTGGCACATGCCTTTAATCCCAGACTCAAGAGGCAGAGGTAGGAAGATCACTATGAGTTCAAGGCCACTCTGAGACTACATAGTGAATTCCAGGTCAGCCTGGGCTAAAAAGAAAGAAAAGATGCTCTGAGGACCAGACTCCACCCGCTGAAGGCTCTAACTTGTGAGAATTCACATTCTTTTTTTTTTTTTTTTTTTTTTGGTTTTTCAAGGTCTCACTCTAGCCCAGGCTAACCTGAATTCACTCTGTATTCTCAGTGTGGCCTTGAACTCATGGCGATCCTGATCCTCTTACCTCTGCCTCCCGAGTGCTGGGATTAAAGGCGTATGCCACTACACCCGGCAAGAACCCACATTCTTTTGAGAAAACCTGAAGGGAGACTGCCACAGAGGTTCCCTGCTCCACCACAACCATCTAGGAAAGTATTCCACCAACGTCTGCCTTGTATGCATACAGAGGCTACAGTTGTGTCCAAGGGAACCAGTCTACAACCAGAAGCTGACAGCAGAACTTGTGAGCATCGCCCATCCATGTGGAAGCACTTTTGGAAGCATGAAAGATGGAAAATTGAATGGGCCATGAAGTCTTACTTCGTACTTCCAGAGAGCTGCTGAGGGTAGACAGTGTGTGGCAGGGTCAGAGGCTCTGCAAGGAGGCCCTAAGAGGCCACTGCATAAAGCTATGAAATTGAACCCTAAATTGCAATGAAGAGCCCAGGAGATTGAAGATGCTAGCACCATGGGATGGCCACTGAGGAAAGATGCAGGCAAGGAGTACATGTGGCCAGGAGAGAGGGCTATGGTGCTGCAGGCAGCAGGCTGGAGTGGGTGGGGTTACTGAAACCCTTTGGAGCCCAGTCGATTTCATCACAAGTCCCAGATACGGGACATGAAGCTTCAGGATTTGGTGTTTGCCCTGCTGCGTTTCAGTCTTGCCCTGGTCTGATAGTTCCTTGCAATGCCTGCATTCATCCTTTTGGGATTGGGAATATTTATTCTGTGCTATTATATGTTGGAGGCATGATGCTTGTGTTTTGAAATTATGTATTTTTGTGTGCACATGCATGTGTGAGTACAGGCATGCACATGTGTGTGGAGGTCAGAGGACAACTTTGCGACTGTCCGCATCCTCACTTCACTTGAGGCAGGGTTTCTCTTGACCTCATTCTGCTGTTCTTTTTGCTGTGTTCTCTGAGAGCTTCCTGGCTCTGCTTCCCATCTTGCCACCAACATGCTGGGAGTACAGACGCCCACCTCAGCTCCTGACTTTTTTAAAACAATATTATTTATTTGAGAGAGATAGAAAAAAAGGGGGAGAGAGAGAGAGAGTGCCAGGGCCTCTAGCCACTGTAAACGAACTCCAGATGCATTGTGCATCTGGCTTACATGGCTTACTGGGGAATCGAACCTGGGTTCTTAGGCTTCACAGGCAAGCACATGAACCACTAAGTCATCCCTCCAGGCCAGCATTTGGCTTTGTATGTGGGTCTGAGGATCCAACTCAGGTACTCAGGCTTGAGTGGTGAGCACTTTATTCACTGAATCATCTCCCCAGTCCCCTGTAACTTGTCTCTGATTTTATAGATGCTCACAGTTTAGAGCTTGTCCAAATCTCAGGACAGACTCTGCACTTACACTCCTTTAAAAATATTTTTAGTTACCTGAAAGAGAGAAAGAGGCAGCAAAGAGAGAGAGAGAGAGAGAGAGTATATGGGCATGCCAGGGCCTCCTGCCACTGCAAACAAACTCCTAAATATATGTGCTACTTTGTGTATCTGGCATATTTTTAAAATGTTGAGAGATGGCTTAGCTGCTAAGGGTGTTGGCCTGTGAAGCCTAAGGAGCCAGTTTGACTCTCCAGGACCCATGTAAGCCAAACTCACATGGTGACACATGCACACAAGGTCACGCATGCACACAAGCGGCACAAGTGTCTGGAGTTCGATTGCATTGGCTAGAGGCCCTGGCAGGCCCAATTCACTCACTCTCTCTCTCATAAAATAATTAATAAAAATAGTTGGAACTGGTGAGATGACTCAATAATTAAAAGGTGCTTGCTCATGAAATCCTAATGCCTGGTTTTGGATTCCCCAGTACCAATGTGAAGCTAAACATACAAAGTGGTACATGCATCTGAGTTCATTTGCAGTGGCAGGAGGCCCTGGCATGCCTATGCCAGGGCCTCCTGCCACTGCAAACAAACACCTAAATATATGTGCTACTTTGTGTATCTGGCTTTATGGTGGGTACCAGAGAATCGAACCAGGGCCATCAGTCTTTGCAGCAAGCGCCTTTAACCACTGAACCATCACTCCAGCCCCCTGCACTTACACTCTTGAACAAGTGGAAACCATTGGAGACTATGGGGACTTTTGATGGCCATGAGCCTGTGGAGACAAGCAGAGTAAGGTTATGGCTTATAACTGGCATGTCTGAGTGTCAATAATGGGTGGACTTGTGATGGTTAATCTCAGTTGCCAACTGTACAGGATTTAGAATCATCTTGAAAACAAATCTCTGGGCATGTCTGTGAGGGATTTTCTATATTACATTAATTCAGGTGGAAAGATCCACCCTAAATATGGGCAACAACATGCCATCGGCTGGGCACTGGGCTGCATAAATGGACAAAGCAGGGCTGGGCAGATGATTCAGTGGTTAAGACACTTGTTTGTAAAGCCCATGGGCACTGATTGGATTCTCCAGTACCCATGTAAAGCCAGACACACAAAGTGGCACATGCAACTGGAGTTTGTTTGCAGTGGCAAGAGGCCCTGCTGTGCCCATGTACCCATTCTCTCTCTTCCTCTCTGCTTACAAATAAATAAATAAAAATATCCTTATTTTTATTTATTTATATATTTTTGTTTTTCAAGGTAGCATCTCACTCTAGGCCAGGCTGACCTGGAATTCACTATATAATCTCAGGGTGGCCTCACGATCCTTCTACCTCTGCCTACCAAGTGCCTGGATTAAAGGCATGTGCCACCATGCCTGGCTAATATTACTTTTTAAATAAGGAGAAGGTTGGGATAGAGAAATGGCTTATCAGTTAAGGCTCTTCCTACAAACTAAGGACCCAGGTTCAATTTCAATACCCACATAAATCCAGGTGCACAAAATGGTACATGCATCTGGAGTTCAGTTGCAGCGGCTAGAGGCCCTGGTACGTCCATTCTGTTTCTCTCTGTCTTCCTCTCTCTCTCCCTCTCTCCCTCCCTCTCTCTCTCTGCTTACAAATAAATAAATTTCTTAAAAGTGTAACTTTACTCTTGTCTGGATACATGCAATATATTACTCTCACCAAATTGCCCTGAAAGCACTACACTTAATGTTCATACTCATATATTAATGCTACTCTCATTTCTGGTTAGAGAAACTTCTCTTTTCAGATGGCGATGACCACTGGGATGACCCAAAACGCAACGTAGTACTGAGAAGAAGGGATGGAGGCGTGTCAAGCACTGAAACATCTCACACCCTCCAAGGCTCAGGGTCCATTGCAGAAGAGGTGGTGGAAAGAATGTAAGGGCCAAAGGAAGGGTACCACTCCTTACATACAACTGTCCGGACAGAATTTGGCCTCGATAACCAAGACCTCGCAGTGCCAGCAATACCCACACAGACCCTCATAATAGGAGAAAAAGATGATGACATCAAATTAAAAGAAATACTAATGGAGATAGGGAGGGGATATGACAGAGAACAGAGTTATGGGGGGAGGGGAGGAAAATACCATGGTTTGTTGTCTGTAAGTACAGAAGTTGTCAATAAAAAACTATATATATATAGTGTAACTTAAGCTGGGCAGTGACACATGCCTTGAATCCCAGCACTTGGGAGGCAGAGATAGGATTGCTGTGAGTTCCAGGCCAGCTTTGGACTATAAGAGTGAGTTCCATATCAGCTTGGGCTACAAAAACCCCTACCTTGAAAAATCAACACCAAAATAAAACAATGATATAACTAAAAAAAAAAATTAAATTAAATTTAAAAAAGGACGGTCATAGTCCGCTCACAACATTTAACCCCAGCACCACTTGGAAGGCAGAGGTTGGGGGATCATTGTGAGTTTGAAGCCAGCCCAAGACTACATAGTGAATTCCAGGTCAGCCTGAGATAGTAGCTTTTTTTTTTTTTTTTGGTTTTTCAAGGTCTCACTCTAGCCAGGCTACCTGAATTCACTCTGTATTCTCAGTGTGGCCTTGAACTCATGGCGATCCTGATCCTCTTACCTCTGCCTCCCGAGTGCTGGGATTAAAGGCGTATGCCACTACACCCGGCAAGAACCCACATTCTTTTGAGAAAACCTGAAGGGAGACTGCCACAGAGGTTCCCTGCTCCACCACAACCATCTAGGAAAGTATTCCACCAACGTCTGCCTTGTATGCATACAGAGGCTACAGTTGTGTCCAAGGGAACCAGTCTACAACCAGAAGCTGACAGCAGAACTTGTGAGCATCACCCATCCATGTGGAAGCACTTTTGGAAGCATGAAAGATGGAAAATTGAATGGGCCATGAAGTCTTACTTCATACTTCCAGAGAGCTGCTGAGGGTAGACAGTGTGTGGCAGGGTGAGGCTCTGCAAGGAGGCCCTAAGAGGCCACTGCATAAAGCTATGAAATTGAACCCTAAATTGCAATGGAGAGCCCAGGAGATTGAAGATGCTAGCACCATGGGATGGCCACTGAGGAAAGATGCAGGCAAGGAGTACATGTGGCCAGGAGAGAGGCTATGGTGCTGCAGGCAGCAGGCTGGAGTGGGTGGGGTTACTGAAACCCTTTGGAGCCGAGTCGATTTCATCACAAGTCCCAGATACGGGACATGAAGCTTCAGGATTTGGTGTTTGCCCTGCTGCGTTTCAGTCTTGCCCTGGTCTGATAGTTCCTTGCAATGCCTGCATTCATCCTTTTGGGATTGGGAATATTTATTCTGTGCTATTATATGTTGGAGGCATGATGCTTGTGTTTTGAAATTATGTATTTTTGTGTGTACATGCATGTGTGAGTACAGGCATGCACATGTGTGTGGAGGTCAGAGGACAACTTTTGCGACTGTCCGCGTCCTCACTTCACTTGAGGCAGGGTTTCTCTTGACCTCATTCTGCTGTTCTTTTTGCTGTGTTCTCTGAGAGCTTCCTGGCTCTGCTTCCCATCTTGCCACCAACATGCTGGGAGTACAGACGCCCACCTCAGCTCCTGACTTTTTTAAAACAATATTATCTATTTGAGAGAGATAGAAAAAAAGGGGGAGAGAGAGAGAGAGTGCCAGGGCCTCTAGCCACTGTAAATTGAACTCCAGATGCATTGTGCATCTGGCTTACATGGGTACTGGGGAATCGAACCTGGGTTCTTAGGCTTCACAGGCAAGCACATGAACCACTAAGTCATCCCTCCAGGCCAGCATTTGGCTTTGTATGTGGGTCTGAGGATCCAACTCAGGTACTCAGGCTTGAGTGGTGAGCACTTTATTCACTGAATCATCTCCCCAGTCCCCTGTAACTTGTCTCTGATTTTATAGATGCTCACAGTTTAGAGCTTGTCCAAATCTCAGGACAGACTCTGCACTTACACTCCTTTAAAAATATTTTTAGTTACCTGAAAGAGAGAAAGAGGCAGCAAAGAGAGAGAGAGAGAGAGAGAGTATATGGGCATGCCAGGGCCTCCTGCCACTGCAAACAAACTCCTAAATATATGTGCTACTTTGTGTATCTGGCTTTATGGTGGGTACCAGAGAATCGAACCAGGGCCATCAGTCTTTGCAGCAAGCGCCTTTAACCACTGAACCATCACTCCAGCCCCCTGCACTTACACTCTTGAACAGAGTGGAAACCATTGGAGACTATGGGGACTTTTGATGGCCATGAGCCTGTGGAGACAAGCAGAGTAAGGTTATGGCTTATAACTGGCATGTCTGAGTGTCAATAATGGGTGGACTTGTGATGGTTAATCTCAGTTGCCAACTGTACAAGATTTAGAATCATCTTGAAAACAAATCTCTGGGCATGTCTGTGAGGGATTTTCTATATTACATTAATTCAGGTGGAAAGATCCACCCTAAATATGGGCAACAACATGCCATCGGCTGGGCACTGGACTGCATAAATGGACAAAGCAGGGATGGGCAGATGATTCAGTGGTTAAGACGCTTGTTTGTAAAGCCCATGGGCACTGATTGGATTCTCCAGTACCCATGTAAAGCCAGACACACAAAGTGGCACATGCAACTGGAGTTTGTTTGCAGTGGCAAGAGGCCCTGCTGTGCCCATGTACCCATTCTCTCTCTTCCTCTCTGCTTACAAATAAATAAATAAAAATATCCTTATTTTTATTTATTTGTATATTTTTGTTTTTCAAGGTAGGATCTCACTCTAGGCCAGGCTGACCTGGAATTCACTATATAATCTCAGGGTGGCCTCACGATCCTTCTACCTCTGCCTACCAAGTGCCTGGATTAAAGGCATGTGCCACCATGCCTGGCTAATATTACTTTTTAAATAAGGAGAAGGTTGGGATAGAGAAATGGCTTATCAGTTAAGGCTCTTCCTACAAACTAAGGACCCAGGTTCAATTTCAATACCCACATAAATCCAGGTGCACAAAATGGTACATGCATCTGGAGTTCAGTTGCAGCAGCTAGAGGCCCTGGTACGTCCATTCTGTTTCTCTCTGTCTTCCTCTCTCTCTCCCTCTCTCCCTCCCTCCCTCCCCCCCCTCTCTCTGCTTACAAATAAATAAATTTCTTAAAAGTGTAACTTTACTCTTGTCTGGATAAATGCATATATTACTCTCACCAAATTGCCCTGAAAGCACTACACTTAATGTTCATACTCATATATTAATGCTACTCTCATTTCTGGTTAGAGAAACTTCTCTTTTCAGATGGCGATGACCACTGCGATGACCCAAGACGCAACATAGTACTGAGAAGAAGGGATGGAGGCGTGTCAAGCACTGAAACATCTCACACCCTCCAAGGCTCAGGGTCCATTGCAGAAGAGGTGGTGGAAAGAATGTAAGGGCCAAAGGAAGGGTACCACTCCTTACATACAACTGTCCGGACAGAATTTGGCCTCGATAACCAAGACCTCACAGTGCCTAGCAATACCCACACAGACCCTCATAATAGGAGAAAAAGATGATGACATCAAATTAAAAGAAATACTAATGGAGATAGGGAGGGGATATGACAGAGAACAGAGTTATGGGGGGAGGGGAGGAAAATACCATGGTTTGTTGTCTGTAAGTACAGAAGTTGTCAATAAAAAACTATATATATATAGTGTAACTTAAGCTGGGCATAGTGACACATGCCTTGAATCCCAGCACTTGGGAGGCAGAGATAGGATTGCTGTGAGTTCTAGGCCAGCTTTGGACTATAAGAGTGAGTTCCATATCAGCTTGGGCTACAAAAACCCCTACCTTGAAAAATCAACACCAAAATAAAACAATGATATAACTTAAAAAAAAAATTAAATTAAATTAAAAAAAGGACGGGCATAGTCGCTCACACATTTAACCCCAGCACCACTTGGAAGGCAGAGGTTGGGGGATCATTGTGAGTTTGAAGCCAGCCCAAGACTAGATAGTGAATTCCAGGTCAGCCTGAGCTAGAGTGAGACCCTACCTAAAATACATAACTAAATAAATAAAGGAGAAGGCAAGCTGAGCAGCAGCATTCATTACCCTCTACTTTTTTTTTTTCCTACATCATCACATTTCAGAAACCAGCCTTTAAATTCCTCGGCATACAAAGACTTTCTACTCTGGAATCAGCTATCAGCTGTGTGTCTTGTCATCTTTTTGTGGTTCTGGGGATTGCACCCAGAGCCTCTCATATTCCAGGCAAGCATTCTATCACTGAGCCACATCCTCAGCCCTTTGCATAATGTCTTTTTGAAGACGGTCCCAGTGCTGGTAGCATTTTTTTTTTTTTTTTGAAAGTAGGATAAACAGCCTGCATTTCTGCCTTCCTTTTTTTTTTTCTTTTTCGAGGTAGGGTCTCACTCTGGCCCAGGCTGACCTGGAATTAACTATGCAGTCTCAGGGTGGCCTTGAACTCACAGCAATCCTCCTACCTCTGCCTCCTGAGTGCTGGGATTAAAGGCATGCACCACCACGCCCGGCTGCCTTTCTTTTTATTTTTTTTTAATTGTTTAAAAAAACTGTTTTCAGGGCTGGAGAGATGGCTTAGCGGTTAAGCGCTTGCCTGTGAAGCCTAAGGACCTCGGTTCGAGGCTCTATTCCCCACGACCCACGTTAGCCAGATGCACAAGGGGGCACATGCATCTGAGTTCGTTTGCAGTGGCTGGAGGCCCTGGCACACCCATTCTCTCTCTCTCTCTCTCAATCTCTCTCTCTCTGTCTGTCACTCTCAAATGAATAAAAAAAGTTTAAAAAAAAACTGTTTTCATTTTTTTAAATTTTTTTTGTTTATTTTTATTTATTTATTTGAGAGCGACAGATAGAAAGAGGCAGAGAGAGAGAGAGGGAGAGAGAGAGAGAGAGAGAATGGGCGCGCCAGGGCCTCCAGTCACTGTAAACAAACTCCAGATGCGTGTGCCCCCTTGTGCATCTGGCTAACGAGGGTCCTGGGGAATCAAGCTTCAAACCAGGGTCCTTAGGCTTCACAGGCAAGCGCTTAACTGCTAAGCCATCTCTCCAGCCCTGTTTTCATTTTAATGATATGAGTTGGTAACAAATATACAAAATTGTCTTTCACATTCCCATACATTGTGTTGTGAACCAACTGAAAATGCTGGACTACAAATGCAGGCTTCTTTGTACACTTAGCTCACTTACTGTCATTTGTAAATAGAGGTGATTTCTGGAAACAGGCATTTGTGAACACATGTCAGAAGCTATGCATGTCAGCTAATGCACAAACAACAGTGCACACTTCATTTGTGCAGTTGTGTGTCAATATACCTGACACAGAAGCAGCTATCCTGGGGCTATTTCACTCTATTTTGAAAAAGCATTTTTGTGAACCAAGTGGAAATACAGTTTAAAACTCAATTTGCATTCTGCAAACACGGTAAAATTTGCAGTTTTCCTATCTTAAAACAACTTTTGGGAAAGCTGCATCAATAAGTCACTCGCTGTGCCTTCCTTTTTTAAGTTTTATTTATTTGTGTGTGTGCGCGTGCACGCGCACACACACATACAAGCCATGGCCTCTTGCCAGGGCAAACAAACCACAGATTGGCCACTTTTTGGTATTGCTCATGCAAGTTTGTCGTTGGTTCAGAAATTGAACCCAGTCAACAGACTTTGCAAACAAGTACCTTTAGCCACTGAGCCATCCTCCCACTTCCTTGTTTTGTTTTCTTGAGACCAGGGTCTCACTCTGTAATACAGGCTGGAGTCTACTAGCACCAATCCTCCTGTCTCAGCCTCATGAGTCATACACTGCAATGATGGGCTTTGCAGCTTGTATTTTATTGTATATATTTTGTATATATAGAGAGAAAGAGAGACAGAGACAATAGGTGCACCAAGTCCTCTTGCCACTGCAAATTAACTCAAGGTGCATGCTCCACTTTGTGCATCTTGCTTTAACTGCTGAGCCACACCTCACTAGCCCTGCAGCTTGTATGTTATTTATTTATATATTTTCTGGGTTTTTTTTTTTTCAAGGTAGGACTCACTCTGTACCCTCACGCTGGCCTCAAACTCACAGCACTCCTTATACCTCAGCCTCCCCTCGTTGTGCCACCACGCCAGGCTTGCAGCTTGTATTTTATTTTTATTTATTTATGAGAGAGGGAGGGAGGGAGATAGAATGGGTGAGCCAGGGCCTCTAGCCACTGCAAACGAACTCCAGACGCATGCACCACATTGTGCATCTGGCTTACGTGGGACCTGGGAAATCAAACCTGGGTCCTTAGGCTTCGCAGACAAGCTCCTTAACCGCTAAATCACCTCTCCAGTCTGCAGCTTGTATTTTAAAATCTTATAAATGTCACTTCCTCAGAGACCTTCCCCACAAGGCAATATAGTTACACCCAACCATCTCATTATTACCTTACTTACAAACGTGTGAGTACCATTTGTAGTATTTTAGGGTAGTTCAATGGAAAGCCACAAATGTCTGTTAACAGTGTCTGGCACATGATTGGTGCTCATCATTTTCACTGAAAAACTAATTTAAAACAGACCATTAGGTACAAGAAACGTGGCTAGAACTCGGCTTTGAACCTACTCAGTGAATCGGAGGATTAAACAAGGCGAAAGTCCAGGGCAATGACGCGTTCAGTATCTACTTTCGCTTTCCTTCTAGCAACACCTAAAACCATCTTTGCGCGGGATGTTGGGCTCGCTTTGCCTTTATTTATTTGTTTGTTTGGTTTTCCGAGGTAGGGTCTCACTGTAGCCCAGGCTGACCTGGAATTCACTACGTAGTCTCAGGGTGGCCTTGAACTCTCAGCGATCCTCCTACCTCTGCCTGCCCGAGCGCTGGGATTAAAGGCGTGCGCCACTACGCCGGGCTTTCCTTTTGCCTTAAAAAAAAAAAAAAAAAAAAAAAAGGTGACTTTAAGATGCAACTCAGAATCTTTCCTTTGAGAACATTAATTGTGGCACACCCATTCTAGATTCCAGCCCAACTCGATTCCATGGAACCAGCCCCCGCCGCCCCGGCCCGCGAGCCGGAAGTGGGCGCATCAGGCGACTCCACCCGGGTCCCAGAGCCTGCCGCACTGGCCGCGCACAGCCCCACGTAAAGCGTGAGGCTTCGCGACAGCGCAGGCCCCACCCCTCTGGCCACATGTCGCGCTGGACTTCCCGTCGGACGCCGCGCCACCTCCTCGCGCTGCTTTACGAACCTGAAGCGGCGGCGCCCCGCCTCCCGTCTCCGTCCTCCTCTCCCCACCCCCTCCCGGGTTCGCGTCTCTAAGCCCGTCGCGCCCGCTATCATCACGTGATTGCTCCATCCGGGTCCTTTGCGTTCTCTCTCCCTCTCCCAACATGGCGGCCTCAGGTGAGTGAGCGGCCGAGCGCGACCAAGGATCAGGCTCCGAAACCACCTTCCGGGCTCGATCCACACCTTGCTGGGAGTCGGGGGGCGGGTGGCACCGGTTTTCCTTCGGGCTCGGGGGCTGCGGCGGGCCGGCGGCACCGCCGTGTCAGGTTCTCGCCTCGGGATGTTTAGGGGGGAGGGGAAGGTGTCCTTCCCCTCCCCCTCCCCGGACCCTTCTCGCCCCTTCTGCCCCGGGGTTGGAGTAGGCAGTCCTGGCGGGCCGTGACTTCCCCGGGAGGAGGAAGCGCAGGAGCCGGGAGGCGCGAGGCCTGCTCGTGGATAGGAAGCACCGCGCCCGCGTGGAGGGGGCGGCGGGAGGAGGCGGTTGGCGCGCGGACGGGTGCACATTAGACCACGTCCCCCGGGCGCGAGGCCGTTGCGCGCCGGGGTGGGGGCAGGGAGCGGGGGGGGGGTCGGTTAGAACCCCAGCGCCCGTCGGTGGAGGGGCGGAGGACTACTGTGGTGCGCGTGCGCGGCCGGAGCGCTCGGCCGTGGGGAAGACGCGCCTTGAAAGCATGCGCTGGAGTCCAGATGGAAAGGTCTTGTGCACTCGTGGCTTTTTGCTCATTTCTGCACTTGGACTTCACGTCCTGCGGCCGTGGTTTAGAGTGTGGCCCAGCCCCTGCTCCGGGTATCAGAAGTTTGGACGTTGGAGCTGCTGGAGTTAGTTGGAGAATTAGGGGACCCCCCCCCCAGCTGGGTGTGCCCACGTGTTAGGGGAGAAGCAGGAGTACGCACCTAGATTCCTCTCTGCTCTTTAACTCCGTCTTAATTCCGCATGTTCCTACCGAGGGCACGCTGTGCCAGACACGGGTGTAAAGAGACGGTGTGGTGAATGAGATGGGGTCCTTGCTGTTACAGGGCTGCCATTTCGGTAGTTTCATTGGCAAGGTTCAACTTTTTTTTTTCCTTTCGTTTTCTTACATAATTGTAATGTCTTATGGCTTTAATTCTAGTTTGAAGCTATATGCCTCCATTTCCTGACATGACCTTCTATTCCGCAAAAAAAAAAAAAAAAATTCTTTGAATTGCTCTTTTTTTCCGCTTGCTGTTGTGAAGATTGAGCCCGGACCCTTGTGCATGCTGTGCAAACACGCTAGCCTTGAGCCCTGTGGGTATTGTCTTTATTTGATCCTCTGTGAGGAGGTCATGCGAGGAATTGGGGTCTCACCTGATGAGTGCTCACATTTGAAGGTTACACTGCAGGTGGAAGTAGGATCAGAATCTTGGGAGACTTCTGACTTCTGCTGGATGAGCTTGGACGCACTAGCACACTAAGCACCATTTAAACTTTAGATTCTCAAATTGACCAAAGCATTCAGATTTTAAACTGATTCTGAAAAGTATTTTTTTTTTTTGGCCTAGGTTTATTATCGTCACAGTTTAGTATTTTAAATTAGTGAAATCTCTGTTTCACTTCTCTTTAACTTTTATGGACTTGAGAGGTGGAAAGACAGCAGTCTGTGCCTTAGATTAACCCTGGTGAGTGAAATTCAGATTGGCTAGAAAGGCTTGCCCAATGGTGACCCCTTTCATGTTATTCCATACATACCCCTTGGAAGACCTCATCTCTTAATTCGGCCTAGTATCTCAGCACAGGGTGTTACTACTTAGTTTGTCCTTGAATTTATCAAACTTCTTTAATCCATTTACTTTGGCTTTGTTAAGTAACCAGCGTTGGAAATAGGTCTTGGGTTTTCACTACATGAACACACAATACAACTTAATAGATCTCTTTCACTGATCAGTGAGACCGGAACAATCTTTGAAGCAATACTAGGGTTTTTTGTTGTTTTGTTTTGCTTTTCGAGGAAGGGTCTCAGTCTAGCTCAGGCTGACCTGGAATTCATACATATTCTCAGGGTGGCCTTGAACTCACAGCCTTCCTCCTTTCTCTGCCTCCCCAGTGCTGGGATTAAAGGCAAGCGCCACCATGCCCAGCAAGCAATACTAGTTTCCCTATGACCCACTGTTGATTTTTAGTAACTGAAAGTATTTCAAAACTTGAATGAACATAATCATTTGAATAGTCTCAGCCTGGACATGTTTTGTTTATTGGTTTGTTGTTGTGTTTTTTTGTTGTTGTTGTTTGTTTTTTTGTTTTGTTTTGGTTTTTTTTTTGCTTGTTTAGTTTTGTTTTTGAAGTAGGGTCTCACTAGCTCAGGCTGACCTGGAATTCACAATGTAGTCTCAGGGTAGTCTCGAACTCACATGAATCCTCCTACCTCTGCCTCCCGAGTGCTGGGACGTCGTGCCCATTTAATTTTTTAGTTGGCCTTTTTCAAAGGACATTCCTTTAAAATAGGATTTTACGGGAGGCAGAGGTAGGAGGATTCATGTGAGTTCGAGGCCGCCCTGAGACTACATAGTGAATTCCAGGTCAGCCTGAGCTAGTGAGACCCTACCTCGAAAAATAAGGCTGGAGAGATGGCTCAGTGGTGAAGGTGCTTGCGTGCAAAGTGTAACGACCCAGTTTTGTCACCCCAGTACCCATGTAAAGCCAGATGCACAATGGCACATGCATCTGGAGTTCATTTGCAGTAGCTAGAGGCCGTGTCGTACCTATTATCTGTCTCCTCTCTATCTCTCTGCTTGAAAATAAATAAAACAAGCCCAGCATGGTGGCATACACCTCTAATCCCATAATTTGGGAGACAGAGGTAGGAGAATCACTGTGAAACCCTACCTCAAAAAACCAAAAATAAATAAAGGGGAGAAAAGGGTTTTTTTATTAAAAAAATAAGGTTTTAGCAGGGCATGTTGGCATATACTTTTAATCCTATTACTCAGGAGGCAGAGGTAGGATTGCCATGAGTTTGAGGCCACCCTGAGACTACATAACAAATTCCAGGTCAGCCTAGGCCAGAGTGAGACCCTACCTCAAAAAAACAAAAAATAAATAAAATAAGGTTTTAGGTGGACATAGTAGTTCACAGCTCTAATCCCGGTACTCAGGAGGTTGAGGCTAGCCTGGGCTACAGTGGAAGATCCTGCCTCACAAAAGAGGGGGTAAAGAGGAGGTTTAGTACCTAAGGCACTTGCCTGTGAAACATGAGGACCTAGGTTCAATTCCCCACATAAGCCAGATGCACATGGTGGCACATGGGTCTGGGGTTTGTTTGCAGTGACTAAAGTCCCTGGCATGCCCATGCTCGTGTTCTCTCTCACTCAAATAAGTAAAATAAAATAATAAAAAAGAATGAGCCAGGCATGGTGGCACATGCCTTTAATCCCAGCACTCGGGAGGCAGAGGTAGGAGGATTGCTATGAGTTCAAGGTCAGCCTGGGCTAGAGTGAAGCCCTACCTTGAAAAAAAAAAAAACGGGGCTGGGGGAGAGACAATAAAAGGTGGAGAGATGGCTTAGTGGTTAAGGCACTTGGCTGTGAAGCCTAAGGACCCATGTTTGACTCCCCAGATCCCACGTAAACCAGATGCACAAAGGTGAGGCAAGCGTGAGGTCGCACATGCCCGCTAGATGGCGCAAGTGTCTAGCGTTTGATTTCAGTAGCTGAGGCCCTGGCATGCCAGTTCTCTCTCTTTTTAAAAAAGAACGATAAAGTTTCCGCTGTAAGTTTTCGTTGTTAAAGCCAGTTTACCTTGATTCCCATTGTCTTCACTGTAAAGTGAACATAGTTTATCTACACTCCACTTGGCAATAGGGGATCAAATGTTGGCTATAGACTATCATTTAAAATGCTTCAAAATTGCAACTGGCAGGCTGGGCAGATGGCTCATGGATAAACTTCCTGCTGCTTAAGCTTGAGTACCTACCTGAGTTCTGTGCCCATTACTCACACCTGGAGGAACCTGGCACAGGATGGCAGGTGCATACAGGAGCCTTTCATGGCAACTAGTGGGCCAGTGCAGCACAGAACTGCAGAGTGAGATTCAGACAGATAAATCCCTGCTTCGAATGAGACGGAAAGGCAAGGACAAACCCAAAAGTTGTCCTCTGACCACGTGCATGCCTTGGCATGCACACACACTATCCGCCAGCACACACAAACTAAGCCTGTACTTGTGCCTTTCATTTGCATACCACTTTAGTATGCCATCGTGAATGATTTCTTGCTTAGAAAACGATAGGTGTTTCAAGGATGCCATTATGTTATTCTCAGATTACCTGTGTTCATGTCCCATCCTCTACCATGTATTAGTGTGCGAGTAGTAAACTTAGATTTGGATAGTTATGGCTAAAATTAAAATACCTTAGGAAAACTTAAATAGAGACTTAACAGATTTTTTTAAAGGAAGATTTATTTATTTATTTATTTGTAAGCAGAGAGAAATAGAGAGAAGACAGACAGACAGAATGGGCACGCCAGGGCCTCTAGCCACTGCAGACGAAACTCCAGATGCATGTGCCCATTGTGCATCTGGCTTACGTGGGTCCTGGGGAATTGAACCTGTGTCCTTTGGCTTCATGGGCAAATGCCTTAACCGCTAAGCCATCTCTCCAGCCCAGATTTTTTTTTTTTTTCCTTTTTGGTTTTTTGAGGTAGGGTCTCACTCTAGCCCAAGCTGACCTAGATAGAATTCACTATGTAGTCTCAGGGTGGCCTGGAACTCACACCTAACCACCAAGCCATGTCTCCAGCCCTGTGTATATTCTTTGTTGTTGTTTGTGTTTGTTTTCTCAAGGTCTTGCTCTAGCCCAAGCTGACCTGGAATTCACTATGTAGTCTCAGGGTGACCGTTCTTACAGCAATCCTTCTACCTCTGCCTCCCCTTGAGTGTTGGGATCAAATGCGTGCTCCACCACACCCAGCTGTTGTTTTTGAGGTAGGGTCTAACTCTAGCCCAGGCTGACCTGGAACTCTCAGCAGTCTTCCTACCTCTGCCTCCCCAGAAAGGTGTTAACCACCACACTAGGCCTGTATATTCTTTAATAGCTTTGAGATATAATTTACAAGCTAATGAATGAAGGATTTAAATATATATGTGTATTGAGTTGTGAGTGCCAGCATGTGCCTGTTGTGCATGTGTGGAAGTAAGCAACCTCTGCTGTGTCCTCACCTGCCTTGTTTGACACAGGGTCTCTCATTTCACTGCTGCCAACTAGCCTGGCACATTAGCTTCTACAGGGTTCTCCTGTTTCTGATTCTCATCTCTGTAGGCATGCTGGGACATGTAGACATGGCATCATGTGGGTTCTGGGAATCTGAATTCAGGTATGCTGTGCAGCAGGTACTTTATGCATTTCTCCAGCCTCATTTTTCTAAGATGGCACAAGTGCTTATAGATGATTAGGTATGTGTGTAAATATGAGCACATCCCAAAGCCACTTCCTCAGACTTAACAAGAGATATTGCCAAGGTCCTAATAGTAGGAAAATGCCCAAAGCAAGAACTTCAACGTAGTCATGTGTGTCTCTGAAGAGGTCAGGTTGAAAACACTGGGTTCAGAGTGGTCATATGACATGCAGGGGTTGACATAAAGCTCATTATTCCTGATTTAATCTTGAGCCTCTGCTAAACCATAACAGTGCAGTAAAAGATCTCTAACATTTTGCATTGTATTAAGTATTCTTGTGGCTGAACAATGTAATTGATCTCATTCTGAGCACTCTGTAATATTTGTGGACTCCTGCATTATAATTTGGGAGAATTTGACAGGAGCACCAGAAATGGTTTTATCTAGTTATCCTGTAAATTTTACTTTTTTTTTTTTTAAGCATGTTTTGCTGGATCTTAACCCCAGGCTTTGCATATGCTAGATACTCACTACTAGGGTAGTAGCAACAGCCTCTGCCCTGGGCATTTTTTAGATCTTCATGGAGACATTTGGCCATTATGATCTTATCTGAAACCATTTCATTGCCCCAAAAAGAAATACCTCACTCCATTATGAGCATCTCTCCTCCCTCCCCAGTTATTTCTTTGGAATTACCTCTTGTGAACATGGTATAAATAATAGGAGATATGGTATTTTTCAGTCTTGCTTTGTAGAATAGTTCAGTACTCCTTTTCATTGCCAAATAATGTTCCATTGTGTGGGTATTCTGTGTTTTGTTAATTAGTTGATAGGAATTTGGGGGTTTTCCCTTTTTCACTACTACAAATATAGCTTATGTGAGCATTCCTATTGAGGTTTTGTAACTCTTGTTTTAGCTTACCTAGTTATCAAAGCATTCAGAAGGCTTGATTGAAAGTTCCCATAAAAACAAATGGAACTGGCAGGATCTAAACTTAACCTTCACTTTTAAAAAATTTTTATGTTGCTTTTTTAAGGCAAGAGCTAGCTTTGTAGCCCAGGCTAACCTTAAACTCAAGGTGATCTTTTTTTTCTGAGGTAGGTACTCACTCTAGTCCAGGCTGACCTGGAACTCACTATGCAGTCTCAGGGTGGCCTTGAAAGCACAGCGATCCAGCTACCTCTGCCTCCCAAGTGCTGGGATTAAAGGCGTGAGCCACCTCGCCCAGCGAAGGTGATCTTTTTATCTTTACAGGCCTGCTCACCACGCTTGACTTACTTGACTTATACTATTATTTTAAGTAGTCTTCTCTTTGGACTTAAAGAACCAGTAGCCAGTCTAGGCATTTCCTTTCCTTCCTTTTTGGTTTTTCGAGGTAGGGTCTCTCTAGCCCAGGCTGGCCTGGAATTCACTATGTAGTCTCAGGGTGGACTTGAACTCATAGTGATCTTTGTACCTCTGCTTTCTGAGTGCTGGGTTTAAAGTTGTGCACCACCATGCCCAGCCTTTTCTCCCTTTTTTGAGATAGGGTTTCATACTACCTCAGGCTGATCTGGAACTTTGTGGCCCAGGCTTGACTTTGACCTCTAGTTCCAGCCTAGGTTTAAGAGAGCCTTACTTGGTGAGCCAGGGTGGTGGTGCCCATCTTTAACCCCAGCACTTGAGAGGCTGAGGTAGTAGGATCCCTTTGAGTTCAAAGCCAGTGTGGGCTACAGAGTGAGTTCCAGGTCAGCCTGGAGATGAGTGAGATCCTGCCTCAAAACAAAAAACTTGCTCTCTAATCCGGACTGGCCTCAAACTAATAGCAGCCTTCCTACCTCAGCCTGTCTTAAGCCCTAACTGAAGTAAAAATATCACTTAGAACAGTGGCTGTCATGCTGGAGGTAGAGCTCAATGGTAGAGTGCTTACCTAGCATATGTGAGGCCCTGGGTTTAATTTAATCCCCAGTACACACAAAGAACTGTGGGGGGGGGGGGGTTTCAAGGAAGGTCTCACTCTGGCCCAGGCTGACCTGCAATTAACTATGGGTAGCCTTGAACTCACAGTGATCCTCCTATATCTGCCTCCCAAGTGCTGGGATTAAAGGCATGCGCCACCATGCCCAAATCCAAGAATTTTTGATGTATTTTAACTTGGCATAGAGGCACAACTACCATGAGTTTCAAGACGGGTTGCTGGGGAATGGACTTAGCAGTCAAAAGGCACTTGCTTGGAGCTGGAGAGATGGCTTAGCAGGTAAGGCGCTTGCTGCAAAGGCTAAGGAGCCAGGTTCGATTCTCCAGGTCCCACATAAACTAGATGCACATGGTGGCACATGCATCTGGAGTTGGTTTGCAGTAGCAAGAGGCCTTGGTGTGCCCGTTGTCTGTCTCTTTCTCGCTAATAAATAAAATTTTTAAATAAAAACAGCTCTAATTTTTAGCTTTTCACTTTTCCTGAACTTCAGATCCCTCCTCTGATAAGCCCTGACCCTCATCTTGGCCCTGCTTGGCTGAGCCCATGGGGACCCCCTACTCCCACATGGGCTCTCTATCCTCTCCTGCCTTCCACGTGGCAGGAGCTCCCTGTACTTTTCTTCGCTTTCTCTCTTTTTAAAGCAAGCCCAGCAGACTGGCCTTTTGTGTTTTGCTTTGTTTTGTTTTCATGAGAGAGAGAGAACCGGTGTGCCAAGGCCTCCAGCCACTGCAGTTACACACGTTCATGTCACTGTGCATCTATCTGGCTTATATGGGGCCTAGAGAAGCAAGCATGTGTCCTTAGGCAAAAAAAAAAAGCCAGGCGTGGTGGTGCATGCCTTTAATCCCAGTATTTGGGAGGCAAAGGTAGGAGGATTGCCATGAGTTCGAGGCCACCCTGAGACTACATAACGAATTCCACATCAGCCTGGGCTAGAGTGAGACCCTACTTGGGGGCAGTGAGGGGGGAACAGTCATTCTGATTTTAGCTGGACATGGTGGCTTGGGAAGCTGAGGTAGGAGGATCACTGAACTAGAGGCCAGCCTAAACTAGAGAGGGAGTTCCAGATTAGCTTGGGCTAGAGAGTGAGACCCTGCCTCAAAAATTTGTTTTGGAGATGCTTTTTTTTTTTTTTTTTTTTTTAAGGGAGAATTGGTGCACCAGGGCCTCAGTCACAACAATCAAACTCCAGATGCTTGTGCCACCTGGTGGGCATGTGCTGCCATGCACTTGGCTCACCTTTGTACATCTGGCTTATATGGATCAATTGGGCCTCAGGGCGGCCAAATGTGCTCCACCTTGTGCTCTCGCATCAGCTTGCCCATCTGACTTATGTGGGATCTGGAGAGGCTTTTTTAAGAAAATATTTTATTGCCGGGCATGGTGGTGCACACCTTTAATCCCAGCACTTGGGAGGCAGAGGTAGGGGGATCGTGTTTTTTTTTTGTTTTTGTTTTTGTTTTTGTTTTTTAAATTTGGGCTGGAGAGATGGCTTAGCAGTTAAGGTGCTTGCCTGCAAAGACAAAGGACCCAGGTTCAATTCCCTAGGATACACGTAAACCAGATACATGAGGTGGTAATCACATCTGGAGTTTATTTGCAGCAGCTGGAGGCCCTGGTGCACCCATTCTCTCTCTAAAACACTGAGTCATCTCCAGCCTGGAAATGCTTATTTTTAAATTTTTATTTCTTTTGCTTATATGTATGTGTTATATGCTTGGGGTACTTGCCTGCCGTGGCTGGAGCAGAACATTGGGTAGCAAGCTCCACCTGTTCTCATTTTATACTTGAGTCCTATACTGATATTGGCACTTGCTGATTTTTGAGAACTAGGGTGATTATTTCACATATGAATTCCCTTTGCGGGTTACAGGCTTGCTTGGCTACCCCCTGGCTATTTACATGAGATCTGGAGACTTAAACTAGGGTGGTTTTAGGACCCCCTCCCTGTTTGCACTTACCTCTCTATTCAGCTCCATTTCTTTTTTTAATCAGAGGGAGGGAGTGAGAGAGAATGGGCGTGCCAGGGCTTCTAGCCACTGCAAATGAATGTGCCACTATGTGCATCTGGTTTATGTAGGACCTGGAGAATCAAACCTGGGTCCTTAGGTGTCGCAGGCATGTACCTTAACTGCTAAGCCATCTCTCCAGCCCAAGCCTTATTTCTTAAGATCTTAATTTTAACCTTATGGTATTGTAGTCAACTTCTTATTGCTGGCAGAAAGCACCCAACCAAAAGCAGTTTATGGGAGGAAAGGGATTATTTTGGCTTGCAGAATGGAGGGAAAGGTCCATTATGGCAGGGGGAAATGATGGCATGAGCAGAGGGTGGACATCATCACCTGGCCAACATCAGGTGGACAACAACAGCAGGAGAGTAAGCCAGACACTGTCAAGGGGAAGCTGGCTTTAACACCCATAAGCCTGCCCCCAGCACCACACCTCCAACAAGGTTCTAATTCCCAAATTGCCATCAGCTGGGGATGAAGCACTCAAAAAACATAAGTTTATGGAGGATACCAGAATCAAATTAACACATATGGATATATATAAAGAGGTTTTTTTAACCCCCTCTGGGTCCATATGGGTTTAATCTTTTTAGGGTTTCAAAGAATAAAATTTATTTCAGCCAGGTGGGGTGTAGGAGAATCACTGAGTTCCAAAACCAACCTGCAACTACACAGTGAGTCTCAGGTCAGTCTGGGCTAGAGTGAGTCCCTACATCAAAAACAACAGAAAGCATCCAAGGCAGATAACACAGGTGAAATCCTAAATATGCCAGATCTAAGTGTTGGAGGATGTAGATAACATATTTTCAAGTATTTTAAAAATATTATTTATGGGCTGGAGAGAGATGGCTTAGTGGTTAAGCGCTTGCCTGTGAAGCCTAAGGACCTCGGTTCGAGGCTCGATTCCCCAGGACCCACCTTAGCCAGATGCACAAGGGGGCGCACGCATCTGGAGTTCATTTGCAGTGGCTGGAAGCCCTGGCGCGCCCATTCTCTCCCTCCCCCCCCCCTCTTTCTCTGCATCTTTCTCTCTGTGTCTGTCACTCTCAAATAAATAAATAAAAATTTTTTTAAAAGGTGTTTTAAGGGCTGGAGAGAGAGCTTAGTGGTTAAGCGCTTGCCTGTAAAGCCTAAGGACCCCGGTTAGAGGCTCCATTCCCCAGGACCCACATTAGCCAGATGCACAAGGGGGCGCACGCATCTGGAGTTCGTTTGCAGTGGCTGGAGGCCCTGGCGCGCCCATTCTCTCTCTCTGCCTCTTTCTCTCTCTGTCGCTCTCAAATAAATAAATAAATAAATAAATAAATAAAAATCTTTTCAAAAAAAGGTGTTTTAAAAATATTTATTTATTTCTGCTTGTACTCGTGTGTGTATGGGCTCTCCAGGGTCTCCTGCTACCACAAGTAAATGGTAACTTAAACTATTTTTTGTGTTATATGGATGCTGGGAAATTGAATCTGGTCTGGCTGGCTTTGCAAGAAAGCACTTTTAACCTCTGAGTCATCTCCCCAGTGCCAGGTATATTGGTTTTGCTTTTAGGGTCTACTGCTAGGGTTTTTTTTTGGGGGGGGGTCTTCTTTCTTTGAGGCAAGGTCCCACTATAGCCCAGGCTGACCTGAAACTCACTCTATAGTCTCAGGGTGGCCTCCTACCTCTCCCTCCGAAGTGCTGGGATTAAAGGCATGTGCTAGTTTTAAACCTGCTTATGTTGTGGCTCTGTGTGGCTGCTACATTTAAGAAATCATTTCAGGGCCTGGAGAGATGGCTTAGCTGTTAGGGCGCTTGCCTGCAAAGCCAAAGGACTCAGGTTCGACTCCCCAGGACCCATGTAAGCCAGATGCACAAGGGGGCACACTCATGTGGAGTTCATTTGCAGCGGGAGAATTTTAGCCAGTCTTGAAAGACTTCATCCAACAGTGATTTCTCAACTGTGGGAAGAAGGTTATGATTGAAACAGTTTCAAAATACTCTATTTAATTATTTGAGAGAGAAAGAGAATGGCATGCCAGGGCCTCTAGTCATTGCAAACAAGTGCCTGTGCCACCTTGTGTGTCTGGCTTTATGTGGGCATTGGGAAGTCGAATCTGGGTCCTTTGGCTTTGCAGACAAGCATCTTAACTGCTAGGCCGTCTCTTCAGCCCTGAAAAGAATTTTAAAGTGACAATGATTTAGTATGTTTATTCATGCTGTAGCTTATTGTGAAAATAAAATAGCCCTAAAGAACAGTTTGACTTTGTCAAAAGAGTCAAGGGGTTAAGAGTTGAGAAACTATGATCTACAAAGTTGATTTAAGCCAGAAGGGATCAAAAAACAGTGTAATTCCAGATTCTGCTACTGTGGCATAATGTCTCCCAAGCAGTAGGAAAGGGAATACCTTCAATTAACACATGTATTATTATGTTGAACTTGATCTGAGTATTTGAATTGACTACCAGTGTTTTATTCTCCCAGAGACAGCAAAGGATGGGGATAAAATGAGGGTCTCCAACAAGCATCATACTGATACCAACCACCATGTTTATTTTACTTATTTATTTATTGGTATTTCGAGGTAGAGTTTCACTCTAGCTCAGGCTGACCTGGAATTCACTATGTACTCTCAGGATGGCCTTGAACTCACAGAGATTCTCCTACCTCTGCCTCCTGAATGCTGGGATTAAAGTCCTGCATCACCAGGCCCGGCTAAATATTTTATTTTTTATTTGGGAGAGAATATGGGTGCATCACGGCCTCCAGCACACAAACTCCAGACTCATGAGCCACCGTGTGCATCTGGTTTACATGACTCCTAGGAGATCGAACCTACGTCCTTTGGCTTTGCAGGCAAGCACCTTAACTGCTAAGCCATCTCTCCAACCCCAGCTTATTAAAATTTTTTGATGCTAGTGTATAGATCAGCTAGTAAGTAGCATGCTTGCCTAGTGTGCGTGAAGCCCTGGGTTTGAACCCCCATGACAGTATAAACTGTAGTATTCTAGCAGATATCTACAATCCCAACATTCAGAAGTAGGATCAGAAAGTTCAGTATCATTAGCTACATAGTGAAATGCAGGCTAACATGGAATACATGGAACCCTGTCTCAAAGAAAAGAAAATTCTTGGAGGTTTTTGCATGTGAGTTGGGTGGTGTCGATGCATTAGGACCAGATCTCTTCATGGGTTTTCAAATTGTAGTATAAATTCGCAGCTACAATAGAATTACTGTGATCTGCTGCTTTTGGAGCCAAGAGAGTGTTGTCACTTAAGAAAAAGAAACTTCGGGCTGGGGACATAGCTTAGCAGTTAAGGTGCTTGCCTGCGCAGCTTAAGGACCCCAGTTCGATTCCCCAGGACCCACGTAAACCAGATGCACAAGGGGGGTGTGCATGCATCTGGAGTTTGTTAGCAGTGTCTAGAGGCTCTGGCTCACCCATTCACTCTTTCTATCTTCCTCTCTCTCTCTCTCTCTCAAATAAATAAATTTAAAAATATGGGCTGGAGAGATGGCTTAGTGGTTAAGGCGTTTGCCTGCAAAGCCAAAGCTTTGATCCCTGTTCAGTTCCAGGACCCACGTTAGCCAGATGCACAAGGGGTCACATGCATCTGGAGTTTGTTTGCAGTGGCTGGAGGCCCTGGCACTCCATATTCATTCATTCATTCTCTCTCTCTAACTCCTTTTCTCTCATAAATAAATAAAATATATTTTTAAATATATGTATATTTAAAAAAACTTCACATTAATGGCCATCTTTATATTATTATAGCCCTGCTCATTTAGTTTGCACATTGAAACCATAATATTCTGAGTTATTATGTCCAGAGGGTTGTATGTAATATTCATAGCAAAACAGGTCACCTTTATTTTCTGACTATTGAATTTGAGAAAGCAGCCTTCCATTAAGCAAGTGGTGCATCAAGTTAGGTACTCAGTCCTCTTGAGCTGAGACTTGGGAGATGGAAGAATTTATGATTGTAAGAACCATGAAGTCCATCTTTGTTACAGCAAGGCTATTTAGTTTTTATTTGTTTTGGGGGGTACAATTGTATTTAGATTAGGCTGGATTTGTACTTGAAATTCTCCTGCCTTGGTCTCCTGCAATGCTGGGATTATAGATGTGTGCCACCTTAGCTTTTCTTGGGGGGGGGGTTCGAGGTAGGGTTTCACTTTAGCCCAGGCTGTCCTGGAATTCACTGTGGAGTCTCAGGGTGGCCTCGAACTCACAGCAACCCTCCTACCTCTGCCTCCCGAGTGCTGGGATTAAAGGCGTGCGCCACCACGCCCGGCTTAGCTTTTTTTTTTTTTTTTTTAATCTGTTTATTTGTAAGCAGAGAGAGTGGGTGCACCAGGTTCTCATACCACCACAAACTCCAGATTCATGTGCCACTTGTTGCATCTGGCTTTATGTGGGTACTGGGGAATCGAGCTCAGACCAACAGGCTTTGCAAGCAAACACATTTAACCACTGAACCATCTCTCCAGCCCAGCTTTTCGTGTGTTTTTTTTTTTTTTTTTTTTCAAGGTAGGGGCTCGCTGTGGCCCATGCTGATCTCAAACTCAGCTATCATCCTGCCACTGCCTCCCGAGTGTTGAGATTAAAGGCATGCACCCCATGGCATCTTTTTTTTTTTTTTTTTTTAATCTTGAAGTGATGACTAACTAGTTCTAGAACTCTTAGTCCCTTCTGTTCTGATTTACTGTCAGTAGTGTCATACTTGAGGTTTTGAGGTTAGTGAACCAGGATTTGAATGCAAATTGAGCTGTTTGGAGATTAATATTGGTTGTTGTGGTTTTCTTTTCCTTTTAGCATCATACCTCAGAGTAGGGAAGGAGAAGGTAGAGATTTTAGGTGAATGAGTCTTTACTAATCAGACACAGAATTCACTATGTAGTTTCAGGGTGGCTTCAACTCACAGTGATCCTCCTACCTCTGCCTTGGGAGTGCTGAGATTAAGGGCATGCACCACCACGCCTGGCCTAATCAGACACTTTAAAAATAACACTCAGTGCAGCATGGAATTTTACCTGCTTAAGAAAACCTGCCATAGGATTAATGATGAGCTTCTTAGAAATTGGGACCCCGGTGGTAGCAGAAACCTGGCCTTCATAGCTCTTCTGTCTAATATATACAATCTGAGATGGTCATTTGACCTCTGAAGCTTACTTTCCTTTTCTGTGAATTGATAATTTTGATTCTTCCTTCACACTGGTTATTTTACTAGTAAATAGTCCTCAGAAGCGCCATATATAGGGCTGGAGAAATGGCTTAGCCGTTAAGACTCTTGCCTGCAAAGCCTGAGGAAAGTGCTGTATAGGCTATGTTATATGGAGGGTAATTTATTTATTATTTGAGAGGGAAAGAGGCAGAGAATTTATTTATTTGACAGAGAAAGAGGGGGAGAGAGAATGGGCATGCCAGGGTCTCCAGCCACTGCAAACGAACTCCAGACACATGCGCCCCTTTGTGCAGCTGGCTAATGTGGGTCCTGGAGAATCGAACCAGGGTCCTTTGGCTTTGCCTTAACTGCTAAGCCATCCCTCCAGCCCTCATTAATTTATTTTTGAGGCAGGATCTCATGTATCATCCCAGGCTGACTTTGAACCCTAGGTAGCTGAGGATGACTCTAAATTTCTGATTGTACCTCCTGAGCACTAGGATTATAGATACACACCACCACACCTAGTTTATGGCGCTCTGCGAATCAACCCAGAGCTTTGTGCATGCAGGCGTTCTACCAACTGGAAGTACATCCCTAGGGCCTCCTCCAACTTGTCTTAGGTGGATCTCACACTATGTTGTCCATCCACAGTGGTGTTGAAGTCATACCATTCTCTGTTTCCGAAATAGTCAGTGTTTCTGAGTTACTGCAACTTAAGGTTTTTCACTTAGTTGGATTCATTCTGAGCCATTATATTATGTCTTCTCCCTACTTATGTCTGCTTAATATTTTTTCATATAAATATTTTATTATCTTAAACTTTGGGCCTTGGTAATGCTTTCTTTATAAATGATTTAACAGCAGTGTAATGTGTAACTCGTAAATACATAAATTCCATAAATAACTTTTTTTGTCTTTTAAAACAGCAAAAAAGAAGAATAAGAAGGGGAAGACTATCTCCCTAACAGACTTTCTGGCTGAGGATGGGGGCACTGGTGGAGGAAGCACCTATGTCTCCACCAAATCGCTCAGTTGGGCTGATGAAACAGACGACCTGGAAGGAGACGGTAATTTTTCTTTAGTCAGTGTGCTTAGAATTTCAGTATTTTCTAGGCAAGACAGTAATTTACATCATGTGATTTGAAAGAGTCTTAGTCATCTTATAGAAACTGGGATCTTTATATTTGGGGATTTGGGTTTAATCTCAGGTTGACTGTCAGACTCTGTAATAAGGCCTTATACTTTCAGGAGATCTGCTTTCCAGCCCTAGCTCTTGCTCTAAGACTGTTCTCACTTGGTATCCTTTTAGCCTCATTTTTCTGCATTTAAACTTAAGACTATATTGTCTAGTTTTTTCAAGGTAGGATTTCACTCTAGCCCAGGCTGACCTGGGTGGAATTCACTATGTATTCTCAGGGTGGCCTTGAACTCACAACAATTCTACCTCTGCCTCCCAAGTGCTGTGCTTAAAGGCATGTGCCACCATGCCTGGCCTTTTGTTTTGTGTTTTGTGTTTTGTTTTTTGTTTTTCAAGGTAGGGTCTTACTGTAGTCCAGGCTGACCTGGAATTCACTGTGTAGTCTCAGGGTGGCCTCGAACTCATGGCAATCCTCCTACCTCTGCCTCCCGAGTGCTGGGATTAAAGGTGTGTGCCACTACATCCGGCCTTTTTATTATTATTTATTTATTGTATGTTTACGTATGTGTGAACAGGGAGTGCATATCTCCCTAACCCCAAGAACTAGACTAGGTTATTTTATTTATGTATAGTTTTTATTTTTTAATTGTTTGTTTATTTGATAGAGAATGGGCATGCCAGTCTAGCCACTGCAAACAAACTCCAGATGCATGTGTCACCATGTGCATCTGGCTTACATGGGTCCTGGGGAATCAAACCTGGGTCCTTTGGCTTTGCAGGCAAGTGCCTTAACCGTTAAGCCATGTCTTCAGCCCCTAATTTTATTTTCTTTTTGGTTTTTCAGGTATGATCTCGCTCTAGCCCAGGCTGACTTGGAATTCATTATGTAGTCCCAGGGTGATCTTTCTACCTCTGCCTCCCAAGGGCTGGGATTAAAGGTGTGCACTACCACACCTAGCCCCTGATTTTATTTATTTGAGAGAAAGAGAAGAAAAAAAAACAAGCCAGGCAGATGTATATAAAGAGAAAATGGGCATGGCAGGTTTCTCCAGCCATTGCAAACGAACTCCAGATGCATGCACCACCTTGTATATTGGGCTTACATGGGTACTGGGGAATTGAGCCCCGATCCTTAGGCTTTCAAGGCAAGTGCCTTAATGACTAAGCCTCTCCCCAGCCCTATATTAGTTTTTCAATGTCTTTCAGGTGTAAAATTCTGTGGTGCACTTGTAAGTGATGGTTGCAATGTACCCTGTAAGTTAAGCATCTTCAGATCTAAGGAATAGTTCATTCCATAAACTGTTGGCATGAAGTTGAGGTAAAAATGGTCTGAGGAGAAAGAAATGGGAAAAGAAGTCATTGCTATCTCTTTTGGACAAACTCTGTATATCCAGGAAAAAATAGTTGTTCTTATAATTGTCAGGACATCAGTTTGATCACCATCATTATTATTTTTTTTTAATTTAAACTTCTCTTGCAAACTATTATCTTTTGTGACCTGCTTTCACAGAGGAAGAAAAAAAAAAAAAAAACAAACAGGTAGCCGGCGTGGTGGCACACGCCTTTAATCCCAGCACTCAGGAGGCAGAGGTTGGAGGATCGACGTGAGTTCGAGGCCACCCTGAGACTACATAGTGAATTCCAGGTCAGCCTGAGCTAGAGAGAGGCCCTACCTCGGAAGGAAAAAAAAAAAAAAAAAAGATTTCATACAGGTTATAACCTCCCCTAAATGTCAGAACTAAAATACACATTCAAGGATTGTAGGGGGAGGTTGGTATGGGTGGGAGGTCAGTAAAACTAGGAATAGTTTGTTTTGGTTTGGTTTTGTAGAATATAAACCTGAAGAAAACACTGTCCAGCTTAGCAGAAGGAATGTAGGTGGTGTTAGCCAGTAGCCATTAATGATATTTGAAGTGAAAAGCGTCCAGGTTTAGGTCTTAGCTCTTATACTTCACCATTCACAACCTTGAATGACGTAGAAGGGTCTCTGTAGTTCCAGGCTGGTCTGGAACTCACAGCTATCCTGCCTCTCAAGTGCTGGGATTAAAGTCCTGCATCACCACACCCAGCTTTAGGTCTGCTTTCTTTAAAAAAAATTTTTTTTTTGTTAAATGATTTTTGCTTGGTTGGTGTGGGGTGGAGGGTGTTTGTGTTTGGTTTTTCTAATAGCCCTGGCTGGCCTGGAATTCACTGTGTATACTAGACCTGCCTTGAACAATCCTTAGCTTCTGTCTCCTGAATGTGGGGATTATAGGCATGAGCCACCATGCCCAGCTTTCTCTTAATTCCTTGTATCTGTTCTATCCTAGTTTCAACAACTTGGCACAGTAATGATGATGATCTGTATAGGGCAGCTCCAATTGACCGGTCCATCCTTCCCACTGCTCCACGGGCTGCCCGGGAACCCAATATTGACCTGAGCCGTCTTCCCAAATCGCCACCCTACACTGCTTTCTTAGGAAACCTGCCCTATGATGTAACAGAAGACTCCATTAAGGACTTTTTTAGAGGATTAAATGTAAGTATGATCTTATTAGGCTATTAACTGGATGTTTGAGAATAAATGACTAAAATAAACTGAATTGTGGAATGAGCAATTGCCTTGAAAGTCAGATACAAGGAATACATTAATTCATGTTTAGCTTGTTTAAGGGTTAAATTCATATGGTTCAAAGTCTGTAAAAGGACATACAGTTGTCTCGTCTGTCCCTTGATACCAGTATTACTTCTAGAAACATCCTCTGATGTTGTATGCTCCTCAGAGGAATTCCTTACATATCTGTACAACCATCATTCTGTGGTACAAAGAAACCCCCTTGTGTTTGTTCTTCAGATCAGTGCGGTGCGTTTACCACGTGAACCCAGCAATCCAGACAGGTTGAAAGGTTTTGGTTATGCTGAATTTGAGGACCTGGATTCCCTGCTCAGTGCTCTGAATCTCAATGAAGAGGTAAAGAAATTAAAAGAGTAGGGATAAGAGCTGAGTACTCACAAATCTCAAGTTTATCAATCAAATCAGTTTTTTAGGTTGATCAGTAGCTGTTTCTTTAGGGGAGCCAGGGGGTTTTGGTTTTTTGAGGCAGGGTCTCACTCAAGCCCAGGCTGACCTGGAATTAACTATGTAGTCTCAGAGTGGCCTTGAATTCAGCGCAAGCGTCCTACCTCTGCCTCCAAAGGCATGCGCTACCAGGTAGCCCAGCTTAATCAGTAACTATTTCGAAGATTCCTATGATATCCACAAAAAGCCTGAGTTGAGCTGGGAAGATGGCTCAGTAGTTAAAGATGCTTGCTTGGGTTCAATTCCCCAGCCACCCGTGTAAAGCCAGGTGTGCATTTGTTTGCAGTAGTAAGACCCTGGCATTTGAATACACAACACATGCAAATAAATAATTCTTACTTTAAAAAAGAGAGTATTTCCAGTTTAGGAATGTAGCTCAGTGGTAGTACTTGCCTGACATGTGTAAGACCCAAGTTTCAATACCTTCTGCAACATAGAGAAAGTATTACCTGATTTTCAAAGTAACAATGATTTTGGTTTTTTGAGGTAGGGTCTCACTGTAGCCCAGGCTGACCTGGAATTCACTATGGAGTCTCAGGGTGGCCTCGAGCTCACAGCGATCCTCCTACCTCTGCCTCCCGAGTCCTGGGATTAAAGGCATGCGCCACCACACCCGGCTTGATTTTTTTTTTTTTTTTTAAGAGAGCTTGAAGGCTCAGAGATGGCTTAGTGGTTAAGGCGCTTGTCTGCAAAGGACCCAGGTTTGATTCCCCAGTACCCACATAAAGCCAGATGCAAAAGGTAGCACATGCCTCTGGAGTTTGTTTGCAGTGGCTGGAGATCTCCCTCGCTATATATCCCTCTCTCATAAATAAATTATAATTGTATGTATGTTGTGGTTTTTTAAAAAAAAGAAACTTGGAAGAATGTTGCATTAGATTTAATTTGTAGTGTGTTCCTAAGAATGTTTTATAGAAGGTTGACAGTTCGACCTTTTGTGTTTGTTGTGTTTAGATTTTTTTTTCTTTGCTTTTTGCTCCCTCCCTCCACCCTTTGTTTCGATGTAGTGAGCTGCTCTAGCCCAGGCTGGCCTCAAACTCACAGTGATTCCCCTACCTTAGCCTCCCAGGTACTGAGATTAAAAGCATGCGTCGTCACTCCTGGCTTGCTTTGCTTTTGGCATAGTCTTCCTATGTTGCCTACTATAACCCTGAATTCAATCTCCTTTTTTGGCCTCATAGATACTAAAATTGTGTGTGTCCAGATAGTCTGCTTCGTAACACTACTCATCAATGTTTTCTTATTCACTGACACAAAGTTTATATATACGAAGTAGAAAAAGGCTTCTGTTCTCTCCAGAACCCCCTTATCACATCTTAGGAAAGCAATTGCCTGTACCTGTCTGTAGTCCAAACCTGCCTATAGCATGATTGGAAATTTTACAAATACTTCTAATGTCTCATGATTGGATACCATACTCATCAAATAAAGATAAAAATAAGTGTCTTTATTTAAAAGCAAAGAGAGGGCTGGGGAGAGATGGCTTAGTGGTTAAGGCACTTGCCTGCAAAGCCACAGGACCCTGGTTCAGTTCCCCAGAACCCATGTAAGCCAGATGCACAAGGTGACACATGTGTCTGGAATTCGTTTGCGGCAGCTGAAGGTACTCTGTCTGCTTCTTTCTTGCTTGCTTGCTTGCTTGCTTTCTTGCTTTCTTCCCCCCCCCCCCCCAAAGCAGAGAGGCCAGGTGTGGTGGCTCATGCCTTTAATCCCAGCACTCAAGAGGCAGAGGTGTAGGATCACTGAGTTCAAGCTCAGCCTGAGACTACATAGTGAATTCTAGGTCAGCCTGGACTAGAGTGAAACCCTACCACAAAGGGGGGCAGAAAGAGAGGCAGGGGGCACACTAGGGCCTTTTGCAAGTGAACTCCAGATGCATGTGGTTCATCTGGCTTTATGTGGGTACTACAGAATTGAGGCGTCTCTCCAGCCCCTAATTTTTTTCATGTTTGAATTTTTGTTTTTGGGTATGTGTATGTCACTGCCTCCTACCACTACAGGTGAACTCCAGGTGCATGCACCACCTTGTGCATCTGGGTTTATGTGGGTGTTGACGAATCGAATCCAGTAAGCAACGCCCTTAACAGCTGAGCCAACTTTCCAGCCCTGTTGTCTTCCCCGCTGCTCCAAAGTAGTGAAAACTCTAGCCCCAGCTGACGTGGAAAAAACTGTCATCCTGGGCTGGCCTCAAACTCACAGCGGTCCTCCTACCTCTGCCCCCCTCCCCCCAAGTGCTGAGATTAAAAGTGCATCACCACACTGGCCTCTTTTTTATTTTAAAATATCATTTATTTGTTTATTTGCACAAGGGCCTCAAGCTGCTGTGTGCGCCCCTTTATACATCTGGCTTTACATGGGTGCTGGGTTATGGAACCACTGATCATGATCATCTCTCTAGTCCCCTGTTGTTTTTTCTATGACTATAGATTCTACCGTGAAATGTGGGGGAAGTAAACTGTTAAATTAATTGGGCTCAAAATATATAAGTAATGCTATGGGAAAGGGAAATCAGAGGCTATCCCTGAAGGAATTGATATCAAAGGTAATGTTGAATGAAGACAACTGAGATTGCAGATTGCCATCTCAGGTCTTCCTGCTGCATCACTGGCCTTTAATAGAAGGAAAGAGGAGAAAGTACAAAGAACTCCTGCCCATGAGAAGGCAGAAAGGGGGTAAAGCCCACCTAGAAACCCAAATTGGGGTTATTCTCTGACCTCTAGCAAAGTGAGTACTGAAAGGGCAGCCTCAAGGACATTCTACTTTTGGGGACCCAGTCACCCTTGGCTCAACCCACCTTACCCTATCTGAAGTAGCAACCCTAACTGCTGTAAGGGCGAAAACTGATCTTGTTTCTTAAACCTGAGTGGGATCGTTGTGTTTGGCAGGGTTTTTTTTGTTTTGTTTTGTTTTTGTTTTTTTGGTTTTTTTTCAAACGAAAAGAATGGGCATGTCATGGCCTCTAGCTACTACAAACAAACTCCAGATGCATGTGCCACAGGTTTTGCATGGGTATGGGGTAATCAAATCTAGATCATATTAGCCTTTGTACCTTTGAAGGCAAGCACCTTAACTGCTGAGCCCTGTTTATTAATTTTAATTTGAAGTAAGGTCTCACTGTGTAGCCTAGGCTAATCTGGAGCTCACTGTGTGTACCAAGCTGGCCTCAAGCTTGCAGTAATCTTCCTGCCTCTGCCTGTTAAGTATACTAGGATTACAGACATGTACCACCACACTTAACTTGCCAGTTTTTTTCTTTGTTTGTTTTGTGATTTATATTTATTTATTTATTTGAGTGAGAGAAAGAGGCAGACAGAAAGAGAATGAATATGGGTACACCAGGGCCTCCTGACACTGCAAACAAACTCCAGACTCTTGCACCACTTTTGTCTTCTCAAGGTAGGATCTCATTCTAGGCCAGGCTGACCTGGAACTTACTCTTACTCTCTAGTTCTAGACTCAAGTTCACAAGCAATCCAACTACCTCTGCCTTCCAGGTGCTGAGCAATCTAATTTCTTAAACTTACTGAGAATTATTTGTGCATGTGTGTACGTTAGTACAGTTGTGCATGTGCAAATCAGAAAACAACTTTTCAGGTTAGTCCTTGCCTTTCCACCTCATTTTGAGGAAGGATTGGGTTTGCAGTTTGCCTTTTTTTTTTTTTTTTTCTTCCCCTGCACTTGCCACAAACATCTAGGAAATTGTTCAGTCTGTGCCTCACTGGGAGTACAGGAGCTCTGACTTTTTATGTAGGGTCTGTATTAGCTAGATTATAGTGTTTCTTGTATTTCCCCAGTGTTGCTATGCCTCAATGTTCAAGGTCACTCAGGATATTTTATAATTTTGCAAAAAAAAAAAAAAGTTAATGTAGTCCTATGTTTCCTATGTTATCAGTCTCTAGGTAACAGGAGAATTCGAGTGGACGTTGCTGATCAAGCACAGGATAAAGGTAAGAGAACTGGCAGATAGTGGATAGTTCTTGTTTGGTAATAGTCCTAGGATAAATCTTTAACAGTTCTCAAGCAGTTTTGCTCTACAAGGTACTTCCTTGGCAATGTTTAAGGGTATTAGGTGTTGCCATAATTGAAGGGAGTACTGCAGCATCTAATGGGTAGGGTCTAGGGATTAATCAATCCTATGATGGATAGAAGAGACCCTGTACTTCAAAGAATTAACAACTGAAAATGCTAGTAGTATTGAGATTGAGAAACAATGGATAATCTGCAGCTTAGCTACCTGGCCATGTTTGGTATTTAAGAAGAACTTCATTCATGTGTGTTGTATGTGTGTACATATGTGTACAACTGTGCCTATATGGTTGTACAGAATATGAGACAGAAACATTAAACCAGCAGATATATTTTCTGAAAAGAATGGCCCAATTAAACTGAAGATTACAACTCCAGGGTCTGGGTCCCTTCATAATGCCAGTCCAATAGAAAACGAGAATTGAGGCAGGTGTGGTGGCGCATTCCTTTAATTCCAATACTCAGAGGCAGAGGTAGGAGAATTGCCACCCTGAGGCTCCGTAGTAAATTCCAGGTCAGCCTGGGCTAGAGTGAAACCCTACCTAGAAAAAAAAAAAAAAAATTGAGTGTGATACTATGTTATAAGGGGGATCTGTGTGTGCAAGGAATGGGCACTGTCTCTGAACTAACTTGTGCTTCATATGTTCGTGTGTGTATAGACAGGGATGATCGATCTTTTGGCCGAGATAGAAATCGGGATTCTGACAAAACAGACACAGACTGGAGGGCTCGTCCTGCCACAGACAGTTTTGATGACTACCCACCTAGAAGAGGTGATGACAGCTTTGGAGACAGTAAGTTAATTTTTATGGAGTTTCTTTGCTCTTGGGTCTGTTTGGTAATAGAATCACATTAGCAGATAGAAGCTTGAGGATTAAAGTAGATGTAAAGTTTTGTTTGTTTGTTTTTGTTTTAAAGACAGAAAAAAATGAGTATGGATGCACCCTCTTGCCTCTGCAAACAAACTCCAGATGAATGTGCCACTTTGTACATCTGGCTTTACATGACTACTGGAGAATCAAACCTGGGTAGGCAGTCTTTGCAAACAAGCACCTTTAATCACTGAGTCATCTTTCCTACCCAAGTTTCTTTTCTTTTCATTTTGATTTTTCGTGATAGGGTTTCACTCTAGTCCAGGCTGACCTAGAATTCACTATGTACTCTCAAGATGGCCGTGAACTCACGGTGATCCACCTACCTTTGCCTCCCAAGTGCTGGGATTAAAGATGTGTGCCACCATGCCCGGCTCCCTACCCAAGTTTCTTAACCAAAGATGTGCAAGAGAAACACTTAAAGGAGTGAGCGGGAAGTCAGAAGAAATGCTAGCTAGAGCCACAGATTTGTCTTGACTTTATAATCAAGTCTTTGTGACTTGACAAAACCTTGTGGAAACTACTTTAGCAGTTATGAAAAGGTTCTGGCACATGCCTTAATCCCAGCATTTGGGAGGCAGAGGTAGGAGGATCACCATGAGTTCAAGACCACCCTGAGACGACATTGTGAATTCCAAGTCAGCCTGAGCTAGAGTGAGACCCTACCTTGTAAACCAAAACAAACCGCCCCCCCCCCAAAAAAAAAAAAAAACAAAGGCTCCTGAAGCTAGGTGTGGTGGCGCACGCCTTCTTTAATCCCAGCACTCCAGAGGGAGAGAGGTATTGCTGTGAGTTCAAGGCCATCCTGAGACTACATTGTGAATTCCAGGTTAGCCTGAGCTAGAGTGAGACCCTACATCCAAAAAAAAAAAAAAAAAAAAAAAGCTGGAAAGATGGCTTAACAGTTAAGGCATTTGCATATGAAGCCAAAGGACCCAAGTAAGCCAGATGCACAAGTTTGGAGTTTGCAGTGGCTGGAGGCCCTGGCATGCCCATTCCTATTCATTCTCTTTCTGTCTGTCTCTCTGCTTGCAAATAAATAAATATAAATTTTAAAAAAATGTTTGGGCTGGAGAGATGGCTTAGCGGTTAAGCGCTTGCCTGTGAAGCCTAAGGACCCCGGTTCGAGGCTCCATTCCCCAGGACCCATGTTAACGAGATGCACAAGGGGCACACGCATAAGCCAAGATGGTACATGTGTCTCGAGTTTGTTTTTTTGTTTTTCGAGGTGGGGTCTCACTCTAGGTCAGGCTGACCTGGAATTCACTATGTAGTCTCAGGGTGGCCTCGAACTCACAGCGATCCTCCTATCTTTGCCTCCCGAGTGCTGGGATTAAAGGCGTGCGCCACTATGCCCGGCAAGATTTTTTTTTTAATTGGCTCATCAGGCTGAAGAGATGGCTTAGGGGTTAAGGCACTTGCATGTGAAGCTTAAGGGCTCAAGTTCTATTCCCTATTTTCCACGTAAGCCAGATGCACAAAGTGGCGTGTGCTTATGAAGTTCTTTAGCAGTGACTAGAGGCCCTGGCACGCCCACTCTCTCTGTCTCTCTTCTCTGCCTCTGTCTGTCTGCTTACAAATAAGTAAATAGAAAAAAATATATTAAAAATTTGGCTCATGGCATAAAAAGCAGTCATCATATGGTCCTGTTTTTGAGTCTTGAGTTTTGATTTAGGACAAACAGGGTGAGTGGTAACAAAGAGTGAATGTGCTGTTATTACCCATAGCGGCCCCAGAGTCAGCTTTTTGTTAACATGAGGTAGAGGTCCTAGGCTATACCCAGAGGGCAAAACTCTTACCCTGAGCTTAAAAGGGTGGAGTTTACACTAACTGTTATAGTCTAAACAGTATTCTAATGTGCTTAACTAGGGACCTCTACTCTCTTGGGGAATGAAAACTAACTTTAATTCTATGTTAAATAAAATGTTGGGACTGGAGAGATGGCTCAGCAGTTAAGGCGCTTGCCTGCAAAGCCTAAGGACCCATGTTTGACTCCTGATCCCACTGCTGAGGAAAGCGCAAGGTCACACATGCCCACTAGGTGGCACAAGTATCTGGAGTTTGATTTCAGTGGCTGAGGCCCTGGCACGCCACCTCTATCTCTCTTTAAATAAAATGTTCAATTCGGGCTGGAGAGATGGCTTAGCAGTTAAGAGCTTGCCTGTGAAGTCTAAGGACCCCCATTTGAAGCTCAATTCCCCAGGTCCCACGTAAGCCAGATGCACAAGGTGGTGCATGCATCTGGAGTCCATTTGCAGTGGCTGGAGGCCCTGGTGCACCATTCTGTCTCTCTCTCTCTCTGACATTCTCAAATAAGTAAATAAAAATTTAAAAACTGGATTTAAAATGTTGAATTCACTTGACACTCTAGACTTCTTGTTGTTTTTCAAGCAAATAGGGAGAGTGTGTGAAGAGTAAGGATGTGCCAGGGTCTCTTAACCATTGCAAATGAACTCCAGATGCATGCACTCCTTTGCGTCTGTCTTGACATAGGTACTGGGGAATTGAACCCAGGCTGACACGCTTTGCCGGCAGTTGTGTTTAACCACTGAGCTATCTTCCTAGACCCCTTCCCCCTTTTTGAGGTAAAGTCTCACTTTAAGTCAGGGTGTCTCATAGCCCAGGCTGGTCTCAAACTCTTGGTTTTTCGAGATAGGGTTTCACTCTAACTCTGCAATTTACTATGTAATCTCTGGGTGGCCTCAAACTCATGGCATGGCGATCCTCCTATTTTGCCTCCCAAGTGCTGAGGTTAAAGGCATACACCACCATGCCCAGCATTTTAAGAAAAAAATTTTTTTAAATATAGGTGCACCATGCCTCCTGCCACTGCAAATGAACTCCAGATTCATGTGCCACTTTGTGCTCCAGGTTTTACATGGGTATTGGGGAATTGTTTCCCTCCAGGGCCAGCAGGCTTTGCAAACAAGTGCCGTTAACGGTGAGCTATCTCCCAGTCCCACAGTCATTTACACATTTACTCCATGTTGTAGTGATCATCACCAGCCTACAAGGGTTACATAAACTATATTGATCTCTTCGCTTTGCCGGCAATGAGAAGGAATCAGGTAGCTCTTTTAGGCAGTTAGGGTGACCCCTGAAAGTTAAAAGGCACTTGCTAGAAATTAAAGGATGGTCTGACTTCTTGTCTGTTTCTTCCCTAGACCTGTTTTTCTATGAACAACCTGGGCCCCTCCTAGGAGGGAGGTCTAGGATTTAAATCTAGCCCCAACATTGTGATTGTCTAGCCTCTTCCTGAGACAGCTCCTAGCCCAAACCAATCAGCTGCCCCTCAGGTGAGCTGAGCCGGAAGGCAGGGCCCACCACCAAAGATTATGAATACATTTGCAAGGGGAGAGCCCCCTTTGCCCCTTACTGTCCACATGGACTCTGTCCCCACGAGCTCCCCACATGGCAGGAGCTCTTTGAACTTTTTTTTTCTACACGGTTTTTCCAGGCCCTCCACATGGGCTCTCAAGCTACATGTCTTTCCTTGGCTCTGTACTTCCCTCAATAAATATAACAATTGTATTAAAAAAATTTTAAATATTTTTAATATTTTTCTTCAAGCCAAGCGTGGTGGCGCACACGCCTTTAGTCCCAGCACTCAGGGGCCTGAGATAGGAGGATCGCCATGAGTTCAAGGTAACCCTGAGACTACATAGTAAATTCCAGGTCAGCCTGAGTTAGAATGAGAGACCCTACCTTGAAAATATATTTAATTTTCAAGATAGGTTCTCACTGTAGCCCAGGCTTCCCTGGAATGCACTCTGTAGTTCCAGGCTGGCCTTGAACTCATAGCATTCCTCCTACCTCTGCCTCCCAAGTGCTATACTTTTAAATTTTGGTTTTTCAAGGTAGGGTCTCAGTGTAGCCCAGTTTGACCTGAAATTCACTATGTATTCTCAGGGTGGCCTGGAATTCATGGTGATACTCCTACCTCTGCCTCCCAAGTGCTGGGATTAAAAGTGTGCTCCACCATATTCAGCTATCTTTAATATTTTTTTATTCACTTATTTTCTCAATTTTTATTAATCTCTTCCATGATTATAAAAAATAGCCCATGATAATACCCTCCCTCCCCCCACTTTATCTTTAATATTTTTAATTAAGAGAGAGAGAATAGGCATGGCAGGCCTCTTGCCACTGCAAAAAATTCCAGATACAGGAGCCACTTTAGGCACCTGGTTTTACAGGGGTGTTGAAGTATTGAACCCAGACCAACAGACTTTGTTAGCAAATGACTTTAACCACTGAGCCATCTCCCCAACCCCTGGTATCAAACTCTTGGTCCACCATGCTTAGTTTTATAGGCTGAGTACTGTGGCACATGTATAAAAATCCCAGCTACTCTAGGTGAGGCTGGGGGATTTAGAGTTTTAAGACCAGGCTTGGCAATATAAACCCTCATTTAAAAAAAAGTAAAAAGCATTAGTCACAAAAGTCAGATCCCCATTTAGACCACACCTATAAATGATCAGATTTCCAAGTGTTTGAGCTTTTCATTGTTGACTCAGACTCATAGGGAAGTTTGTCACATAGAAGTAAAGATGGAGGGCTAGAGAGATGGCTTAGCAGTTAATGTATTTGCCTGAGAAGTCTTAAGGACCTGGGTTCAATTCCCCAGTACTCAAGTAAGCCAGATCCCCAAGTTGGTACATGCATGTGGAGTTCATTTTCAGTGGCTACAGGCCGTGGCATGCCCATTCTCCTGTCTGCCCCGCCCCCGTTTAAATAAATAAAGATTTTAGCATAGATCCTGGAAGATTTACTATTAATGTTTTTTAACTGTACCATGAGAACGTATTTTCTTTGTTTTTGTTTTTCGAGACAGGGTTTCACTCTGGCCCTGCCCAGGCTGACTTGGAATTCACTATTTAGTCTCATTGTGGCCTCAAACTCACAGCGATCCTCTTACCTCTGCCTTTTGAGTGCTAGGATTAAAGGTGTACTGGTACCACCACACCCAGTTTATATTTTCAATTTTATTTATTTATTTGCAAGCAGGGAGAGAGAAAATGAGTGCACTGGGGCTTCCAGCCTCTGCAGACAGACTCCAGATGAATAGGTCACTTTGTGTGGGTACTGGGGAATGGAACCTGGGTCCTAGGCTTTACAGGCTTTATATCATAACCCCTGGGCCATCCCTGTGGCCCCCATGAATGGATTTCTATCTTATATGCTGTTATTTCCTCAGAGTAAGTTCCTAGAAATTTGTTGGTCCAGAAGGCCTATGTGATTTCAAACTTTGTAATATAATGTGTAATTTTACAGTTAGGCAGTGTAGAAATTGACTTAGGTCCCTAAATCTTGTAACACCAGCTGTTGTCTTTCTTGTCATTGCTATTTTGGTGGTAGAAGATGATGTCTCCTGGGGCTGGGAAAATTGCTCAATGGCTAAAGGTGCTTGCTTGCAAATCATGCCCACTGCAAACCAATTCCAGGTACATGTTCCACCTTGTACATCTGGCTTAACGTGGATACTGGAGATTTGAACGTGACTTCTTAGGCTTCGCAGGCACCACTAAGACATATCTCTCCAGCCCCCTAAATTTGTTTTAAGTTTTTGTTTTTTTTTTTTTTTTTTTTTTTTTGGTTCTTTGGTAGAGAGAGAACATGGAAAATTCCAGCTGTTCTATGTTTTGTGCTAGGGTATATAGATTTCTTTCCCCTCCCTCCAAACTGTTGGCCCAGTAAAATTTGTTTCATAAGTGTTTCTAAGTACGCATGTGGGCACACCAGAGGTCAATCAGATGTCTTCCTTGATCCCTCCCCACCTTATTTCTTTAGACAGGGTCTCTTGCTAAACCTGGAGCGTACCAATTCAACTGAACTAACTAGCCAGTGAGCTCTTAGAATCCAAAGTCAGGTCACTTTACCAGCAGAGCTATCTTCCCAGGCCCCTCGTCAGGAAAGTTTTAATTCATAGATACTACCCTTTGAGATGTCCTTGCATAAACTGAGTTGGCATTGAATAGAATCACATGAAACTTACTGATCCAATGAGTTACCATGCTCATTCTGCTAACTTATGATGAAAAGGTGATGTTATTACCCATCTTCTTTCTTTCTAGAGTTTCGAGATCGGTACGATTCAGACCGGTATCGAGACGGATACAGGGATGGATACCGTGACGGCCCACGCCGAGATATGGATCGCTATGGGGGCCGAGATCGCTATGATGACCGAGGCAGCAGGGACTATGACAGAGGTAATTACAATACATACTCAGCTAAAGTTCTTCTCATAAGGATTGCTGTTTTTTTCTCTTCTTTCTATGTAATGATTGCAACTTGGAATCTACTTGCAGGCTATGATTCCAGGATAGGCAGTGGCAGAAGAGCATTTGGTAGTGGGTACCGAAGGGATGATGACTACAGAGGAGGTGGAGACCGCTACGAAGACCGCTATGACAGACGGGATGATCGGTCATGGAGCTCCAGAGATGATTATTCTCGAGATGATTATAGGCGTGATGACAGAGGTAAATCTTTTTCCTTTATGGAGCAGAGAATTGTCATATTTACAATTGTTAATTGGATCTGTGCCCACTCCTGGGGTTTCAACACCAGCTTACTCCTTGTAAAGGGCACAGTGAAATACTGAACGGATGACATAATGGCTCTGTGTCCATCGTGTCTTAGAATTGGCTGAGAAAGGATGAAAGGCCTGTTGCTAAGTGAAGAAGGTGGGGGCTTACTTGTGGGGCCGCAAGTTCTCCTTGACTCCTGGCCATTTTCCTGTCTTATACAGTCTTCCGTAGCTACCTACCTGATTTCTTTTCTCCTGGTGATCCTATACACATACCTGATAACTTCGATCAAGGAAGAAATCACACCTCATAATTTTGATATCACCTGGTTTGTCCTGTGAATCTCTGTCAGACAAGAACTAGTGCCTTTGCTGTTACATTATTACAAAGTCTTTTTAACACATTGAAAATACTTACCCTTTAGGCAAGATGCTTGAACGAAGGAATTTTGTCCAGTGGGTAGTATGGTGGAAAGTTTCTTCCTAGGTAATCATCAGAGGAAATAGTGATAGTACACGCTGTCTGACGATCCTCCCACCGGCTCCTCTGCTGGCTTCCATACAGCATCTCATGAGAGCGATGTCTGGGAGTCTGGCTTTCTGCCATCAGCTTCTGGTGGTTTGGAAACTATTACTTAAGTTTCGTCTAACTTAGGTCCCCCCCAAAGACCCAAACTGAATCTAAAGCCTCGGAGTACTCCTAAGGAAGATGATTCCTCTGCTAGCACCTCCCAGTCCAGTCGAGCAGCTTCTATCTTTGGAGGGGCAAAGCCTGTTGACACCGCTGCTAGAGAGAGAGAGGTAGAAGAACGGCTACAGAAGGAGCAAGAAAAGCTTCAGCGTCAGCTCGATGAGCCAAAACTAGACCGCCGGCCTCGGGAGAGGTGAGGTTGTCTTTTTAAAAAAGAGGTTTTTGGTGTTTTTATTATTAATTTTTTTAATTTGTTTTTTTTTCAACGTAGGGTCTCGCTGTAGCCTAGGCTGGCCTGGAATTCACTACATAGTCTCAGGGTGGCCCCAAAATGACAACGAACCACCTACCTCTGCCCCCTAAGTGCTGGGATTTAAGGCGTGGTGACGCACATCTTTAATCCCAGCACTTAGGAGACCGAGTGCGACCCTACCTCGAAAAACCAAAAAAAAAAAAAAAAAAGAGTTTTCTATAGCTCCTGGTTTTCAAAAACATTGCTGTGCTGTATCTACCACAAATAGACAAATTGGTGCCATTTTGATATAGAAGTAAACAAATTACGTCTGTTTCTGTAAAATAAACTTTAACTCTTGGTTTGTTGGTTGGTTGGCTAGTTTGTTTTGAGGCAAGGTCTTACTCTAGCCCATGCTGACCTCAGACTTACTGCAATCCTCCTACCTCAGCCTTCCCAACTGCTGGGACTAAAGTTTAGTGCCACACACTCCTCTAAACTAATGATACTTTAAAAAAAAAAAAAATCTGCCAGCCCTGGTGAAACAGTGGAATTCAGAATTTTATTGTATCAACTACAGAATTGATAAGAGATTAATGCAAATTGCTTGCTGTGCATGGTGGCTCACACTTGGCAATCCCAGCACCTGGGAGGCTTAGATGGGAGGATAATTGTGAGTTCTAGAATACCTGACCATCCTGTCTCAAAAGAACAAATTATTTCAGATGGGGTTTCACTCTAGCCCAGGCTGACCTAGAATTCACTCTGTAGTCTCATCCTCCTACCTCTGTCTCCCAAGTGCTGGAATCAAAGGTGTGCACCACCATGCCTGGCCTTGTGTTTCTGTTTTGGTACTTCTAAGGATTGATTGATTTTGGTTTTGAGGAAAGATCTCACTCAAACTCAAAACAATCCTACCTACCTCAGCCTCTAGCGCTGGGATAATATGCATGAGCTACCACACCCAACTACTGTTTTGTTATTGTTTGTGTGTGAGATGTGTGTGTGTATACAGGCATACCAAGGCTACTTGCTGGTGCAAATTGAACACCAGACACTTGAACCACCACTTAACTGCATCTGACTTACGTAGTTGGCTTGGGAATTGAACCTGGGCCAGCGAGGCTTGCAAGCAAGTGCCTTTAACCATTGAACCATCTTCTCAACCCTTTATTTATTTATTTATTTATTTATTTATTTGTTTAAGGCAGTCTCCATCTAGTCCTAGCTGGCCTAGAACTCATGGTGTAGCCTATGCTGGCCCTGAACTCATGACAGTGCTTCTGTCTCTGCCTCCTGAATGCTGGGATTAAAGGCGTGCGCCACCATGCCTGGGTTCTGTTTGCACAGTGTTGTCTCAGGCCAGTCTGGAACTCACTATGTATCTCAGGCTGGCCCTGAACTCAAAGATGATCCACCATAACCAGCTACTTATTTTCAAGTTATATTAAGTGTAGGGTAGAAATTTTGCTTTTCTTTTTTTTTGTGTTCATGCTACTTGAATTATCTGTTATTTCAGGGGATAATAAAGAAGTCATTACAGAAGTGTTTATTTTTAGAAAGTGGCATTGTGAGGCTGGAGAAATGGCTTAGTGGTTAAGGCACTTGCCTGCAAAGCCAAAGGACCCAGGTTCAATTCCCCAGGACCCACGTAAACCAGATGCACAAGGGATTGCACGCATCTCAAGTTCATTTGCAGCAGCCTGGTGCGCCCATTCTTTCTCTCCCTCCCTATTTCTTTCATATTCTCTCTCTCCCAAATAAATGAAGAAAAGTTAAAATATATAAAAAGAAATGGCATTGTGTCTGGGGCTATAGCTCATATGGTAGAAGGTAACTTTGTATCTTATAGGTTAGGAACCTGTTCCAAAAAGACTCTGAATGACTTCCGAGAGTGTTCCAAGTAAAGAAGGCCAGTGTTGTAGATTGTGTAGGAGAATGCTCTTGGCCTCATTAACTGGTTCTTGGTGAGGTATTTAAAACCAGTGCATCAGAGTACCTGCCACTTTTGGTAAAGTTTGAAAAGATAAATATGAGGGCTGGAGAGATGGCTCAGCAGTTAAGGTGCTTGTCTGCAAAGCCTTGATGACCCAGGTTTTGATCCCCCAGTACCCACATAAAGCCAGATGCACAAAATGGCATATGTATCTGGAGTTTATTTGCAGTGGCTGGAGGGCTCATTCTCTCTCTTCTTACAAATAAAATAAAATTTTCTAGCCAGGCATGGTGGTGCACGCTTTTGATCCCAGCACTCAGGAGGCAGAGGTAGGAGGATCACCATGAGTTTGAGGCCACCGTGAGACTACATAGTGAATTCCAGGTCAGCCTGAGCTAGAGTGAAACCCTTGAAAAAAAGGTGGGGGGGGGGATTGCTGGAGGGATGGCTTAGCAGTTAAGGTGCTTGCATGCAAAGCCAAAGGCCCTCGGTTTGATTTCCCAGGACCCACATAAACCAGATGCACAAGGTGGCACATGCATCTGGAGTTCTTTTGCATTGGCTGGAGGTTCTGGCACTCCTATTCTCTCTCCTTGCTTTCCCTCATATAAATAAGTAAAAATTAAATTTTTTTTAAAAATTTCTTTAAAAAGAAGGATAAATATGTATACATATACCCATAGATACAGCAGTGATTGAAATACTGGTACGAGCTAAACTTGATTCACTTGGCTTTATTTGTACTTGTTAAATTTTGTATGCAGACACCCAAGTTGGCGAAGTGAAGAAACTCAGGAACGAGAACGATCAAGGACAGGGAGTGAATCATCCCAGACTGGGACCTCAGCCACATCTGGCAGAAGTAAGTCAGACCAGGGTGGGTATCATTACTGCTGTTTTCCATAAACTCTTGGGTTAGCCTGGGCTGATTGAGGGCTTTGTTTCTCTTTCAAAGAAATGCTTGAGGAGGACTGGAAAGATGGCCCCACAGTTAAAGGCATTTGCTTGCAAAGCCTGACACCCTGGGCTTGATTCCCCAATGCCCACATAAAACCTGATGCACAAAGTAGTGCATGCATCTTGGAGTACGTTTGTAGTGGCCAGGGGCCCTAGCAGTCTCATGTCTCATTCTCTATCTCTTCCTTACAAATAAATCAAATATTTTTTTATTTTTTTGTTTGGGTGTTTGTTTTGGTTTTCAAGGTAGGATCTTGCTCTAGCTTAGGGTGGCCTTGAATTCAGAGTAATCCTACCTTTTGCTTCCCAAGTGCTGGGATTAAGGGCGTGTGCCACCATGCCCAACCTAAAATAAATATTTTTTTTTCAAGCCTGAAGAACGTGCACAAGAGTGGACTTAAAATAATCTCACTAGAAAAAAGTCTTAACTATTATTAGATTTGTCCCTTCACTTTCTGTCTTGACAGCTTCTGTTTCTTGAGAGCTGACCTGGCCCTGGAGTCTTAGAGCTTTCATCATGTATGTACAGGCCAGAGCAGTGTTCTCAGGGGTTCACAAGCATGTCTCGTTGCTCTGGCCCACTGTTTCTTAGTCTTTCATCATACCTACAAGCCTACCTACAGCTCAAGGCCAAGTGAATTGGAAATTGAAACAAGTGTTTTCTGGAAATGCTATGGTTTGGAATAGTCTCTGTAACAAGATGTAGTGCCCCTTCTTGTGGCCAGGTAGAAGTGTAGTATTGGGTTGATGTGTATACCTACTTTACATTTTTTTTAATTATTTATTTATTTATTTGAGAGAGACAGAGGAAGAGGGATAGAGAGAGAAAGTTACATCAGGCTTACCTGGGTCCTTTGGCTTCGTGGGCAAGCACCTTAACCACTAAGCCATCTCTCCAGCCCCTACTTTGCATTTAAAATTTTTTATTTATTTATTTGAGAGTGACAGGCAGAGAAAGAGGCAGATAGAGAGAATGGGTGTGCCAGGGCCTCCAGCCACTGCAAACGAACTCCAGACGCGTGCGCCCCCTTGTGCATCTGGCTAACGTGGGTCCTGGGGAAATGAGCCTCAAACCAGGGTCCTTAGGCTTCACAGGCAAGCGCTTAACCGCTAAGCCATCTCTCCAGCCCCTTACTTTGCATTTTAAATGTAGAAAGCTCCTGACAACACAGGCTCCTAGTTTTGAGGAAATATTTGCATTGTTTTATTGGTGTATAAATGTAATTGTCATAGTTTGTTGTGGTTCCTGGGTTTTCATCATAGGTTTCATTCACATATGTGTACAGGGCATTGTGCATTTAATACTGTATAACATCAAGAATGCAGTGGCGGTATAATTTGGGCCTACAGAGATGGCTTAGTGGTTAAAGACTTGCGTGGCAAGTCTGCTGGCATAGGTTTATTTCCCTAGCCACCCATACAAAGCCGGATAGGCATTCAATTGCAACAGCAAGAACCCTCACCACCACCACCACCCCACACACACACATGCTCATATGTGTATGAATGAACAAATAAATGGGAAAGTGTAATTCTAAAATAAGCCAATTATGATAGTTCATGCCTGTAATTCCAGTACTAGGGAGGTAGTAATCATTTTTCTTTTTTTAGAGGGCGATAATGGGCATGCCAGAACCTCTAGCCACTGCAAATTCAAGATGAATGCATCACTATAGTCTGGCTTATGGAGATTCTGGGGAATTGAACTTGGGTCCTTAGTCTTCATAGGCAAGCACCTTAACCACTAAGCCATCTTTCCAGCCCCATTTTTCCTTTTTTGCATGTATGTGACATGCGTGAGTGTCCACATGCATGTTGGCACACATTCTGTACATAGGTGGGGGTGGAAGGAATATGTTGGAGGCTCAGGCATCCTCCTTGATTGCTCTCCATTTTATTTACTAAGGTTCTCTACCTTGAACCCAGAGCTCATCAATTTGACTACTAGTCTTAGCTAGCCAGCTTGCCTCAGAGATCTTGTTTCTGCCTCACAGGGGTCCACCCAGAATTTAATTTACATTGACAGTCCTAGTGTCCACTGGCTCATCTCTGACCTCTTATTTTCCCCACATGACATTTGATCTATTAGAAACCAAATTAGAGTCTCCACTTAAAGAATGATGGAAAGAAGCCAGCCATGTCTGTGCATGCCTTTAATCCCAGCACTCAGGAGGCAGAGGTAGGAAGATCACCGTGAGTTGAGGCCACCCTGAGACTACATAGTTAATTCCATGTCAACCTGGGCTAGAGCAAGACCCTACCTCGAAAAACCAAACAAAAAAGAATGATGGAAAGAACAAGTTTTGCTGTACACCATTTTATACTCTGCTATAGTCCTCGTAGATGTATATGTCTCCCTTTTTCCCCCATAACTTGTTCCTCTCTGACTTCGCAGATGCACGAAGGAGAGAGAGTGAGAAGTCCCTAGAAAATGAAACTGTTAATAAAGAAGAAGATTGTCACTCTCCAACTTCTAAACCTCCTAAGCCTGATCAGCCTCTAAAGGTAATGCCAGCCCCTCCACCAAAGGAGAATGCGTGGGTGAAGCGAAGTTCTAACCCTCCTGCCCGATCTCAGAGCTCAGACACAGAGCAGCAGTCCCCTACAAGGTGAGTAGGCCTGCAGTAGCAGCTGGTTAGCCTGGAATCATGATGGAAAATGCCCTGAGGGATGTTGGCATTTTGTAGTGTCTTCTCTTCATAGTTTCAATTCAGTGCTGTGCAGGAGCTGGCTTACAAAAGAGCCGGGTTTTCTTTTTTCACTTTGTTAGCCAGTTGACATCACTACTCTGGCTTGGAATCAGCTATGATGGGCGTATTTGTTCCACATAAATCTGCTAGCAGTGTAAATCAAGACTTCCTACGTCACATACTGGCAGTGTGGCCTTGTACATTGCTTCATCCTAAGTCTTGAATCTAATTTTCTCTCATTTGTAAAAACAGTACTGCTGACCTTGCTCACTTGGAATCATTCTGAAGTATATAGCACTTAAATGTTTATTGCTTTCTTTTTGGTTTTTCCGGGTAGGGTCTCGCTCTAGCCCAGGCTGACCTAGAATTCACTATGTAGTCTCAGGATGGCCTCAAACTCATGGCGATCCTCCTATCTCTGCCTCCCGAGTGCTGGGAATAAAGGCGTGTGCCACCATGCCCGGCTTTTACTGTGTTTTTTAATTCTATAAGGTTAAGGATCTTAAGGATATGAGTCCTTGTGTGTTTTATGTAAAGCTTACTGCATTTGGAGACTGATTATGTGCTTAAATTACCTTCCTATAAAAACTTGTGATTATACTTTTTTCCTTTTAGTGGTGGTGGGAAAGTAGCTCCAGCTCAGCCATCTGAGGAAGGACCAGCAAGGAAAGGTGAGAACATCCATACCAAGTGAAGTAGATGCCTTTAATGCGAGCACTTGGGGGGCTGAGGTAGAAGTTCAAGGCCAGCCTGGGCTACAGAGAGTTACAGATCAGCCTAGACTAGAAGGAGGCAGCACCTCGAAAAAATAGTACAATTCTGCTTGATCTTGCCAAGAGAAGAGTGCAAGTTTTCTGAGATGACACTGCCTGCCTGTCTCTCTCCCTCTCTCTCTCTCTCCATATATATATATATAAAACCACTTCACCTGCACTATTCAAAACAGTCCAATGAATGTATCACTAAATGTAGTTATTGAAAACCGAATAGCTGCCTCATGACAATTAAGTACATGTATTTAAAGGTAGGAAAATATTACAGTTTGAATTGAGTTTGTAGGCTCCCTGTCACTACAGTTTCTTTTTCCACAGTACTCAGTGACTTACCCTAAATTTTAAGTTTGTGTAAAGGTCAGTTATCCTTCATCAAACTTGTATTAAATAATTCCATCCACTTACAGAAGAGGACGGTGTAGAAGAGGTAGAGGCTGGGCATTGCTCCATATATGATCCTATGAGTCAGTAAAGACTCCTATCCCATATTTTTGTTTTTTGGTAAAAGTCTTTGAGGTAAAACAGTAGTTCTATTAATTCGAAGGCTATATCCATCATATTTTTCAGGACAAATAGTTTTTACTGTGGGGCAGATAGGTTAAAATTATACTATATGGGCCGGGCGTGGTGGCGCACGCCTTTAATCCCAGCACTAGGGAGGCAGAGGTAGGAGAATCACCATGAGTTCGAGGCCACCCTGAGACTACATAGTTAATTCCAGGTCAGCCTGGACCAGAGTGAGACCCTACCTCAAAAAAACAAACAAAAAAAAAAAATTATACTATATGGTATTTTCATTTAGGTTCTAAAGAAAAGATGTAGCGGAATCTATGCAGTATATAATTTGTCCAGATTAGTTTTCATTTGAGGAAAGGAAAAGAGTTCTGAAGTATCTCAAAGAAGTTTGCTTATTAATTGAAAGTCCTTCAATAAGAGAACTATTGGGAAACAGTGGTGTATGTTGGTGGAAAACTAAAGCTCCCTCCGTTTTTGGAGGGAAAACTTTAAAAATACTTAAATGGCTAAGTTTCTTTGGTGCCGTTCAGAATTAAACTTGTCAATTTTAACATTGCTGTTACACCTGAAATAAACTTAGGTGATGTTCTGGTTAAAAAATAATAATAATCCAAGGTGAGAGAGTTCCAGGTCAGCCTGGGCTAGAGTGAGACCCTTGGGGGTGGGGTTCCAAACCAAAAACATAACAAAACAGCTCCTAAGCTTGAGTGAAGCTTATTTTGCATTTAGAGAATGCGGGTTCCCTCTCTTGTTTTAATGCTCCTTTAATTGTCTACCTTTTCTTGCCAGTAGAGGGCAGGAGTGGCTTCTTTAGATCTGGCCTGAAGCCCTTCACTTTTCCTGGTAGAGCCTGTTGTTTGGGGTGGGGGAGGGCTGAAGAAATAAACATGTTCTGTCCAGTTTAGAAATGTCATTGGTAGCAGGGCCAATCATACTACAGAGCATCCTAATGTTTAGTTCCATCCTGCTTTAAGATAGTGTATCCTATGGTGGAGCTTTATTTAACATACATGTGTAGAGTGTGTGCGCACACATGCAGGCACAATGTATGTACGTGTGGAGGCTGGAGGTTGTTGTTAGGTGTTTTCCTCGCTTTATTTATGAAGGCAGGGTTTCATTTGAACCCAGAGCTCACTGATTGGGCTAGTCTTAACAGGCTTGCCCTGTGCTGGAATGAGAGGCTGGCTGCACCTACCTGGCGTGTGCCTGGGTGCTGGGAATCCAGGCTTCAGTTTTGCGCAGCAAGTGCTTTGTCCCAGCCGCTGCCGTGGGCCTTTCTGGTGGGTCTTGTTCAGCCCACACTTGTGTGAGAAGGAGGCTGGTTTGGGGTTAGGCTTAATTTCCCTTGGTACATGTGGGCAGTTTTCATCTTCTCTTTGATTTTCAATTGTACTTTTGCTCAAGCAGATGAAAATAAAATAGATGGGGTGAGTGTCCCAAAGGGCCAAACTGGGAACTCCAGCCGTGGTCCAGGAGATGGAGGGAACAGAGACCACTGGAAGGAGTCGGACAGGTATATATGTTTGCTTTCTCATTTGTAAATCTTCCTTTTTCTTTGTTGGTGGTGGTGGGTTTTTATTTGTTGGAGAGGAAGAGAACTGGCACACTAGGGCCTGTTGTGGTTGCAAATGAACTCCATATGCATGTGCTGCTTTGCATCTGGCTTTATGCGGGTATTAGGGAATCAAATCCTAGCTGGCAGTCTTTGCAAGCAAGTGCCTTTAACTACAGAGCCATCTCTCCACCCCTCTAAACCAAAGCCAAAGGACCCAGGTTCGATTGCCCTGGCACACCCATTCCTTCTTTCTCTCTCTCAAATAAAGTATTTAAAAATATATATATTTGAAATTTTTATTTGATTTGATTTATTAGAGAGAAGGGGGGGGGAATTGGCACGCCAGAGCCTTCAGCCACTACAAACTCCAGATGCATGTGCCACCTTGTGCTTCTGGCTTCCGTGGGTCCTGGGGAATTGAACTTGGGTCCTTTGGCTTCACAGGCGAATGACTTAACTGCTAAGCCATCTCTCCAGCCCCTGAAAAGTCTCTTGATCTTAAATGCAAGGGTCTTTGTAATTAAGTTCTTGGCTCTCCAACAGTGCCAGGCCACCACTGTGAACAAATGAGTTATAGACAGTTAACAGACGATGTCCTAACAACACAGTCAATATTAACTAGAAGCCAGGCGTGGTGGCACACGCCTTTAATCCCAGCACTCAGGAGGCAGAGGTTGGAGGATTGCCGTGAGTTCTAGGCCATCCTAAGACTACAGAGCGAATTCCAGGTCAGCCTAGACTAGAGCAAGACCCTTCCTTGAAAAATCCCCCAAAAATATGTGTATATAATATAATTTTATACATTTATATTTATAAATTTAATGTATATTATATGTATTTATATATGTATAAAATTAGAGATACCTGTTCAGAAGCACATGCACTTGTGAGCATTGGGGCAGTTCTTTGCCCAAAAATGCGGCCTTATGCCTATGTCTCTGCAGGAAAGATGGCAAAAAGGATCAAGACTCCAGATCTGCACCTGAGCCAAAGAACCCCGAGGAAAATCCAGCCTCTGTAAGTGTTCCAGGTTTTCCCTCTTCTGCATCTTACTCACTCACTCTTGAGACCACAGTAAACGGAGCTGCGGCTGTTTTTTCACACTAGTGGAAGAAGTTGAGGTGGGCTTTGTTTTCTTGTTGCCACCTCTTTTGGTTCTCAGTGCTCCTGAAAGGTGCAGAGATGCGCTAATGAACACATGTGTACTTTGAGCCTCTCCCTGCTTCTTACCCACAGGAGAGTGCAATCTGCGTTCTCACCCCCATTTGCCAAACAAAGTGGGTTTCTTGGGTTTTGGTGGGAGGACACAAAACTTCATTACCTCGTTGGCTCTCTTTCAGAAGTTCAGTTCTGCAAGCAAGTATGCTGCTCTCTCTGTGGATGGTGAAGATGGAAACGAGGGAGACTACACCGAGTAGACCTCTGCGTCCTGTGCTTTCTCCTAGTCTTTCCACCCTGGAACATTGAAGAGCAATTTACACCTCTGTCCAGACAAGACAAAATAAAACCATCTCCTGAAGACCTTTCTTAATTTTTTTTTTAATGAAATGAAATTCTTTTGCATGCTGCTGCAGCCTTTTAAAGTATTGAAGTAACTGGAGAATCACCAATGTAGCCAGAGAGACAGTGGCTACGGCTTTTGAATAAGAAAGTTGTGGTGTGTTCTGATAATACCCATGCAGTTGCCTGTGTGACTAGTGCCTAGGGGCTCCATTCAGCAGAAATGGTAAAGACTGTGATACCGTGTCTGGATCAGTTGGGGCAGTAGGAGAGGTACAAGAAGTGAGGTTTCTACCTTTTAATTCCTAATCCTCTGGTGAATTCCCAAACATTATCAGAATAAATTTCTCATCTTTGGAAAGGTAGATTTCATCTCCAGGAGGCTGCCAGCCCTTCCTCTTACTTTAATTCTGACTTACTGGGGCCAGCCTAGGGGAAATTATTTTATTTTTTACCCCCCAGGGGGGTAGTTGGGAGTGAGTCTACAGGCTACTAACAAATAGGGCTGCTTGGGGACCAAAATGAATGGGAAACTCAATCGTGGTTTGAAAAGCATTGGGGAGGTGGTGGATCATTTTACACCAAGTAGTAGGAGAGATAGTGTGACCTCCAATAAACATGAATGTGGTTTCCTGGCAGAGGAAGCACTTATGGGTCATTGGGAATTCCAGTCTTGTGTGTCCTAGTTTTACTCCCTCCAAACATTGTCCTTTCTGAAATTCCAAATATATTCACATCTTGTTTAAACCTTGAAGCTTTAAAAATTCACTCTTGTCATCTTGCGTTCTTCACACCACTTCCTTCCCAAAAGCAGCCTCTGAGTCACATGTGTGCTTCCAGAGGAAGCACCCCAACTCTGGGATTCCTATTCCTTCCTTCTCTCCACACCTCCTGCTGCTTTGACGCCTTCTCTAAATTGAAACACTTAATTGATGGACTTGGATGGTAGAGCATAAATAGGGACAGTTGGGAGCCTTTCTTACAACCTTGATTGGGTGTGTTTTTTGAGGGTTTTTTTTTTTTTTTCCTCCACTGAAATCCCACATGAGTGCTTGGTGACCTAGACTATGTGCAGTTTTCTGCTTATGGGGGTTGGTATTCATGGCTTCCCTTGAGAGAATAAAGGATATAAAAGAACTACTTAACAAGGTCCAGGCTTCTCTTGGCAACACAGTAGTTTGCTAAGATGTGTACCTCTGCAGGGGTCAGCTCAGTAGATGGAATCCTTCCCCGCTGTGGGCGGTTGGTATACTTACAGACAAATGATGTCTTGGTCTTATTTGCAAGCCCTGCCAGGGGTGTTGATTTATGTGTGCTGCAGCAGTGGGCATAGCAAATCGCTTATCCAGTGGACTTGATTGACTAGTAGTTAGGAAGTGGGCTTTTAGAGAGAGAACCGAGGTTGAATGGGTTTTTTAAAAACCACTGGTGGTAGACAATGAAAAGGTAGTTGGCCCTCTTCATGTCTATTTTCCTTCCAACTAGTTGCATCTAAAAAAAAAAGCTGTTTTATCCCACTCGCCTTCTTTGCTCCTCTGTTAAAATAAAAACAGGGGTTGACTTATGTCCCGCTCCTGAACATGTAAAATTTGTACAAAAATATCTTCTATGAAAATGATTTGTAATCTGTAGACATTACCTGGGAGATGTCTTGAGATGTAAAATCCCATCCTTTGGGTTGTGGGGTTTTTTGTTTTGTTTTTTTGTTTTGTTTTCTCCAAATAAATCTGATCTTTAAAGTTCATGTTATGGTGAAATTCTTTCACAGTATGCTCCTCTCGACCAGTGGTCAGTTTAGTAGCATAATAATCTGTTCAAAAGCAGAGGATGAGAGATGGGCATGGTGGGGTTCGCTTTTAATTCCAGCACTTGGGAGGCAGAGGTAGGAGGATGGTTGTGAGTTTGAAGTCACCCTGAGACTACATAGTGAATTCCCGGGCAGTCTGGACTAGAGTAAGACCCTACCTTGGTAAAAACAAAAGCAGAGAATGAATTTACAGAGTGCTTCCACTTTTCTTCCCCCCAAGGTAGAGCCTCGCTGTAGCCCAGGCTGCCCCGGAATTCACTATGTAGTCTCAGAGTGTCCTCAAAGTCTCAGCGATCCTTCTACGTCTGCCTCCCAAGTGCTGGGATCAAAGGCATGTGACACCACACCCAGCTCTCCACTTCAACATATATGGCCCTAGAACTTGTACTTGGTATCCACACACTGCCCTTGAGCTCTTTAGCCTAGCGTTGATGCCCGAGTATGCAAACAGTTTTGTGTCATACGAAATGAGCATGTCTGGGACAGCATCTCTTGCTCTTCCTGCCATCACTATCTATGAGGCCAAGTTACTCCCTCCACTCCGGTGACTGCAGAGTTCCGAGTGGTAGGCTGCCGTGGGACACCAGGACCAAAACCTCTTGCTCTTTCTGAATCATACCTCAGGTTTAGCAGGAATTTTCCAGACAGCTAAATATAAGACTGGTCATTGTTGCAAAGCAGGAAAGGAGTTAGGAAGGATAGTAGCAGAAAATCGCTGAGGTCACAAGGGTTTGAAAAAGGTGTCTAGGGAAGTTTGGGTCACAAGTTTTAGGGTGCGGGAAGGGAGTAGGAGCAGTGACGCTGGCTGCACTTCTGGTGTCTGGCATGTCCACTGATGTAGATTGGTCGAAGCTGATCGGAGGCTCTGAGCGGCTGTTATGAGAGCCTTTTGGTGGCCTGGGGTGGGGAGGATCAGGCTGCTAGCCAGGAGGCCTGCCTCCAGCAGGGAGCTCCAAGGTCGGTTTAATGATGGGAAGTAGGGTCAAGGTGAGAAAGGCTTACTTACTGGTGGAAAAGAGGAACTATGAACTGTGACCCAAGAGGGTCTTTTCAAATCAAGGAAGTAATGCTGGAGGGCAGCATGGCCACATCCTTGTCATAACCATGTGTGGACCTGCCCCAAAACCCAGCTGCAGAAACGGGGCCGGTCAGTTCTCACTGCCAATCTGCATGTCTAAGACGTCTAAGCTGGCAGAGAGGTGGGCAGAGGGCAGACTGGAAGTCTACTTGACAGGGCCAACTCTAGGCTGAGTGCTCCAGGTCACATAATCAGATTTCTCCCCGCCCCAAGACCACTAGTGAGTCCCAGTTCATGCTAAAGGCGACTTCAAGGGCTTCCCTAGCTCACAGCATCTGCTTTCTCAGGAAGTGGGTGAGTTACACATCTGCTCCTGGGAAGCAGTATTTGTCAAATAAGACTCGTTTCTTAGCAACCATTCTAGACCCCAGGACCACAAGGGAAGAGGGACTTGCCTCTCTGCCTCCCCCAAAAGAAGTTTGGAAGCAACTGCGGCTCCCCGCCCAGCTGTAGCGCCCTCATGTTTGGACAATGCAGGCACTGTCCTCATCCAGGAGACCCGCCTCTGGGGTCTCTGCTCCTTCCCCTGCACTGCTCTTCCTGGTTCCCAGCGTCCAGACCTGCCACCAAACTTCTGACCCAGTGGCCTTCTAGCCAGGACAGCCCCCACATTCTCAAGTTCCCGCCTACAGTTCTGCCACCCCAAGAACCTAATTGTGCTTGGACGCCTGTATGGGATCACCCCAGAGGTTAGGAGAGGAGGTTCTGCCTTTGGTACCAAGATGGGCCTCGCTCTGCATAATCAAGGTAAGAGCACTTCATGGAGGGAGGTTAGAGGACAGCCTGGCTCTTTCCCTTCCCTTCTGCTCTGAACTGGTAATCGGGGTATATGGCTGGGGGGCTGGCTCCCTGAGCCAGTCACATATCCCACCCCCACCAAGCTCCTTGTTTAATGGTCCACTCTCATCAACTTCCTTGCTTCCTTCCTTGACTTCTTGCCCTCCATCCCCACTGAAGAGCACAGATCAAGCATGAGCTGCGGGTTCAGCTCCTGACCTTGAACAGCTAGCTATCTTGTGGACGCATGCGCGCACACAATTCCGGGGAATCTTGGAAGTTCCTGTGAGTGCCTGGACAGGCAGGGCAGCATTACCAGCTTTATTGTGAGATTCCAGCCCAACCCACATCTGGGATCCAATCAAGCTCATCAGTGACTAGAAAGGAGAACCTGTCTCCATGGCTTGCATCTCACAGCCCAGCCAAATCCCTGAGGAATGTTGGGAAAGGCAGTGTTAAAAGAGCTAGGGGGCTGGAGAGATAGATGCCTTAGCGGTTAAGCGCTTGCCTGTGAAGCCTAAGGACCCCGGTTCAAGGCTTGATTCCCCAGGACCCACGTTAGCCAGATGCACAAGGGGACGCATGCAACTGGAGCTCGTTTGCAGTGCCATTCTCTATCTGCCTCTTTCTCTCTGTTGCTCTCAAATAAATAAATAAATAATTTGAAAATAATAAAATTTAATTAAAATTTAAAAAAAAAGAACTAGGGACTGGAAAGATGGTGAAGTGTGCTTCCTTGCACAAACCGCCTGAGGACCAGTCTCCAGATCCCAAGGAAAACAGCTGGGCGTGGCCACATACCTGTAACCCCAATCCTGGGAAGGGTAGCAGAGACCAACAACTTGCCCAGGGTTCTGCCAAACAAGCTCTGGTATTAGTAAAAAAAACTCCCAGCTCAAATAAGAACCAGCAGAAGGCTACAGAGATGGCTCAGGGGTTAAGGCACTTGCTTACAAAGCTTAACGAACCGGGTTCAATGCCCCAGTACTCATATAAAGCCAGATGCACAGTGTGGTGCATGCATCTGGAGTTTGTTTGCAGTGGCTAGAGGCCCTCACACACCATCTCTACCTGCACCTCTCTCTTTCTGTGTGTGTGGTGGCACATGTTTTTAATTCCTGCACTCGGGAGGCAGAGGTAGGAGGATCGCTGCGAGTTCAAAGCCACCCTGAGACTACATAGTGAATTCCAGGTCAGCCTGGGCTAGAGCAAGACCCTAACCTCGAAACACCAAAAAAAAAAAAAAATAAATAAATAAATAAATAAATAAAAAAAACACTAGTTTGGAAAAGCGATGAATGGAGCCAGTCATCCAACCGACCAGCTCCAGCCACAGAATGACCTTGAGTCGTGCCCTTTCCCAGTAGCCTCTGATCCCTGCTCTGAAAGTGCCTACTGGACACTAACTTGGCCAATGCAGTAAGATCCACCCCCTCCCAAATGCCAGCCTCAGGGAGGGAGCACCCATACCATCGCCAGGCCCTGCTTCCAGACTCTTCCCGCTGCCAGATGGGAACCAGGTACTCCACCCTGGGAAGTCAGAACCAGACGGCCTAGCCTTGCCAGAGACAAGATGAGGACGGAGAGCACTCGGCTGAGCTGCTTTGGGCAGGTACTGGGCACTGAGCCCGGGGCACCGGCTTCTCAGCATGTTGATCTCACTGCTCCGGCAGTTTTCATCACAAAATTCCGGCGGGGAGGGTGACGGTGGGAGAAGTCAGGGAAAACAAACGGGCATGCCTGGAGGGTCGGAGTTTCTAGCCGAAAAAAAATCCCATGTCATCTCTACCCTTCCCTACTTTGACCTCCAAAGTGGCACAACTCAAGGTAGCCTCACAGACCACTAGTTCAATTCCAGAAGTTTCTATGAAATATCAGATAAGCACTGCAAAAAGAAAGGAATGAGGTTAGACTCTCCTAAGAACTTCCACTGAGAAGTCTGGAATCTGAGTTAAAAGTGAGAAACACCGCTCAGTTCCAAAACAGAGCAACAGTGCGATACCTAGAGCTGCCGGGGGAAGGAGGCTTGAACCAGCTGGGAGTCCTCAGCTCTGGGTTGTTTGGGAGAAGTGGCACACAAGTCTCCTGTGGGGCAGAGCACCAGGGGGCAGTGTCCAGCGACACCATCAGGGGTCTCGTCCACCTCCCACTAGGCCGGGTCCTGACTAGGGTCAGGCCAGATCCCACATTCGCCCAGAGTAAGGGGCGGTCGAGAGGCTGAGATCTCCGGACCGGTCTGTCTCGTCCCTTCTGGACTTGTGTCCACCCTTTTATTATTATTATTATTTTGTCCTGCAAGTGTCCAGCTCGCGCATTCCTCTCCGTGTTGCTTCCCGCCTGCGGTCTTTGGGTCTGAGATGTCCCGGTCGGTCCCGGCTTCTCTGGGCCGGTCTTTCTGCACGTCGAGCCCCGGGCTTTCCTGCCCGCCCGCCCGCCTGCCTGCTCCAGGGAGCGGGGCCCGCGCGCCCGCTGCGCGCTTCGCGGGAAGGATGGTGGGAGGAGAGGAGGGAGAAAGGAGGAGGCGCGGGCGGAAGGTGGCGATTGGAGCCCGGGAAGAAGGAGGGAGTCGGAGGGCGGGAGGAGGAGGAGGAGGAGGAGGCGGCGGCCGCGGGTGCAGCGGGGGCGGGCGGGAGGGAGTCAGCAGAGCGCCCGTCCCGCCGCCGCCGCCGCCGCCGCCGCCTCCTCCGCGTGTCGCGGCGCGGCCGGCCGGGATGGGCTGGCCCGGGGGCGCCCCCTGCTGCTGCTGCTGCCCCGGGCCGCCGCGCCCCCGGCCCGCCGGGCGCCCCCCGCAGGTGAGTGGACGCGCCACGCCAGGCGCAAGGGCGGGCGGCGGCCTCTGCGTCACAGCGCGGGGGGCAGTACCGGAGGCGGGCGCCAGGGGGCGCGGGGGCTGTCGAGGGGCGCAGTGGGGGCTCCCCGGACGCGCCACGGGGAGCTAGGGGTAGCTAGGAGATCGCGAAGGTGACCTGGGGGCGGGGCACGGCCCGTGGTCCCCGTGGTTCTGCCGCCACGCCTTCCCGTGCCCCGGGCGTTGGTCCAGCTGAGTAGGACTGCGAAGTCGGATCACGCACTTCGTGCGTCCGCGACTCGAGCGCCAGGCGCACGTTGTACACACGGACCCCCAGCAGCCGCTGCAGCGCTCTGGGCACTGGCCTGACCTGCATGCAAGCTTCCCCTCCTGCTCCGCGTCTGAGACACGGAGGCCGAACTCAGGAAAAGATGAGTTTAACTGGGCTCTTCAGCCCTCCCATACTTGTCCCGGACTCCGTAGATGGCTGGGGGTACATCCCCACCTCTCTTCTTCTGCTTCCCTTTCTCTCCCTCGCCTTCCCTGGGCCTCACCCCTCCACCGTGGCTGGGCTCCCAGCCTCTCATCCAACCACAGCTATTTCCAGGAAGGAGGGGGGTTGTTGGTGGAGGGGTTTTTCCAAACAAACCCAAGACTTTGGAGAGGGGGCCCGACTGGGTAGAGGCTGAGAGGCTCTGGAATGTTCCAGGCAGGAGGAGGGTAAGGGTCCAAGGAGTCCAGTGATGCTTTCCCAACCGTACTGCAGGCCATAGGAATCCTATTCCTATCTCCCTTGAGAGATACTCCCCATGGTGGGGAGGGACTCAAAGCCCCAGGGATCCTACCACCCAACACCAGAGGTGGTGAGCTCTGGGACTCACTGCAGTTTCAGCGTGGAAACTTCCTTCCTAGCCTGGGTAAGCAGTTTAAGACCAGTAAAGTTAGAGGATGTCAAGTCAGTGCGGGGGACTTTCAGCCCCACTGATGCCAGCAAAAGTAGGGCTGGTGTGCCCTAGGAGCAGAGGAAACTAGATAGAGGAAAGCCACCCCCACCCAGACGCCACGGTGTGTGCCTCCCCCAGCAAGACTGGCCTAGTTGTCCAGCTGGCAAGCAACCTGGAATATCCTGGGACACGGCAGGCTGGGGTGAGTTTCAGAGCCACTGCCCCTCTTCAGTGGGCGACCCAAGTCTTGCCACGTACATGCCACCTCCTAGCCAAGGTACTCAGGAGACAGGCTTTCTGGCCTAGAATAGTGGAGCTTCCAGGGGGATGCCTAAAGGCTAGCCCAGTCCAGTGGGCCCTCAGAAGTATGTTTTCCAAAGTAGGGCTCATCCAGAATTCAGGAGTAGAACTGTCCATGTGGATGGGCATGAATGCCGAGGAGGGAACTCGGAGGCCCTCTGGAGAACCCCGGGCTGGGGGAGTTGCCCAAGTACAGGGATAGTCAGTAAATGCCATGCACATGAAGGAGGGGGATGGTTGTGCGTTCTTTCAAGTGACAGCTCCAGAGGCTCAAAGGGCTGCTGTCCAGGGCTTCAAGCTGAGGATGCCCTGGCCATTGACCTCTGTGTTTTAGGAAGATTACTCCCCTCCTTCCCAAGGCCCCATCCACCTCCTTCCCTTGACTCCTGGGACAGGAAGTTGGCCCTGTTCCCAGGAGGGAAGCAGGAGGCCCTGGAGGGGGTTGGAGTATGTGTTGGGAGGGGGCCTCCTGTCCAGTCCTCAGGCCTGAGCCAGCCGCAGAGGACAGGAAGAAGAGCCAGGCACGGGCGAGCCATGAAGGTAGTGCTCAGGCTTGGGTGGGGACGCAGGGTGGCGTGGAGGTCCAGGCCCGAGGAACTAGGGTCCAGGGTCAAGCCTCAGGTACAAAGTTAGGGACCAAGCCAGGGTCCAAGGGCTGTCTGGAACAACTGGGGTTCTCAGGAAGACCTTCTGTGCCTTGGACTGCGACAGGATGGAGCCCTCCTGTGGACAGTTAAGCCTCTGGCTGAAACGTAGTGGTGGTGTGGGGGGAACATGATCCTTTTCCTACTTGACAAGGAAGCTGGCCTTCATTCCCACTTTTCCTCACTCTCAGGATCCTGTCCTGGGCTACCCTGGGTATTGGTTCCCAGCTCCATTCCCTCCCCACTGGAAGTCCCAAGGGAGTATATGAGAGTTCAGGCTGAGATTGGCTGGGACACAGTGTTCCCCACTGGCCCAGGAACCCTGCCCTGAGACCTGAATTCCCACCCCACCAGAGAATGATTCCAGGCCCGGATCTCAGGTCACAGATCCCTGCAGATCCCAGCATAGGGTGGGCCACTGGGTGGGAGGTGGCTCCAGACGGGAGGGGGGGAACCAAAGATCCTAGGCTGACACTCCCAGCAGGGTAGATCCTGGGAATCTGATCTCCTGGCCTCCCCCACATCCTCCCCCCCCCCACTTCCTGGAGCTTCGACCTGCCCCCTTCCCGCCTGCACTTCCCTCCACTTCCAGGGCCAGGCTTCTGCTCGCATCAGCCAGACAGCCTCCCCTCCGCCCAGGGGAAGCGGCTGCCTCGACAGGCTGCTTCCAGGAAGCCCCAGGCCAGGCCCCAGCATTGTTCAGGCCCTACGGCTGGCTGCGCAGCCAGCCCGACACCATGAAGTCAAGCGGCCCCGTGGAGAGGTTGCTCAGAGTTCTGGGGCGAAGGGACAGCAGCCGGGCCACCAGCAGGGTAGGAATGCCCACCGACTGGGCAAAGGTAGGGCAGGGTGGAGGTGTGGATAGTGGGGAAGGGGGCAGTACTCAGGTCAGAGCCTCTGCAGTTTCAGCCTCTTCTGTCTGCCCCTCCCCTGACTAAGCACCCCCTGGTGCCTCTGCCCCCCCTGGAGTGGACAGGGTGTCGCTTGAGCAGATTTTTGCATTTAGAGTGAATCCGATCTGTCTTGGGCCCGCTATCCCTTTCCTGGCTTGAGCCTGCCCCAGCCCTGGGGTCCTGGCTCCCCAAATCTAAGTCTCAAGTCCACTTCACTGGGGGACTGTGACAGGCGCTACTATGCCGAAGCCCCAGCGTAGGGCTCAGAAGCCTGGGAGAAGCGAGGTGGGAAGGAGGCCAGGTCCCCGGCTACTACTCTAAGTAGCAGGTTGCTTTCTAATGATGTCATCTGCACATGATGTTATCGCCGAGTGTGACCTCGTGTCCTGGTGGATCCCACCTCTGTGTCCAGCCCAGAAGAGTTCCAAGGACAGTCAAGGGACCGGAGCTGCTCCTGGACCTTCCAGCACTACCTTTCCTCCCTCCTCAGCCTTCAAAGTAGCTAAGGGCAACATGACATAAGGCTACAGTGGGCGGGTCGGTCCAGGGAGGAGAGGTTTCTGCAAGAACTGGAACCCAGAGGAGAAAATTGGGTAAAAGAGGTATAGCACGAACCAGATGTGGTGGCGCACACCTTTGATCCCAGCACTCGGCAGGCAGAGGTAGGAGGATCACCGAGAGTTCGAGGCCACCCTGAGACTCCATAGTGAATTCCAGGTCAGCCTGGCCTAGAGTGAGACCCTACCTTGAAAAAACCAAAAAGGGCCAGGTGTGGTGGCGCACGCCTTTAAATCCAACACTTGGGAGAGGCAGAGGTAGGAGGATCGCCATGCGTTCAAGGCCACCCTGAGACTACATAGTGAATTCCAGGTCAGCCTGGGTCAGAGTGAGACCCTATCTCAAAAAAAAACAAAAAAGAAAAGAAAAACCATGGAGGGAACTTGTCCCGCTGACAGGATGGTTGGAGTGACCTGGCAATGGGAGGGGCCTGGGAGGCCTGGGCAATGGGAAGCATCTGTTTCTGGCCTCACTGGCCCCCCCTCCTCATTGAGTGCTTGACTCCCTCTAGAACCTCACAGCTGACACATGCAGAGGCGGCTGGGCGGCTGCGCTTCTGTCCCCACTGCTATTCCTCCCTCCAGCATTGCCACCTCCCCCTTACACAACCGCTGCCTGCCGCCTCAATGCACAAAGAGTAAACATGTTGTTCTGGCCGTGGGGGAGGGGAGCTCGTCAGCTGTCAGGAGCCTGGGGACACGGGAAGCCTGGGGTGCAGGACTGTAGCCAGCCTGGGTGTTTCTGGACCTCCAGCTCACTTTGTACTAAGAGCTTCGTCTAGGGAGGACAAGATTCCTGAGGAGAGTCAGTGGATGCCCCCACACGGCCAGGAGAGCCCCCCCCCCCCCCCCCGGCATCTGAAGTGGCCCTGACAACGGCATCACATAGCAGGGCCACGTGAGGGGCCTAAGGGATCCCTTAGGGAGGAGCTGGCCCAGCCAAGGTGACGCAAGGGGTCACATTCCAAGCCCTGTAGAGGACAGGCCCCATGACTTCCCTGAAACAGCTGCAGCCAAGTGTGTCTGAGCGTTTGGAGGCTTGGGGATGGCGGAAAGGAAAGCAGCGTGGTGCTAAGTCAAGATCTCTGGCCAGACCTAGAGATGGGCCTGCTAGGAACTCATACCTCCGTCTGTCTGTCCCTCCAACCACAGCCCAGGAAAGCAGAGCCACACAGTTTTCGGGAGAAGCTTTTCCGGAAGAAGACTCCAGTGTGTGCAGTGTGTAAGGTGACCATCGATGGGACCGGAGTGTCATGTAGAGGTGAGGTGTTCTGCCCTGTGACATGGCCCTCCATTCCGCATCACAGTACTCTGGCTCCTGGGCAGGCAGATTCACACCAAACACGGTACCGCACGCAGCTCCCCCACCAGGCACCTTCCAGAGTGCTGGCTCCCCAAGACATACCCTTCCACAACTCAGAAGAAGGGACTCTCCAGCACCTCTCCATCCTGACTTGTGACTGGAGGCTTCCTTCCCTCTTTTTTATTTATTTATTTATTTTGGTTTTTTTTTGAGGTAGGGTCTCACTCTGGTCCAGGCTGGCCTGGAATTCACTATGTAGTCTCAGGGTGGCCTTGAACTCTCAGCGATCCCCCTACCTCTGCCTCCCGAGTCCTGGGATTAAATGTGTGCACCACCACACCCGGCTCCTCACCTCCATTCACCCCACAACACAACTCTTGGCTCCCTCCCCTGACTGCACAGTGCACACCCGGCTCCTTCCCTCTTCTTCCTCACCTCCATTCACCCCACAACACATCTCCTGGCTCCCTCCCCTGACTGCACAGTGATACCCATGCCACACTCTTGCCCCACACTCACCCTGCCTGGCTCCCCCATCTGGCCAGTCCAGTACAGACAGCCCCAGAGTCCCAGGGTTAGCTTCCAGAACAGCCTCTTTCACTGGCCCCGCAGGCTCCTGCTAACCCCTCTCCTCTTCCCCTCTCTAGTCTGCAAGGTGGCAACCCACAAGAAATGTGAAGGCAAAGTGAGTATGGGGTTCTCTGTGGTGGGGGCAGAATCCTTCCTCCTCCCCAGATAAGTTTCTCCAGCCACACTGGCATCCACCTTCCACCCTTTCCCCTGCCATCTGTGGGGACCCCCTCCTGGGTGGCAGGGGTGTTGTGCTGGGCCCTTTAAGAAACACCCTACTCCACCCCTGGTGGGCTGGCCCAGGCGGGTGGACAGTGAGACAGCGTTTGTCTTGGTGCTGTGCCCAGGCTGCAGCTGGCGAGAGGATGGGGGGTGGGTAAAAGGAGGAGAATGAGGAGGAGGAAGGGTGGGGTGGGTGGAGAGGGAGCAGGATTTTAAGAGACAGGGCACCCGGATGGGCCGTGCCTTCCCTCTGGGAAAGGGTCCCCACGATGCCTGGGTGGGTCTTATTCTGGGTGCTAGAAGGACTGGGCCCTTCCAGGTACACACTGTAGATGGCACCCACTGTCCACTGGGGCCCTGAGGCAGCTCCATCTCTGAGGAGGGCTCATGAGCCGCCTCCTGAGGTGCAGGGAGGTGGTCCCAGGCCCTCAAGCTAGCTTAGGGGATCTGTGTGCCCAGGGGCGGGGTCTCCCGGTGAAAGAGGCCAGTGTCCGCCCCTGGCCATGGCCTGCCTGCATGGGTCTATATATAACTCCTGTCCTGTAGCTAGATGAATGGGGGTCTGTGCGGGCAGGGGGCTGAGAGCCAAGAGCAACAAGTGGGGGACCTGAGGGGCGGGGGACTGAGGGACCAGAGGGGAGGCTGTCTTAAATAGAGGGACCGACACTGGAAGGGCGCTCATCGGGTGACAGCCCGTCCGCCTTCCTGCTGCAGCCAAGGGAGCCCTGTTCACCAGGAGCTCAGCCTCTTATCCCATCTCCTTCCAGGTGACTTCATCCTGTCAGGCTGTGCCCCCTGCCGAGGTGGTGAGTGTGCTCTGGGCAGGGACACACGGGGAAGGCAATGGATCTAACTGGATGTCCAGAGGCCTGGTGGCCTCAGAAAGGGTCCTCGCAAGGTTACCTAGAACAGAATGCTGTTGTTATCGGCCCTCCTGGGCAGATAGACGTTCCCGAGCCCTCAGCTGTTCTCGTCCACTAGGGCCTGCTGGGGGACTGGACTCCTTTCTTTTCGTTCAGGGAGGTGGACACTGACCTGCCCTCCGCCCACTCCCTCCTGACTACTCTTGCCCCCTGTCCTAACCACTCCCACTTTCTCCCCACCTCCCTCTAGCGGCGAAATACAGCCCCAGTCCGGCGCATTGAGCACCTGGTAAGGGACGCTGTGGGTGGGCAGGTGGGGTGGGAAGGGAGGCAGGTAGCCCTGGGAATAAGGACCTAGGTTTCGTGAGGACCCAAAGTATGTGGAACTTGGGCCAGGAAGCCTAGAAGAGATGCATCCAAGGAGATGTCCAGACACGGTTTTTCACCCACCAGGGCTCCACCAAGTCTCTGAACCACTCAAAGCAGCGCAGCACCCTGCCCAGGTGAGTGAGGGCGCCAGGATGAGCCCGCGGCATGGTCCCTGAGCGGAACCCCCTGGGACAGCCCCAAGCGCTCCTCTTCTGTCCGGATCCACCCGCCCCCCAACACTCAGCAGACCTCCCCGGCGCGAGCGGGATAGTCCCCCGGGGCGCCCCGTGCGGTCCCTCGGCTCCCCGAGTCAGCTTTGCCGCCCCCGCAGGAGCTTCAGCCTGGACCCGCTCATGGAGCGGCGCTGGGACCTGGACCTCACCTACGTGACCGAGCGCATCCTGGCCGCAGCCTTCCCCGCGCGGCCAGACGAGCAGCGACACCGGGGCCACCTGCGCGAGCTGGCCCACGTACTGCAGTCCAAGCACCGGGACAAGTACCTGGTGAGGGGCGGGGCGGGGCGGGGCTGGCGGGGGTCAGCCAATGGGAGGGCCGGGAGGCTCGGCTGGGCGAGGCGGCTGGCTGACGTCATCCCGGAGGCGAGGCCACCAGGGGGCGGAGCCAGTGGGACCCGGACTGGACCTGAAGTTTGGCCGAAAGAACTTTCCGAGGAGAAAATGCGGGAGTTCTCCTCTGTGACAGCTAGCCCCCTGCATTAGCAGTTCTCTTGGTTAAGAGCAAGGAACCTCCAGCGCGCCTGGGTGTCCAAAGTCGCCTTCATCTAAAGCCACCCTCCCTTTATTTCAGCTCTTCAATCTTTCAGAGAAAAGGCATGACCTGAACCGCCTGAACCCCAAGGTAGGAGGGGAAGTGGCCTGCCTGGCCACCAGGCTGAGCCAACTCCGCCTATACGGCCCCAGCCCCCTTGTCATTAAGTGTAGCAACTGGCATCCATTCACTGTTAAGCATCCTTCCATATGTCATACTACGTGAAACGTAGGTCCAGCAGGTCTTCACCCCACAGTGTGGCTAGACCACCACAAGGCCCCTCACCTTGCTCCGAGTCCTGTACCGTGCTCCCCTCTCTCTGCTTTGGCCACCCCACCAGCGCCGCCCTGCGTTTCCACAGGTCCAGGACTTTGGCTGGCCTGAGCTGCACGCGCCCCCTCTGGACAAGCTGTGTTCCGTCTGTAAAGCCATGGAGACCTGGCTCAGCGCCGACCCTCAGCACGTGGTCGTGCTCTACTGCAAGGTGAGCGCGAACCTTGGGGTGGAAGAGCCAGGGCAGCCCCAGCCGCGGACCCTGCAGGCCCGCCCTCCATCCCCGTTTTTCTCTGTTTCAGGGGAGCAAGGGCAAGCTCGGGGTCATCGTCTCCGCCTACATGCACTACAGCAAGATCTCCGCAGGGTAAGGTGCCCCCCCCCACCCCCCGCGCAGCCCAGTCCCCGCAGCCCTTCTGCGGCCGGCTCTGGTCCAAGAGCCCCTCGTTGTAAATTCGCCATTTTCACCTCTATGTCCCCTTGGGCCCTCTCCAGGGGCGGGGCTGGGTTAGCTTCCTTGGGCTGTCACAACAAAATGCCTCACAAACTAGGTGGTTTAAAATAAGAGAACTCAATTGAGTCCTAGTTGTGAAGGGTTGAAATCCAAAAATCAAGGTGTGAGCAGAGTGTTGTTCTCTCGGTGACTCTGGGTAGACTCCTTCCTTGCCTCTTTCCAGCTTCTGGTGGTGGCTGGCAATCCTTGGCAGCTCTTGGCTTACAGCGGCATCACTCCAGCCTCTTCCTCCATCGCCACACGGTGTTCTCTCTGTGCGTCTGTTTCTGTGTCTCCTCTTCTTTTACAAGGACCAATCACCCTGGACTAAGGGCCACCTTGCTCCTGCATGATTTCATCTTAACCTAACTAATCATGTCTGCAGAGACCCTATCTCTAAATAAGATCACATCCAAGGTACATACTCTGATGGGGGAGACACAATTCAACTCAATCCATCACATTGTCTTACTGTCCCATTTTACAGATGGGAAAAGTAAAGTTCAGGGAACAATTGCCTGAGACTCAACAAGTAGGAAAAGGGACTACTCTGTAGGGTTTCTAGTTCTCTTTCCCACCACTGGGGGCTCCCTCCAGAAGGAGGGGGGGGTCCCATCTTTCCTTCTTCCCTGGGGCTTAGGCATGGGAGGCTAGGATGGGACAATCCTCTTAAGCTCCCACACCTGCCCTGCTCTCCCTCAGGGCAGACCAGGCACTAGCTACTCTCACCATGAGGAAATTCTGCGAGGACAAAGTGGCCACGGAACTGCAGCCGTCGCAGCGTCGGTAAGCAGCCTGGAGGGGATGGGCCGAAGCTTGGCTGAGGCAGCACACCTGAGTCCCGCAGCCTCCTAAGAGTCAAGTGCTGTGCCGAATGTTGAGAATTCAGGAAAAAAAAAAAGGACTGCCTGTCATGGCATTCCCATGCTAGTGGAACCCAAGGCAAGAAGCCGTGAACAGACTAGATCACTTTGGCTAGTGCCCCAGCTATGACGAAAAGAAACCGGAGCCTTGGGATTAAGATGGACTTTCAGGACAAGCAAAGGCTACCTCCATAGCATGAAGCAGAGGTCTGGAGCAGCTTCTCAGGCAGAGGGCCCGGCTCGTACAAGACCTTTGAGGCAGTAAGAGGAGTGGAGGTTAGATGCTGGGAGATGAGAAGACAGTGCTGAGGAGAACGGGGGGCCTTCCAAGGTGGGCGGCGAGTGTGCACAGTGGAGAGGGTACACAGAGCTCTCTAGAGCAAGGAGCTGAGCTGGTGATCTCCTGGACCTTCTCACCAGGTACGTCAGCTATTTCAGCGGGCTGCTGTCTGGCTCCATCAGAATGAACAGCAGCCCCCTCTTCCTGCACTATGTGTGTGTGCCTGTACTCCCGGCCTTTGAGCCCAACACGGGTAAGTCCACCTGAGACGCAGTCCTTGGGGACAGCCACATCCCACCCCACCTCACTCAGCGCCCCTCCTCCCACCCCTCCAGGCTTCCAGCCCTTTCTCAAGATCTACCAGTCCATGCAGCTTGTCTACACATCTGGAGTCTAGTGAGTGCTCTGTTCCCAGGCCTCTGATACCCACCTGCTTGGACAGGACCCCTTCTGTCCGCTGGGTGCCTACTTCCCCAGCCTTCTCCGGCCTGGCCTTCCAGCTCCAGCCACTGTACCCGAAAGCCTGTCCCAACCTAGAACCTACTGTGCAGTCTTTCCCGAGGGCCAAAGTGTCCCCAGGTGCCTCTGGCTTCACTCTGCCTTCTCCCTGTCCCACAGTCACATTGCGGGCCCTGGGCCCCAGCAGCTCTGCATCAGCCTGGAGCCAGCCCTCCTCCTGAAAGGCGACGTCATGGTGAGTGGGTCCTAGTAATGAGAGGCCTGGGGTTAGGGGACAGAACCAGCTGTCCTTCCAGCGCATAGTCACCTGACAAGTTATCACTTCAAGCTGGATTGGAAGGCCAAAAGGAAGCCCCCGGCACCCCACATGCTCAAAGAGGGAGGGGTCACGTTGAGGTTGGGTCAAGGCAGGAGCTGTGACCAGGCAGTCATCAGGGTCAAGGCACAGAGAAGACTAAGTGACCATGAAAATCTGACCCCTGCCCTCCTCCAGGTAACCTGCTATCACAAGGGTGGCCGGGGGACAGACCGAACCCTTGTGTTTCGAGTCCAGTTCCACACTTGCACCATCCACGGACCACGGCTCAACTTTCCCAAGGACCAGCTGGATGAGGCCTGGGCAGGTGAGTCAGAGGACACTGTAGTGGCAAGTGGACAGGGAGGGGACGCTGGCAGGGCCTGGCTCCTCACTGGCCCCTCCCCACAGATGAGAGGTTCCCCTTCCAAGCCTCAGTGGAATTTGTCTTCTCCTCCAGTCCTGAGAAGATCAAAGGTAAGAGCGGGGACTTAGACGAGGTGCGGGGGGGTGGGGGCGAAGGTGGTATGTCCCCTGCTCCTCAATATCTGGATGGCTTCCCACAGGGAACACCCCACGTAATGACCCGTCCGTCTCTGTGGACTACAACACCACAGAGCCTGCTGTGCGCTGGGACTCTTACGAGAATTTCAACCAGCACCATGAAGACAGTGTGGATGGTATGTGGACGGTGGGGTGGGTGGGAGGCACCCTAGAGTCTCAGCTCTCTCCCACTCCTTAATGACTCTCTCTTATCCACTCAGGTCCCTTGGCCCACACGCAGGGGCCCCTGGATGGCAGTCCTTATGCCCAGGTGCAGAGGGCCCCCCGCCAGGCCCCACCAGCGCCCTCTCCGGAGCCACCCCCACCTCCCATGCTCTCTGTCAGCAGTGACTCTGGCCATTCATCCACGCTGACCACAGAGCCAGCTGCCGAGTCCCCCGGCCGGCCACCTCCGACAGCTGCTGAACGGCAGGAGCTGGACCGCCTCCTGGGAGGCTGTGGGGTGGCCAGTGGGGGCCGAGGAGCCGGGCGTGAGACAGCCATCCTTGATGATGAAGAGCAGCCCCCTGTGGGGGGAGGCCCACCCCTGGGCATGTATACAGGCCACAGGCCTGGACTCAGTCGCCACTGCTCCTGCCGTCAGGGCTACCGGGAGCCTTGTGGGGTCCCCAATGGGGACTACTACCGGCCCGAGGGAACCTTGGAAAGGCGGCGGTTGCCCTATGGAGGCTATGAAGGGCCCCCACAAGGCTACGCTGAGGCCTCTATAGAGAAGAGGCGCCTGTGCAGATCCCTGTCTGAAGGGCCGTATCCCTACGCACCCGAGCTAGGGAAACCAGCCAATGGGGACTTTGGCTACCGCCCAGGCTACCGGGAAGTGGTGATCCTGGAAGACCCTGGGGTGCCTGCCATATGCTCATGCCCAGCCTGTGACGAGAAGCCGACCCTGCCTACGGCTGCCCTATATGGACTGAGGCTGGAGAGAGAGCCTGGAGAGGGGTGGGCCAACGAGGCAGGAAAGCCTCTCCTCCGCCCGGTGCGGCCCGGACACCCACTGCCTCTGCTGGTGCCTGCCTGTGGGCATCACCATACCCCGATGCCTGACTATAGCTGCTTGAAGCCACCAAAGGTGGGCGAGGAGGGGCATGAGGGCTGCTCCTATGCCATGTGCCCTGAAGGCAGGTATGGGCATCCAGGGTACCCTGCCGTGGTGACCTATGGCTATGGAGGAGCAATTCCCAGTTACTGCCCAGCTTATGGCCGGGCACCTCACAGCTGTGGATCCTCAGGTGAGGGCAGAGGGTATCCAAGCCCTGGTGCCCACTCGCCACGGCCTGGCTCCATTTCCCCGGGAAGCCCTCCCTACCTGCAGTCCAGGAAGCTGAGCTATGAGATTCCTACAGAGGAGGGCAGAGTACCAGCTGACAAGTACCAGCTGCCCAGGCACATGGCCTCAGCAGGACCCTTGGCATCTGCAGGTGAGGGGCACTGCAGTGGGGGTGTCTAGGGCGGTGGAGGGTTCTGGACGGTGATGCTGAAGCCAAGGGGGCAGGGATGGGAAGGAACTAAGCCAGACAGAGAGCTGGCTTCTGTGCTCACAGTTCTTCCTCTCCCCCTCACCAGAGTCGCCGGAGCCAGTGTCCTGGAGGGAGGGCCCCAGGGGACACAGCACGCTGCCTCGGTCTCCCCGGGATGCCCAGTGCAGTGCCTCTTCAGAGCTGTCTGGTCCCTCCACACCCTTGCATACCAGCAGCCCAGTCCAGGGCAAGGAAAGGTACACTGGGGGGGGGGCTCCTCAGGCATGTCCTCATTCAAGCAGGAAGTGCTCCTGGCATGGGGAGTCAGAAGCAGGTGCTCCCTGACCACCTGCCCTTCGCCCCCGCAGCACTCAACGGCAGGACCCCAGGTCTTCCTCCTTGGCAGCCCCTCAGAGACTGAGTCCTGGCGAGGCCTTAACTGCTGTTGCCCAGGGAGGCACTGAAAAGGCTCCTGAGATGCCAAGCAGCAGTGGGCCTGAGGCCCCAAGCCCTAGTTCCTTCTCCCTGACCTCTTCACCCAGCTCACCCAACGGCTGGCCTCAGGAAAGGAGCCCTGGTGGCCACTCGGACAGATCCAGTCCTCGGGGCCCTGTGCCTACCACCCTGCCTGGCCTCCGTCATGCCCCCTGGCAGGGCCCTCGGGGCCCCCCAGACAGTCCAGACGGGTCCCCGCTCACCCCTGTGCCTACTCAGATGCCCTGGCTGGTGGCCAGCCCAGGAGCCTCCTCAGAGCTCACCCACGCCTGCCTTCCCCGTGGCTGCCTCCTATGACACCAGTGGCCCCGCTCAGCCTCCACTTCCAGAGAAACACCACCTGCCCGGGCCTGGCCAACAGCCAGGACCCTGGGGTGCAGAACAGTCATCGCCACCAGCCAGAAGCACCAGTCACCACGTCACCTTTGCACCGCCGCTCCCAGATGTCACTCAGCCCCCAGGTATAAGGACCTCCATCCAGAGGATGGGGCAACCCTGAAAGAACACCCACTCTTCCCAGAGAGGAGCACTGGGGAGCCCTGGCGTCTGAGCACAGTCCCTTCCTACCCTAGAGCCCCCTTCACAAGACAGCCAAAACAATGTTAAGTTCGTCCAGGATACATCCAAGTTCTGGTACAAGCCACACCTGTCCCGTGATCAAGGTGAGTTGTCAAGTGTCTGATTCCTACCCCTCCGCCAGGGTCTGCCATGGCTGCAAGTCCTTGCTAGTGGGACCCTTGGCTCCTCTCCGCTCACTTGCCCTGGGCTGTGCTGCCACTGTTGGGATAGGAGGCTGTGTGGGGCCCACTCGGCCACCCTGCAAACTTCTGCCCTCACCCTTCCTCCCCCACAGCCATTGCCCTACTGAAGAACAAGGACACTGGGGCCTTCCTGATCAGGGACAGCCACTCATTCCAAGGAGCCTACGGGCTGGCCCTCAAGGTGGCTACGCCCCCACCTAGTGCCCAGCCATGGAAAGGTACACAATGCCCAAGGAATGGAGTATGGCGAGGTAGAGGCAGGGTAATTATTGGGAGTTAGGGTGGGGCCATGGGACACCTCCATGGAAGGGAGGGGCAAGAAAAGCCTGCAAGAGGAAGAGGAAAGAGTCCCCATCAGCAGGGAAGCCGGGATCTCTGAAGCCTGACCCTCCTTGCGCCTCCCTCCTGTCAGGAGACCCATCAGAACAGCTGGTTCGGCATTTTCTCATTGAGACTGGGCCCAAAGGGGTGAAGATCAGGGGCTGTCCCAGCGAGCCCTACTTTGGTGAGCAGGGGGAGCCTGGGTTGGTCTAGGGAGAGGCCCCCGGCCGGTGGAAGTGAAAACCAGGGCCATCTGGGCTCCTCCGGACATTTCTCCCCTCTTCCCCAACAGGTAGTCTGTCCGCCCTGGTCTCCCAACACTCCATCTCCCCCATCTCCCTGCCCTGCTGCCTGCGCATTCCCAGTAAAGGTGGGTGATCTGTCTGTACTTCTCTTATCACCCCTGTAGGCAAATGCAGAGGTCCTGGCCCCCAGCCTTCCCTCGGTATGGCCGAGGGAATCCAACGTCTAGGGATGCCTCCCCACCCGACCTTCCCTGGTTGCCCTTCTTTCCCTCAGATCCTCTCGAAGAAGCCCCAGAGGCCCCCGTGCCCACCAACATGAGCACAGCAGCAGATCTCCTGCGACAGGGCGCAGGTAGACACGTCCCCTCCCTCCCTGGGTGCCAGGGGGGATGCTGTAGATTCAGTGCAGGGCCACTGACAGGCTTGTTTAACCCACAGAGGCAGGAGGTGGGAAAGGGGGCCTCCGCCAGGGCGTTCAAGGATTAGCATGGGAATCGCAGCAGGGGAACAGGGCAGAATTTAAGACTACAGATCCTCAGGCCCCCGCCCCCCGTGTGCCTTGCCTTAGACCCCAGCCTTTCTAACTCACCACAGTATGATTGTCGAGCACTGACAGCACTGGTCAGGGAAAGTGCTGGTGAAAGAGACTGTGGACTGGGAGGGCAGAGGGTGACTGAGGACCTGACAGCTGGCAAAGCTGTGTTCACTCCTCCACCCACTTCCTGCCCCTTAGCCTGCAGTGTGCTCTACCTGACCTCAGTGGAGACAGAGTCACTGACTGGGCCCCAAGCTGTGGCCAGGGCCAGTTCTGCAGCTCTGAACTGCAGCCCCCGGCCAACACCAGCAGTTGTCCACTTCAAGGTCTCAGCGCAGGGCATCACATTAACAGACAACCAGAGGAAGTGAGTATAAGCCCCCGTCCTGTGGAACCCTAGTAAGGTCCCTGGGGGCCTGGATTTCGACAGGACTTTCCTTCCCCACCTCTTTCCACACAGGCTCTTCTTTCGCCGCCATTACCCCGTGAGCAGCATCACTTTCTCTAGCACTGACCCCCAGGACCACAGGTGAAGCTCCAAGCCTCCCCCACACCCACAGTCCCCACCAGGCCCAGCCCATTTCCTCTCAGGAACTGTGCTCTGGGCTGTAGTCCTTCATGGCTCTTCCTTTACAGATGGACCAACCCAGATGGGACCACCGCCAAGTAAGTCTCCCCTGTGAGCACCTCCATCCCTCCCAATCCTAGCATGAGTCACTCCACCATGGCCAGCAATATTCCTCCCTAGCCCCCCTCTGGAAGTGATGCAAAAGCCCCTCCCTGGCTTTGTCACCGTAGGATCTTTGGTTTTGTGGCCAAGAAGCCAGGAAGCCCCTGGGAAAATGTTTGTCACCTCTTTGCGGAGCTTGACCCAGATCAACCAGCAGGCGCCATTGTTACCTTCATCACCAAAGTTCTACTGGGCCAGAGAAAATGAAGGCCACACGCTCCGAGCCCACATCAACACTGCGAGCTCCCAGCGCCCCACAGCCTCACTGCCCTGGCCTGGATCCAGGAGCTTCAGGTGCCCACACTCCTCCCAAAAAGGGGGAGTGCCACCAGTCCTGGCCACTGCTCTTCCCACCCCCAGCCCGCTAAGCTAAGTGGAAGGGCCCATGAGATGACCTTGCACGTTGAGCAGATGGCAGAGACGTGTGTGAGGGGTGAGGGGATATCAACAATCGAGCCCTGGAGGGGATCTGCACAGCTCCGCTTGAAGAACGTCAGCTGTAGAGGGAAGGGACCCTGCCAGCTCCACCCCGCCGTGCAGGCCCCAGTACAGTGGAGAGAGGGGAGAGGTGTGTGAGCGAGTCACTCCTTCCGCCTCCCCTCTGAGCAGAGATCAGTGGGATCACATGAACAGAGGAGAAAAAAAAAAAAAGAGAGTCTATTTTTGTGTAATAATAAAGAATTTCTATAAACTTTCAGGAGTTGATAGTTATTCACAGGAAAATCGAAGGCTTGTGTCTCTCAGAAGCATACCTACACTTCCTGTGGGCATCCCCTGGAGGGCATAAGAGTGACCCATAGATACCCTGGGACTGTGTCCTCCGCTGCCCGTACCCGCTAGCCCTGTCCTTCTGCGCTGGGGGAAAGGATTCCTATCTGGCTGTCCTGATAAATATGGAAACTCCATCTTTATTGGCTGTATAAACATCTCTGATCTGTACATACATTTCAAACATTGTAGTGAGGGGCCTGAAGGGAAGACCAAGTAAAGCCCCAACAGGACAACACTGGGCCCACCTTCCGCACGGCCCTAACCACTCTGTGCAAACCAAGGCCAACAGCTCCTGCCTGCCTGCCTGCCTGCCTTCCTTCCCTCTGGTACAAGGAAGGGCTAAAGAGCAGAGGGGAGGAGCTAACATGGCTGGAGGGTGGATCTACGTAAGTGCTGGAATTAAACACTGAAGCAAAACAGGCAACTGGCACAAGCAGCAAGACGGGGGAATGGGGCAGGTGAAAGGGGAATGAGAGGCTGAGCTGCTCCTCTGGGCACCCAGCAGCAGCATGGCGCATGCCCCAGTGCCTGAGCCTCCACCCAGGAAGCCAGGACCTCCTGAAGGGAGAGCAGTCAGGGAGACGGGAGTGAAGGCCGCAGCCCCTGGCCACGACATGGCCCCTTCCTCTCACACACATACTGAGCACCCTGTGTGTGGACAGGTGGGGGCAGCCAGGCGCAGGCTTTCTGTGGGATAATAGTGCCTGCCCAGGCAGGAGGACATCTCTCCAAGGAAGTAATGGAGATCTCAGAGGAGCCTTCTCGGGTCAACAGCCAGTGAAAGGAGAGATGGCCAAGATAGACCCCCTAGCCCAGCCAGGGGGAGACAGCAGCAACTGGCTCACAAGATGAGGATAGGGAATGAAAAAGAGAATTCAGGGGAAAGAGGTGGTAAGTAGGAGACAGGCTGCCTCAACTCCACCCTCTGCAAAGTGTCATGCCCAAATAGCAGCCGAGATGGTCTCTCACGCCTCTCTACTCACACAGGGCCAGTGAGAGAAAGGGGGATCCAGGTGCCCACTGAGCAAAACAAGAGGGACCCTCCCATATACCAACACTGTTCTTTGGGTCCGATCCTGTCCAACTAGGGGCTCTGGGCTTGAGCCCAGAGACCGAGGATAAAGGGGGCCCTGGCTCAGAAAGGTGGAGCCTGACCAGGGCCTGGGCTATCGGGAAGAGCGATGCTCCCCCCAGCCAGGGCCTGCTGGAGAGCAAACCCCAGGGGAGGGCAGAAGGGAGGACACAGAGGGAGGAGGGGAAGGTATGAGGAGCCCCTAGCCACTCAAGGGATGCAGGTCCACTTTCACTTTTTCCCCACAGCTCAGCATTCCAATGGTGGGGAAGAAGCCTCCGGAAGGGACAACCGCATCCTTCTTCCCGATGATCTTGCCATTCCGGGTGAAGAAAACCTGGAAGTGGAAGTTGGAAGAAGGAGGAAATGGGCTCTAGCCTCTTCTCTGAGGATGTTGGAATTACCCGGACCTGAGGCCCTTCGCCCCCAACTCCCAGAATAGACTTTAGGAGACACTTGAGGCAATATGGAAAGTAACCATAAGAGGGCGTACTAAGGCTAGAAATCAGCCTTCAACCAAAGCCCAGGGTTCTTTCCAGGTCCTGTAACTTCAGGCCACCCCCAGATTTTGCGCCCTGCCACCCCCAGAACTCCAGAGTGAGCAGAAGACACCTTACTCACCACCACCTTCTTGCCCTCATGCTCCTGCTCGATCTCCTCCCCGTCTTCCTCCTCCTCCTCTTCCTCTTCTTCCTCTTCTCCTTCCTGATGCAGGTACATTACATTTCGGACATTGCGGACAGCCCGGGCAGTCGGAGACAGAATCACTGTGTCACAACTGTCATCGCTGTCCCCTAGGAGACAGGAAATGGGAGCTCCTGTGGTACCACACACCCTGTGCGCTGAGCAGCCTTGGCTGCTCCCTGACCCTACTCACCTTCACTGTCCAGAATGTAGTCCCGGGGGAACATGATTCCACAGCCCATGATGTCCCCTTTGTAACAGCGTGGCCCAAAGGGGTCCCCCACACCACTGCCATGGAAGATCTTCCCATCATCTGTTGAAGGGAGGGAAGAGGACACACTTGAAGAAGGGGCTGACATTACAACCCCCAAGGTGAGACACAAAGATGGCAGGTTTTTTTTTTTTTTTTTTTTTTTTTAAGTTTTTCAAGGTAGGGTCTCACTCTAGCCCAGGCTGACCTGGAATTCAGTATGTAGTCTCAGGGTGGCCTTGAACTCACAGTGATCCTCCTACCGCTGCCTCCCAAATGTTGGAATTAAAGGCATGCTTGTTTGTTTGTTTGTTTTTTAAGACACAATATCCATCAGCTTGAGGGAGAACTGGTCAGAAGAAAGGAGAGGGGCCCCAGGATGGTGAGCAAGCCAGAGAGGGGAGAGAAGAGGGGACACCAGGCACTAAGAATTTGTCTTCTCAAGAAAGCCCTACAGACTAAAAAAAGAAAATGAGCAATCTGCAGATCTGTAGGAAGGGCAACAGGGAGCCAGCTCAGAGGCCTGGAATGTCCAGTTTGGCCCCACTTTTCCCGGCCCTGGGATGAAAACCAGATGAGAAGAAAGCCCGAGCAGCCTGGGAAGGGAAGGAGAGTGTCCACATGTGAGGGAACAGGGGAATGAGTGTCCTTGTGTTCCTACCTCCCAAAACCCCCTCACCTGCATGGTACGCCACAGACCCTCTGCTCCAGCCAGGGTGCCTGTTCTTGGGATAATCCTGCAGCAAAAAGATAAAAATCTATGGTATCATGCACAAAAGAAGATAGCAGAAAGCAAGCTTTGGGAACAGGCTAGCCGCCTACACTGCAGGCTCTGGGTTGTGGAGAGAAGGAACACAGGAAAGTGCTTAGCTTCAAGGCCAGGGCCTCAGTTACTAGGCCTGTACTCTTACACAGCAGATACCTACAACTGTGCTGTCTCAGCTTCACTCCCCACCCCCTCCATGCACGCTCGCTTGTGTGGGTACACACACCCTACCTGGGTTTCCCCAGCACTTCTGGCACCAGCCCAACAATCCCAGACCTAGCAACTATATAGAGGGGGAAAAAAAAAAAAAGGCACACCTTCCGGGCCAGCCCCAAGGCGATGTAGCATTTCTCTCCAGGGTCCACAATCTCCACCTCAAAGTAGTGGCTGCGGGTACTCAGTGGGTGCCGGGCCTGGGCCAGCCCCACATCCACGATGCTCTTGCCTTTCCCCAAGTACTCCAGCAGCTGTGGGATAAGAAGTGAGGAATCATGGGTCAGGCTGACACCACCCTGGAAACCAGGTCCAAAGCACCCTGGTATCGGTTTCCTGGGTCTGACACAATCCCCTGGCTGAAAGGGAAAGAAACCCAGAATCTTAGAGGTACTTTGGAGAGACCTCAAAGTTTTATACAGGCAGGAAAGAACATGGATTGGGGGGAGGGGGGATCCTGGTGGGATGCCTCTCTTTGCTACCAGGCCACTGTGGAGGACACAAGAGCAGAGCAGCACAGTCATCCAGAGGCACACCACCAGGAAGCTCCATCCCTAGGCTGGGGTCTCTTTTCCTTAAATGACCTCCCAGCCTTTCCCTCTTAAAGGAGAGGTGAAGATGAGGCTGTGACAGGGGGCTTAATGGGAGATAGGGAGGATTCAGAAGTTAGACGGCCAGATATTTGGAGGAAGGGGACAGGCTCAGATGCCAATTCTGCCTGGATCAGACTGACTTCTCAAGATCTTTTTCATTTGCCTTGAACAAAGCTGTTCATCACTGGGTCAGGGAGATGCTGGAGGGAGCCAGGAACCCCCCAGAGAGCAACTTTACCTTTTTGTAATATGGGGAGAGGATAACATGAAGACAGACAGCAGGCCCTCGGTTCCCAGCCCTCACTCAGGCTAGGGCAGGGTATGGAGGCCGGAGAGGGGAGGTGAGTGCCCAGTTGGTTCTAGGACTCTTCACTGCTACATGATCCTGCCTAGGCATGACAGGGCAGCAACCCCCAATCTGGGAGGATTTACCTATCAGATGTCATGGTAACAGTGGGGCTATGACTCAACCCCATCCCCTTTAACCCCCCACCCTAGCACTGCCTGAGATTCCTTAATCCCATTTTAATTAGCCCAACTGTCCTTCAAGACTTTCTTCTACAGTCCCACCCCTGCAATCCTGCAAAAAGCGCTCCCTGAGGGGCTCCTCCACACGGGCCTTGGGACATGAGCCTCTCCTCAGCTCTCTGCAACATTCCTGCCTGAACAGGAAAGGAATTAAGCTCATGTGCATTAGTGTGAAAACCTGCTGTCTCCAGCAGACTGGTCCTACCTGGACATCTCCCTTCAGAGCGGGAAGGGAAGGTCGCAGATTCCTCAAGACCATGCTACTGTCCTCTTCCAAGAGAGGTGGTGCAGACGGGGGAAATGCCAGGGGGTGCATGAGACCCACCCTAAGCCCACACCCAGGCCCGGTGCATGCTGTCTGCAGCCCTTGCTATGCTCCTCAGTCTGGACTCCTGCTCAGCATCTCTCCTCAGTTAACCCCGGGAAGGTGGTTTGGTGCATATTAAGCTCATCCATCAAGCAGGCCACAATACACTCTCTCCATGCAGCACTGCAGAGCTGGATGGCGGACCCCACACGTGCCCTTGACCCATTGACTCTATTCAACTGGCCTCTGGAGGAAACAGAGTGTTCTCCAGTCCCATGACCAAAAGACCGTGAGCCTTGGGAAAACCCGCCCAACCATTCCCTCAGCCTCAACCCACAGAGGGCAGCTGCTGCAGTCCTAAGGACAGGGTGGGGATGCTTCCTAAGGCCAAGAGGCCAGAGGACGACCTGCCCTGACATGGAACTCCAACCCACGCCTACTGGCTCCCGCAGAGCACTGGGGAAGACTGCTGACGTCCTGGGTGACTGGCCCTGTGCCACAGGCCCTCTTCAAGAATGGAATTACCCTCACTCGGGGCAGCCACCCAAAATCAACGGCTCCTCTCCTGCTCCCAGCAAGCCCTCGGCAGCCTTCACCAGAGCAGGGAGGCCGCCTCCTCCACAGACCCTTTCCTGACTACAGGCAGGGCGGAGGCGCAGCACCAGGGTCTCAGTGCCTGGATCTGAGTGCTGACCTCTCAGTTTGCGCCGCGGCTGCTTCTTAGTTTGCAAGAGGCCAAGACCCGGTTCAAATCTGAACTCCTATTACTTAGTAGCCACTAACTTTGCACAAGTTACATTCACTTCTGTAAGTCTCTGTTTATCAATACTATTATTGCTATCTTTTTAAAAAATATATTTTTTATAGCTGGGCGTGGTGGCGCACGCCTTTAATCCTAGCACTCGGGAGGCAGACGTAGGAGGATCACCGTGAGTTCGAGGCCACCCTGAAACTACATAGTGAATTCCAGGTCACCCTGAGCGAGAGACCCTACATCGAAAAAGCAAAAAAAAAAAAAAAAAAAAAACAGGTAATGAGTAAATGAAGTGAGTTGCAAGGGCTTTTTAAAAATTTACATATATATATTTTTTTCTTTTCTTTATTTTTCTTTTTCTTTTCTTTTCGAGGTAGGGTCTCACTCTAGCTCAGGCTGACCTGAAATCCACTATGTAGTCTTAGGGTGGCCTCGAACTCACTGCAATCCTCCTACCTCTGCCTCCGAGTGCTGGGATTAAATGCATACGCCACCACGGCCAGCTTTAAAATTTTTATTTATTAGATAGAGAGAATGGGTGTGAAAGGGCTTCTAACCACTACAAACAAACTCCAGATGCATGTGCCACTTTGTGCATCTGGCATAATGTGGATACTGGGGAATCGGACCTGAGTCCTTAAGCATCGCAAACAAGTGCCTTACGGGCTAAGCCATCTCTCCAGCTGGGCAAGGGCTTTTTCTTGGGGGGGGGGGGGTTAAAGGTAGGGTCTCACTCTAGCCCAAGCTGACCTGGAATTCACTATGTAATTTCAGGGTGGCCTTGAACTCATGGTGATCCTCCTACCTCTGCCTCCCGAGTGCTGGAATTATTAAAGGTTTGTGCCACTATACCCGGCACCTTTTTAAAAATATTTTATTTATTTATTAAAGAGAGAGAGAGAGGCAGATAGAAAGAGAGAAGGGGCATGTCAGGGCCTCTAGCCACTGCAAACAAACTCCAGATGCATGCGCCCCTTATGCAGCTGGCTTACATGGGTCCTGAGGAATCGAACCGGGGTCCTTAGGCTTTACAGACAAACACCTTAATGCCTTAACAGCTAAGCCATTTCCCTAGCCCTGGCAAGGGCTTTTTGATAACAAACATTCTGCCTCCCCCACCTCAGGAAATGGGGGTTGGTTCTACTGCGACTACCAATCACAAAGAGGGGCATGGTCTTTCATTTCAACCCTTATCTCTAGCTAGCCTAGAACAACTGTTAAGACAAACCACAATGGACGTTTGTGGTGCCAGGGATCAAACCCAGGGCCTGTCTGCTAGGTAAGAGCTCTACCTCTGAGCTACCCCCAACTAGTACTCTTCTGTATTTTTTTAATTAAAATGTTTTGTTTATTTATTTGAGAGAGAGAGAGACAGAGGAAGAGGCAGAGAGAAAGAGATAATAGTCACGCCAGGGCCTCCAGCCCCTTCAAACAAACTCCAGACACATGTGCCCCCTTGTGCATCTTGGCTTACTTGGGTCCTGGGGAATTGAACTGGGGTCCTTAGGCTTCATAGGTAAACGCCTTAACTGCTAAGCCATTTCCCCAGCCCTCTTCTGTATTTTTGCTGAGGGTGGAAGAAACCCTTTCTTTTTGAAGGTCTCAAGAAACCCTGCCTCCTCCACCGGTGGGCTCCACACAGTCACTTAGTCAGCTGCAGATCAGAGCACAGAGCCTCTGTACGACCCTCCCCCCACCCCCACCAGCCAGTAGAGACACTAATCCCTCTCAACAGCAGCAAGGGAAGGCATAGCCCTGAGGACCTAGAAGGAGCTGAAACACAATCCAAGTTTAAGTTTCCAGCTCAAGCCCCAACAGAGCTTCCTCATGGGTTAGGTCTAGGGAGGGACCCTGGAGGGCTGGGGACTCATACACCTCCTTTTGTATACCAAAGCTGCTGCTGTCACTAAGGAGTTGTCAGGGAGCTCTGAACAGCAAACAAAGACAAACTGGGTCTAATTCCACACTGTATCGATAGTCCCCCACCCTCCGTACATGACCTCACTTGGCAAAGCCTGGGGAAGCAGTAATTCTTCAACATCCTCAGCCCTCTAAAGGTTTGGGGACTCTTAAAAACGAGAGCAAACTGAGGTCACAGAAGGCAGCAGAAGAATTCACTCAAGGGCCACGTCTGTCTATACAGAGACTTGGATCAAACAAGCCAACTAAACATTAGCAAATGTTGAATCTAGGATGTGGGTACATGGGTATTCACTATACTACTTGAAAGAAGAAAGAAAGAAAGAAAGAAAGAAAGAGAGAGAGAGAGAGAGAGAGAGAAAGAGAGAAAGAGAGAAAGAGAGAAAGAGAGAAAGAAGACATGCTCTACTCTGTGCATCTGGCTTTACATGGATGCTGGGGAATCGAATCAGGACCAGCATGCTTTGACAGGAAGCGCCTTTAACTGCTGAGCCATCTCCCTAGCTCCTGTTTGAAATGTTGTATAATGAAATTCTGGAGGGAGAAAACAAAGCCAGGTATCAAGTTTGCTCTTCTGTATTGGAAGAACCAGTGAGAAGGGAAGAGAGGATAACTGGGACCCCAAAGTGAGGAAGGGCTGAGAGCAACAGAGCAGCAAGACAGTTAAGTTAGTCATCTCGAAGGGCCTTAGCTAAAGACAAGAGTCTGGAAATTCCCAGGGGAGTAGGAATTTAAACCTGAGAACTCAAGTCAACTCATGAGGCAAAGAATGGAAGAGAGGAGACGACTAGCCTCAGAAGGGCAGGTTTGGTAAAAGCCCATGGAGATGCTCCTCCACTTGCCACAGGGGACACTTCAATGAACCCATCCTAAACTAACAACATCCCCCACTGAAAATGCACTAAGACTAGGGATGTGGCTCAGTTGGTAGAGTGACTGCCTAGCTTGCATGAGATACGGGGTCTGATCCCGAGTACCATACAGTACCATATGCCTGTAATCCCAGAACTCAGAGGTAGAAGTAGGAAGATCAAGAGTTCAAGGTCACCGGGTGCGGTGATGCAAGCCTTTAATCCCAGCACTGGGGGGGCGGGGGGGAAATCGCCAGGAGTACAGGCCATCCTGAGACTACAGAGTGAATTCCACAGCCTGGGCTAGCGTGAGACACTACCTTGAAAAAAACAAAATAATTAATTTTTAAAAAGAGTTCAAGGTCATCTCGGGGTACAAAATGAGCTCAAAAATCAGCCTGGAATACATAAGGAAGAGAGGAGCGGGAGGGGTGTCGGAAGGGAACACTGGCTACACTTTGCCCCCTAAACATTAAAGCCTGGCACAGCGTGCACTTCAGAGCGGCAGTTCCTTCTCACTTCGGCTGTCTGGGAGCTGCACCTTGCTGCCACACCCAACACAACAGAATATCCTACAGAAGCTAAGGAAAAAAAAATCAAAATTCAAAATCTGAAATATTTCCTACTGAATGCATATAGTTGTCATGCCATCTCAGTTGGAAACTCTTTTTTGTGATAAATTTTATTTTTATTTATTTGAGACAGAGAAGAGAGAGAATGGGCATGCCATTCAGCTGCTGCAAACAAACTCCAGATGCATGCGCCACCTTGTGCGTCTGGCTTACATGGGTCCTGGGGAACTGAAGCCTGGGTCCTTTGGCTTTGCAGGCAAGCACCTCAACCACTAAGCCATCTCTCTAGCTCAGTCGGAAACTCCTAAGTAGGGGACCATAAGTATTAGTGGAAAAGGTAGCAGATAGGGACAAAGAACAACTATTTGCCTAACCACTGCCTGTTTGATATTTAAACAAGTCTCTTCACTTTTCTCTGAACTGTTCTCAGTAGAAAAGGGAATTTTGGGCTGCCACAATGAAATCAGGGAAAGAGATACCAACAACGGTGTCTGAGTGTCGAAGATGTTCAATGTCCTGCGCGCCAAAGAATGCTTCCAACTAAATTATGAACAATGTCCCATTGAGAAAGCTCAGATCAGGTCAGATTCAAGGCTCTCCCAAATCTCCATGGCTCTTGAGTCCTCTAATGAGACTACCACCCAAGGTGAAAGACACAGGCTGCGATAGCAGTAGGGACCCAGGATCCAGGGAAGGGCTCCTCAACACCCCGTAAAGCCAGATACACAAAGTGGTGCATGTGTCTGGAGTTCATTTGTAGTGGCAGGAGGCCCTAGCTTGACCATTCTCTCTCCTCTCTCCCTCTCTACCTACTCTCTCCTTGTTAACATACATAAATTTTTATTTTATTTATTTATTTATTTTGTTTTTTCCAGGTAGGGTCTCACTCTAGCTCAGGCTGACCTGTAATTCACTAAGTATTCTCAGGGTGGCCTCAAACTGTTGGCAATCCTATCTCTGCCTCTCGAGTGCTGGGACTAAAGGCATGCGCCACCATGCCCAGCTAACATACATATATATATTTTTTAATTTAGAGGGCTTGAGAAATGGCTTAGCAGTTAAGGTGCTTACCTACGAAGCCTAATTCCCCAGTACCCACATAAGTCAGATGCACAGACGTACAAGGTGGCACATGCATCTGGAGTTTACTTGCAATGGCTAAAGGCACTGGTGTGCCCGTTCTCTCTTTTTCTCTAGTAAATAAATAAAAAATAGAGTTTTAGTTTAGGGCTATAAACCGGGCATGGTAGAGCACACCTTTAATCCCTGTACTTGGAAGGCACAGATAGGTGGATCACTTTGAGTTCGAGGCCACCCTGAGACTACATAGTGAATTCCAGGTCAGCCTAAGCTAGAGAATGAGACCCTACCTCGAGAAACCAAAAATAAATAAATGTAGGGCTATAGAGATAGCTTAGCAGTTAAGGCATTTACATTCAAAGCCAAAGGACCCAGGTTAGATTCCCTAGTACCCACGTAAAGTCAGATGCACAAGGTGGCACATGCATCTGGAGTTCATTTGGCAAGAGGCCCTGATGTGCCCCACCATCTCTTCCTGCTTTTCTCTCTCTTTCTCTCTCTCTCAAAAATAAATTAAAAAATATTTTTTTAAAAAATTATCTGGGCATGGTGGCACACATTTTTAATCCCAGCACTCGGGAGGCCGAGGAGGTAGGAGGACAGCCATGAGTTTGAGACCACCTTGAAAGTACATAGTGAATTCCAGGTCAGCCTGGACTAGAGCGAGACCCTACCTCGAAAAACCAAAAACACAACACAGAAGTACATGGTTCATGCCCAAATCTGCTGCGAGGGAGCAAGTGATCACAGAGTAGTGGACCCACACTGCCAGCTGTCCTAAGCTGGGGTAAGGCTCTATAGGAAGAGCCAAGCTCCACAGTTTACGCCTAAGTAAGAAAAAATTCCTAAATGAGTGGCCTGAGGGCTCTGAGGGGAGGGTGGGGAGGAAGGAGACTATTTATAATATCTACAGGACTCCGCCTCAATTAGAAGAGATGCCTGAGAGGAGCTGGGAACAGAGTGGGGACAGGTCCAGGCAGAGAAAGGATGCCAGAAAAACACTCTGGAGGCGAGGTCAGAAAAGAGTGCTGAAACATGGTCCTGGCTCAGGCCCAAGTTCAACTCTGTGGATGCTGTCTAAATGATGGGACAAGGGAGACAAAAGGAGAGATGAGTCAAGGAATGGGTATGCGGGGCCTCAGCTCGCAGCCACGGCAGTCCTTGTACCCCAAAGCCAAAAGGGATGCCAAGCATGCGAAGCAGCAGGAGAGCACTTTCCGCCACGTCCTGAGCCTGCCTGGCCTTGAACTCCACAAGGAGAGGCCCAGTCACAACCCATCCCCCTCCCACACCCACTATCACAGGCTAATGTGAAAACAGCCTGGGCTGAGGTGAGAAGGCCAAAGGGTGGAGAAAAAGGCCTGGCCTGGCCTGGAGAAAGAGGGCAGCAGAGGGACAATTGGAAGCGGGAGGTCTGAAGGTCACAAAGGTCAAGGCTAGACCCTGAACTCTATGTCCATTCAGTCCCAAAACAGCAAGAGGCACAAAAGACAGACAGAACTTCTCTCCCCGACCCCAACCTCTCTCTCAAGGTCCATGCAGTCCCCAAGAACAGTCAAAACCCCAGTGAGAGACTACAGCAGGTCTGAGGAGAAGGAGCAAGAAAGCAAGCTCCAGAGGCTTCAAGATCCTAACTCTTTTCTTTTTCTTTTTCTTCTTCTTTTTTTTTCCCCCAGTTTTCCAAGGTAGGGTCTCACTGTAGCCCAAGCTGACCTGGAATGGAATTCATTATGTAGTGTCAGGGTGGCCTCGAACTCACAGTGATCCTCCTACCACTGCCTCCCAAGTGCTGGAATTAAAGGTGTGCACCACCACACCCGGCTTCTTTCTCATTTTTATTTTTATTTATTTATTTGAGAATGAGAGACAGAGAGAGAAAGAGGCAGAGAGAGAGAATGGGCACACCAGGGCTTCCAGCCACTGCAAATGAACTCCAGATGCATGTGTCACCTTGTGTATCTGGCTTATGTAGGTATTAGGGAATCGAGCCTCAAACCGTGGTTCTTAGACTTCACAGGTAAGTGCTTAACGGCTAAGCCATCTCTCGAGCCCAGAATCCTAAATTTTCATCTGCCCTCTTGTGATCCTCTCTGAAGTAGGTGCGGCAGGGGAACTAGGGAGATGGTTCTATCAGTTAAGCACTTCTCACAAGAATGAGGACCTGAGTTCAGATTCCCAGCACTCAAACATGCCAGGTAAGGCAGCACAAGCCTGTAATTCCAGGGCTTGGCAGGCAGAGACAGACAGGTCTCAGATATAAGCTGGCTAGTGAAAATAGCCAAATCAGTGAGCTTTGAGTTCAGTGAGATCCAGTCTCAATAAATAAGGTAGACAGGAATAGATGGTAAGACCCTATTGCTGAAGACTCCACATACTTGGGCTGCAAGACCACTGAGAAATCCTGCTGGAACTGAGCTGATAACCTCCTCCATGTACACCAGCTGACAGGAAGCTGGAGGAAGCCATTCTGCATGCAGTTCAATGGGAGAAGAGAAATCACCAATGAAGATACTCAACAGTGGACAGTGCAAGTCTTAAATTTTGCCAGCCAGGCCAAATGAGCCAATGGGTGCAATAGTGGCACGTCTGTCATGGTGAAATCCAAATGTCCTCTAATTGGACTGGAGGCTGCTCCATGGGAGGAAATACATCCCTGATATTGAAAACCTAAAACAGGGATAGTCATGAGCCCTAGGTGTGTAACATCTGCTGCTGTCTGGTTAAATGTATATACTATGCTTACCAAACTGCCCAGTAAGCACTTCTCTTAATGCTCATACCCATATATTAGTGCTATTCTCACTTTTGGTAGAGAACCTTCTCTTTTCAGATGGCAGTGACCTTGGGATGACTCAGAAGGTATCATGGTGCTGGAAAGAAGTGACAGAGGAGTGCTCAGCACTGCAATATCTCTACCACACCTTCCAAGGCTCAGGGTCCATTGTGGAAGAGGTGGCGGAAAGAATGTAAGAGCCAAAGGAAGGGTAGGACTCCTTACAACGTGCTCCCCCCAGACACAAAATGGCCTGGATATCCAAGACCTCACAGTGCCTGACACTACCTACACAAGACCATCATAATAGGAGGAAAATATCATGACATCAAAATAAAAGAGAGGCTGATTGAGAGGGGGAGGGGATATGATGGAGAATGGAGTTTCAAAGGGGAAATGGGGGGGGAGGGCATTACCATGGAATATTGTTTACAAGCATGGAAGGTGGTAATAATAAATAAATAAGGTGGAGAGTCCTGGAGAGATGGCTCAGCAGTTAAGGCACTTTCTGCAGAGCCTGATGACCTGGGTTCAATTCCTCAGTCGCCACATAAAGCAAGATGCAGAGTGGCACATCGGGGAAAAAAAAAATTTTTTTATCTCCAAGAATGGGGCTGAAGAGATAGGTTAGCCCTTAAGGCACTTTCCTACAAAGCCAAAGGACATAGGTTTGATTCCCCAGGAAACCATGTAAGCCAGATGCACAAGGAGGCACCTGCGTCTACAGTTCGTGTGCAATGGCTATAGGCCCTGGCATGCCCATTCTCTCTCTCTCTTACTATATCTATCTTTCTCTCAAGTAAGTAAAAACAAAAAATATGAAAAATCTCTAAGAACCTTCTCCCACATCTGCTCTCCAGCTCAGGCCAGCTGAGTTGGATCAAGCCAGAGAGAGCAGATAGTGGGCCTCAAAGAAACCCCCCAGCCCCCGCCGGCCGTTCAAGCACAGCTGTGTAGGGCATAGGGCGCTAGACACTGAAGTAACAGAAACCAGACAAGAACTTCTTGATCCAGGAATCAACAAACCACCCTGAGTTCCCAAAGCAGGGCAAGAGAAGAAAGGAAATTAGCACTGAAGAGAACAGAGATCTGGACTCCCAAGACCCGTACCAAGGTCTCAGGTATTCTACCTGAAGTTCCCACTTCCCAAAGCCTCACAAAAGACAATGTCCTTGACCAAATGGCACGTGACTGTAATCTCAGCCACTCAGGAGGCTGAGGTAGGAAGACTGAAATTTCAAGGCCAGCCTGGGCAACATTCTTGAAACCCTGTTTCAAGGTGTGGTGGTTTGATTCGGGTGTCCCCCATAAACTTAGGTGTTCTGAATGCTAGGTTCCCACCTGATGGAGATTTGGGAATTAATGCCTCCTGGAGGAAGTGTATTGTTGGGGGTGGGCTTATGGTTATTATAGCCAGTTTCCCCATGCCAGTGTTTGGCACACTCTCCTGTTGCTATTGTCCACATTATGTTGGCCAGGAGGTGATGTCCACCCTCTGCCCATGCCATTGTTTTCCCTGCCCTCATGGAGCTTCCCTCTTGAGCTTGTAAACCAAAATAAACCTTCCCCCCCCCCCCCCAAGCTGCTCTTGGTTGGGTGATTTCTACCAGCAATGCAAACCTGACTGCAACACAAAGGTTTAAAACAAAAAAATAAAAGACACTGTCCTTGCTCCAAGTAATTTGGAGGTGTTTGCAAACTCACAGATGTTCTACACACCTCACCCCCACTGCCTCTTACTTACAGTACCACACACTCTGACATCATGCAGCCGGCCCCATTCGTCTTCATAACTGTCCACCATCATGACGCTGTCATCTTCACGGCCCAGCTCAGCATTGAGGTGTAGTCGCACCTCCTCACCCAGGGAGTGCATGCCAACTGCCGGGAACAGACCGTCTGGAGACATGGGCATGATAGTGGAACCCACCTGCAACAGAAGGAGGGAGGAAGGGAGGAGCTTCCATCTGGCTCACATGTCAACGGCTTATCAAGTTCCCACAGGGCACTTTTCCTTTTCATTTGTGAGGGAAGAGAGAGAATGGGCATGTTAGGGCCTCCTGCCACTGCAAACAAACTCCAGATGCACGCACCACTTTGTGCATCTGGTTTTACATGTGTACTGATGAACTGAATCTGGGCTGCAGGTTTTACAAGCAAGTGCCTTTAAACACTAAGCCCTCTTTCCAGCCCCAAGGGTGCTTTTAAAAACATATATAAGGGCTGGAGAGATGGCTTAGTGGCACAGCATCTGGAGTTCGTTTGCAGTGGCTGGAGGCCCTGGTGTGCTCATTCTCTCTCTCCCTCTCTCTCTCTGCCTCTGTCTCTGTAGCCCTCAAATAAATAAAATTAAATATTTTTAAAAGTTAAAAATAAAATAGACATATATAAGCCTGGGCTACAGTAAGACCCTACCTCAAAAAAAAAAAAATATATATATATATAAGCCAGGTGTGGTGGAGCACACCTTTAATCCCAGCACTCAGGTGGCAGAGGTAGGAGGGTCACCATGACTTCCAGGCTACCCTAAGACTACATAATGAATTCTAGGTCAGCCTGGGCTAGAGAGAGACTCTACCTCAAAAAAACACAAATATAAAAGCTGGGCATGGGGCTGGAGAGATGGCTTAGCAGTTAAGGTGCTTGCCTGCAAAGCCAAAGGACCCAGGTTCGACTCCCCAGGACCCACGTAAGCCAGATGCACAAGGGGGCGCATGCATCTGGAGTTCATTTGCAGTGGCTGGAGGCCCTGGTGCACCCATTCTCTCTCTCTCTCTCTCTCTCTGTCTCCCTGCCTGTATCTCTCTCTCAAATAAAAATAAAATATTTAAAAAAAAAAAAAAAAAAAAAAAAAAGCTGGGCATGGGGGTGCACACCTTTAACCCCAGCATTCAGGAAGCAGAGGTAGAAGGATCCCCATGAGTTTGAGGCCACCCTGAGAATACATAGTGAATTCCAGGTCAGCCTGGGCTAGAATGAAACCCTAACTTGAAAATAAAAATTATATATATATATAGGCTGGGAAGATGGCTTAGCAGTTAAGACACTTACCTGCAAAGGCAAAGGGCCCAGGTTTGATTCCCGAGGACCCACGTAAGCCAGATGCACAAGGTGGCTTACGCATCTGGAGTTTGTTTGCAGTGACTGAAGGCCCTGGCATGCCCATTATTTCTCTCTCTAATAACTTCAAAAAAAATTAAATGTTTTAAAACATATATATTATACTTGGGAGGCTGAGGTAGGTGGACCACTGTGACTTCAAGGCCAGCCTGGAATTACAGAATGAGTGCCAGGTCAGCCTGGACTACAGTGAGACCCTACCTCGAAAAAAATCAACAACAAAAAAAAATCTATATTCATTTATTTGTGAGGAGAGAGAGAGAATGGCTTACCAGGGCCTCTTGCCACTGCAAATGAACTGCAGATGCCTGAGCCACTTTGTGTACCTGGCTTTACAGAAGTACTGGGGAAACAAAGCCAAGCCAGCAGGCTTCACAAGCAGGCAAGTTTGATTGCTGAGCCATCTCTCCAGTCTGAATGCTTTTAAAATGATGAAACCACTAATTACCACAGAGGTGCAGAAAAGCTTTTTGTTTGTGTTTTTCAAGGTAGGGTCTCCCTTTAGTTCTGGCTGACCTTGAACTCACTGAGATCCTCCTACCTCTGCCTAAGTGCTGGGATAAAAGGTGTGTGCCACCACGCCCAGCTCAGAAAAGCTTTAAACTTTGCAAAATACTCCTGGTCAACCAAGGTAATCCACAGAGCTAGAAGGCAAACCCAAATCTCTGGAACTGCTGCCAAGTACTTCTGGGACACGTGCACTAGCCAAAGGCACAGAGGCATGGCTGACAAGGGAGCCGACCTCTCGCCTGGCTTGAGAAGCAATCCTCCCCCAGCAGGGTGAAGAGGAGGGAATAAAAAGAGAAAGTAGGGTGTCTCTTTCTTCTGTCGGCTCTCATCTACTGTTGTCATCACCACTACTGTCTCTGAAGAGGAAAAGGAAGAAGTAAAAGGAGGAAAATAAGACCCATAAATAAATAAATAAAATAAGATAAATAAATAAATAAATAAATAAAATAAGATCCGGAAGTACTGAAGTCAAGACCTTACAGAGCTCTGCTAGCTTATGCAGCCACACCATAACCTTTTCCCAAAGCACTCACTTCTGCCCCCACAATTTCCACTGCTTTTTAAAAAATATTTTTATTTATTTATTTGAGAGAGACAGGCAGAGAGAGAGAGAGAATGGGTGTGTCTGGGCCTCTAGCCACTACAAATGAACTCCAGATGCATGTGCCACTTTGTGCAACTGGCTTATGTGGGTCCTGGGGAATCAAACCTAGGTCCTTTGGCTTTGCAGGCAAGTGCGTTAACCACTAAGTCATCTCTCCAGCCCTCCGCTACTTTTTTGCTTGCTATACTAGTTTGTACCCCTGGGCCTATCACCAGGGTTGTGTGTCCCCAGCTGCTCCAGGCAGGGAAGGTATCTTTTCTTTTTTAATTTATTTATTTGCAAGCAAAGAGAAGAGGGACAGAATGGTGTACCAGAGCCTCCAGCTGCTGCAAAGGGACTCCAGATGTATGCGTCACTTTGTGCATCTGGCTTTACGTGGGTATTGAGGAATTGAACTCGGGTCGTTAGGCTCTTCAGGCAAGGGCCTTAACCATTGAGCCATCTTCTCTAGCCCAAAAAGTATCTATTCTTACACACAGAGGACTTGAGTACATCTGAGGCTAGGGAGAACATGATGGAAAATAAGTGTGGGTCCCTGGGCAAGCACCAGCTGGCAGACTCTTCCTATTCATTTTCACAAATCTGTGAGCATTTTAAAGCCACTTGAACCTTCTCAGTATTTCCCACTCACTCGCTTCCCGTTTTTGGTGAAGAAGATCTGGGCAGTCTGCACATCAAAGGACACAGGTTCAATGCCACAGCCAATCCGGTCCCCAGAGTTGCACTTTGATCCAAACTGGCGCCCCTTTGCTCTGCCATTGTACAGCCTGAGGAGACAGCAGTACAGACGTGTAACGGTCGCCCCTCCCTAGCACCTTCAGTCACTCCAGAAGGCCTGGCGTGACCGCCACCTTCTCCCCAAAGTCTGAGCACCTGCAAGGGTAGCTACCCGAACACTGAAAGTAAAGTAAACCCAAAGGGGCTGGAGAGATGGCTCAGTTGTTAAGGCACTTGGCCTGCAAAACCTAATGACCAGGGTTTAATTTCCTGGTACCCACGTAAAGCCATATATGCAAAGTGGCACATGCAGCTGGAGTTTGTTTGCAGAGGCTGGAGGTCCTGGCACACCCATTTCCTCTCTTCCTCCCCATCCCTTCTCCTTGCAAATAAATAACATAAAATTAAAAAAATAATAATAATTTAAGAGCAAGGCATGGTGGCGCACGCCTTTAATTCCAGCACTCGGGAGGCAGAGGTAGGGGGAATCAACGTGAGTTCAAGGCCACGCTGAGACTCCATAGTAAATTCCAGGTCAGCCTGGGCTGTAGCAAGACCCTACCTCAAAAAGAAATAAAAAGAGAAGAATTTTAAAAAAACACCCCAAGACAGGAAGAAGTGGGGAAAACCATATGGAGGTAGCTTATCCTTCAGATCGACGACTCCCAACTCCATAGGACAGAGCCACTCACTTGCCATCATCAGCATGGTAGGCTACTGAGTCGGGCAACCAGCCAGGCTGGTGATCCAAACTGTAGTACTGAGGGACCAGCCCCACAGCAATGGTGCCCCGAACACCACTGTCCACAATAGACACCTGGAAGGACGAGAGCAGGACACAGTTCTCAGGGATGGGAGACAATGAAGAGTGGTCAGAGGGACCTGTGCTCAGAGACCAAAGACCTGGGAATTAGAACACAAGACCGGAGAGGAGAACAGGGGAGGGGAGGGCTTCCTCACTGTGATTACTTACACAACCATTCCTGAGCTTTACAGGAGGAGGAGGGGCTGGGGCATGGTGCGCACACCTATAATCCCAGTACAGGGAGCCTGATGCAGGAGGATCAACATGAGTTTGAGGACAGCCTAGGCCACATACTGAGTTCCAGGGCTACAAGTGAGACCTTGTCTCAAAAAAAAAAAAAAGGAGTCGGAGCCGCCGGCGTGGTGGCACACACCTTTAATCCCAGCACTGGGGAGGCAGAGGTAGGAGGATTGCTGAGTTCAAGGCCACCCTGAGACTACATAGTGAATTCCAGGTCAGCCTGGGCTAGAGTGAGACCCTACCGCAGGGAGTGAGGGGGCGGGGAAAAGGCTGGAGAGATGGCCTAGCAGTTAAGATAGTTAAGGCACTTGCCTGCAAAACCTAAGGACCCAGGTTCAACTCCACAGAACCCACATAAACCAGATGCACATGGTGGCTCATGCATCTGGAGTTTGTTTGAGTTCATTTGTGGTGGCTAGAGGCCCTGGCACACCCATTCTGCCCCCTCCCCCCCAAAAAATAAAAATAATTTTTAAAAAAGGCAAAAAGAAAGGTAGGCAAAAGCCAACACTGGTAGATTGTCTAAGAAAACACACAAGTCCAAGTCTGAGGCATGGATCAAAGTCCACCTCGGCAAGAAGATAAGAGAAAGCCAGGCATGGTGGCACACGCCTTTAATCCCAGCCATTCGGAAGCAGAGGTAGGAGGATCGCCATGAGTTTAAGGCCACCCTGAGACTATATGGGAATTCCAGGTCAACCGGGCTAGACTGAGACCCTACCTAAAAAAATAAAATAAAATAAAACCAGGGCGTGGTGACGCACGCCTTTAATCCCAGCACTCGGGAGGCAGAGGTAGGAGGGTTGCTGTGAGTTCGAGGCTACGCTGAGACTACATAGTGAATTCCAGGTCAGCCTGGGCTACAGTGAGACCCTACCTCAAAAAAAAAGGGGGGGCTGGGTGGGTAAGACAGCACGAGGGCCAGAGTGACAGGCTCAGGGCGCTTCTTTCTCAGATCAGGGGCCATGCTGTCCTGTACCCTTCTCCCAGCCAACAGGACAGCCCTGGCGGGGAACTGAGAGGACAAGGTCTTGGATCCAGTAAAGGCGTCCTTACAGCTCAATGCCCTCGGCCCTGCTTTGCCCACCCAATGCTGTGTCACCTCAAAATAATTGCTGTCCTTGGTCAGAGGTCGAGAAGCCACGTAGCAGCCAACTTCACCAGAATTTCCATGGTAACTGAAGGAGGAATGAGGGAGGAGCTCTATTAGCAAGCAGGCCCAAGAGTTGAGAAGAAGGCCTCAGCATCCCCAGCCCCCATCCTGTGAGGACCAGCACACAGAAGCCATCAGCTCACACTTCCAGACATCTGCACGCACGCACGCACGCACACACACACCCCACAAGATACTTAACGTCACTCACCCCTCCTGCTGCCTTCAGCCAGGACCCAACCCATACTAGACTAACACAGGCTTGGCTTCTTCATTTCCAAAAGGGAAAAATATACACAGCTTTCCTTAACTGCCTATTAGGGCTCTCACAACCTTGTCTGACATCTACCCCGTGTGCTGCAACTTTGGCCCTTGCCTCTGGGTTCTGTCCTCAATGGAGCCAGAGAACAGCCGGTCTCCAGCCTCTGTACCAAAGCCCTACACAGAACGGAAGACAGTTACTCAGTCCTACTCCTCAGCTTTCTTGCTTAAAGGCTAAGTAACAGTGCTTCCTATCCCTCTCAGGTGATAACTATATGAAAGAGGAGTTAGCCTAAGGAGTTAGGGTGGGGGTTCAAGACAGAAAACCACACACAAAACAAAAGGCTGTAAAGGCATGGAGGTGGTGAGCAGGATGTACTAAAGAACTGTCCTTCTCCACACAGGAGGCCTACGGCCTTAGGAAGGGCCCCTCGTCACTAAAGCCAGTTCCTGAGATGTAAGCAGAAAAGAGCTCAGACCACACAGACCCACTGCAGTCTTCTCAACAAAGATCTTGGTCCCAGCAGCCTCTGTTCTCTGCCACCTGTCACTTCCAATAAGGACAGGCTTTGTTGGATCCCTTCTTTGCCAGACCAAAAGAAGAGTTGACCTAAGCAGGCTGAGGTGGCACCTACCTATAACTGTAGCACTTAGGAGGCTGAGGTAGGATCGTAAATTTCATGCCAGCCTGGGCTACCAGGCTATCTCAAATTACAATTAAAAAAAAAAAGAAGAAGAAGAGAGGCAGAGCCAGGTGTGGTGGCACATGCATTTAATCCCAGTACTTGGGAGGCAATGGTAGGAGGATCGCCATGAGTTCGAGGCCACCCTGAGACTACATAGTGAATTCCAGGTCAGCCTGGGCTAACGCGAGACCCTACCTCACAAAAAACAAACCAAAACAAAAAAAAGTCACTGATGCCCAGTGCCCTTCCCCCCTTCCACTTCAGTGTTTACAGTCCTCTTCCTCTGAAACACCCTCCTGTTTCCCCTGTAAGGTCTGCAAAGAAGGAAAATGTGAAACCAATTCCTTAATTCACCTCAAAGTGTCTCCATCTACAAGGATGTGTTTGAACCTCTCCTGATATCGGAAAGCCCGGACCTCTCGATCTCTCGATCCTCCTGCGCCAATTCAGAAACCGGTAGTGCAGGTTGAGGTCATCCATCTTGTTCATGAGAACAAACCTGTGAGGGGAGAAAGGACTGAGGAGGAAGCGGGGCCTTGCGCAGAACACCTCAGCCTGAGCAACCTTGAAAATAGAGAGAGCACCAGGTCAGGTGGCCAAGCACCTCCATCACCCTAGTCTTTCATTCAACAAACATTTACTGGGCTCCTGTTGTGTGCACTGTCCTACGTGCTAGGGAACGCGCTGTGCACAAGATGGATGGATTCCAGTTCTCGTAGGGTTTCCATTCCAGTGAGCAAAAGAGGCATGACAGATAATAAGCACACGTGACAACTTTGGCCAGAGGAGGGGAAAAAAAAACAATCTGGTGATAAACAGTGGACAAGGATATTCTCTCTAAAGAGGTGCATGTAAGTTGAAAAGAAGCCAGGCATGAATGTGACAGTCCAAGAAAGAGCAGTTCAGAGAGGTGACAATCGAGGAATAGGTCCTTGTGTGGAAGACAGCTGGCATATTAGAGCCAGTGATTTATAGGGAAGGGGAATGACAACGAATAGGAAAGCAGGAAACAGATCAAGGCCCTACAGACCATGGTAAGGAGTCTAGATTTTATTCCAAAAGCAATGGGGAATTTTAAAAAGAAAGGAATGATATGATTTCAAAGCTTATCAGATCTTAAAGCCCATTCTGAACGCAGGTTGCTGCAGTTCCAGATGGCAGCCACTAAAATGGTAGCGGTGAAGGACAGGAGTGGGACCATTCTGAGGGTTTTTGTTGTTGTTTGGGGTTTTTCTGTATTGTTTGTTGGGGTGGTGGTTGTTTTTCCGAGGGAGGGTCTCTCTGTAGCCCTGGAACGCACTATGTAGTCTCAGGGCGGCCTCGAACTCACAGCGATCCTCCTACCTCTGCATCCTGAGTGCTGGGATTAAAGGCGTGTCCCACCACACTTGCCTCCGTTCTGGTATTTTGACAACCCACAGCGGCAACATATTAACGAATGAATGGATGATTGATGAATGAATAGATGAATGAATGAATTTTCCCTGAGAGCCAAAAGCGAGAAAAGGGTGAAGTACTCGTCTCTTCCCATCGCCCAAGCCCTGGGCACAGTGCACGGCATACGGTAAGTGCTTAGCAAGCCCAGGCTAGGCTAAGTTGGATTCCAATGTGCACGTTAGGAGTCTTTGCAGTAGTTAACAGCCCACCATGTGGCCCAGAAGAGTAGACACACCTGTGGACAGCTCGTGGACCTTCATGGCCCTCAATCACAGCTCAAACCCAGGTATATGCTGGCGGCCAGACCGAAGGATTACTGAAAACCCGTCAGTGGCAGCTGCACTGGGTCCTGCCTCCGCCCCAGGAGCCTGGCCGGGCACTCAGATAAGACCCCCGGGTACAAACCGAACCGAACCTGTCGGGGTGACTACGCCCAGTGGCCCCCAGGCCCTGCACTACGGGAGGGTTTGCAGCAGGGGGGTGGGGTGACGAGCAATGACCAGAGTGCAGGGCCCCGCCCTTGACTCCGGAGCCATCGCCAGGACCCCTGACCCGAGCTCCGGGGAGACTCCAGGCCTCCGGGACCCCGCCCACGATCCCCGCCTACCGGGGCCGCCGCGTCCTCCTCATCCATAGGCCTCTCAGCACCGCACACAAGCTCTTCGGCCGCAGCCACCACACACATCCGGGTCCCCGCCCTTAGTACGCTCCCCCGAGGCCCGCCCCTCCGCACTGAACACAGCCAATCCGAAACATCCTCGGACGATTGACATCTCCAGCAGGCAATCGTAGGGCAGAGGCAGGGCGTGGGGCGCGGCCCGGTGAGCAGGGTACCCAGCTCTGGGCAGCTGCTGATAAACTCGGGTTTCGGGGAGTGGCGGGGAGGCGACGTGGCGGCACGGAGCCCGCGGACTAGGGGGCGGCTCCTGCGCGGGGCGGGGCCTGCCGCCGTGGCCTCGTATGCTAGCGTCCTGTTTTCTGAGCTAGAGGTGATGAGCATCCATTTATTAGGAATGCCCTTTTAATCCGGTTAACACCCTGAAATAAACATTATTTATCTCCTTTTGATGTTTGAGAAGCCAGGGGCTGGCCTCCATAGCGGTGCATTTAACTGTTTTCATATGCTTCATTCTCTGCCCGACACCACTTCATCACACGCTCTCGTTCATTCTAGGATGGACGTTCCAGAACAGAACTTCAGATGGCAAAGAAAAGCACAGTGCCCATCAAACCCATACTGTGTGGGACCAGAGGGGCTTGGTAGGACTAAAGTTGAGCTGAGTCAGGTGAGACCGTCCAGGAAGGAAGGACACTAACATTTATTGAGCACTTCCTAAAGTGCGTTCACTGCCCTTGCAGGGAGTTGCGATCCTTGAATGAGGGCTTGCCTGGTTTCCTCCCAAGACTAGATCTCTTCTCCAGACAGAGATCCCCTTCTGTCCAGACCACACTATGGCATAAACAAACACGATTGTGTTTTTCCAAATGTGAGAACTGAACATTGTTGTAGTCAGTTCCACGTTGCTGGGATGAATATCCTCCAAACCAGACACAGCTTAGTGGAGGAAGGGATTGATTTCAAGCGTACAGATCCAGGGGAAGTTCCATCAAATGGCTGAAGAAGCTGGCTCCCATTCATAACTCCAAACAGAGAGACACCACCAAACCGCCAGCACCACAAGCAAGCACAGCCAGCTCAAAACCTGCCTGCATACCTTTGGACTGGAATTCAGATGTGCCCTCCGTGACACACCCCTCCGGAGCAGGAGTCTGCCTGGTAAGGGCTTGAAGCTGCAAACTCATTTATTTTTATTTATTTAAGACAAAGGGAAAGAGAGAGGGGGAGAATAGGCGCGCCAGGGCCTCTAGCCCCTGCAAATGAACTCCAGACGCATGGGCCACCATGTGCATCTGGCTTAAGTGGGATGTGGAGAATCGAACCTAGGTCCTCAGGCTTCACAGGCATGTGCCTTAATTGCTAAGCCATCTCTCCAGCCTAAAGACTCAATTTTAATAAAACATTTGAGTCTATGGAGGACATATATTCAAACTACCACACATACCCAATTCCACAAGCTAGGTTGGTTTCATTGGCTACAATTTGCCAGGGAGTCTAGATTCCCTTGATAGCTGGCCATTAGCAAACCGATTCTTTTATTCTAATCTTTTTTAATTATTTATTTATTTATTTGCAAGCAGAGAGAGATAGAAAAGAAACAGAGAGAATGGGTGTGCCAGGGCCTCCAGCCACTGAACACAAACTCCAGATATATGGACCACTTTGTGCACCTGGCTTTATATGGGTACTGGAGAATCAAACCTGGGCCTTCAGGCTTTGCAGGCAAACACCTTAACCACTGAGCCATCCCTCCAGCCCCTTTTCCCTTTTATTCTAATCTTTTGTTATTGTTGTTTGTTTGTTTGTTTGTTTGTTTGTTTTTGGAGGTAGGGTCTCATTCTAGCTCAGGCTGACCTGGAATTCACTGTGTAGCCTCAGGATGGCCTCGAACTCATGGTGATCCTCCCACCTCTGCCTCCCGAGTGCTGGGATTAAAGGTGTGTGCCACCACGCCCAGCCTAATCTTAATTACTAGTATTAACTCTTAGATCACACATCACACAATAATTATATCTGTGTGTGTATAAAGGTAAGTAATAGGATGAGTTAAAGAAGCCAGAGCAGAGCTCAAGAGGCAGCAGAGGCAGAGGCTGACACAGATGCAAAGAAAGTCCCTGTGTAATGGGAAAATTGGGGTTCTATTGTGCTTGTTGAAACCCCAAGCCCTGAGTTCATATCTGCGAACTAACCAAAGAATTGGCAATTCCAGATTCAAGAGAATGATTTTTAAAATACCACATTTTATTCAGATTTTACAGAGGAATGAGGAACGGGGAAGGCTGAGAGGTAAAGTGGAGAGAAGTACACCACATGGAGCCCAAGAGTCCATGTGACCCTGGGGAGAAAAAAGGCATGGAAAGAAAAGAGAAAAGAAGCCAGGTGTGGTGGCACACACCTTTAATCCCAGCACTCAGGAGGCAGAGGTGGGAGGATCGCTGTGAGCTCGAGGCCACCCTGAGACTCCATAGTGAATTCCAGGTCAGCCTGGGCTAGAGTGAGACCCTACCTCAAAAAACCAAAAAAAAAAAAAAAAAGAAAAGAGAGAGGGAGAGAAGAGAAAGTTCAAGAACCTCCTGTCTTGTGGGAAGCTGGAAGGGATAAAGAACCCATGTGGAGAGTAAGGGCTAGGGGCCCTCCCGGCTGACTTGGCCCACGCCCAGCTGAGGGAAAAAACTTACCCACAGCTGGAAGTTCCCAAGTGATCAGAGAGCGAGAGCCTGCCCTCCCCTTGCAAAGGTATTTATAACCTTAGGGTGGTGGGCTGTCTTTTGGCCCAGGTGAACCAGAGGGCCAGCTGGTTGGTTAGGGCTAGGGGCTGTCTCAGGAAGAGATTAGCTCTGGGACCCGAGGCTGAATTGAACCAACCACCGTGTTTAAATCCTATGAAAGACCTCCCTCCCAGGAGGGGTCCTGACTGTGGGAAAACAGTTCTTTGGAACTAGGCAAGAGATAAGAAAACTTTCCTGCCCTTTTTACCTTCTGGGGTCCAGTCACCCTAACTCTACTCCCCCTCACCTGGGGTTAGAGAGGGGCTAGGTAACAAACCCCAGCATTGAGCCACGCCTCAGGGTTGAGTGCAACTGCAGAGACAAGGTGCAGAACCAGGTATGACGGATGGACAGACAGACACACAGACAGGCGGCAATTCGAGTAGGTGTTGTCACCAGCCCTGAGCTACAGCCCAGGTGACAGAGTTTTTCTGCCTGTCTGTCCCTCAGTACATACACAGGGTAGTCAGCTGCCTGTCATCATCGCACTCTCCCTCTTTTGGGTCCAGGTGTTACAGCCGTCCTCAGTTGGCTGTGTGGATAAATTCTCAGGTTACACTGATAGGGTTTTAAAACTCCCATGTGCTCCTATGGTCTCAGAATACTTTGATTCCTTTATAAGGTGAGGCCTTTTTATGTTTAGGAAGAAGTTATTTATCGCTCTGTACCTCACGCATGCTAGACCGGTGGTGGTGGTGTCTATGTGCACAGTGAGAAGCACAGTCGTCACCTCTGCGTCTGTATCTGCATTCAAAATGGAGCCAAGGGGCTGAAGGGATGGCTTAGCGGTTAAGGTGCTTGCCTGCAAAGCCAAAGGACCATGGTTCAATTCCCTGGGACCCACGTAAGCCAGATACACAAAGTGGCACATACATCATCTGGAGTTCGTTTGCTGGAGGCCCTGGCGTGCCCATTCTCTCCCTCTCCCTCAAATAAACAAAATGGAGCCAAGCTGGGCATGGTGGTAATCCCAGCACTCGGGAGGCAGAGGTAGGAAGATCATTGTGAGTTCGAGGCCACCCTGAGACTACATAGTGAATTCCAGGTCAGCCTGGGCTAGAGTGAAACCCTACCTTGAAAAACAAAACAGAATGGAGCCAAATCCAGAAAGCCACTGTTTTCTGCAATGTGGAGTAGCCTAGAGCAGAGCACAACCTGATGTTGACATCCTCCTCTGTAGCAGGGTTTATAACCTGCTGCAGCCTCATGGTCTATGTAGCTCTAGCGCAGATCCTTTAGACTTAACCCATTATTTTCCTAACTAGGTACTCTAAACTGCTGAGTGAAGGGTTAGGAATTATAGTTCAGTTGGTAGGATGCTTGTCAGGCATGGGTAAGATCCTGGATTCAATCATCAGTACAAAAAACAAAAAAGTTTTTTTAAACCTCTAGCTAGGGCTGGTTAGCGTTTAAGGCATTTGTCTGCAAAGCCAAAGGATCCCGTTTCGACTCTCCAGGACCCATGTAAGCCAGATGCACAAGGGGCTGCACATATCTGGAGTTCATTTGCAGTGGCTGGATGCCCTGGGGTACCCATTCTCTCCCTCTCTCTCTCCCTCTCTCTCTCTCTTTGCCTGCCTCTTTGTCTCTCTCAAATAAATAAATAAAAATAAAATATATTAAGAAAAAGCCCTCTACCATGGGAGGGTTGGGGATTTAACTCAGTAGTAGAGCACTTGTCTAAATAAGTGCAAGGACCAAGGCTCAGTCCATAACACTGGGGGGAAAATTCAGCAAGTGAAAGTGCTAAGCGTGAAGCAGGCGTGGTAATGCTTGTCTGTAATCCCAGAAGGATCAGGAGTTCAAGAGCAGCTTCAGATACATAATGAATTCAAGGACAGCCTGAGCTACATGTCTCAAGAAACCCAAACTAGGTTCTGTCAGTAAAATACTTGCCATGCAAGCCCGAGGACCCAAGTTCAATCCCCAGCACCCATGTAAAAGCCAGGCATGGAGGAGTGTACCTATAATCTCAGTGCTGGGGAGGAAGGGGCAGAAGATCCCTGGGCCTGTTTGGTAGCTAGTCTACCCAGTTGGTGAGCTCCAGACTCAGTGAAAGAACTTGTCTCAAAAATAAAATAAGGAAGCCGGGCGTGGTGGCACACGCCTTTAATCCCAGCACTTGGGAGGCAGACGTAGGAGGATCACCGAGGGTTCGAGGCCATCCTGAGACTACATAGTGAATTCCAGGTCAGCCTGAACCAAAGTGAGACCCTACCTCAAAAAAATTAAAAGTAAAAAATAAAATAAAATAAAATAAAATAAGGGTCCTTATCTTGAATCGGGTCCGAAGCCTTTGGCCATCTTTGATTTGGTTGCCAAGCATTTTGCAGGACGCTAGGGCCCAGGCACACCTGGGCCCACTTGTTTCCGTGAATAGGACTTCTATCTTCTCGGACCCCACATCATCACAGCAAGGATGGTGAAATGCTCGATAGAGCTGTGTTAATTATTGTGTGAAGATGCCACTGAGGCTTAGCACTTTGTTAAAGGAGAACTGACTGGCCACGCAGAGCGGGTGTCTCCAACCTCCATGTGGTAGCACATGAGCTGAGAAGTTCAGTGCCAACCATCATTTGCCAGGCTTAGATGTTATTTAAATGACCCACCCCAAAAAGAACCATTTATAACGCTGAGCTTTCAAATGTGTTGAGTGATTTCTGAATTGCATCCTTGTACTTTAGATTGTAAAAATACTTAATTCTGAACAGAGTCAATGTATGTGAGAGGACAGCATTTTGCTCATACCTATTTTATTTCAATGAATGATTAGCTCTTTTTAAAAAAAATAAAATAAAATAAGGGGAGCTTGAGGGGTGGCTTAGCAGTTAAGGCATTTGCCTGCAAAGGCAAAGGACCCCGGTTCGATTCCCCAGGACCTGCTTTAGCCAGATGCATAGAGGGCACATGTGTCTGGAGTTCGTTTGCAGTGGCTGGAAGCCCTGTTGCGCCCATTCTGTCTCTCTCTCTGTCTCTCAAATAAATAAATAAAAATAATTCATATATACATATATATATGAATATACATAAATATATATATATATTTAAGAACATATATACATATATAAATATACATATATATATATATATATATATATATATATTTAAGAATGGCTAGGCATAGCGGTGCATGCCTTTAATCCCAGCACTTGGGAGGCAGAGGTAGAGGATTGCAGTGAGTTCAAGGCCACCCTGAAATTACATAGTGAATTCCAGGTCAGCCTGGGCTACGGTGAAATCCTACCTTGAAAAAAAAAAAAAACAGAATGTATGAGTGCACCAGGGCCTCCAGCCACTGCAAACAAACTCCAGATGCATGTGTCACTTTGTGCATTTGGCTTTATACGGGTACTAGGGAATTGAACCAAGGCCAAAGACATTGTAAGCAAGCACATTTAACTGCTGAACCATCTACCCAGCCCAGACTATGGGGAGTTGTTATTTTGGTTTTTCGAGGTAAGGTCTCACTCTAGCCCAAGCTGACCTGGAATTCACTACATAGTCTCAGGGTGGCTTTGAATTCATGACAATCCTACCTCTGTCTCCTAAGTGCTGGGATTAAAGGTGTGCACCACCATGCCTGGCAATGCTATGGGAACTTTTGAAGGTGGAGTGAATGCATTTCGCGGTACGCGGTATAAGATGGCCATGAGCCTAAGAGTGTAAGGTTATGGCTTAAAAGTTATTTGTCTTGGGCTGGAGAGATGGCTCAGCAGTTAAGGCACTTGACTGAAAAGCCTAACAACCTGGGTTTGATTCCCTAGTACCCAAGTAAAGCCAGATGCACGAGTGACATATGCATCTAGAATTCATTTATAGCAGTTGGAGGCCCTGACATGTCCATTCTCTTTGTCTGTCTATATTCTATCTTTCTCTGTGTTTGCAAATAAGTAATAAATAAAAATAAATTTTTAAAGAAGAAAAATTTTGGACAGACATGGGGAAAACAACGTGAAGACAGTCCCTAATGACAGAAGCAGGGGTTGGACTGATGAATTGACAAGACAGGGACCACTGGGGATGGGTAACCATCACCAAAAATGAGGAATAAATGAGAAAGGATTCTCAAACTGGGTATAGTGATGCATACCTGTAATCTCACTACTTGGGTGTAAAGGCAGGAGGATCAGAAGTTCAACATCATTCTCAGCTACATAGTGAGTTCAAGGTCAGCCTGAGCTACTTCAGACCCTGACTCAAAAAAAAAATTTTTTTTTCTTCCTAGAGTTTCAGAGACCGCATAGTCTTGCTGATACCTTTTGGACCTCCAGATTCCAAAAATTTTGGATAATACATCTCTGTTTTTTTTAATTTTTAATTTTTAAGTTTTAATTTTTTCTAGTGCAGGCTGACCTGGAATTCACTATGTAATTTCAGGGTGGCCTCGAACTCACGGCAATCTTTCTACCTCTGCCTCCCAAGTGCTGGGATTAAAGGAATGTGTCACTACACCTGGCTTTTTTTTTTAAGTTATTTATTTATTTATTTATTACAGACAGAGAGAGGAAAAGAGAGAGAGAATGAGAATGGGCACACCAGGGCCTCTAGCCACTGTAAACCAACTCCAGATGCATGTGCCACCTTGTGCATCTGGCTCATGTGGGACCTGGAGAATTGAACCTGGGTCCTTGGGCTTCACAGGTATGTGCCTTAACTGCTAAGCCATCTGTCCTGCCCCAGTTCTGTTGTTTTAAGTAACCCAATGTATGACACTCCATTACAGTCTATATACATGCATATATCCATTTCATATCTTCATATCTGGATTATAATACTACATTTTAAAAATTTATTTAATTTTTTATTGACAACTTCCATAATTGTAGACAATAACTCATGGTAATCCCCCCTCCACTTTCCCCTTTGAAGCTTCATTCTCCATCATACCCCTCCCCCCTCAATCAGTCTCTCTTTTGGTTTGATGTCATCATCTTTTCCTACATTTTAAAAAATTTTTTCTTGTTTATTTTTATTTATTTGAGAGCAACAGAGAGAGAAAGAGGCAGAGAGAGAGAGAGAGAGAGAGAGAGAATGGGTGCACCAGGGCTTCCAGACACTGCAAACGAACTCCAGACGCATGCGCCCCCTTGTGCATCTGGCTAACTTGGGTTCTGGGGAATCCAGCCTCAAACTGGGGTCCTTAGGCTTCACAGGCAAGCGCTTAACTGCTAAGCCATCTCTCTAGCCCTCCCCAGACTATTCTGTGCCAGGATAAAGGCATGCACCACCACACCTGCCTTGGGCTCTTATCTTTCAAATGAGTTTGCATTTCACAAGATGGTTGAAGACTTGCCTTCTAGACACCTTTTCTATAGTTCCAGCAAAGATCTAGAGGTTTCTCTTTAATGGTGCTAGTCTCTTTAACAATTTCAGTCCTTTATTTATTTATTTATTTATTTATTTATTTATTTGCAAGCAGAGAGAGAGAGAGAGAGAAGAGAGACAGAGAGATAATGGGCATGCCAGGGCCTCCAGCCACTGCAAACGAACTCCAGACTCATGTGCCCCTTGGGCATCTGGCCTACCTGGGTCCTGGGGAATCGAACCTAGGTCCTTTGGCTTCACAGGCAAATGCCTTAACCACTGAGCCATCTCTCCAGCCCCTATTTATTTTTGAGGTAGGGTCTCACTCTAGCCCAGGCTGACCTGCAATTCACTATGTAGTCTCAGGGTGGCCTCGAACTCTCAGAGATCCTCCTACCTCTGCCTCCCACATGCTGGGATTAAAGGCGTGCGCCACCACGCCTGGCTATTTATTTATTTATTTATTTTGGTTTTTAGAGGTTGGGCCTCCCTGTAACTCAGGCTGACCTGGAATTCTGGAATTCACTATATAGTCTCAGGATGGCCTCCAACTCACAGCGATCCTCCTACCTCTGCCTCCCGAGCGCTGGGATTAAAGATGTGTGCCATCATGCCTGCAATTTCAATCATTTTAAACATGAGCTCCCTAGTCAAATATGTTACCCCGTAAACTTAGTTGAAAGTGCTAAACAAGACAAGGAGTATGATTCGAGTTATTTTGCCTATCATGCTGCTGCTGTTGTAGATCTCTTTACTCAGGAGTGTTCTCTTCCAAAGGTTTTAGAGAATGAGGATGTATTTGAGGTCTCTGTTGGGGTTTGTCAGTTCCTCTGGGATGTTTGGGGAATGAGTCATCTTTCCAATAGTAAAGCATTTGTTCCTTTATTTAATAAGTTCATGTTCCGTTTTCATGATTTGTCTGCTTCCTGGGCTTTCTTGCACTCTCAGGCCCAAGCTGTCTTTGTGAAGGAGTTGCCTCTGTAAAACTCAGTCAGCTAAGAGAAGAGCAGCAGTAGCTCACCTAAATGATCCAACTGGTGCATGATGGCAGCTTAGATCACTCAGGGCAAGTTCGGAGAACCGATGCTGACCATCTTCACCATTAGCATGGCCTGGGTTCAGACGGATCCTCAAGTCAGCCGAAAGGACACCTGGCAGGGGAGACACCATAATCATGAAGGTGACTTTCCCAGGGCCAGGCTTATCCATTGCACTCTGGATGTGCTGACCCCTGCGATTTCCCCAAGTGTGGGACACTGCATAACTTGTGGTAGTGGGGGGACTGCGTTCACGCTCTCCAGGTAGTCCAATAGCAGTTGCAGGCCCCAGAATCAAAGAACGCTGTAGCTGCTCAGTCCACGTGGCCAGATGCCTCAGCAGTCCCAATCTGGCACTGACGGCTTCCTAAGGAGCCACTGGCCTTCAACCCACACTGGTCTTCAGTCCACGCTGGAAGGCAGCAAGCAGCAAGCAGCTCCGGCAGCCAAGTGGAAGGAAGGAAGGGACCTTGTTTTGTTTTGTTTTTATTTTGGAGGCAGGGTCTCACTCTAGCTCAGGCTTAACTGAAATTCACTATGTAGTCTCAGGGTGGCCTCTGCCTCTCTAGTGCTGGGATTGAAGGCTTTTGCCACCACACCTGGCTCCCTGTAACTTAAATATATATGTGTGTGTGTGTGTGTGTGTGTGTGTGTGTGTGCATTTTTGTTTGTTTGGTTTTTGTTTATTTTTATTTATTTATTTGAGAGAGACAGAGAGAGAAAGAGGCAGAGAGAGAGAGCAAAAGAGAGAGAGAGAGAGAGAGAGAGATTGAGAATGGGCACACAAGGGCTTCCAGCCACTGCAAATGAACTCCAGACACGTGCGCCCCCTTATGCATCTGGCTAACGTGGGTCCTGGGGAATCGAGCCTCAAACTGGGGTCCATAGGCTTCACAGGCAAGCGCTTAACCACTAAGCCATCTCTCCAGCCCTGTTTGTTTGTTTTTGAAGTAGGGTCTCGCTTTAGCCCAGACTGACCTGGAACTCACTATGTAGTCTCAGGATGGCCTCTAACTCACGTCAGCCCTCCTACCTCTGCCACCCAAGTGCTGGGATTAAAGGCGTGTGCCACCATGTCCAGCTTTAAATATTTATTTACTTATTTGAGAGAGAGAGAGAGAGAGAGAGAGAGAGAGAATGGGCATGCCAAGACCTCTAGTCCCACTGCAAATGAACTCCAGATGCATGCACCACCTTGTGTATCTGGATTATATGGGTCCTGGGGAATCAAACCTGGGTCCTTTGGCATTGCAGGCAAGTGCCTTAACCACTAAGCCATCTCTCCAGCCCCCTCCTTTTAACTTTTTGAACGGTGAGAAATTTGGCTTCTAGCATCCATTAGCTATTTTTTCAATAATTATTTGTATTAGTTACTTTAATGCAACAGTAACAGAAGAGATGTAAGACTTAACTCATGCTTTTAAGAATGATAGCCTACCTGGCTCTATCCATAGCAGTGGGACTGTAAAACAGCATCTCCTGGGGCTGGAGAGGTGGTTCAGCAGTTAAGGCGCTTGCCTGCAAAGCCTAAGGACACAGGTTCGAGTCCCCAGTACCCACATGAGCCAGTTGCACAAGGTGACAAATGTGTCTGGAGTTCATTTGCAGTGGCTAGATGCCCTGGTATGCCCATTCTCTTTCTCCCTCTCAAATGGGCAAATAAACAAAATATTAAAAAAAAAAAAAAGCAAAAAACAAACCCAGCTGCTCCTTAGAACTGGGTGAGTCAGGAAGCAGAGAGCCTGGGCTATCACCTTCAAGACTCAACCCCAGTGACCAACTCCTGCTATCTAGGCCATCAGCTCAAAGATTCCTCCTAAAACTGCACTATCTGGAAACCAAATGCTCATACACATGAATCTGTGGGGGACATTTCACATGCAAACCTTAACAGCATGCAAAGCACTCGCAAAAAAATTAACCCATACCCAGATGAAAAACAAATTTACCAACTTTAGTGTTTATGTAGAACATGTTATTCTGTTTAAATTTCACTTGACAGTTTCCAAAGCAGTTTTCCAGAGTTTGCCGAGGTAGGGTCTCACTCTCTAGCCCAGTCTGACCTGGAATTCACTACGTAGTATCACGGTAGCCTCAAACTCATGGCAATCCTCCTACCTTTGCCTCTTAAGTGCTGGGATTAAAGGCGTGAGCCACCATACTGGGCATCATAAATATGTGATGGTTAAATTAATTAATCACAGTCTATATTTTATCCCAGAAAACTTTGGCATCCAATATGATTTTCTTTTCTTTTTTTCAATTCTGGGGCTCAAACCTGGGGTCTCACACATGCTAGGCAAGTGCTCTACCACTAAGCTATATCCTTAGCACCACCAACTGGTTTCCTTTTTTAAAAAATTTTTTTGTTTATTATTTATTTGAGAGTGACAGACAGAGAAAGAGGGGGGGGAGAGAGAAAGAATGGGCACGCCAGGGCTTCCAGCCACTGCAGACGAACTCCAGATGCGTGCGCCCCCTTGTGCATCTGGCTAACGTTGGTCCTGGGGAATCGAGCCTCAAACAGGGGTCCTTAGGCTTCACCGGCAAGTGCTTAACTGCTAAGCCATCTCTCCAGCCCATCCAACTGGTTTTTTAAACTGTTTGTTGTGTGTTGATGAGTATAGCTCATGCATTGTATATCTCAAAAATCTAGAAGTGAGCCAGGCGTGGTGGTGCACGCCTTTAATCCCAGCACTTGGGAGGTAGAGGTAGGAGGATCGCCATGAGTTCAAGGCCACCCTGAGCATGGACCAGAGTGAAACCCTACCTCAAAAAAAAAAAAAAAAAAAATATATATATATATAGTGTAAATATGTAATATATTGTATTATTGTATATATTGTATAATATAGTGTAAAATATATATATATATATATATATATATATATATATATATATATATATATATATATGTGCTCTTTTCCCAGGACCAGCCAACATGGGCCACGTTCACACTAAGACCATGAAGAAAGCGGCCCAGGTCATCATCGAGAAGTACTACGTGCACTTGGGCAAAGACTTCCACACCAACACGCGCATGTGCGAGCAGGTTGCCACCATTCCCAGCAAGAAGCTCTGCAACAAGATAGCAGGCTATGGCACGCATCTGATGGAGCAGATTCAGAGAGGTCCTGTGAGAGGAATCTCCATCCAGCTACAGGAAGAAGAGAGAGTTATGTTCCTGAGGTCTCAGCTCTGGATCAGGAGATACTGAAGTAGATCCTGACACTAAGGAAATGCTGGAGCTTTTGGACTTTGGCAGTCTCTTCAACCTGCAGGTCACTCAGCCTACAGTTGGGATGAATTTCAAGACACCACGTGGAGCTGTTTGAATGGTTTCTGCTATTCTGTAATATTTTCAATAAATCTGGGAATGACAAAGAAATCTAGAAGAAAGGATTTTAAATGATTCTGTTATAAAGAATTGATAAACATTTAGCCAGGCATGTTGGTGTATGCCTTTAATCCCAGCCCTTGAGAGGCAGAGGTAGGAGGATTGCTGTGAGTTTGAGGCCAGTTTAGGACTACAGAGTGAGCTCTAGGTAAGCCTGGACTACAGTGAGACCCCTAAAAAAAAACCAAACCAAAACAAAAAGTCCAGAACAATGAACTAGAGCCTACATGGAAGCCGCAATGCCCTTTAATCTCCTCACCGTTCTCCAGGATTCCCTTTGCTCCCACCAAAAAAAACCCTTAATATTTATTTGATTTATTCCAAACTCTTTACATAGGCCAGAAATTGGGGGCCTAGACATAAAGAAAGTGGGGAATTGTTCTCAAATCACTCACAGTCTAACTGGAAATGCAATACACAGAAAATATAGAATGACCATACAAAGGTGTGGATGGATTCAGCGGAAAGCAAGAGGCTCAGCTGGCCAAGTAGATGTGGAAAGAGTCTGGCAAGGGTTGAGTTTTCCTGAGCCTAAAGCTTAGAGACTCAGGAAAGAAATTAATTCTGAAAAACCAATTATGCCTCACCTTCACTTACCCTTATCCCATTTCAGGCCCCAGGTGGGAAACTGCCAGAGAGTTCTGGGGAAGGTAATCCAACCATCTGGCTGAATCAGAGTGTGTTTACAGGGCCCAAGCCACAGGGCTAGCAATGTCAGATGGGAGCAGAGGCCTATGGGAGGGAAACAAGACAGTGTATTCCCAAAGGCCGTTGAAGAGGAAACCATCACTGGACCAGACAGTAATTCAGCAGGTCAGCTTTTAAGGGTATGTGGGAACAGATGGCAGAAAATAGGCTTAGACGGGCTGGAGATGGCTCAGTGGGTAAAGATGCTTGTTTGCAAAGCCAAACAGCCTAGGTTCAATTCCCCAGTGCCCACATAAAGCCAGATGAACGAAGTGGTACATGCATCTGGAATTTGTTTGCACTGTCAGGAAGCACTGCTACATCCATACACATATTCTTTTTTTTTTTTTAAATATTTTTATTTATTTATTTGACAGAGAAAGAGGGAGTGAGAGAGACAGAGAGAGAGACAGAGAGAGAGAGAATGGGAGAGCCAGGGCTTCCAACCACTGCAAACGAACTCTAGACGCTTGTGCCCCCTTGTGCAGCTGGCTAATGTGGGTTCTGGGGAATCGAACCTGGGTCCTTTGGCTATGCAGGCAAATGCCTCAACTGCTAAGCCATCCCTCCAGCCCTCCATACACATATTCTCTCTTTAAAGATATTTATTTATTTGAGAAAGAGAGAGGGAGAGAGAGAGAAGAGAATGGGCGCACCAGGGCTTTTAGCCACTGCAAACAAATTCCAGACCCATATGCCAGTACATGGGTACTGAGGAATTGAACCTGGATTCTTTGGCTTTGTTGACAAAAGCCTTAACCAGCCATCTTTCTCTCCCTCTCTCTCTTAAATAAATAAAAAGAAAAAAATGTTTTTTTGTTTTTTCAAGGTAGGGTCTCACTCTATCCCAGGCTGACTTGGAAATCACTCTGTAGTCTCAGGGTGGCCTCGAACTCACAGTGTTCCTCCTATCTCTGCCTCCCAAGTGCTGGGATTAAAGGCGTGTGCCACCACGCCCGGCTAAAGAAAATATTTTATACGAAGAAAAGAAACTGGAGGCTGGAACCAATTATGTTATTACAGCAGTTCTCGTCGGGCTCACTCTAGGCTCAGGCTCTGTCATGACACAGTCATTGGACCTCCCCTCTGGGTCTTCCTGTGCCACACAATGCCAGCTGACACTGGGTATCCTGCAGCAGCAAAGGGAATAATGCTCTTCTTTCTCTTCATGTGGTCCTTTGCTCAGGCCTGCAGCTCTCTTCTCAAACTTACAACTGAATATGGTCCAGGCAGTCCCCTCTCTGTGTCCCTGGTCAGTCAAAGAAAGTCAACACCTGAGGGTGCCAAGAATTTGGAGGAACATGTGAGATTCTGAGCTTCAGATAAGGACAATGTCACGTGGTACAGAAGGAGGAAGGCCCTGTGGGGTTTATTGAAGCCTATAACATAGTCCAAGGTTAGTCTTTCTCAGTTCTGGCAGAAACTTCTCATCAAACTCTTCTCCTGTGGAGGCCAGGCAGGCTCCCCCAGGGTTTACATTTGGTCCATGCTCTGGCCCAGGTACCTACCATGTGCTCTGGGTGCTAAGGCAGAGTGCATGGCAAAGAGAAGAGACGCAGAGTTCCAGGGCCTCCGTCTGTAAGGAGACATGCGAGGCCCCCACGTAGCTCTGGATGCTCATCTTGAAGGTTGGAGAGAGGGGAAGTGCAGTGCTAGCGTAGGAAATAGTGTCCTGCTTGAACGGCAGGAAGAACCCTAGAAGACCCTGGGAGTCTGAGCTCTACAGGCAGGGGAGAGGGGGAGGGGACGTAAGAAAAAGTGGCGAATGTTAAAGAGGTTAGCGAAGTTTTGGGGTTTCTCTTCCAGATAACCAGCCAAGAAGGAACACAGACACTTTACTGGGACCCTTCAAGGAACCATCTTTTCCCCATGCCCAAAGTCTCAGGCTTTTCCATCCTATTCAAAAGCAGCAGGCTAGAGTCAAGGAGAAAGGACCTAGCCAGAACCATGTACCGGACAAAAAGTACCTAAATAATAGTAAAAAGGGTTTGGGGACAGCAATCAATCAAGCTCTCCACCCTGAGGTCAGAGCTGGGTGTAGGAAGTCACAGGTCCCCAGTGGAAGAGAGTTCTGTTCTTGTGTGTTTAATCGGCATCGGTATCTCGGGCAACAGGAAAACATAGCTTTCCAAACACAAGAGTCTAGGGGGTCCCAGGGTAGCCATGGGCGGTCCTGAGAGTGAGGTTGTTTTTATTTTGTATTTACCTAAAAGTTCAGGAAGCCCTTGCTGACATTCTGGCTTGGGGGCCCAGAATTTAAACTTAATCACTGCCGGGAGTCCTTGTTTTAGGAAAGAATGAGATGGCTGTTGCATAACTCAAAGCTGGACGGGCGTGGGTGGCCAAAGGAAGTAGTCCTTCTTCCTTTCTCCTGCGAGGCAGGACCGCTGGGGACCAGACGGGCCTGGCCTGGGCGTGGGCGGGGCTCTGCCTGGGCGTGGGCGGGGCTCTGCCTGGGCGTGGGCGGGGCTCTGCCTGGGCGTGGGCGGGGCTATGCTTGAGCGTGGGCGGGCTCTGCCTGAGCGTGGGCGGGGCTCTGCTTGGATGTGGGCGGGGCTCTTCCTGGCCGTGGGCGGGACCGGAGCCACTGAAGCCGACCAGTCGAGGAAGCCGGGGCAGGTGAGAAGCGCGCGGGCCAGTCCCGCTCCACAGCCCTACGGGCACAGCACAGACTGAGAATCCTGGAAAACCCAGTGAATGATTAGAGAAAGGAGAGGAGCAGAGGGAAGAGCGAAGCTGAAGGACAGAGATGAGAGCGGAGCTCGGGGACCGCTGTTCGTCGCTAACATCGTCTACAGCACGTTCCTCGGTCCTTGCCCGTGCCCCTCTCCCCCGCCCCAGGGGTTTCAGCTGGCCAGGTTCTCCCTTTGTATACTCATCTACTCTCCGGTCCTTCCAGACGCGACAGGACCCACGCGAACGCGAACGCAGATGTATTCCTAACTACCTCTCCCATTCCACTCAAGGCTCCTCCCTCAAATCCTTCATTTTCCCCTAATCTGGTTCCCTTTTTTTTTTTTTTTCGGTTTTTCGAGGTAGAGTTTCGCTCTAGTCCAGGCTGACCTGGAATTCACTATGTAGTCTCAGGGTGGCCTCGAACTCACGGGCGATCCTGCTACCTCTGCCTCCCTGAGCCACCACGCCCGGCTTGGTTCCCCTTCTTAAAAAAAAAAATTAATTAATTAAACCGGACGTGGTGGTGCACGCCTTTAATCCTAGCCCTTGGGAGGCAGAGGTAGCAGGATCGCCCGTGAATTCGAGGCCACCCTGAGACTACATAGTGAATTTCCAGGTCAGCCTGAGCCAGAATGAGACCCTACCTCGAAAAAAAAAAAAAAAAAAAAAAAAAAGCAGCCGCGCGTGGTGACACACGCCTTTAATCCCAGCACGTGGGAGGCAGAGATAGGAGGATCCCCCGTGAGTTCCAGGCCACCCTGAGATTACTTAGTGAATTCCAGGTCAGCCTGCCTGGACTAGAGTGAAACCCTACCTCGAAAGACCAAAAAAAAAAAAAAAAAAAAAAAGTTTTTTTTTTTTAATTATTTATTCATTAGAGAAAGAGGCGAGAGAGAAAAGAGAGAATGGACCCATCAGGGCTTCCAGCCACTGCAAACGAACTCCAGATGCATGCACCACCTCGTGCATCTGGTTTGTGTGGGTCCTGGGGAATGAAACCTGGGTCCTTTGGCTTTGCAGGCAAGCGCCTTAACCACTAAGCCATCTCTCCAGCCATGGCTTTCCTTTTTATTCATAGACACAGCGCAGGGATACCTTGTCTGTCCCTTACCCAATTTTGCCGTTCCGCTTCTCTCCTCCGGTCGGCTTCCTACCACCAGTAGGAGCTTCTGCCAAAAGGCCATTATCTGTCTTCCCTTCTCATCCCGTTCACACGATCCCTTCTCAGTGTGCTTTTATCAACCCCCCTCCCCCGTCTTTCCTTCCACAGTAGTGCCTACAAAGCCTTGCATCTTCTCACACATACACGTGCACTGACTAGATGTCCCGTTTCGCCTTCACTCCATCACTGCTCGTTCCCTCTTCCCTTCTCCCCACCCCTTCGTTCCTCCAGCCAGATGCAAGACTCCCAAATTCCGGGCAAGAATCCTAGGAACAAAGCAAGGGAAAGTAAGAAAAAAAAAAAAAAAAAAGATCAAGAGTGATTCGGAGAGTAAACAAACTGGGAAGATGAGGGGAGAGACAAGCAGGGCGGGCCCAGGTTGGGGGGTGGTCTCCAGTCCACCCCGTTTAGGAATGCCCCTGGCCCTCCCCCTTCACCTGGCTTTTAAAGGGCCGGGCCCTGACCCGCCGCTACTTAAGGCGGAGGAGGAGCGGCAGCGGACAGCGGCTGTGCTGGACTGCTCCGGGAGTGGACGGGGCCGCAACCCTGACCATGACCCCTCACAAGCTGCCGCCGCCGCTTCTGCTATTGCTCACCGTTTTGCTCGCTGCCCGTCCGGGAGGTGCCTTAGCGCGGTGCCCTGGCTGCGGGCAGGGGGTGCAGACTGGGTGTCCCAGGGGCTGCGTGGAGGAGGAGGACGGGGGATCGCCGGCAGAGGGCTGCGCAGAAGCCGAGAGCTGTGCAAGGAGAGAGGGACAACCGTGCGGGGTCTACATCCCTAAGTGCGCCCGAGGACTGCAATGCCAACCGCCCGAGAACGAAGAGGCGCCGTTGCGGGCGCTGCTACTGGGCCACGGCCGCTGTCGCCGCGCCAGCGCTCCCTCCGGTGAGTTCGTGCCCCGCCCACCCGAGGTAGGCCCTGGGTGTCCCTGTAGAGATCTGGAGCTATGCGGGTGGGCAGCCTCTGGGTCCTGCCTGTTGATGTCTCTTCCTCCCTGACCCTGTGGCGAGGGGACATGGTGAGGGGGGTGAAGAGACAAGGGCAGGGAACAGCTAGAAAGATGTGGTTAGGATAAGGTAGGGACAGGTCCTGGCTCTCAACTCTGTTTTTGGCTCTGGTGCATGTCGGGGAGTTTTAAGGCTATCCGAGTGCCCTAGCAGGCCTAGCTTCATCAAGAGGGAGACAGGAGCTAGCTTCTATACGGAGGAAGGAAGGGAACCCCAGACTCCCAGTTCTGCACTCTGAGATATATCTCTTAAATCCTCTCTTTAAAAAAAAAAAAAGTATTTGAGAGACAGAGAGAAAGAGGTAAATTAGAGAGAGAGGGAGAATGGGTGCCCCAAGGGCCTCCAGCCACTGCAAACAAACTCCAGATGCATGTGCCACCTTGTGCATCTGGTTTTGTTTTTGTTGTTGTTTTTTCGAGGTAGGGTCTCACTCTAGCCCAGACTGACCTGGAATTCACTATGTGGTCTCAGGGTGGCCTTGAATTCACAGCAATCCTCCTACCTCCGCCTTCCGAGTGCTGGGATTAAAGGCGTGCGCCACCACACCCCGCTGTGCATCTGGCTTTATGTGGGTACTGGGGAAATGAACCTGGGTGCTTTGGCTTTGCAGGCAAGTGCCTTAACCGCTAAGCCATCTCTCCAGCCCTCCTAATCCTCTCTTATGCTAGTGCTGGAAGTGCCTGAACAGTGGAATCTAGAAGATGAGATGCCTAGAGCTGTACCAGAGTAGACTGAGGACAGGTGGACAGGCCCTGGAAGAGGGGGCCTGGGTGGGGAGAAGGAGATGGGAAAAGAGGGAAACTGCCAAGTCAGGCTGATGATTTAAACCTGCTCAGAACCCGTGGCCCTCTCAACCCCACCCCACCCCAGAGATGAACATAGGAGACTGAGTCATTGGGTGGGTGGGACAGGAATGAGTCAGCACCCAAAAGACAGGGGGTCAACCCAGAGAGGGAAGGGGGTGCGGAATGCAGACCAACCCCATCACAGAGCTGTATGAGCCTCCTAGTTTTCCATGGAAAAGGGTGAGAAATTAACCTGGATCACTTGGCATGGTGGCCCACACTTTAGGAGACAGAGGCAGAAGGATCAGAGTCCCTGGCTTCTTTGTCAGTCCTTGGCAGGTTGGAGAAGGTAGTTTGAAGCATGGTTATTGTTTGGTGATATATTCAGAGATTGAGGAACAAGGTCTAAAAGGGAATGAGGTTACCAGGTGTGGTGGCACATGCCTTTAATGCCAGCACTCGGAAGGCAAAGGTAGGAGGATCGCTGTGAGTTCAAGGCCACCCTGAGACTATGTAGTGAATTTCAGATCAGCCTGGGTTACAGTAAAACCCTACCTCAAAAAAAAGGGGGGGGGGGGAATGAGGGAGAGATACTCCAAAGAAGGAAGAGAGGATTGCAGAAGAAACAGTAGAAGGCATTTCGGAGCTTGTCTCCTGGCCATCTGCTGCCCCCTGGCCTTTTCCTAGCCCGGACTTACTTCCTTACTTCTTTCCAGTCTTGAGTTCTACCCAGGCCCCCAGAAACTCTCCAGAGCCAAGAGCAACCTGCAGGTTGAAAACTTTTTTGCAGCCTGCATCAGACTCTCCTGGTTAAGGGTGGAATACAGATGCTCCTGGGGCCACAGGGTTTGAGCTGGGAACAGAAGGAAGAGGTTACTATGCAATACTATGCAATCACCCCCCCCCAAGTGACCACATGTCAGGCCTGGGAGGGGTGAACTGAGTCACCGCAGGGTCACAGCAGGGACACACATTCCACTTGGGTCCCTATTGACCCTCTCCTACTTCCATCATTCTTCTCCCCATCTCCCTGGCTTGGTGCACCCCCTTCTGGCCTCCAGTAGAATATCTGCAGCTTAAAACCTGGAAATAACAATGCTTGGGATTTGATCTTAGCTTTTGTTTTCCAGATGATCTCCTTTAAAAGCCTTAAGATTACTCTGGGAAATAAAGAGAGCAACAATATAACTTTTTGGATATTTGAATTTTTTTAAATTATTTATTTGAGAAAAAGTGAGAAACACACACACACACAGAGAGAGAGAGAGAGAGAGAGAGAGAGAGAGAGAGAAAATGGGCACACCAGGGCCTCTTGCCACTGCAACTGAACTCCAGATGCACGTGTCACTTTGTGCATCTGGCTTTCTGTGTGTACTGGGGAATCATACTGAGGTCAATGGGATTTGCAAGCAAGTGCCTTTAAATGGTGAGCCATCTCCCCAGGTTCTTTTTATTCTTTTTCATTTCTTATTTTAATTTGGAGAGAGAGGATGGGCGTCCCAGGGCCTCTAGCTGCTGTGAAGGAACTCCAGACACGTGCGCCACCTTGTGCACATGTGCGACATTGTGCGTTTGAGTCACTGCACCTGGCATTGTGGGACCTGGAGATTCTAACATAAGTTCTTAGGCTTCACAGACAAGTGCCTTAACCACTAAACCACCTCTCCACCCCTATTCTTTTTTTTTTTTGGTTTTTCAAGGTAGGGTCTCACTCTAGCCCAGGCTGACCTGGAATTCACTATGTTATCTCAGGGTGGCCTTGAACTCCCATGATCCTCCTACCTCTGCCTCCCGAGTGCTGGGATTAAAGGCGTGCGCCACCACGCCCGGCTTCCACCCCTATTCTTTAAAAAATATTTTATTTAGTTATTTGTTTGAGAGAGAGAAAGAGGAAGAGGCAGATAGAGAGAATGGGCATGCCAGGATCTCCAGCCACTGCAAACAAACTTCAGATGCATGTGTCACCTTGTGCATCTAGCTTACTATGTAGGTACTGGGAAATTGAACTTGGGTCGTTAGGCCTTGCAGGCAAGCACTTAACCACTAAGCCATCTCTTCAGCCCTATTTATCTATTTATTTATTTTTGATTTAAGCCCAACAAACTGGCAAGTGCCTTAACCTCTAAGCCATCTCTCCAGCCCCAGCCCCTTTATTGATTTTTTTGAGGTAGGGTCTTACTCTAGCCTAGGCTGACCTGGATCTCACTCTGTAGTCCCAGGCTGGCCTTGAACTCACAGCAACCCTCCTACCTCTGCCTCCAAAGTGCTGGGATTAAAGGCGTGCGCCACCATGCCCAGCTTACCTCAGCTTCTTGAGTTCTAGGATTAAAGGTATATACCAACAGGTCTGGCTTTGAAGCTTTTTAGTTTGCATGTGTATGTAATATGGTATGTGTGGCATATGCACATGTATGTGCCCATGCAGTGCCCCATGCCCCATGCATTTACTGGTGACAGGGTACACTTGCCTGAGGTGGCCAAGGGGAAACCCTGGAGTCCCCTCTATCACTGTTGGAGTGGAGTCTTATTTGAGCTAGTGTCTCTTACTGATCCCAAAGCTTGACAACCCTTCCCTCCCTCCCACAAGCCCCAGTGATTGTCTGGTCTCTGCTCTTCACGGGACTGGGGTTGCAGACATGTATGACCATGCCCCACAGTTTGTGTGGGTCCTGGAGATCCAACTTAAGCCATCTCTCAGGCCCTCATGGTTGCAGAGGAAGTGCTCTTAACCATGGGACCATATCATATCATCATCCCTGAAGGGTTTTCTTTTCTTTTTTTTTTTTTTCTGCAAGGTAGGGTCTCACTCTAGCTCAGGCTGACCTGGAATTCACTATGTAGTCTCAGGGTGGCCTCAAACTCATGGTGATCCTCCTACCTCTGCCTCCCTAAGTGCTGGGATTAAAGTGTGCGCCACCATGTTCAGCTCCTAAAGGATTTTTTTTTTTTCTGTTCTCGTTTTTTATCTTTGATCTTTTTTTTTTTAATTTTTTTTGTTACTTTATTTATTTGAGAGCGACAGACAGAGAGAGAAAGAGGCAGAGAGAGAGGGAGGGAGGGAGGGAGAATGGGCACGCCAGGGCTTCCAGCCCTGCAAACGAACTCCAGACGCGTGCGCCCCCTTGTGCATCTGGCTAACGTGGGTCCTGGGGAATCGAGCCTCGAACCGGGGTCCTTAGGCTTCACAGGCAAGCGCTTAACCACTAAGCCATCTCTCCAGCCCCCTTTTTTTTTATTTTATTTTATTTTATTTTATTTTTGTTTTATTTTTATTTATTTATTTGAGAGTGACAGACAGAGAAAGAGGCAGAGGGAGAGAGGGGGGAGAGAGAGAAAGAGCGTGCCAGGGCCTCCAGCTACTGCAAGCAAACTCCAGACACGTGCGCCCCCTTGTGCATCTGGCTAATGTGAGTCCTGGGGAATCGAGCCTCGAACCGGGGTCTTTAGGCTTCACAGGCAAGCGCTTAACCGCTAAGCCATCTCTCCAGCCCCTTTTTTTTTTTTTTTTTTGAGGTAGGATCTCACTCCAGCTCATCCTGACCTGGGACTCACTCTGTAGTCCCATGCTGGCTTTGAAGTCATAGTGATCCTTCTACCTCTGTCTCCCAAATGCTGGGATTAAAGGCGTGTGCCACCTGCCTGGATTTTTTTTTTTTTTTGAGACAGTTCTTACTGTGTAGTCCTGGCTGGCTAGAGCTTGTTATGTATACCATATGTTATGTATAGAATTCCTCCCGCCCTCAGCCTCCTAAGAGGATTACAGGCATGTAGCATCATGGACCATGACGGTCAGAAAAAGAAACCACAGCTAGGATAAAGGGAGGAGGAGCTGGGTTCTGACCCTGCTGCCTGTTCTAATGCACAAGGCCCCTGTCACTCTCACTTTAGCTGGCAGAGGTGGGTACTCACCACACAATACTCACATGGTGCTGGAGTTTGGTTCTGGCTGATTTCTGATTTTTTTTTTCTTTTATTCCTCGTCACCATAGGGGAGAACCTAAAGGAGAGTAAACCACATGGAGACACCTCGAACCCACATGACTCAAGCCCCAAAGACCCACAGAAGAATCCAGGAACTTCTACCACTCCCTCTCGGCCCAATGCTGGTGCTGTCCAAGACACTGAGATGGTATGGGTAGGGGGAGGGGTGGCTGGTGGGGAGAAGAAAGGTTGGGGATTCCTGGAGACTTCCACTGGAGACCGCTCCATGGGCTTGAAGAAGTCTCCCATGCCCGTCCTGGGAGTATGCTCCTGGGGTGCACAGCCCTCCACCTGTCCCTCCCCAGGGTCCTTGCCGCAGACACCTGGATGCAGTGTTGCAGCATCTTCAGGCCGAGGTCTTCCGAGGGGCACATGCACTCTATGTTCCTAACTGTGACCACAGAGGGTTCTACAGGAAGCGACAGGTGAGAGGACCCCTCCCCGTGCAGGTTCTCTGTCAGGGAGTAAGAAGAAGCTCTTAAAAAATTGCACAGATTTGGGCTGGAGAAATAGCTTAGCAGTTAAGCGCTTGCTTGTGAAGCCTAAGGACCCCGGTTCGAGGCTTGATTCCCCAGGACCCACAGTTAGCCATATGCACAAGGGGGCACACGCATCTGGAGTTCGTTTGCAGTGGCTGGAGGCCCTGGTGTGCCCATTCTCTCTCTCTATCTGTCTCTTTCTCTCTGTCTGTCGCTCCCAAATAAATAAATAAAAATAAACAAAAAAATTTTAAGAAGTTGCACAGATGGCTGGAGAGGTGGCTTAGTGGTTCGCTTGCCTGCGAAACCTAAGGACCTGTGTTCTACTCTCCAGAACCCAAGTTAGCCAGATGCACAAAGGAGAGGCAAGCACAAGGTCGCACTTGACCACTAGGTGGTGCAAGTGCCTGGAGTTTGATTGCAGTGGCTGAGGCCCTGGCATGCCAATTCTGTATCTCTCCTCTCTCTCTCTCTCTCTCTCTCTTGCTCACGGTCTCTGAAAAAAAATATAGAAAAAAATTTTAATGTTACACAAGGGCTGGGCGTGGTGGTGCACGCCTTTAATCCCAGCACTCAGGAGTCAGAGGTAGAATTGCCATGAGTGGAGGCCACCCTGAGACTACATAGTGAGTTCCAAGTTAGCCTAGGCTAGAGTGAGACCCTACCTCGAAAAGCTTTAAAAAAATGTTGCACAAAGAGGATGGAGAGATGGCTCAATAGGTAAGGCATTTACCTATGAAGCCCAAGGACACAGGTTCAAGTCCCCAGTACATATGTATGCTAGATGCACAATGTGGTGCATGCATTTGGAATTTGTTCGTAGTGTCTGGAAGCCCTGGCATGCCCATTCTCTCCCTCCCTTCCTCCTTCTTCTTTCTCCCTCAAATAAATAGATAAATATTTTTATTTTATTTATTTATTTTGTTTTTTTTGAGGTAGGGTCTCGCTGTAGTCCCAGCTGACCTGGAATTCACTATGGAGTCTCAGGGTGGCCTCAAACTCATGGCAATCCTCCTACCTCTGCCTTCCGAGTGCTGGGATTAAATGCGTGTGCCACCACGCCCAGCTAAATAAAATTTTTTTTTAAGTTGCACAAAGGGGCTAGAGAGATGGCTCATTGGTTAAGCACTTGTCTGTGAAGCCTAAGGACCCTGGTTCAAGGCTCGATTCCCCAGGACCTACGTTAGCCAGATTCACAAGGGGCCATACACATCTGGAGTTCGTTTGCAGTGACTGGAGGCCCTGGCGCGCCCATTCTCTCTCTGTCCCTCCCTCTCCCTCTCCCTCTCTCTCTCTCTCTCCCTCTCTCTCTGTCTGTCTGTCGCTCTCAAATAAATAAATAAATAAAAATAAACAAAAAAATTTTTTAAGTTGCACAAAGAAGCCAGGTGTGGTGGCGCACGCCTTTAATCCCAGCCCTTGGGAGGCAGAGGTAGGTGGACCGCCGTGAATTCGAGGCCACCCTGAGACTGTATAGTGAATTCCAGGTCAGCCTGGAGTTACAGTGAGACTCTACCTTGAAAAACCAAAAATAAGAAAGGAAGGAAAGCAAACTGGAGAGATGGTTCAGCTCAGATGGTTAAAGACACTTGCTTGTAAAGCCTGATGACCAGGGTTCCATTCCCCAGTGTCCACAACAAAAATAAGAAAGGAAGGAAAGCAAACTGGAGAGATGGTTCAGCTCAGATGGTTAAAGACACTTGCTTGTAAAGCCTGATGACCAGGGTTCCATTCCCCAGTGTCACATAAAGCCAGATGCACATAGTGGTCCATGTGTCTGGAATTCATTTGCAGCAGCAAGAGTCCCTGACATGCACATATATGCATGCATACATATGTGCAAATAAATACAGAAATATTTTTTGAAATTTTTTTTTTTTTTTTTCTGAGGTAGGGTCTCACTCTAGCCCAGGTTGACTTGAACTCACTCTTAGTCCCAGACTAAAACACAGTGATCCTTCTTCTTCTGCCTACCAAGTGCTGGAATTTTAAAGGCATGCACCATCACACCCAGCTCTAAATATATGTGTGTGTGTGTGTGTGTGTGTGTGTGTGTGTGTATATATATATTAAACATTTTATTTATCTATTTTATTTATTCATTTAACAGAGAGGGAGAGAGAGAGAGGGAGAATGGGTGTGCCAGGGCCTCCAGCCGCTGCAAACGAACTCCAGATGCATGTGCCACCATGTGCATCTGGTTTATGTGGGACCTGGAGAATTGAACCTGTGTCTTTAGGCTTCACAGTCATATGCCTTAACTGCTAAGCCATCTCTCCAGCCCATTATATATATATTTGTTATTGTTGTTGTTGTTTGTTTGTTTGTTTTTGTTTTTCAAAGTAGGGTCTCACTCCAGCCCAGGCTGACCTGGAACTCACTGTGTTGTCTCAGGCTGGCCTTGAACTCACAGTGATCCTCCTACCTCTGACTCCTAAATGCTGGGATTAAAGGCATGCACCACCATGCTCAGCTTAAAAATATTTTTAATAAATTTATTTTAATTATTTATTTGCAAGCAGAGAGAGATAGAATAGAGAGAGAATGGGCATGCCAGGGCCTCTAGCCACTGCAAATGAATTCCAGATACATGTGCCCCCTGCATCTGGCTTACGTGAGCCCTGGGGAATCGAACCTGAGTCCTTTAGTTTTGCAGGCAAGTGCCTTAACCGCTAAGTCATCTCTCCAGCCCTTTTAAAATATTTTTAAAGAAAATAGAAAATGAAAGTTTAAAGCTTGCCTGGCCTACAGAGTGAATCCAAGGGCAGCCTGGGTGACTTAGTGAGACCTTGTCTCAAAATAAAAAGGGCTGGAGAGATGGCTTAGCAGTTAAGGTGCTTGTTGGCAAAGCCAAAGGATCCAGGTTCGATTCCCCAGTACCTGTGTAAAGCCAGATGCACAAGGTGGCACATGCATCTGAGTTCATTTGCAGTGGCTAGAGGCCCTAATGTGCCCATTCTTTCTTTCTCTATCTGCCTCTCTCTCTCAAATAAATAAATAAAATAAATATTTAAAAGATATATACTGAAGCAAAATAAATACAGTTTTAAAAAGTGAAAAAAGATGAGCCGTGCGTGGTGGCACACGCCTTTAATCCCAGCACTCAGGAGGCAGAGAGGTAGGGGGATCCCTGTGAGCTCAAGGCCACCCTGAGACAAGAGTGAATTCCAGGTCAGCCTGGGCTAGAGTGAGACCCTACCTCAAAAAACCAACAACTGGGCTGGAGGGATGGCTTAGCAGTTAAGGCATTTGTCTGCAAAGCCAAAGGATCCCAGTTCGATTCTCCAGGACCCACGTTAGCCAGATGCACAAGGGGGCGCACACATCTGGAGTTCGTTTGCAGTGGCTGGAGGCCCTGGCGTGCCCATTCTCTCTCTCTCTCTCTCTCTGTCTGTCTGCCTCTTTCTCTATCTCACTCAAATAAATAAATATAATTAAAAAAAAAAAAAAAAACCAACAACAACAACAAAAAAAGGAATTTCAAAGGGGAAAGTGGGGGGAGGGAGGGCATTACCATGGGATATTTTTTATAATCATGGAAAATGTTAATAAAAATTGAGAAAAAAAAAAAGAGGACTAGAGTAGAGTGGAAGAGTCTTGTCTAGTAAATGCAAGGCCTTGGACTTGGTGCCCTCCCCCTATCCCCCACATACAAAAGGAAGAAGGATCAGCCATTGTAGTAGAGGACTTGGTCACCACCACCCACCTAGAAATGGCTTCTAAGTGGCTCTTACACTAGAGCCTTTTATTTGGGATGGTGAGGTAAGAAAGGCCAGCCTGGGCAACTTAGTAAGGCCTTGTCTCAAAATAAAAAGTGAAAAAGGAAGGCTGAGGTAAGAGGATTGCCCTGAGTCAGCCTAGGCTACACAGTCAGTTCCAGGTCAGTCCAGGTTAGAGTGAGACCCTGCCTGAAAAAGTAAATAAAAGCTGGGCGTGGTTGTCATGCCCAGCACTCAGCAGGCAGAGGTAGAAAGATTACCATGAATTCGAGGCCACCCTGAGCATGCACAGGGAATTTAGGTTAGCCTGGACTAGAGTGACACCCTACCTGGAAAAAACAACAACAAAAAAGTAAATATACAATGGGGAATCATCTGGAGTGCTGCCCGAGCAGCTGACCGCAGACTTTCTGAGTTGGTAGGTCTGGGGTGGGCTTGAGAACATGATTTCTAACACATTAGTGATGCTGGTGCTTTTAACTGGGATCTGTACTTCAAAACTACTGTTTTTATTTTATTTTATTTTATTTTTTATTTATGAGAGAATGGGCATGCAAAGCCTCTAGCCACTGCAAACAAATTCCAGACACATGTGCCACAGGTCCTTGGCTTTGCAGGCAAGCGCCTTAACCACGAAGTCATCTCTCCAGCCCAAAAACTACTGTTTTGACCCAGCAGAATGGGTCCAACTTAGTAGATGAAGGCAGAGGGACACACGGAAGAGACTAAAGAAACTTTTCATTTTTAAAAAAATTTTTTTAAATTTACACAAGACCATCATAATAGGAGGAAAAGATCATGACATCAAAACAAAAGAGACTAAGCCAGGCCAGGCGTAGTGGCGCACGCCTTTAATCCCAGCACTCCATAGTGAATTCCAGGTCAGCCAAGGCTAGAGTGAGACCCTACCTCAAACAAACAAACAAATAATAATAATAATAATAATAATAATAATAAAAGAGACTGAGAGGGGGAGGGGATATGATGGAGATTGGAGTTTCAAAGGGGAAAGTAGGGGTAGGGAGAGAATTACCATGGGATATTATTTACAATTATGAAGTAGTCAATAAAAAAAAATAATAAAAAAGGGTGTTTTTTTTTCAAGGTAGAACTTCATTCTAGGCTGACCTGGAATTCACTCTGTATTCTCAGGGTGGCCTTGAACTCACGGCGATCCTCCTACCTCTGCCTCCCAAGTGCTGAGTGCTGGGATTAAAGGCATGTGCCACCACACCCAGCAGTCAGGAGGCAGAGATAGGAGGACCCTACCTCAAAAAACCAAAAAGAAATTATTTTTAAATGTATTTGTTTGTGAGGAAGGAGAGAGATGGTGGGAGTGCCAGAGCCTCTTACCACTCCAAACAAACTCCAGGTACACGTGCCACTTTATCTGGCTTTACAGAGGTACTGGTGAATCAAACCCAGGCTGGCAGGCGTTACACACAAGCACTTAAGCCTCTGAGCCATCTCCCCATCCCTAAAGACACTTTTAGATGTTTCTCCTACTGGAAGCTTTGGACCACGCGCCTGATCTCTATGCCTCTCTCCTCAGTGCCGTTCTTCCCAGGGGCAGCACCGTGGGCCCTGTTGGTGTGTGGATCGTATGGGCCAGCCCCTGCCAGGGTCTCCAGATGGAAACTCGCTCTGCCCCACCGGGAACAGTGGCTAAAGCTGGGTGGGAGCTGCAGAGCCACTGGCAAGAGAGCATGGGGCTGTCATCTGTAGAATAAGGAGTAACATGGGGGGCTCTGAGCCCCAAGATCCCCCTTCAGGCCCTATCCCATTGGTACCCTCACTCCTGGGCCTTTACACATCGATTTGGAAAGATCGTTGTTGGGAATACTAATAAAGCTGTGTTGGAGGTGTCTGGCCTACGTCTCTGTATCCATCTCTCAGTCCTGAAGTCCCGGGGCCTCTTTCTACTCTTTTGCCAGCCCGCACATAGCATTTCTTCCTTCCTAGTGGACTGCTACTAGTCCTTCCCACTGTGTTTGGAATCCAGAAGACAGAGCCCTCCAGCCTCATCCAGCTTCCACAGCTCCCTGGAGTCTGGGCATGAAGAGCTGCCGAGATCACAGCTTCCATAGGAGAGGGCAACTTTGTTTCCAACGCTGATCTTTGGACTTAAGGGAAAGGGAAGGATTAATGGTTAATCCCCAGCAGGAACTCAGTAAAATAGACTCAGGTCGCTTGCAGATCTACTTCCCTGACATAAAGGAAGGGACGTGTTGTCCTGTGATTCAGGCTCTGACCTGCATGATTTTTCTTGGACTACTTTCTTTGTGCTCATGTGAAGTAGAGACTTTTTGCTCTTTTTTTTTCCCCCAGAGGAGATATAAAAGTTTGGGTCACTTTCCTGAAATTACGTAGCTAGGGAATGATGGAAGGAGGTGTGTACCTGCTTCTCCCACACAAGACAATACCTGGTACTTCTTCAGTGCTTGAATAAACACGGGCTTGACCTTTCTCCCTACATGCTAGCACACGGCATAGGGACGAGCTAACATTCAGGGGCCCTGGGTGCCCAACATTTCCTGGAGGAGGCCACAGCAACACGCTTGGTCACAAATACAGCGTCTATCAGAATATGGTTGTTCAATATAATCAATCCCACACCTCACCTTGTAGTCTTAGGCAGCTGAATGCACTGCACTTGAAGATGTTCCTGGTTCCTCCCCAGCCATCCGTCTGCAGGAAGAGAGGCTGTAAAGAGCCGTGCTACGTGATTAGCTTCAGAAAAGCTTTGGCCAGCCTTGGGTACAAACTTACTCCCAAACGGAGGGCTAGAGCCGGTAGTGGTGATCAGGTGCAAAGGGCTGGAACCATCGCTGTGACACCCGGCCTAGAGCGGAGCCCGGAACCTACCTCTCAGATAACCTATCTAACCCACAGCGCTCGCGAGGTCCCCTCCGGAAGGACTTTAGTCTCTGGAGCTGCCAGCTGGGCTGACTGGGACAAGAGCTCAGTAGGCAGGCTGAGAAGGAGGGAGCCCGCGACTCCAGAGTGGCATCATGGAGCCTAGGGGGCCCAGGCTGCGGAGGAGAGAAGGGCAGGGAGGGGAACAGGATGAGCGACCCTCTGGAGAAGGTGAGCCACCCCTCGCCCCTGGGGGACATACGACTCGGGCCAGGCTGAGGTGGGAACTCACTGCTGAGAGGAGTCTTCTGCTCTCTAACTTCAACCTTTCCTGCTGTCCTGGGAGGAAAGGGAAGGAAGAGACTGACCTCCGCACCACCCAGCCCGGTGACAGAGGACAAAAGGATGTTCGGAGCCATGGCCTTGCCTGATGCTAGTGACTCTACTTCAGAGGGTGAATGGAGTAGCTACCATTTCCCTTGACCCTTTTCGTCAATGGCCTCCTCACCTCCAGTAGAAATAACTTCCCTTGGTTGGGTGTGGTGGCTTGTGGCTTTAGTCCCAGCACCTGGGAGGCGGAGGTAGGAGGATCATTGTGAGTTTGAGGTCAGCCTGGGGCTACAGAGTGAGTTCCAAGACAGCCTGGGGGCAAGGGAGACCCTACCTGGGAAAAAAAGAAGATCCGGATGTGGTGGTGCACGCCTTTAATCCCAGCACTAGGGAGGCAGAGGTTGGAGGATCATCATGATTCCAGGCCACCCTGAGACTACATAGTGAATTCCAGGTCAGCCTGGACTAAAGTGAAACTCTACCTCAAAAAAAAAAAAAACCTGAAAGAAGAAAAGAACTTTCCTGTCTAGTCATTCCACTCATGATACTAGATATTGACAAACTGGGGGTAGGGAGGCTGGTGGGAACACAGAAGCACATCCTGGACTGAGGGCACCTCAGGTTCTGCAGAGCCCTGACTCCTCCTCCTTCAGTATCCCCCTCCTCCTAGGAAACACTGAGACACACAGAGCCCCAGACTTGGTGCAATGGACCCGACATATGGAGGTAAGGGACCATATAGAGGACAGGAGTCAGGATGGACAGGTCTTAGGGGTGGCAGGAGGAAAGGGTGAGGACTGGCTGGGTGATAAAGAGATGATTTGCTCTCAAGTTCAAAGATCAGGTTAAGATGGAAGAGTTTGAAACAGGTCTTCAGGACAAGGACCAAAAGTCGGCTAGGGTAGCGCCTTCCTGTTAGTTCGTATGGCTAGAGGTCAGAAGAAGTCAGAGAATGAGGATCAGAGACCTGGCTAGAATTCTGACCCAAGGAGTAGGAGCCTGGCTCCTACTGTCGTTCCTTTCTTTTTGTCTTTGAGATGAGGTTCTCACTGTGTTGCTCAGGACGGGCTTGAACTTGTGATCTTCCTGCCTCAGCCTCCCTAGTAGCCGGGATTACAGTCAGACGGGTGCCACCACATCCAGCCAGCTTCGGCTGTGGCTGTTGATTTTCACTGGCGCCCTAGGAAGCCAGATCAGAGGTTGGGGAAACTCTGGTCAGGGGTCATGGCTTGTCACCTTTCTGTCCCTAGCACTTAGCACTGTGCCTGGCTCAGAGAGCAGCTCAGTGAATGTTTGGAGAGTGAAAGGAATAACGGGTTGGCTGAGGAGTCGTGAGCTCTGGCCTGGGCTTTGTCCTGTAGGCTGTGAAGACACAGCTGCTGGAGCAAGCACAGGGACAACTGGCTGAGCTGCTGGATCGGGCCATGTGGGAGGCCAGGCAGGCCTGCCCCCAGCAAGACAGACCTCTGCCCTCCACTGCCCCAGGCCCTGTGAGCCCGTGAGTCAGGATCCCAAGGGAGGGAATGATGGCGGGCGCTTCTCCATCAGCAAGGTCACTACCTGCACAGTCTTGGCATGACCCTGTCTTTAGCCCTCCCCTCCCCTCTCCTGATCACCTGGTCCTCTTGACTCTGGTCTACACCTTCAGGGCGTTTTGCTCTGCTATGGCCCTAGGCTTCCAAGTGTTAACCTGCCACATGGTGCTGCTCTCCCTCTGCCCCTTGCCTTCTTCCTTGGGGGCCTAGGCCTGAAAGCTGTCTCAATATTCAGGACCCGGGAGCCTTCCCATGGGAAACGGAAAGTTTTCATCAACCGAAAGTCACTGCTTGAGTAAGTCAGGGTGAGAACGAGGGACCAGAGAAGGAGAAGGGGTTTCAGCGGGGGGTGTAGGACTCCGTAATTCTCGTGCTAGGTGCTAGACAGTCTGCTGGGAAGATCTGGACTGGGAACTTTGTCCAGGGCTGGGTAAGACATAGTTCTAAAGCAGCAAGCTCCCCACCTCCATGTGTATAATGTGAGCATGCCTAAGGGCCCTTGAGTACCTCCCTCTCCCCCCTGACCTTCCAGTCCTTCCCTCCAGTGAGCTGATGGAGGTGCAGCATTTCCGTACCATCTACCACATGTTCATTGCCGGCCTGTGTGTCTTGATCATCAGCACCCTGGCCATCGACTTCATTGATGAGGGCAGGTAGGTCCCTCCCACTCAGAACAGGCACCGGCCTGACTAGGTTGCCTGATTCCCCATGTCCTACCTGCTTCCTGAGAGTAATCTTGCCTTGAGGCAGATGCAGGCGTGTGTGTGTGTGTGTGTGTGTGTGTGTGTGTGTGTGTGTGTACGTACACACCCACATGCACACCCACACACGCTTTCCACGTTAGTTCTGGTCAGTTGAAGTAGCCTGCATTGAGTCCCTGACTCAGTAACTAGTGCTGAGGCCAGACAGGCGAGGCAGCAGCCCCCATGCTCACCGATGAGCCACGCCCCATCTCATGGGCTTCACAGGCAAGTGCCTTAACTGCTAAGCCATCTTTCCTGTCCCCGCCTCTTTTTTGAGGTAGGGTCTTGCTGTAGCCCAGGCTGACCTGGAATTCACTTCGTAGTCTCAGGCTGGCCTCGAACTCACAGTGATCCTCCTACCTCTGCCTCCTGAGTACGGAGAATAAAGGTGTGTGCCACTATGCCCGTCCCCACCCCCCTCTTTTTTTTTTTTTTAATTTGCAAGCAGAGAAAAAAGAGATAGGTAAAGAGAAGAGAGAGAATGGACATACTAAGGCTTCTAGCCATTGCAAATGAATTCCAGATGCATGCACCTCTCTGTGTACCTGGCTTTATATGGGTACTGGGGAATCAAACCCTGGTTGTTAGGCTTTGCAGGTAAGTGCCTTAACTGCTGGGCCATCTTTCTAGCCCAGCTTTTTTTTTTTTTTGTTGTTTTGTTTTGTTTTGATTTGTTTTTACAAGGTAGAGTCTCGCTCTAGGCCAGGATGACCTGGAATTCACTATGTAGTTTCAGGGTGGCCTCAAACTTATGGTGATTCTCCTACCTCTGCCTCCTGAGTGCTGGGATTAAAGACATGTGCCACCACACCTGGTTCTTTTGTGTTTTTTTTAAACATTATTTTATTTATTTATTTATTTTAATTTTTTTTTGTTCATTTTTATTTATTTATTTGAGAGTGACACAGAGAGAGAGAGAGAGAAGATGCAGAGAGAGAGAGAATGGGCGCACCAGGGCCTCCAGCCACTGCAAATGAACTCCAGACATGTGCATCACCTTGTGCATCTGGCTAACGTGGGTCCTGGGGAATCAAGTCTCAAACTGGGGTCCTTCACAGGCAAGGGCTTAACCACTAAGCCATCTCTCCAGCCCATAGATTATTTACTTTTAGACAAGGCCTTGCTGTGTAGCCTAGGTTAGCCTGAGGCTTAGTATTCTTCTGCCTCAACATCCCAAGTAGCTAGGATTTCAAATGTGTGCCAGTACACTCAACCTAGGCAAGCACGACACTGAATACTGCATCATTAGCCTAGTCTACAATTACAGACACTCTCAAAGAACTCAGCTAATGAAAAGTCAAAGTTCATCTCAATGCTTCCTATCCTACTGCTGCTGTAATGAGCCCATCTACAACACTGTATAATCCACCGAGGGCTCTAAGAGTCATTTAGAATCAAATCCATTCCATAGCCCTGTCTACAGAAGACAGAGGAGCAAAACGCCTTCAGAGAGACGGGCGTGGTGGCGAACACCTTTAATCCCAGCACTCAGGAGGCAGAGGTAGGAGGATCACCATGAGTTCAAGGCCACCCTGAGACTACAAAGTGAATTCTAGGTCAACATGGGCTAGAGTGAGACCCTACCTCAAAAAACAAAAAATAAAAAACAAAAAACCAAGCAAACAAACAAAAAAAAACACTTTCAGAGATGGGGGCTGCACAGCCTATCAAGACCCCTCAACTCACCTGCCAACAGGCAGCCCTTTGAGGAAGGGGACAGAATGGGCTATACCGCGTCTTCCCTTCCCCCCTCCAAGGTTGGTGCTGGAGTTTGACCTACTGATCTTCAGCTTCGGACAGCTGCCCTTGGCGCTGGTGACCTGGGTCCCCATGTTCCTGTCCACTCTGCTGGCACCCTACCAGGCCCTGAGGCTGTGGGCCAGGCCTGGGGCCAAGGCCCTGTGGCTTCTGGGGGCAGGCCTGGGCTGCACCCTGTTGGCCATCCACGCAGCAGTGCTCTGTGTCCTCCCGGTCTACGTGGCCGTGGGGCATCAGCTCCCACCGGCCTCCCGCTGCGTGCTGGTCTTTGAGCAGGTGAGGATGAGGTCCTGCTACCGGACAAGGGGACCTGGAGACCATTTCTGCAGAGTGGGCCCTGAAGCGCTTGAAGCAGTATCAGCTGGGGCGGAGCTAATTATTGGGGGTGAAGTCTGCTTGGAGGAAGGCAGAACCCGCAAGTTCCAAAGAAAGCAAATGACAGTGGCTGCTAGGCAACAGTCTGTCCCTGTAGGGTCTCAGGGGATGGGGGGTTGGGGCTCTTCTGTCCCCTTTACCTTTCCAAGAGGGAGAGAAGGTAGAAAGGGCTCGATCAGACAGCTCCTAATGACTGATTTGCCTCTGATAAGTGAGATTACAGGATGGTTAAGTGACATGCTCAGAGGCACACAGTAAATTGACCTCCTTTCCCTCCCACCTCAGGTCAGACTCCTGATGAAAAGTTATTCCTTCTTAAGAGAATCTGTGCCCAGGACCCTTTGTGCCAGAGGAGGTGAGGGGTTCTGCTGGCCCACTGGGGACTCAGGTCCTCTTCACTGGCTGGATGAAGCCAGCAGTTGCGGGGTCCCTTACCAAGCCCGTGTTGTCCACCAGACACGGGCCCTGTGGGCTTAGTCACGAGTGTTCTCAGGCCCTGTCTCTGAGAGACCCGTTCGGATATCCACGACTTGTGGTGTCTTCCTGTCCCCCACCCCAGCCTGGAAACACACAGGGAATGAGAACCTCATGTGAGGGAGTCAGGGGGAAAGGGAAGAATGGGACTTGTGGCTGCCAAAGAAAGCTCTAGCCTCCCTAGGTCCTGCACTGGAAGATGGGGTGCCTGGAATAGAAGCAAAAGGTGGGAAGGTGTTCGAGGGCAGCTTCAGCCCCACCTGCATCCCGTCCCTAGCTCCCACCTCTCTCCCATCAGCATCATACCCGCCCATCCCTCCGCTTCCCCAGCTGCCACTCCTGGCTCTCTCTCCCCTCACCATCCTGACCCACCCTTCGCCTTCCTCCCCAGGTAAGGGCACCTGGGTCCCCAGTTTCTCCAGCTACCTCTATTTCCTCTTCTGCCCCACACTCATTTACAGAGAGACATACCCCAGGTAAGACCCTTGAGCTCCCTCCCCAATCACTCAGGGAAGAAAAGAAGAGGCAGGCTCCCCTCTTCCTTGCTCAGCCCATTCCCGTACTAACAGCATCCAGCTGTCCAGACCTGCCCAGTCCTGTACACTTACGTCCTGATTTTAATTTTTTTGTTTATTTTATTTATTTATTTGAGAGCGACAGAGAGAAAGAGGCAGATAGAGAGATAGAGAGAGAGAGAGAGAGAGAATGGGCGCGCCAGGGCCTCCAGCCACTGCAAACGAACTCCAGATGCATGCGCCCCCTTGTGCATCTGGCTAACGTGGGTCCTGGGGGATCAAGCCTCGAACCGGGGTCCTTAGGCTTCACAGGCAAGCGCTTAACCGCTAAGCCATCTCTCCAGCCCACATCCTGATTTTAGAGCTGGATATTCTATGCTGCCCAGGAAACTCTGGATTATTGAGAACCTTTGATGACACCCAAGCTAAACATACACTTTCTGTATCTGTTCAGAAAATCCAAAGTGTTCTAGACCCCACCTCCCCCAGCTAATCCACCCCGGCCTGATCAGTGAAGGGGGCTGTGGGGAGTGCCAAAAGCCTGGGTGGGGAACACATACATGAACAGATGACAATTATATTATCCCTGTTGCTATTGCAGGACACCCAGCGTCAGGTGGAATTATGTGGCCAAGAACTTTGCCCAGGTCTGAAGATGGAGTAGAAAATGGTCAACAGTGATTAGTAGTTGCTGGGAGGCGGGGGGAAGGGAGGGACACCAGGGCAGGAGGCAGAGGCTGGTAGGAGTCTACTAGTCCCCGTGCCCCTGTCAAAGTCATGTGTCACTCACTCTGTCCGCAGGCCATGGGCTGTGTGCTTTATGCCTGCTTTATCCTGGGCCGTCTCTGTGTGCCCGTCTTTGCCAACATGAGCAGGGAGCCCTTTAGCACTCGTGCCCTGGTGCTCTCCATCCTGCATGCCACGGGTCCGGGTAAGCCCTCTAATATGGTAGCAGAGGGTTCCACGTTGCCCAAGAGAAAGTCTCGCTCAGCGCCTGCCTTCAGAATCAGTACCCCTCTAAATTCCCTCACACAGCTCCCTCCTGTCTTCACTTCAGTCTCCCAACCTCACTCCCCACACCTTCATCTTTCCACCCCCTAACTCCAGTGCCCAGGTGAGCTAATCATCTCCCTGAAAATTAATCACTCCCAATCCTGCTTCAAAAATCCAGTATTAAACTGGGCATCATGATACCCACCTTTAATCCCAGCACTCAAGAGGCAGAGGTAAGAGGGTCACTGAGTTCAAGGCCGCCCTGCCTGAGACTACATAATGAATTCCAGGTCAGCTGGGCTAGAATGAGACTCTACCTCAAAAAACAAAACAACAACAACAACAAAAAAAAATCCTGTGCTAGCCAGGCATGGTGGTGCATGCTTTTAATCCTGGCATTTGGGAAGCAGAAGTAGGAAGATTGCTGTGAGTTCGAGGCCAGTCTGGGACTGCAGAGTGAGTTCCAGGTCAGCCTTGGCTAGAGTGAAAACAAAACAAAACGAAAATCCAGTGCCAGCCAGGCATAGTGGCTCATGGCCTTAACACCAGCACTCTGTAGGCTGAAGTAGGAGGGAGAGATATAAGTTCAAGGCCAACCTGGGCTACAAAGTAAATTCCAGGTCTGTCTGGTCTAGAGTGTAATCCTGCCTCAAAAACAAACAAGGGGCTGGAGGGATGGCTTAGTGGTTAAGGTGCTTGCCTGCAAAGCCAAAGGACTCAGGTTCGATTCCCTAGGACCCACGTAAACCAGATGCACAAGGTGGCACATGCATCTGTTAATCCCAGTGTGTTAATCCCAGCACTCGGGAGGCAGAGGTAGGAGGATCATCGTGAGTTTGAGGCCACCGAGACTACCTAGTGAATTCCAGGTCAGCCTGGGCTATAGAGTGAGACCCTACCTCGGAAAAAAAAAAAAAAATCCAGATATTTTACCTTTGTTCTGCCTTTCAGGGACCTTTCCTATGTAGCTCCAGTCCATCTTTTCATCCTACCATAAATCCAGCCATCCCTGAAAGACTCTGGGATCACACTATCCACTTAACTTAGAATGTGCTTATTTTCTCTTCAAGACTCTTTCCTTTTCTATACTGGGTATTGAACCTAGGGCTTCCCACTTGTTAGGCAAATGCTTAACCACTGAGCTATATTCCTGGTTTTCTTCTTCTTCTTTTTTTTTTTTGCACGCGTGTGTGTGAGTAGTATCTGTGGTACAATGTGTCTACATGTGTGTGCACGTGGGTGTATAAACATGTATGCGGAGGCTAGAGAACATCAGGTGTTTCCCTCCATCACTCTTCCACATGTTTCCTGGAGAAAGAATCTCACTGATTCCGGAGCTTGCCATTTTTTAAAAGATTTATTTATTTATTAGAGACAGAGAGAGAGAGGGAGAATGGGCATGCCAGGGCCTCCAGCCACTGCAAACGAACTCCAGACACATGTGCCACCATGTGCATCTGGCTTACGTGGGACCTGGAGAATCGAACCTGGGTCTTAGGTTTCCCAGGAATGCACCTTACCCACTAAGCCATCTCTCCAGCCCTGGAGCTTGCAACTTTAGCAAGCTCCAGCATTTCTCTGCTCTGCTTCCCATAGGACTGGGTTTATAGACATGTATAGCCTTGCCTTACATGGGTGCTAGGGAATCAAACTCAGGGTCTCAGACCCCCACAGGCCAAATGCTTATGCAGGAAGTACTCTTACCTGCTCTATCCTGATCCATCTCTCCAGCTCAACAACCCCCCTCTTTTCTTTTCTTTTTTTTTTTTTTTTTTTTTTTTTTTTGGTTTTACGAGGTAGGCTCTCACTCTAGCCCAGGCTGACCTGGAATTTACTATGTAGTCTCAGGGTGGCCTCGAACTCATGGCGATCCTCCTTCCTCTTCTTCCCAATTGCTGGGATTAAAGGTGTGTTCTACCACACCTGGCTTTCAACCCCCCCCCCCTTTTCCACTTTTTTTCTTTTTTTTTGCCTAGGTATGGTAGCACACACCTTTAGTCCCAGCACTCAGGAGGCAGAGGTAGGAGGATCACTGTGAGTTCGAGGCCAGCCTAAGACTACATAGTGAATTACAGGTCAGTCTGGGCTACAGTGAGAGACTCTACCTCAAAAAAAAAATTTTTTTTTTTCCAAATTTGTTTGCAAGGAGAGAGCGAGAGAGGAGGAGAGAGAATGAACCAGGGCCTCTTGCCACTGCAACTGAACTCCAATGCATGTGTCATTTTGTGCATCTGGGGAATTGAACCCATGTTGTCAGACTTTTCAAGCAAGTGCCTTTAACCACTGAGCCATCTCTCCAGCCCCTCTTTTTCACTTCTTATTCTGAAACAAGGTCTCTCTAAATTGCCTAGGCTGCCCTTGAACTCACTCTTGTAGCCCAGATAGGCCTTCAACTTTTTCTTTTTTTCCCCAAGCTAGGGTCTCACTCTAGCCCAGGCTGACTTGGAATTCTGTAGTCCCAGGCTGGCCTCAAACTCACAGCAACCCTCCTGCCTCTGCCTCCCAAGTGCTGGGATTAAAGGCATGAGCCACCATGCTCGACTCATCAACTTTTTATTTATTTATTTTTAATGTTTACACTTGTTTTTGAGACAGGGTTTTACTCTGTAACCTAGGCTGGCCTCAACATCACAATCACCACCAAGCCTGGCTTGGAATGTCCATTCCCCACTTTCTAGCCATGGGATTCCAGTTCCTTCTTGGAGGCTCATGGTTGAAGTGCCTCTCTCTCTCGGAAGCTTTTGTTTTGTTTTGTTTTTCAAGGTAGGGTTTTGCTGTAGCCCAGGCTGACATGGAATCTCAGGCTGGCCTCGAACTCACGGCGGTCTTCCTACCTCTGCCTCCCAAGTGCTGGGATTAAAGGTGTGAGCCACCACGTCTGGCTCCCTCCTTCCTTTCTCCTCTTTTTTCTTTGTTTCCTTCTCTCTTTTTGGTTTTTCAAAGTAGGGTCTCGCTCTAGCCCAGGCTGATCTAGAATCATTATATAGTCTCAGGGTGGTCTCAAAGTCACAGCGATCCTCTTACTTCTGACTCCTGAGAACTGGGATTAAAGGAGTGTGCCACCAAGCCTGGATTCTCTTTCCTTGTTTTTGAGATAGTCTCACTGTGTTGTACTCAGGTTACCTTTAAACTCCTTGGCTCAAGTGATTTTTTTCTCACCTCAGCCTCCCCAATAGCTGGGGCTGCAGCTGCACCACCACGGCCAGCTAAGCCTTTTCTTAGCCACCACTACGGTGATCCAGCCACCTCTTGCCCTGGACTCTCCGGGACATCACTGGCCACCATGATTAGCGCCTATGACAAATGAGCTTGATACCTACATGTTGGGTCTATCTCTCTGTCTTTGCCTCTGAGTATATGCTGAAATTCCCAAAGACTTCATGATTATGTATTTCTGATTTTCTTGGCACGGCGTAGGTGCCAAGTAAACATTCGCTAGCAAAAGGGTGAGTTAAGGAATGAATGACTAGGAGAATGAGGAATGAATGTCTGCTGGGCGTCGGGCACGGGTGGCTGGGCAGGGGCTGCGGAGAGCCTGGCCGGGGCTGAGGGCCCTGCAGCTCCTGTCCTGCCCACCAGGCATCTTCATGCTGCTCCTGATCTTCTTCGCCTTCCTGCATTGTTGGCTCAATGCCTTTGCGGAGATGCTGCGGTTTGGAGACAGGATGTTCTACCTGGTGAGGCCTGGCCAAAGGCCATCTGGGAGCTGCGGGCACGGAGGGCGTGGGGTGGCAGGGTGGTACCGCATTGGTGGGGGTGGTCTCCTGCAGCAAACAGGACATGAGGCTGTCGCCACCCCCACGTGGCTGGACAGTGAGGGCTAAGGACTTTTATGTGAATGGTGCCTCAGTATCTTCTGTTGCTGGGAGCGGGGAGGGCGGAGGGGCTCTGGTCCTGAACAGGAGCTGGGAGAGGGCTGGCATCTCCCGCCTCAGGGAGGACATGGCAGAGGGAGCCGTAGGAGAAACTGGGGCCTGGGATCTCACTTCTTTCCCTCCCCATCTCCGCTTCCTCTCCAGGATTGGTGGAACTCCACATCCTTCTCCAACTACTACCGAACTTGGAACGTGGTGGTCCACGACTGGCTGTACGGCTACGTGTACCAGGATGGGCTGTGGGTAAGGCCGGTGCAGGTCCCTCGGTTCTCAGTTCCAGTAAAGGGGCATCTATGGTGCCCTCTCCTTCCCTCACTCTGAACCAGCTACCTTGTCCAGACCGAAAGGCCCTGTTGAGTTTACCTATCTTCATTCTAACTACCGAAGGGGTGGAAAGTCTGCCTTATGACCTGACTTCCTTATCCTTAATTTTATCCTTTCCACAAGGTATTTTCTTTTTTCTTTTGTTTCTTTTTGGTTTTTCAAGGTAGGGTCTCACTCTGGTTCCGGCTGACCTGGAATTAACTATGTAGTCTCGGGGTGGCCTCAAACTCATGGCGATCCTCCTACCTCTGCCTCCCGAGTGCTAGGATTAACCACAAGGTATTTTCGCTTTTTGAAGGAGCATATAGCAATTTTCAGGTGCCAAAAGTTTTTACATACACTTAATCAGCACAGTCACGCTGAGAAGCACAGATTATGACATCCTCACTTTAAAATCACATGGTGGCAAACACCTTTAATCCCAGCACTCGGGTGGCAGAGGTAGGAGGATCACCATGAGTTCAAGGCCACCCTGAGACTACATGGTGAATTCCAGGTCAGCCTGGGCTACAATGAGACCCTACCTTGAAAAACAAAAAACAAAACAAAACAAAAAAAAATCACAGTAGTCATGGTGCATGCCTGTAGTCACCACACTTGAGAGAGGAAAAAAAAAAAAAAAAGCAAGATTGTCGTGAGGTCAAGGCTAGTCTGGTCTACATAGCTAGATTTTGTCTCCGAAACAAAAAGCAACAAAAGCTGGCAGCAGTATGAGGGTCACTGTGAGTAGATCAGGGGACTGCAGAGCGAGTGTCTGCTCAGCATGGGCCTAAGTGAGACCTTACCTCAAATAATCACAGCTAAGGTTTGGTGGGTTATCACAATACTTTTTTTTTTGGGGGGGGGTTTTGAGGTAGGGTCTCACTCTATCCCAGGCTGAGCTGGAATTCACTATGAGGTCTCAGGGTGGCCTTGAACTCACAGCGATCCTCTTACCTCTGCCTCCCGAGTGCTGGGATTAAAGGCATGCGCCACCACGCCCGGCTCTAGAATAATACTCTTTTTTTTGTTGTTTATTTTTATTTATTTGAGAGTGACAGAGAGAGAAAGAGTGAGAGAGAGAGAGAGAATGGGCACGCCAGGGCTTCTAGCCACTGCAAACGAACTCCAGACGCGTGCGCCCCCTTGTGCATCTGGCTAACGTGGGTCCCAGGGAATCCAGCCTCAAACTGGGGTCCTTAGGCTTCACAGGCAAGCGCTTAACCGCTAAGCCATCTCTCCAGCCCAAGAATAATACTCTTTTAAAAAATATTTTATTATTTATTTATTTGACAGAGAAAGAGGGGAGAGAGAGAGAGAGAATGGGCGCACCAGGGCCTCCAGCCACTGCAGATGAACTCCAGATGCGTGCGCCCCCTTGTGCATCTGGCTAACGTCGGGTCCTGGGGAATTGAACCTGGGTCCTTTGGCTTTGCAGGCAAAGGCCTTAACTGCTAAGCCATCTCTCCAGCCCTAGAATAATACTCTTAAATGAGACTCATGTGGGCCCCTCCTCACCCCAGAGCCCATGTTCTTTCCACAGGCCACACTTACCCCTGGCTTCCTGGAGGAGGGCGCTCGCTGCAGGGGCTGTGGGAGACCCGCTCCTCTCCTCACCTCCGCTGGTCCTCTCCTGGCAGCTCCTGGGCGGCCGGGCCCGAGGCGCGGCCATGCTGGGCGTGTTCCTGGTGTCGGCCGTCGTGCATGAGTACATCTTCTGCTTCGTGCTGGGGTTCTTCTACCCCGTCATGCTGATGCTCTTCCTTGTCTTTGGGGGTGAGCTTGGCCTCTGGGCCCCAGGAAGGAAGGCATCTGGTGGGAGGAGACCTCCATCCTACTCCTGAGGATCCCAGACTATCCAGGAGGCTGCTGGGGTCTGGGCAGCACGGGTGGACAGGCACATGTATCAGCGGGGGAGGGAGGTGTGCTTGGGGAGTATTTGAACAGGGGCCCGTAGCTGTGGCGTGGCTGGGAGGCCCAACGTGAGATACAAGGGGTCCTGGTTTTGCACTGGTCGCTTGAGACCTCTGGGAAGTCTCTAGAGCTGGGTTCAAGAGCTTCCTAGGGAGAGGGAGGGACTTCTGTTTCATCACCTCCCAGGGCTCTGGCATGGACAGGAGGCAAGCCACAAGGTCCAAGTGCTGGGAGCTGGAGTGACAACCTGTCTCTTGCCCCAGGGCTGCTGAACTTTACCATGAATGACCAGCACACAGGCCCCGCCTGGAACGTCCTGATGTGGACCTTGCTGTTCCTGGGCCAGGGCATCCAGGTCAGCCTGTACTGCCAGGAGTGGTATGCCCGGCGGCACTGTCCCCTGCCCCAGGTAAGGTGTCACAACCATCTCTCAGTTCCCCATCTGGGAAGATGTCCCCAACTGGCCCTGTTAGCCATGGCCAGGGACAGGGCCTGGCTGGCTGGGGAAGAGAGGGCACTCAGGTTTGTATGCACAAGGTGGGTCACCGCAAGCGACCTTACGATACACCCTTCTCTGTCACAGACGACATTCTGGGGGATGGTGACACCTCGTTCCTGGTCCTGCCATCTCTAGAGGCCAAGGTCCTGATGACACTGTCAATCCCTTTTCACCTGCGAAGACTGGGGCGAGCACACCCCACTCTGAGCCCAGGGCCTGTACACAGGACCCGCCAGGAGACCAAAGGGACTTGTGTCCCCTCAGCATGCAGTGACCCTTCAGCACCCATCCCTCGGCAGGGATCGAGCACAGGTCACCTTCCTACCCATGGCTGTCTAGACCTAGAGAGGCTGGAGGGACCTTACAAATTTGGTGAATGGGGTTGGGGCTCAGAGAAACCGTGGCTACCAATGCTTAAGAAGGGTTTCTTCCTGGACTTTCTACTCCTCCCAATACAATAAAATTTTTATCTCCTTTTTTACTCATTCATTCATCATTTGTCGAAGGTCCACATCGTTTTTTGTTTGTGCGTGTGTGCATAATATGTGTGGGTGATGTGTGTGTGTATATTTAGTTTTTTGTTTATTTTTATTTATTTATTTGAGAGCGACAGACAGAGAGAGAAAGAGGCAGAGAGAAGAGAAAGAATGGGCTCACCAGGGCCTCCGGCCACTGCAAACGAACTCCATATGCGTGCTCCCCCTTGTGCATCTGGCTAACATGGGTCCTGGGGAATCGAGCCTCGAACTGGGGTCCTTAGGCTTCACAGGCAAGCACTTAACCGCTAATCCACCAATATATATTGTTATTTGAGATAGGATTTCGCTCTAGCGAGTGAGACCCTACCTCAAAAAAAGAAGAAAAAAAAAAAAGCCAGGCATGGGAGTGCACGCCTTTAATCCCAGCACTTGGGAGGCAAAGGTAGGAGGATCACAGTGAGTTCGAGGCCACCCTGAGACTACATAGTGAATTCCAGATTGGCGTGGGCTACAGTGAGACCCTATCTCAGAAAACCAACCAAACAAACAAATAAAAAAAAGATGTGTACCACCACTCACGGCTTTAGTGTATGTATTTCAATCACGGTCACCCTTTCTTATCCCCCACCCAGTCCCGCTGATCCCCTTCCTCTTCCCAACTAATCTCCTTTTTACTTTCATGTTTTTGGTGCAGGATGTGTGAGACAGAGAGAGAGATCCACCGAGTTAAGTTAGTGTTGCTTGCATAAGCACAGGTAGGTGTCATTTACTACGGCATGGGCAGCTTACCCATGGCTGTACCACTGAAGAAAATGCTCCTCAGGGAGAAATGGGACCTAATGAACCCCTACTACATTTTGTCAACTTCTTTTTTGTTGTTGTTGTTGGTGGTGTTTTTTTTTTTTTTTTTTTTTTTTTTTTTTTTTTTTTTTTTTTTCCGAGGTAGGGTCTCACTCTGGTTCAGGCTGACCTGGAATTAACTATGTAGTCTCAGGGTGGCCTCGAACTCACGGCGATCCTCCTACCTCTGCCTCCCGAGTGCTGGGATTAAAGGCGTGCACCACCACACCCGGCTGGTGGTGGTTTTTCAAGGTAGGGTCTCACTCTAGCTCAGGCTGGCCTGGAATTCACTATGTAGTCTCAGGGTGGCCTCGAACTCACGGCGATTCTCCTACCTCTGCCTCCAGAGTGCTAAAATTAAAGGCGTGTGCCACCACGCCCGGACCTTAGTGAACATTTTAAAATACTTTTGTTTGTTTGGTTTTTCTAGGTTGGGTCTTGCTCTAGCCCAGGCTGACATGGAATTCACTGTGTAGTCTCAGGGTGGCCTCGAACTCACAGCAGTTCTGCCTCCAGAGTGCTGGGATTAAAGGCATGACCCATCATGTACTGCTTTAAATGCTTTGTGACATTTTTTAAACATTTTTATTATTTACTTGCAAGAAGAAAAAGAAAATGAGGGGGGTGGAAAGTTGGCTTAGTGGTTAAGGTGCTAGCTAGCCTAAGAAGCCTGAGGACTGAGGTTTGATTCTCAGTACTCATGTAATCCAGATGTACAAGGTGGTGGATGTGTCTAGAGTTTGTTTCCAGTGGCTGGAGGCCCCAGCGCCTGGTGTGTCCATTCTCTCTCTCTCTCTAGTAATAATAATAATAATAATAATAATAATAATAAAAGTTTGTTTGTTTTGATTTTTCGAGGAGGGTCTCACTTTAGCCCAGGCTGACCTGGAAGTCACTATGTAGTCTAAAGATGGCTTGAACTCACAATGATCCTCCTATCTCTGCCTTCTGAGTGCTGGGATTAAAGGCCTACACCACCATGCCTGGTTTAAAATAAATTTTAAAAATAAGGAAATGACCGGGCGTGGTGGCACACACCTTTAATCCCAGCACTCGGGAGGCAGAGGTAGGAGGATTGCCATGAGTTCGAAGCCATCCTGAGACTACATAGTGACTTCCAGGACAGCCTGAGGTAGAGTGAGATCCTATCTCAGAAAACCAAAAAAAAAAAAAAAAAAAAAAAAAGGAGGGCTGGAGAGATGGCTTAGCGGTTAAGAGCTTGCCTGTGAAGCCTAAGGACCCCGGTTCGAGGCTCGATTCCCCAGGACCCACATTAGCCAGATGCACAAGGGGGCGCACGTGTCTGGAGTTTGTTTGCAGTGGCTGGAGGCCCTGGCGCACCCATTCTCTCTCTCTCTCTCTCTCTCTCTCTCTATCAGCCTCATTCTCTCTCTGTCTGTCACCCTCAAATAAATAAATAAAACAGAAAAATTAAAAAAAAAAAAAGGAAATGAGCGCTGGAGATGGTTTAGTGGTTAAGGCACTTGCCTGTGAAACCTAAAGACTGAGGTTTGATTCCCCAGTACCCATGTAAGCCAGATGCACAAGGAGGTGCTTTGGAGTTCATTTACAGTGGCTAGAGGCTGTGGCATGCCCAATCTCTCTCTCTCTCTCTATTTCTTCTCTCTCAAAACAAACAAATAGGGCTGAAGAGATGGCTTAGTGGTTAAGCACTTGCCTGTGAAGCCTAAGGACCCCGGTTGGAGGGTCGATTCCCCAGGACCCATGTTAGCCAGATGCAGAAGGGGGCGCATGCGTCTGGAGTTTGTTTGCAATGGCTGGAGGGCCTGGCGAGCCCATTCTCTCTCTCTCTCTCTCCCTCTTTCTCTCTCTGTCTGTCACTCTCAAATAAAAACAAACAAACAAACAAACAAATAAATAAATAAATAAAGCCAGCTGTGGTGGCACACACCTTTAATCCCAGCACTTAGGAGGCAGAAGTAGGAGGATTGCTGTGAGTTCGAGGCCACCCTGAGACTACGTAGTGAATTCCAGGTCATCCTGAGCTAGAGTGAGACCCTACCTCGAAAAAACAAAACAAACAAAATTTTTTTTAAAAAGTAAATAAGAATGAGCACTCCAGTGCCTCTTGACACTGCAAACGAACTTCAGATGCATGTGCCACTTTGTGCATCTGGCTTTACCTGGGTACTAGGGAATCTAACAGAAGCCATCAGGCTTTGCAAGAAAGCGCCTTTAACCACTGAGCCATCTGACCAGCCCCACCATTGGCTTTTGACTAGGTTTTCAGTACCAGGCATGATGAGTTTCCTCCCAGGGAGTGGGCCTCAGATCCAATCAGAGAACAAATGGTTACCCCCATAACTGATGTGCCACTGTTGCACCAGTGGGTACTAACTAGTTGTGTACAGCTCACAGGGTCCACAGCTGCTTAAGACTGTTGACTTCTCTGCAGAGCACTTTCTAGCATAATGACAGGGAGCCAGCAGGGAGGAGGCTTCCAGCTTGGTTCCAACTCGCTTTCTCAGTGTTCCGCAACTGCAGCATGTGGAGTCCTCAGTAACAGGATCTCTTGCCTTCTAGTTCTGGTGGGCAACCAAGAGCTTTGGCAATGGCCTGTATTGTTGGCCTCCCTGACCAACAACTCACTGGGAGATTTCCCACCCCTGGCACTGGAATTTTCCTGTCACAACCTGTGGCTTCTGGGAGCAGCATTTTCCACCCCCTGAAGGATAACTGCTGCCAAAACTCACTATCTCTTTCTCTAAAAAAAAAATTATATTCTTAGCTTATGAAGCAGTAGGATTCCATATGGCTTGTTCATAATGCCTTTAGTTTTGTATAGCCCTCCCTCACCCCCTCTTATCCATCCCCCTTCCCCTGACCCCACTTACACCTTTCCACCCCCAGTATTCTGTCCCTCTACTTATACCTCTAGTATCTCCTCTCTTAACCACTCTCCCCACCTCTCCCTTAATGGACCTTTTCAAGCTTTCTGGACTCTACTACTGACTCTTATTCCAACTTACATACAAGTCAAAATATCCAGATCCATTCCATTCTTTTATGAAAACAGCTTCTTATTTTCCACAGGCAAGTAAAGACATGTGATATTTGTCTTTTTGAGTCTGGCTTATTTTACTCAACACAATAACCTCCTGTTCCATCATCTTGCATAATCCACTTTGGGGCTAGAGGCTGAATTTCTTCCATCATTTTTGTTTTCAGTAGTAAAGAAACGCACTTGGGTGGCAGAGGTAGGAGGATCACCATGAGTTCAAAGCTAGCCTGGGACTACAGAGTGAGTTCCAGATCAGCATAGACTTGAATGAAACCCTACCTCAACAACAACAACAAAAATACCGGGCTGGAGAGGAGAGATTGCTTAGTGGTTAAGGTGCTTGTCTGCAAAGCCAAAGGCCCCAGGTTCAAATCCTCAGGACCCATGTAAACCAGGTGCACAAGGTAGCTCATGCATCTGAAGTTTGTTTGCAGTGGCTGGAGGCCCTGGTATGCTCTCTCTCAAATAAATAAATAAAAATTAAAAAAGCTGGGCGTGGTGACGCACGCCTTTAATCCCAGCACTCGGGAGGCAGAGGTAGGAGGATCACCGTGAGTTCAAGGCCACCCTGAGACCTCATAGTAAATTCCAGGTCAGCCTGAGCTAGAGGTGAGACCCTACCTCAAACAAACAAACAAACAAATAATAATAATAAATAAATAAGGTAATAATAAAGAATATTTCTAGGTTTGACAGAGAGGACCTAAGATGGATTTCAGGTGAAATATCCTTTAGTAGCACTGGCCACCCACAATGAGAGAAGCTGGGATAGGAACTCCAACCACAACCCACAAAACAAAGTAAATTCCTTAACTTTGTCGGGGAGGGTTTTCTGAGTAGAGATAAGGCTTTGAGCTAGCTAAGGCACTAGGTAGGCTGTAAGACCATAAATCAGGTTGCCTTGGACCTGGGTGACAGGAAGCCAATCCTGTTGTTCTGACCTACTTGGGGCGGCTACGTTCTGATGGTCATAGATGCGAGTGTGTGCTCTGCTGGATGAGAGAGAAGCTGCAGCGGGGTGTGGCTATCCCCACTTACAGAGGCAATACTTGTCCTTTATCACTTCAGGGAGGTCATTTCCTTTTTGGAGGTAGGGGCCCAATTTAGCTTAAGCTGCTGACCTGGAAGTCACCCTGTAGCCCATGCTGGCCTCAAACTCATAGCGATCCTTACTCAGTTTTCAGAGTGCTGGAATTAAAGGTGCGAGCCATGACACTTCGCTTGCACCTGTCCTTCTATGTAGTTATTTTCAAGCACAGAAAAGGGGGAAGGAAGGGAATGGGCATGCCAGGGCCTCGAGCCACTGCAAATGAACTCCAGATGCATGTGTCACTTTGTGCATCTGGCTTTACGTGGGGACTAAGGAATCAAACCATGGCCAAAAGGCTTTGCAAGCAAGTACTTTTAACTGCCGAGCCATCTCTCTAGCCTCCACATGTGTACTTTTTTTTTCTCTCTCTTTTTTCTTTCACGTGTGTACTTTCAAATGCATCTGTGGTCTAAGAAGTTTATGGACATTTCTAATTTTATTCATCAGTTCCATGTTAAATTCCCAGGACTTGCATGAATTGCAGGTGCCTGCTTCCAACAGGAGTGTGTAATTTTCAAATTATACATGTCACTGAAATAGTTTCATCACGTCACACCCTGTGTGTTCCTTCTTACCATGCAAAAAGCTAGTCAAGGGTTGGGCATGGTGACACACACCTTTAATCTCAGCACTTGGGAGGCAGAGGTAGGGGGATGGCTGTGTGTTCGAGACCACCCTGAGATTACATAGTGAATTCCAGGTCAGCCTGGGCTGGAGTGAAACCCTACCCTGGGGGGTGGGAGGGAAAGCAAGCTGGCCATAGCAGGCCTCTGGAGTACTCTTCCGTGTTAATATTCCCACCAATCTTAGTGTTCACGACCGACTCCAGGACTGCAGCTGCTGGACATTCAGCACCACCTAAGGCGAAGAGCACTGGCCCAAGCAAATTTCTAGTTCTTACTAGGCTAGCCACTGCAAACGAACTCCAGACACATGTGCCGCCATGTGCATCTGGCTTCTGCGGGATCTGGGGAATCAAACCTGGGTCCTTAGGCTGCACAGGCAAGTGCCTTAACCGCTAAGCCATCTCTATAGCACTGCCCCCCCCCACCACTTTAAACTGGGTGCAGTGGGTTCAGAAGTTTCAGGTCACAACTGGATGAGTTCAAGGCCAGCCTGGGCTACATGAGACCCTGTCCCAACAAAACAAAGACAAATAAGTGATGCTTCAGTAGTTAAAGGTACTTGTGCGCAAAGCCTGCCAACCTGGTTTCAATTACCCACTCCCCAGATAAATGCAAAATGGGCCATATATCTGTGATCCCAGTGTGTCTACAACAGATGAGAGGCAGAACTAGGAGAATCATGGGCCAGCCAGTTTGATAGCTGTTTGTAGCCTGGCTGTTCATTTGTAGCAGCAAGGGACCTTGTTTCAAAGACGATGAAGCACAGACATCGAAGTTGTGGTACCATGTGAGTGGATAAGGCTGTTCCCAAAAGCCTGGATTACCAAACAAAACTCCCAGTGCCAAGGGTGGGATGCATTTGTAGGAGCTGTTAGTCAGAAAGGATCCTAAGGCCCCTAAAACAATCCCATCTATTGTCAATGCTCTTGGTCGTCTTACTGACACCACCACACACTTTGGATGCAGAACACAGAGAAACGAAGCTGGCACTGCGTTTTTTAGCTTCCTGTCTGTGGTTTAGCCTTCATAATGCTGGAAGGTGCTGCGTGGCCATCTCTCCAGCCCCCTTCATCAATCTTCCTCTATCTGTAACCAAATCTTCCTTGGGTATTTTCTGCAAGTAAAATAAGGGATGGAATACCTCAGATCTCAAAAGTCTTAGCTGGGCACAGTGGTTCACACCTTTAATCCCAGTACTTGGGAGGCAAAGATAAGAGGTTTGCTGTGAGTTGGAGGCCACCCTGAGACTATACAGTGAATTCCAGATCAGCCTGGACTAGAGTAAGACACTACCTCAAAAAACAAAAACAAAAAAGAAAGTCTTTCTATTACAGGTTAATGCTTTGAAGGTTAAGACTCCTGGATCTATTCACCAAGACTCATATTTTTCTCATTATTTCCATCTCTTCATATTATTTGCTCCATGCTTTGGATATTTTTTCCACTTGTTCTTCCAAGCCACTAACATAAGTCTTGCCATCAACCTGTTCTCTCTTTCAATATGTATACCGGCTTTTTATTGTTGGAAATAATGTTCTCGTTCCAGAAGGTGGTAGAGTTTTGGAGTTTAGTCTGGTTTTATTTTTGTATAGTACTTGAATCTCTTTAAGTGCTCTTCATTAGTGGTGCCTATGTTTTCTGGTGGACTGGGAACCAGCTCTAAGAACTGCATCTCTACAGGGCCATGGCACTCAGTCACATGCTTCCAATATTCCCATGGCTCTGTTCAGAGGCCCCAAAGTTGGTCTCTACGCACTGCCAGGTGACAAAACTGTTCACCAACTCTCAACGGCAGGCTTCCACTCACATTCACTGGCCAAGGGTGTGATAGCAACAATGTGTGTAGTGACAGGCAGGCGCAGGCTTTCGGAGAGCCTTTGAACAGCAGCCCTTGGGCCGGAGATGTAGCTCAGTTGGTAGAGGGTCAGCTGAGCGCACATAAAGACCAGGGTTCCGGTTCCCAGCACCTCATAAAACTGGGTGTGGTGCATGCCTGCAATCTCGATGCAAGAGAAACAGAAGTTCAAAGTCCTCTAATACATAGTGGGGTGGAGGCTAGTCTGGGCTATGAGACAAAAAAAAAAAAAAACCTTACACACACACACACATGCTTTTTGGGATTTAGAGACAGGGGCCGACTCTTGCTGTGTAGCATTGACTGACATGGTACTCACTATGCAGCCCAGGCTGGCCTCCAACTCATGGAAATCCTCCTGCCTGGAACTATAAGAGTGCACCATCATGCCCAGCAGGGTTTTTTTTTTTTTTTTTTTTTTCGTGGCAGGGTCTCACTCTAGCTCAGGCTTACCTGTAACCCACTATGTAGTCTCAAGGTGGCCTCAAACTCATAGCGATCCTCCTACCTCTGCCTCCAGAGTGCTGGGATTAAAGGCATGTGCCACCAAGCCTGGAATTTTTTCAAATTTTTTTTTCTAAAGGTATGTGCCACCACGCCCGGCTTAACTTTTTTTTTTTATTAATTATTTATTTATTTGAGAAAGTTAGAGAGAAAGAGACAGAGAGAGTGAGAGAGAGAGAGAGAGAGAGAGAAATGGGTGCACCAGGGTTTCTAGCTACTGCAAACGAACTCCAGATGCATGCACCACCTTGTGCATCTGGCTTACATGGATCCTGGGGAATCGAAATGAGGTCCTTTGGCTTTGCAGGCAAACTCCTTAACTGTTAAGCCATCTCTCCAGCCTTTTTTTTTTTTTTTAAAAAAAATTTTTAATTTATTTATTACAGAGAGAGAAGGAGAATGGATGGAGATGTGCCAGGGCTTCTAGCCACTGTAAGCGAACTCCACATGCATGTGCCAGCATGTGCACATGGCCTATGTGGGTACTGGGGAATCGAACCTGGGTCCTTAGGCTTCACAGGCAAATGCCTTAACTGCTAAGACATCTCTCTAGCTCAGGGTTGTTTTTTGTTGTTTGTTTTGTTTTGTTTTTCTAGGTAGGATATTGCTCTATCCCAGGCTGACCTGGAATTCACTATGTAGTCTCAGGCTGGCCTCAAACTCAGTGATCCTCCTACCTCAGTCTCTTGAGTACTGGGGATTAAAGGTGTGTGACATCATTGCTGGCAGTTTTTTTTTTTTTTTTTTAATTTGAGAGAGAGAGAGAGAATGGGCATGCCAGGGCCTCCAGCCACTGCAAACGAACTCCAGATGCATACACCCCTTTGTGCATCTGTCCTATGTGGGTCCTGGAGAGCCGAACCAGGATCCTTTGGCTAAGCCATCTCTCCAGCCAAGCAGTTTTGTATTTTTATGGTAAGGAAATGAAACCCAATGTCAGGGAGCTATTGCCTCCTGGTTTTATGGTGAGTCCTTCAACTTGTTCCTAGTACTAAAGCTTATATGCTATGGGGTGAGCTCCCTGCAGTCCCCTTCTCCACAGCCTTTGACAGTGGCCTGGCTCTTCGTGGACAAGCTTCTGTCTTGATCTGAGAAAGGAATGCTGGAAGGTCAAGAGGACTCACTAGATAGCCAGGTGTGGTGTCTGTACACCTTTAATCCCAGAACTCAGGAGGCTGACTGAAGGTAGGAGGATCACCATGAGTTCAAGGCCAGCCTGAGACTACTTAGTGGATTCCAGGTCAGCCTGGGTTACAGGGAGCCCTACCTCAAAAAGAAACAACAGGAGGCCAGGCATGGTGGCTACTCCTTTAATCCCAGTACTCAGGAGGCAGAGGTAGGAGGGTCACCGTGAGTTCAAGGCCACCCTGAGTACATAGTGAATTCCAGGTCAGCCTGAGCTAGAGTGAGACCCTACCTTGAAAAATCTAAAACAAAACAAAACAACAACAACAACAACAAAAAAAACCCAACAACAGGGGCTAGAGAGATGACTTAGCAGTTAAGGCATTTGCCTGCGAGGCCTAAGGATCCAGGTTCGACTCCCCAGGACCCACATAAGCCAGATGCACAAGGAGGTGCATGCGTCTGGAGTTTGTTAGCAGTGGCTGAAGGCCGTGGCATGCCTATTCTCTCTCTTTCTTTCTCTCTCTCTCTCTCAAATAAATAAATAAATTATATTTTAAAAACAAAAAGGACTCAGGACAGGACCTGGGCAGGACAGGGCAAGGTGGGTGGGACCACTGTTCTCTCCTCCCACCACCCAGCTCCCAGGCTGAAGGTTCACCCAGCACGTCTCCATTTTAGTTCCCTCCTGTTCACTGAAAGAAAACCAAACTCTTCTCCAGCCATCTCACTCAATCCCACTGAGAGGCTACAAGCAGCCACCCTTCCCCTCTCCTTTCTACCAAACTGTTTCCCAAACAGTACCCAGACGGGGTTCTGTCCCCCCTCCCATCACCACATTGCCACTGCCCACCCTCCTCCTCATCAAGCTGCTGTCTTCTCCTCAGCACCCATCGCGGCCAAACTTCCAGAAAGAACTGTCTGTGAAGCTGGGTGTGGTGGCGCACGCCTTTAATCCCAGCACTCGGGAGGCAGAGGTAGAAGGATCATTGTGAGTTGGAGGCCACCCTGGGACTACATAGTGAATTCCAGGTCAGCCTGGGCTACAGTGAGACCCTACCTCAAAAAACCAAAAAGGAACTGCCTGTGAGCTAGGACATAACTCAGTGCTACAGTGCTTGTCTATCATAGGCCATGGCTTCAATTCCCAGCCCCATGAAAAGAGAAAAAAAAAAAATCCAAAAATAGGTAACAAACCAATAGGCAAAGAATTGCCTGTGAGTTGATTCTCCCCAGCAGTGAATAAAACCAGGTGTGGTGAGAGGTTCTAATGTTCAAGGCTATCCTCAGCTAAAGAGGATAAGTGTAAAGCTAGCTCTTCACACACACACACACACACACACACACACACAACCCCACAGAGCTACATGGCTGGCTAGCCAGGCAAAACACACCATCTGATTCAATAGTGGTATGTCTGTTATGGAGGAAACCAACTGCTATCTCACTGAATTTGAGGCCTGCTCCACAGAAGGGAGTTCATGACTGGTACAGAAAACTGAGTTAAAGCCTATGCCCAGAGAGGTCATAAGCTCTAGGGGTGAGCTACTTCTGTCGTTTAGCTACATGGATACATTATGCCCATCAAATTGCCCTCTAAATATTTGTGTTGCTGCCCATACATTAATGGGACTCTCACTTTTGGTTACAGAAACTTCTCTTTTCAGATGGCAGTGACTGCTGGGGAGAATCAAAACTCATCAAAGTGCTGAGAAGTGATAGTGGAGTACTCAGCACTGAGAGACATCTATCACACCCTACAAAGCTCAGGGACCATTGCAGAAGGGGTGGCAGAAAGAATGTAAGGGCTGGGCTGGAGAGCTGCCTCAGCAGTTAAAGGTGCTTGCTCACAAAGCCTGATGGCTGACGTTCAATTCCCCAGTACCCACAGAAAGCCAGATTCACAAAGCAGGTGCATGTGTCTGGAGTTTGTATGCAGTGGCAGGAGGCCCTGGCATTTCCATTCTCAATCTCTGTCTGCCTCTTTCTCTTTCAAATAAATAAATAAGGGCTGGAGGGATGGCTTAGTGGTTCAGGTGTTTGCAAAGCCAAAGGACCCTGGTTTGATTCCCCAGGACCCACATTAGCCAGATGCACAAGGGGGTGCATGTGTCTGGAGTTTGTTTGCAGTGGCTGGAGGCCCTGGTGCGCCCATTATCTCTATGTGCCTCTCTCTCTCATAAATAAATAACTAAATATTGAAAAAGAAAAGTAAGACAGGCATGGTGGCACATGCCCTTTAAACCCAACAGAGGTAAGAGGATTGCCAAGAGTTCGAGGCTACCTGAGACTACATAGTGAATTCCAGGTCAGCCTGGGCTACAGTGAAACCCTACTTTGAAAAACAAAACAAAACAAAAATAATAAGATCGAGGGCTGGAGAGATGGCTTAGTGGTTAAGGCACTTGCCTGCGAAGCCTAGGGACCCATGTTTAACTTTCCAGATCTCACATTAGCCAGACACACAAGGTGAGGCAAGCACAAGGTCGCACATGCCCACTAGGTGGCACAAGTGTCTGGAGTTCAATGTCAGTGGCTGAGGGCAATGGCATGCCAATTCTCTCTCTGTCTCTCTAAAATAATAATAATAATAAAATAAAATAAGATGGATGTCAGACATGGTGGTACACGTCTATCCTAGCACTTAAGAGGCAGAAGTAGGAGGATCACCATGAGTTCAAGGGCACCCTAAGACTACACAGTGAATTCCAGGTCAGCCTGGGATAGAGCAAGACCCTACCTTGAAAAACGAAAAGCTTAACAAAAATAATAAGAGAACAACTGAAGTCACTCAACATCAATCTCTGAACTACACATGCACATACACATACATGTGGGTGCACCGTACCCCCATAAACAGGCCCCCAAAAAACTTTTTTTTTGAGGTAGGGTTTCACTCTAGCTCAGGCTGACCTGGAATTCACTATATAGTCTCAGGGTGGCCTTGAACTCATGGCGATCCTCCTACCTCTGCCTCCCAAGTGCTGGGGTTAAAGGCACGTGCCACCACACCCTGCTATTTTTGGTATATTTTAATTAAAAGAAGTTTTTTTGGGGGCCAGGCGTGGTGGAGGCAGAGATAGGAGGATCACCATGAGTTCAAGGCCACCCTGAGACTACATAGTGAATTTCAGGTCAGCCTAGGCTACAGCGAAGTCCTACCAAAATAAAAATAAAAATAAATAAAATAAATAATAAAATAAAAATAATAAATAAATAAATAAATAAAATAAAAATACAAAAGGGTGAGATTTAGGTAGTGGAAGGATTCTGAGGGTTCGATCCCTAGCACCACAAAATCAAAAGTAAAGATTCTTTTTCTAAATTATTATTACTTATACCTTGTTCTTCAGGCTTTCCCTTAAAAGTACTTCTCAAATGGAGATGAGTCAAAGAATTTGATGATTTTTGTTTCTGTGTTTGCTTTCTGGCTTTACTTGGAGTGGAAAATAAAGATTTTTTTTTTCTTTTTTACTACACTTAAGGCATTTTTCAGAAACACGAGATTTTTTAAAAAATTAGAACCTGAAATTCACATTAATCTTCTCAAAACATTTTTTATTTGGAAGAAAGTTAAATACCATTTACATCAAGAATGACAAGTTTATAGAGCTACTAGTAATTTATTAATAGAAAGGCTTTCCCTCTCCACCCTTGAACGATGAAAAGAACTGAGTCTGAGAATTCGATATTGTTTTGCTATGGTTTGCACAGTCTGTATTTCTTTTCAAATGACTTTGGATGACTTTTACATGACCACATCACTCCTCATAAATGATTTTAGGAATTGGAAATAACAAAACGTTCTGGGAAACTTACGACTTGTCCATAATGACTTGTGCAACTAAATTTTTCCTCTTTCCCCAAAAGTAACTGAAAACAAGGGTTTGAAAAGCTAAGTGATGGGGTTTTAGTATTGTTCCGTAGCTGGAAGGACAATGCAATGCTAAGGGTGGAACCTAGGCCTTCCTGCGTGTCAGACAAGCACTCCACCACTGAGCTATACCTCGGTCCTTGAAGGGGATGCTTTGTGCAAAACAGCAGCAACCTCAGAGAACCTAAAAATGGTTTGGTTGCTGGTTTGATGTTGCTCCTTTCATTTTAGTTTGAGACATGGTCTCACCACATAACCCAGACTAATTTCAAATTCAAACTCAAAATCCTCCCGCTTTAGACATCTGATTGCTAGGATTGCGTGTACCACCATACTTGTTGTGTGTGTGTGTGTGTGTGTGCGCGCGTGCGCACGCGCGCACACGCAGTAGGGGCACAGGTGTGCTGTGGCATACAGGTAGAGGTCTGAGAATCTTGAGCGTTAGTCCTTGCCTCCCACCTTATTTGAGGCAGGCTCTTTTGTTGTTTGCCACTGTGTTTGCCTAGCTGGCAGGGCCCATGAGCTTCTGGGGCTTCTCCTGTCTCCACCTCCCATCTTGACACAGGCAACCTAGGATCACAGACGCTTGTGCTATTGCGCGCAGCTTTACGTAGGATCTGAACTCAGGTCCTCGTGCTTGCACAGTGTATTGAGTCAGCTTCTCATTAGTGGGGCCAAATACTTGGTAAAAATCAATTTAAGAGAGTGGAGTTACACCACTGAGTGTGGCGGTGACTAATGGGGGGTGACCCAAGACTTGTTAAGGTGCCGAAAAGTGACAGTTAAGTGCTCGGCACTGGACGAGACATTTCTGTCACCCTCGCCAGGGCTCAGGGAATGTTACAGAGGAGGTGGCAGAGAGAATCTCAGTGCTGCTCTCCCTGCTGGCCAGAGTACCTTCATGTTGGAGATGGCTGTGGATACTGGGGAGACTCAAAACTCATCAAAGGGCTGAGAAGAAGCCATTGAGAGAGAGCGCAGGACTAAATGAGACATCTTTGTCTCACCTTCCGAGGCTCAGGAAACATCATGGAAGAGGGGGGTGAAAAGAATGTAAGGGGCAGAGGGTGGGAAAGAGTACTGTGAGACACTACCCTCCAGACATGAAGTAACAAGAGCATTCATGACCTTACGGCAGTTGTCACCTCCACAAGACCTGCACAAAATTGAGCCCATCAGCATCTTGACATACATAACAGAGGAGGGCAAAAAGAGACATAAAAATAGAAGGACTGGGGGCGGGGGGCGGGGTTCAAAAACAAACAAACAAAAAGTTATAAGGACTGGGCTGGAAGATGGTTTAACAGTTAAAGAGCTTGCCTGCAAAGCCAAAGGACCCAGGCAGGACCACCACAAGGTGGTGCATGTGTCTGGAGTTTGTTTGCAACAGCTGGAGGCCCTGGCGAGCCCATTTTCTATCTGCCTCTTTTTCTCTCAAATAAATAAATGAAAGTTTAAAATGAGACTAAAGAAAGAAAAAAAAGTAAGTGTACAAGGCTCCAATGTCCTCATCTCAAGATACAATTAGTGTCTCTTTTGTTTTCAATGGCACTAAAGTACAATTAGATTGGGACTCCATTTTGGGGCTTTTCTCTCTCTAAACATTTTGATTAGAGCTGGAGAGATGGCTTAATGGTTAAGGTGCTTGCCTTCAAAGCCAAAGGACCTTGGTTTGATTCCTCAGGAACCATGTGCATGCGTCTGGAGTTCTTTTGCAGTGGCTGGAGGTCCTGTCACACCCATTCTCTCTCTCTTTCTCTGCTTCTTTCTCTTTCAAATAACTAAATAATATATTTAAAAATGTCAGTGTTGGGCTGGAGAGATGGCTTAGCGGTTAAGACACTTGCCTGCAAAGCCAAAGGACCCAGGTTCAACTCCCCAGGACCCACGTAACCCAGATGCACAAGGTGGTGCATGTGTCTGGAGTTTGTCTGCAGTGGCTCGAGGCCCTGACACAACTATTCTCTCAATCTCTCTGCCTCTTTCTCTCTCTCTCTTTCTCAAGTAAATAAATATAAATAAAATATATTTTTATTTCTTATTTATTTTTTTTGTTTATTTTTATTTATTTGAGAGCAACAGAGAGAGAGAGAAGCAGATACAGAGAGACAGAATGGGTGCGCCAGGGCCTCCAGCCACTGCAAACGAACTCCAGATGTGTGCACCCCCTTGTGCATCTGGCTAACGTGGGTCCTGGAGAATCGAGCCTCGAACCGGGGTCCTCAGGCTTCACAGGCAAGCGCTTAACCACTAAGCCATCTCTCCAGCCCCAAAATATATTTTTAATCTACTGTGTCTCTTAACCTGCTTTTGGATTGTTTGTTTGGTTCAAGATCTCTGTTATTTAGTTAGAGGATAATAAATTTTAAAACAACAACAACAAAAAAAAATACCAAGATAATATAACTGAAAATTTAACTTTATTTTTCTATATCTGAAGTAACTGATATTCATTACATGATAAAAGGGAAAAGCACAACAGGTATGAGTTGATTTAGAAACTGCCTATTATCCTACCCCAGGGTAAACTTTTGGCACAGTTCCATTCACCAGTCTTTTCCTATGTCTTTTTTTTTTTTTTCTTTTTGGTTTTTTTTTTTTTTTGAGGTAGGGTCTCACTATAGCCCAAGCTAACCTAGCATTCACTCTGTATTCTCAGGGTGGCCTCAAACTCATGGCTATCCTCCTACCTCTGCCTCCTGAGTACTGGGATTAAAGGTGTGCACCACCACACCAGGCTCCTATGTATTTTTAAAATATATATATATTTTTTTTTGACAGGAAGAGAGAGAGAGAGAGAGACTTAGAGGCAGATAAGAGAGCAAGAGAGAGAGAGGGAGGGCATACCAGGGCCTCTAGCCACTGCAAATGAACTCCAGATGCATGTGTCACCTCGTGCACCTGGCTTACACAGGTACTGGGGAACTGAACCTGGGTCCTTAGGCTCCACGGGCAAGTGCCTTAACCATTAAGCCATCTCTCCAGCCTTGTACTTTTTTTCCTACACATTTTTGAACATAACCCAGGTAGCACTATCTATAAAATTTTATGTCCAGCATTTTCAATATACCATTTTTCCTACATTAATAAAAATCCTTTGTAAACATATTTTTAACAAAAGAATGTTTCATCATAAGAATGTATTATTGTGTATTAAACACCCTCTTAATAGCAAATACTTAGCTAGGAGAATTAAGTGCCAAAGCACATACAAACACATGATCAGGGCCACTTCGTTTCCTAGAAAGGCTGCTTTTGCGAACACAAGAGGCAATGCAGAGACTGGCTGGGGTTAAGACACAGAGAAACTCAGAGGTCCTGGCCCAGCCGCTCCAGTTCATCCAGGAGGAAGTCTATATCTACCCGGGCCAGTATGGGATTGGCCACAATCATGCGGAAGAAGTTGGCCCGGGTACCATGGGGCTGGTAGCCAATCATCATGGAGCCGTTCTTCACCATGCGCTCCTTGAGAATGGGTGCCACCTGTAGACAACGGAGGGCGTTTCCTGTAGCCTGCAGTCACCAGAGGCGCTGGCTTGCTGCCTGAACCACCCGGCCCCCAGAGCTGTCTTTCTCCACCTAGCCTCTTTCTGGGGTGTCACTCACTGCTCACACCCTAACTCTTTCTACCACAGCCAGCTTGCTTGACCTTCTCTGCCTTCTGTTTTACTCCAAATTTCTCCTCTAAGAAAGCAGAAGCAAGGGTCATCTTCCAGTCCAGACATTTCTCTGATTCTCAACACTTCATCTTCAATTCCTCCATCTCCATTTTCTTAGTTCCTGTAATATTTTTTTTTTCGAGGTAGGGTCTTACTCTAGCTCAGGCTGACCTGGAATTCACTATGTAGTCTTAGGCTGGCCTTGAACTCACAGTGATCCTCTCCTACCTCTGCCTACCGAGTGCTGGGATTATTGGTGTGCGCCACCATGCCCAGTCATGTAATAGTTATTGATCTGTGCCATGTGACCTAGCATTACAAATTTATAAACCTGCTTTAAACACAAGTACAAATAGTTAAATTGTTTTCTATAGTAACAGCTCCATGAGGGCAAGAACACGTGAGTTCTTTCAGGTTCTTGTGATGTCCAGTACCAATCCATTCTGAGGGACAAGAACATGGCATACCTCTTCCCCACAGGAGGCCTGTCTGAACTGGACTTTATGGGTTCTTCCCCCAGCATCAGTGGCAAAGTTTCTACTGTTCTTTCTGCCTCACATCTCTGTCCTGGGCCTGAGCTCAGAGCATAGGAATCTATGCCCTACATACTGGTGGCTTCTCTAGTAATGCCTTTCTGTCTCCTTACTTCCCAGAAATACATCCTTCTCCTCACCCCCATACCACTAAAGAGAACAGATTTTCTAGCCCAGGAGTAAAATAGCATGGGGACCTGCCATACCAGGTACAGTCAGCAGAGGGCAGAAGCATGCTAGCTGCTCAGTTCCCTTCACTGGGTTACCCAGAGCAGAGTGCAAAGCCTACCCGAGACAGCCTTTCGCTGTAATCCGGAGTATCCTTCTTCCCCCGCAAACTGGGGGGCACGAACCAGAAGCACACGTTGACAAACTCAGGCTGAGGGGAGGAGGAAGGAGAAGGTGTGAGCCGGAGAAGGGGGCCATTTTCCCTCCCACATCTCCTCATCCTCTATCAGGCTTGGGGAGCTAATGAGCTCAAAAGCACAAAGACAGGGTTCATGAAGTGGCTGGGGGAGGAAATGCAAACAAGGATGGGGTCCTACCTCCATGACCAACTCAAACCCTTCTCGTTTCTTGATTTCCTCCACTAGGTACCTGGGAACAAAGGGTGAGAAGTCACAGACGGAAGAAAAGATGAAGGGAACAGAAGAGAGACTTAGAGGCAGGCAATCCTGGGAGCTCAAGAGAAGTGGTGGACACTGGCAAAGAGGGGTGACCTGGGACACAACACCCCATGCCTACCGGGTGAGGGCAAAGGCCTGGTCGATCCGCCGCTCCAGCCCTTGCCCGCCCTGTGCCTTCCACATGAGCCACAGCTTCAGGCAGTCCACACGGCGGCCACATTGCACCACCTTGTCTCCAGTGTCCAGGGTCACATCGTAGAACTTGTCCTGCTGGAAGAGGTAGCTGGCCTGGGACCCGTGGCAGTGCTTGAGCAGGTTCTGCGTGGAAAGGGCGCCGTCAGACCAGACCTTCTTCCAGGGCTGCACTCGGGACGGGACGTTGGGCTCAGGCCGCCCTTTCCTGTCCCCGGAGCTGGGCCGCACTCCGGGGGGGGCTTCTATCCATCCAGACTCAAGGGTCTCCATACCAGAAGCTCTTCCCAAAGCCAGCCCGGATCCCTGACTCATAATCACAAGCTAGAAACCCTTTCCCTCACATAAAGATGGGCCACTCGCATGAGGGTTAGGGTGGTCAGAGAGGTTCGGCTTCAGGTGACAGGGTTAAGGGAACACGTGAGGGCCACGGTGGGATAGACAAGCTAGGACTCCAGAGAGAGGAGGGCTGGGGCTCAGGCAGGCAGGGCCAAGGCAGACCCACCGACGTATCGCGGAGAAGAAGAGCAGAGCACTGCAGGCCTACAGCAAGGAGCTTGTGGGGGTTCCAGGTCACGGAGTCAGCCCTACATGAGAGAGCAAAGCTCAGCAGAGGGCCTCACCACTCCCCCAGCAGCCAGGGAGAACTCCCACGTCTAACTCACCTCCCACACAATCCTCAAGCAACCATCTTTCCAGTTCCCACCCCACCCACCTCTCCCCCCAGTCCATCCTAAGGTCTGTGACTACTGTGAGCAGCAAGGGTCTGGAGGGCAGGATGTGGAAGGAAGCTACATGTACCTCTGGATCCCATCCAGCAGATGCCTGTATGTCCGAGACATCAGGACACTCCCGCCCCAGGCGGCCTGTGAAGCAGGAAGAACAGTGTGGGCCTCGACCTCCCCCCAGCCCACCCTAACCCCCCAGGCCCAAGTTTCACTCACGTCTACATGTAACCACAACCCATGACGCTGGCACACATCAGCAATTGCATCCAGGGGGTCAAAGGCCCCTAGCACGGTGGTGCCAGAGGTGGCGCTGACCAGAAATGGCACAGAACCCTGTTGTCAAAATGTAGAGAGAAAAAGCAGCTGCAGAATTTCCTTTAAAGCTACCCAGAGCCTCCAGCTCCAATCTCTTTGCATGCCTGTCCTGGCCCATTTCAACCTTATGACGATGACGATACATCACGTCCTCTATGATGTGCAGGCAGGAAGGTGCTCACAGACTAACTGACGCAAGCGTGAGATGCAGGGATAGAATCTGAAACCGAGGTCTACCTAGTTCCACAACTCATGCTCTTTCAAAACACTTTAATGTCTTACTGGGAGATCCAAATGCTATCGGAAAAACTTCAAATACTACAAACGTTGACACCAACGTTGAGTGAGTAATAAAAAGACTACCACAAAGAAAAGCCCAGACGGGTTCACTGATGATTTTTAAATATTATTATTTATTTGCTAGCAAAGAGATATAAAGATAGGAAGAGGCAGAGAATGAGAATGGGCACTCCAGGGCTTCCAGCTACTGCAAACAAACTCCAGATGCATACACCACTTTGTGTATCTGGCTTTACTGGGGAATCAAACTTGGGTACTTAGGCCTTGCAGGCAAGTGCCTTCTCAGGCAACTGAGGCAGGATTATCAAAAGTTCAAGGCCAAGCTGGGCATGGTGGCACACGCCTTTAATCCCAGCACTCGGGAGGCAGAGGTAGGAGGATTGTCATGAGTTTGAGGCCATCCTAAGACTACACAGTGAATTCCAAGTTAGCCTGAGCTACAGACCCTGCCTTGAAAAACAAAAACAAAAACAAACAAACAAAAAAAAAAAGTTCAAGGCATGGGGGGCTGGAGAGATGGCTTAGCAATTAAGCACTTGCCTGTGAAACCTAAGGACTCCAGTTCAAGGCTCGATTCCCCAGGACCCATGTAAGCCAGATGCACAAGGGGTAGTTTGTTTGCAGTGGCTGGAGGCCCTAGTGTGCCCATTCTCTCTCTCTCTTTCTCTTTCTGTCTGTCTGTCACTCTCAAGTAAATAAATAAAAATACACAAAAAGTTCCAGGCCTGACAGGGCTATAGAGTAAGTTTAAGGCCAGTCTTGGCAATTTAGTGAGACCCTATATGAAAATAAAAGGCAAGCCAAGCATGGCTGTTAACAGCCATAATCCTAGCACTCAAGAGGTAGAAACAGAAGGATCACTACAAGTTAAAGGTCAGCTTGCTCTCCATAGCAAGTTCCAGGCCAGCCGTGGCTATACAACAAGTAAGACCTGTCTCAAAAAAAATAATAATAATAATAATTAAAAAGCAAAAGGGGCTGGAGAAATTGCTTAGTGGTTAAGTTGCTTGCATGCAAAGCCAAAAGACCCAGGTTTGATTCTCCAGGACTCACGTAAGACAGATGCACAAGGTGGCACATGCATCTGGAGTTCATTTGTAGTGGCTGGAAGCCCTGGTGTGCTCGCTCTCTCTCTCTCTCTCTCTTTCTCTCCTCTATCTCTCTCTGCTTGTAAATAAATAAATATTTTAAAGATAAATAAAAAGCAAAAAGAAGGCTGTGGATAGAGTTCAGTGATAGAGCATTTGTAGCATGTGCAACGCCCTAGGTTTAATTCCCAATAACACCAAAAAAATTAAATTATAAAACATTAAAGAAAGCCGGGCGTGGTGGCGCACACCTTTAATCCCAGCACTCGGGAGGCAGAGGTAGGAGGATCGCCGTGAGTTCGAGGCCACCCTGAGACTACATAGTGAATTCCAGGTCAGCCTGGGCTAGAGTGAGACCCTACCTCGAAAAACCAAAAAAAAAAAAAAAAAAAAAACATTAAAGACCTGATAAGACATGGTAGCACACACCTGTAATTCTAGCACTTGGGAAATAGAGGCAAGAGTATCAGGAGTTCAAGATCAGTGTGAACTATATAAGACCCTGACTCAAAAAACAAACAAACAGGGGGCTGGAGAATTAAGGCACTTGCCTGCAAAGCCAAAGAACCCAGGTTCAATTTCCCAGGACCCATGTAAGCCAGATGCACAAGGGGGCGCATGCATCTGGAGTTCATTTGCAGTGGCTAGAGGCCCTGGTGTGCTCATTTTCTCTCTCTCTCTCTCAAATAAAGAAAAATAAAATATATTAAAAAAAAGAATTTGTTAGACCAGCTGACAGAAAGCTGGAAGAAGCCATTCTGCATGCAGTTCAATGGCAGAAAGAGAAATCACCAGTGAAGATAGATACTCATCAGTGGACAGTGCAAGCCTTATAATTGGCCAGCCAGGCCAAATGAGCCAGCAGGTGCAATAGTGGCACGTCTGTTATGGGGGAAACCAACTGCCCTCTAATTGGACTGGAGGCCCACTCCAGGGGAAGGGAATACATCCCTGATACTGAAAACTTAAAACAGGGGTAGTCATGAGCCCTAGGGGTGTAACGTCTGCTATTGTCTGGCCAAATGTATATACTATGCATATCAAACTGCCCAGTAAGCATTTCTGTTAATGTTCACACCCTTATATTAATGCTACTCTCACTTTTGGTTGAGAATCTTCTCTTTTCAGATGGCAGTGACCTTGGGACGACTCAGAAGGTATCATGGTGATGGAAAGAAATGACTGCAGTGCTCAGTACTGCATTATCTGTATCACACCTTCCAAGGCTCAGGGTCTAATGGGGAAGAGGTGGCAGAAAGAATGTAAGAGCCAAAGGAAGGGCAGGACTCCATACAACATGCTCCCTCCAGACACCAAATGGCCTGGATATCCATGGCCTCACAGTGCCTGACACTACCTGCACAAGACCATCATAAGAGGAAGAAAAGATCAAGACATCAAAAGTAAAAGAGAGACTGGGTGAGATGGGGAGGGGGTATGATGGAGAATGGAGTTTCAAAGGGGTAAGTGGGGGGAGGGAGGGTATTACCATGGGGTATTTTTTATAATCATGGAAGTTGTTAATAAAAAAATTTAAAAATTGAAAAAAAAAAAGAATTTGTAAGAAAAATGAAGGAAAAAAAAAAAGACCAAAAGAACAAGAACAACAACAACAAAAAATAGCTGGGTACAGTGACACAGGCTTTAATCCAGCACTTATGAGGCTAAAGTCAGGAGGAATGCTATGAGTTTGAGGCCAGCCTAGAACTACAGAGTGAGTTCCAGGTCAGCCTGAGCTAGGGTTGACAAAACAAAAACAAAAACAAAACAAAAAAAACAACAAGCAAACAAACAAACAAACAAAACCATATATGGCTGGGCATGGCGGTGCACACCTTTAATCCCAGCACTCAGGAGGCAGAGGTAGGAGGATCGCCGTGAGTTCGAGGCCACCCTGAGACTCCATAGTAAATTCCAGGTCAGCCTGGGCTACAGTGAGACCCTACCTCGAAAAAACAAACAAACAAAAAACCATAAATATATGTCAGGGCCGGATGTGGTAGCACATGCCTTTAATCCCAGCACTTGGGAGGCAGAGGTACAAGGCCATCCTGAGATTACATAGTGAATTCTAGTCAGTCTGGGCTAGAGTGAGACCTTACCTCAGAAAACAAACAAAGAAACAAAAGGGCTGGCGAGACGGCTCAGCAGTTAAGACACAGGCCTGAGCTCCGTTCCCCGGTACCCATGTAAAGCCAGATGCACAAGGTGGAGCTTGCATCTGGAGTGGTTCAGTGGCTAGAGGCTCTGGCACACCCATTTTCTCTTTCTCTCTCTCTGTGCCAATTTCTCCCATTCTGTCTCAAATTGTTTGGGGAGGGTTTCACTCTAGCCCAGGCTGGCCTTAAACTCATAGTTATTCTCCTACTTCCCAAATGCTGGCATTAAAGGCGTATGCTGCCATAACCTGCTATTTCAGCCCTTAATATGACTGCACCACATTTTGTTTATCCATTTCTCAGTTTATGCACATTGGACTTGTTTCTACTTTTTTTGTTTTGGTTTTCCAAGGTAGGGTCTCACTCTAGCCCAGGCTGACACTGTTCTAAATAGCAAAACCATAGTGTTCATGTTACACAGTAACTTGCAGTCTGTATTTTATATGTGTAACGGGGGCAGTTTCACATTAGTACATATGCACTTTCACTTTTTTGTGTTCATGTGTGAGTTCATGTGTGGGGGCATGTGCACATGTGTAAGAGCATGTAGAAGCCAGAGAACAACCTTGGGTGCTGATCCTCAGGTACATCAGCCACCTCTTTGTGAAATAGGGTCTCTCGTTGGCCTGGAGCTCAACAGTGAGGCAGACTGCCTGGAGAGCAAGCCGCAAGGATCTCTGCCTCCCCAGCAACAGGATTCAAGGCACATCCACTGCACTCAGCACCTTAGGTAGGTACTGGAAACCCACCTCAGGTCGTCATGATGGAGAATCACTTTACCATCTGAGCTATCTCCCCAGCCCCGTATCTTATTAGTATTTATTATTATTGTGGATCTCTTTCTTTCTCTCTCTCTTTCTTTCTTTCTTTCTTTCTTTCTTCTTTCTTTCTTTCTTTCTTTCTTTCTTTCTTTCTTTCTTTCTTTCTTCAAGGTAGGGTCTCCAGACACATGTGACACCTTGTATAGCTGGTTTATGTGGGTACTGGGGAATCGAACCTGAGTTCTTAGGCTTCACAGGTAAGTGCCTCAATCACTAAGTCATCTCTCGAGTCCCTATTGTTGATTTTTCTTTTGCTTGTTTTTTTCAAGGTAGGGTCTCACTCTAGCCCAGGCTGACCTGGAATTCACTAAGTAGTCTCAGGGTGGCCTCTAACTCAAGGCAATCCTCCTACCTCTGCCTCTGCTGGGATTAAAGGTGTGCGCCATCACACCCAGCTTCTATTTTTTTTTTTTTTTTGAGGCAGAGTCTCACTCTAGCCTAGGTTGACCAGAACTCACTCTGTAGTCCCAGACTGTCCTCGAACTCACAAGTGATCCTATTATCTCAGCCTCCCAAGTGCTGGAGTTAAAGGTGAGTAGGCCAGGCATGGTGGTGCACACCTTTAATCCCAGCACCCGGGAGGCTGAGGAGGATTGCCATGCGTTTGAGGCTAGTCTGGAGCTACAGAGTGAGTTCCAGGTCAGCCTGGGCTGGAATGAAACCCTGCATGGAAAATAAATAAAGTTTGAGGCCAACTTGAGCTACAAAGTGAGTTTAACACCAGCCTGGGCTATATAGCAAAAGCCTGTCTCAAATAATAACAGCAATAACTATAGCACATAGCAGCTAATATATGTGTACCTATGTGTCAGGCACTGTTCCAAGTACTTTGCATACTAATTGATTTAATCCTGTAATAACCCTATGTGGTTAAGTTCTATAGTGCACCCATTATACAGAGGAAGAAATCGAGACCTACCATAATTTATCTTATCTACTGACATAGTAAGTCTCTTTCTATTTACTTTTTATTTTATTTATTTATTTATTTATTTATTTATTTATTTATTTATTGGCTTTTCGAGGTAGGGTCTCACTCTAGCCCTGGCTGACCTGGAATTCACTATGTATTCTCAGGGTTGCCTCGAACTCATGGAGATCCTCCTACCTCTGCCTCCCGGGTGCTAGGATTAAAGGCATGTGCCACCATGCCTGGCTTTAATAATTCTCTTTTATTTCATACTTTGTTCCAGAAAAAGTTCCCATGCACAGGATTCTATTCATTAGGATAATGATTGAGACATTCTAAGCAATGGAACTCTATGTGGGCTGAAGAGATGGCTCAGTGGTTAAAGGCACTTGCTTGCAAAGCCTGACGGCCTGGGTTTGATTCCTCACCACCCACATAAAGATGGACGCACTGCATGGTGCATGTGTCTGGAGTTTGGTCGTTTGCAGTGGCAAGAGGCCCTGGCACACACGTGCTTCTCTCTTTCTCTCTCCTCTCTCTCTCTCTCTCACACACATACTAAGTACTTAAAAAAGAAAGCCAGACATGATGGTGCATGCCTTTCATCTCAGCACTTGGGAGGCAGAAGTAGGAGGGCTGCTATGAGTTTGAGGCCACCCTGAGACTGCATGGTGATTGATCAGGCTAGAATGAGACCCTATCTCCAAAAAAATCAGAATGACTTCCAGATGGCCACAGTGGTTTTCAAGGCCCTCAGTGGAAGTGAATGCCAGTGTCTCCACCTCACGCCACGACCTGACCTGCACCACTCACCACAGCCCTCACCCAGCATCTCCCTGCACTGACTCTTGGTCCACAGAAACCTTCCCACTACACTTCAGGTCTTTTCCCCTCTCCATGCAGGAGCTGCCTGGGACTCCCTCAGCTGTTCAGAATCCCTTCCTGCCGACATGTTTTAACAGAGTTCCTGCTATTAACAGGTGTGGATATCAAGCAGAGGCATGAAAGGTGCCTCAACTAAGAAGAGCCCAAATTACCCTCCACAGAAGCAGAGGGTCCCCCTCCACTTCTTAGTGTCCTGCACTCACTCACCTCAGCCTCAGCCAGGCTGATCTGCCTCTCCAAATCCTCAGGGATCATTTTCCCTCTGAAAAAGAAAACTGAGTGAGTAGAGAAGGTTCAAGGTTCCAGACCCGGGTGGAGGGGTCATACTGTCACGGCAGGGGCCCATGGGGTAACAATGCAGAGGCCATTATGCAGAGTTTTGGCTTAGAGAAAAAAAGAATGCAGGGCACAAGGCGGGACACTGACAGGCACCAGTAAGCAGGAGAAGCAATTCTGTACACCAGGGGTACAGGCCTGAGGCCAGAGCACACTGTGCCAAGCTGGTTTAGGGCCATGTCGGCAGAAGGACCTTCACCTCTCATCGGCCTTGACCACTCGGACACTGTCAGTGCCAAGTCCCAGAAAAGCAGCTCCCTTTTTGATGGAGTAGTGACACTGCAGAGGAACGCAGAGGACAGGTTAGCACGACTTACTCTGGGGGTCAGAAGGAGGAGCGGATGGGGAAGACAGAGCTGGTAAAAGTCTAGTGTGGGCTGCAACAGATGGGACCCTGTAGGCCAGAACTTCTCAAATGTTCATGAGCAGGAACTGCTGGGTGCAGTTAAAATGAAGATGTGGGTCCTGGTGAGGGGCACTTTTTTTTTTTTTTTTCCCCTGAAGTAGGGTCTCCCTCTAGCCCAGGCTGACCTGGAATTAGTCTCAAGGTGGCCTCAAACTCACAGCAATCCTCCTACCTCTGCCTCCCAAGTGCTGGGATTAAAGGCATGCACTACTATGCCAGGCCCAACTTGCATTTTTAAAAAGTTTATTTACTTATTTGAGAAAGAGAGAATGATTGCACCAAGGCCTCTTGCCACTGTACGCAAACTCCAGATTACATGCACTACCTTGTGCATCTGGTTTTATGTGAGTACCGGGGAATCAAACCCAGGCCTTTAACCGCCGAGCCATCTACCTCCCCAATCCAAATTTTTGGCTTTTTTTTTTTTTTTTTTTGAGGTAGGATCTTACTCTAGCCCAGGCTGGGCTGGAACTCACTCTGTAGCCCCAGGCTGGTCTTGAATGCATGATGATCCTTCTACCTCAGCCACCCAAGTGCTGGGACTTAAAGATGTGCACCACCACTCCTAGCTCAGACCTTCATTTCTAACAAGCTACCAGGGGATGTCAATGCTGCTGGTCCACAGACCACCTTCAGAATAGAAAGGATGGACTGTACCTACTGCCCTGCCTCCAAGGGGAAGGCAAACTGAACACGGGTGACTAGACAGAAGCACATCTGCCTGGGGCTGGGGGAGGGAGGCAGAGCACCTAAGGGATCTCTGCCTGAGCTGGTTGGAGATCAGAATCAGAAGCCCGGGGCTGGGCCTGCACCTCTTCCCCACCTCCTTTGACGTGAAGAGAGCTAAGGGTGGCAGTGCCCGGAGGCCCCTCTGCTTGCAGTCTGGGTAGCGCTGATAGCGGGCCAGGTTTATGGCATACATGTTGGAGATGGAGCCACCTGTGAGAGGAAGCGTGGAAGGTCAAGACTGAAGCTCGCGTCCCCTAATCTTTCCACCCAGACTGGTCAAAGAAGCAGGTATCACTGGCTTCCAAACCACAGATTCCCAAAGCTGCACAAATGGCCCAAGAATCAAAACAGCCTCGGCTCAGCAGATTCTCCCGACCACCCGCTCTATACCCTGGGCTGCCCCCAAGAGACATCCTCCTCCAGGGTAGATTCTACAGCACTAATCCCAAGGGACTGCTGGCCAATACCAGGATAGAGGGGACTGGGCAGCCTCTTCCCTGGTCTGGCCCCAGCAGAGGTGGAGAGGACACAAAGGAGTAACTGCTCCATGCCAGCTGCACAGTGAAAGGTGGGAGAGGGGAACCTAAAGGCCCAAAGAAGGCCTTCTTGTCACATACCAGGGCAGAAGACCCCATCGCCAGAGCTCCAGCCAACCATGGCACGAAGTTTCTTCAGCACCTCCTCTTCCATGAGTACAAACACAGGGGCGATCTCATATGTGTACCTGCCAGAAGAGCAACAGTGACAGAGGCAGAGGCAGAGGGAGCACTGCTCAGCTAAGTCCTTAAATTTCAGGAGTCGGAGAGAAGCAAAGGAAAGGTCCCAAGAGAGAAACAGATGGGTATCAAAAAAAAAAAAAAAAAAAAAAATCAGGAGCCAGGTGGATGGAAAACCACTGGGGTCAGAAGGCATAAAGAGGCTTAGAGAACAAAGGCCCAAATGACAGGGCAGAAAACACTCTGCCAACAGGTAGTCACAGAAACCAGTGGCGAAGAGCAGAAACCATTCTTTCCTACTCTAAGGAGCAAACCCAAGACCTCTGTGGGATGGGTGAGGGCCCGCATGGCTCACTGGCTGGTGTTGAGGCTCTCCGTGATGATGCGTCCAGCCAGAGCATGGGGATCCAACCCTGAGAAGAGCTGGTTGAAGAACCGGGGGTGACCTGGAGAAGGTGGAGTGGGGAGGGGGCTCAGGGTGGAACTGGGGGCAAGGGCCACAAACTCCTCCCACCGGACCCTCAGGCGCACCAGTCTTGACACTGTAGCGAATCACAGCCCGGCAGCGCTCCAGAATCTGCTCCTGTGACTCGCCCTGGCTCTGCAACTCCAAATCCAACAGCTGCTTGAGCTCCTCTGGCTCTTTCCACTCGCAGACCTCAGAGGAAAAGCCAGGCCCTTAGGCCCCATGGACTGACTGCCCCGGCCACAGCTCAACAGACACACCACCTCACCAGCCTGCACTTACAACTCAGGCACTTTCTTTGTTTGTTTGTTTTCAAGGTAGGGCCTCACCCTAGCCCAGGCTGAGCCTGGAATTCACTCCGTAGTCTCAGAGTGTTCTTGAACTCAAGGCCTCCTACCCTGGCCTCCCAAGAGCTGGGACTAAAGGTGTGTGCCACACGACTGGACAGGAGCTTTTCAAAAATAAATTTTTTTGTTTTTCGAGGTAGCATCTTGTTCTAGCCCAGGTTGACCTGGAATTCACTGTGTAGTCTCAGGCTGGCCTCAAGCCATTAAGACCCAGGATGCAAATTCCTGAGGCATATAGGAGACAGAGATGTGCTCATCCTCTGAGCCAGGCTTAGGAAGAGGTACACAGGAGGAGAAATGACCCACCTTCTCTGAGGCACTGGTCCCTTTCCGAATGACCTCAGACACAACAATGTCAAATACGTCCTGGAGCAAGGTCTCTACAGCAACGCGGTCCCCATCCAGGGCAGGGAGTGGTTTTGAGTCAGCCATCAGGATGAAATCTGTGAGCAGAGTAGAGTCATTCTCCCCTCATTCTGTGAGCCCCACTTGGACCCAACAAACAAGATCTTCCACCTCATAAGGGGCTCAGGGTTCCAAGCTGTACAGCTCAGTCCTGGCTTTGATGTGCAGATGAGGGTCACTGACGGGTTAGGGAGAAAGCTGGTGGGCGGGGGAAATCCACTGATGTTAAGCAGGTGGAATTAGTGGCCACTGTCCACCTAAGGAAGCAGTGCAAAGCTTACCTCTCTGCTCAGACCTCTGTTCAGATGAGCTGGTGACAAGGTACACAATGAGTTTTTCAGGGTAGTAGGACCAAGATGACAGAGGGAGAGAGATAAAACCAGTAGTCACATGGTCATGACATAACTCTCATGACCCTTGTCCCAAAGAGAACTTTCACAGATTTTTGGACCGGGACAGCAGGTTAAATTCCCTGAATAATCATTAGCTGACAGAAGAAGGGTGGGGGTGATGGACCTTTCACTTCAGGGAGGAGATGAAAGCCAGCATCAAAGTGGGGAGTGGGGTGTCCCCTCCCCCTGCCCTCACCAATACAACTGCCCAGAATAGGGCATGGCGATGCTGGAGGGAAGCAAGGGTGGCAAGAAGGCCCAACAGCTGAGCTTGGTGGCACATGCCTTTATTCCCAGCACTTGGAAGGCAGAGGTGAGAGGATTGTGGTGAGTTCAATGCCACCCTGAGACTACATAGTGAATTCCAGGTCAATGTGGGCTAGAGTAAGACTCTACCTTGAAAAACCAAAAAGGGAGGGGGGGGGTCTAAGAAACTGAGCAGGGAGGGCCCAAGATGGGGTGTAAAATGGGTTAGAACTCAGAGGCCAAGTTATGCCAATGTTGATGCTTTTCAGAACTACCCTGGTTTCAGTGTTTCTCCTTTCTCTTTTTCTTTATTTATTAGAGACAGACAGAGGGAAAGAAAGAGCGAGAGCGAGAGAGAGAGAGAGAGAGAGAGAGAGTAGATGCACCAAGGCCTCTAGCCACTGCAAACAAACTACAGACACATGCGCCACCATGTGCATCTGGCTTATGTGGGTCTTGGGGAATCGAACCTGGGTCCTTAGGCTTCACAGGCAAGCACCTTAACCACTAAGCCATCTCTCCAGCCCCACTGTTTCTCTTCTTTTCTTTTTGTTCCTTTTCCTTCTTCCCTCCCTCTTTTCTCTGACTTTTGTTTTGTTTTGTTCTTCGAGGTAGGGTCTCACTCTAGCCCAGGCTGACCTGGAATTCACTATGTAGTCTCAGGGTGGCCTTGAACTCACGGTGATCCTCCTACCTCAGCCTCCCGAGTACTGGGATTAAAGGCGTGTGCCACCACATCCGGCTTCTCTCACTCTTTTTAATTTTTATTTTGGAGGTAGTGTCTCACTCTAGCCCAGGCTAGTATTTTTTTTTTTTTTTTAAGTGAGAGAAGGCCGGACATGGTGGCTCATGTCTTTAGTCCCAGCACTTGGGAAGCAGAGGTAGGAGGACTGCTGTGAGTTTGAGGCCACCCTGAGACTACAGAGTGTGTTCAGGCAGCAGTCAGCTGTGACATGGGAAGAAAGGCAGAGCAGGAAGAGCTGGGCATGGTCATGATAAACAGAGCTGAGGAGATGGCTCACTGGTTAAAGGTGCTTCCTTGTAAAACCTGCCACTGCAGGTTCAATTCCCCAGCACCCATGTCAAGCCAGATGCAAACTGCATCTGTGATCCCAACACACTGGGAGGCAGCACGAGGGCTGGCTATTCTTTTTTTTTTTTTTTTTTCCCCCAAAACAGGGTCTCACTCTAGCCCAGGCTGACCTGGAATTCACTATATAGTCTCAGGGTAGCCTCGAACTCACAGTGATCCTCCTACCTCTGCCTCCCAAGTGCTGGGATTAAAGGCGTGCACTACCATGTACAGGCATGGGCCAGCTATTCTGATGTTCGTTTGCAATCTAGCACTTTGTTTGCACTGACAAGAGATCCTGTATCAAAAAAGGTGACACAAAGACACCTTGAAGTTGTCCTCTAACCTCTATACACATCCCCACAGCCAGCTAATTTTAAAAATACATATTGCCGGGCATGGTGGTACACACGTTTAATCCCAACACTCAGGAGTCTGCTGAAGTAGGAGGATCATTGTGAGTTCAAGGCCAGCCTGAGAGTAGATTCCAGGTTAGCCTGGGCTAAAGTGAGACCCTACCTCAAAAAAACAAAAACAGGGCTGGAGGGATGGCTTAGCAGTTAAGGCGTTTGCCTGCAAAGCCAAAGGACCCAGGTTTGATTCCTCAGGACCCATGTTAACCAGATGCACAAGGGGGCACACACGTCTGGAGTTCGTCTACAGTGGCTGGAGGCCCTGGTGTGCCCATTCTCTCTCTCTCCCTCTCTCTCTGCCTCTTTATCTCTCTCAAGTAAATAAATAAATAAAAATTAAAAAATACATATTAATATAGTGAAAAATCTAATTCTCACTCCCATATACACAAGTATTTAACCATTTTATTTAGGGGGAAGGATCCTTTCAGAATTTTTAACGCAAATACTAACAAACGTGAATGGGTTTTATTTTCTCCCTCTTCACTCAAGAGACACATATTCACTCTGCACATTGTTTATCCTTGGTCAAAAAAAGGAGTGATCAAGTCCATAGGGTTTCCTCATTCTTTTTTAATGTAATAGCTTAGTATAGATATAATTTGAATACCACAACGCATATCCCTTTATCCAGCGGTTTTTGGTATATTCACGAACTTGTGCAATCACTATCACTACTTAATTCCAGAGCATTATCCCCACCCCAGTAGTAAGCTCATAAGTAGTCATCGTCCGTTCTTTGCAAACCCAACCTGTGGCCACCACTGATCTACTTTCCTAGCTCTATATACAGACTTGCATCTGCTGTACACTTCACTTAAATAAAAGCACATGACATGGAGTTATCTGTGACTGGCTTTTACTTAGTACACTTTGTTTGTTTACTTAGTACACTTTGTTTGTTTGCTTGCTTTGTTTTTCGAGGTAGAGTCTTGCTCTAGCCCAGGCTGACCTGGAATTGTATGTAATCTCAGAGTGCTAGGATTAAAAGTGTGCGCCACCACGCCTGGCTTAGTACACTATTTAAAAATATATTTTATTTAGCACTTGGGAGGCAGAGGTAGGAGGATTGCCGTGAGTTGGAGGCCACTCTGAGATTACGTAGTGAATTCCTGGTCAACCTGAGCTAGAGTGAGACCCTACTTTGAAAAACAAAAACAAAAAGTGTACTAAACCAAAAAAAAATACATATACATTTTATTTGAGAGAGAGAGAAAAATAAAGAAGCAGACAGAGAAAGAGAAAATAAGCACACCAGAGCCTCCAGCCACTGCAAAAAAACTCTAGACGCATGTGTCACCTTGTGCATCTGGTTTACATAGGTCCTGGGGAATTGAACCTTGGTCCTTTGGCTTTGCTGGTAAGTGCCTTAACAGCTAAGCCAGTTCTCCAGCCTGTAGTATAGTGTTTTGTTTTGTTTTGTTTGTTTTGTTTTTTTAGCCCAGGCTGACCTGAATTCACTACGTAGTCTCAGGGTGGCCTCGAGCCATCACACCCTGCTTGTAGTATAGTATATATTTTTAAATTTTATTTATTTGCAAGCAGAGAGATAGAGAAGAGACAGAGACAGAAAGAGAGAAATGAGAGCACCAGGGCCTCTAGCCATTGCAAACGAACTCCAGACGCATGCGCCCTGGCTTACGTGGGTCCTGTCCTGCGGAATGGAACCTGGGTCCTTTGGCTTCACAGGCAAGCACCTTAACTGCTAAACCATTTCTCCAGTCCTCATAGTATAGTATTTTTAAGGCTCATCCTTATTGTAGCATGTGTTTGTGCTTTATTCCTTTTCATGACTGAATCTTATCTGTTGAAAAGATAAACTGCATTTTATTTGTCCATTTATAAGCTCCTGGACATTTTAGTTTTTTCTACCTTTTGGCTATTATGAATTATGCTGCTATGGTGATTTGAATGAAATGTCCCCCACAGGCTCATGTAGTTTGAATACTTGGTCCCCAGCTGGTGGTAATTTGGCAAAGTTGTTTGGGAGGTAGAGCCTTGCTGGAGGAGGTGCTGCTAGGCCTGGTACTCATATTAGTTCCTTCGTGCTGATGTGAAGATGTGACCCAGGCTTCCCGCTCAGATATGCAGTGCTTTCCCTGCCCTGATGAAGTTTCCCCTTGAGACTGGAAGCCAAAAATAAACCCTTTCCTCCCATAAGCTGCTTTCTGGTCAGTTGTTTTGTCCTAGCAACTTGAAGGTAACTAATGTAGCTGCTATGAATAGTTATGTACAAAGGATTTAAAAATATTTTTTCACTTATTTGCAAGCAGAGAGAGGGGGGAGGGAGGGAGGGAGGGAGAGAGAGAGAGAATGGGTGTGCCAGGGCCTCCAGTCACTGCAAACCAACTCCAGATGTGTGCACTACTTTGTGCATCTGGCTTTATGTGGGTACTGGGGAATCAAACCAGGGTCATTAGACCTTCCAGGCAAGTGCCTTGACCATTGAACCATCTCTCCAGGACCAAGGGTGTTTTTTTTTTTTCTTTTTTTTTTGTGGTTTTTCAAGGTAGGGTCTCACTCTAGCTCAGGCTGACCTGGAATTTATTATGTAGTCTCAGGTTGGCCTCAACCTCATGGCGATCCTCCTACCTCTGCCTCCCGAGTACTGGGATTAAAGGTGTGCACCACCACACCCCGCTGGCCCAAAGGTTTTGTTATATTCATGTGTGATGTGGTGATATGGGTGTATGTGTGAATGTGCATGTGTATGTACATGGAAGCTAGAGGTTGACGTCAGATACTTTCTTCAATCACTCTCTATTTGTTTTCATATATATATATATATGTGTGTGTGTGTGTGTGTGTGTGTGTGTGTGTGTGTGTGTAATTTATTCTTGTTTTGTTTTTCAAGGTAGGGTCTCACTCTAGCCCAGGCTGACCTGGAATTTACTACATAGTCTCAGGGTGGCCTCAAATTCACAGTGATCCTCCTAACTCCCAAGTGCTGGGATTAAAGGTATGTGTCACCACACCCAGCTTCCAATATTTTTATTTATTTATTTATTTATTTATTTATTTACTTGAGAGAGAATATGCATGTGCCAGGGCCTCCTGCCACATTGCAAATGAACTCCAGATGCATGAGCCACTTTGTGCAACTGGCTTTATGTGGGTACTGGAGAATCGAACCTGGGCCATCAGGCATTGCAAGCCAAGTGCCTTTAACCATTGAGCCGTCTCTCCATGCCTATATTCTATTTTTTGAGACAGGATCTTTCAGTAAACCCAGAGCTAACCGATTCAGCTAGACGAGCTGGCCAGCAAGCCCCAGGAACCCTCCTGTCTCTGCCTTCCGAGGGTTGGAATTACTGAAACACACTGCCACACTCACCTTTGCTTGTTTTCGAGGTAGGCTCTCACTCTAGCCCAGTCTGACCTGGAATTCACTATGGAGTCTCAGGCTGGCCTCAAACTCAAGGCGACCCTCCTACCCTCAGCGACCCCTGAGTGCTGAGATTAAAGGTGTGCACCACACCTGGCCACACTCAACTTTTATGCAGGTGGCAGGAATCTGAACTCAGATCCCCGTACTTGCCCAGCAAGTACTTTCAGACTAAGCCATCTTCCCAGTCCTCTTGTGTATAAGTTTCTGTGTAGGTATGTTTTCAATTCCTCTGGGTCGATAGCACATGGTGAAACTGATGAGTCATATGGCAACTCTCTATTCAACGCTTTGAGGAATTTACAAACAGTTTTCTAGTGGCTACCCCTTTTTATGGTTCTCCCAGCAATATGAGAGTTCCAGTTTCTCTACACCGTTGTAGAGGCTTATGATTGCTGCCTTTTTGATTACAGCCACCTGCATGTTTAAGTTTGATAGGCACTGCCCACATCCGTAAAGGTTGTACCAGTGCAGAAATACCCTTGCCCTTAGTCTCAGCAAAAGAATATGCCACCAAACTTTTGAAACTGAGAAGTAAAAAATTTAACTTAGGGACTGGGGGTGTAACTCAGTGTTACAGTGCTAACCTAACATATGTGCCCATGGTGTGACCCCTGTCAACATGGAGGGAAAAATCAGGTATTTTGGTTGTTTGGGGTTTTTTTTGGGAGGGGAGGGTTGGTTTTTTGAGGTAGGGTCTCACTCTGGCCAGGCTAACCTGGAATTCACTATGTAGTCTCAGGATGGCCTTGAACTCATGATGATCATCCTAGCTCATCCTCCCCAGTGCTGAGGATGAAAGGCACGTGCCACTATGCCCAGCAGGGTTGTTTTTGTTTTTTGAGAGGAGGTATCATGTAGCCAAGGATGGCCCAACCCCTGACTGCCCTGTCTTTACCTCCCACATGAGATTACACTGTTTATGTGGTGCTAAAGATGAAACCCAGAACTTCATGCATTAGGTACGTGCTCTGATAACTGAGCTGCATCCTCAGCCCTCAGCATAGTTCTATTCAATAGATGTATTCGTTTTACTCAATAACAAAGGATTTCAAAATCCCACTTGCCCATTACAACAAAGCCACAAAGGGTTTTGAAAGTGGGGTTCTGTTTGTTTTATGAATCAGGGTCTTCTGTGTTGCCCAGGCTGGCCCAGAACTCATGGTCTCAAGCAATCTTCCTTTCTATTCCTTTTTCTTTTTTTTTTAATTTTTATTTATTTATTTTTATTTATTTGAGAGAAAGAAAAAGAGGTAGAGAGAGGGAGAGAGAGAGAATGGGCATGCTAGGGCCTTCAGCCCCTGCAAATGAACTCCAGACACATGCACCCCTGTGCATCTGGCTTACGTGGGTCCTGGGGAATTGAACCTTGGTCCTTTGGCCTTCGCTGCTGGTAAGTGCCCTTAACAGCTAAGCCAGTTCTCCAGCCTGTAGTATAGTGTTTTGTTTTGTTTTTTATAGCCCAGGCTGACCTGAATTCACTACGTAGTCTCAGGGTGGCCTCGAGCCATCACACCCTGCTTGTAGTATAGTATATATTTTTAAATTTTATTTATTTGCAAGCAGAGAGATAGAGAAGAGACCAGAGACAGAAAGAGAGAAATGAGAGCACCAGGGCCCTCTAGCCATTGCAAACGAACTCCAGACGCATGCGCCCAGGCTTACGTGTGGTCCTGTCCTGGGGAATGGAACCTGGGTCCTTTGGCTTCACAGGCAAGCACCTTAACCGCTAAAACCATTTCTCCAGTCCTCATAGTATAGTATTTTTAAGGCTCATCCTTATTGTAGATGTGTTTGTGCTTTATTCCTTTTCATGACTGAATCTTATCTGTTGAAAAGATAAACTGCATTTTATTTGTCCATTATAAGCTCCTGGACATTTTAGTTTTTTCTACCTTTTGGCTATTATGAATTATGCTGCTATGGTGATTTGAATGAAATGTCCCCCACAGGCTCATGTACGTTTGAATACTTGGTCCCCCAGCTGGTGGTAATTTGGCAAAGTTGTTTGGGAGGTAGAGCCTTGCTGGAGGAGGTGCTGCTAGGCCTGGTACTCATATTAGTTCCTTCGTGCTGATGTGAAGATGTGACCCAGGCTTCCCGCTCAGATATGCAGTGCTTTCCCTGCCCTGATGAAGTTTCCCCTTGAGACTGGAAGCCAAAAATAAAACCCTTTCCACCCATAAGCTGCTTTCTGGTCAGTTGTTTTGTCCTAGCAACTTGAAGGTAACTAATGGTAGCTGCTATGAATAGTTATGTACAAAGGATTTAAAAATATTTTTTCACTTATTTGCAAGCAGAGAGAGGGGGGAGGGAGGGAGGGAGGGAGAGAGAGAGAGAATGGGTGTGCCAGGGCCTCCAGTCACTGCAAACCAACTCCAGATGTGTGCACTACTTTGTGCATCTGGCTTTATGTGGGTACTGGGGAATCAAACCAGGGTCATTAGACTTTCCAGGCAAGTGCCTTGACCATTGAACCATCTCTCCAGGACCAAGGGTGTTTTTTTTTTTTCTTTTTTTTTTTGTGGTTTTTCAAGGTAGGGTCTCACTCTAGCTCAGGCTGACCTGGAATTTATTATGTAGTCTCAGGTTGGCCTCAACCTCATGGCGATCCTCCTACCTCTGCCTCCCGAGTACTGGGATTAAAGGTGTGCACCACCACACCCCCGCTGGCCCCAAAGGTTTTGTTTGTTATATTCATGTGTGATGTGGTGATATGGGTGTATGTGTGAATGTGCATGTGTATGTACATGGAAGCTAGAGGTTGACGTCAGATACTTTCTTCAATCCACTCTCTATTTGTTTTCATATATATATATATATGTGTGTGTGTGTGTGTGTGTGTGTGTGTGTGTGTGTGTGTGTGTAGTAATTTATTCTTGTTTTGTTTTTCAAGGTAGGGTCTCACTCTAGCCCAGGCTGACCTGGAATTTACTACATAGTCTCAGGGTGGCCTCAAATTCACAGTGATCCTCCTAACTCCCAAGTGCTGGGATTAAAGGTATGTGTCACCACACCCAGCTTCCAATATTTTTATTTATTTATTTATTTATTTATTTATTTATTTATTTATTTACTTGAGAGAGAATATGCATGTGCCAGGGCCTCCTGCCACATTGCAAATGAACTCCAGATGCATGAGCCACTTTGTGCAACTGGCTTTATGTGGGTACTGGAGAATCGAACCTGGGCCATCAGGCATTGCAAGCCAAGTGCCTTTAACCATTGAGCCATCTCTCCATGCCTATATTCTATTTTTTGAGACAGGATCTTTCAGTAAACCCGGAGCTAACCGATTGAGCTAGACGAGCTGGCCAGCAAGCCCCAGGAACCCTCCTGTCTCTGCCTTCCAAGGGCTGGAATTACTGAAACACACTGCCACACTCACCTTTTCTTGTTTTCGAGGTAGGGTCTCACTCTAGCCCAGGCTGACCTGGAATTCACTATGGAGTCTCAGGGTGGCCTCAAACTCAAGGCGACCCTCCTACCCTCAGCGACCCCTGAGTGCTGAGATTAAAGGTGTGCACCACACCTGGCCACACTCAACTTTTATGCAGGTGGCAGGAATCTGAACTCAGATCCCCGTACTTGCCCAGCAAGTACTTTCAGACTAAGCCCATCTTCCCAGTCCTCTTGTGTATAAGTTTCTGTGTAGGTATGTTTTCAATTCCTCTGGGTCGATAGCACATGGTGAAACTGATGAGTCATATGGCAACTCTCTATTCAACGCTTTGAGGAATTTACAAACAGTTTTCTAGTGGCTACCCCTTTTTATGGTTCTCCCAGCAATATGAGAGTTCCAGTTTCTCTACACCGTTGTAGAGGCTTATGATTGCTGCCTTTTTGATTACAGCCACCTGCATGTTTAAGTTTGATAGGCACTGCCCACATCCGTAAAGGTTGTACCAGTGCAGAAATACCCTTGCCCTTAGTCTCAGCAAAAGAATATGCCACCAAACTTTTGAAACTGAGAAGTAAAAAATTTAACTTAGGGACTGGGGGTTGTAACTCAGTGTTACAGTGCTAACCTAACATATGTGCCATGGTGTGACCCCTGTCAACATGGAGGGAAAAATCAGGTATTTTGGTTGTTTGGGGTTTTTTTTGGGAGGGGAGGGTTGGTTTTTTGAGGTAGGGTCTCACTCTGGCCAGGCTAACCTGGAATTCACTATGTAGTCTCAGGATGGCCTTGAACTCATGATGATCATCCTAGCTCATCCTCCCCAGTGCTGAGGATGAAAGGCACGTGCCACTATGCCCAGCAGGGTTGTTTGTTTTTTGAGAGGAGGTATCATGTAGCCAAGGATGGCCCAATCCCTGACTGCCCTGTCTTTACCTCCCACATGAGATTACACTGTTTATGTGGTGCTAAAGATGAAACCCAGAACTTCATGCATTAGGTACGTGCTCTGATAACTGAGCTGCATCCTCAGCCCTCAGCATAGTTCTATTCAATAGATGTATTCGTTTTACTCAATAACAAAGGATTTCAAAATCCCACTTGCCCATTACAACAAAGCCACAAAGGGTTTTGAAAGTGGGGTTCTGTTTGTTTTATGAATCAGGGTCTTCTGTGTTGCCCAGGCTGGCCCAGAACTCATGGTCTCAAGCAATCTTCCTTTCTATTCCTTTTTCTTTTTTTTTAATTTTTATTTATTTATTTATTTATTTATTTTTATTTATTTGAGAGAAAGAAAAAGAGGTAGAGAGAGGGAGAGAGAGAGAATGGGCATGCTAGGGCCTTCAGCCCCTGCAAATGAACTCCAGACACATGCACCCCTGTGCATCTGGCTTACGTGGGTCCTGGACAGTCGAATGGGGATCCTTTGGCTTTGCAGGCAAATGCCTTAACAGCTAAGCCATCTCTCTAGCCCCCAATATTTTTTTATTGATTTGACAGAGAAAGAGGGAGAGAGAGAATGGGTGTGCCATGGCCTCCAGCCACTGCACCCCCTTGTGCATCTGGCTAACGTGGGTCCTGGGGGATGGAACCTGGGTCCTTTGGCTTTGCAGGCAAACACCTTAACAGCTAAGCCATCCCTCCAGCCCTATATTCCTTTTTCATGATGCACACTGATTGCAGAGCCAACCACAGCTCTGATTCTTCACATGCCCTCATTCCAAGACCCCAAGACCCCAAGACCCAGGCTGAAAGAACAGCCCTTTCTAGGACATGCTGTTCTCATGGCAGAAGGAAAATGACAAAAAGCAGAGGAAATCACACACAGGTTTTTTTTTTCTTTGAGGTAGGCTCTAGCCCAGGCTGGTCTGGATCTCTTGACAATCCTCATAGTGCTGGGAATACAGGTGTTGAGCCACCATGTCCAGTTCAACACAGCAACTCTTGAAATTTCTGCTCAAACCTGGTATGTGGCACATCTGCACAGATTCCTGATCTAGGTTAAGCTACATGCTGAACTCTAGGCAATGAGGTAAGCATGTGTCGCAATGAGGTAAGCATGTGTCCCTCCCACACGAGGGCACTGAAAGCACAAGGGCAGCAAATGAAGATGGAAACCCTCTGACAATGTCATTGCTTCCCATTTGGTTTCAAGTCAGTCTTCAGTGTCTCTCTGGCTTCCTGACATCCCGTGCCAGGCCTCACTGACAGCTAGATGAGCCTGAACACGGTCTGAAGGTTTCCCTCCTTCTCTCTCAGGTATACCTTTTTTATTTTATTTTATTATTATTTTATTATTTTTTTGTTTTTTGAGGTAGGGTCTCACTCTAGCCCAGGCTGACCTGGAATTCACTATGGAGTCTCAGGGTGGCCTCGAACTCACAGCAATCCTCCTACCTCTGCCTCCCGACTGCTGGGATTAAAGGCGTGCATCACCACGCCCGGCTTTTATTTTATATATATTTTTCGAGGTAGGGTCTCACCTTAGCTCAGGCTGACCTGAAATTCACTATGTAGTCTCAGGGTGTCCTTGAACTCACGGCAATCCTCCTACCTCTGCCTCCCGAGTGCTGGGATTAAAGGCATGTGCCACCACGCCTGGCTAGGTACACCTGTTGATTATGCTCTCTCGTTTCATCAACCCTTGTCCTTGTCCCTTCCTTAGAGTATTTTTAATTTATATATTTTATTTTTTTAATATTCAAAAAAAATTGTAGCTGGGTGCAGTGGCGCATGCCTTTAATCCCAGCACTTACCACTAAGCCATCTCTCCAGCCCCAACTTTGGGAGGCAGAGGTAGGAGGATTGCCTTGAATTCAAGGCCACCCTGAGACTACATAGTGAATTCCAGATCAGCCTGAGCTAGAGTGAAACTCTACCTTGAAAAGCCAGTGTGTGTGTGTGTGTGTGTGTGTGTGTGTGTGTGTGTGTGAAATCAGTATATATTTTTTGGTGGTTTTTCAAGGTAGGGTCTCACTCTCTAGTCCAGGCTGACCTGGAATTCACTATGTAATCTCTCTAGTCCAGGCTGACCTGGAATTCACTATGTAATCTCTCTAGTCCAGGCTGACCTGGAATTCACTATGTAATCTCTCTAGTCCAGGCTGACCTGGAATTCACTATGTAATCTCTCTAGTCCAGGCTGACCTGGAATTCACTATGTAATCTCTCTAGTCCAGGCTGACCTGGAATTCACTATGTAATCTCTCTAGTCCAGGCTGACCTGGAATTCACTATGTAATCTCTCTAGTCCAGGCTGACCTGGAATTCACTATGTAATCTCTCTAGTCCAGGCTGACCTGGAATTCACTATGTAATCTCTCTAGTCCAGGCTGACCTGGAATTCACTATGTAATCTCTCTAGTCCAGGCTGACCTGGAATTCACTATGTAATCTCTCTAGTCCAGGCTGACCTGGAATTCACTATGTAATCTCTCTAGTCCAGGCTGACCTGGAATTCACTATGTAATCTCTCTAGTCCAGGCTGACCTGGAATTCACTATGTAATCTCTCTAGTCCAGGCTGACCTGGAATTCACTATGTAATCTCTCTAGTCCAGGCTGACCTGGAATTCACTATGTAATCTCTCTAGTCCAGGCTGACCTGGAATTCACTATGTAATCTCTCTAGTCCAGGCTGACCTGGAATTCACTATGTAATCTCTCTAGTCCAGGCTGACCTGGAATTCACTATGTAATCTCTCTAGTCCAGGCTGACCTGGAATTCACTATGTAATCTCTCTAGTCCAGGCTGACCTGGAATTCACTATGTAATCTCTCTAGTCCAGGCTGACCTGGAATTCACTATGTAATCTCTCTAGTCCAGGCTGACCTGGAATTCACTATGTAATCTCTCTAGTCCAGGCTGACCTGGAATTCACTATGTAATCTCTCTAGTCCAGGCTGACCTGGAATTCACTATGTAATCTCTCTAGTCCAGGCTGACCTGGAATTCACTATGTAATCTCTCTAGTCCAGGCTGACCTGGAATTCACTATGTAATCTCTCTAGTCCAGGCTGACCTGGAATTCACTATGTAATCTCTCTAGTCCAGGCTGACCTGGAATTCACTATGTAATCTCTCTAGTCCAGGCTGACCTGGAATTCACTATGTAATCTCTCTAGTCCAGGCTGACCTGGAATTCACTATGTAATCTCTCTAGTCCAGGCTGACCTGGAATTCACTATGTAATCTCTCTAGTCCAGGCTGACCTGGAATTCACTATGTAATCTCTCTAGTCCAGGCTGACCTGGAATTCACTATGTAATCTCTCTAGTCCAGGCTGACCTGGAATTCACTATGTAATCTCTCTAGTCCAGGCTGACCTGGAATTCACTATGTAATCTCTCTAGTCCAGGCTGACCTGGAATTCACTATGGAGTCTCAGGGTGGCCTTGAACTCACTGCAATCCTCCTATCTCTGCCTCCCAAAGGCTGGGATTAAAGGCATGTGCCACCACGCCTGGCTAGGTACACCTGTTGATTATGCTCTCTCGTTTCATCAACCCTTGTCCTTGTCCTATCATTAGATGTATTTTTAATATATATATTTTTAATTAGTGGAATAAGCACTTGGGAGGCAGAGGTAGGAGGATTGCCTTGAATTCAAGGCCACCCTAAGAATACAGATACAGAGTGAAGACCCTACCTCGAAAAAAACAAACAAACAAAAAAGTCAATGTCTCCAGGCGTAGAGGCAGAGGTAGGAGGATTGCCTTGAATTCAAGGCCACCCTAAGAATACAGATACAGAGTGAAGACCCTACCTCGAAAAAAACAAACAAACAAAAAAGTCAATGTCTCCAGGCGTAGAGGCAGAGGTAGGAGGATTGCCTTGAATTCAAGGCCACCCTAAGAATACAGATACAGAGTGAAGACCCTACCTCGAAAAAAACAAACAAACAAAAAAGTCAATGTCTCCAGGCGTAGAGGCAGAGGTAGGAGTAGGATTACAGTGGGTTCAAGGCCACCCTAAGAATACAGATACAGAGTGAAGACCCTACCTCGAAAAAAACAATTTTTTTCTCCTGCTGTCGGCACGCGGGTGTGTCTGGCTTTGCTCATGCCCTGCTTTCCCACCTTGCATCATGAAGTTTCCCTTGAGGACTCTAAGCAAAAATAAATCTTACCAGCCAGGCGTAGTGGAATATGCCTTTAATCCTGCCTTGGGGAGGCAGAGGTAGGAGAATCACTGTGAGTTTGAGGCCAGCATGAAAACAAACAACTATATATATAGTAAATATTAGTTCAGCCTGGGCTAGAGTGAGACCCTACCGTGAAAAGAAAATGCTAAAAATTATTAGCCGATAAGGAACTTATTTGCAACATTTAGACCGTTCAGAAAGAACAATACTATGTTTATATATCTATAAGCCTTTATTTTAGAAACAATATATGATATGATTTAGCTATCATTAAGTTCACCTTTTTTTCTAGCACAGGCTGACCTGGAATTCACTAGGTAGTCTCAGGGTGGCCTTGAACTCACTGCAATCCTCCTATCTCTGCCTCCCAAGTGCTGGGATCAAAGAGGTGCGCCAGCCGCCATGCCCGGCAAGTTCACTTTTTTGTTTTGTTTGAGATAGGGCATCGCTTTAGCCTGGACTGACCTGTAATGCGCTCTGTAGTTCCAAACTGGCCTGGAACTCCTGGCAATCTTCCTACCTCAGCTGGGATAAAAGGTATGCGCCACCACACCCGGCTGAAAGTTCACTTTTTTTTTTTTTAAGTAATTCAGTGCTTCTTAGTATAGTCAGAAAGTTGTACATTGCTTGCCACTATTTAATTCTAGAACATCTTCATCTCCCCCAAAAGAAACTCATACCTATTAGTAGTTACTCCCTGTACTTAGTGTGGAAGGGATGGTGGGGGGAGGGAGGGCATTACCATGGGATATTGTTTACAATCATGGAAGTTGTTATTAAAAAAATAATCATAGCCGGGCGTGGTGGCGCACACCTTTAATCCCAGCACTCGGGAGGCAGAGGTAGGAGGATCGCCGTGAGTTCGAGGCCACCCTGAGACTCCATAGTGAATTCCAGGTCAGCCTGGGCTAGAGTGAGACCCTACCTCGAAAAATCAAAAAAAAAAAAAAAAAATCATGAGCCAGACATGGTGGCGCACGCCTTTAATCTGAGCACTCAGGAGGCAGAGGTAGGAGGATCACTTGTGAGTTCGAGGATACCCTGAGAATGCAGAGTGAATTCCAGGTCAGCCTGAGCTACAGTGAGACCCTACCTTAAAAAAATTAAAATTAATTAATAAATTAAAAAAACACACAAGACTTGTATTGGTAAAATGAAATGTTTTGTTTTTGGGTTGACCAGAAGTGAATAAAGAAGTTTCTTGGAGGCTGGAGGGATAGCTTAGCAGTTAAGTCGTTTAACTGCAAAGCCAAAGGACCCAGGTTCGATTCCCCAGGACCTACGTTAGCCAGATGCAGATGCACAAGAGGGCGCACGTGTCTGGAGTTCATTTGCAGTGGCTAGAAGCCCTGGCGTGCCCATTCTCTCTCTCCCTCTCTCTCTTTTTCTCTATCAAATAAATAATAAATAAATAAATATATTTTAAAAATGAGAAACAAAGAATATAGTTCTGAGGAGGCAAAGCCTGCATTCGATCTCTAGCACCACACACACCCACACACTCCAAAATTACAAACTGACAGGCTCGAGGAATGTCCCTCACATGTGATCTGTTTCCCAACTTCTCTATCCAGTATCATTAAAGGTCTGAGGGGTGGCCAAGGGGTTTGTTTTTATTGCACAACCCATGCTGCTCTCAGTGGAGAATGGGTTCAGCTTGTTCAGCAAACAGTCTGGTCTGTTGCCTGCCTGGCACTGCCCCAGGTACTGCGTCTGTCCTGTGGGCTCCAGCTCACAGATGCAAAGAAGCCCAGCATGCAGACCGAAGGCACGACCGTGGCACTGAAGTGGAGCGCTCGCTCAGGAAAGGCAGGGCTGGGTCTTCACTCAGGTGGCCCAGCTCACCCTCTCTGTAGGGTGATGAGGGCAGGGACACACACTGAGCAGGAATCGTGACAGCACTAGTTGATGAAGTGATGGGGTGGCCTGAGGGAAGCTGGTTAGGAGGCTTGCCCGGGGCCTAGAGATCTGGGCAGTTAGCTGCCTCTAAAAGTGCTTTCACTCAGGCTTATTGTTCGAAAATTAACCCAATGAGCCGGGCATGGTGGTGCACACCTTTAATCCCAGCATTAGGAAGGCAAAGGTAGGAGAACTGCTATGAGTTCAAGGCCACTCTTGAGCCTATACTCAGGATGCAGAGGTAGGAGGATCGCCATGAGTTCAGAGGCCACCCTGAGACTAGTGAATTCCAGGTCAGCCTGGGCTAGAGGGAGATCCTACCTCAAAAAAAAAAAAAAAAAAAAAAATAGCAATAATACTAATAATTAAAAAAAAAGAAAAGAAAAACACAATGGCCTCTGAGGTGGCTCAGCACAGTAGAAGAGTGGTTACAAACGCCAGCACCAGAAAGCAAAACAAAAAACACAATGGCCTCTGCCAGCTACCAATGAACAAACTGCACAGGCAGGCAGGACCTGGTGGCACACACTTGAAATTCGAGCACTGGGGAGACTGAGGTTTGAGGCCATCCCAGCCATATAGCCTACCTTTTATCTCACTTGATTCCCACAATAGCCAGAATAAGAATTTATCCTCTCTCTTCAAGATGAGGAATCCTGGCCAGAAAGGATGAACTAGTTTGTACAAGATTATCAAAGGTACCAGCCGGTGGTGCACGCCTTTAATCCCAGCACTTGGGAGGCAGAGGCAGGAGAATCACAGTGAGTTCGAGGCCACCCTGAGACTACACAGGGAATTCCAGGTCAGCCTGAGCTAGAATGAGAACCAACCTCAAAAAAAAAAAAAAAAGAGATTATCAAGGTGACATGGAAGCAGGCTAGGTCACTAGCTTTCATTATGAGAGAGAGAGAAGAAGAGAGGGGAGAGGGGAGAGGGAAGGAGAGAGACAGAAGAGGAGAGGAGAGAGAGAAGAGGGGAGGGGAGGGGAGGGGAGGGGAGGGGAGGGGAGGGGAGGGGAGGGGAGGGGAGGGGAGGGGAGGGGAGGGAAGGGAGGGAGGGAAGGGAAGGGAAGGGAAGGGAAGGGAAGGGAAGGGAAGGGAAGGGAAGGGAATGAATGGGCGCACCAGGGCTTCCAGCCACTACAAATCAACTCCAGACGCATATGCCACCTTGTGCTTACATGGGTCCTGGAATATCAAACCTGGGTCCTTTGGCTTTGCAGAAAAGCACCTTAACCACTGAACCATCTCTCCAGCCCAGTCACTAATTTTCTGATGCTGGGGACAATAGTGCCTTGGCATCACTAGTTCCCTTACCTTCTTTTTAAAAAAATTTAAATTTTTTATTTTTTTCATTTTCCAAGGTAGGGTCTCATTCTAGCTCAGGCTGATCTGGAATTCACTATGCAGTCTCAGGGTAGCCTCAAACTCACAGTGATCCTCCTACATCTGCCTCCCGAGTGCTGAGATTAAAGGCATGCGCCACCATGTCCAGCTCTTAAAAAAAAAAAAAAAAAAAAAAAGACTTATTTTTATTTATTTATTAGAGACAGAAAGGGAGAGGGGAAGGGAGAGGGAGAGGGAGGGGGAGAGACAGTGAGAATGGGCAGGCCAGGGCCTCTAGCCATTGCAAACAAACTCCAGACACATGTGCTATGTGCATTTGGTTTACATGGGACCTGGAGAATTGAACCTGGGTCCTTCGGCTTTGCAGGCATGGGATTTACCCTCTAAGCCATATCTCCAGCCCCTCCACCCTGTTTTTTTTCTTTTTTCTTTTTCAAGGTAGGGTCTCACTCTTGCCCAGGCTGACCTGGAATTCACTATGTAGTCTCAGGGTGGCCTCAAACTCACAGTGATCCTCCTACCTCTGCCTCCCGAGTGCTGAGATTAAAGGCGTGCACCACCACCACTGGCTTACTAGTTCCTCTTAAATCAAGCATTTCTCATTACTTCTTCCCATATACAAAAATGACCTGCAGGGCTGTGGAGATGGCTCACTGGCTAAAGGCACTTGCTTGAACAAAACCTGTCAGCCCAGGTTCAATTCTCCAGCACCCACGTAAAGCCAGATGCATAAAGTAGTGCATGCATCTGAAGTTTGTTTGCAGTAGCAAGAAGGTCTGGCATGCCCCACTCTCTCTTTCACTCTCTGCTTGCAAATAAAATTACTTTCCTAAAATGAATAGCCAGGCCTGGTGGTGCACCCCTCCAATCGTAGCACTCGGAAGGAAGAGGTAGGAGGATCACTGTGAGTTCAACACCATCCTGGAGCTACAGAGTTCTGGGACCAGGGTAAGACCCTACCTTGAAAACAAGAGAAAAAAAAAGTATACTGAAATATATGATCAGAACACCAAAAGGAAGTACAGAGATTTTTTTTTTTTCAAAGTAGGGTCTGGCTCTAGCCCAGGACTGACCTCAAATTAGTCTCAGGCTGGCCTCAAACTCACAGCAATTCCTCCTACCTCTGCCTCCCAAGTGCTGGGATTAAGGGCATGCACCACCACACCTGGCAATAATTATTTTAATAATATTTTTTCTTTTGTATTTTTTGTTTGTTTTATTTTAAAATATTTTTATATTGTTTTTATTTGAGGGCAGGCCTCTAGTCACTGCAAACAAACTCCAGATGCATGTGCCATCATGTGCATCTAGCTTACGTGGGATCTGGAGAGCTGAACATGGGTCCTTAGGATTCACAGGCAAGCGCCTTATCCAATAAGACATCTCTCTAGCCCCATTTAAAAATTTTTTGTTGTTGTTTTGTTTTTCGAGGGTAGGGTTTTTCACTCTTGCCAGGCTGATCTGGAATTTACTATGTAGTCTCAGGTGGCCTCAAACTCACAGTGATCCTCCTACCCTTGCTCCAGAGTACTGGGATTAAAGGCGTGCACCACCACACTCAGCTACAAGAGTGATTCTTTTTTTTTTTCTCCAGCCCTGAAATACATTTTATTTTATTTATGAGAGAGAGAGAGAGAGAGAGAGACAGCAAGAGAATGGGCACACCAGGGCCTTCAGCTGCTGTAAAGGAACTCCAGATGCATGTGCCACCTTGTGCATCTGGCTTACATGGGTCATGGGGAATCAAACCCGGGTCCTTTGGCTTCGCAGGCAATCGCCTTAACCACTAAACCATCTCTCCAGCCCCTCTTTTATTATTATTATTTATTTGCAAGCAGAGAGAGATAGAAGACAGACAGACAGAATGGGCATGCCAGGGCCTCCAGCCACAGCAAACTCCAGATGCATATACCACTTTGTGCATCTAGCTTTATGTAGGTACTGGGGAATCGAACCCAGTTCAATAGGCTTTGCAGGCAGGTGCCTTAACCACTAAGGCATCTCTTCAGGCCCCTTTCTTCTCTTTTTAATGCTTTCTTTCTTTCTTTCTTTCTTTTCTTTTCTTTTCTTTTTTTTTTTTTTCTTCAAGGTAGGGTCTTGCTCTCTCGCTCTTGCTCAGGCTGACCTGGAATTCACTCTCCTACCTAAGCCTCAGTACTGGGATTAAAGGTGTGTGCCCCAAGAGTGATTCTTATAGCTTTTGAGTTTTTGTGTATAATTCCATCACTTAGCAAGCAGAAGTAGGAGGATTTCCAGGTCAAGGCCAGTCAAGGCTACATTAGTGAGATCTTGTCTCCAAAAAAAAAAAAAGATAACTTATAATTTTCTTTTTTTTTTTTCATTCCATATTTGCCCAGTGTTTTTTGGTTTATTCCTTTTGGTTTTTTTTCCTTTTTTTTTTTCCAGGTAGGGTCTCACTTTAGCCCAGGCTGACCTGGAATTCACTATGTCGTCTCAAGGTGGCCTCAAACTCACTCACGGTGATCCTTCTGCCTCTGCCTCTCAAGTACTGGGATCAAAGGCGTATGTGATTTCTTAAAATTTTCATATGTTTATTTGCATGTGTGTGTATGGATATACCAGGGTCATGAACACCAGATCTTGCGCTGCTTTTTCCATCTGGCTGGGTGCTTTTAGCCAGAGATATCAGTCTTTTTTTATTTTATTTTATTTATTTATTTATTTTGTTTTGTTTTGTTTTTCAAGGTAGGGTCTCACTCTAATCCAGGCTGATTTAGAATTCACTGTGTAGTCCCAGGCTGGCCTTGAAATCACAGCAATCCTCCTACTTTGGCTTCCCAAGTGCTGGGATTAAAGGCAAGCGCCACCACACCCAGCCCTATTTATTATTTATTTACAAGCAGAGAAAGAGAGAATGTGAACCACAGGGTCTCCTGCTACTGCAAATGGATCTCCAGAAGCATGAGCCATTTTGTGTATTTGGTTCCATGCAAGTAGTGAAAAATTGAACTCAGGCCATCAGGCTTTGCAAGCAAACACTTTTAAGCACTGAGCCATTTCTCTAGCCCCTAGTCCGTTTATTTGATTATTTTTAATTTTTAAAAAATATTTTATTTATTTATTTGACAGAGAAAGAGGGAAAGAGAAAGAGAGAGAACGGGTGCAGCAGGGCCTCCAGCCACTGCAAACGAACTTCAGATGCATACGCCCCCTTGTGTGGCTGACGTGGGTCCTGGGGAATTGAACCTGGGTCCTTTGGCTTTGCAGGCAAATACCTTAACCGCTATGCCATCCCTCTAACCCTATTTTTATTTTTATATTTTTTTAATATTTATTTTTATTTATATTTATTTATTTATTTGAGAGCGACAGAGAGAGAGAGAAAGAGGCAGAGAGAGAGAATGGGCGCACCAGGGCTCCAGCCACTGCAAACGAACTCCAGACGCGTGCGCCCCCTTGTGCATCTGGCTAACGTGGGTCCTGGGGAATCGAGCCTCAAACCAGGGTCCTCAGGCTTCACAGGCAAGTGCTTAACCGCTAAGCCATCTCTCCAGCCCTCTGACCCTATTTTTAAATTTTATATTATTTATTTGGGAGACAGCAAGTGTTTTTTTTGTTTGTTTGTTTGTTTGGGGGGCTTTTTTTTGGGACAAGGTCTCAGGTAGCCTAGGCTAGGCAGCCTCCAAATTTATATGTATGCCAGAGCCTCTAGCCACTACAAACAAACTCCAAATGCATGCACCACCTTGTGCATGTGGATTTACATGGGTCCTGGAGAATTGAACCTGGGTCCTTTGGCTTTGCAGGCAAGCACCTTTTTTTGGTTTTTCCAGGTAGGGTCTTGCTCTAGTCCAGGCTGAATTTACTATATAGTCTCAGGGTGACCTCAAATTCTCAGCTATCTTCCTACTTCTGCCTCCCAAGTGCTGGGATTAAAGGTGTATGCCATCACACCTGGCCTATTTGATTTTTTATTTTCATTTTTTGTTTATTTTTATTTATTTATTTCAAAGCAACAGACAGAGAGACAAAGATGCAGATAGAGAGAGAGAGAATGGGTGCGCCAGGACCTCCAACCACTGCAAACAAACTCTAGACGCGTGCGCCACCTTGTGCATCTGGCTAACGTGGGTCCTGGGGAATCGAGCCTCGAACTAAGGTCCTTAGGCTTCACAGGCAAGTGCTTAACCACTAAGCCATCTCTCCAGCCCTGATTTTTTAAAAATTGCATTTATGTGTAAGCAGAAAGAGCAAGACAAAAGCTAGGCACACCAGGGCCTTTGCGACTGCATACAAACTCTAGATGCAAGTGCCACTTTGCACATCTGGCTTTACGTGGGTATTGGGGAATTGAACCCCAGCCACAGGATTTGCAAGCAAGTAGCTTTAACCTATGAACTATCTCCCTAGCCCCCCCCCCTTTTTTTTGGTTTTTCAAGGTAGGGTCTCACTCTGGCCCAGGCTGACCTGGAATTCACTCTGTATTCTCAAGGTGGCCTCGAACTCACAGCAATCCTACCTCTGCCTCCCGAGTGCTGGGATTAAAGGCATGCACTACCACGACTGGCTCCCCCTTTTTTTTTTTTTTTTTTGAGGTAGAGTATTGCTCTAGTCCAGGTTGACCTGGAATTCACTCTGCAGTCTCAGAGTGGTCTCAAACTCATGGCAATCCTCCTATTTCTGCCTCCTGAGTGCTAGGAGGTGCGCCACCCACCTGGCTATTCTCTCTGGGTTTTTTTTTTTTTTTTTTTTTGAGACAAGGTCTTATGTAGCCTAGGCTAGGCTGCCTTCAACTCTATATGTAGTTGAGGATAACTTTGAATCCCCTGATCTACCAACAACACCCAAGTGCTGGGATTACAAGTATCAGCCACCATGCCTGGGGTTTCTTCTACTTTCTCTTAACAAGCAAAGAATATGAACAAGCAGTTTATAAAACAATCAAACTGGGGCTGGAGTTGGCATATGCATCTGGAGTTTTCTATGGTGGCTAGAGGCCCTCACATGCCTATTACTTCTATCTGCCTCTCTTCTCTCAAATAACAAATAAATAAATAAAAAGGATTGTACCATTGCTGTGGCTCGAAGGCCTACCACCTTCAGAAGTCAATCTGTGGGAAACGTGGCTACTCTGCTAAGTATAAGAGAAAACATAACTGGAGTGCCAAGGCTAAGAGATGAAAATACTATAGGACTGGCCGAATGAGCACCTAAAAATTAAGGCATGGATTCTGCGAAGGAACAACAATTAAAGGCATGCTCCACCATGCCCAACATTTTCCTTTTATTTATTTATTTGTGTGCGTGCGTGTGGTTTTTTGAGTGGGTTCTTGCTCTAGCCCAGACTGACCTGGAGTTCACTATGTAGTCTCAGGCTGACCTCAAACAAGGTGATCCTCCTACTTCTGCCTCCGAGTGCTGGGACTAAAGGTGTGTGCCACCATGCTCAGCTTCCTTTTATAATTTTTAAAGATTTTATTTATTTATTTGCAAGCAGAAAGTGACAGAATAAGGGTTTGCAAGGTCCTTCTGCCTGCGGCAAACTGAACTCCAGACTCACGCACCACTTTGTGTATCTGGCTTTACATGGGTATTGGTCAATCAAACCTATAAGCTTTGCAGGCAAGTGTCTTAATGTTGAGCCATCTCTCTAGGCCACCCATATATATATATATGCATAATTTTTGGTTTTTCGAGGCAGGGTCTTGCTCTAACCCAGGCTGACCTGGAATTTACTATGTAGACTCAGGCTGGCCTCAAATTCATAATCCTCCTACCTCTGCCTCCCAAGTGCTGGGATTAAAGGTGTGCACCACCATGCTAGGCCAATAGATAAAAATTTAAAAAAAAAATTTCCCCCTCAGGCTGGAGAGATGGCTTAGTGGCTAAGGCACTTACCTGAGAAGCCTAAGAATGCATGTTCGAATCTCCAGGTGCCATGTAGCCAGACTTACAGTGACACAAGCGTGCAATGTTGCAAATGCACACAAGTAGGAGAATGCATCTGGAGTTTCTTCACAGTGGCTGAAAAGGCCCTGGCGTGCCCATTCTCTCTCTCTCTCTCTCAAAAATAAAATAATTGGGGGCTGGAGAGATGGCTTAGTGGTTAAGCACTTGCCTGTGAAGCCTAAGGACCCCAGTTCGAGGCTGTATTCCCTAGGACCCATGTAAGCCAGATGCACAAGGTGGTGCATGCATCTGAAGTTCATTTGCAGTGGCTGGAGGCCCTGATTTCTTTCTCTCTCTCTGCCTCTTTCTCTGTCTGTCGCTCTCAAATAAATAAATAAAAATTTAAAAATAACAATAAATTTTTTTAAATAAATTTAAAAAATATTTCTCTGGGGCCTGGGGAGATGGCTAAGGAGTTTAGGGCACTTGCTTGCAAAGCCTGCTACCCTGAGTTCAATTCCCCACATAAAGCCAGAGGCAAAAAGATCCACATGCATTTGGAGTTCATTTGTAGTGGCAAGAGATCCAGGCATGTTCTCTCTCTCTCAAATAAATAAAGATTAATTATTTAAAAAATCTTGGAGCTGGGTGTGGTGGCACATGGCTTTAATCCCAGCACTTGGGAAGGAGAGGTAGGAGGATTGCTGTGAGTTCGAAGCCACCCTGAACTAAATAGTGAATTCCACGGTCAGCTGGTGCTGGAGTGAGACCCTACCTATAAAAATCAAATAAATAAAAATATAAACATAAATCTTGGGCTGGAGAAATGGCTTAGCCATTAAGGTACTTGCCTGTGAAGACAAAGGACCCAGGTTTGAGTCCCTAGTACCCACATAAGCAAGATGCACATGGTGGCACATGGGTCTGGAGTTCATTTGCAGTGGCTAGAGGCCTAGTGTGCCCATTGCCTCTCTATCTTTCTCTCTCAAATAAATAAATAAAATATCTAAAAAATGAAAAAAAAAATCTTTCCATTTTATCTAAAAATTTTAGTATGATCCTAAGTGTACAGGAAACTTGCTTTAAGCTTGCAATAGTTCGGAATCTTTGTCTTTTTTCATTATATACATGTATTTTTCTTTCTTTCTTTTTAAATTTATTTATTTATTTATTTGACAGAGAAGGGGAGAGAGAGAGAATGGGCACGCCAGGACCTCCAGCCACTGCAAACGAACTCCAGACGCATGTGCCACCTTGTGCATCTGGCTAACGTGGGTCCTGGGGAATCAAACCTAGATCCTTTGACTTTGCAGGCAAACGCCTTAACCGCTAAGCCAACCCTCCAGCCCATATATGTATTTTTTAATTTGCTACAGCCATGAGTTCTTCTAAACTCACAATTTGACAACACCTACAGTAGAAATTGTGATTTAAATGAAATGCACATGTCCTTCTGCCGACTGTGCACTTTGCATAGTCCATCTTTAGGAGGATCCCTCTCTAATGCTAAAGCTGGAATCGAGGATGGGCTCCATATTCCATTTTTCTTTTCTTTTCTTTTTTTTTTTCCTTTCTTTTCTTTTTTTTTTTTTAAATTTTTATTTATTTGCAAGCCGAGAGAAATAACAGACAGAGAGAATGCGCGCGCCAGGGGCTCCAGCCACTGCAAACGAACTCCAGATGCATGCACCACTTTGTGCACCTGGCTTTTCGTGGGTCTTGGGGACGTTAGGCTTTGTAGGCAAGTGCCTTAACCGCGGAGCCATCTCTCCAGGCCAGATTTTCCGTATTTAAATACAACGCGGCCCAGGGAACAAAAAGCAAGGCCCAGTCTCCAACAAGACTAGTTTACTGAGCTGGCTCAGGAGGAGAGAAAGTACCCAGGCCAGCTTCAGGATGCAGGGCTTTAATTTTGGCGGACACCTTAAGCAGGGCTTATTCGGGGCTACTTAGAGAACGCCACTTAGGGCACTCATTTTCGGATTGTGGTTTAGTGTCTACCGCAGGGCTGCGCAATGATTAACTCCGCTTCCAGCTGACCACAAAGACTGCAGGTCTCTGCCCCATGGCAAGCTCAGAAAAGACAAATCTGACCAAATTCAATGCAAAGTTCATGGGGTGTGAACTATTCTAGCTTCTACTTGGGGTTCTGGGCTCGGTAGCCACAGAAGGGAGAGAAGGAAGGCGCTCTTTCCAGCAGCCGCGCACTCAGCACACCCAGCTGCAAGCGCTTTCCAGGTCCCAGGTTTCTGCCCTCAGTCAAGATGGCGGGCTCAGCTCGCACGCGCCAGGGCGCACGCGCAACCCCTCGTACATTTCCCTCCTCCGATCGGTCCTCCAGCGCGCCGCACCCCACCCAACTCGCTCCAGCAGCCGCGGCGCCAGCACCAGCACCAGCACCAGCACCAGCGGCCGCAGCAGCCGCCGCCGCGCTCCGGCGCGTCCCCAGCCTCACCCCTTTTCGGACTGCCCCCGCCTGTCCAGGGCTCCCGAGCCCGGAAGTGGATGTGGCCGCTCGGCAGAAAGGACGACGGGGGGGAGGGAGAAGTGCTTCCGGGGAAACGGGCCCCGGGTTGGTGTTTGTAAACTTGCCTCGGTCCCGGCGGGGGCAGCGGCGGCCGCGGGCTTGGCACGGTGTGCTGGGGCCTGGCGGGAGCGCCGCGCGGCGGCGGAGCCAGCGGGAGGCCGTGCCCGGCAGGTAGGTGCACGGCGCGGGGAGCGCGGCGTCGTCTGCGCGGACGGACGGCACCGCCTCGGCAGGCAGCTCGCAGGCCGTGGGGCGCCGCGCGGGAAGGGAAGGAAGGGACGGGAAGGGAAGGGAAGGGGGAGGGGAGGAGGGGCGCGTGGCGGAGAGAAGGAGGGAGGGGGCCCGGGCCGGGGAGGGGAGGGAGGGAGGGAGGGAGGGGAGGGCCGCGCGCACCGCCCCCCGCCCCGAGCGTGCCGCCGCGTCCGGGCCCCGGGGAATTGGGGGGGGTGCTGGCTGGCCGGGGCCGGGGACGCGGGCGCGAGCACGCACCTCGCGCGCTGCCTGGCGCTCCGCAGCCCTCCTCCTCCGAGCGGGTGCGCGGAGCGCTGCGGGCCGCCGGGCTAGCCGGCTGGAGAGGCAGGGAGGAAACGCACGGCGCCCGCCCGCCCTCCCGCCCTCCCTCCACCTCCGCAGCGACTTTCCGTACCTTCGGGCGGAGACGCCGAGAATGCTCACGTTGTGGGCACTGCCGATCTGATTTCTATCCGCCGCTCAAGCGCCCAGCAGTGGGCCCCGGAGCTTTCCTCCACCACGGTTCTGCCCGCGTCTGTGGACTGCCAGCTTTGCAGGCCGGCCCACTCGGCACAAAAGCCCCAGAGGGCCTCCGCCCCCTTCTTCCATTCCTAAACGGGCAAATCCGAGCAGTTACTCGGTTGGCAGAATTCCTCCACTTACTTTTGTTCCTGTTGGCCCGTCTCTCGTAGCCCAGGAGACCAGATTCTTCTCCTGACCTAGAAAGAAAGGTCTTCTGGACTGAGGTCCTCTTTCTGAGCCTCAGAGCTTCCAGCAATAAAGTTCAGAGCGTCACACACTGTGTGGCCCCAAGGATGTTGTACTTAAAAGCCTCAACTCCCTTTCTGGTTTCAGGTTTCTGGACTAGACCTAGAGCTTCAACAAAAGAATTCAACTGGAAAACCAAGAGTGGCAGACTGTCTTCTTCAGAAAATAGGCAGAAGCCAGGCAGAGACCAGGAATTCTTGGAACACCTGTTTTCCCTCTGGAGGACTCTAAATTATTTTGGAAGACAAAGGCAGTTCAATATGGCAACTGGACTGAGAGAACAGGAAGGAGCCATCACCGTGATTTGGTGACAGCTCTTCAAACAACAGTGTCTTTAAGGAAAGCTGGATAAGGAACTCCTGAACTTTTGGGTTCATTAAATGAAAAAATCAGCATGGCTCAGGTAAAAAGCTCTAGAGTCCTCCTTCAAGATCATTCACTGGGAAGCCTGTTTGCAATGTCACTCTTGAATGCTGCCTTAGTCAACAATATTGATCAACCCCAGTGAGCCAAGCTCTGTAATAAGCGCCAGGGGGAGATCTAGAGGAAGGAAAGGAGACAGGCCACAGCCCCTGCCTTCAGGGAGCTTCCAGTCAAATGAAGGAGGTAGGCACTGATGGGACTTCCGCAACTCAAATTTTACTCAGTATACATTTGATACATTAAGTACTCAGGGGCATAAAGGAGTGAGTAGTCTGGTGAATGCTTCATTTGTGTTGTGTTGTGTTGTTTTGTTTTGTTTGTTTGTGTGTGTGTATGTGTGTGTGTGTGTATGTGTGTGTTCAGCAGGAATTTTTTGAGCTCCTGTTACATGCAAGGCATTGTGCTTGGAATACAAAGATGAATAAGATTGTCCTTGTCCCCAGTAAGCTTCCAGGCTAGTTGGGGGTGGGGGGAAGGGATGGAAAGACAGTCTATTATTTATTTTTAATGTTTACAATGCCTTGCATACTGGCTGATTTGTAGTGGAGATTCTGAATCTGTTGTGCAATAATAGATGCATGTTAATGCGTAGTGATACTTCTGCCTAGATGAGGCTTACGGGATGGGAGCATGCGATAAGGTTTCGGGTACTACAGGGAATAAGGCGTTTGATAGTTATGGAGCAAAGAGTTGAATGGGGGTTCATGATGGAAACCAGGTAGCTAATGATAGGTAGGAGTTTCCTGGAGAAGTCAGCAAGAGTGTGGCCCAGGGATGATTTAATGCCTTGCTGAAGAATTAGACGATTCTCTAGGCAATGGGGCCTCCTTAAAACATTAAGCAGCTGAGTAAGAGTGCTCTAGAAGGTAATTGTCACTGGGAAGGTGGTGGATGGATAGGAAGGAGAGGATGATCAGAGAGGCTGTCACAGTAATCTGTGTGGTAAGGCTATGTGCACATACCCCCAGAGCTTCTCCAAGCTTTCTTTGAGGAAACCTCCTCTACCAGTCTCACCAGGATGGCAGTGTGATTCTAGTTGGATTGGCTTTCTTCCAACTGCTCCTGCACGCGCAGCTTCCTCCCCTACATGCAGAGAGGGAACCGTTCGGCCTTCTTCCTTTGTCTGCAGCCCACTCCACAGCATTGTGTTCAGTCTGTTCTGAAAAGCTGCCTCTACTAAACGCTGACCTTGTGCTAGGCACTGCCTAGCATTTTGCATCTTAGTTTCATTCTCCTCAACCCTGTTAGTGTAGACCCTCTGAAGGGCAGTTTTGCATTTGAAGTAGGTAAAGCTTACAAGGTAGAGAGACTTGCCCAAAATCACACAGCGCACACAGAGAGCTAAGGTGTTAATGCTGGGCCTTTCACTCCTAGTCCCTGGAGGGAGAAGAGGGCCCAGAACACACTGAAAGGAACTTCTTTATAAACCTGGGAGCTTGCTGACAAACTATTTCTTCTAAAGTTTGTCTTTACTAAGTATATATTCTCACATTCTAGTAATATACTAGTAAAAAGAGGTTATTCACTTAAGCCTCCATGCTTAGGTGATGTTTTCTTTTATTTTAATATTTCATTTATTTTCACACAGAGAGAGAGACAGAGAGAGAATTGGGCACACCAGGGCCTCTAGCCACTGAAAATAAACTCCAGATACATGTGCCACTTTGTGCATCTTAAGTGACTTTTATCTTTTTCGAGGTAGGGTCTCACATTAAACCAGGCTGACCTGACACTCACTATGTTGTCTCAGGCTGGCCTTGAACTCACAGTGATCCTCCTACCTTGGCTTCCCAAGTGTTGGAATTAAAGGCATGCACCCTCGATGCCCTGCTAAGTGACTTTTTATGAAAAGCACAAAATGTGAAACAAATGCAGACATAAATGCACACATGTAAATGGGCCAGGTGGTCAAGAGAAATTATTCAACTCCAAAATCCAAGTAGTTTAATTTTTATATTTGCCGTACTTGATAACAGGGAATTTTAAACCTAAAGGGAGAAATAGCGTGATAGAGAATTGGCACCAGCAAGGTCTGCCAATCAGAAACAGGGGTATGAAGCTGAAAGCTATTAGGAAAGCCTAGAAATCTCCCATTGCAGTTGGTCAACCAGACAGACCCTCGTATCTACTCACAGTTAAAGCTAGAATTAATTTAAAGTGGTATGTAGCCATACACACTGTACCTGGTACAGGGCTAATGACAAAAATTGATTTTTTTTTTTCTTTTTGGTTTTTTGAGGTAGGGTCTCACTCTAGCCCAGTCTGACCTGGAATTCACTATGTAGTTTCTGGAACTCACAGCTATCCTCCAACCTCAGCCTCCCAAGTGACGGGATTAAAGGCATGTGCCACCACGCCCACCATAAACTGTGATTGTTGGCTCAATATCTTACTTCATTGCTGAGGGAAGACAAAAAGGAGCTAGTTCCTGGTGAGATGAGCTAGGGAGGACTTGAAGGAAGCAAGGCTTGACAGTAAGGAGGGGTGTTCCCTGAAAAGAAGTAAATGGGTGTACAAGGTAGTTCCTTTGAAGATGGCAGCCTATTTTTGCCGTGGCCTGCCCTGCCCTGCCAGGTGACCTGACGCCTCATCTCCTTTCAACTTAGGCAAGTCTCCTGGCTTGTGAAGGCCTAGCAGGTGTGAGTTTGGTTCCCACTGCAGCCAGCAAGAAGATGATGCTGAGCCAGATTGCCAGCAAGCAGGCCGAGAATGGCGAGCGGGCAGGTACCCCCGATGTGCTGAGGTGCTCGAGTCAGGTACAGCACTTGAGTCCATTGTGGCGCCTGGGGGTCGGGTGGCCCAAGCGTTCTGCCCGGAGGCACCGAGCTGCAATTCCATTCCTCAGCGCTTTGCTTTGGTGCTTCTGTCTAGAGAAGCGGGTAAAGGGGTCCCTCTGGGAAGGAAGAAATGTGGGTGTTTAGAGAGGTGAGGAAAGTGTTGATGTGCCTACAACTCCTTAAGACCAGAGTATGTGGCGAGGCAGCAGAAGAGGTAGTTTCTCCAAACCTTCAGGGCAGGTAAAATTTGCTTTTTTCTGTAAACTGTGTGTAGCAGATTGGTCTCGCATCTTGTATTCTGAAATGGACTGAGTTTAAGATTTGATTTTGTCTTCAAAGGGCCACCGAAAAGACAGTGATAAGTCCCGGAGCCGCAAAGACAATGACAGCTTGGCCGAAACCTCTCATTCAAAAAAGACTGTTAAAAAGGCAGGTAAAGGGGTAATTCCCCCAAACTCTTGCAGTTTGGTAATGGGGTTATCTTCCTTTCTTACCACCCATGGCTCCAGCTTTTTCCTGAACACTTTGTTCCTTCATAGCTAGTAAGTTTGTCCCCTGATTTTTAGTCCGCTTTGGCTATTGCCTGCCCCCGGTGCAGATTCGGGAGCATGGCCTGTACCGTGTGCCCTGTTGCAGGGGCAGGCTGGCCCCTGCTCAGTTACATTTAGTGCTGGCTGCGACAAAGCAGGTGGCTCATCATTTACTTTAACCTCCTTCCCCAGAGGGGCTCTCAGCACCAAGGGATGTGGCAGGCGCCAACACCTTTAGTAGTATCAGAGGTGTTTTGTGCAGCAGCTGGAATTGGACCCAGAGTAGAATGGTCTTTAGGAAGAAGACAGAGGGATAGCCTCATGATGTGTGTGATTATTGCCCCCAGGTGGTGGTAGTGGAACAAAATGGCTCTTTTCAAGTAAAGATTCCCAAAAATTTTATTTGTGAACACTGCTTTGGAGCCTTTAGGAGCAGTTACCACCTCAAGAGGCACATCCTTATTCACACTGGTAAGTCTCTTGCCTGTATTCAAGCTTGTGTTCAAAGGGGAAGAATAGTCTGTTGCTTCTATTCTGTGTGGATCTGTAGCTGTCCAGCTAGGTCTGTTTTTCAGGAGACATATTAGAAGTGGAAAAAGGATAAGTGGATAAGTTAGCCAGGCGTGGTGGTGCACAGCTTTAGTCCCAGCATTCGGAAGGCAGAAGGATTGCCATGAGTTTGAAGCCACTTCAAGACTACATAGTGAATTCAGGGTGGCCTGGGCTAGAGTGTTGAGCAAGACCCTACCTTGAGAAACCAGAAAGAGGGCTGGAGAGCTGGCTTAGTGGTTAAGGCACTTGCCAGTGAAGCCTAAGGATCCAGGTTCAATTCTCCAGATCCCATGTAAGCCTGATGCACATGGTGGCTATGTATCTGGAGTTCATTTGCAGTGGCTAAAGGCCCTGGCGTGCCCATTCTCTTTCCCTCCCTCTCTCTGTCTCTCTCAAATAAATACATTAAATTAAAAAGAAAAAGAAAAAAAGAAAGCTAGGTATGGTGGTGCACACCTTTAATCCCAGCACTTGGGAGGCAGAGGTAGGAGGATCACCGAGAGTTCACGGCCACCCTGAGACTACATAGTGAATTCTAGGTCAGCCTGGGCTAGAGTGAGACCCTACCTCGAAAAACAAAAGAAAGAAAGAAAAAAGGGTAAGTTGAATGAGGTAGAGCAATTATATGGTTTATATGTGGTATCACTGAGGGTTTAGGGACTCTGAACATTTGTGATACCTAAAGTATCTGGGAAGACAAGTGGAATGTGGTCTCTATCTATCATCATACTCACTTCTCTCTCTCCCTGGGTCAGGTGAGAAACCATTTGAGTGTGATATATGTGATATGCGCTTTATCCAGAAGTACCACCTGGAACGCCACAAGCGTGTGCACAGTGGTGAAAAGCCTTACCAGTGTGAACGTTGTCATCAGGTAAGGCTCACCTGTAATGCATCCTTACTACAGCCCCACACAAGCCTTTCCTTTCCTAAGATCCAGGGCCAGAAGAAGAAAAGCCAGGCAGGGGAGTGCACACATTTAACCCCAGCACTCGGGAGGCAGAGGTAGGTCAGGTCAGACTGAATTAGAGGGAGACCCTACCTCAAAAAAAAAACAGAAGCCAGGTGTGGTGGCACACACACTTAATCCCAGCACTAAGGATGCAGAGGTAGGAGGATCACTGTGAGTTCAAAGCCAGCCTGGGACTACAAAGTGAGTTCCAGGTCAGCCTAGACTAAAGGTAGATCCTACCTCAAAAAAAAAAAAAAAAAAAAACCAAAGCTGGGTGTGGTGGCGCACGCCTTTAATCCCAGCACTTGGGAGGCAGAGGTAGGAGGATTGCTGTGAGTTCGAGGCTGCCCTGAGACTCCATAGTGAATTCCAGGTCGGCCTGGGCTAGAATGAGACCCTACCTCGAAAAACCAAAAAATAAATAAATAACCAGAACCCAGGTGTGGAAGCACACACATTTAATACCAGCACTCAGGAGGCAGAGGTAGGAGGATCACTGTGAGTTCAAGGCTACCCTGAGACTGCATAGTGAATTCCAGATCAGCCTGGGCTAGATTGAGGCCATCAAAAAAACAAAACAGGGCGAAACAGGGCTGGGGAAATGGCTTAGCTGTTGAGGCGTTTGCCTAAGGACCCTGTTTTGATTCCTCAGGACCCACGTAAGCCAGATGCACAAGGGGGCGCATGCATCTGGAGTTCGCTTGCAGTGGCTAGAGGCCCTGGTGTGCCCATTCTCTTTCTATCTGCCTCTCTTTCTCTTCAAATAAGTAAATAAAATTTAAAAAAAAAAGAAAGAAGAAGAACCAGAAACAACCCCTCCTGCTTGAAAAGGGCACCTCCTGGCATTTCTTGTCATAATAGAGTTAGCTCGTCAGAATGAGGTACATCTCTGCCCTTATGCAGCTGATCATGGTAGAGTATCATAGTAATTACAGGATTTCTTCAGCATATTCTCTGTGCCAGGCATTATGAGAACATACTTTATATAGAATTTGGGGAGTTGGGGGTAGGGTACTTAATCTTCATACTAATTTTTTTAATATTTGTTATTTTTATTTATTTATTTGAGAGAAAGAGAGAATGGGTGCACCAGGGCCTCTAGCCACTGCAAGCGAAGTCCAGAGGCATGCGCCCCTTGTACAGCTGGCTTACGTGGGTTTTGGGGAATCAAACCTGGGTCCTTTGGCTTTGCAGGCAGTCACCTTAACCACTAAGCATTCCCTCCAGCCCCACATTAATTCTTTTGAGTAGCTGTGTTTTCTTCATTTCTCTTATAGGCTAATTGAGATTCAGGGAGCTGAAGTATTGCAGGGACACAGCAGATAAAAGGCAGAGCTGGGATTCAGTCCAGTTAAAAAGCTCTTGCTGGGCCCAGCATGGTGGTGCACACCTTTAATACCAGCACTCTGGAAGCAGAGATAGGAGGATCGCCATGAGTTCAAGGCCACCCTGAGACTACATAGTGAATTCCAGGTCAGGTCAGCCTAGGCTAGAGTGAGACCCTACCTGGAAAAACTTAACAACAACAACAACAACAACAAAAAAAAAAAAAAAAAAAAAAAAAAAAAAAAAAAAAGGCAGCCTGGACCAGAGTGAAACCCTACCTCGAAAAACTGAAAAAGAAAGAAAAAAAAAGGCTCCTGCCGCTGGGTGTGATGGCACACGCCTTTAATGGCAGCTCTCGGGAGACAGGCAGTATTACTGTGAGTACAAGGCTGCCTGGAACTACAGTGAGTACTTAAAGGTCGGCCTGGGCTAACGGGACACCCTACCTTGGAAAAAACAAAAATAAATAAATGAAAGCCTCTGGACTTCAGAGGAAGAGATGTCATCTTTGCTAGAGGGGGTTCACTCAGCATCTGATCGGATGAGAATGAGTGCGTGAGGCCCAAACAAGATGAGAAATGATAGTAGCTAATACTCCCCCATGCTTTGTCTAGTCTCATGCTTTGTTTCACAATACTAGAATGACAACTATGGTGGTGGTGACAGTGGTACTTGCCTCCCAGCATTTGGGAAGTGGAGTCAGGAAGATCAGAAGCTCAAAGTCATCCTTGGCTACATCAAGTTCAAGACTAGCTTGGGCTATGTTAGATTCTGTCTAAACATACACATCAACATAAAAGTCCCCTGAGAAGCAGGATGTAGTGGTACACACTTTTTTTTTTTTTTTTAAATTTGAGATAGGGCTTCATTGTAGCTCAGGCTGACCTGGAATTCTTTATGTAGTCTCAGGGTGGCCTCGAACTCACAGCGATCCTCCTACCTCTGCCTCCCGAGTGCTGGAATTAAAGACATGAGCCACCACACCTAGCTAGACAGAGAATTGGCTTGCCAGGGCCTCAGCCACTGCAATCAAACTCCAGATGCTTGCACCACCTACTTGGCATGTGCAACCTTGCACTTGCCTTACCTTTGTGCGTGTAGCTAACTGATCTGGAGATTCGAACATAGGTCCTTAGACTTCACAGGCAAGCACCTTAACCGCTAAGCCATCTCTCCAGCCCTTTTAAGGTTTCACTCTAGCTCAGGGTGGCCTCGAACTCATGGTGATCCTTCTGCCTCCTGAGCGTTGGGATTAAAGGTGTTCTGAGATTAAAGGTGCATGCCACTATGTCCAGCTTTTTGTTTTTATTGTTATTGTTTTAAAATATTTATTAATTTGAGAGAGAGAGAGGAAGAGGCAGATAGAAAGAGAATGGGTGCTCCAGGGCCTCCAGCCACTGCAAATGAACACCAGATACATGTGACCCCTTGTGCATCTGGCTAATGTGGGTCCTGGGGAATCAAACCAGGGTTCTTAGGCTTTGCAAGCAAACACCTTAACCACTAAGCCATCTCCTCAGCCTTTTTTTTTTAAGAGCCAATCATAGTGGTGCACATCTTTTTTTTTTTTTTAATTTATTTATTTGAGAATGACAGAGAAAGAGGCAGAGAGAGAGAATGGGCGCGCCAGGGCCTCCAGCCACTGCAAACGAACTCCAGATGCATGTGTCACCTTGTGCATCTAGCTAACGTGGGTCCTGGGGAACCAAGCCTCAAACCGGGGTCCTTAGGCTTCACAGGCAAGTGCTTAACTGCTAAGCCATCTCTCCAGACTTTTTTCTTTTCTTTTTTTTAAGAGCATGAGACACAGAGCAGAGATAAGGGTCTCAGCCACAGATGCTTGTGCCACCTAGTGGGCCTGTGTGACCTTTTGCCTCACCTTTGTATGTCTGGCTAATGTGGGATCTGGAGAGTAGAACATTGGTCCTTGGGCTTTGCAGGCAAGTGCCTTAACCGCTAAGCCATCTCTCCAGCCCGTTGTTTGTTTGTTTGTTTGTTTTGCTTTTGTTTTGTTTTGTTGAGGTAGGGTCTCACTCTAGCCCAGGCTGATCTGGAATTCACTATGCAGTCTCACTTTGTAGTCCCAGACTGGCTTTGAACTCACAGTAATCCTTCTACCTCTGCTGGGATTAAATGTGTGTACTACCCCACCTGCCTTTTTTTGTTTGTTTGTTTTGTTTTGTTTGTTTTGTTTTGTTTTTGTTTTTCAAGGTAGGGTCTCACTCTAGCCCAGGCTGACCTGGAATTCACTATGGAGTCTCAGGGTGGCCTCGAACTCACGGCGATCCTCCTACCTCTGCCTCCCGAGTGCTGGGATCAAAGGCATGCACCGCCACACCCGGCTGGTTTTTTTTTTTTTTTTAAACAGGCTCTTTTGTAGCCCAGACTCAAACTCTAATAGCTGAGGATGACCTTGAATTTCTAATCCTGCTACCTCTACTTTCTGAGCACTGGAATTACAGGTGTATACCACCATGTTGCTGGGAATCATAATCAGTTTTATGCATTCTAGGCAAACACCCTAGCAACTGAGGTAAATCTCCAAACCCTAGCAGCAGTATTTTTTGATTAAATTTTTAAAATATTTATTTAATGGTGGTACACACCTTTAATCCCAACACTTGGGAGGAAGAGGTAGGAAGATCTCTCTGAGTTCCAGGCCACCCTGAGACTATATAGTGAATTCCAGGTCAGCCTGAGCTAGCATGAGACCTACCTTGGGGAAAAAAAAGAAAAAAGAAGTTTTTATTTATTTATTTGAAAGGAGGGAGGGAGAGTGGGTATACTAGGGCTTTTAGTTACTACAAACAAATGTCAGATGCATGCGCCACTTTGTGCATCTGGCTTTACATGGGTACTGGGGAATCAAATCTGGCTCTTTCGGCTTTTCAAGCAAGAGCCTTAACCACTGAGCCATCTCTCCAGCCCCATTTTTTTTTTTGAGGCAGGGTCTCACTGTAGCCCAGGCTGGCCTTGAACTCAGTATGATCTTCCTATCTCAGCCTCCTAAGTATAGAGATTAAAGGTATGAACAACCACACCCAGCTTGTACCAGTATTACCAAACATTGTATCTGCATATGCTGGAGGAAATGAGTGTGATGTGTGCCTTCTCTGTGAGGAAAAAGCTAGGAACAGGCAGCCAAGTTTCTCTTCTTCAGAACTTGACCCTCCCTTTCTTCACAGTGTTTTTCGCGGACAGATCGATTACTCAGACACAAACGGATGTGCCAAGGATGCCAATCCAAGACTTCTGATGGACAGTTTTCGCTATAGGCGCTAGGGGCCCTGGGTGGTGGGAATGATCAGAAGAATCTACTGAGAGTGCACCCTCTGATGGTCCCACCACCGCCCCTCTGAATCTTCCCCCTTCCTGGAAGAGTGGACCTAGGGGACCAGAAGAAAGAGCATCAGGGGACAGTGACTCCAGAGCCTTAGCTCTGCAAAATCATCTTGAGACGACGTGTGTCTCGAGGAAGTTCCTACAGCATTCCTGGGCAGGGGAGCTAGTCCCTGGACCTTTGGCTGAGGTCAGGTGGGGACTCAAGGTACAGGACCAAGACTGAAGTGTGGCTCCCACAACCTTGGATGCCAGCTGGTAGCTGAAATGGAAAAGATTGGGGAAGGGGATTTGTTTCTTCTGTTTTTGTTTATCCAAAAGCAATTTCAGCAGATGAACTGTGGATCCAGGTAATCTGGAAGCATAAAGTCCTTGTCCAGAGCAAGGACTGTGGCTGGTCCAGCCTTCCCCCGTTTGAGTTTATAGTTGTAATAGATGCTCAATGTTCCACGGCCCTGCACCTTACCTCCTCTTTTAGGGAGAACAAGGCCAGGGATGGCAGCTTACTTCGGCCTTCTTGTACACTGTAGGGATGAAAAGGAGCAACAGTGGGAAGAACAGACATGGGCTGGATCCCAAGAAGAGTGGGCATACCTTTTTATTTCTTCAAGAGAAGAGCAATGCTGTGCCCATGGGTACCTGATGGGGTCGGCTCAAGTGCCTTTTGGAGGAAACTTAGGTGAGGGTGGCCCTTGTAGCCTTTTCTCTGGGCATTTGATCTTGGACATGGTCTGTGGCTACCTCACTGTCCTTCACTCCAAAAGCTAGACAGATGTTGAACAGCAAGTTGTGGATTTTCTCTTTTGCTCTTAGGGACAACCCAAGGCTGGTCCCAGTTTTGCTAATGACTGAGGAACAAAGGAATTTGGTGGCCCTGATGTAACTGTTATGTGGTAGGAGGTCTGACCTTTGGTCCCAAAGAACATGATCTTGACTTCCCTCTTGGAGGCCACCCTACCCAACAAAGACTGGAGCGGCGGGCTGCTGCAGAGGAAGGACTGCGGGAGGAAACTCACTGTCTGTTTTCTTCTTGACCGTACTCTGTTCCAAAACTCCCGCCCTGTCCACCCCTAAAACAGTGGCTGAGTGTGTGTCTCTGCGTGGTATGTGAATGTTTATGTTTGCTTGGAGGGGGTGGCAAACTATTGAGCCAAACCTGTCTTTGTCCCTCAACCAAGGGGAGAGTGAGTATAAAGGAGCCTTTTCCCACCCAGAGCAAGGGTGCTTGAGTCCCAGTGAGGCTGAGAAAAAAGGGAACAGGGGGGCTTTGATCCAGAAGGGTTTTTCTTAGTGATTCAACAGTTTAATGGTAAACATGTTTTAACCCAACCCAGTGCTTGTGAACATGAATTTTCTGAAGTGAAATAACCTTTGTCCTACTAAAGAAAGGATCCTTAAGGGAGGTTTGGGGGTTTGACCCCTCCCCCATCCCTGTGGTCTGCCCAAACCCGTGGGGTAGGGGTCCTACTCAGGAGTAATCATGGAGACGGTGAACCTGTGCACCCAGAAAGCATGACTTGCTGGGCAGGTGAGAAAATAGGCAGAAACAGCGTGCTCATGCCATGCCATGCCATCTTCCAAGAGGTTGGGGTGGTCCTCAGTACCTCTGGAGTAGGCGGACTTCAGGGAAAAAGGTAACGTGGCACCTTTTAGCTTTTCCCTGACAGCACCTGAGAGCCTTTGGGAGAAGGTACGAGCTAAAGCAGGTCCACAGCCGTATGTTCTGGATGCTGACACTCCCATTTGATAGGCTTCAGAACCTACACCTCGGGCCTTGGATCCACTGTGTGTCCTTGCGAGTAGGAGCTGTCTTTCTGATGTGAGCCAGCTGTTAGTGTGTTCCATTGGGGCTGCTATTGTCATTCAGCTCTGGGAAAGAGGATGCATTTAAAGGTATCCTAAAAGTGCTTTCCAGAGTGAAGGACTGCACAAGGTAACCCGTGCCCCTATATGTACGAATGTGTGTAATAGATCACAGCGGGCCTGCAGACCTTGTCTTCCTGCCTGGGTGGGCGCTGGGAGGGAAGAAACTCCTGTATGTACAGATGGCCCAGCCAGATCCGCCCCGCCAAGGCCTAAGTGGGAAGCTCAGGAGCAGGCAGCAGGTCCAGTTTTTCAGGGGCAATGGATATAAGGAGAGGCTAGCTAAGGTGTGAGGAGCAGTTGAGCATCCAAAGGGCCCAGAAGCCATGTCTACCCCAGGGAAGCCCCAGACAGCTGCAAAGGCTCTTGGAGCTGATGGCCCACCCTTCTTTGCCAGGGTGGAGTCTAGCACTGGACAGATGCCTCAGGTGCAAGTGAAGTGAGAGGGAATGGAGACAGGGCAGGTGCTCAGAGACCAGGATGTGAGCTTGGGGACTGGGAAAGAGTGGTGCGGGTTCCTGGATGGGCTCCTGCACCAGACCCTAGCAGCTCTGCCCTTCCCAGTGCCTCATCTTTTCCGTCCACACCCCAGCAGTGTCTTGGCATCACTTAGCTACTGATTGTGCCCCCTGGCTTGACATTGGAGGGTTAAATGATTGGAGGCCCACCACGGCATTTAACTCCCCCAGACACGCACTGCCTCTGCTGTGATCCCCAGGGCTTTTCAGTACCCCTCCTACCCTTCTCTCTCTCTCTCTTTTTTTTTTTTAAATATACTTATTTTGCTATGGGGAGGGGACTATCAAATGGATAAGATCACTTTTAAATGGTAGTTTTTATAAGATAAACTTGTATCTTTTTACCATTCAGGTGCAGTGTATGTTCCTTCGTGATATATTTAGGATATTTAAATAAAAGAATGGGGCTTTTCTACATTGTGTCTCCTCTATGGGAAGACTTATCTGTTGGAGAAGCTTTTTCACAGGGCATGAGTGGTTTTCCTTTTTTTCCCTCCAGTGTAACCACCCCACAATTTCCAGTGCTCAGCTGCCCTGCTAAAATGCCCCTTCTCCACAGAGCAACAAGTAAAAGCAAAAATAGTGCCATTTCTGATTTTAAGAAAAAAAAGGCTTGCCGGGCATGGTGGCACACGCCTTAATTCCAGCACTTGGGAGGCTGAGGTAGGAGGACTGCCAAGATTTCTAGGCCACCCTGAGACTACATGTAAGTGAATTCCAGGCCAGCCTGGGCTAAAGTAAGACCCTACCTCAAAAAACAAAAAGGCTTCTTCAGCAAGACAGAATGGGGTCAGAGCAATGTCAGTATCACCTGCGGCTCCCAACAGCTCACTCCAGGCCTGGGAAGTTGAAACCCAGTTGTTCCAGGCCACACAGCGGGAACCAACCTCTCCCTTCAGGTGACCAGTGGAGGAGTGAACTTGAAGCTTCCTGAGGCCCAAGCTTGATAGCCTGCTTTGGTTGGCCTTGGTGGGGTGAAGCAGAGTGACAACTGGAGTCTGAGGTAAGACTTTATTGTTCACTTGGGTAGGAAAACCTCAGCTCTTTGTGAAGGGGGTATCGGGGTCTTAGAGTAGGTAGAAACCCTCTAAGCCACTGAAAATGAAGGTAGGTGGCAACCATTCCTCGGCAACAGAGCAGTCCTCCAGCAAACCGCTGCGTGACAGACCCTGTTCTGCCACTTCCAATGTCCTCCCAGACAAAAGAGCCTTAGATGAGTCCCCTGTGCCTTCAGGGAGTGGGCCCGTCTGCCCCTTGGAAGCGGGGATTGACTGTGGTTGTGATGGCACTTCTGTAGAGAGGATTGTTGTCCTGTGGGAAAAGGTTACAAATTATGAGGAAAACTCACCCTTCCCTTTATACTTACGGAGCTAACCTAGAACTTCAGAAGGATCATAGCAATTGAAGGAAGTTAGTGGAGGGCTTGGTTGAGTATGCAGAAGGTATGCAGATGAGAAGCTTTAAGACTAGGCACACGCCTTTAATCCCAGCACTTGGGAGGCAGGGATAGGAGGATTACTGTGAGTTCAAGGCTACCCTGAGACTACAGAGTGAATTCCAGGTCAGCCTGAGCTAGAGACCCTACCTCGAAAAACAAACAAAAAAAAAGGTATGGTAGGGAAGCCGACAGCGAGGAGGGGCTCTGCCAGGGAAGACAAGGAAGCGCAGACCAGCTGCTCCTCACCTGCTTCCAGTTGAGTTTCTGCTGCTCCTTCTCAAAGCGGCTGTATTCCCGGCGGTCATAGATCTCCACGGAGAGCCGGTAAGCCAGGACTAGCCCCAGTCCCACTGCCACAATGCCCCCTACACAGCCTAGCACAATGGCCTGGGTGTGATCTGGGCAGTGGAAGGCAAACAGATCCACAGTTACAAAAGGTGTTGAGCATGCCCAGTCCTGTCCCTGAAAACGGAGCCCAGCAGAGTCCAAGGTTGTCCTTGCCTAGGACCATAGCGTTACCATGTTGTCCATCCCCTCTGCCGCTGCTCTGGATTCACAGCTCTGCTGCAAACCTCACTCACTTTCCCACTGTCCTCATGTCTGCATCCCCATCAGCCTTCCAGGGCTCCACTTAGCATGTCCATGGCAACCCCTGTCCACTTACTCTCTTGGGGCCTCACTCTCAGCAAGACCCCGCCAGCCTCCTCCTCCACCAGAAAGAAGAACAACCGGTTGTCTGGCGTCCTCTCTCTGCACCAGCCATCATCCAAAATAGGGGCCAAGGCCAGGGTCACGTTCACATCAGCACAAGCCACGCTGCAGTTGGTGGCCAGAGGACCAGTGCCAAAGGCCCCACACTCCGCACAGTCCCTGTCCAGTGGATGCCAATAAGCTCCCAGCTGGGCATTTGTTACCCACTGTCCCTTACACCCCCTCAGAAAGGACAGTGGCAGGCAGAAGTGCTCAGCAAATGCCACTGTGCTCTGTTCCCAAGGTGAAAGAGCTCACCTGTATCTCTCACATGGCGTCTTGCAGCCTAGACACTGGTCACACAGAGCCCCGTAGTAGCCATCTGAGCACTGGCAGCGGTTGCATTTACAATGTCCATGCCCACTGCAGAGCTCTCCCTTGGGGCTGACACAGCCATCCATGTTCTCACTGCATTCACATGCTCTGCCCGTGCGGTTTGCATGACAGTGACATGTCCCACATTGGCAGTGGCCAAAGCCTAGGGAAGAACCATGCATGCACAGGGCTGTGTACCACCACGGGCCCATGTACCCAGACGCCTCCTCCAGCTCATATGCCAGAGTCTTTAACGCTTGCCCTCGGTGCCATGAGACTCGGAGTCTCGGTGCCCCAGGAAAGATCTGACTCTTGCTCTTCTCCCAAAGGCTCCGGTTACCTCCACAAAGGACGCCCTCGTGCCTCTCACAGCTGCCGTCATCACACTCGCAGAGACGCCCAGAGCTCTGTCCGCTGCAGCTGCAACGCCCACACTGGCATCTTCCTTTCCCACTGCACAGGGGCCCTGTCCCATTGGGGGCGCGGCACCCAGACTCCAAATCTGGGGAGGACAGCTCTGCCTCAGAGCATTCACACAGCTGACCCAGGCGGCCAGGGGCACAGCTGAGAGGAGAAAGCAGAGGAGAAAGAGGTGACCATGCCTGTCTCAAGCTCCTGTAGGCCCATGTTCTCCAAGGAGATGGAAAACCAGGCATGGTGGCACACACCTTTGATCCCAGCACTTGGGAGGCAGAGATAGGAGGACTGCCATGAGTTCAAGGCCAGCCTGAGACTACAGAGTGTGTTCCAAGTCAGCCTGGCCTAAAGTGAGACCTTACCTTGCAAACCACCCCCCAGAAAAAGGAGATGGATACAGATGAGTGGCTAGAGGGATACCAAGGTACAGTGGAGTCCCAAGGATAGAGAGAGGGAACAGTGGAGAAGATCTAGCGAAAGGGAAGGCCTTAGCATTTCAGGTGGAATCCTGTGGTGTGTAGCAGACTCCAGTGGGAGGATGGAAAGCAAAGAAGGAGTACAAGGAGAGGGTCACTAAAGGGGTGCAGGCCCTCACCTGCATATCCCACACTGAAGGTGCCCCTGGCCATCGCTGCAGTAGGGAGCATAGAGCCGGGCTGTCACTGCAGTTGCAGTCACACAGTGTGTGCAACTCCACAGTTAACTCCTCTGAGAAGCCCAGAGCCCGGAGCTGCAGGAGATGAGGCTCTGGCAGGCAGTGAGTAGCTTGGAGGGTAACCCAGAAATCCACCTGGGAGTAGGAGAAAGGGATCATAGAGGTCCACATCATACGCATCCTTGCGCAGTTGCCCATACACCCGCCAGCCCGCTGACCGTGCAGAACCTGCCCTAACACTCATCTCCTGAAGACACGTGAGGAAGCTGTTCAGCCCCCTCAGGATGAGTGGAGGCCTACCCTGTTTGTACTGTCCTGCGGGCCTGCCCCCATCTTTTCCTGCCTCAATTTCCCGCTGCCACTTTCTCCCATCTACTTCTCCAGGCCAGCTCTCACCGTCTGGTTGACTTGGACATGGTTACATTGTCCTCGCTGTCCAGCCTCACCTTCTCTCTTCTCAGAACCCCTACACTGAGACTCATAAGAGATGCTGACCCCAGGAGGGAGTGAAGAGTGCTCGAGAGTCACAGTGGATGACAGGCTCTGTGAGAAGAGAGGGAAGGCGTCACCATGTGAACACAGGCATCCTGATCCCACACCTGCTTTCCCAGGCCATCCCCAGTTCTGCTGGTACCTGCGCTCTACTGCCCTGTGGCTTTCTCTCCATTGTGCCCAGCAAGGAGGCGCTTCTGGAGGAAGGACATAGGTCGAACGCCTGGAATCCAGGGCTTGTACTAGAGCATGGCAGACCAATGGCCAGAGAAGACGGAGGGGCTGCAGCTACCAGGCATTTTTTGCTTGTTTTTCAATTTATTTTGACCAAGCTGACCTGGAATTCACTGTGTAGGCTCAGTGTGGCCTCGACCTCACAGTGATCTCCTACCTCTGCCTGCCGAGTGCTGGGATTAAAGGCGTGCGCCGCCACTATGCCTGGCTACCAGGCACTGTAAATGGCACTGACTGTCAAACCCAAACCAGGACACACAGTCTGTACACACAGTCTGTGTGCAGGTAAGCTGTGATGGGCAGATATTACAGCGTTCGTTCTGGGAAGTGAACACTGCCTCAAATTTTTTCACATTAGGTCACAAATGTGTCTTTTTGGCATAGGGGCAGTGGTGAGGATTGAACCCAGGGTTTTCAGAATACTAGACAAATATTGCCCCAGGCAAGTTCACCACAGTTAAGGATGAGGTCCCTGTTTTTTTTGTTTTGTTTTGTTTTTTGTTTTCAGTTTATAAGTCTCATGTAGTCAAGACTGGTCTTGAACTCCTGACCCTCCTGTCTCTGGTTCTGAGGTGTGGGATTACAGGCATGCACCACCACCCTCATCTGAGGACATGGTCCCTGCTATCAAGAAGCCTACAGTGGGGTGGTTGAGGTGCTTGCCTGTGAAGACTAATACCCTGGTTCGATTCCCCAGTACCCACATAAGCCAGATGCACATGGTGGTGCATGCATCTGGAGTTCATTTGCAGTGGCTAGAGACCTTGGCATGCCCATTCCCCCCCCGCCCCACCCCCCGCACTGTCTTCCTCTCTCTACCTCCCTCTCTCAAATAAATAAAATAACAATAAAGAAGCCTATAGCATAAGCAGGGACAGGACTTAGGTCCAAGACACACTCAAGATTTTTCATGGTTTTTTTCCACCTGTAAAATTTTGTGGTTCTTATTAGTTACAGATTCAGTAAAAGCATAGGGCCCCCTATTTTTTATATATGGACCTCCTATCTGTTATCTCTGTATGTTTCCTCTGTAAAATAATAATAATAAATCAAATGAGAGCCGGGCGTGGTGGCACACACCTTTAATCCCAGCACTTGGGAGGCAGAGGTAGGTGGATCATCATGAGTTCAAGGCCACCCTGAGACTACAGAGTGAGTTCCAGGTCAGCCTGAGCTAGAGTGAGACCTTACCTTGAAACCTCCTCCCCACAAAAAAAAAATAATCAAATGAGAGCCGGGTGTGGTGGTGCACACTTTTAACCCCAGCATGCAGGAGGAGAATTGCTGTGAGTTTGAAGCCACCCTGAGACTACATAGTGAATTCCAGGTCAGCCAGGGCTACAGTGAAACCCTACCTCGAAAAAAAAAAAAATATATATATATATATATATATATATATATATATATGAGTGGGACTGGAGAGATAGCTCAGTGATTAAAGGCACTTGCTTGCAAAGCCTCATGGCCCTGGGTTCAATACCCCACTACCCACATAAAGCCAGACACACTAAGTGGTGCCCTATGTCTGGAGTTTGTTTGCAGTGCCAGGAGGCCCTGATGTGCCCATTCTCTCTCTCCCTCCTCCTCCCCCTCTCTAAATAAATAAATATAGATTGGATGCTGGGCCTGGTGGAGCAGGCTAGTAATCCTAGCTACTCAAAAGAAACCAAGGTAGGGAAATCATAAACTCAAGGCCTTCCTGGGCTATAGAGTAAATTCCAGGCCAGCCTGGTCAATTTACTAAGACTCTGACTCAAAAGATAAAACAAGGGATGAGGATGTATAGCTCAGTGGTACAGTGCTTGCCTAGCATTCAGGAGGTCCTAGGTTCAAACCCCAGAATGGTTGAAGTATAAGCCAGGTGTGGTGCATGCCTTTAATCCCAGCACTCTGGAAGCAGAGGTGGGAGGACCACTGTGAGTTTAAGGTCAGCCTGGGACTACAGAATGAGTTCCAGGTCAGCCTGGGCTAGAATGAGACCCTACAATGGCTTATAGCAGTTAAGGCACTTGCCTGCAAAGTCTAAGGACTCATTTGACTCTCCAGATCCCATATAAGCCAGACACATAATGGGATGCAAGTGCAAATTTGCATATGCACACAAGGGGGCACATGTGTCTGGGGCTTGATTGCAGTGGCTGGAGGCCCTGGAGTGCCAATTCTCTCTCTCTCTCTCTCTCTCATAAAAAACAATGGCCAGTCTGTTGGACTTGCCTCAAAAAAAAGGGGGGGGGGCTGGAGAGATGGCTTAGCAGTTAAAGCTCTTGCCTGCAAAGCCTAAGAACTAGAATCTTCAGGTCCCACATAGCCACACACACAGTCACACAAAAGCACTCAATGTTGCACATGTGCACAAGGGGGTGCACACATCTGGAGTTCACAGTGGCTGAAGGCCTTGGTACACCCATTCTCTCTCTGTGTGTCTCAAAATAAATTTAAAAACAACACCAGAAATTATTATTTACGAATGTGAGAGTGTGTGAACTGCCAATGACGGGAATTGTGGAATGGAAGAACCCCAAAGTGACCAATGTTCTATTAGTTGTGCCCTGCCCTGTCGTGTGAAGACCCTGTCTGCCTCCCCACGCCCACCCTTGCATTCTTCCCTCACATCATAAGCATCCATGATGAGCTGCACCACGTTGCTGGAGTCCTCGCTCAGCTCCCCCACGGCCGACTTGGGAATCAGCTGGCTCAGCTCCTGAGTATGCGGAAAGGGAAACGGTGGGATGCAACTCTAAGAGAACGGGCTCCAGGGCGGCTGAGAGATGGCATGTGGGGGGAATAGGTCTCTGGGGGGATTAAAAAGGCTGAGGTGGGGCTGGAGAGATGGTTTAGCAGCTAAGGTGCTTGCCTGCAAAGCCTAAGGACTCCTATTTGACTCGCCAGCTCCCACATAAGCCAGATGCACAAGGTGACTCAAGCGTGCAAAGTCACACATGCGCAGAAGATAGCGCGCGTGCGCACATTTGAAGTTCAATTGCAATGCCAATTCTCTTTCTCTTAAAAAAAAAATACAAGCCGGGCGTGGTGGCACATGCCTTTAGTCCCAGCACTCGGGAGGCAGAGGTAGGAGGATTGCCGTGAGTTCAAGGCCACCCTGAGACTACAGAGTGAATTCCAGGTCAGCCTGGGCTAGAGTGAGACCCTACCTCGAAAAACCAAAAAAAAAAAAAAAAGGGTGGGGTGAACTGGGGGTGGGTCTGTGTTGAGACCACTCTCACCTGATAGACCGGAAGTATGGCACTGGTGACAGCAAAGATGGGCTGGATATTCGCCGCAGTGAGGGCCTGGGCTACTTGACCCACAGAGGGGTAGTCCTGGAACAGGAAACAGGTACTAGGTGAGTACCCCAGGTCTCCCCCCCCCCAAAATGCCAGCCGCCCTCAGCCCAAGAAATTCCAGATCCAGATTTCAGCAACTAGAGGAGCCCTAAAGGGAAGTGGGGAGTTGATGGCTCAGATTTCCCATCTGAACAGCTGGAGGGCCGTGAAGAGGAAGAAACGCTGGGGCAGATGGCAGGGGGTCTGCAGGATGGTCACCAGTAGCAAGTGTAAGGCAGGGGAGTCCTAGAAGAGGTGTGTTTCGGATAAGGACTGGGCTGAGGGGAGACTCACAAACTCTGGGCTGCGACTGTAGAGGCCATTGCTGTCCAAGTGGCAGTGCCCATCGCTGGGCATGAAAATGCCGCCCAACTTCCCATCCCCAGCTGTGTGGAATGTATCATCTGAAGTGAACACCAGCAGCCGGGACACGTTTCTCCAACCAATCTGCTCCTGGAGTGGTGGGAGGAGCAGGCTGTAGGAGCCTGTGCTGTGAGCTAAGGACGTGGCCAGCCTCGCTGTGGGTCCATCTGCCCACTCCCCTGATCCTAATTTCCTGCTTCCAGCCCCCTGCAGCACCCAAAACAAGGCTGCTTGCTACTGGAAGCCACCCTGAGAATTAAAAAGATGTGCCTTTTCCTCAAGGTAATCTACTCCAGTCCACCAGATAAGTTAAATATGCAGATTAGTGAAAGAATATGAATGAACCCCCCACCCCGGGGCCCTGCACTATACAACCACTTGAGACCCCTCCCCTTCCTCACCTGACAAAGGGCAGCCTGCAGAATGGCATCAAAGCCACCTTCAGGTGAGTCTAGGTTACCAGACACATTCTGGCGCCCCACTTCGCGCTCAAAGGCCTGAGCGTCCCCAGTCAGGGACAGCACATGGCGGAAGCTGAAGGGCGGCTGACAGCGCTCCAGCCGGCTGGGGCAGGGGTGGAGCAGCCTGGAGGGCACTGTGCTCACAAAGGGCAGCACCGTTTTGTCCACGAAGGAGCCGAAACCTGGGAGGGGGCAGGCATGAGGCTGTGCCAAGGGCCACAGAGCAGCAGTAGGATGTAGAGGTCACTGTGAAAACTCAGAAGGGGGCTGGAGAGATGGCTTAGCGGTTAAGCCCTTGCCTGTGAAGCCTAAGGACCCCGGTTCGAGGCTCGATTCCCCCAGGACCCACGTTAGCCAGATGCACAAGGGGGCGCACGTATCTGGAGTTCGTTTGCAGCCCTGGCGTGCCCATTCTCTCTCTCTCTCTCTATCTGCCTGTCTCTTTCCGTCTGTCACTCTCAAATAAATAAATAAAAATTAAAAAAAAAAAACTCAGAAGGAAGGCAGGGACCCAGTACTGGGCAAATGTGAGGGGGCAAATGTTAGGGGACAGCGCTGGCTCAGGGAGGTGTGGGGGGGAGATGAGGAGAGTCCAGCACTGATGGTGAGGAGTCCTGGTGAGGAGTCCTGGAGGAAGACCAGGGTTTAAATGAGCTTAACGTGTAATTACATAGAGCAGGGCTCTAGACTTGTTCAAGGGACACTAGGTTGAGACCATGACATAAGGGCAGTCTGTGTCCACATTGGTAGGTCCTGAGCTTCAGTTAGCCCTCTCCTGTACAGTAAGGATCTCCTACACAGTCGGTCTTAACTCCCCTCTCAAGTAGATGTAGATGAATGTCTCTGGGGAGAGAAGGAGGCCAGGTTTCTTTATTATTATTTTAAAATGTTTTATTTTTATTTATTAGAGAGAGGGAGAGTGAGAATCGAATTGGTGCACCAAAGCCTCTAGTTCCTTCTGCAAAGGAACTCTAGATGAATGTGCCACCATGTGCATCTGGCTTACATGGGACCCGGGGAGTCAAACCTGGATCCTTAGGCTTTGCAGGCATGTGCCTTAACCGCTCACTAAGCCCTCTCTCCACCCCTCTTTATTATTTTTTGTAATATTTTTACTCATTTGAGAGAAATGAGTATGGGCACCAAAAAAGAACTCCAGACACATGCGCCACTTTGTGCCTCTGGTTTTGCCTGGGTACTGGGAACTCGAACCCAGGGTCATCAGGCTTTGCAAGCAAGGGTCTTTAACCGCTGAACAATCTCTCCAACCCCCACCTCCAGGTTTCTTAAACATTAAGGGGGGGGGGGAGACTTTGTGAAGCTAAGTTGGTGGTCAAAGCTGCAGCAAGGGCTAGTGGGTGGGGAGCCAGAGCCTCACCAATGCGCACGGAATGGGTGACCTCCTGCAGCCGGACCAAGAGGGCATGCCCGAGCTGCCGCACGCGTTCCAAGTCATCCTTCATGGAGTAGCTCAGGTCCATAAGGTAGTACAAGTCCACCGGATATCCCGCGGCTCGAAGGAAGCGGACCCGGAGCTTCTGGGGCTCCCCTGCCGAAGAAGCAAGAGGGAACAGGGCTCAGCAGCCCAGCGGATTCGGACCCCACCAGCCCAGACTCCGCGCCAGCCGCGCTGCCCTGCCCTCGCCCGCGGAGGGAGGGGACTCACCCGGCCTCAGCGTGACCCGCACCCGCTGCGGTGCCAGCTGGGTGGCCCCCTCGCCGCGGATGCCCTGGCTGAGCGGCTGGTCCTGCAGCACCTCCTGGTGGCCGCGCGGCTCCTCCAGCTCCTGCGGTGGACAGCCGCGAGCCAGCAGCTCCTCCCGCCGGGCGCAGCGCCGCGCCTCCGCCTCCCCCGGGGCCGAGAAGTTCTGCACCGCAAACACAGGCGCCTGCGGGTCTCAGGCCTCGCCGCCTCTCCCAGCTCGGCTGCCCGCACCTCCCCGCAGCCCTCGCCGCCTCTAGTCGCTTTCACCCTTCCATTCTCAGCCAACTCCCAACCCCCACCCACCTCTTCCCTCCACAGCTACCCTGGAGCTGGGTGCTTCACAACCGAGACCCACTTCCTATAGCAATCCCCTCTCCTCTTATCGCGACTCCCCTCCCCCCCGCAGCCACCCACCCACCCATCACCCTTCCCCTAGAGCCACAGACTTCCTGTTGAGTTCTCCTGTACTTCATAATTACAAAATTAAAAAAAATAAAATAGCCGGGCGTCGTGGCGCACACCTTTAATCCCAGCACCCGGTAGGCAGAGGTAGGAAGATTGCCGTGAGTTCGAGACTACATAGTTAATTCCAGGTCAGCCTGGACCAGAGTGAGACCTTATCTCGAAAAACAAAAACAAACAAAAAAATTTTTAATTAAAATAAAAAAAATTAAATGCGCCTTGTGGCGCACTCCTTAATCCTAGCACTTGCGAGGCAGAGGTTAGGAGGATCAGGATCGTTGTGAGTTCAAGGCCACCCTGAGACTGCGTAGTGAATTCCAGGCCAGCCTGGGCTAGAGTGAGACACTACTTCAAAACACCAAACAAATGATGAGGAGGAGCTGGGCATGATGGCGCAACCGTTTAATCCCAGCACTGGGGAGGCAGAAGTAGGAGGATCACCGTGAGTTCGAGGCCACCCTGAGAAAACATAGTGAATTCCAGGTCAGCCTGAGCTAGAGTGAGACCCTACCTCGAAAAAACAAAAACAAAAAAAAGATGATAATGATAATAATAATTATTATTAAATGGACTCTGAGTTCAATAGTTCAACTATCTCTGCATGCTCAGATCAAGATCAAAATGGGAGGGGGGGTCAGCCACACCCACAGTTCCTTGGAAGGAGGGGAATACTGTCAGAAAGGAAGACACCCCCACCCCACCCCAAGTGTCTGATACCCTGCACTGACTGGGAAACCACAGGGGAAGGAAATGGTTAGGGTGGCTTCTCAGCTGGCCTAGGCGCCAGCTCCTGGTTTAGGGATTGGAGGAGGCAGGCACAGACCAGCAACTGTCCCCAGATCCCAGCACAGCCCAGCACTTGTGTCTCTGCTTCCCACAGGCTATCTTTACCCTTGCAGTCCTCCCAGATTCACCGTGGGCCTCTCCAGGATCCTGTCGCCTCTAGCTCTGCCTATGTGTGAGTTAGGCCTCTCTCTTACCAAAGTCTGCACTCATCTAACTCCCTATCTTCCTGTGAGAGACAGTTCTGTCCCCACCCTCAGCTCTAGTAGCCCTGGTACTCTGCTGAGAGCACTTCCTCTTTTAAGATGTCAACAAAGAACTGCCTTGTTTGACCTGGCTAGGGATACAGGCTCCTCAGTATGCCCCTTGGCCACTTAGGTAGCTCAAACCTTCCCATCTCCCTCCTGCTCCCACAGGCTTTTGGAAGTCTTCCCTTCCTTCTCCAGGCCCAGTCACAGGCTGGAACACAATAACTTGTACTGCCAAACACAGACCCAGAAACCCTGTCATATATTTTCTGAAATGCACTGAACTCCCCCCACCCAAATTACCGTGTTGATGCCATAGTACTGAAAGTTGGTGGTATTTGAGATGGGGCCTTCGGGAGTTAACTGGGCTTTTTTAGATGACAGTCATGACACATCTAATGAAGATGAGACCCCCCACGATGGCTCTTGTCAGAGAGCAGAAGGTCTGTTTCCTCTCTCCACCATGTGATGACAGAGGAAAAGGTAGCCAGTTTGCAAGCCAGAAAGATCCCCTCAAGAAGAACCGAATGGACCAGCACTTTGATCTTGGATACCCTAGCCTTTCACTTTATAAGAAATAGATTCTTGCCAGGCTTGGTATCACACGCCTTTGATCCCAGCACTTGGGAGGCAGAGGTAGGAGGGTAGCCTTGAGTTAGAGGCCAGCCTGAGACTACATAGTGAATTCCAGGTCAGCCTGGGCTAGAACAAAACCATGCCTTAAAAAAAAAAAAAAAAAAAAAGATTCTGGTTGTTTAAATCATGATAAGCCTATGATATTTTACTATAGCAGCCTTAACAGTCTTAATTTAATTCTTTTTGTTTGTTTGGGTTTTTATTTTACTTATTTATTTTTATTTTTTTGGTTTTTCAAGGTAGGGTCTCTCTGTAGCCCAGGGTGAACTGGAATTCACTACGTAGTCTCAAACTGGCCTCAAACTCTTGGTAACCGTCCTACCTCTGCCTCCCGAGTGCTGGGATTAAAGGCGTGTACCAGCAAGCCCAGCATTTTTTTTTTTTTTTTTTTTTGAAGTACGGTCTCACTCTGGCTCAGGCTGACCTGGAATTCACTATGTAGTCTCAGGGTGGCGTCGAACTCATGGTGATCCTACTATCTCTGCCTCCTCGACCCTGGGATTAAAGGCGTGTACCACCACACTCAGCAATACTTTCTTTTTCTTTTTTTAAAAAAAATATTTTTAATTTTAAACCGGGCATGGTGGTATATATTTTTTGGTTTTTTCGAGGTAGGGTCTCTCTCTAGCCCAGGCTGACCTGGAATTCACTATGGAGTCTCAGGGTGGCCTCGAACTCACAGCAATCCTCCTACCTCTGCCGCCCGAGTGCTGGGATTAAAGGCGTGCGCCATCACACCAGGCTTATATATATATTTGAAATTATTTTTATTTATTTATTTGAGAGAGAGAAGAGAGAATGGGCTCACCAGGGCTTCTAGCCACTGCAAAGGAACTCCAGATGCATGTGCCACGTTCTGCATCTGGCTTACGTGGGTACTGGGGAATCAAACTGAGGTCCTTTGGCTTTGCAGGCAAGTGCCTTAACTGCTAAGCCATCTCTCCAGCCATACACTTTCTTTTTTAATAGCTTATATTTATTTATTTATGAGGGAGAGAATATGGGCGCTCCAGGGCCTCTAGCCGCTGCAAAGGAACTCCAGACGCATGTGCTACGTTATGCATCTTGCTTTATGTGGGTACTGGGGAATGAAACCTGGGTCCTGAGGCTTCACAGGCAAGTGACTTAACTGCTAAGCCATCTCTCCAGCCCTTAATTAATACTTTCACATGCTCAACAGAGGCCTGTACCTAAGAATGAATTCTCATAAGGACATGTTCCTCTGAGTTCATGGTCACAAAGTCCTATCCATATATGTACAAGTAAACAGTTGCAAATATAAGACATGCACAGGAAATGTGCCAGCACAATTACATACATGAGTCTCATGTGCAAAAACTCAGTCATGCCGGGCGTGGTGGCACACGCCTTTAATCCCAGCACTCGGGAGGCAGAGGTAGGAGGATCACTATGAGTTTGAGGCCAGCCTGAGACTCCATTGTGAATTCCAGGTCAGCCTGGGCTAGAGTGAGACCCTACCTCGGAAAACCAAAACAAAACAAAAAGTCATCCATGACAGCTGGGCATGGTGGCGCACGCCTTTAATCCCAGCACTCGGGAGGCAGAGGTAGGAGGATCACCGTGAGTTCGAGGCCACCCTGAGACTCCATAGTGAATTCCAGGTCAGCCTGGGCTAGAGTGAGACCCTACCCCCCCCCAAAAAAACAGTCATCCATGACACTTAAAAGTCATACACGTGCCCACACAACAACACACATATACCTCCAGGTTGGACCTATACCTATACATATATATGGCTCAAAAGCCACAGACCCATCTTTACCAGTTGCTTGCACCATGCACAGCTAGGGTGTGAGAGAATGCACTTCTGGCAGGAGGGAGCTGGCTGGCAGGATCCCAGCAGAGACTGGTCAGGAGACCATTCTGTGGCATCCCCCGAGGATGGGATCTTGGTATCCACCTCACTGTCACCTCTGTCCAGAACCAGCAGGAAAGTGAGAGCCATTGACAAAACCACCATGGCCTGTAAGGACAGAAAGAGGGACACCTGGGTCCTCAGTGACAACCCCACACTCTCAGTCCTCTACACTTAACTTGTGATTGCCGCTCTGAAAACTCTAGCCCGCTCTTCATGTCTCTGCATGGTTTCACCTCCACCTATGGATCCAGCAATTTCTTCAAAATACTAGGAAAGGGGCAGGCACTAGAACAGGGGAAGAGTCTCAGAGACCTGTCTTTCCTACGTGCCGACTTCAAGTAGCCAGGGTGGATAAAGCAGCCAGAGAAAGGGTCTGGAGTACCAAGGGCTACTCACAGATCTCTTCACAAGATTCCAAGCTGTAATGGAAGTAGAACCAAATGGAAACACAGCAGACTCTGAACCACCTAGATCCCTCACTGGCTCTGTGGTGGATCAGGCGTTCTCCTTGGGACTCAATCTTCACATCTGCAAAATAAGTAATTAAAATCTGACAGCCATCATGGAAGATGTTAATAAAAATTGAGAAAAAAAAATCTGACAGCCTTTGTAGCTTTCACAGCCTTGAAATAAATAAGAGAAGCAGGTCAGTGAGTGGAAATGAGAGGAAAGAAGGTATAGATGAGGAAGAGTATGAGTCAGGGAAGGTTGATCCCACATAATTGACAATGGTAGAACAGATAGTTAGATAGGAAAACTTGTTGATGTTGTTCTTTAAAAAAGAATATTTGGGCTGAAGGGATAGCTTCGCAGTTAAAGCATTTGCCTGCAAAGCCAAAACCCATGTTAATTCCCCAGGACCCACGTTAGCCAGTTGCACAAGGGGGTGCATGCATCTGGAGTTCGTTTGCAGTGGCTGGAGACCCTGGTGCACCCATTCTCTCTCTCTCTCTCTCTCTCTGTCAAATACATAAATAAAAATAAAATAGTTAAAAAATATATTTCTATTGGGCTGGAGAGTTGGCTTAGCAGTTAAGGCACTTGCCTGCAAAGCCAAAGGACCCAGGTTCTATTATTCCCCAGGACCCACATAAGCCGGATGCACAAGGTGGCGCATGTATCTAGAGTTTGTTTGCAGTGGCTGAAGGCCCTGGCACAGCCATTCATTCTCTCTGCTTCAAATAAATAAAATTATTTTTAAAAGTATTAAAACATTTTTATTTATTTGTAAGCAGACAGGGAGATAGAAGAGAGACAGAAAGAGTGGGTACTACAGGGCCTTCTGCCACTGCAAACAAACTCCAGATGAGTGCCTGACTTTGTGCATCTGGCTTACGTGGGCACTGGGGAATCAAACCTAGTTGAGCCATCTCCCCAGCTCCCTCTTTTTTGTTTTAGTGTTCCAGATAGGGTTTGCTATGTAACCCTGACTGGCCTGCTACTCACTGTATAGCCCAGGCTGGCATCAAACTCATGATAATCCTCCCACCTCACCCTTCCAAGTGCTGGGATCAAAAAAAGTGTCAACCACCACACTGAGTCAAATTTTGAAGAGCTGAGAGTGTAATTCAGTGGTAGAAAGTGTGATTAACAAGCTGGGCTTGGTGGCACACACTTTTAATCCCAGCACTTGGGAGGCAGAGGTAGGAGGATCACCATAAGTTTGAGGCCACCCTGAGACTACATAGTAAATTCCAGGTCAGCCTGGGCTAGAGACCATACCTCGAAAAAACAAAAAAATAATAATTATTATAATAATTAATTAGTTTGTTTATTTGAGAGAGAGAGGCAGGTGAGAGACAATGGGCATGTTAGGGCCTCTAACCACTACAAAAGAACTCCAGACACATATACCACATTGTGCATCTGACTTCTGTGGGTACTGGGAAATTGAGCTTGGGTTCTTAGGCTTTGCAGGCAAGCTCCTTAACCGCTAAGCCATCTCTCCAGCCCTAGTTTTTATTTATTTTTTATTTATTTATTTATTTATTTATTTATTTATTTATTTATTATTTATTATTTTTTTTTTGGTTTTTCGAGGTAGGGTCTCACTCTGGCTCAGGCTGACCTGGAATTCACTATGGTGTCTCAGGGTGGCCTTGAACTCACGGCAATCCTCCTACCTCTGCCTCCCGAGTGCTGGGATTAAAGGCGTGCGCCACCACGCCCGGCTTATTTATTTTTTTTGAGGTACAGTTTCACTCTAGTCCAGGCTGACCTGGAATTCACTATGTAGTCTCAGGGTAGCCTTGAACTCATGGTGATTCTCCTACCTCTGCCTCCCGAGTGCTGGGATTAAAGGCATGTGCCATCATGCCTGGTTTTATTTTATTTTATTTTTTTAAAATAAATTAATTTTATTATTTTTTGTTTGTTTGTTTTGTTTTGTTTTTCATGGTCGGGTTCCACTGAAGCTCAGGCTGACCTGGAATTCACTCTGTAGTCTCAGGGTGGCCTTGAACTCATGGCGATCCTCCTCCCTCTGCCTCCCAAGTGCTGGGATTAAAAGCATGCACCACCACGCCCAGCCAATTTTATTAATTTTTAAAATATATATATGTTGGGGCTGGAGAGATGGCTTAGCAGTTAAGGTGCTTGCCTGTGAAGCATAAGGACCCAGGTTCGAATCCCCAGAACCCATGTAAGCCAGACACACTAGGTGATGCATGCACACAAGGTCACACATGTATACAAGGTGGCTTACACATCTGTAGTTCAATTGCAGTGGCTAGAGGCCCTGGCATGCCAATTCTCTTTCTCTCTCTCATTCTCTCTTCTCTCATAAAAAAAAAAAAAAAACATAATTTATTTGCAAGCAGAGAGAGATAGAGGGAAGAGAGGCAGAGAGAATGGGAACACCAGTGCTTCCAGCCACTGCAAACCAACCCCAGTTGCATGCACCACTTTGTGCATATGGCTTTATGTGGTTAGTGGGAAACTGAACCCAAATCATTAGGCTTAATGGGCAAGTGCCTTAAGTGCCATGTCATCTATCTGGACCTAAAAACAGTTTTTAAACCTGGCACAGGCAAAGGTAGGAGGATCAGCATTGAGTTCAAGGCCAGCCTGAGACTACATAATGAATTCCAGGTCACCCTGGGCTAGAATGAAACTCTACTTCAAAAAAAAAAAAAAAAAAAAAAAACTTTAGCACTGACTTAGCAGTTAAGGCGCTTGCCTGCAAAGCCAAAGGACCTAGGTTCAATTCCCCAGGACCCACATAAGCCAGATGCACAAAGTGGTGCATGCATCTGGAGTTTGCAACAGCTGGAAGTCCTGGCATGCCCATTCTCTCCCCCTCTCTCTTTCTCTTCCTCTTTCTTGCTCTCAAAAAATAAATAAATATAAATATTTTTTAAATTATTAAACTTAGCTGGGCATAGTGGTGCATGCCTTTAATCCCATCACTCAGGAGGCAGAGGTAGGAGGATCACTGTGATCTTGAGGCCAGGCTGAGACTACAGAGTGAGTTCCAGGTCAGCCTGGGATAGAGTGAGACCCTACCTCGAAAAACAAAAAACAAAAACAAACAAAAATTATTAAGCTTTAAAAGGTAAAGAACAACAACAAAAAAAAAAAGGTAAAGAACTTCCATTAAAAAAATAACTACTGGGCTGGAGAGATGGCTTAGCGGTTAAGCACTTGCCTGTGAAGCCTAAGGATCCCGGTTCGAGGCCCGATTCCCCAGGACCCACATTAGCCAGATGCACAAGAGGGTGCACACATCTGGAGTTTGTTTGCAGTGGTTGGAAGCCCTGGCGCGCCCATTCTCTCTCTCTCTCTCTCTCCCTCCCTCCCTCCCTCTCTGTCTGTTGCTCTCAAATAAATAAATAAAAATAAACAAAAAAAAATTAAAAAAAAAAAAAACTTCTGAGCCGGGCATAGTGGCGCACGCCTTTAATCCCAGTACTCAGGAGGCAGAGGTAGGAGGATCGCCGTGAGTTCAAGGCCACCCTGAGAATACAGAGTGAATTCCAGGTCAGCCTGGGCTAGAGTGAGACCCTACCTTGAAAAACCAAAAATAAATAAATAAAATAACTTCTGGGGCTGGAGAGATGGCTTAGTGGTTAAGGTGCTTGCCTGTGAAGACTAAGGACCAAGGTTCTATTCCCCAGTACCCCTGTAAGCAGGTGCATGTGTCTGGAGTTCGTTTGCAGTGGCTAGAGGCCCTGGCATGCCCATTCTCTCTATATATATATTATAAAGAAATAAAATATTTAAAGAAATAATAAAGCCAGGTGTGGTGGCGCACGCCTTTAATCCCAGCGCTCAAGAAGCAGAGGTAGGAGGATCGCCATGAGTTCAGGGCCACCCTGCGAATACAGAACTCCAGGTTAGCCTGAGCTAGAGTGAGACCTTACCTCGAAGAATAGAAAAAAAGAAAAGAAAGAACTTCTGGTTTGGAGAGATGGCTCAGCGGTTAAGGCACTTGCCTGCACAGCCTAACAACCAGGGTTTGGTTCCTCACTACCCATGTAAAGCCAGATGCACAAGGTGGCACATGCATCTGGAGTTCCTTTGCAGTGGCTAGAGGGCCTGGTGCACCCATTCTCTCTCTCCTTGAAAATTAATAAATAAAAATATTTAAGAAAAAAAAGAATTTCCATATAAAATTTCATTGTGTAGCTAGGCGTGGTGGTGCACACCTTTAATTCCAGCACTCGAGAGGCAGTGGTAGGAGGATCGTTGTGAGTTCCAGGCTACCCTGGGACTACATAGTGAATTCCAAGTCAGCCTGGACTAGAGAGTGAGACCCTACCTTGAAAAACCAAAAAATAAAAATAAAAATAAATCATTGTGTGGGTAAATTAGTGCCTTAATGATGGGTTTTTCAGTTATTCAGGGGCTTGGGGCGTAGCTCAATGGTACAGCACTTGTCTAGCATGTGCAAAGCCCAGGTTTCAATCCCTAGTCCCCTCCCACACACCCACACTTAATAGTTTATTTTTTAAAATTTTTTGAGAGAGATAAAATGAGCATGCCAGGGCCTCCTGCCATTGCAAATAAAATCCAGATGCATACACCACTTTATGAATCTGGCTTTACATGGGTACTGGGGACTCAAACCTGGGTCATCAGGCTTTGCAAGCAAGTGCCTTTAACCAGTGGACCATCCAGTAGCCTTAAATTTTTTAAATATATTTTATTTATTTATTTGACAGAAAGAGGTAGAGAGTGAGGGAGAGAATGGGCATGCCAGGGTCTCCAGCCACTGCAAACGAACTCCAGATACATGCACCCTCTTGTGCATCTGGCCAATGTGGGTCCTGGGGAATCGACCCTTGAACCGGGGTCCTTAGGCTTCACAGGCAAGCGCTTAACCGCTAAGCCATCTCTCCAGCCCTTAAAAAAAATTTTTTTTAATTAAATTAAGGGGGCTGGAGAGATGGCTTAACAGTTAAGGCACTTTCCTGTGAAGCCTAAGCCAGGTTCAATCCTCCAGAACCCAGGTAAGCCAGATGCTCATGGTAGCATATGCGTTTGGAGTTGGTTTGCAGTGGCTAGAGGCCCTAACACGCCCATTCTCTGTCTCTCTTTCCCCCTCCCTCCATCCCTCTCTCTGGTAAATAAAAAATAATAATAATAATAAAGAAAAGCGATGCGCTTAGCATCTTGCATGAGTGCAACTGACTGTAGGAAGCCTTGGCAGTGTTACAGGTGGGCATCATCATTGGTAAGTATTGCCAGCGTGAACTCACTGGGGATCACCACACCATTTCTCATGGCCATCAGCAGCATATGAAAGGTCGGCTGAAGGTCCTGTCCACAGAGTCCACATCCTCCTCAGTCTGATGCTCTGGAGGTAGTGTAGGGAAGGGGTGGGGTGCTGAGCCGTTGAACACCCCATCTTGCTCCCCACCCTCTGTGACCTCAGGTGGAGCCTCTGCTCTCAGGGAGAGGCCAGCCCAGGGCTGTCTGAGTAACCTCAGCCCTGCTAGCTGTGCGTGCTGTGGTCAGGGAGGCTTGAAATACTACGGCACAAGGCCCCGCTTTGACTCATCTCATAGGTGGGGCCCCACTGCCATCTGGGTACCAGGAGAGGGTGAACTCAGAGTCCTCAAGTCCCCTCACCTCCCCTATCCCTCTCAATTCTTTTTCTTTCTCCCCTTCTTTTTAAAAATATTTAAAAATTTTTATTTTATTTTATTTAAAATTTTATTTTATTTATTTGACAGAGAAAGAGGGAGAGAGAGAGAGAGAGAGAGAATGGGCGCGCCAGGGCCTCCAGCCACTGCAAACGAACTCCAGAGGGGTGCGCCCCCTTGTGCATCTGGCTAACCTGGGTCCTTTGGCTTTGTAGGCAAACGCCTTAACTGCTAAGCCATCCCTCCAGCCCCTTTCTCCACTTCTTGGTGACACATGAATTCTGTCAACTTGTTTCTTTCTTTTTCACCCTCTTTTTCTATTTCTCCCCTTCCTATTAAAAATTTTTGATTTGGGGGCTGGAGAAATGGCTTAGTGGTTAAGGCACTTGCCTGCAAAGCCAAAGGACCCAGGTTCAATTCTCCAGAACCCAAATAAGCCAGATGCACACAATGTGGTGCATGTTTCTGGAGTTCCTTTGCAGCAGCTGAAGGCCCTGGTGTGCCCATTCTCTCTCTCTCTCTCTCCTTGTCTCTATTTCTCTCTCAAAAGTAAATAAATAAAAAGCCAGGCATGGTGGCACATGCCTTTAATCCCAGCACTCAGGAGGCAGAGGTAGGAGGATTGTCATGAGTTCGAGACTACATAGTTAATTCCAGGTCAGCCTGGATCAGAGTGAGACCCTACCTCGAAAATAAAAAAATAAAAAAATAAAGTAAATAAATAAAAATAAAATTTTGAAAGTCAGCCAGGATTAGAGAGAGACCCTACCTCAAAATAAAATAAAATAGCCAGGCGTGGTGGTGCATGCCTTTAATCCCAGCACTCGGGAAACAGAGGTAGGAGGATTGCCGTGAGTTCGAGGCCACCCAGAGACTTCATAGTGAATTCCAGGTCAGCCTGGGCTACAGTGAGACCCTACCTCAAAAAACCAAAATAAATAAAATTTTGATTTTTGCTGGGTGTGGTGGTGCATGCCTTCAATCCCAGCACTTAGGAGGCAGAGGTAGGAGGATCACTATGAGTTCAAGGCCAGCCTGAGACTACATAATGAATTCCAGGTCAGCCTGGGCTAGAGCTGAGACCCTACCTGGGGGGTGGGGGTGGGAATTGATTTTTATCTCCCTGGTGTTTTTCTACTTTGTCGAAGTTCTTTTGTTTTACTTCCTCCTCTCGGAGCATAGTCATAGAAAGAGAGAAGCAGGGCAGAGAGAAACCTGAGGCTGCAGTGCAGGGGAGGAGGTGCAAGGCCTGAGGCAGCTCGAGCCTGCTGGCCGCTTGCTGCGTCTCCAGCCTCCTCCCCGCCCCCCCACCACCACCACTACAGCCCCAAGGGCTTTACCATGTCCCATTTCTCGTTTCTTCTCCAGTCTTCCTTTCTTGGCTTGTATCCTTTGCCTACACTCAATTCCCACTCCAAAATATCCCCATTGTTACCTGTTGAGAAGTCTATTTTGCCTGTTGATTTTTGTGAATCTAAGGAAGATTTTTTTTTTTTTTTTTTTTTTAGGCAGTAAGGATCAAACCCAGGGCCTTACACATGACCCGGTCCATAAATGCTATTTTCTTTTATTTATTTTTTATTTTATTTTTGAGGTAGGGTCTCATTCTGGCCCAGGCTGACCTGGAATTCACTATGTAGTCACAGGGTGGCCTTGAACTCATGGCGATGCTCCTACCTCTGCCTCCCAAATTCTGGGATTAAAGGCGTGCGCCACCACGTCCGGCATAAATGCTGTTTTCATTATGATTGAAGGTATGACAATGCTAAGTCCATGTTTTCTTTTCTTTTTTTCAATTTTTTTTTTTTTTTTGAGGTAGGGTCTCGCTCTAGCCCAGGCTGGCCTAGAATTCACTCTGTAGCCTCAGGGTGACTTTGAACTCACAGTGATCCTCCTTACCTCTGCCTCCCAAGTGGGAGAATTAATGGTGTATACAACTACATCTGGCCCATTTGGTTTTGTTATTCTTTTTTTTTTTTTTGAGGTAGGGTCTCACTCTAGTTCAGGTTGACCTGGAATTCACTATATAGTCTCAGGGTGGCCTTAAACTCACCACAGTCCTCCTACCTCTGCCTCCCGAGTGCTGGGATTAAAGGCGTGCACCACCATGCCCACTTTCTTTTTTTTCTTTTTCTTTTCTTTTTTCTTTTCTTTTTCTTTTTCTTTTTCTTTTTTTTTTGAACATAGGGTCTCACCATATAGCCCTGGCTGACCTTGAATTTGTGATCCTCTTGACTTGGCCTCCCGAGTGCTGGAATTATAGGTGTGAGTCACTGCACTGGCTTGGAGTTACTTTCTGATATTGATTTTTGCCTATATTTTCTTTCTTTCTTTCTTCTTCTTTTTTTTTTTTTTTTTTTTTTTTTTTTGGCTTATCCCATTTTTGTGTATGCATTGCAATAAGCCAATTCTTGCCTCATTTGGCTAGCCATTTGATTAAAGAAAATATAATCTTTTTTTCTAAATTTGTGTGTGTGTGTGTGTGTGTGTGTGTGTGTGTGTGTCTGTGCGCGCACGCGCATATGTCCAGAGACCAGTCCTCTTGCTGCTACAGAGGAATACTAGACACTTGTGCCACTTTTGTTTCTGGCTTATGTGGGTGGCTTGGGAATTGAACCCAGACCATTAGGCTTTGCAAGCAAGTGGCCTTAACCACTGATCTATTTTTCCAGCCCCAAGCAAGTATAATCTTTGATCTCAAATAACTAAATAAAAATTAACAAAAAGAAACGGGCTGGAGAGATGGCTTAGTGGTTAAGCACTTGCCTGTGACGCCTAAGAACCCAGGTTCGAGGCTCAATTCCCCACCTCCCACGTAAGCCAGATGCACAAGGGGGCACATGCATCTGGAGTTCGCTTGCAGTGGCTGGAGGCCCTGGTGCACCCATTCTCTCTCTCTCTCTTGCTCGCTCTCAAATAAATAAATAAAAATAAATAAACAAATATAATCTTTGAGTTGACGTTGTCATCGGCTACTGACTGTTCCAGTGTGATATGCACCTAATAGCTGAGGGGCAGCCTTTTCCCAACCCATCCTCACTCTCTGTAGCCCACTCAGCCACAAGAAAGGGACAGAATAGAGCTGCTGGGCCTCAATATTCCAGGAGTCTGTAGCCAACGGGCCAAATGGGAAGGAGTCCCCGGGGATAAGGATAAAGCATCAAGCCTCAGCAGAGGCAACCCTGGAAAGTTTGGAGAATTGTACTTTCGTGTAAGTCTTGGTTCACTCAGGGATAGCGCACAACCCACCTTCTTCCCTTCCTCTAGTCCCACTGGGAAAACTGACGGAAGAGGTAAGGGTGTTTGTGTGTGTGTGAAAGCACAGGAGGGAACAGGGACAGGGGGGTCATCAGAATGCAGAAAGGAATTCAGACTCTAAACTCAAGACTAGGCAGAAGTGGGTCCAGGTCAGAGCCTGTCCCCAAGGGGCTGAGAACAGATGGGCCTGGATTGGTGAGGGGAGAGGGCAGGAGGGCTGGCGCCAGATACCCGGTACTCACAGGTGTGTGCCCAGCAGCCCTTCCTCTGGTGGTGGCGGCGGCAGCGGCCTTTGTGTACAGATCTGGAGGCTGCAGAGGAGGAAGTGACACACCCTGGGGTGGGGGACTCTCGGAGGATCTAGGAGAAGGTGGAGCAGATAGGGGTGGGCTGGGCCTAGACAGTAGGTGATGCAGGACCTGAAAGAACGCTTATCTACTAAGCACCTCTTATTTGCTGTCCTATCAAGTCACAGCTCAGGGTCTCGAGAGCTGCATCAGATAGGTGGTGGTACCTCAACTTTCCGGCTCAGCCTCAGGTGATGCAGACATTGATGATGGGAGGCAAGGAGTGATGAACTTTGCCCAGTACCAACAGCTAGTAAGGGGCTGGAATGGACTTTAAGTGCAAGTAGGCTTCCCTCCAAAACTGATGCTCTCTCCACTTTCCACATAGAGGAAGGAGCCAGATAGGAAGGAACAGGAGGCAGTAAGTACTGGAGGGGAGGGAGAGAAGGGATGCTATTGTTCTTTTTGAAAACCCAGAGACCACTCACTGTATCATAGCTTAACGTAATCCAGGTTCTTCAGTATTAGGAAGCAATAAGGCTTCTTGACCCTTCCTGTGGCTGCCTTTCCATCCATCAAGTGGTACCTGTAAGGTTGTGTTAATAAATAAATGTGGCGTGGTGGCGCACGCCTTTAATCCCAGAACTCAGGAGACAGAGGTAGGAGGATCACCGAGAGTTCAAGGCCACCCTGAGACTACCTTGAAAAAACAAAAACAAACAAACAACATATATATATATATAAATAGGGCTGGAGGGATGGTTGAACAGTTAAGATGCTTGCCAGCAAAGCCAAAGTACCCTGGTTTGATTTCCCCAGGACCCATGTATCTGAAGTTCATTTGCAGTGGCTGGAGGTCCTGGGGCACCCATTTTCTCTGTCTCTCTCTCTCTCTGACTCTCTCAAATAAATAAAAATTTAAAAAATGAAAATTTAAAAATAAATAAATAAAATAAAATTACAAAAAAAAAAATAAATGGGATTCTGGGTGTGGTGGTGCACACCTTTTATCCCAACACTGAGAAGGCAGAGGTAGGAGGATTGCCATGAATTTGAGATCACCCTGAGACTACAGAGTGAATTCCAGGTCAGCCTGGGCTTGAGTGAGACCCTACCTCGAAAAAAAGAAAAATTGAATTATTGCTTACAAGAGAACCTGGCACAATAAGAGAATCAGGGTTTGAAGAAGCTAGAGCTCAGTAGTAGGGTGCTTGCCTAGCATTCACACGGCCCTGGGGAGGGAAGAGAAAGAGAGAATATAAATCAGTAGGAATGAGGAGTCACAGGGGTGAGCAGTGGAGACTGAGGAAAACTCAAGGTCCAGACAGTTGGCAAGTTGAAGAGAGAGGCACAGGGCCAGGCTTGGAGAATGTTAGAGAATGGCTGAGCGGCCAAGACGGTAAGCAGTAGAGCCTGGGAAAGGGTGGAGAAGGAAATGGTGAGACAGAGAGCAGGAACAGCAGCTGAGCCCAGGCAGGATAAAGCCTGAAGGCAGAGTGGGTTGTGAAAAATATAAATGGGATTTGTCCCTAGCCCACCCTTGACCACCGGGAGTTCTGAGAGGACGGCCCCATTGGAAGGAGACTCCTGATTGGCAAGGACTGACAATCTCGGACTACTGTAACCGCAGCACAGAGCTAAGTGTTCCCAGGCAGGTGCTCTCAGAAGTGGAGATGCTATGGCATCAAAATAAAACAGAGAGCCAGGCGTGGTGGCGCAGGCCTTTAATCCCAGCACTCAGGAGGCAGAGGTAGGAGGATCGCAGTGAGTTCAAGGCCACCCTGAGACTCCGTAGTGAATTCCAGGCCAGCCTGGGCTAGAGTGAAACCCTACCTTGAAAAAAATCAATAAATAAAAATAAAAATAAAAAATAAATAAAACAGAGACTGATTGAGAGGGGGAGGAGATATGATGGAGATTGGAGTTTCAAAGGGGAAAGTGGGGGGAGGAAGGGCATTACCATGGGGTATTTTTTATAATCATGGAAGTTGTTAATAAAAAAAAAAAAATTAAGGGCTGGAGAGATGGCTTAGCCGTTAAGCGCTTGCCTGCGAAGCCTAAGAACCCCGGTTCAAGGCTCGATTCCCCAGGACCCACGTTAGCCAGATGCACAAGGGGACGCACGCATCTGGAGTTCGTTTGCAGTGGCTGGAGGCCCTGGCGCGCCCATTCTCTTTCTCTCTCTGCCTGTCGCTCTCAAATAAATGAATAAAAAGAAACTAAAAAAAAAAAAAAAAAATTTAAAGAAAAAAAAAAGAAGTGGAGATGCTGGGAAGAGACAACTCGGAAGCCACTGGGCTGGAAGGGCTTCTCTTGAGTGGGCTTGGCTGGCCCCAGATTATAGGATAGCAAAGCTTCTACCCCTTCCCCCAGAAGCAAGAGGTTACCATAGCAATGGCCTCCTTCTCCAGCTCTGTGGTTTCCTCCAAATCTTCTTTCACTTTCTTCTTCTGCTCCCCGCCCCCCCCCCCCTTGTCTCCTTTTCTAGCCTCAATCTTCCCACACGCTCAGGTCAGCAGTGAAGAAAGCCGGGACAAGGTAGGCAAAGCACTGTTCAGGGAAGAACCAGGCCGGGCCAAGGCTGCAGTGGCCTTGCAAAGGGGAGCAGAGGAAGGGTCCGCAGGGGAAGGGGCAGATGCTAAGAGAAGTAACCACGCGGCTGTGAGCGACGGGAGGTTGTGGGATGAAGAGTGGACTTAAAAGGAATAGAGCAAGGGCTGGGGAAATGGCTTAGCGGTTAAGGTACTCGCCCACAAAGCCAAAGGGTCTAGGTTCAATTCCCCAGGACCCACACAAGCCGGAGGCACATGTGTCTGGTTGTGCCTGGATATGTCCATTCTCTCTCTGGTTCTCTCTCAAGGGCTTTGGTGGCACATGCCTTTTTGATCCCAGCACTTGGGAGGCAGAGGTAGGAGGATCGCCATCAGTTCAAGGCCACCCTGAGACTACATGGTGAATCCCAGGTCAGCCTGGACTAGAGTGAGACCCTACATCGAAAAACCAAGATATTAAAAAAAAGAAAAAGAAAAATAAATAAGTAAATAAAATATCTAAAAAGGAAAAAACTAGGAGTGGAGCAAGTGAACCATAAAGTGATACTGGGTCACTGGAGGGGCTGGTATCAACACTGAGCCAAGTGTGGTTGTGCAGGTCTGTAATCCCATCATTTTGGAGGCTGAGGTAGGCAGATCATGAATGAGTTCAAGCTGAAATCGGGATACACAGTGAGACCTTGTCCAAACAAACAAATAAACAAACAACCCTGAAAGCGCCACATATGGGCAAATGAACTTCAGGGCCCCCCCCCTCCCAAAAGCAGAGACAGACATACAAATGCACATAGTGTGAGCCCACAGGGTTCCACCTAAGGACCCCCTGGGGCTCGGGGAAGAAAGCCAGACACTCAGAGTGCCTGCCTGGCAGCTCCCCACCCTCCTTCCCCATTCCCACCCAACACAGTTCATCCTAGTTCCTTTGCGCCTCTAAGAAACTGTAAAGTCCAACCCATTAGGAGATCTGCCTCTCCCCGCTCCCTCTGCAGGTCACCTGGTCGCTTCCCCTGCTCTGCCTAAAGGGAGCCATAGTCCATGAGTTTCCATCACTTTATTTTGCAAAAATAGAAAACTCAGCAATATGCGATACAGCGGGGTGGAAGGGGAGATGTAAACAGAGGGGAGGGGACAGCACCCTGACCCCCCAGAGAAAAGGGGGAGCTGGCAGGAATCTTATTTGGCAGCTAAATACAAACTGGAGGCTGGAGGAAGAAGGGAGGGGTGACAGAGGCCCTGGGCTCCCCCTCCCAAGACCCCTGGAGGAAGGGGTCATTCCAGGGTGTAAACAAAAGCTAATAAATAAATAGAGGCTTCCTCTGGGTCAGGGCAGGATCAGCTAAGCAGCATCTCCCCTCCCTGGGCCAAGCTGCTCTGGGGGTCAAGGGTAGAAGGCACTAGAAGGAGAGGGATCACTGGCCCCTCTGTAGTGTAAGGAGGGTCCCTGCCTGATTGCTGAGATGGGGGGCAGGAGCCCAAGGCACGTGACAGGGCTGGGGCAGGGGTCTCTAATGGAGGGTACTGCGTGACCGCTGCGCCCCAGCATGGAAGTACAGAGTGGGGCGCTGCATCTCTCCTTTCACCCTCAGCCCCCACCCCAGAAATTCAGGGTCCAGCCTAACCCCCAACCCCATCCCCACCACATGGGGCCCAGAGGGCAGTGTGCATAGGCAGGTCCATCACACATTAGGCCTAAAGGTTGGGCTCATCCCTCCTTGGGGGCCTCCCTTTGAACTCTAGTGTTCCTGTTTGCTCCCAGAGGCCTAAGCACCTTGCAGAGGAAGGGGCTATGGGATGGCAGGACTTCCTCCTGCACTGGGGCACCTGGGACCTGGTATCTGAGGGGCAGTGCTGAGATTTTAGAGTCCAGACCCAGGCTCAGCCCTCTGCGATCTCTCCTGGTGGGAGCAAGGCAGGCCCCCAGGACTGGAGAGGGAGCCAGTTAGAGCGGGTTGGGGATGAACACAGGCACCCCTGGAAACTTTGGCAAAACAAGGAGCTCATTGGAAGGGCGAGGAGCGGGCAGAGCAGGTCCTCCCCCAGTCACCGGCAGTGTCTGGGAAATGGTCAGTCTGCTGCCTGGAGCTCAACCCCACAGCAAGGGGTGGTCAGGGGTCCTGGTCAGGCAGGGGACTCCGGTCCCCTCTGCCCTGGCCCCCAGGAGCTTCATCTTCGCTAGAAGCCTTGGGGTGGGAGCTAGACTGCGAAGAGTCGTCCTCAAACATCTCAGGGTTCTCCAGCATCTCTCGGATCAGGGGGGGCATCGGGCCTGGAATCTCCATCTTCAGGGTAATGGCCCTTTCTGCTCCTGGGGAGGAGGGAATAGCAAAGCGTCTTAGAAGGGCAGAAGCACATGGCCCTTAGGCAACCCCTCACCGGTCTTGAATTTCCTGCACCGGGACGCCCCGCCGTGCTTCCAGTTCACACCTGCTTCCAGTTCACACCTGCCACTTCTCTGCCCCCAGCTCACCTTCTCCCCGCGGGTTCCTAGCTAGGAAGCACTGCTCTGCCTAGAAGCAATACCAGACCTTTGCAGACCCTGCGGCCCATTTGCTTTTTGTCGTTTACTTGTTTCCTCTGGTGTGTGTGCGCAGACCCGCACAGGTCCACGGCCCAGGTGTGGAGGCTGAGGACAACTTTCAGGCGTTGTTCCTTTCCATATTGATAGAGGCAGAGCGTCTCATTGTTCACTGCTCCATTACCAGACTAGCAAGGCCCGAGAGCATCTGGTAGATTCTCTTGTCTCCCCTTGCCCTAGGTGCACTGGGATTAGACACTTGTACTACAGCCTCTGGCTTGATGTGGGTTCTGGGGATTTGAGCCATCTCCCCAGACTATTCTTTTTTTTTTTTTTTTTTTGTTAGTTTATTTATTTATTTATTTGAGAGTGACAGAGCAAGAAAGAGGAAGAGAGGGAGAGAGAGAGAGAATGGGCACGCCAGGGCCTCTGGCCACTGCAAACGAACTCCAGATGCGTGCGCCCCCTTGTGCATCTGGCTAATGTGGGTCCTGGGGAATCGAGCCTCGAACCGGGGTCCTTAGGCTTCGCAGGCAAGCGCTTAACCACTAAGCCATCTCTCCAGCTCTCCCCAGACTATTCTGTTCTCTCCTCCCTCCCTCCTTCTCTCCTTCCCTCCCTCCCTTCCTTTCTTTTGAGGTAGGGTCTTGCTCTAGCCTAGGCTAACCTGGAATTCACTATGTTGTCTCAGGCTGGCCTTGAACTCACAGCAATCCTTCTACCTCTGCTCTCATGTGCTGGAATTTTTTTCTCTTTTTGAGACAAGATCTCACTATATGTACCTCTAGATGACCTGAAACTAGCTATATAGACTAAGCTGGCCTTGAATTTACAACAGTTATACCTCTTCTGTCTCCCAAGTGCTGGGATTAGAAGTGTGTGCCACCACACCCAGCTTCAGTTCCTTTCTTCCTTTTCTTGTGATGGAGTCTTGCTATATAGCCTTGACTGTCCTTGATCTTATAGTAATCTTCCCCTGCTTTTTAAATGCTGGGGTTATAGGCATATACTACCATGTCTGTCTTTCAGCCTGTCTTTTTGTTGTTGTCCTGCTGCAACCCAGGCTGACCTGGGAATTCACTATATCGTCTCAGAGTGGCCTTGAATTCACAGTGATCCTCCTCCTCAACCTGCCAAGTGTTGGGATTAAAGGCGTGCTCAAAGACCACATTATATGCAACTTCTACCCCACTGCCCAGGTACCCCACCCTACAATGTCCAGAGCTTGTCAATTATCCCTAGGCCTGTTTTTTAAATTATTATTATTATTATCATTAAATTATTTGAAAAAGACAGAAGGAAAGAGAAAGAGGCAGATAGACAATGGGCACATTAGGGCCTCCAGCCACTGCAAACTAACTCCAGATGCATGTGCCCCCTTGTGCATCTCGCTTACTTCAGTTCTGGGGATTTGAACGTGGGTCCTTTGGCTTTGCAGGCAAATGCCTTAACTGCTAAGCCATCTCTCCAGCCCCCTAAGTCTGTTTTTTGCTGTCTTCTTCTTTTTGAGACAGGGCCTAAAGTAGCCAAGGCAGACATCACTGTGTAGCTGAGGATGACTTTGAACTAATTTGATCTCCTATCTCTACCTCCCAAGTACTTAGATTGCAGGCAAGCCCCACAATGCCCAGTCTTATACAGTCCAGGGGATTGAACTCAGAGCCTCATATATACTAGACATTCTACCTACTGAGCCATTATGTCACCAGCCCTTTAGGGCTATTCTTTTTTTGTTTGTTTTTTCAAAGCAGGTCCACTGGTCCAGGTTGACCTGGAATTCACTATGTAGTCTCAGGCTGGCCTCAAACTCACAGTGATCCTCCTACCTCTGCCTCCTGAATACTAGGATTAAAGATGTATGCCGCCAGGCCTGGCTTTTTAAAATATTTTTATTTATTTGCAAGGAGAAAGAGAGAGAGAGAGAGAGAATAAATGGGTACACCAGAGCCTCTAGCCACTGGAAAAAAACTCCAGATTAATGTGTCAATTTGTTCATCTGGCTGCACATAGGTACTGGGTAATTGAACCCAGTTCATTAGGCTTTGCAAGCAAGCACCTTAACCACCAAGTCATCTCTCCAGCCCCCCTAGGACTATTCTTAATAACCTTTATAACAGCTAATGTTTATTAAACACTGTGTTCCAAGCATCCTTGTAAAACAGCACTGACTAACAAAACTGTAATGATGGAAATAATACAGTAGTCACTAGCCACAAGTGGCTACTGAGCACCTTAAATGTGGCTATTTATAAGTATAGAACTCAATTCTTTTTTTTAATAATTTTTTTTCAAATATTTAATTTATTTGAGAGAGAGAGAGAGAGAGAGAGAGAGAGAGAGAGAATGGGCATGGCAGGGCCTTTAGCCACTGCAAATGTGCCACCTTGTACATTGGGCTTATGTGGGTCCTGGGGAATCAAACCTGGGTCCTTTGCCTTTGCAAGCAAGTGTCTTAACCACTAAGCCATTTCTCCAACCCTGAATTCTTTTTTTTTCTACTTCTTCTTCTTCTTCTTCTTTTTTTTTTTTTTTTCCAAGGTAGAGTCTCACTCTAGCCCAGGCTGACCTGGAACTCTGGCTGTAGTTTCAGGCTGGCCTCAAACTGATGTTGATCCTCCTACCTCTGCCTCCCTAGAGTGCTGGGATCAAAGGCTTTCCCGGCTTAATTTACATTTCAAAGTACAGTGTGTAGTGTGTTCACTGAATTCTTACAGTAAGCTTCTGTGATATTAAAGACAGCCCATGGGCTGGAGGGAAGGCTTAGTGGTTAAGGTGTTTGCCTGCAAAGCCAAAGGACCTTGGTTCGATTCTCCAGGATCCACATAAGCCAGATGCACAAGGTGGTGCATGCTTCTGGAGTTCATTTGCAGTGGCTGGAGGCCCTGGCATGCCCATTTTCTCTCTCTCTCTCTCTCTCTCTCTTTCACTGTCTCAAATAAATAAATAAATAAATAAATATTAAAAAAAATATATATAGCCCAATTTGTAAACAGAAAAATGAGCCATGGAAAGTAAAGGAGCCAGGCATGGTGGCTCACACCTTTAATCTCAGCACTTGGGAGGCAGAGGTAGGAGGATCATTATGAATTCCAGGCCACCCAGAGACGACATAGTGAATTCCAGGTCAGCCTGGACTAGAGAGTGAGACTTTATCAGCAAACTAATTCTCTCTCTCTCTCTCTCTCATAAAAAAAAAAAAAAAAAAAAGGAAAGGAAAGGAGGACTGGGATGTAGAACAATGTAGAGGCCCAGAAGTACATCCTCAATATAAAAAAATAAATAAATAAACAAATAAATAGGGCTAGCAAGATAGATGGCTCAGTGGTTAAGGTGCTTGCCTAAAAAGCCTAACAACCCTGGTTCGATTCGCCAGTACCCACATGAAGCCAGATGCACAAAGTGGAGCATACACCTGTAGTTTGTTAGCAGTGGCTAGAGGCCCTGGCATGCCCATTCTTTCTGTCTCTCTCCCCCCCACCCACCTCTCTGTGCTTGCAAATAAGTAAAGAAATGAAAATACTTAAAATAAATTAATAAATAAATAAAATAGAAAGAAAATAATTTGCCCACAGTCTCCCCTCAGTGAAGGTCACCGGGTTCCTGGTTCCCCTCTTCCTATTCCTCTCTACCTATATGACCAGGGGGGGACTTGTAGCTCTAAGGCAGAGTGACAGCTCACTCATAACTAACCCTTGGTGCTGATGCCCCGGAGGTCGGTGATTTTCATGAGCATCCTTGGGAACATGTAGGGCTGGCTGGGCCTCCGTCGTCGGGCATAAAGCCTCAGGGCTTCCAGCAGTGGCTCCTGCAGCTTGTCCACCTTCTCGGGTTCCTCTAAGTCCATGCGGTCTATACAAGTACAGTGGAGTTAGAAAGGAGATGGAAGGGGAGAGGACGCAATGACAAATGGTTGACCCCCCCAACTTAACTGTCTCCAAATGGTCCCATCAGCATATTCATAACCGTCTCTGAGCCCGACCAACTATTCCTCTGCTCTAGGTCCTGAACCTTCCATACTGAGCAAGGACCTTTCTCTGGTAACATCACTCCTGCTACATGCCTATCTCACCACCAGTAGCTAGGGTCACTTGAGCTCTCCAGGTTCTGCCCTCCCCCTATGCTCTGGGCAGCTGGGGAGGGTGTGTATGACTTGAGAAGTCTGTGGCTGGGATCAGTGATAAGAGTCCCAAGGAAAGAGAGCGACATAGTCTCCCACCCCCACCGGGTCGGGGAACAGGGGGAGAGTGTTGTGGGAAAGAGAGACCATGCAGACGCCAGGGGGCGCCCCCGCACCTCCACAGATGAGGCAGATGGCACTGAGCAGCCCAGTCTCGGTGTCATCCATCTCCAGGGGCAGAAGCTGCCCGGCAAAGGCAAAGACGAGGTCTGTGAGGGGCCCAAAGCCAGCATTGTGCATCTGGGTCCGGTTCAGGGTCAGCCCATCTGAGAAGGTCATTGTGTCCTGCTCTGGGGTGTACCTTGTACAGATCCGTAGCATCTAGAGGTAGGGGAAAGAGGAAGGTTAGTGTTATCTTGGCAGTAGTGTTACTAAATAGGTATGGCTCCCAGGAAGTGCCACCTGAAGAAGGAATGGGGAAAAGGCAGAGGTGGAGCGCTAAGGTCAGAAAGAAAATGTTTGAGAAACCAGGAGGAGGCAGGAGCTATGACAAAAGGAGTTTAGGTAGAATAGGAAGGAGACGCCAGACTGGTGGCGCACGCTTTTAATCCCAGCACTCAGGAGGCAGAGGTAAGAGGATCGCAGTGAGTTCACGGCCACCCTTAGACTACATAGTGAATTTCAGGTCAGCCTGGGCTAGAGTGAGACCGCACCTCGAAAAAGAAAAAGGAAAAAAAAAAAAAGGAATAGGAAGGAGAGATCTGGGGCCATGTTGGTGGCAGATCAGGGTCAGGTTGGACCAGGACCCACAGGCGTGACTTACCAGGATGTCCAGGCAGGCAGCTTTGAGCAGAGTGATCTGGTCAGCGATGCTGAGTCCTGTAAAACCGGGCAACCGCTTTGCAAACTCCACGATCTTGATGATGCACTTGGTGGCCAGCTCACTGAACTTGTCCCACAACCCTAGATCCAGCTGCACCCGGTGGTCTGCACTGGAGTTCTGTGGAGAGCATAGGGAGATCATCATGTACCCCTGGGAGCTGTTTCCTCGGCCAATACCCCAAGCTCTTCCTGCTGGGGACTGCTGCCCTCTTTGTCCTTCGTATCAGAACAGCAGCTGTGGCCATCCCCAAGGCACAGAGGCCCTGCCCACTCCTCACCGTGGTGTACTTGCCCAGCTGGCAGAGTGAGGGGAAGGTCTCCTGATGGGCTTTGCTAACTTTGGTGATGAGCTCTTCTAACTGTGGGCTCAGTTCATAGCTGTCAGGTGATCCCTCTTCCTTCACCTCCTTCTTTTTCTTGTTCCGGTCATTCCGCACAGCTTGAGGAGGGTAGAGGCGAAGGAGTGGGTCAGGACTCTCAAAGTGTCCCTGTGATGTCCTCTCTCACCCTAGCTTAATGTGCTTAGTCCTGACTAGGAATACCTACTTATGGCCTGGCGCCTGAATGAGTACCTCAGTTTCCCCATCTCCTACATTAGCTCCTATTCCCAAGCTGGCTCTCTCCAGCCCCACCCAAGGCCTGCAGCCCATGTTCCCTCTCCAGGCCATTAGGCTCCATCCTGCCCTTCCGGTTGCCCTGCAGGAGCTGGAGAGAAGGGGGGGCAGGATATGCAGGCAGGATATCCACTTATAGCCTTGGCAGCACAATGGGGGGGGGGGTTGGAAAGGAGGGGCCACACAGAGCCTTCTCAGGATCTGTCCTGGGAGCAGAGCAGGAGAAAGACCTAGCCATCCTGCCCCCACGCCCCCCAAACAGATGGGAGGAGAAGCTGTAGTCCTCATGCACTCATTCAGAAAAATGGTCATGAAAGGGGAGAATGGGAAAGGGTAGGGCCCAGAGCAGACTAGGTCTTAGGGCCGAGAAAGTCAGGGTAGGGCTGGAGAGATGGCTTAGCAGTTAAGGTATTTGCCTGCAAAGCCAAAGGATCCTGGTTCAATTCTCCAGGACCCATGTAAGCCAGACGCATAAGCAGGTGCATGCATTTGGGGTTCATTTGCAATAGCTGGAGGCCCTGGTATGCCCATTATCTCTCTCTCTCTCTCTCTCTCTCTCAAATAAATAAAATATGTTTATAATTTTTTTTTTTTTTTTTTTTTTTTTTTTTTTGGTTTTTCAAGGTAGGGTCTCACTCTAGCTCATGCTGACCTGGAATTAACTCTGTATTCTCAGGGTGGCCTTGAACTCATGGCAATCTTCCTACCTGTGCCTCCCAAGTGCTGAGTGCTGGGATTAAAGGTGTGCACAACCACGCCCGGCTTAAAAATTTCTTTCTTTTTTTTTTTTGGGGGGGGGGTTTCGAGGTAGGGTCTCACTCTAGCCCAGGCTGACCTGGAATTCACTCTGGAGTTTCAGGTGATCCTCCTACCTCTGCCTGTGCTGGGATTAAAGGCATGTGCCACCATGCCCGGCTAAAAAATTTTTTTAATTACAAAAAAAAGTGGGGGTAGCCAGAGGGAAGATGGGCAGCTGTGGAATAGGACAGGGGTGCTTTTGCTAAAGCCAGGGGGACAGGAGCCTACCTTCCTTGGACATGCCTACTTCAAAGCACTTTTGTAGTCGGCAATACTGGCAGCGATTCCTGGTCACCTTGTTGATGATACAGTTTTTGTCGCGGTGACATGTGTACACCATGTTCTTCTGGATGCTGCGTCGGAAGAAGCCCTGAATTTGGGGGGGGGGGGACAGGAGGAGTGTCAGTGAGGCAATATTTTGGAAATAACCTATCTCAAATCATATGCCTGATCCAACAATCTCATTTTGAAGAGGAAGGGGGAGGGCACTGGGGATTGAACCCAGGACCTCATGCATGCTAGGCAAGCACTCTACCAACTGAGCTACATCCCCGACCTTGTGTCCCCCATCTCTGATCTTACCCAGGTAACTCTTGAGACCTCAACCAGCCCATTCCACCATATACAAACCTTGCAACCTTCACATGAGCTGACCCCGTAGTGGTAGCCAGAAGACTTGTCATTACACACAAAGCACGGCTTGTAGACTCGAGGAGGTGGTGGGGGTGAGGGAGAACTGGGCACCATTTCCTCTGAGCTAGTACTCTGGGTCTCCACCGCTGAGGGGAACAGAGCAGTATGGAGAAGGTCAGGGGGGGTGTCCTCATCCAATGCCCCCATGCCCTCTTCTCTCTGGCCCCCATGGTGACCTCTGCCATCACCACTGTGCATGAGCACACTCCCAGAAAACCCAGACAGCCACTGTCATTGCAGTTGTTGGGATCTCAGCCCACCCCATATTCTGGCCACCTCTTCTACATTAATGCCAGTCCCTAGCCTTGATCAACACTGTTCAGTTCTCCAAATTTCAGACCAAGGTCATCTTGTAAGCTCATGTCTCTGGGCCTGTTTCCCCCACCAGAAAGCAGGAGGGTAGAAGGGTTAGAACCCTACACCTCTGGGATATCCTCACTTCCTGTCATTCTAGTAGATCTTTGTCATGTAGATAAGCCTCAGCCACCCTCAGCCTCTGCAAGCAGTGGACATACATTACATTTTGGGGCAGCTAAGACAGTTACAGGCTATCTGCAGCTGGTACTGGGTTGAATGACCAGCTGGGATACTTAGCAGTAGAAGGGAACCTCATTTTCCTGAGGTCCATAATCCTCCCTCTCAGACCACCCCTAAACCACCAAAGTCCTTTTCTCCAGAACTGTCACTGAGGCACTGAAGTGCGAGGGTATGAATAAAGAAAGGAAGTTAGAAGACAGGCAACAGCCTTCAATTCATTCCTGAAAGAACTGAGGCCAGGAACCAACGGGGGTGGGGGGGGGGCATGACTGGCTCAGAGACTCGCTCACGGCCCGCAGACAGGGGAAACAAGGTTCTCCGTTCCTCTGAGCGTTATTTAGGTGGTCATCAATGAACGAAGCTGAGGAAGACACAGGTATTTGCTCAGATTCGCCGGTCTAGGAGCAGTAGGGGTGGGGGTGTAACAAACCAGAGGGTCAGGTGACAGTAGGTAAACAGTACTGGTAGGGGGAAGGGACTGATCCCGACCCTCTCCGAGCTAGTCTCAATTCCTTAACCATTTAGCCGTCTTTACCGCCCTAGTCTTGATTCCTGAACGACCTAGGAAAACACTCAGTTGCAATGTACAAGGGGGGGGGGTGTCTCTCAGGCCAAATCCAGAGTGGGAGGAGCCTAAGCAGAGTACAGGGGGCTGCTGAGTACCAGCTGCAGTGTGAGTATGTGACCGATCGATCTTCAGAGGTTAGGGACATCTGAAAATTATTCAACCGGTAGGACCTGCTGTCCAAATCTGGAGAGCCCTAGTTTTTGCAAGAAATCCTGATGACCCTCCTGTACCCCTCTTTCCTTTTAGCAGCCCACTTAGTCACAAGTCTTCCCCACTGTATGAGAGTACAGAATAGCTGGGGTTCCAGGCCAGTTCCACCCACCCTACAGAAGGGAAGCCCTCCCTCCCCACCCCCACATGATCAATTAGCATAAGAATCTTGCTAGAGAGAGATTCCCCAATGAAAGGGGGGAGGTGGGAGAAGGGTGCTGGGAATCTATTCAAGGCTGGGAATGGGGGGGGGGGGCTCCAAGAGGGGTTGGTGCTGAGTGATGTGGGAAGGACTGGAATGCCTTTCAGGCAATTTCCGCACCCTTCTAGCCCATCCTGGGGTCCCAGGGGACATGCATCCTGCCCACAGGCCTATCTATGCAAGGGGTGGTGTTCTCTCCTGTGTTGACGCCCTCCCTGCCCGCAGAGCGCTGCTTCATTTCCTCATTTCCTCTCTTGCGCAAGGGCCTGGGTGCGGTCAGACTGGCATGGGTCAGCACCAGCCAAGTGTAAGACTGGGGACCCCAGAGAGCCAGCTCCTGGGGTAGCTTTTCCTGTCTTCATGGCATGCTCACTAATTTTCAATACCCCCCCCCCCGGGCAAGCCCCAGTCCCTTGAACCCTAAAGTAAAATCCAGTGGCCCTAAGGTCACTGCGGGTGGAACGCAGTGGAAGGCTAACGCGGTCTTCTTGGATGGATAGGGATCCCTTCTTAGCCTGGTGCAGAGATCTCTCCATTCCTAGGCTCCTAGGCTAGGCAGAGGCCCCTGCTGGGGAAGAGGGGGGTGGGCTCTGGGGTTTTCTCCTTTTAAAGCCCAAATTGCTGAAATTGAGGAAATTCCTGGCCAGGCTGAGCGGAGCTTCAAACAAACTCTTTATAACCGGCTGTAAACGCTCCCAGCTGCGAGGCCCAGAGCCGGGCCGCCAGGACTCACAATCTAGCACACACCTCCTTGAAGACACACACTTTCACACAGGCACCAAAGCAGGCATGTTAACCTAGGCCGAATCCTACCTAGCACAGAAAAACCTCACAGGCATCAAGCCACACTGCGAAAGGCAATGAATGACAGAGGGGATGACAAGTCACAAAGCTGACACTCAGCGCCAACACTGGACAACACGTTCACAAGCAAACAGCTTTTTACCACCAAACACCCCAGTAGGCCAGCACAGCACCAGGACACCGAAGCCTCCCAGGGGTCACAAATACATCATCCAGATCCTCTCTAGACCACTTTCCTTACTTCTCAAAGTGTGAGGCGAGGGCTGACACTGGTTTTGTATGCCCACCGTGTTCCTACCAGCCAATATTACCGGACCAAACTGAAACATGCAGAGACACCCTGCTATCAAGCCCCGAGGTTCCCATGGGCCTGAATAAGAACGAGGTCCTTGCGGAGCACCCCAAGACTCCCCCTAGAAGATTAATCTCCATCTCAGACACCCATCAATTCCCCATTGTATCAGACACGTGAAGGTTAAGAATTCACAGAAATCTGGCGCAAAGCATTAGTTCCATGCTTTCACCACCTTTAAATGACACACTTTAATTCTTGTCCCACCTCACCCCACCCTAAAGTACGGTCTCCTGTTTGCCACCTCCCTCTTCCAGTCTCCCAGTTGTTAAATCTGAGCAGCTCTGCCCTGGAACTAAAGGACCAAAAAAAAAAAAAAAAAAAAAAAAAATCTGAACTTGTAAACAGCACTGCGGAGTGCCAAGGAGCGAGGCGCGTTGGCGGGGCTCGGTGACCCGGCGTGCGCACTCCCCTAGCGCCAGCTGCCCCGCCCGCTGCCCGCCCCTTCCCAGCTTGCCCCCGAGCCTGGATCCCCAGCCATCCGCGCCCGGGTTGCTAGCGCTGTGCCAGCACCCGGTAAATTTTTTTTTTTGGGGGGGGGAGCCTGTTTTAAGCTCCCCTCCTGGCCCCTTCCCACAACCCACCCCCGCTAGGCACTGTGGCCCAGGCTTCAAAGCCGCCTCTCATCTGGACTTCATTTTTACTGCCTCTCAGTCCCCAGCTTTTTATTACCGCTCTGGAAAGGGGTTCCAGGGCCCCAAGCCTGGCATCTCCCATTACACAGAGGGGGAAAATGGATATTGTGTGTGTAGGGGGGGGTGCAGTGGTACTCCCCTAGCCGCTGTCACTTCGAGGCCACCCCCACTACACAACAGACTGCTTTAAACTTTTCGCTTCCTGCCGAAGTTGTGTTGGAGCCACAGCAAAAGCGGTCTCTTGCAGACGCGTTTCCAAACATTTCTTCTTAAAACGAGGGAGGACGCAGAGCCCGGCCTTCCCTCCCCGCTGTGTAACACCCCCCTCTCCCGTGAACCCCGCATGCAAGAGCACACAGGATGCACTCGGGTACACGGCACTTTCCAAAACCGCCCCCGCAGCCACGCAGGGGCACACGCCCTCCCGGCCTCACGCCACAAACATCCCCACACTGGGCCATGCTGCTCTGCCAACGCAGGCGGAGGGCGACGGTGGGTGGAGAGAGCCCCGACTCCACGCTCACACCGCCTAGGCGAGGCGCTGCACACACCCGACATTCGCTCGCTTTACAAGTAGTTTTCTTCTTCTTCTTTTTTTTTTTTTTACACTCCAACTTCTCACATGGACTTTACAAATACCATCCACAGTCCTGCGTGCCATCTCTCTCCAAGACTAGGGACCCGAGGGCACCGACTGGCAACCCATGTCGGTCTCTCCCTTATGCCCAGGGACTCTGGAGTGACATCCACTACAGGTCCTAGCTAAACACCCACCATAAAAACCACACACACGCCAAACACGCCTGCACACACGCAAGGGAGACAGACGCCGAGGCCCTCGCGTTTAAAGGGCCAGTACCGCACAGAGAAAAGAACCCTCTTGCACCCTGGTTCCAAACTTTACACCCGAAAAAAGAGTAAGCACCCGGCCTCTCGCGCACCCCGTCCCCACCTCCCGGGCTCGTGTACCTACATTGGAGACTGGCGGATTGCGCCCAGGCAAAAGACTCAAGTCCGGCGAAACAGGAGCTGCCAGCGGTTCTGCGCAGCAAGCCCGCCCCGGGCCCGGCTGCGCCATACAGCCTTCGCGGACCCGGGGCAAACGATTCCATGCAGTCGTACATCGCGACCCGGCTTGGAGAGAAATTGGGTGCTAGAACACCAGGGACCCGCAACCCATTCCCCCTCCTCCCCCCGCGGCGCCCCGCTCCTGGAGGGGGGAGGGGGAGGGCTAGCATGGAGCGATGGGCCGCATGGAGAGTGAGGGGTGGGCGGGGAAGAGGGGGATCCCCAGCAAGAAAAAGGGGCTGGGCGGGGTGCGAAACCCCGGCTGCAGCTACAGCCTCCGACCGGCTCACTCTGGGCGCCCTGCAGCTAAGCACTGGGAAGACCTTTTGTAAAAGCGGAGCCTGGAGGGGTGGGGGTGGGGCTTGGAGCGCGAAGGGGCCGGGCACCAAGATGAGCAGGGCTGGGAGTGGAGCGCACACACATACACATACACATAACGTCCACTCGCTGCGTGGCGTACGCGCTTGCTTAGACAGACATTCATGTATGCATTTATCTTGGCAGGCACCACGAATTTGCAAATATGCTACAGCGCACAGACATGTCGGCACGCACACGAATTCGTGGCTGCTCACGTTTGTGCAAATACACCTGGCTCAGGAAAATGTTTGCAAGCATTTTCCACAGCCCGGAGGCTTTGCACGCATTTGCACTTGGGCGGTTGGGGGAAGGAACGGAGGAACCAAGCACACGCATTCACGCATTTCCTTTTCACTGACTTTCCTCCTTCCCCTCAACCCTTCCTTTTGCACGCAAGCCAACACAGGCAGGGCCGTTAAGGATGACAGAGGAGGTAGAAAAGCAGAGGATCCCCCGGTTCTCGGGGGCCGGAGGACCTGCGCTGGCTATCTCCACCTCCTCATTCCCAGGCCCGGCTCCGCCCTCTCCCTCCGTGCGCGCGCGTGCGCGTGTGCGCGGGCTCCCGGGCTGAACACCACATTCCTGCGGCCCGGCGCGCGCGGCCTCCTCCTTCCTTCCCGTTCTCTGTCCCCACCCCCGGTCCCAGGGCCGGCGCGCGCTCCCGCCGTGAACTCTCCGGGAACCCCCCTCGGGGCGGGTGGCCGGGCGCGCTCACCTCCTCCTGACCCGGCCCCGCCCCACCCCGCCCAGGCCGTCGCCAGCGCCGCCGCGGAGTCCCCCGCCCCCCTCCAGTGCAGCCCAGCCGTCCGCCCTCCGCCGCGTCGCGGGCCCCCTCCCACCAAAGTCCCCGAAGCCCCATCCCACGGCTGACACTCCCTGAGCGTCTTGACTGGGTCTCTAGGTCCGATCCTAACTTGTAGAGCGCAAAACTACCCTCCCGATCTGTCCCTGTCGTGCCAACCGCGCCCGCCGCGCACCAAACGACCCTCCCGCGTTTCCACGGTGCCAAAGTGGCAATCACTGCGCTGCTGGTCACCAGCGGTGCTCGGGGTCGTGTGCACCCCACCATAGGAAACAACGGCCCCCTCCCCCCCTCAGTGCCACACTGAGTGACCCCCCTCCCCGTGAGTCCCCGTGGGCTGTCCCTTCCAGCACTTGGTGTCCTCGCCCCCCTCGCCCAGCCTAGAAAGGGATGAGGGGGGGGTGGGGGTTGGCCACGTCAGAAGTTTGCCCTAGCCGGGCCCAGCCGAATCGGGGACCCTGGCCCAGGGACAACGCCAGCGGCGGCGGCGACTCCCGGAAACCGCCCCCTCCCCCGCGCCCCTCCCGCCCGCCCGTCCTCCCTCCCGGCCGCCGGGCGGGCCGGCCCAGCCGGCTCTGTCAGCGCCGCTCACACCGGGAGCGCCCGGGAGCCGGAGCAGCGCCTGGCCGGACCCCTTCCCCCGCCTGACGGCTGTGGTTGTGGCTGAGCCAGGGCGGGGCGCGCTTTTCTAAGAATCTGCTGTACGGGAGTGGAGGGTACATCGGGGTGCTGCAGAAGTGGGGCGTCTGTTAGCAGAATAACGAGCAGGAAGGGGTGCCAGAGTAGGCAAGGAAGGAGGGAGTGGGGGAGGGGCCCGGGTGGCTGCCAGGGGCTGGAGGGGGGCAGGGCTGGGAAGGAGGGGACTCAATTGTGGATGTGGGGGCTAGGGTGACTGGGCAAACCGAGGGCTTGAAGCAAGGATGGAGAGGAAGTGCAGGGACCTTTCCAACCCAGTGTGAACTTCCTACTCCTTCACGCCCCATCCCCTAAGACCCCCTTTCTGAATCCAGCCCTCCCAAAACACAAAGGGGAATGGATAGGTGTCTGAATTGGAATATGGCCAGCAGCAAAAGAAACCTAAGTGGGAAATGGGGAGTATACCCCAAAACAAGAGGGAAAGAACCCTGATTAGTCAACTTCAGGCTGTCAGCTCCTGCCTGCCTTCCCCCTCCGAAATCTGAAAGGTCCCAATTAAGTCAGGCCTGCCTGGTTGGTAATTAGAACCAGAAGTGGCCAGGCCACAGGGAGGGGGGCTGGGAGGAGGGCACAAGAGGAACAGAGGGAGGGCTCCAGGAAGCCATGAGTACTCAATAGCCCCCCCTTTCTCTTCACCAGATGCACCCCACTCCTCATTACCCTATCTGTGTATTCTTCCCAGGCACTGCAGGGAGAGGGGGGCCTTCGGGCCAGGGCCAGGCATTAGAATATCTTTGGGTTCCATGGGCTCCATCAACTCCAACCCCTATTCTAGACACACAGTATAGCCTTGAGTAGATGGGGGGAACAAATGCCCCCTCTTTTCCCCAAAGTCCCCCCAGCCCTTATTGCAGCAATTAGACCCATTAGCCTTCTAGCATTTCATGGGAACCAGATGTTCCCCACCAGCCTGGTGGGAGTACGAGGGGGGGGGGGGCTGCCGCCTGACTCACCCCTTTCCCTAGGATCCCCACCACCAGGGTGCACCCCTCTCCCATCTAGAGCCCTACAAAAGCACAGTCCCAGAAGCAAAAAGTGTACCCCTCCCCCACTGAGGATGCCAATAACACTCCAGGCTGGGTATCCCTCACAACGATACCACCCTGGCAATTATGAGTTTGTCAAGGACCAAGGCATGGGGGGGGGGAGAGACAACTAACTCATACATTTCTCCTTTCTCCCCCTCTTGCCACCTCTGGTTGAAGCTCGAGGATAACTGGCTCAGAATTCCTCTTGCTTAATTCTCCCTTTCTTCCAAAACCTCACTCAAAAGGAAAAAAACTGAAAGGGTATTTCAAAGTGAATCAGGCTCCGCCCAGGAGGGTAAGTCCTAACTGATGCATCCCACCTGAAGAGCCATGGGAGGGATCTTCAGAGAAGGAGGGGGCAATAGAAGGAGGTGTGAATAAGGGACAAGGCCCAAAGCAAGGATGTGAGGAGCTTTGGGCAGGATGGGGGCTGGGACCGGGTAGGGGGCCAGCCGAGGGGGGGGTGCAGCCTGGGCCCCAGCGCGGCGGCTCGCCCAGCTCCCCCCACCAGAGAGGTTTCCTGTTGCAATCAAAGCCCCGTTTGTGTCGGCCTGGAGTTGGAGTTGGAGTCGGGAGGAGAGACAGGGAGGGGAGGGGAAGGAGGCAGTCACTGGGGTTTTTTCCTGGAGGCCTCGCTGCCGCCTGGCCGCTGCCTGCTCACTACCTTCAACTAATGTTTGCTCTCCCTGGTTTTTCCAGTGCCGGGGCCCTTCTGAGTCTGCACCTGTGTAGCTGCCCCTCTTGTTTATGTCTAGGAGTTTCTCTTCAGTTTAAGTAGGACTCCTTTTCTTCCCGTGTGAACCTGCCCTCAGTTTCCCCAAGTGACTTAGAGTGGTGAAGTCTGCCCCCCCCCATCCCCAGGGACACTGACAGTTGTCACTAACTATGTCTGGAGGACAAACTGGGCCAGGTCTTTGGGACCACTGCTATCTCAAGAGAAAGAGAAAGGCAGGGCATCCCTTCCCTCCCAGCACACTCTGTTCCCAGTAGTCTTCAAAAAGCAAATATACACCACCAGTGTTCACAGAGAACACACAGGAACACTGACACCTGGGCTTTCGTGCACATGCAAGTCTGTATGCACGCAGGTGCGCATGCGTACATACTCCCCTCTGTTTTCCATGCACACAGGCCTGTGCTTGCCTAGCTCAGCAGCACATGTTCCCCTCACTTCTCCCCTCCCCCACCACAGGGTTCTGAGATGCCTGCCTCACCCACTGAGTCCCCAGGAGAGCCCCAAGAGGTGGAGAAAGACTTCTGTTCTCAACAAGGATATCCCCAAGGTGCCAGGGACTGACTCTTCAATAAGATCCAAGAACCAGCCTCAGGGAGAAGTTACAGGCCCTTCCCAAACCGCCCTCTCTCATCCTATATGGCTGTGACATCAAATTTAGGCCTCTAACCCACCCCTCTGGGGTAGCACTAGATGGTCCTGGACGAAAAGGGACAGCAGATCAAAAAAAAAAGAGAGAGAGACAGTGGTCTGTTCCTCTCTGGGCAGCTATTCTCTCACCAAGAGAGGTTTCCCAGGCTCCGGGACCCCTTTCTCCCCTATGCACTACCATCCGGTGCTGCATGCTCCACCCCCATGCACACAGTCTGCACCCAAGCCTTCCCCTCCTCCCACCCCAGCTGCCACCTCCCTGCCCAGGCCTGTCCCTCTATGCTAACCACACCCTCTCCAGCTACCTGCCCTCTCTGGTTCTTCCCTTGGATTTCTCCTTTGCAGCTCTCCTCCTTCAGGGCAGCCTTTGGGGATCAGGCTCAGCCTGGCACTTTCTCCTACTTTGACCTCACTTTGAACCCTGACCTTGACTTCCATAATTCCAAGACACAAGGGCACAAGGAAAACTTCACTGGCAGTCAGACGTGGTGGCACACGCCTTTAATCCCAGCACCTGGGAGGCAGAGGTAGGAGGATTGCCATGAGTTTGAGGCCACCCTAAGATGACTTAGTGAATTCCAGGTCAGCCTAGGCTAGGGAAAGACCCTACCTCAAAAAAAACAGGAAAAAAAAAAACAAAAAACAAAAACACTTCACTGGCCACTGGCTCTCAGCATTCTCTGGACTACCATTCTTTCCCCTCTTCCTCTTTACTCCAGCTCCTTTAGTTGCCTCTCTCAGAACCTGGGAGAACCAAGTCCCAAGAGACTGAGTTGTATGGCTCTGTGCAAGAAGTACATTCATGGTGAGAGGAGGGCTTATTCATCCACTGCCTGGCCCCAGGACAGATTCATGGGGTGAAAATGAGGTAGGGGGGAGCCCAGATGAAATCCCAAAAAGGGGGCTTTGTGCTGTCTCATTCACCTGCAATGCTATTCAGTAAACCCTGTTGGACTACAGACATGCCAAGGGCAGGCCTCACCAAACGCCAGAGCAGACACACCGTCAGTAGTCCTATTAAATGCCTCTTGGCCCTTCACACTGACTCTTTGTTGCCCACACTGGATTCTGTATATGAACAGTCTCAGAGATATGCTGTGTCCACCAAGTACATATTGTCAGGGAGATACACACACCTCCAGACAAGCATACTCTGCAGTGCCAGCCCGGTCTTGTCACCCCTTTAAGTGCCCCTGCTAAGTCAGGCAAGGTCCCATCTCTTCTATGGATCTCTGAGTTTATGAAGCTACAAAGACTATGGCTTAGCTGGGCATGGCGGCACACACCCAGCACTTGGGAGGCAGAAGTAGGAGGATCGCCATGAGTTTGAGGCCAGCCTGGGACTACATAGTAAGTTCCAGGTCAGCCTGGGCTAGAGTGAGACCCTACCAGAATGTGTCATCTTCTTGTCTCTTTCTATCTTTCTCTGTTTCTTCCCTCCGGCTGAGGTTTTCTCCTCACCAGCTTACATGCCTTGGTCACCTTACCACACAGAACCCTATACCCTAGCCTCCAGACCCTAGCCCCTCGCCTGCTATGGCCTAGTCAGGAAGGGTAACAATGAAGTGAGTAAAGTGGAGTCCCAGAGGGAGGAGGGAAGGCCCAAGCCTTGCCTGCTGTCAGCATTCAAAGGCTTAACCCAAAGAGGGCAGGCCTAGTAGACAAGTAGGGATCTGCATAGCATGTGGGCACTATGCCAGACCCAGAGGGAGGGGAGGAGTCCAGAACCACATGGCTGGAAGAGAGGATGCTTGTGGAGTACTCCCTGTGCCTTTCTGGATTACTTATGGAACAAGAGCCACCTTCTTTGCCGCTGGGCTGTTTATGTCTTCACCCAAAACCAAGCAGGAGAGTCTCCTGGCCCCATATATCTCTGGGCACCTGGCACTAGGGTTCCTTCCCCTTTGCAGCGTCAGAACCATCTCTCCTCTTGATACACAGCCAGCTGACAGACCTCCTAGGCTCCCTTAGTTCTCAGTCTAGCTTCCCACATGTTCCAACTGCGTGTAGCTAGCAGCCATGGAGGGCACCAGATCCACCCTTGGCTGCTACAGAGGTATTTCCTTCTGCTAGTTGACTGACTCAGGAGGCACGTTTTAGACCTCCCAGTTTTAGGCCTGCTACTTCCCTATCTTACTTGAGCAGAAGTCTCGTTTGCAGACACTACCTTTCTTTCTTCTTCTTCCTTCTTTTCTTCCTTCCTTCCTTCCTCCTCTCTCCCTCCCTCCCTCTCTCTCTCTCCCTCTTTCTATCTTTCTTTCTTCCTGAGGCAAACCCAACAGACTAACCTTTTTTTTTTTTTTTCTTATGCAAGAGAGGGAGAGTGAGAGAGGTAGAGCAAGAGAGAGAAAATTGGAGCATCAGGGCCTCTGGCCACTGAAATCGAACTCCAGATGCATGTGCCACCTTGTGCGCATGTGCAACCTTGTGCACGTGCATCACCTTGTGCCTCTGGCTTACGTGGAATCTGGAGAATAGAACATGGGTCCTTAGGCTTCACAGACAAGCGCCTTAACCACTAAGACATCTCTCCAGCTGGACACTACCTTTCAAACACATCCAAACCCCCTCCTTCCACCATTACCTGTCTCCACTCCTCACCACCACCCCATTAAACCAAAACCCTACCCAATTTCCTAACTGGAGTCCCAACTGTCTGCATCCTGTCCCTTCCAAATGCCCTCCAGTTTCCATCTCCCTTTGTTCCCCAAGATCCCTGAGACTCACACAGAGATGCCATCTCCTTGGGGAGGTCAGGCTGGCCCAGGCCCCGGAAGCTAGGGCTCAGCATCTCGAATGGTGGTGACCCCCTGAGTGCCCCTGGGAAGGCAAAGGGGAAGCCTGCCCCTGGGTAGCCAGATCCAGGCCCCAAGGCACCAGCTGCAAAGAGTCGCTCCTTATTGGTGGCCATGGTAGCTGCGGTGTAGGAGTCCCCTGGGATCTGCAGTGGGCACGGGTGATCTTCAGCCACAGCCCCTGCCCATGCCCACTGCCCTGGCCTGGGAGGCTCCGTGCCCACCCTGCCTGGCCTTCCCACTGGGTCTCCAAGAGTCCTAGGGAAAAGGAAAAGAAAAGAAGAGATGAGATAATGATCACTGTGAAGTTTCAAGGCCAAAGCTCTCCTTCTGCCATGTCTGTATTGCCTTGGCTTGGGCCCTTGCAGTGTGGGAGAGAGGGCAGGGAAGGGAGTTAGTTATACAGGTTCTGAGAAACTCTACAGCTGTCTCCAAGGTTCCAAGGTGAATGGTAATCTGAAGACGTGGTAGAGGGGTCTCCTGAATTGAGCTCTATAACTGGGTTGGACACTTGACTTAACCTTCGCATCAATCCTGTGAAGTAGGAATTATCATTCCCATTTTGCAGAAGAGGAAACTGAGATTCAGTGACTGGCTTCAGGTAATAGGGCTATACGTGGTAGAGCCAAGATTCAAACTCTCAGGCTTGCCTAGTATGTACAAAGCCCTGGATTCAATCTTTATCACCAGAAAAAGTTAAAAATTGAAACTTGCCGAGCATGGTGGCACATGTCTTTAATCCAAGCACTCAGGAGACAGAGGTAGGAGGATCACTGTGAGTTTGAGGCCAGCATGGAACTACAGAGTGAGTTCCAGGTTGGCCTGGGCTAAAGTGAGACACTACTCAGGGCAGGGGGTGGGGAACTGAAATGCTATCATCTTGGAGGCAGCAAACACATCTCTGTTGTAAGCCCATTACTTTAGAGGTATAGGGGTACTATACCTCTAAGGAAAAGAATACAGTACAAGGGGTTAGGTACATAAATTCCGGTGCCCAGCTTCCTGAATTGATCTCCCCATCATTTGCTAGCTGTTGGGACTTTAGGGCATTACCTAATCTCCTTGTGCCTCAGTTTCCTCATCTACTACTTGGAAAAAAAAATAGGGCCCGTCTCATAAGATTGTTGTGAGGAGTCAGTAATTTGACATATATCCAGTGTATTCCTCTTTGTACCTCTCTTCCTCCATACTTCTTTTAATTATCACTTCCTGAGCTGGAGAGTTGGCTCAGCAGTTAAGGCACTTGCCTGCAAAGCTTAACAACCCAGGTTCGATTCTCCAGTACCCACGTAAAGCCAGATGCACGAAGTGACACATGCATCTGGAGTTGGTTTGCAGTGGCTGGAGGCCTTGGTGCACCCATTCTCTCTCTTTCTCTCTGTCTGCCAGGTGTGGTGACACACGCCTTTAATCCCAGCACTCAGGAGGCAGGAGGATCACGGTGAGTTCTTCCGCTGTCACCAATCATAGCACATTCCCTACCCTGTCTACCATCCTCTTCTTCAAATCAAAGGTGCTGATGGAACCCCACTAGGCAACAACTGTTTATGACGCCCTCCTGACCCTCGGTTTACTTTGAGTCATTTCTTTTTTATCTCTGAGTTTCTTGCTTTTGGAAAACTCTCCCTACATCCTCTCCTCCCTCAAATGCAGTTTTCCCCTGAGATTTTCAAGCTGAATCGGGGAAGGAGAGGGAAAGCAGGAAGGGAGAGGAAATGAGAATCCCAGAGATAGCTGGTGGTTACTCTCCCAATGGTGTGGCCAGGAAAGGTTGGCTCTCCTAGGAACCCCAGAACCACATACTTCTCTAAGGGTTAATAGGCTTGGCAGATACTTCCACTAGCCAGAACCCTAACAGACTGAATGGAAAGGGCAGAGGACCACTAGAGAATGAAACACTGCTGAGCAGCAACATCTCTTTCCATTTAGTATTCGGTCTAGGGTCAGTGTCTGTCTTTCCTTGTATCTCTGCTTTTTTCCTTCTTTCCTTCTCTATTTTTCACGCTCCTGAAAGTAAATTATCTTAGAAGTTACAAGAACTCAGACACCAACGCCATCACCCGTCACTCAAGAAGCCTCTGCTCCCCACCCACAGGCCCAGGGCCCCTCTTTACCCCAGTGCCTCCCCACATCCTCAAGTGTGAGCTCCAAGCCTCCAGGGTTTCTCTTTTTCTGTCCTATAGTCCATGAGGTCCTCATCCCAAGTTAAACCCAGGTGGAACCAGGAGTCCAGGGCCCCTGAGGCCCCTGGGCCATAGCTCAACAGGCTGGGCCACATTCCAGGTGGATTAACCCTTCCAATGCCAAGGGTGACTAGCTAGTAGAGCGCATTACCCACTCCCCCCCCCACACACACACCCAGCCTTTCCCAGATTCTGTTTAGACTGAGAAGGAAGGATCCAGCCTCTTTGTCATGGTATCTCATGTACAGGTGAGAAACAGACCTCAACTGTAGGGGCAGGACTTTAGCAGGAGATTCCAGAAAGAGATGTTCAGACCCTTGCTCCTCACCAAGGAAAGAAGACAATCTGAGCTAGAGAGATGGCTTAGCAGTTAAAGCACTTGCCTGCAAAGCCAAAGGACCCAGGTTCGATTCCCCAGTACCCATGTAAGCCAGATGCACAAGGTGGCACAAGGATCTGGAGTTTATTTGCAGTGGCTGGAGTGCCCATTCTCTCCAGCTCTCCCTACCTCTCTCTCTCTCTCTCTCTCAAATAAATAAATAAATAATAAAGGGTTGGAGAGATGATTCAGTGGTTAAGACAACTGCTTGCAAAACCTGACAACCTGGGTTCAATTCCCCAGTACCCATGTAAAGCCAGATGCACAAAAGGACACATGCATCCATTTGCAGTGGCTAGAGACACTGGTGCACCCATTCTCTCTCTGTGTTTCTCTTCTATCTCTCTCTGCTTGCAAATGAATAAATAAAAATATTTTAATACAAATAAAATATTGTTTCTCGAGGCAGGGTCTCGTTCTAGCCCAGGCTGATCTGGAATTCACTGTGTAATCCCGGGTGGCCTCGAACTCACAGAGATCCTCCTACCTCTGCCTCCCAAGTGCTGGGACTAAAGGCATGTGCCACCATGCCTGGCTTAAAAAATATTTTTTAAAAAGACAGAGGACAATCCAGTTCTCCATGGCCTTCCTCCTCAACTGCCTGGGAGAAGGGACCCAGGAGTGGAGATGAAGGTCACCGAGGTCCCTCCCCTTCCTAAGCTTGAGTCTCTCTATCTTTTGGCTGGGAAAGGAAGGGAGAGTTTCCAATCCATAGTTGAAGATGACAGCAAGGAATTGAAGACAGTGTAGAGTAAAAGGAAATCCTAAATGAAGAGTTCCCAACTGTCTTGGTTCATTGGGGACCCATGGAAGGGAGAAAACATGTCTCTCCTTCTAAGATGCCAACTCAGATGGTGAGGCCCCGGGGGGGGGGGGGCAACTAACTGGGGCAAAGGGGCTCTTACAAAGCAGCTTCTCTTAAGAGCTGAGGTGGAGTTGAGGGGAGGGCATGGATAAAGGGGGCTGCCGGATGAAGGGGGGTGTCTCCCTGCTGCCCTGCCCGCTCCAGACCCTGGAACAAAGCTGCTCTTGTGGGCTTCTCCCCACCCGCTGCCCCCCTCCCCTCTGTATAAACACGACCACCTTTTTCCATGACCCCATCTCCAGCATGGGCGGAGAACCCAGGCATCCTCTGCTCTAGCCTGGGCCCCCAGCCTGCTCCAGTAGCAAGCCTGGCTTCACTGGTCCTACACCACTCTTAGGGGAGTCCATACTCTTAATTCTCTACCTTTCATCCCCAGGTGCCCTCCCTCCACCCTACTGGCCCCAGGGAGGGGCAGTGCCCAGGAGGCAGGCAGGCAATGCCAGTGGAATGTGTGTGGGCATCGGAGGGCACGGGCAGGGTGGGGCAGAGGGGGGAACTGGAGGTGCCAGTTAGGTGGCTTTCTGAGCCAGGGGTGGGGGTGTGCCAGGGTTGGGGGGGGCGTGTCTTGTACTGCCTACCAGGCTCTGAGCTGCTGCTGCTGGTGTGTGTGTGTGTGTGTGTGTGTGTGTGTGTGTGTGTTGGGGATACCCAAGCTCCTGCCTTCAATCACCCCCCTCAATCCCCTCCCAGTCTACTCTCTACTTGCCTTGAGGATATGGACACCAGCTATGGTCCTCAACCCAACCCCAACTCAGAATCTGAGAAGTGACCTTAAGGACCAAAGTCTCTGATCTGAAGACTACAGTTGTAGTTGCCCAGGACAGGAGCCCTATTTTTTTTTTTTTTTTTTTTTTTGCCATACAGAACCCTCCTCAGGGCTCCCTGCCTATGCCCACCCTGTGACCACCAACCATGCAAATTCTTACCCTCTGGCCTCGGCAGAAATTCCCTCCTACATACTGGGTCAGGCTGTGCCGAGGGGCCCTGGTAGTAACCGCTTGAAGACAAGAGACGCTGCGTCGTCAGGAGCAGTCCAGGGCTAGGATTCCTGGGTCTGCTCTTCCTTTGTTCCACTAAGGTCTCCTTCAAGACAACTCTAGATTCACAAGTTCACAAGTGTGGTTGGGGATAGGTCAGAGGGAATCCTCCCCGGCAGTTCAATGAAACTCCACAGACCCCTCTTCCAGCCAATAGTCTCTCCCGGGACCACACTGCCAGGACTACTTGCTAGACCCTCTGCCAAGCTATGCGTTCCAGCGGCCAAGGAGGGAACTAGGACCAGCTTGGACTATCAGATCCACCCTGCCATCCCCTCTGGGAAGAGTGCTGCCCTCTCCCACGGGAGGGAACCCCATCTTCCCTGACATTCCAAGCACAAAAAAAAGGGGAAAGATAGATTGATTCCCCCCCACGCCCCCGCCCCAAGACTCTTTCCCAAATGCTCTGCCCACTTCTCAACAAAATCAAGGATAGATAATCCTGCCCATCTCCAGACTATCTAAAATCTTCCCATTCCTCCCCAAGTCAGGGCTTAACCCCCAAATTGGGGCAGGAAGCACCCCCGCAAACCCGACCGACAGCCTGACTGTCCCCGGGAGGGAAGGACCCGCACGGATGCTCCCGCCCCCGGCCCACCTCGGCGGAGGACCCAGGCGTCCGCGGCCGCAGGACGGGAGGGCGGGCGGGCGGGCGGGCAAGCCGGCGTCCCCGCCTGACTCACCTGGAGGGGAGGGCGGGGGAAGGGAGGCTGCGGAGCCCCGAGGTCCCGGCGGCGTCGGGCGGTCTCGGGGATGCAACGCCGTAGTGTCAGGGGCTCGCGGTAATGGGGGGCTTCGAGAGACGGGGGGGGGGCGCACGGCTCTAGGCTGGGACTGTCCCGGGGCCTCTCGGAGCCCGCCCGCCCACGTGACCGCCCCAAAATATCCGACACATTTTCTCCCAAACCGCACACTGACTCTGCAGGCGGGGACACGGAAAATATTTTCTTTCTTTTTCTCCCTCCCTACCACCCCCCCACTCCCTCCCTGCCCGGCTCCCTCCTCCCCCTCCCGCCCTCGCTCCTCCCTCCCCTGCCGCCTGCCCCTGCCCGGCTCCCTCCTCGGTGCCCTGGGGCTGGGGGGGGGGGAGATTGGGCGGGGACGGCCCAGGACTAGGTCTCTGCCCCTCCCATTTGCTGGGTTTCCGTGGCTCCTTCCCCGGGGGAGGCCGGGCAGGGCTGGCAGAGGATCGAGGTCCGTGTCCTGGGCCCCGTGATGCCAACCGTTTCTCTCTGGCGCTCTCTCCCCCACCCCTTCCTGCCATTTGGGGAGACTAAGTTGTCCCTAGCCAGGCTGTATTCTTCCAGGCCAGTCTGGGTGCCTCCCAGGGTAGGCAAACGGGGGCTGTGTCCACGTCTTCTGAAGGGTGGAGTTGATGGGGTAGGGATATGCCAGAGCAGAAGCCGCTGTCCTCCGCGTTTGCTTAACCTCCACCTGCAGTCTCCCTTCCTCTTGCCTCCCCCAAGCCCTGCAGCCCCAGGAGTAAACTGATTGAACGAGTGGGGGGTCATGGGGGTGCCACAAGCTGGGTTTCACAGACCTCTCTCCCTCGAATGCCCGCTTGAAGGCTCCAGGAGTTAGGGCGCATGGGTCCCTGGCTGCCAATACTGTCCCCACCTTTAAGCTTGGATTTGGAGGGGGCCGGCGAGGCGGAGGACTGGAGGCACTGTGGCTGGGAGTGGGAGGAGCCTTGTGTGCTGGGTGTGAGGGAGAAAGCCCCAGCTAGGGTGTGTGTCTGGCTCAGCCAGCGAGGCCTGCCTGGCTGCCTGGTAGATGCGCCACGAATGTTGTTGACTGCAGGGTCTCTGGGAGCCCCGAGGTCAATGTCAATGTCTTTGTCTGGTGGGGACGTCCTCTCTGGTTTCACGGGCCAAGCGCAGACACACTCTCAGCCCTCGAAGTCTCACTCCATTCTGCTGAGCACAGAGCCAAAAAAAAAAAAAAAAGTCCAAGGTCTGTGCACAGCCTAAACATTCCCACAGGTCCTGGGGTTGGGAGTAAGAAGAGGAGCAATGCTCGCTAACCCAAAGGACCGTCCCCAGCGACACTCCCAGGGTAGCCCGCACCTGGGGAATGGGCTCTTGGGTCATGTCACATTTTCCATCCTGGAATGACTCTACTCTGGCCTTGCTGCCACCCGGGGGGGAGGGGGGGGGACAGGTGACCTCCTCTTGGGAAAGGCCTCTTTTTGTAGCCAGTGTGAGGTGAGGGAGGGCGGAGAAGAGGAAGCACGGTGTGGCTATCCCAGGAGATCGGAGACGTCAATGGGGGTGCAGACAAGACCTCCCTTTCACTCTGCGGAGAGCTGGGGAATTAGGTACTCCAGGGTCTCGTCCCCAGGTGGCCTGGCTGCTGTTGGCTTTGCTAGTTACCCTGGGAGCAGCTCTCAGCAATGTGGGAGGGGCGGCGGGTGTCAGGGAGTCAGACCCTGGCGTCCAGACTGGGGTGGGATGGCGAGCTGCCTGTGTGGCAGGGATCCTGCCAGGAGGCTACAAAGTTAACCCCTCCTGCCCTGCCCTGGTGGTGGCTGGCGGAAAGAGGGGCGGGCCCAGCTGCGGTTTGGGAATGTGGCCCTAATTCCCCCCCCTCCCCCTCCCAGCACATCTGTACTTGGTTTACAGTGAATGAGTCTCCTGTCCTCATGAACCAGGCACTGGCACCCCTCCCTCTCTGGCTGGGCATTGGGACACAGACCCAGGCATCCACTGGCTCAGCACTCCCCACTGAGTATCCCTTCTCTCACTTCTTCCTTTTGCTTTCTCAGGGGAGCTGGAGGGCTAGGCCCAGAGACCAAGAACTCGCGGGGGTGGGGGGGGGGATTGTCTAAGACTACATGTGGTACCAGAGGGGGACAGTGAAGTTAAAACAGGGTTCCAAACACTCGGGATAGCCTGCAAGGGGGCAGTGAGTCTAAAATGCCATTGTCTCTGCCTTCACCCTTTCATATTGATTTTCTGTCTGCTGCCGTCTTTGTCTCTGGTGGGCATTATTTGTCCATCCATCTGTGTCCTGGCTACTTTAACTTGTGCCCAATTTACCACAACAGCCTCGGGAGTGTGATGCCCAGGCAGACCCTGTCCCTCACCAGCCCCTCCACTCAGAGTTGCTGCTTTCCCTCCCTAGGACCCAACTGCTGGAGAGTCTAGGCTCTGCAGTGCTTTGGCAGTCAGACCAAAGAGCCACACTGGCAGGATCTGCAGGTACAGGCTTGTAATTCCAGCTACTTGGGAGACTGAGGCAGGAGAATCAAAAGTTTAATAGAGCCAGGCGTGGTGGAGCACTCTTTTAATCCCAGCACTCGGGAGGCAGAGGTAGGAGGATGGCTGTGAGTTCGAGGCCACCCTGAGAATACAAAGTGAATTCCAGGTCAGCCTGGGCCAGAGCGAGACCCTACCTTGGAAAAAAAAAAAAAAAAAAGTTCAATACAGGCCAGAGAGATGGCTTAGCGGTTAAGGCACTTGCCTTCAAAGCCTAAGGATACATGTTCGATCTCTCTCCAGATCCCACATAAGCCAGACATACAAAGGTGAGGCAAAGCCGGGCGTGGTGGCGCACGCCTTTAATCCCAGCACTCGGGAGGCAGAGGTAGGAGGATCGCCGTGAGTTCGAGGCCACTCTGAGACTCCACAGTGAATTCCAGATCAGCCTGGGCTAGAGTGAGACCCTACCTCGTAAAACCAAAAAAAAAAAAAAAAAAAGGTGAGGCAAGCGCAAGGTCACATATGCCCACTAGGTGATGCAAGCATCTGGAGTTTGACTGCAGTGGCTGAGGTCCTGGCACACCAATTCTCCCTCTCTAAAAATTAAAAAAAATAAAGTTTGAAATAATTAAGTTCAATAAGGAAAAAGAGGGCTGGGTAGAGTGTTTTCTAGTAAATACAAGTTCCCAATGCAATCCCCAATACTGTAAAGCAAATGGAACCAGCAGATGGGGAGCAGGGAAGAGGGGTTCAGATACTCCCCTTGCCCCACCTCCCATCTTGAAGCTTTCTGTCCAGGGATATGGAGCAGTGGGCTTCCCTCCCTGCCAGCTCCTGAAGGGAACCCCCTGTTTCTCTTTCACTGGGGTCATGCCTATTTCTAGGCTTTTTGCTCCATGGTGGCTATTACACTGGTTTACCCTGGACCCTTGTGGAAATGATATCTTGGGGCCTATAGGACCAAGCTTCCCTTTGCAACTCTTGTCAAGAGAAGAGAGGAAGAGAGATTATAAGGAGAGGAAAAGGATGCAGGAAATCTCTTCAACCTGCCCTGACTTTGCCCTGTCGCCCCCCGCCCCCCGCCATCTTTCACCCATGCCCCTCCCCATCAGCATGACCCTGAGTAGGTCATTTGCCCATGCTCAGTCTGCTCCTGCGGGGCTGCTCTAGTTCATGCTCAGGGGCGGCTGGCAGATGTCTGTGGGGGCTGGGGAGAGCGGTGATATAATCCCCAAGGACATCATTAAGACACACAAGTGCTGTGGGGGTTTGGAGACCAGGGCACCCAGGGAGAGTATGATGAAAACATGTTTTGTACAACACGTGATCTCTCCTCATCCCTCCTCCCCTCCTTGCCTACCCCTTTTCCCCAGGTGTGCTCTGTGCCAAGCCTGGTACCAGCCCTGCCCCTGGTGCTTGCTCGATTTCATCCCTGTACCAGATCTATTCTGCTACTTGTCAGTTTGCTCCATGATGAGTGTGTGTAGAAGGTGCTGACCAGCCCTGGGGATGCCCAGATGCCCACGTACGGTAAGGCCTTTGGTTTGAAGCACAGGATTTAAGACTAGTTTATGCTGCTCTAAAGATTCCTCCCAGGCACATGCATCACTCATTAGTTCAGCAGACTTGTATTAAACATCCACTGTGTGCCAAGCACTATGTTAAGGCTTGGGATACCTAGGTATGATCCTTGCCCTTGTAGGCTCACAGTCTGATGGAGGAGTCAGGTGTTAACCAAACAAAATTGCAACTAGGGCAACCAGAGAGGCATGAGGTATACTATGAGAAGGGAGTGTTTTTTTTTTTTTTTTTTTTTTTGTTTGTTTGTTTGTTTGTTTGTTTTTTAACCTAGCCAGGGAAATCAGGAGAGCTTTCAGGGAAGAAGTGAGGAGAGTGGGGAAAAAAAAACTGTATGTGCAGGGGCTGGAGAGAATGCTTAGCAGTTAAGGTGTTGCCTGAAAAACCCAGTGACCTGGGTTCAATTCCCCAGTACCCACTTAAAAGCAGATGCACAAAGTGGCCCATGTATCTGGAGTTCATTTGCAATGGGGTCCTGGTGCACCTATTCTCCCCCTGCCCCTCCCCAAATAAGTTCATTAATTAGTTTTGTTTGTTTGTTTGTTTGAGTTTTTCCGGGTAGAGTTTCATTCCAGTCCAGGCTGACCTAGAATTCACTTTGTAGTCTCAGGGTGACCTTGAAATCACAGTGATCCTCCTACCTCTGCCTCCTGAGTGCTGGGATTAAAGGCATGCACCATCATACCCGGCTAATTAGATTTTTTTTTTTTTTTTCGAGGTAGGTTCTCACTCTAGCCCAGGCTGACCTGGAATTCACTATGTCATCTCAGGGTGGCCTTGAACTCATAGTGATCCTCCTACCTCTGCCTCCCAAGTGCTGGCATTGAAGGTGTGTGCCACCAGGCCCGGCTAATTAGTTTTTTGTTTTTTTTTTTTAAGAGTATGTGCAGGGCTGGAGAGATGTCTTAGCAGTTAAGGTGCTTGCCTGCAAAGCTTAAAGACCCAGGTTCAATTCTCCAGGCCCCACATAAGATGCACATGGTGGCACATGCATCTGGAGTTCGTTTGCAGTGGCTAGAGGCCCTTGCGTGCCCATTCTCCCACTCTCTCTCCCTCTCTCTGTCTCTAATAAATAAAAATAAAATAAAAAGGAGTATGTGCAAAGGCCTTAAGATTGAGGTCCTAGTTCTCAAGCACTCTCTAAGCCACTCTACTCTCTCAGAAGGAAGAGGGGCCCCCATTCTTGTGCCCCACCTTTATCCATTATGTCACAAGGGAGGGATAGTAAGCACCTTCTTATGGCCTAGGCAGCCCCTGGGACACATGGTAATTCTGCCCTGGAATGACTCTATTCATTCTTTCCCCTTCTGTTCCAAAGAGGGGGAACTGAAACGTAAGAAGAGGGAAGAGGACTTATGAGCTTAGGCCTAAGATTGCCCTGCAAAAATCAAGGCTGTAAATTGGCAAATTCTCCAGTGCGAAGATTCCTGTGTGGGTCAGACCGGAGCCTCATCAGGGAGAAAGCCTTCTCCTCCCTTCACCCTCCACTTTCCTACGGATCCAGCCCTGACCTGTCCCACTCCCTGGAGCTAGCATGTCTGCCTCCAGTTGCTGCAATGTGTGTGAAGTGAGGACTCCAGGTGTCTGCCAACCAGCCAGCATGTGGGCGGGTGCAGCTGTCTGTTTTGCACAGAACCTGCATGAGGGGCTTAGTGTGGGGAGACTCCCTTGCCTCTTCCAGCTCTGCCTGCCCAGCCACCCAAGTTCTGGGTTCTTTCTTCTTCTCCTTCTTCTCTTTGAGTTCAGTGTCGGGGCTGGAACTTCCAGCCTTGTACATACTAGGCAAATGCTCCTACGAGCTATATCCCCAGTCCCCTGAGTTCTCACTTTCTGAAGAAATGAATTCAGGGACTTTGGAGCATAAGACTCTGTGGCTCTGCCTCCTCTGAAGGTGGCAGAGGTCATGGGACCAATGGGGTTAAGTTCCAACCCTGCTCTGACCCACTTTCCTACCTGTGCCCACATCCCCTGGGGCCAGGCTGTTGGGTGGGGCCAGGCTGGCACCCCCGCACCCGCACGTGGGACTTCCCCTGAATGGAAACTCCCAGGATCCAGGCGTCCTGCCTGCCCTGCCAACTCCCACCAACAGCCTGGGTTCAGCTCACCTTCAGTCAGCTTTCTGCCAAAGTACATCTCAGTACCAGCGATAAGAGACCCCAAGGATGTGCACCCATCTTTTGGGATCCTCTTTAATGTCTGGCTGCCCTCATTTGATGGACTCCTTTGAAGAAAAGATGTGGAACTAGAAGGGGACTTTGGGGAAGCTATTCTTTGCAGAGCACTGACTATGTACTTTATTTTATTTATTTTTTGAGAGAGAGAGAGAGAGCGAGAGAGAGAGTATGGCATGCCAGGGCCTCCAGCCACTGCAAAAGAACTTCAGATGCATGTGCCCCCTTATGCATCTGACTTAAGTGGGTCCTGGAGAATGGAACCCAGATCCTTTGGCTTTGCAGGCAAACACCACTAAGCCATCTCTCCAGCCCCTGTTGTTTTTTTAAGGTGGAGTCAGGAGGATCAAGAATTCAAGTCATAATGGAACACTCAGGAGCTGTAGGTTGTTGCTAGAAAATTTTCAGTGCCAGGGATGGGATACGTTCCAGTGAGTTGTTGGCCAGAGAGGTCCCTGATGCCACCAAAACATTACAGGGCATTGTCAAGGCCCTTGGTTTCCCACCAGAAATAGATGGTAAGACCCTATTGCTGAACACTCCACATACTTGGGCTATAGGGTCACTGAGAAATCCTGCTGGAACTAAGCTGAAAACCTCCTCCATATTGACCAGCTGACAGAAAGCTGGAAGAAGCCATTGTGCATGCAGTTCAAAGGGAGAGAGAGAAATCACCAGTGAAGATACTCAACAGTGGACACTGCAAGCCTTATAATTGGCCAGCCAGGCCAAATGAGCCCATGGGTGCAATAGTGTCACATCTGTCATGGTGGAAACCAATTGCCCTCGAATTGGACTGGAGGCCCGCTCCATGGGAGGGAATACATCCCTGATACTGAAAACTTAAAACAGGAGTAGTCATGAGCCCTAGGGGTGTAATGTCCACTGGTGTCTGGCTAAATGTATATACTATGCTTATCAAACTGCCCAGTAAGCACTTCTCCTAATGTTCATACCTTTATATTAATGCTACTCTCACTTTTGGTAGAGAATCTTCTCTTTTCAGATGGCAGTGACCTTGGGATGACTCAGAAGGCATCATGGTGCTGGGAAGAAGTGACAGGAGTGCTCAGTACTGCAATATCTCTGTCACACCTTCTAAGGCTCAGGGTCTAATGCGGAAGAGGTGGCGGAAAGAATGTAAGAGCCAAAGGAAGGGCAGGACTCCTTACAACATGCTCCCCTCAGACACAAAATGGCCTGGATATCCATGACCTCACAGTGCCTGACACTACCTACACAAGACCATCATAAGAGGAGGAAAAGATCATGACATCAAAATAAAAGAGAGACTGATTGAGAGGGGGAGGGGATATAATGGAGAATGGAATTTCAAAGGGGAAAGTGGGGGGATTCAAGTCATCTTCAACTACATATGGAGTTAGAAGCCAGGCTGAGATACATGCAAGTGCCTCCCAACTGCTGGGATTAAAGGAATGCACTACCACGCCTGGCACTTTTCTTCCCTTCTTTTTTTTTGGTGGGGGGTAGGGTTTATTTTAGTTTACAGGCTCAAGGGGAAGCTCCACGATGGCAGGGGAAAATGATGACATGAGCAGAAGATGGACATCACCCCCTGGCCAACATAAGGTGGACAATAACAAGAGGAGAGTGTGCCAAACAATGGCATTGGGGAAATTAGCTATAACACCCATAAGCCCACCCCCAACAATACACTCCCTCCAGGAGGCGTTAATTCCTAAATCTCCATCAGCTGGGAACCTAGCATTCAGAACACCTAAGTTTATGGGGGACATCTGAATCAAGCCACCACACCCACCAATGCCCACTCCTCCACACCGTGTCCAAAATACACAAGAGCATGCCCATGCCCATCAAATGACCACGTGGGCATAGTGAGCAGAGTCCACCAAGGACAAGTGTCCCATCCAGGAGGAAGGAAGCCCAAAGCAATAGGAAGTGATCTAGGGGTTCTGCAGGACGCAGCAGACACCAGTCCCCATAGATAGACTCGGGTCCTGGGCCCACTAGTCTTGGTGTTCAAGACCATGTGTTCCTTGTAAATCAATATCCTCCAAAGAACGTGGGTTCCTAGAAGGTGTCCTGGGGTGAGAAGGCCTTTGTGAAGTCAGTGTCCAGGGGCACGTCCAAGACATCCATGAGGTCAGCCCAGAGCTGCTCGGTGGCTGCTCGGTTTTCTGCGGCCGGGCTGTACGTGCATCTGCTGCAGCAGCTGGGCCTGGCCCTTCCGCTTGGCATGTTGGGAGGACTGCACATAGGCATGAGCTCGTGTCCAGGGATGCATCTGCATCCGGGGTGGCATCTGGAGCTGGGGAAGGACTTGTGCCTGGGGCTTCAGCTGCTCGGGAGGGTCTTGCAGCTGGGACTGCGCCTGCAACATTTGCTGGTGGAACTGGGCCATCCTTTGCTATCCCGGGCACATGCTCGTCCAAGGCACTCTGCTGGTCACTAAATCTGTGTCCATTGGAGTCCCTATCCACGCAGCTGGAGCTGTGAGGCAGTGTTGGAAGATATCCGGGAAGGAAGATCTCCGGGGAGCTCCGTTACGAGACAGAGCTGACACCAGAGGGACCGGGCCACCCTGCATCTGCACTGGCAAGGACGGAGGCTGGGGCATTGCTTCCAGGGCAGGAGGGCTCAGCGCTGGCTCCAGGCTTGGCAAGAGCAGCACAGGCTCCTTGGCGACTCACGAGGGTGAGGGGGGGGGGGTGATGTCTTCTGAATAGTCCTGGAAATGCAGCGTGGTGGCACACGCCTTTAGTCCCAGCACTCGAGAGGCAGAGGTAGGAGGATTGCCGTGAGTTCGAGGCCACCCTGAGACTACATTATGAATTCCAGGTCATCCAGGTCAGCTCTGAGCTAGAGAGAAACCCTACCTGGGGGGGGGGGGGCTGCGGGGGGGGGGGATATATCAAAGGAAGGGGCCTTGTGCTCCTGCCTAAACCCTAGATGTGGGGCTGGAGAGATGGCTTAGCAGTTAAGCGCTTGCCTGTGAAGCCTAAGGACCCCAGTTCGAGGCTCGACTCCCCAGGACCCACGTTAGCCAGATGCACAAGGGGGCGCACGCGTCTGGAGTTCGTTTGCAGTGGCTGGAGGCCCTGGCGCGCCCATTCTCTCTCCTTCTCTCTATCTGCCTCTTTCTCTCTCTGTCTGTCACTCTCAAATAAATAAATAAAAATAACAACAAAAAAAATTAAAAAAAAAAAAAAACCTAGATGTGAAACTGCCTCATGTCAGCCTCTGCTCTGAGCCAGGCGTGGTGGCGCACACCTTTAATCCCAGCAATTGGAAGGCAAAGATAGGAGGATCGCCGTGAGTTCAAGGCCACCCTGAAACTACATAGTGAATTCCAAGTCAGCCTGAGCTAGAGTGAGATCCTACCTCGGAAAAAAAAAAAAAAAAAAAGAATTCAGTGACTCTGGAAGCCAAGGGCAGAGGTGTAAGGGAAGCAGGAACCTCTGGTTCCCATCGACTAAGTAGGTAGTCAGTCTCTGTATCCATAAGGCAGTCTCAATGTCCTGGGACATGAGACTGTGGGAGATTTTTCTGGGCCCATAGTGTGGAGGGTATATGGTCCACACCAGAATAACCATTCACTGATCCTGCGCCCGTTTGACTCTTTTACATTTGTTTATTTTTATTTATTTGAGAGCGGCAGACAGAGAAAGACGCAGAAAGAGAGAGAGAGAGAGAGAGAGAGAGAGAGTGAGAGAATGGGTACGCCAGGGCCTCCAGTCACTGCAAATGAACTCCAGACATGTGCGCCCCTTGTGCATCTGGCTAACGCGGGTTCTGGGGAATGGAGCCTCGAACCGGGGTCCTTAGGCTTCACAGGCAAGCGCTTAACCGCTAAGCCATCTCTCCAGCCCACATTTGACTCTTTTAAAAGCTTATTTATTTGAGACAGAGTGGAGAGAATGGGTCCGGCAGGGATGTAACCAACCCCAGAACATGCCCACTCTGTTCACGAGGCTTCGTGGGGCACTGGGTGCTAGACCTAGGCAGGCAGCCAGGCTTTCCAGCTGAGCCATCTCCCCAGGCCCCTGTACCCATTTGAACCTCCCGACTAGTGCCCGGCATCACCGCAGCTCTGGAAACGTCCCTGGCAGTATTGCCCTCACCACGTCGATGGTGGGAAGAGTGACTATTGAGTTTGGGGAGAGAGGGGAAAGCGGTCAGACCTTGATCTGGAGCTGGCTCACGTCGAACCGTTTTGCCAAAGCCACGCAGTCGTCATGGAACGGGTACCGGTTCTCTTCCAACACTGCTTCCAGCAGCTTCTTTTGCCGCTCGGTGTACACGGTGCTCTGGTTCTGCTTTTGGGAGATGTGCAGACTTTGGGGATCTTGGCAGGGATGGGGGGTTCCTGGGGCCTACGAGACTTGGAGGAGCTTGGAAGCTTGGAAACCTAAGTAAACCGAGGGATCATTGGCGGCAGCAAAAAACCTAATACCTGGAGAAACTGTGGCCCCTGAGAGAGCAGGATGCCTTGTTAGACCCTGGGCCATGTGGGGTCCTGCTGCGCCTGGATGCATTTGATCCTTAAGGAACATTGGGGGGCATTTGGAAACATTCCAGGTCCAGGAGGCATTTGGGGACCTGGTGGAACTGGAAGTCCTGGGGGCAGGGGCCTTACCATACCTGGATACATGGCAGGGGCTGGGGAACTGTTAGAAACGGGTGACCTAGGGGGTATAGTTAGGGGATGTGGGTTAAAGACGGGAGATTGTTGCATTGCAGACTCTGGACAAGGACCAGAACCCTCTGGAGAGCCAGCTGGCAGCTCCAAAGTTTCAGCCACAGGATGGATCTCAACGATTCACCCTTCCCACAGGTTCCTCAGGACCCAACTCAACAGGGAAATTATGTGCAGTTTTTTGTTTTATTTTGTTTTGTTTTTCCAGGTAGGGTCTCACTCTAACTCAGGCTGAACTGGAATTCACAATGTAGTCTCAGAGTGGCCTCCAACTCATGGTGATCCTCCTACCTCTGCCTCCTGAGTACTGGGATTAAAGGCCTGTGCCACCACGCCCAGCTTTTTACTTTTTGAGAGAGAGAGGGAGAGAGAGAGAGGAGAGGGGAGAGGAAGAGGAGAGAAAATTGGCATGCCAGGGCCTCAGACACTGTATCCGCACTCTAGAAGCTTGTGCCACCTAGTGGGCATGTGCAACCTTATGCTTGCCTCACCTTTGTGTGTCTGGCTAATGTAGGATCTGGAGAATAGAACATGGGTCCTTAGGCTTCACAGACAAGCGCCTTAACTGCTAAGCCATCTCTCCAGCCCCCTTGTCTGTTTTTTTTTTTTTTTTTTTTAACTATTTTAAAATATTTTTCTTTTTCTTTCCTTCTTTTCCTCCCTGAAGTAGGTTCTTGCACTAGCCCAGGCTGACCTGGCATTCACTATGTAGTCTCAGGGTGGCCTCGAACTCAAGATGACCCTCCTACCTCTGCCTCACGAGTGCTGGGATTAAAGGCGTGTGCCACCATGCCCCTTTCTTTTTCAGTTGATTGAGATGGGGACGGGATATGATGGAGAATGGAATTTCAAAGGGGAAAGTGGGGGGAGGGAGGGTATTACCATGGGATATTTTTTATAATCATGGAATGTTAATAAAAATTGAGAAAAAAAAAAAGAACATTTATAACCGCATTCTTTTTTTTTTCTCAATCAGTCTCTCTTTTATTTTGATGTCATGATCTTCTCCTCCTCTTATGATGGTCTTGTTTAGGTAGTGTCAGGCACTATGAGGTCATGGATATCCAGGCCATTTTATGTGTGGAGGGAGCACGTTGTAAGGAGTCCTACCCTTCCTTTGGCTCTTACATTCTTTCTGCCACCTCTTCCGCATTAGACCCTGAGCCTTGGAAGGTGTGATCGAGATGTTACTCAGTACTCCAGTCACTTCTTTCCAGCACTATGATACCTTCTGAGTCATCCCAAGGTCACTGCCATCTGAAGAGAGAAGATTCTCTACCCAAAGTGAGAGTAGCATTAATATAAGGGTATAAATATTAAGAGAAGTGCTTACAGGGTAGTTTGATAAGCATACTATATACATTTATCCAGACATCAGCAGATGTTACACCCCTAGGGCTCCTGACTACCCCTGTTTTAAGTTTTCAGTTTCAGGGATGTATTCCCTCCCATGGAGTGGGCCTCCAGTCCAATTGGAGGGCAGTTGGTTTCCACCATGACAGACGTGCCACCATTGCACCCGTTGGCTCGTTTGGCCAGGCTGGCCAATTATAAGGCTTGCAGTGTCCACTGTTGAGTATCTTCACTGGTGGTATCTCTTTCTCTCATTGAACTACATGTAGAATGGCTTCTTCCAGCTTTCTGTCAGCTGGTCTACATGGAGGAGGTTATCAGCTCAGTTCCAGCAGGATTTCTCAGTGGGCTTGCAGCCCAAGTATGTGGAGTCTTCAGCAATAGGGTCTTACCATCTATTCCTGGTGGGAAACCAAGGGCCTATAATGTTATAAATATTCTTGAAAGTGCTTCACAGGTACATACAAGACTTTCTGTAGGATATAGAACTGAATTAGGGGCTGGAGAGATGGTTCAGTGGTTAAAGACACTTGCTTACAAAGCCTGATGGTCTGGGTTTGATTTCCCAGTGCCCATGTAAAGCCAAATGCACAAAGTGGTGCATACATCTGGAGTTCCTTTGGAGCAACAAGAGGCCCTAGTGTGCCTATATTCACTCACTTTCTCTCTCTCCCCCTCCCTCTCTCTTTCTTAAATAAATAAATAAATAATTTTTGTTGTCATTGTTTTTTGTTTTTTGTTTTCAAGGTGGGTTCTCACTTTAGCCCAGGCTGACCTAAAATTCAATGTATAGTTCCAGGCTGGCCTGGAACTTGTGGTGATTCTCCTAGCTCTGCTTCTACAGTGCTGAGCTGGGATTAAGGATGTGTCTGGCTAATTTTTATTGATTTATTTATTTGAGAAAGAGAGAGAATGCATGTGTCAGGGACTCTAGCCACTGGAAATGAACTTCACATGCATCACCTGGTGCATCTGGCTTTATGTGGGTACTGGGGAATCAAACCTGGGTCCTTTGGCAATGCAGGCAAGCACCTTAAACACTGAGCCATCTCTCCAGCCCTTCTTTTTGGAGGTAGGGTCTCACTCTAGCCCAGGCTTACCTGTAATTCATTATATAGTCTCAGGATGGCCTCAAACTCACAGTGATCCTCCTACCTCTGTCTTCTGGGATTAAAGGCATGCATCACCATGCCTGGCCTGGCTTCATTTTTAAAAAAAATTATTTATTTTATTTAGATAAAGACAATGGGTGCGCCAGGGCCTTCAGCCACTGCAAACAAAATCCAGACACATGCGCCACCTTCTGCATATGGCTTATGTGGATCCTGGGGAGGTTGCAGTGGCTAGTGGCTAGAGGCCCTGACATGCTCATTTTCTCTCTCTCTCTCTCTCATAAATAAATAAATATTTTTAAAAATTAAAATATAGGGCTGTAGGGATGGATCATCAGTTAAGACACTTACCCTCAAAGTCTAATGCCCCAGGGTGAAACCCTACCCCCAAAAAACAAATATATATATATATATATTTATATATAGTCAAATATAAAGTTGGGTGCAATAGTGCGTGCCTTTAATCCCAGCCCAGCACATTGAGAGGCAGAGGTAGGAGGAACACTTTGAGTTCAAGGCCAGCCTGTAACTACAGAGTTCCAGGTCAGCCTGGGCTAGAGTGAGACCCTACCTCGAAACCTACCCTCCCAACACACACACACAAAATCAAATATAATGCTAGGCATGATGGCTCACACCTTTAATCCCAGTACTGAGCTAGGAGGATTACTATGAGGTTAAGGCTAGGCTGGACTATAGAGTGAGTTCCACATCAGCTTGGGCTAGAGTGAGACCCTACCTTGAAAAAAAAAATCAAATATATATGATCATGCCAGTTACAAAGGCAACAGAACATTCTACCCATGGGCAGACATAAGATCAAGAAGAACCATGTGCTTTCCTACCCAAAATCATCAGTGAGCATTCCTTTCTACTTGGAATAAGATCTAAGTCCTTACCTTGGCTCCCAGGCTCTGCTGATGGGAACTCTGCCTTACTCTCTGACCTGATCATTATGAACCTGGCCTTTGTTCATGACATCTTTCAGAATGTTCTTGTAATAGATATTCCCATGGCCACTTGCTTGCAAAGCCTGTCAGCCCAGGTTCAATTTTCCATCCCACGTAAAGTCAGATGCACAAAATGGAAGGTTCATGCATCTGAAGTTCCTTTGCAGTAGCAAGAGGCCCTGGAACACTCATTCATTCTCTTTCTCTCAAAAAAAAAAAAAAAAAAAAGATATGTACTAGAAAGATGGATAAGTGGTTGAGGCATTTTCCTGCAAAGCCAAAGGAACAGGTTCAATTCCCTGGTACCCACATAAAGCCAGATGCACATGATGGTGCATGTATCTAGAGTTCCTTTGAAGTGACTAGAGGCCTTGGCACACTCATTCTCTCTATATATCTACCTCTCTCTCTCTCTCTCTCTCTTTCTCTCAAATACAAAATATTAATAATGTCTATATTTTTAAAAAGATATTTCTGCTGGGTGTGGTGATGCACACCTTTAATCCCAGCACCCAGGAGGCAGAGGTAGGAGGATCGCCATGAATTCGAGATCACCCTGAGACTACATAGTGAATTCCAGGTCAGCCTGAGCTAGAGTGAGACTGTACCTCGACCCCCCCCCAAAAAAAAAAAAATTCCATGGCTTGTTTCTTCAAGTTTTTTCTGACAATTGAGTTTGATTGAGATTAATTGAAAAATCGAAATGGCAACTTCCAGCATTTCTAGTTCTCTTTTCTTCACTCTTTTCCCCTCCCCCCCCTTTTTTTGTTGTTGTTTTTCGAGGTAGGGTCTCATTCTAGCTCAGGCTGACCTGGAATTCACTATGTAGTCTCAGGGTGGCCTAGAACTCAGGGCGATCCTCCTACCTCTGCCTTCTAACTATTGGGATTAAAAGCATGTGCCACCACATCTTGCTGTTCCTCTGTGAACCTCTTTAAAAAATTTTATCAGTCCAGTGTGGTGGCGCACGCCTTTAATCCCATTACTTGGGAGGCAGAGGTAGGAGGATCGCTGTGAATTCAAGGCCATCCTGAGACTATGTAGTGAATTCCAGGTCAGCTGGGGCTGGAGCAAGACCCTACTTTGAAAAAAGAGAATTTTTTTTTTTTTAATTTTATCAGCCGGGTCTGGTGGCACAACACCTTTATTCCCAGCACTTGGGAGGCAGAGGTACGAGGATCACCGTGAGTTTGAGACCACCCTGAGAATACAGAGTGAATTCCAGGTCAGCCTGGGCTAGAGTGAGACCCTACCTGGAAAAGCCAAAATATAAATAAAATTATATATATATATATATATATATATATATATATATATATATATTTGTTAAAGAGAGAGAGAAAGAGTCAGATGCATGCTAGGGCCTCTAGCCACTATAAATGAACTCCAAATACATGTACCGCCTTGTACATCTGGCTTGCATGGGTACTGAGAATCAAACCTGGCTCCTTAGGCTTCGTAGGCAAGTACCTTGACCACTAAGCCATCTCTCCAGCTCTCTGAGCTGTTTTTTTTTTTAAATGTCATTTCTCTGTGATATTGAGAATAGCCATTTTTGTGCTCTGAAATAAGCTAATTTTTCTACCTGTTGGGTTTTCATCCCCACCCTGCCCTGCACCTTTTATGGGCGCTCCATAAGAGAAGAAACTCAGTCATCTTGTTCACTAAGCTGCCAGGGCCTGACCCATAATCGGCCTGCAAATAATAGTTGTCCAGGCTGGTTGTTAGTTTCCCATAGACAGCCAGGCACCCCCCCCCACCCACCCACCTACACCTGGGACTCATTCTCTCCAGAAGCTCCCAGACACCTCCTACTTCCACTACCAACTCCCGACAGCATTTCCGACTCAGTCTCTCAGAGTCTTTCCACAGCTGCTGCTTCCTGAGCCCCTCTTGCAGCTATCTGGGAACCTGAAGCCTTAGCTCAGGTCACCAGGCTTGAAGAGCTGGTGCAAGGAACGTGTGGTGATTGAGCAGAGAGGAAGAAATGCTAGGAGCAGGCCAGGTGAAGACAGACAGGCTGCTCCAAGCAGAAGGAGCGGTGCATAAGTGACGGCAGGCCTGAAAGTGCACATCCATCCTATCTGAAGCATGTGTTCTGGTCTGGAGAAGGTAGAGGGAGAGCTGTCAGTGGAGAGGAGGGTCCTAAGAAGGTGTTGCCGGGAGGATCTGGAAGGGGAGGGCTGGGTGGGAGGCCTGAGCTCTCTGTGGGATCAGTGAGGCTCAGCTTCTCTTAGGTTTAATCCTGCCCCCCCCCCAGAGTGCACCCCCCCCTCCCGACTCCACCTGGCCCTCCCTTCCACCCAGCCCCCAGCCTGCCTGTTCCTGAAGCCTGATGGACTTCTCTCTGGGCCTACGCTTGGGGCCTCGGAACAAGAAGACTACCCAACAAGAGCCCCCTACATCATCTGGGCACGGGCCATCAGCTGCCTCTCCCTGCCTGTCCTGTCCTTCTGCCTGCGCCTGCCCCTGCCCCGGCTCTCTCCCCCCGACCTGCTCCTGCGCTGCCTGCCCCTCTTACGCAGCTACCTGTCAGTCCTGTGCCAGCCTCCCCGGCCCCCCCTGCACCTGCTCCTGTCCCCCTTGCCCTGCCTGCCCTCCCTTGACGTGTCCCCATACCTCCTATGTCCCCTGCTCTGGCCCACCCCTGGCCTGCTGCCACCTCTCACCTTGCCCCGTTTACTGTCTTTCCAAAGGCCAAGCTGCCTGTCTGAGCTCGCACTTGGGGTGCAGTGACAGCTGCGGCTGTAGCCGAAGGGCAGCTTGGGGACCTCAGGGATCCACAGGCTGCTGCAACTTCTGCTTCAGGGGTCACAGGACTTCTCGGGGGCTCTGTCTGATAATCTAGAGTGGGGGGTGCTGGCCCCCTGAGAGGAGGTTCAGTGGGCCCCTGGAGCACTTCTGAAGCTGCTTCCTCAGGCAAAGTGGAGTTGGAAGCGCAAGCCTAAAGGTCAATAGAAGACCACTGCTTTGAAGTTAGAGTCTGGGTGGGCTCCTGCTGGCTCCAGAATCTCTTCCTCTGCACCTTGTAGACTGGAAAGTGTCCTCAGAGCCTGCCTTGAAGCCCCGGAAGGTAAGCAAGCTGAAGGTTCCTGGCTCACCTTTCTTTGGCTTGTCTCCTTTGCGGTTCACATGGATAAGACCGGCTCTGCCTCTAGAGAAGGGGAGATCACTTCTGGCTGTGGACCTCCATCCATATGCCCGAATGCCCCTGGGAAGCTCTGACTTCTCATCTTGAGTCAGGACCAGAAGAAATGGCGTTTGGTTTCTCCTTCCTCTTGGATAGCTTTGACATTCCTTTGTTTCTAGCCAGAAACCTTTTTGCCTGGATATTTTGTCTTTCAAAGCTCTAAGCACTCACTTAGCCTCCCGACCTCAATCTTACAGCAGTAATCCCTCCCTGTCTGAGACAGCCATGCTTATCTGGCCTGGAAAGGAAGGAAGCTGGGGACCCTTTCCCGGTAGCCTCACCCACACTTAGGTGGCTGTAAGCCCTTGTCCCTAGAGTGGGGTTGGAGATGTATACGCCAGCAAGTGACAGGCTCAGGCACATACCAAGGAGCAGCTCCTATCTAGGCTGATACACTCATATTTCCCCTCCTAGTGCTCCTCTCCTACTTCCTCCTAGCCTTCTTCTTTTTGTTCCTTTAGTCCTTCTCTTTCTCCCTATTGTCCTTTCTATCTTTCTACTTCGTTCACTCCTCTATCACTGGAACTTTATTTTAGTTTTTGGTTGTTCGAGGGAGGGGGCAGGATGGGGAAGGCTGCGGCAGTTGGGAGAAGGACGCCTATTCAGGAAAGCTTTAGCTTTGCCTCAGGGCCAGCGTGGACCTTGGCTGGAAGCCTGCATTCCTGCGTCCATTCAACAATGTGTAGACTGCTGTATACTATGTTTTGTTTTACGTCAAGGAGTAAAACCTGAGATCCTATCCTTTCTTTCAGGTTCATCTACACAACCAACAGAGCAATTACAGCCGACTCCCCCCCCCCACATCTGTGGGGGCATCGATCCTAGGACCCCCACGAATACCAACAAGGACAGATGCTCAAGTCCCTTACCTAAAGTCGAACAGTATTTGCAAATAAACTAGGCACATCCTCTTTTGTATTTTTGTTTGTTTGTTTGTCAATACAGGGTCACATGTAGTCCAGGCTAGCCTTACACTTGCTATGTAGCAGGCCTTTAACTTTTTTATTTATTTATTATTTTATTAGTATTAGTATTCTTTTTATTTGTTTGTTTTTGTTTTTATTTTCAAGGTAGGGTCTCACTCTAGTTCAGGCTGACCTGGAATTCACTATGTAGTCTCAGGGTGGCCTCGAATTCTCAGTGATCCTCCTACCTCCTACCTCTGCCTCCTGAATGCTGGGATTAAAGGCATGTGCCACCACGCCTGGCTGTCACTGGAACTTTTATCTTCACCTAACGTGTATAACTATATCTGTTTAACTCATTCTTCATCTCTATTTCTCCTACTAATAGAATTCTAATTAAGTTAATCAGATAGTGACAGGGTCTTGCTTTGCAGCCCAGGTTGGCCTCAAACTCATGATTCTCCTACATCAGCTTCCCAATGCTGAGATTTCAGTTGTGTACCACCACACCCAAACTTCTAACCCAATTTATATCCCTATCTTTAACTGGAAATTCTTCCTTGATCTATCTGTCTATCTAGATTTCTTTCTTTCTTTCTTTCTTTCTTTCTTTCTTTCTTTCTTTCCTTCTTCCTTTCTCTCTTTCTTTCTTTCTTTCTTTTTCTTTTTTGGTAGGTTCTCACTGTAGCTCAGGCTGGCCTTGAACTCAGTAGTCTTACCTCTGCCTCTTTTTATTTTATTTTTTTTACTTTTGAGACCAGGCCTCATGCAGGCATTAATGAAACTCAGTGTGTGAGGATTAAAGGCGTGCACCACCACACTCAGCTTCATTCCTTGGTTTCTTTCTTTCTTTCTTTCTTTTTAATATTTATTTATATATTTATTTGACAGAGAGAGAGAGAGAGAGAGAGAGAGAGTGGGTGCACCAGGGCCTCTAGCCACTGCAAACGAAATCCAGACGCATGTGCCCCCTTGTGCATCTGGCTAACGTGGGTCCTCAGGAATTGAACCTGGGTCATTTGGTTTTGCAGGCAAACGCCTTACCACTAAGCCATCCCTCTAGCCCGATTCCTTGTTGTTTTAATTTACCTTTTTTTTTTTTTTTTTTTTTTTTTGGTTTTTCGAGGTAGAGTCTCACTCTAGCCCAGGCTGACCTGGAATTCACTATGGAGTCTCAGGGTGGCCTCGAACTCACGGCAATCCTCCTACCTCTGCCTCCCGAGTGCTGGGATTAAAGGCATGCGCCACCACGCCCGGCTTAATTTACCTTTTGTCTTTGTCCTTCTATCCTTTCCTTCATTCTTTTTTTTTTGTTTGTTTTGTTTCTATTTATTTATTTATTTTATTTTTATTTTTTTATTTTTTTGAGGTAGGGTCTCACTCTAGTTCAGGCTGACCTGGAATTCACTCTGTAGTCTCAGGGTGGCCTTGAACTCATGGCGATCCTGCTACCTCTGCCTCCTGAGTGCTGGGATAAAGGTGTGCGCCACCACGCCCGGCTTTTGTTTTTATTTTTTTTCAAGGTAGAGTCTCACTCTAGCCCAGGCAGAATTCACTTTATAGTATCAGGATGGCTTCAAACTCATGGCAATCCTCCTACCTTGGCCTCCCAAATGCTGAAATTAAAGGTGTGTGCCACCATGCCCAGAAGGTTTCTTTCTTTCTTTTCTTTTTTCCTTTTGTTTTTTGTTTTTTGTTTTTCAACGAGATAGGGTCTCACTAGAGCTCAGGTTGACTTGGGATTCACTCTGAAGTCTCAGGATGGCCTTGAACTCACCGCGATCCTCCTACCTCTGCCTCCTGACTGCTGGGAGTAAAGGCGTGCGTCACCACGCTCGGCTTTGTTTTTCTCTTTCTTTCATTCATTCATTCTCTCTCTCTCTCTCTCTTTTGGCAGGATCACACTCTGGCAGCCCAGTCTGGCTTCAAACTCTGGATCCTTCTGCCTCCATCTCCCCAGTGCCAGGATTACAGATGTGCCATGTGCCTGGCTGAATTATGGGTAGCTTTACAGTGGAGGAATCAAGCCGCTGTCACCTGAGCCCACTGATAAATCTTAGCATCACAAAAAAGTGACACAACCAGACACCACGTGCCTCCTCATGTGGTGCATTCTGAGCCTCCTCCCCACCCAGTGTGGCCTAGGAAAGATTCTCACCAAACAAAGAAGCAACCAAAAAACACGTGAATTAACCAAACCTCTAGTGCTAGCTTCTCTCTATCAAGAAACAAAGGTGATGGAGAAAGATCCTGGACGACATGAGGAGGAAGAAAACAGATATACTTAAAATGTGGGACATTTGGGACTGGGGAGATGGCGCAGTGGATGAAATTGAGATTCACAGATGCCACGTAAAGACAGATGTTGTAGCATGAGCATCTGCCAGCCCAGTGTGCCTAGGCAGAGAAGGGAAGCAGAGGCAGGAGGATCACCCTGAAGATGGAGGTTTGTGAACCAGCTAGCCTGGTGAGGACAGCATATGATTGATGAGAATGAGATGAGAGACCCTGTCTCAACATCTTGGGGAAAAAGATATAAAACATTTCAAGGAAATTTAGCTGGGCATGGTGGCACACACCTTTAATACCAACACTCAGGAGGTAGAGGTAAGAAGATTGCCATGAGTTCGAGGGCACCATGAGACTACATAGTGAATTCCAGGTCAGCCTGGGCTAGAGTGAGACCCTACCTCAAAATAAATCAATGAATAAGCCACCCGGTGGCACCCAGTTTTATCACCATGATTTCAAGGCCACCCTGAGACTACGTAATGAATCCCAGGTCAGCCTGGACTAGAGTGAGAACCTACCTTAAAGAGCAATAAATAAATGAATAAAATGAATTAGTTATGCCGGGCGTGGTGGCGCACGCCTTTAATCCCAGCACTCGGGAGGCAGAGGTAGGAGTATTGCCATGAGTTCGAGACCACCCTGAGATTCCATAGTGAATTTCAGGTCAGCCTGAGCTAGAGTGAGACCCTACCTTGAAAAACCAAAAAAAAAAAAAAAAAAAAAAAAAGAATTAGTTAACTTACTTAATTTGAAACATGCCAGCATTTCAGTGGACAAAGAAGAAAGAATAAAAATGACAGACTGCATAACTGTTGAAGTATATGTAAAGTTATAGAATTAATGTGCTCTACCTTTGTGTATGTTGGAACATTTTCATTAAAATGTTAAGAGTTTTTCTATCTCTCTCTGTCTCAAATAAATAAATAATTTAAAGGGGTCAGCCAAAAAATAAATGAATAAAATTTAAAAAGGGGTCAGACATGGTGGCACATACCTTTAATCCCAGCACTGGGGAACTAGAGGTAGGAGGATCCTCGTGATTGGGAGGCCACCCTAAGACTACATAGTGAATTCCGGGTCAGCCTGGGCTAGAGCAAGACCCTTCCTCGAAAAACCACACCCCTCAAAAAATATTAATGATGCTCCTGTGGTAAGCCTGGTTTCTAGAAACTCTCAGAAAACTCCCACCTGCCCTAAGAGCCATGATCTTCACACACAGATCCCAGCCCTCTCTGCCCTCCACCAGAAGCATGTCTTTTTTTATTTTATTTTATTTTTACAGTCAGTTTGGTACCATTATTAGGCTCATCCATGACCTACCCCCTCCCCTTGGCCCCTCCTTGTTGAGGTATACGGGTCATGCATTGTGGAGTTAGCCCACAGTTATGGGTAAGCTAAATGTCTCTGCATATCATGACCCAACATGTGGCTCTGACATTCTTTCCGCCCCCTGTTCCGCAAAATTTCCCTGAGCCATGTTGGGTCTGCTTCAGTGATGAGGTGTTGGGGGGCTCTGAGGCTCTGGCTCTCTGATTTGGTAGGAGTTGATTTTTCTCTGTGCTGATCTCCTTCCCCCTTGTGCTGGTATCCGGTTCATCAGGAAAACAGCACCCTTGCTTGTTTCTCCAATTTTTCTTAGTTTCAGCCGGTGCCCTTTTGAGGTATGGTGGGGTGGCTTTCTCCTTAGGATCTACATCTATCTGAAAAAGAGAAGCAGATTCTCCAATGGAGAGTAAGTTAGCATCAGGACAAATGAGATAACCCCTTATTTTTATAGAGAATTTAATAGGTGTAGGCCCTCTTGTAGCCCACAATTGACGGTAGCTTGATATTGGAGAGTGGGTTTATGTTTGGATATGGTTCTGGCTAGTGATACGACCCTACTGCTGAAGACACCTATGTGATTGACATGCAAATTAGAATGGCATGGCTGGAAGCTGGAAGAGAGTCAGTCCCCAGACAGTCAGCGCGTCTAGTGCCAGAAGGTGCTACATGGGCGACTGGGGGAAAATTGGCCATTATCTGTCGAAGCAACGCATGGTCTAACCTACTTAGCAGCAAATAACGTGTTGTGATGCCCACACAAGTGTAGTGGTGGCACACAGCCATGGTGGGGAACCCACTGCTCTCAATTCGGCTAACTGATCCCCTCACTGGTATGAGACCCATAGCTGGAGCTGGGAAACAGAAGCATGTCTTAGAGATGGTGTGAACTCACAGGCTACTTTACACCCTCCAATCATTCACTGGCAAATCCCCCAGAAGGACTTTTCTAGCTGTGTTTCACAGCTCTGTTGGGACCACAGCAACCTTAAGGAGTAGAGTTTGAATCAGTCCTATGATAAACAAAGATAATGTAAGATTATGAAAACTTGCACCGGCGTGGTGGTAGCACATTTCTTTAATCCCAACACTTGCGAGGCAGAGGTAAGAGGATCCCTGTGAGTTTGAGGGCAGCCTGAGACTGCATAGTGAATTCTAGGTCAGTCTGGGCTAGAGTGAGACCTATCTTGAAAAATTTAAAAAAAGGGGGGGGGATTATGAAAACTTCCTTTTTTGGTCTCTGTCAGATGCTTCTGAGCAAAAAGCAATGCAATAGCCACACGAAACTGGTCTGTCCTATAAAGCAGAAGACAGGGATGTCAGATCACCCCCATTATAGCCACTGTCTTCATCCAGGATAACCTCCTTTTCTAGCCAAAGAGCATCGGGAGGTAAGTCCCTGTTGCTGGAGACACCACACACTTCTGTTGCAGGACACAGAAAAACAAAGCTGGCACTGAGCTGGAAGCGTCTTCCTTGCTGGTTAGTTTTCTTTGTACCAGAAGGTGCTACGCAGGAAAAAGCCATCAATAGTCCTATCCAGCTACGTATTCCTCCCTCCCTTCCTTCTTTCCTTTCCTCCCTCCCTCCCTCTCTTTCTTTCTTTCTTTCTTTTTTTTTTTTTTTCGAGATAGGGTCTCACTCTAGCTCAGGCTGACCTGGGATTCACTATGGATTCTCAGGGTGGCCTTGAACTCGAAGAGATCCTCCTACCTCTGCCTCCCGAGTGCTGGGATAAAGGTGTGTGCCACCACGCCCGGCTTTTGTTTTTATTTTTTTTCAAGGTAGAGTCTCACTCTAGCCCAGGCAGAATTCACTTTATAGTATCAGGATGGCTTCAAACTCATGGCAATTCTCCTACCTTGGCCTTCCAAATGCTGAAATTAAAGGTGTGTGCCACCATGCCCAGAAGGTTTCTTTCTTTCTTTTCTTTTTTCCTTTTGTTTTTTGTTTTTTGTTTTTCAATGAGATAGGGTCTCACTCTAGTTCAGGCTGACTTGGGATTCACTCTGAAGTCTCAGGATGGCCTTGAACTCACCGGCGATCCTCCTACCTCTGCCTCCTGAGTGCTGGGATTAAAGGCGTGCGCCACCACGCCTGGCTTCTCTTTCTTCTTCTTTTTCTTTATTTTTTTTTTTCAAGATAGGGTCTCACTTTAGCTCAGGCTGACCTGGAATTCACCATGCAGTTCAGGGTAGCCTTGAACTCATGGCGATTCTCCTACCTCTGCCTCCCGAGTGCTGGGATTAAAAGCGTGTACCACCATGTCCGTCCAGCTTTTTTGTTTGTTTGTTTTTTGGTTTTTCAAGGTAGGGTCTCACTCTAGCTCAGGCTGACCGGGAATTCACTATGTAGTCTCTGGGTGGCCTGGAACTCACAGAATTCCTCCTCCCTCTGCCTGCCAAATGTTGTGACTAAACACACACCTGGCTCAGCTGTGTATTTCACACACAACCAACTTTTCCAGGCATGCAATCCCAGCCACTCAGGAGGGTGAGGCAAGTAGAGTGCTCTAAATTCAAGGCCAGCCTGGACTATAGAACAAGACCACGTATCTCAAAAAAAAAAAAAAAAAAAAAAAAATTTTAAAAAGGTCAGGCATGGTGGCACACCCTTGTGAGTTCAAGGCCTTCAAGGCCACCCTGAGGCTACATATTGAATTCCAGGTCAGCCCTACCTCAAAAAACAAAACAGCCCGGTGTGGTGGCACACATGTTTAATCCCAGCACTCGGAAGGCAAAGGTAGGAGGATCGCCTGAGTTCGAGGCCACCCTGAGACTACATTGTGAATTCCAGGTCAGCCTGGACTAGAGTGAGACCCTACCTCAGAAAAAAAAAAAAACAAAAACAAACAAACAAAAAATGGGGCTAGGGAGATAGCTCACTTGGTAAAGTGATTGCTGCTCAAGCATGAAGACCTGACTTGGAATTTCCAGCACCCAAGTAAACCTTGAGTACAGTGTTGAACATCTGTGTTCCCAGCCCTGGGGAGACGAGACAGGAGAATCCCTGGAAACTTACTGGCCAGCTAGTCTAGTAGAATGTGTAAGGTCCAAGTTCAACAAGAGACCCTGTCTCAAAAAACAACAACAACAGAAAACAAAAACAAAAAACAAGACAGAGCCAGATGTGGTGGCACATGCCCTTCATCCCAGCACCCAGGAGGCAGAAATAGGAGTATCATCATGAGTTCAAGGCCACCCTGAGACTACATAGTGAATTCCAGGTCAGCCTGGACTAGAGTGAAACCCTACCTTTAAAAAACAAAACAAATTCCAGCACTTGGGAGGCAGAGGTAGGAGGATCGCCGTGAGTTCGAGGCCACCCTGAGACTCCATAGTGAATTCCAGGTCAGCCTGAGCTTGAGTGAGACCCTACCTCGAAAAACCAAAAAAAAAAACAAAAAAAAAAACAAAGGCTGGAGAGATGGCTCAGCGGTTAAGCGCTTGCCTGTGAAGTCTAAGGACCCCGGTTCAAGGCTCAATTCCCCAGGACTCACGTAAGCCAGATGCACAAGGTGGTGCACGCATCTGGAGTTTGTTTGCAGTGGCTGGAGGCCCTGGTGCGCCCATTCTCTCTCTCTCTCTCTCTCTATCTATCTACCTACCTACCTCTTTCTCTCTCTGTCTGCCACTCTGAAATAAATAAATAAAAATAAACAAAATTTTTAAAAAACAATATATATGGCAGAGAATCAAGTGAGAAAGACATCTAACATCAACCTTTGACCTGCACAGCATGAATGTGGACACACACACATGTGCACACACACACACATGTGACACACACACATGTGCACACACACACACAGCACAGAGACAATAAAAAGTCAGTACAGGGCTAGAGATGGCTTAGCGGCTAAGGCACTTGCCTGCAAAGCCAAAGGACCTAGGCTTGACTCCCCAAGACCTATGTAAGCCAGATGCACAAGGGGCGCATGCATCTGGAGTTCGTTTGCAGTGGCTGGAGGCCCTAGCGCATCCATTATCTCTCTCTGTGTCTCTCTCTACCGGCTTTTTTCTGTATCTCTCTCTTTCTCAAATAAATAAACATAATTTTTTTTTAAAAGTCGATGCACATATGAGCAAAAAGAGGTCAGGTATATAATAACTTTAAAAAATTGTATTTATTTGGGGCTGGAGAGATGGCTTAGCAGTTAAGACGCTTGCCTGCAAAGCCAAAAGACTCAGGTTCAATTCTCCAGGACCCACATAAACCAGATACACAAAAGGGTGCATTCATCTGGAGTACACTGGCAGCAGCTGGAAGCCCTGGTGCACCCACTCTCTCTCTCTCCCTATTTCTCTCTCTCTCTTTCTCAAATAAATAAAAAATAAAATAAAGGGAAATTTTTTTTTGTATTTATTTGAGGGCTGGAGAGATGGCTTAGCAGTTAAAGTACTTGCCTGCAAAGCCAAAGAACCCAGATTCAATTCCCCAGGACCCACGTAAACCATCTGCATAAGGTGGCACATGCATCTGGAGTTTGTTTGCAGTGTCTAGAGGCCGTGGCATGTCCATTCTTTCTCTCTCTCCCTTTCTCTCTCTCACACACACTCTCACTCAAATAAATACATAAAAATAAAAATAGGGCTGGAGAGATGGCTTGGCGGTTAAGTGCTTGCCTGTGAAGCCTAAGGACCCTGGTTCGAGGCTCCATTCCCCAGGACCCATGTTAGCCAGATGGACAAGGAGGCGCATGCATCTGGAGTTCCTTTGCAGTGGCTGAAAGCCCTGGCACGCCCATTCTGTCTCTCTCTCTCTGCCTCTTTCTCTCTCTGTGTCTGTTACTCTCAAATAAATAAAAATAAACAAAAAAATTTTAAAAATAAAAATAAGCCAGGCATGTGATGCATACATTTGATCCCAGCACTTGGGAGGCAGAGGTAGGAGGATTGCTGTGAGTTCAAGGCCACCCTGAGACTACATAGTTAATTCCAGGTCAGCCTGAGCCAGAGTGAGACCCTACCTTGAAAAACCAAAAAATAAATGAGTAAATAAGGAAAAATAAAACTAAAAGTTGCTGGGTGTGGTGGTGCACACCTTTAATCCCAGCACTCAGGAGGCAGAAGCAGGAGGATTGCTATGAATTTGAGGTCACCCTGAGACTACATAGTGAATTTCAGTTCAGCCTGGGCTAGAGTGAGACCCTACCTCGAAAAAAAAAAAAATCTAAAATTAAAAATTTTTTTAAAAGTTTGTATTTATTTGAGAGAGAAAACGAGAGCAAGCCTGGGCCTCTTGCTGCTGCAAATGAACTACAGATGCATGTGCCACTTTGTGCAAGCGGCTCTTACATATGTACTGGGGAACTAAACCTGCGATGTCAGGCTTTGTCAGCAAGCACCTTTAACTGCTGAGCCATGTATTTCCCCAGACCCAAAATAACTTTCTTTTTTTTTTTTTTTCTTTTTTCCTGAGGTAGGGTCTCACTCTAGCCCAGGCTGACCTAGAATTCACTGGAATTCACTGTGTAGTCTCAGGGTGGCCTCGAACTCAAGGTGGTCCTCCTTCCTCTGCCTCCTGAGTGCTGGGATTAAAGGCGTGCGCCACCACGTCCGGCTGGACATAAATTTTTAATATTTCTTTTTAGAGCTGGAGAGATAGCTTAGCAGTTAAGGTGCTTACCAGCAAAGCCAAAGGACCCAGGTTCAATTTTCCAGTACCCACCTATAGCCATATGCATAGGTTGGCACATGTGTCTGAAGTTTGTTTGCAGTAGCTGGAGGCCCTGATGTACCCATTTTCTATCTGCCTTTTCTCTCCTCTCTCTCTCAAGCAAATAAAGGAAAAAATTAAAAATATTTCAAAAACAATATTTTTTTTAAAAAACTAGGGGGGCTGAGGTTCGATTTTTCAGTACCCACGTGGGGTGGTTTGATTCAGGTGTCCCCCATAAACTTAGGTATTCTGAATGCTAGGTCCCAAGTTGATGGCAATTGGGGAACTAAAGCCTCCTGGAGGGAGTGTATTGTTGGGGGCAAGCTTATGGGTGTTACAACCAGTTTACTCTTGCCAGCGTTTGGCACACTCTCCTGTTGCTGTTGTCTATCTGATATTGGCCAGAAGGTGATGTCCACCCTCTGTTCATACCATTGTTTTCCCCTGCCATCATGGAGCTTCCTCTCAATCTGAAAGCCAAAATAACACCGTTTTTTTCCCACAAGCTGCTCTTGGTCAGGTGTTTTCTGCCAGTAATGTGCACCTGACTGCAACATTACATAAACCAGATGCACAAGAAGGCATGCCTCTGGAGTTCCTTTACAATGGCTGGAGGCATGGTGTGCCCATTCTGTCTGTTTCTCTCAAATAAACAGATAAATAATAAAAAGGTTTTCTTTCTTTTTAAATTTTTTTGTTTATTTATTTTATTTATTTGAGAAAGAGGCAGGTAGAGAATGGGCATGCCAAGGCCTCCAGCCACTGCAAACGAACTGCAGATGCATGCACCACCTTGTGCATCTGGCTTATGTGGGCTACTGGGGAATCAAGCCTCAAACCAGGGTCATTAGGCTTCACAGGCAAGCGCTTAACCACTAAGCCATCTCTCCAGCCCAGGTTTTCTTTTTTTTTTAAATCAACACTTTTTTTAAATTTTATTTTATTTTTTTTATGAGGTAGGGTCTTACTCCAGCTCAGGCTGAGATGGAATTCGCTAGTCTCAGAGTGGCCTCGAATTCACAGAGACCCACCTACCTCTACCTCCCAAGTGCTGGGATTAAAGGCATGTGCCACCACACCTGATTTACATTTCTTTCTCTTTTTCTTTCTTTTTTTTTTGGGGGGGAGCGGATTTTTAGAGGTAGGGTCTCACTCTAGCCCAGGCTGACCTGGAATTCACTATGTAGTCTCAGGTGGCCTTGAATTTACATTCACAGCACTCCTCCTACCTCTGCCTTCTGAGTGCTGGGATTAAAGGTGTGCATCACCACGCCCGGCTTAACATTTCTTTATTTTAAATATTTTTTATTTTTATTTATTTGTGAGAGAGGGAGGGAGAGACAGAAAGAGGCAGGTAGAGAGAATGGGCACATCAGGGCCTCCAACACCTGCAAAGGAACTCCAGACCCATGCGCCACCTTGTGCATCTGATTTATGTGGATCCTGGGGTGTAGAACCTGGGTCAGGATTTACAGGAAAGCATTTTATCCGCTAAGCCATCTCTCCGGCCCAATAAAAATATTTCCAAAAGCTGGGCGTGGTGGCGCATGCCTTTAATCCCAGCATTCGGGAGGCAGAGGTAGGAGGATCACCGTGAGTTCGAGGCCACCCTAAGAATACATAGTGAATTCCAGGCCAAAAAAAAAAAAAGTGGGGACCAGGTGTGATGGCACACTCCTTTAATCCTAGCACTCAGGGAGGCAGAGGTAGGAGGATCACCGTGAGTTCTATGCCATCCTGGGACTACATAGTGAATTACAGGTCAGTCTGGGCTAGAGCAGAAACCCTACCTCAAAAACAAAAACAAAGCCGGGCGTGGTGGCGCACTCCTTTAATCCCAGCACTCGGGAGGCAGAGGTAGAAGGATCGCCATGAGTTCGAGGCCACTCTGAGACTATATAGTGAATTCCAGGTCAGCCTGATCTACAGCGATACCCTACTTCGAAAAACAAAAACAAACAAAAGAGAAACAAACAAACAAATAAACTGGGATGTTGAGAGAGAAGTTAAGCAGCTTGCCTAAGGCCTCAGATCAAGTGACCGGTAGGATTGGAGCCATGTCTCTAAGCAGCAGGAATCCAAGTTCTGGACCCCACACCGCCTCCCCAGGCGTCTGGGCCATACAGACTGCTGACCCGGAGGTCCCAAGTCCAGCCCTGGACAGCAGCCTGGGCTCAGGGCAGCGGAGGGCGCTGGGATGCCGCAGCCGCTGGCTCTGCGGGACTGAAGGCTGCTTTCATAGGCACCTCACGCAGGAAAACGGTAAAAACGAGCCTTTATTCCGGGGTGCCCCCCCCGCCGAGGTATCTACGAGTGGCATCGGAGCGCAGTGGGCGAAGTCCCCCCAGGAGCAGCACCCCTTCCCCGTGCCACTCCCGCGGCGCCCGAGCTGCTGCGCCGGGGCGGGGGCGGGGCCGGGGCGAGGGGCGGGGCCTCGGCGCCGCGCCCCCGTCACGTGACGGGACCATCATGGCGGCGGCCGCAGGTTTGCCCGGCTCCCGGAAGCAGGCTGCGAGGGGCGGGCGCGCAGCTGGAACTCGAGCGGAGCCGGAGCTAGAGCGGGGAGGGCGGCCCGGCGGCCTGGAGCCGGACGTGTCCGGAGCGTCCGTCCCCGCACAGCCGGGCAGCAGGTGAGATGAGGACCGGGTGAGGCGCGACCCGGCGAGGCGGCGCTGGGCTGGGGGGGGCGTGCGGGCCGGGCGGGGGGGATGATCGTGACCCCGAGCACGAGGAAGCTGAGATGCAGCGCGCGTGACCGTGAAGCCATTCCGGAGGCCCGCGCGGGCGGGAGGGATGCTCGGGCGTAGATGGATACCTTGACCCTGAGGTCCAAAAGGGGCTCCTCAGCGAGGATGGAAGGTAGACAGGAGGAAGTGTGCCAAAGCTACCTTGGAGGAGGGCAGCATCCCCTTTAGAAGTTGTGGGACCAGGATTACCGAAGGGACTCCCCTCTTCGTTGTGCCAGGCAAGGGTGGGGCGAAGGCTCTGGCCTCTGCCCCCTTCCTTTTACCCCTCCCTGCTCCACAGTGTCCTAGGAGACAGCCACTCCTCCAATCCACCCAACTGGTCCCTCCGGTCTGAGCTGGGGGCGGGGTGGAGTTGGGTGGAACTGCCTTCTGCTTAGGCACCCAGCCCCCCCCCCCCCAACTGCGCTCCCAGGACCATAGATGTGACGATGACCTTCGCCTCTCTTTCCAGGTCGTCCGGGGGCCCACCATGCTGGTGACTGCCTACCTTTCTTTTGTGGGCCTCCTGGCCTCCTGCCTGGGCCTAGAGCTGTCAAGATGCCGGGCTAAACCCCCCGGAAGGGCTTGCAGCAATCCCTCCTTCCTTCAGTTTCAACTGGATTTCTACCAGGTCTACTTCCTGGCCTTGGCAGCTGACTGGCTCCAAGCCCCCTACCTCTATAAACTTTACCAGCATTACCAGTTCTTGGAGGGTCAGATTGCCATCCTCTACGTTTGTGGCCTTGCCTCCACAGTCCTCTTCGGCCTCGTGGCCTCCTCCCTGGTGGATTGGCTGGGCCGTAAGAAGTCTTGTGTCCTCTTTTCCCTCACTTACTCTCTGTGCTGCTTAACCAAACTCTCTCAAGACTACTTTGTGCTGCTGGTGGGCAGAGCACTTGGTGGGCTGTCCACCGCCCTTCTTGTCTCAGCTTTTGAAGCCTGGTACATTCATGAACACGTAGAGCGGCATGACTTCCCTGCCGAGTGGATCCCAGCTACTTTCGCCCGCGCGGCCTTCTGGAACCATGTGCTGGCTGTGGTGGCAGGTGTGGCAGCGGAGGTTGTGGCTAGCTGGATGGGGCTGGGACCTGTTGCGCCCTTCGTGGTTGCCATCCCTCTCCTGGCTCTGGCTGGCACCTTGGCCCTTCGCAACTGGGGAGAGAACTATGACCGGCAGCGTGCTTTCTCCAGGACCTGTGCTGGAGGTCTGCGCTGCCTCCTGTCAGACCGCCGTGTGCTGCTGCTGGGCACCATCCAAGCCCTGTTCGAGAGTGTCATCTTCATCTTTGTCTTCCTCTGGACGCCTGTGCTGGACCCACATGGGGCCCCACTGGGCATCGTCTTCTCCAGTTTCATGGCGGCTAGCCTGCTGGGCTCTTCCCTGTACCGCACAGCTACCTCCAAGAGGTACCACCTTCAGCCCATGCACCTGCTGTCCCTTGCCGTCCTCATTGTCGTCTTCTCTCTCTTCATGTTGACTTTCTCCACCAACCCAGGCCAGGAGAGTCCAGTGGAGTCCTTCATTGCCTTTCTACTTATCGAGTTGGCTTGCGGGCTCTACTTTCCCAGCATGAGCTTCCTACGCAGAAAGGTGATCCCTGAGACAGAGCAGTCTGGTGTCCTCAACTGGTTCCGGGTACCCCTGCACTTACTGGCCTGCCTAGGGCTCCTTGTCCTCCATGACAGTGATAGAAAAACAGGCACTCGGAACATGTTCAGCATCTGCTCTGCCATCATGGTGATGGCTCTGCTGGCAGTGGTGGGACTCTTCACTGTGGTGAGGCACGATGCTGAGCTGCGGGTGCCCTCACCCACTGGGGAGCCCTATGCCCCTGAACTCTGAACCTGTTATAGGATAAGGGCCTGGGATGGACTCTTGAATCCCACCCCTCCAGGATTGTGTAGCTCTCTCTGTGACTGTGTCCTACAGCACCTCCTGCCAGTGCTCTGTACTGGGAAGGACATGGGGCTGATGGACTGGAAGGATGGTGCCAAAAGTTGACTGTGTTACACCCTTTCCCGTTGTCATTCAAAAATAAAACACTTCATGGATCATTGATTTGATTTCCTCATGCTCACCTGTACACACCTCTATAGTTTCTGGTGGCTGGGCTGCTGGAGCTTTTGAGGTAGGGGTGAGCTTCCCAGCAAACAGCTTGTATTTATTTATCTTTTTAAAAATATTTTATTTGCCGGGTGTGGTGGTGCATGCATTTAATCCCAGCACTTGGGAGGCAGAGGTAGGAGGATCACCATGAGTTTGAGGCCACCCTGAGACTACATAGTGAATTCCAGGTCAGCCTGGGCCAGAGTGAAACCCTACCTTGAAAAACCAAAAAATAAAATTATATATATATATATATATATATATATGCATATATTTATTTATTTATTTGCATGTACAGAAAAACAGAGAGAATGGGTGCACCAAGGCCTCCTGCCACTGCAAACCAACTCCAGATGCCTGTGCCACTTTGTGCATCTGGTTTTATGTGGGTACTGAGGAATTAAACCCGGGTCATTAGGCTTTGCAGGCAACTGCCTTAGCCACTGGGTCATCTCTCCAGTCCAACAGCTTGTATTTCTAACCTCTTCAAGTCTGTTTCCAGTTTAAACTGAAAGCTGTGGAACTATCAACAAAGCTGAATAGGAAGGGCCAGAGGTTCCAAGTCCATCCCTGGACTGGGACTGGTACGGCTCCAGTTGTGAAGAAAAACACTTGCTCCACATCCAGGGTAGGATTATCTCTGGAACACATGGCCAGTGCCCAGTGTTCCAGGGCCCTGCACAAAGATTCCAGGGGCTTGGGCTGCTGCTGTGACCACCTCTTAGGACACGCTAAGTGAGGCTTTCCCTGCAGGAATAAGCTTGCGGTTCAGCACGTGGCATGTCACCTGCCTTCTGCCTTGGTGACTAAGAATGTACCATTTGTTCAGCTTCATCTGGCCCCATTAGGTCCTCTGTCCTGCATGGAACCTGAGTGAAGGGCTGAGGGACTAGGACATCTTGTCTGTACCTGTCTCATCCTTGCCCAGCCTGAATGAGGCTGAAGGAGCCATCTGGGCAGGAAGTAGTGCCAGTGGGAACACCAGTTCTGTGGGTCCCTCCCTGCCTTGCCTCTGATCATATCTGCCTTTCCTCCTCCCAACAGAACCTGGGCTTCTCAGGAGAGGTAGAGCCTGCTTTAAGAAGGGTGGGGATGGAGGCAGAGTGGCTCAAGGGCGTGTCCTGGAATGTGTTTGAGATGGGCATAGGGGACCCACCTGTTCTGGAAAGGAGTTGTCTGCCTTTCCTTCGGTTTCAGACTACTTTCCAGACAGGAAAAATTCAAGATGTTACCAATCCTGCAGGTCCCAACCTGTGTGGAAAGATAGCATCAGGTAGGGCTGGAGGAATGCAGGGTGGAGGGGCTCTTACAGGGTGAGGCTGGGGGAGAAGTAAATTGTGGTCCCAGGTCCTACACAGAGCAGAAAAATCGCATGTTTCTCCACCTAGGCTGTGGAGATTGAGGATAAGTACAAAAACCAGGTGTTTTCCTACCCCCATCATCTTGAGGCCAAAGACTGTTGTAATAATTTCACTTCCTCTTTCTGCCTTGAGCTAGACCAAGATATATTTTACAGTTATTTGTAGACTTTCCTTCTCTTCCTATCATATTATGATCTCTTGAGGGCAGGAAGAAACTGTCTTATTCACCTCTGCCTCATGTATACACCAACTGTGTGTTTTGTCCGTGGCTGTGCACACTATGTGTGGAAAGGAGACAGCTTAGCTCCCACCTGGCTTTTCAGGAGCCATCCATGTGGCAAGCTTTTTAAAATTTTTATTTATTTATTTGCAACTAGAGGGAGAGAAAGAGAAAGACATAGAGAAAATGGGCATGCTAGAGCCTCTAGCTATTGCAAACGAACTCCAAATACATGCACAACCTTGTGCATATAGCCCTAAGTGGGTATGGGGGAATAAAACCCAGGTTGTTAGGCATTGCAGGCAAGCGCCTTAACAGCTGAGCCATCTCTCCAGCCCAGGATGCTTTTTAAACAAGAATCTAAATCCCTTAGTTAGTTGTTTTTTGTTTTGTTTTGTTGCTCTTTTGAAACAGAGTTTCATTACATATTCCTGGGTGACCTGGAATTCAAGATGTAGACCAGATTGGCTGCAAACTCATAGAGATCTCCCTGCCTCTGCCTCTGGAGTGCTGAGATTGCAGGTGTGCGCCACCGTACCTGGCTAATGATTTGGTTTTTTTTTTTTTTTTTCTTCATTATTTATTTATTTATTTGAGAGCAACAGACACAGAGAGAAAAGCAGAGAGAGAGAGAGAGAGAGAGAGAGAATGGGTGCGCCAGGGCCTCCAGCCACTGCAAACAAACTCCAGATGCATGCGCCCCTTGTGCATCTGGCTAACGTGGGTCCTGGGGAATTGAGCCTCGAACCAGGGTCCTTAGGCTTCACAGGCAAGCACTTGACCGCTAAGCCATCTCTCCAGCCCATGATTTGGTTTTTGGATGACAGTAATATTTACTCTTGGAGCCATGCGGGAAGCCTCACCTTCCTAAGTGTTAATAAATTGGTGGGAGATGGCTCAGAGATTGAAAGGTGCTTGCTTACAAAGCCTGTCAGCCTGGGTTCAATTCCTTAGTAACCACGTAAAGCCAAATGCACAAAGTGGCACATGCACTTGGAGTTTGTTAGCAGCTGCAAGAAACCCATTATCTTTCTCTCTCTGGAAGAAAGAAAGATTGAGCTGGTTGTGGTGATGTACATCTTTAATCACAGCACTTGGGAGGCAGGGGTAGGAGGATTGCCGAGCGTTCCAGGCCACCCTGAGACTACATAGTGAATTCCAGGTCAGCCTGAGCTAGATTGAGACCATACCTTGAAAAACCATAAATAAATAAATAAGTAAAATACAAGAAAGAAAGAAAAGGGCTGGAGATATGGCTTAGTGGTTAAGGCACTTGCCTGCAAAGCCTAAGAACTCATGTTCGAATCTCCAGGTCCCACGTAGGCCAGACAAAGTGATAGAAGCGTTCACTGTCACACATGTGCACAAGGTGTCGCACATGTCTGGAGTTCATTTGCAGTGGCTAAAGGACCTACTGCACCCATTCTCTCTCTCAAGTAAATTTAAAAAAAGGGGGCTTCTCAATGTCCATGACCTCATAGTGCCTGACACTACCTACACAAGGCCATCATAAGAGGAGGAAAAGATCATGACGTCAAAATAAAAGAGAGACTGATTGAGATGGGGAGGGGATATGATGGAGAATGGAATTTCAAAGGGGAAAGTGGGGGGAGGGAGGGTATTACCATGGGATATTTTTTATAATCATAGAAAATGTTAATAAAAATTGAGAAAAAAATAAAAGCATTTAGGCTTGGCTCTGTGATCCACTTATGGATGACTGTCCATACAGTTCAGATGAGGGATTCATCCCCCACTTAGGCACCACTTGCAAAACGCTGCTCATGATGGTCTGCTTGAGGCCCCACAGGGAAGTTACTTAGAACATGGATCCTGAACAGGACATGGTGGTGCACACCTTTAATCCCACCACTCAGAAGGCAGAGGTAGGAGGATCACTGTGAGTTCGAGACCACCCTGAGACTACAGAGTGGATTCCAGGTCAGCTTGAGCTAGACTAAGACCCTACCTCGAAAAACAAAAAAACAAACAAACAAACAAAAATGAATATGGATCCTTTGCTGATATGTAGGGAAAAGCCAGTAATCTCAGCACTTGGAAGGCAGAGGTAGGGGATCACTATGAGTTCAAGGCCACACTGAGACTACATAGTGAATTCCAGGTCAGCCTGGGCTAGATTGAGGTCTTACCTTGAAAAGCAAAAAAAAAACAAAAACAAAAACAAAAAACAAACAAACAAAACAAAACAAAACAAAAAAACCAGAACACTTGCTTAGCACATATGAGACCCTTGGTTCAATCCCCAGAATGGAGGAGAAAAAAAAATAGCATGACACAGGCATGGGTAGGGCAATTCTATAATTCCAGCATTCAAGAAGATGAGTCAGGATGACTGAAAGTTCAAGGCCTGCCAAGACTACACAGCAAGACCTGGTCTCAAAAAGAAAAAAAAAGCTGGGTATGTGACTCATTGCCTATAATCCCAGGAGTCAGGAGACTGAAATAGGATCACTGTGAGTTCAAGGCCAGCCTAGACTACAGAGTGAGCTCCAGGTTAGCCTGGATTAGAGTGAGACACTGTCTTAAAACTATTCCTTCTTTTTTTTTTTTTTTTTTTTTTTTTTTTGAGGTAGGGTCTCACTCAAGCTCAGGCTGACCTGGAATTCACTCTGCAGTCTCAGGGTGGCCTTGAACTCACGCGATCCCCCTACCTCTGCCTCCCAAGTGCTGGGATTAAAGGCATGCCACCACGCCCGGCTATTGTTTCTTTTTTTGCTGGGTGTGGTGGCGCATGCCTTTAATCCCAGCATTCTGGAGGCAGAAGTAGGAGGATCACCGTGAGTTCAAGGCCACCCTGAGACTACAGAGTGAATTCCAGGTTAGCCTGTGCTAGAGTGAGAACCTACCTCAAAAAACCAAAAAAAAAAAAAAAAAAAAACAACTATTGTTTATTTTATTTATTTATTTATATATTTGAGAGAAAGAAGCAGAGAGAAACAGAGAAGCAAATATAGAGAGAATGGGGGCACCAGGGCCTCTAGCCACTGCAAACGAACTCCAGATGCATGTGCCACCTTGTACATCTGGCTTATGTGGGTCCTGGGGAATCGAACCTACGTCCTTTGGCTTTGCAGGCAAGTGCCTTAATCTAAGCCATCTCTCCAGTCTGAGATACTGTTTTAAAAAAAAAGGGGGCTGGGAGGCTGGAGAGATATCTTAGCGGTTAATCACTTGCCTGTGAAGCCTAAAGACCCTGGTTTGAGCCTCAATTCCCCAGGACCCACGTTAGCCAGATGCACAAAGGAGCACATGCATCTGGAGTTCGCTTGCAGTGGCTGGAGGCCCTGGCGTGCCCATTCACTATCTATCTGCCTCTTTCTCTGTCTGTTGCTCTCAAATAGATATATAAAAATAAACAAAAAATTTTAAAAGGTGGGGGGCTGGGGAGCTAGACATGGTGGTGGTGGTGCATCCCAGTGAGACCCTGCTTCAGAAGAAAAAGGGGGGGGCCTCTGGAGAGACAGCTCAGCAGTTAAAGGCACTTGCTTGCAAAGCCTGTTGATCTGGATTCAATCCCCAGTATCCTTGTGCAGCCAGAAGCACAAGGTTCTGCATGTGTCTGGAGCTCCTTTATAATACCAAGAGGCCCTGGAGCCAAGTGCCAGCTGCCTGAATCAAATCTGATTTCACCACTCTGATCCTCAGTATCCTTTTCTATAAAATGGGGAGGGGACAGTATAGTTTCTATACTATGAGGCTCTTAGGAGGATTAAGTGTATTACTCTGTTTAAGTCCTTGGCCCACATTATAAGCACTACATAAGTGATTCAATCCAGGGCTTCATACCTACTGACATATTGGGCAGGTGCTCTGCCACTGAACCTCAGCCTCAGTGTTTGCTTTCATAGTATACTTTTCTTTTTGGTTTTATATTTTACTTTTCTAAAAGCCATGATGATTATTACTTTTGGCTTTTCAAGGAAGGGCTTCACTCTAGCCCAGGCTGACCTGGAATTCACTATGTAGTCTCAGGGTGGCTTTGAACTCACGGCGATCTTCCTACCTCTGCCTCCCTCCCGAGTGCTGGGATTAAAGAAATGTGCCGCCACGCCCGACTATGATTATATTTTTAATATGTTCATTTATTTGAGAGAGAGAGTGGGAGGGAGAGAGAGAAGGGAAGAGGCAGATAGAGAGAGAATGGGCGTGCCAGGGCTTTTAGCCACTGCAAATGAACTCCAGACAAGTGTGTCACCTTGTGCATCTGGCTCACGTGGGTACTGGGGAATCAAACCTGGGTCCTTAGGCTTCTCAGGCAAGTGCCTTAATTGCTAAGCCATTTCTCCAGGCCTATATTGTACTTTTCAACTTTTCTAGTTTTGGATTTGGGCGCCAGTGAGCAGATGCTGCTTTAAGGAGATGTAGAACTTTCCAACAAATCCCAGTGGTTGGGGGATTCCCAACAGTGTTTATTCTTGGTCCTGGCCCAGATGGAAGTATCAAGCAATCCAACAGACCTTGTACTTGGGGTGTATGTGAGCAGCTGAGTTGGGTGTCAGTGTATTCCACTTGAACTCATTTCCTTTTCTTCAAGTGGGAAGGTCAGTTTGGGGTCAGAGACTTGATACATACCACAATCTTTCTTTAAGAGGCTCCTGCTTTTGTGATTTTCTATCCAGCTAGACACATGATAATGTGATGTATGGCTTTTTTTTTTCTTTCTTAAGTATGGTCTTGATCTAGCCCAGGCTGACCTAGAATTCACTCTGTAGTCTCAAGCTGGTCTCGAACTCTCAGCGATCCTCCAGCCTCTGCCTCCTTAGTGCTAGGATTAAAGGCGTGCGCCACCATGCCCAGGCTCTGATTTATAACTTTTTTTTTTTTTTTAATTAGAGACAGAGAGAGTAAGAGAAACACAGAGAGGGAGGGAGAGAGAGAGAGAATAGGCAAGTCAGGGCCTCTAGCCACTGCAAATGACCTCCAGATGCATGTGCCACCATGTGCATCTGGCTTATGTGGGACCTGGAGAATCAAACCTGGGTCCTTAGACTTCGCAGGCGTGCATCTTTTTTTTTTTTTTACTTTTGGTTTTTCGAGATAGGGTCTCACTCTAGCTCAGGCTGACCTGAAATTCACTATGTAGTCTCAGGGTGGCTTCGAACTCTCCGCGATCTTCCTACCTCTGTCTCCCAAGTGCTGGGATTAAAGGTGTGCGCCACCATGCCCAGCACAGGCGTGCATCTTAACCGCTAAGTCATCTCTCCAGCCCCTGAATTTCTTAAGTTTCTTTGTTCAGTTTAATTTAGCTTTGGTTCTGCATTCCAAGAGAAAGAGGTTTTTTTAATTTTAAATATTTTTATTTATTTGCAAGCAGAGAAAGACAGAAAGAATGGGCGTGACAGGGCCTCCAGCCATTGATTGCAAATGAAACCCAGACACATGCACCTCTTTGTGCATTTGGCTTCATATGGGCACTGGGGAAGTGAGCTTGGGTTGCTAGGCTTTGCATGCATGTGCCTTAACCAGAGTCATCTCTCCAGCCCTGATTTATAGCTCTTAAATGGTCCTGAGGAGAGAAGATAAACATCCCAGAAACTAGGGGACAATGGATAAAAAAGCAGAAGGACTGGGTGCATAAAATGCTGGGTTCTGAGGCTTCCCCATCCTTGGCTTTTTGTTAAAATTTTATTTATTGCCTGGCACAGTGACCTTTAATCCCAGCACTTGGGAGGCAGAGGTAGGAAGATCACCATGAGTTCAAGGCCAACCTGAGACTACATAGTGAATTCCAGGTCAGCCTGAGCTAGAGTGAAACCCTACCTTGAAAAACCAAATAAATAAATAAATAAATAAATAAAATAAAGTAAAATAAAATAAAATAAATTATTTAATTTGTTTTCGAGACAGATAGTGAGTTAGAGTGAGTATGGGCACATCAGAGCCTCCTGATGCTCAAACAGACTCCAGACACATGCACCACTTTGTGAATCTGGCTTTACATAGGTACTGGCGAGTCAAACTCAGATTTTCAGGCTTTGTGAAACAAGCACCTTTAACTGTTAAGCCACCTCTCCAGGCCCACCCTTGGTTTATTGAGATAAGGTCCCAAGTAATGCAGCCTGGAACTCCTGATCCTCCTGTGTTCACCTACCGAGTGACAGGATAACAGGTTTGCATCAGTTTTGATTTTGTTTTGTTGAGACAAGATCTCACTCTGGTGCCAGACATGTTGGTGCATGCCTTTAATCCCAGTACTCGGGAGGCAGACATAGGAGGATCACCATGAGTTCAAGGCCACCCTGAGTCTGCATAGTAAATTCCAGGTCAGCCTGGACTAGAATGAGAACCTACCTTAAAAAAAAAAAAAAAAAAAAAAAGCATAACACTACAAGTGGTAAATTTTATACCTAACCTAATGTGGCAGTCACAATCAGAATGGGAATGCACCAAGTCAGGCGTGGTGGTGCACACCTTCAATCCCAGCCTTTGGGAGGCAGAGGTAGGAGGATCACTGTGAGTTCAAGGCCAGCCTGAGACTACAGAGTGAATTCCAGGTCAGACTGGACTAGAGTGAAACTTTATCTTGAAAAACCAAAAAAAAAAAAGTTTTTTTTTTTTTTATGGAGATGGGGGTACAGCTCATGGCTAGAGGGTTTGCCTACCATGCTCAATACTTTGGGTTTAATCCTTAGCACTTTAAATAAATACATAAATTCTGAGGCTGGAGAGATGGCTTAGTAGCTAAAGTGCTTGTCTGCAAAGCCAAAAGACCCAGGTTTGATTCCCCGGGACCCATGGAAGCCAGATGTACAAGGTGGCACATGTGTCTGAAGTTTGCAGCAGTTGAAGGTCCTGGCATGTCCATTCTTTATCTGCCTCTCTCTCCCTCTCAAATAAATAAATAAATAAATATAATAATAATAATAATAATAGGAGACTCTCTGATTGAGCTGCCTGCAGAATGTGCAGTGTGCTCCAGAGTCACAATTTTTTTTTTTCCAGGTAGGGTCTCTCTCTAGCCCAGGCTGACCTGGAATTCACTATGAAGTCTCAGGCTGGCCTCCAACTCCTGGTGATCCCCGTACCTCTGCCTCCCGAGTGCTGGGATTAAAGGCGTGCGCCACCACGCCCGGCCAGAAGCACAGCTTTGATGAGTTGTCACCTATGCTGAGATGGGCTTTTGGGTGGGCTTTCTGGTGATACAGCTGCTTTTGAGTCAAAGCAGCTATGGAGAGCTGGTCATCCAGGATGGGATGAGACTTCTCATATTGTGGCTCCCTTTGACTCACCCGTTGTTCCTGTAAGCAACCCTTCACCCTGCTCTGAACGTAACCCCAGTAAACTCATTGGTTCACCAAATATGGTTTTGGTGTAAAATAAAATAAAATAAAATAAGTAGATAAATAGGAGTGGAGAGTTGGCTTAGTGGTTCTTGCCTGCAAAGCCAAAGGACCTTGGTTCGATTCCCCAGAGCCCACATTGACCTGATGCACAAGGGGGCACATGCATCTGGAGTTTGTTTGCAGTGGCTGGCGCGCTCTCTCTCTCTCTCTGCCTCTTTCTCACAAATAAATAAAATAAAAATAAAACTATAAAAAGTTAAAAAACAAGTAGATAAATAAATTCAGTATTTGAGCTGGATGTGGTGGAGGCCAGTAATTCTTGCACTTGGAATAAGATAAAAAGATCAGCATTTCAAGCACAGACTGTTACATACATGAGACCCTGTCTCAAGGAACCAAAAATAAACAAATTCTGTATTTAGACTTGGGCATTATCCCTAAGATACACACACACATATATATGTGTAATATATATATATATATATATAAGTATATATATTATATAAATATATATATTGTGTAAAATTTCCATAATCTGGTAACTAAAGCACTTCTGGTTCCAAGCATTTCAACCTGTATCCTGCTTTTTATTTTATTTTTTGTTTTTTGAGGTAAGGTCTCAGTCTAGCTCAGCTGGCCTGGAATTCACTATGTAGTTTCAGGGTGGCCTCAAACTCTCGGCAATCCTCCTACTTCTGCCTCCTGAGTGCTGGGATTATAGTAGTGTGCCACCACGCCCGGCTCTGTATCCTGCTTTTTAAAATTAAAATCTAAGAGGATACAAATAAATCATATGGAATCCTCCAGTTTTGGACAATGGAACATTCAGGAGCCATAGATTGTTGTTAGAAAATTTTCAGTGCCAGGGATGGGATACCTCCAGTGAGTTGTTGGCCAGGGAGGTCCCTGATGCCCTCAAAACATTATAGGCCATTGCCGAGGCCCTTGGTTTCCCACCAGGAATAGATGGTAAGACCCTATTGCTGAAGACTCCACATACTGGGGCTGCAAGCCCACTGAGAAATCCTGCTGGAACTGAGCTGATAACCTCCTCCATGTAGACCAGCTGACAGAAAGCTGGAAGAAGCCATTCTACATGTAGTTCAATGAGAGAAAGAGATACCACCAGTGAAGATACTCAACAGTGGACACTGCAAGCCTTATAATTGGCCAGCCAGGCCAAACGAGCCAACGGGTGCAACAGTGGCACGTCTGTCATGGTGGAAACCAACTGCCCCCCAATTGGACTGGAGGCCCACTCCATGGGAGGGAATACATCCCTGAAACTGAAAACTTAAAACAGGGGTAGTCAGGAGCCCTAGGGGTGTAACATCTGCTGATGTCTGGATAAATGTATATAGTATGCTTATCAAACTGCCGAGTAAGCACTTCTCTTAATATTTATACCCTTATATTAACGCTACTCTCACTTTGGGTAGAGAATCTTCTCTCTTCAGATGGCAGTGACCTTGGGACGACTCAGAAGGTATCATAGTGCTGGAAAGAAGTGACTGGAGTACTGAATAACGTCTCGATCACACCTTCCAAGGCTCAGGGTCTAATGCGGAAGAGGTGGCAGAAAGAATGTAAGAGCCAAAGGAAGGGTAGGACTCCTTACAATGTGCTCCCTCCACACATAAAATGGCCTGGATATCCATGACCTCATAGTGCCTGACACTACCTAAACAAGACCATCATAAGAGGAGGAAAAGATCATGACATCAAAATAAAAGAGAGACTTATTGAGATGGGGAGGGGATATGATGGAGAATGGAATTTCAAAGGGGAAAGTGGGGGGAGGGAGGGTATTACCATGGGACATTTTTTATAATCATGGAATGTTAATAAAAATTGAGAAAAAACTATCTATCTAACTATCTATCTATCTATCTATCTATATATTTTTTTATTTCAGACAGAGAGAGGGAGAGAAAGAATAGGCACACCAGGGTCTCTAGCACCTGCAAATGGACTCCAGACGCCTGCACCACCTTGTGTATCTATCTGGTTTACGTGGGACCTGGAGAATTGAATCTGGGTTCTTAGGCTTCACAGGCAAGCACCTTAACCGTTAAACCATCTCTCCGGTCCTGTATCCTGATTTATTATTTTTTAAATTATTATTATTATTATCATTATTATTATTGTTTTATTGAGGTAGGGTCTCACTCTAGCCCAGGCTGACCTGGAATTCACTATGGAGTCTCAGGGTGGCCTCGAACTCACGGTGATCCTCCTACCTCTGCTTCCCTAGTGCTGGGATTAAAGGCATGCGCCACCATGCCCGGCATCCTGGTTTTTTATTATTTGTTTATTTATTTATTTATTTTGGTTTTTGAGGTAGGGTCTCACACTAGCCAAGACTGATGTGAAATTCACTGTGTATTCTCAGGGTGGCCTCAAACTCCCTGAGATCCTCCTACCTCTGCTTCCTGAGCGCTGGGATTAAAGGTGTGAGCCACCACACCTGGGTTCATTTATTGAATTTAAAAAAATTGTTTTACACGAGACAGAGAGAGAATGGGTGCACCAGGGTCTTCAGGCTTTTCAGACAAACACCTTAACTAAATTTTAGCCAGGCGTGAATTCCAGGCCAGCCTGGGCTAGAGCAAGACCCTACCTCAAAAAACAAAAGCAACAACTAAAAGGTTAGCTGGGTGTGGTGGTACACACCTTTAATACCTGCACTTGGGAGGCAGAGGTAACAGGATCCCGTGAGTTCAAGGCCACTCTGAGAGTGAGACCCTCCAGACTCAACATTCCTAATTTTGTGGGGAGTAATGAAATTGAACCCACTTGCTAGGCAACTGCTCTCTATCCCTAAGAATTGAACTTGAGTCCTTAGGCTTCGCAGGCAAACACCTTAAACTGCTAAGGCATCTCTCCAGCCCCCCTTTTTTATTTTTATTTTTAGTTTTTTGTTTTCTCAAGGTAGGGTTTCACTCTAGCCCAGACTGACCTGGAATTCACTACAGAGTCTCAGGGTGGCCACGAACTCACAGTGATCCTCCTACCTCTGCCTCCCAAGTGCTGGGATTAAAAGCATGTGCCACCATGCCTGGCTTGTTTGCTTTTTTCCAAGGTATGGTCTCACTGTAGTCCAGGCTGACTTGAAATTCACTCTGTAGGCCCAGGCTAGCCTCAAACTCAAGATGTTCCTTCTACTTCAGCCTCCCAAGTGCTGGGATTTTTATTTATTTATTTTTGGTTTTTCGAGGTAAGGTCTCACTCTGACTCAGGCTGACTTGGAATTCACTATGTAGTCTTAGGGTGGCCTTGAACTCATGGCAATCCTCCTACCTCTGCTTCCCAAGTGCTGGGACTCCTTTCTCACCTTTATTTATTTTTGAGACAGGATCTCACTATGTAGCCTAGGATGGCCTGAACTTGAAACCATCCTCCATTTTTGGCTCACCCTTTCTCAATCCCCCCTCCCCGCCGGTTGGATTCTCAGCTCCTATAACAAGTACATGATCATGGAAAATGACTTACTGTGTTCATCAGGGAAAAGCTAAATGAGACCAGTTTGCAGTTTGTTTGTTTGCTTTCTTTCTTTTTCTTTTTCTTTTTTTCTTTTCTTTTCTTTTTTTTTTTTGTGATAGGGTCTCACTCTAGCTCAGGCTGACCTGGAATTCACGGTTATCTCAGGGTGGCCTCGAACTCATGGTGATACTCTTACCTCTGCCTCCCAAGTGCTGGGGCTTGGTTTTTTCTTTTGTTTAAATATTTTATTTTTATTTATTTAGTTGAGAGAGAGAAAGAAGAAGAGGCAGATAAGAGAGAGACTGAGAAAGAGAGGCAGGGCGGGAGGGAATGGGCACTCTAGCCACTGCAAACGAACTCCAGACGCATGTGCCACCTTGTGCATCTGGCTTACGTGGTTACTGGGGAATCAAACCTGGGTAAGGTAGCTTTACTGGCAAGTGCCCTAACTGCTAAGCCATCTCTCCAGCCTTAAATAATTTATTTATTTATTTATTTTTATTATTATTTTTTATTTTTTGGTTTTTTGAGGTAGGGTCTCACTCTGGCTCAGGCTGACCTGGAATTCACTATGTAGTCTCAGGGTGGCCTCGAACTCTCGGCGATCCTCCTACCTCTGCCTCCCGAGTGCTGAGATTAAAGGCGTGCGCCACCACACCCGGCTCTAAATAATTTATTTATTGTAAGCAGGGAGAGACAGACAGAGAGAGAGAGAGATAATGGGTATGCCAGGGCCTTATGCCACTGCCAAGGAATTCCAGACACATGTGCCACTTTGTTTATCTGCATTTATGTGGGTAATGGGGAATTGAACCCAGGCCATCAGGCTCTGCAAGCAAGTGCCTTTAATGGCTGAGTCATCTCTCCAGCTCGAATTTATACAGTTTCTTTGGAAGGCCGGGTATGGTGGTACATGCCTTTAATCCCAGCACTCAGGAGGCAGAGGTAGGAGGATCGCCATGAGTTCAAGGCCACCCTGAGACTACATAATGAATTCCAGGTCAGCCTGGGCTAGAGTGAAACCCTACCTCAAAATACTAAAAAAAAAAAAAAATGTCTTGGAAGTGGAAGGAAGGAGCAGAGTCAGCTGAATCTGTATGTTTGGGGAAGTATTTGGAAAGATCCCAGTTAAGGAATTTTCCTAGTTGTTAATCACTATCTTCACTCAACCCTACCCTTAGACACTCCATCACAAGCCAATGCCAGGAGTAGGCTGGAAGAAAGGCGCCCGGGGTGTGGTGCTTGGAGGTCTTCATGGTGTCCTCCAAGAGCTATAGTGTGAAAGAATTTCATACATCCTCTTTGACCTAGTAATCCAAGCCACGCTGAGCTTCCCAGAATGTTGTTTTTGTTGTTTAGTCTAATTCTCTTGAAATTTAAATTCTTGCCTCCATTCAGAAAATAAAGCTCTCTCTCTCTCTCATAAAAAAAAAAAATAAATAAACAAGAATGCCTTAAAACAAAACAAAACAAAAAAACTAAAGGTCTGGAGGGATGGCTTAGCCGTTTAGGTGCTTGCCTACTAAGCCTAAGGACCAAGGTTCAATTCCCCTGAACACACATAAGACAAATGCATATGGTAACACAAGTGTCTGGAGTTCCTTTGCAGTGGCTAGAAGCTCTGGTGTATCAGTCTCTCTCTCTATCACTCTCTCTCTCTCTCATAAATAAACAAAAATTTAAAAAAAGAATGCTTTTTTTTCTTTTTTTTTTTCTTTTGTTTCTTTTCTTTTTTTCTTTTTTTTTTTTTTGAAGTAGGGTCTCTCTAGCTCAGGCTGACCTGGAATTCACTGTGTAGTCTCAGGGTGGCCTCGAACTCATGGCGATCCTCCTACCTCTGCCTCCCAAGTGCTGGGATTAAAGGCGTGCGCCACCACGCCCGGCAAAAAAAAAAAAAAGAATGCTTTAAAAAAATAAAATAAAATAAGGAAGCAAGAGCTGGACTTTCCCGCCAGCTACTAAGAAACCTGCAGCTGAGGAACTCAGCACTGAGTTCACAACTGAGAAAAAAAGGGGACAACCCGCGCCCTCCAGAGGCCTTCACGTTCAAAGCAGCAGCCCCGCCCTGCGTAGAGTCACGTGACGATCAATGCGACCAGTAAACTACAGTTCCCAGAGCGCCACGCGGCCAGACGGCGTTACGCGCTCTTGCTGATTGGTCGCTGGAGATATTTGAAAGGTGGGGCTGGCGCGGAAATCGTAGGTTACCTTTTGGCTTCTTGGCGCAGAGTCTGTCTGGAGGTTAGTCTTGAACCTGGAGTGTGATTTTGGGGGCAGTGAGGCACGGAGGGATTCGTGAGCTTGTGCTCAAGCCGAGGTAAATGGGGTTCCCGTCTCTGACTAGACGGAAGAGACGGGTGCGGCTCTGCGACGCAGAGTCGGTGCGGGGGGTGACCTTGGGACTGCCTGGTGGGCGCCCCAGGAGCTCGGAAGGAACCTCCAGCGTACGGTGGTGGGACTGGGAGGACGACGGTCGGCCTGGAGGGAGGAGGAATGGAGACGGCAGTTTATAACGGAAGCCCAGCGTCATAGCCAGAGGTTTTTCAGGATTAGATTTCTGATGGGATAGTTTGCTTATTCCACAGCTTCACCCATTCTCTTTTCCTCCAGTTAGGTCCATTACAAAACTTACCTGCCTTCTTTCGTTTGTCTCCTTTTTCTCTAGCTCTTGCGCCATGAGGAACTTCAAAGGAGTCAACTTTGTGACTCTGCTAAGAAGTCAGAAGGAAGCCCAGGAGCTTCTGCCTGACTTGAAGGTAGGGATGCTCTCTGGCTTTCTGAGCTGACCCCCAGTACCAGAAGTTGAACACAGGGTCTCATGCATGCTAGGAAAGCCCTTCTCCAGTGAACTATATCTGCGGCCTTCCTTTTACTGTTTATTCTGAGACAAGGGCTCACTAAGCTGCTCCAGCTGGCCTTGAACTCATTCTAGCCTAGGCAGGCCTTAAGTTTGCAGTCCTCCAGCCCCTGCCTCCTTGCCTTTTTATTCTTCAGTGCTATACTGCTATGTTCAGCTGTGTTCTACTTTATTTATTTGTTTTTAGTCAGCTTCTTCCTCTGATTCTTCTTCAGCAGTTTCTAGCCAGGTTAGCCACTGATTCACCTGGAACAAAGCCTTGCCTTTTCCTGGATATTTATTTGTTTTTAAAAATATTGTTTATTTATTTGAGAGAGAGAATGGGCAGGCCAGGGCCTTCAGCCACTGCAAACAAACTCCAGACACATGTTTCCCCCCCCCCACCTTGTGCATCATATGGCTTACGTGGGTACTTGGTAATCGAACCTGGGTCCTTAGGCCCTGCAGGCAAATGCCTTAAAGAGCTAAGCCATCTCTCCAGCCCTATGTATTTTTTTTTTTTTTTTTTTTTCCAGGAAGAGTCTCACTCTAGCCCAGGCTGACTTGGAATTCACTATGTAGTCTTAGTGGCCTCAAACTCACAGTGGTCCTCCTACCTTTGCATCCTAAGTGCTGGGATTAAAGGCGTGAACCACCACGCCTGGCCCCTTTATTATGTATGTTTTTTTGAGGTAGAGTCTTGCTCTAGCCTGGGCTGATCTTGAACTCAGCAATCCACTTAAATCTACCTCCCAAGTGCTGGGATTAAAGGTGTGCACCACCACACTCAGCTTATTTATTTTATTTTTCATTTGGTTTTTCGAGGTAGGGTCTCGCTCTAGCCCAGGCTGACCTAGAACTCACTATGTATTCTCAGGGTGGCCTTGAACTCATGGCGATCCACCTGCCTTAGCCTCCTGAGTGCTGGGATTAAAGATGTGTGCATCACGCCCGGCTTTATTTATTTAAAAAAATATTTTAGCCGGGGTGGGGGTGGCACACGCCTTTGATCCCAGCACTCGGGAGGCAGAGGTGGGAGGATCACTTGAGTTCAAGGCCACCCTGAGACTCCATAGTGAATTCCAGGTCAGCCTGGGCTAGAGTGAGACTCTACCTCGAAAAACCAACAACAACAACAAAAAATTAAATTAAAAAAATATTTTATTTATTTATTTGTAAACAGAGAAAGACACACAGAGAGAATGGGCACTCCAGAGCCTTTTGCGAATGAACTCGGCACATGTGCCATTTTGCGCATCTGGCTCTATGTGGGCACTGGGGGATCGAACCCAGGACGGCAGGCTTTGGTAGAAAGTGCCTTTAACAGCTGAACTATCTTCCCAGCTCTCTACTTTTTGTCAGAGGCAGTTATAAGGGGAACCTATCTCTAGTTCTTTTTCCTTTTCTACCTCTTTCTCTGCTCACCCTACTCATGTCTCCTAGGAGTTCCTTTGCAAGCCTCCAGCTGGTTGTCCCAGCAGCCGATCTGACGCTGAGAGGAGACAAGTTTGTGATGCCATCCTGAGAGCTTGCAACCAGCAGTTGACTGCCAAGCTAGCTTGCCCTGGGCATCTGAAGAGCCTGCTGGAGCTGGCGGCCATGGCCTGTGATGGCTACTTGTTATTCACCCCACAGCGCCCGCCCCTCTACCTGGAACGCATTCTCTTCATCTTACTTCGGAATGCTGCAGCTCAGGGAAGTCCAGACGCCGTGCTCAAGCTCGCTCACTCCCTCCATGCGTGCTTGGTGCAGTGCTCTTGCCAAGCTGCCTCCCAGGACTATGAGGCTGTGACTCGGGGCAGCTTTTCTCTGCTCTGGAAGGGAGCAGAAGCACTGTCGGAGCGTCGAGCTGCATTCTCAGCTCGGCTGAAGGCCTTGAGCTTCCTAGTACTCTTGGAGGATGGAAGTATCCCTTGTGACGTTCCTCACTTTGCTTCTCCAACAGCCTGTCGAGTGGTGGCTGCCTATCAGCTGTTTGATGCTACTGGGAACGGTCTAGATGAAGCAGATGCTGATTTCCTGTACGACTTGCTCTCTCGGCATGTGATCAGAGTCTTAGTGGCTGAGGGAGGTAGCTCTCCCGGTCCTCTTTCTCCCCAGAGGGCCATCTGTCTCTTGGAGCTCACCTTGGAACACTGTCGTCGTCTCTGCTGGAGCCACCACCATGACAAGGCCATTAATGCAGTAGAGAAGGCATATGATTATCTAAAGAACACCAATCTAGCCCCCAGCCTCCAGCTATGCCATTTGGGAATTGAACTGCTACGGCCTAGGGAAGAAGGACCCCAGGCAGTGGCCCAGCTTCTGATGAAGGCATCAACTCTGCTGAACAACACTATGGAGGCACCATCACCTCCCCTTCGGGCTTTGTATGACAGCTGCCAGTTCTTCCTTTCAGGCCTGGAGCGAGGGATCAAGAGGCATAACAGATCCGATGTTGTTCTGGGTCTCTTTGCTTTTCTTGGAGGGTACTGTCCCCTTGTCCGGCAGCTGCGGGATGATTGTGTGAGTTAAGGACCTAGTGGCAGGGTGGGATGTGGTTCTGTAAACTCACTTCTAGCCTAGTGTTTGGTACGATCTGGAGGCTTTGGCTCCTTAGAAAGATGTTCTTTGAGCCACACCTTGAAAACAGTCTGATCCATCCTAAGGGCAGTGGTCTTCCAGTATCCTTCCTCCTCTTCCCTGAGCTGTGTTAGCTCCCGAGGACGCTGGGAAGTTTGAAGAAAGTATGGAGCTTATTGTTTCTGTCCCTCAGACCAACCTTCCTCTTCTTTCTTCAGGTCGATGGGGTCTCCTCCAAACAGCAGCAGTCTTTGCTTCAGATGCACTTTCATGGTCTTCATCTCTACACTGGGGTGGTTTACGACTTTGCTCAAAGCTGTCAGGTACATTCTGGGAATCAAGAAACTTGGACAAAGCTTTAGGGTTTGGGGTTGCTCTTTAGATGAACTTTGGAGGTGCTTTGGCATTGGGTGGGTCCCTTAGATGTTGAATGAATATCTCTTCTTAACCTCCAGCCCTTCTTGTCCCTTCAGGTAGCTGAACTGGCCCAGCTGGTGGAGAGTTGCAGATCTGCTGCTGTCTGGATGCTGGAGTCATTAGAGGGCCTGTCAGGCCAAGAGCTCGCTGACTGTCTGAGGCTGACTGGTTAGTGTGTCTGGACTCAGGTGCAGGCTTCGGGGGAGGATCATCATTGGTTAGGCAGGCATATTGCGCTGTGTATGCCTCCAGCCATTGTGGGGGCCAGGTGGTTTAAGGAGACAATGAAAGAGATGTTTATGAGGATCAGTCATTCTACTTAACACAGGAGAGAAGTGATGAGGCTTATTGGAGTGAGCATGGGTTTCTTTGCAGTTTGATTGGGTAGCTATTTCATAAAAATGTTTGTACCCAATATAACATTATGGCTTTCATTTATTTTTATTTTTTGAGACAGACTCACTGTGTAGCCCAAACTATTCTCAAACTGATGATAATCCTGCCTCAGCCTCCAAAGTGCTGAGATTACAGGATATTTCTGTCAGCTGGTCTACATGGAGGAGGTTATCTGCTCAGTTCCAGCAGGATTTCTCAGTGGCCTTGCAGCCCAAGTATATGGAGTCTTCAGTAATATAGCTTTATTATTATTATTTATTTATTTTATTTGAGAGTGACAGAGAGAGAAAGAGGCAGAGAGAGAGAGAGAGAGAATGGGCGTGCCAGGGCCTCCAGCCATTGCAGATGAACTCCAGATGTGTGCGCCCCCTTGTGCATCTGACTAATGTGGGCCCTGGGGAATTGAGCCTCGAACCGGTGTCCTTAGGCTTCACAGGCATGCACTTAACCACTAAGCTATCTCTCCAGCCCCCTTGAATTTTTTAAAACCTTAAACTTCTACATTCTTATTTATTTGAGACAGAATATAGGTGTTCCAGGGCCTCTTGTTACTGAAAACAAACTCCAGACTCATGCACTATTTTGTGCATGTGGCTTTATGTTAGTACTGGGGAGTTGAATCCAAGTTGACAAGCTTTACAAGCAAGCCCATTAAATTACTGACCCATTTTTCCAGATTTGAATCTTTGACTTTATTTATTTGGTTTTTCCAGGTAGGGTCTTACTCTAATTCAGGCTGACTTGGAATTCACTCTGTAGTCTCAGGGTGGCCTCAAACTTAAGGAGATCCTCCTACCTCTGCCTCCTGAGTGCTGGGATTAAAGGTTTGCACCAGCATGTCTGGCTCTTGACCGTTTTTTAAAATTTTATTTATTACTTTTTTTAGAGGTAGTGTCTTGCTCTAGCCCAGGCTGACCTGGAATTCAGTGTGTAGTCTCAGGCTGGCCTTTAACTCACAACAATCCTACTACCTCTGCTTCCCAAGTGCTGGGATTAAAGGCGTGCACCACCATGCCTGGCCTTTTGAACTTTTTTTGTTTGTTTGTGTTTTCCAGGAGGGTCTCACTCTAGCCCAGGCTGACCTGGAATTCACTATGTAATCTCAGGGTGGCCTCGAACTCACAGCGATCCACCTACCTCTGCCTTCCAAATGCTGGGATTAAAGGCATGCGGCACCACGCCCAGCTGAACTTTTTTTAAAATTCATTTTTTATGTTTTATATTTTTTGGGGGGGTTTAAAATTTTTTTTCTTTTGAGGTACAGTCTCACTCTAGCCCAGGCTGACCTGCAATTCACTATGTAGTCTCAGGCTGGCCTTGAACTCTCAGCAATCCTCCTACCTCTGCTTCCCAAGTGCTGGGATTAAAGGCGTGCACCACCATGCCCTGCCTCTTGCCCTTTTTTAATTTTTATTTTGTTTATTTATTTATTTTGTTTTCTTGAGGTAGGGTTTCACTCTAGTCCAGGCTGACCTGGAATTCACTATGTAGTCTCAGGGAGGCCTTGAACTCACAGTGATCCTCCTACCTCTGCCTCCCAAGTGCTGGGATTAAAAGCATGCACCACCGCATCCAGTTTCTTTTATTTATTTATTTATTTATTTTAGAGGTAGGCAGATCACTAGAAGTTCCAAGCCAGCCTGGCACTACAGAGTGAATTCCAGGTTAGACTATACTAGAGTGAGACCCTACCATGAAAAATAAAAACAAAAGGGCTGGAGGGATGGCTTAATGGTTAAGGCATTTGCCTGCAAAGCCAAAGGATCCAGGTTCAATTCTCCAGGACCCATGTTAGCTAGATGCACACATCTGGAGTTTGTTTGCAGTGGCTGGAGGCCCTGGCACACCCATTCATTCACTCTGTCTCTCTCTCTCTCCCTCTTTTTCTTCCATGGAGGGAAAATGTGTTTGCTCTAGAAGGCTGATTTTTTTTTTTTTTAGGCAGGGTCTCACTGTAGCCCAGGCTGACCTGGAATTCACTATGTAGTCTCAGGGTGGCCAAAGCTCACAGCAATCCTCTTACCTCTGCCTCCTGAGTGCTGGGATTAAAGGTGTGTGCCACCACGCCTGGTTTAGAATGCTGGTTTTGAAAGCATAACAGAGAAAAGCAATGAGGAGAGATGGGCCCAGTGCAGGAATGAGAGTTCAGCTCTTGAAGAGCCAGTGTGAAGAGCTGGTATGAGTTTGCCTTACTGACATGGAGAGCAGAGGCTGCTGTGGAGTCAAGGGGAGAGCTGCCCTCCTTGCTCGCTTGTGATCCGGAATGCTTGCGTCGGGTTCTCACCTGGAAGCTGCTGAGCTGACTCCAGGGTGAGCTGAGCTCAGCAGTGCAGGGACGTGGGAACCATTCTGATGACCAATTATCCTTTCTCTGCAGCCACTTACACCAGTAACTTGGCCTACAGCTTCTTTAGTCACAAGCTCTATGAAGAAGTCTGTGTCATCTTGGAGCCAGTCTGTCATAAACTGGGCTCAGCTAAGCCAGGCACTTACCCTGAAGTACCACCTGAGAAGGTAGGAAGGAGCGGAAGGAAGGAAAGGGGTCATGTGGTGAGGTGCTTGGATGGTATGAGAAGGCTTTGTCACTACCCCTGCCTTCATGGACATTGGCACCAGCACCCGGATCAGTGTGTCCCAAACCTCCTTTTTACTGTTACCTCATCTTTTTCTTTTATTATTTTGTTTGCTTTTTTCCAAGGTAGGGCCTCACTGTAGCCAAGGCTGACCTCAAACCGTAATCCCAGGCTGGCCTCAAACTCAGTTATCTCTGCCTCCCAAGTGCTGGGATTAAAGGCATGTGCCACCACACCCAGCTTCTTTTATTTCTTTTATTTATTTATTTTACTTTTTTTGGTAAATATAAAAAAATATTTTTTGGGCTGGAGAGATGGCTTAGTGGTTATGGCGTTTGCCTGTGAAGCCAAAGACCCCGGTTTGATTCTCCAGGACCCACATAAGTCAGATGCACAAGGGGGCCGCATGTGTCTGGAGTTTGTTTGCAGTGCCTGGAGGCCCTGGCATGCCCATTCTCTCTCTCTCTCTCTCTCTCTCTCTCTCTCTCTCATTCTCTCAAATAAGATAAATAAATAGAATTTTTGAAAAATTTTTTATTTATTTATAAGGAGAAAGTGGGAGAGAGAGAGAGAGTGGGCATGCTAGGGCCTTTTGCCACTGCAAACAGACTCCAGATGCATGTTCCACTTTGCACATCTGGCTTTATGTGGGTACTGGGAAATCAAATCCAGGCTGTCAGTCAGGCTTTGCAGGCAAGCACCTTAAGCACTGAGCAATCTCTCCAGCCCTAAATTTTTTTTTGTTTATTTATTTTATTTATTTATTTATTTAAGAGTGACAGAATGAGTGTGCCAGGGCTTCCACCACTGCAAATGAACTCCAGATGCGTGCACCCCCTTGTGCATATGGCTAACGTAGGTCCTGGGGAATTGAGCCTTGAACCGGGGTCCTTAGGCTTCACAGGCAAGCACTTAACCACTAAACCATCTCTCCAGCCCATCTCTAGCCCTAAATTTTTATTTATTTACACATGTGTGTGTGTGTGTGTGTGTTGGGGGTTACCAGGGTCACTTATCACTGTAAACGAATTCTTGTCCAGCTTTATGTGAGTCACTAGGGAATTGAACCCAGGCTGGAAGGCTTTACAAACAAGCACCTTTAACTGCTGAGCCATCTCCCCAGCCCCCATAATCTTTTCCTTTGGATTGACTTGCTCTTTACTTTTAGCCTCCTTTTAAGCCAGTGATTTAAAATTGAGGTGCACATTAGAATCACGTGAGTGAACTTTAAAGACATTTTATCCCTATGCTTACCTCAAGTTAATTGCATCAGATTCTCTAGTCATGGAGCCCAGGCATGTACATATTCTAAAGTCTTCCTACCCCCAAGGTGGTCCTTTGTACCACCAGAGCTAAAACCAACGTCTTAACAAGAACCTGCGTGAAATGATGGGTTGGCTGGATTGACAAGTGATAGGTGGTAGAGAGCCTTGAGTTTCATAGCAAGGTGATGAGCCTCTGAAGGATTTATGTATGTCCTGAAAATTAAACCTGAATGATCTCTCAGGCCCCTCAAGCTTGCATAGGAAGTGCTGTTCTTAATCATTGAGCCATCTTCAACTTCCTCTAAAGGATTTATTTACTTATTTGTGTGTGTGTGTGTGTGTGTGTGTGTGTGTGTGTAGGAGCCTTCCTTTGGCTCTTACATTCTTTTTTTTATATTTTAAATAATATTTATTTATTAGAGTAAGGGGAAGAGGCAGATAGAGAGAAAGAGAATGGGCATGCCTCCAGGCACTGCAAAGGAACTCTAGATGCATGCGCCCCCTTGTGCATCTGGCTGACATGGGTCTTGAGAAGTTAAACCTGGGTCCTTTGGCTTTGCAGGCAAGTGCCTTAACCACTAAGCCATCTCTCCAGCCTCCCCTTTTTTTCAGTGAGTGAGAGTGGAAAGGAGAGAAAGAGAGAATTGGCATGCCAGGGCCTTTAGCCACTACAGTCGAACTCCAGACACATAACCTTGTGTGGCTGGATTTCTTGGGTTCTGAGGAGTTGAACCTGGGTCCTTAGGCTTTGCAGGCAAGCTCCAGCACTAAATCTGCATTTTCTTTTTCAAGGCAGGGTTTCAATCTAGCCCAGGCTGAGCTGGATTCACTATGTAGTCTCAGGGTGGCCTTGAACTCATGGTGATCCTCCTACCTCTGCCTCCTGTACTGTACACACTTCCTGGCTCCCTATTCTAGCTTGGTCTGTTCTTTTTCTGTCAGCTACACAGGTGCTTCCGGCTGCATGTGGAGAGTTTGAAGAAACTGGGAAAACAGACCCAAGGCTGCAAGATGGTGATCTTATGGCTGACAGCCCTCCAACCCTGCAGCCCTGAACACATGACGGAGCCAGTCAACTTCTGGGTTCGGGTCAAAATAGATGCGGCCAGAGCTGGAGATAAAGAGCTACATCTGAAGTGAGTTGGAAGCGGGGAGGACTCCCGTTTGCCCATAGTGGCCTTTTGTACCTGTGATCGTGTCCCTTAATGTATAATTGTGAAACAGGCAGTGGTTCCCTCATCCGTCACTTAACATTCAGTGCCTTCTGCAGATGTCCCAGGCGATGTTCTTGCTTTTGTTAGTATGTCCTCCTTGGGAACTATAAAAACAGCACATTTAGCCAGGCATGGTGGCGCACGCCTTTAGTCCTAGCACTTGGGAGGCTGAGGTAAGAGGATCACTGAGTTTGAGGCCAGCCTGAGACTACATAGTGACCTCCAGGCCAGTCCCACACACATGACTGAGCTAGTCAACTTCTGGTCTAGAGTGAGACCCTACCTTGAAAAACGAAAAAAAAAAAAAACCCAGCATATTTAACTTTTTTTGGGGGGGGGTTCGTGGTAGTCTCACTCTATAGCCCAACCTGACCTGAAATTCACTATGTAGTCTCAGGGTGGCTTCGAACTCACCGCAATCCTACCTCTGCCTCCTGAGTGCTGGGATTAAATGTTTGCGCCACTACGCCTTGCTCATGTTTTTGTTGTTTTTTTGTTTGTTTGTTTTGTTTTGTTTTTTTGCTTTTGAATTAGGGTCTTGCTCTAGTCCAAGCTGACTTGGAATTCACTATGTCATCTCAGGGTGACCTTGACCTCACAGAACCTCCTACCTCTGCCTACAGAGTGCTAGGATTAAAGGTGTGCACCACCACACCTGGGCATTTGGTTTTTTTCGAGGTAGGGTCTCACTCTAGCCAAGGCTGATCTGGAATTCACTCTGTAGTCCCAGGCTGGCCTCAAACTCATGTCAATCCTCCTACCTCTTCCTCCCAAATGGTGGGATTAAAGTCGTGCGCCATCACACATGGCTTCATGTATATTTTATGATGACAGGGTGACTTGCTAAAAGAGGGAAAACCCTTAGCCGAGTTATTTAAAGGTCATTGTTCATGAAGAAGTGATGTATGTAAGCCCTGAAGAAGTTGAGTAATACGTGATTGAAAGGTCTTGGAGGAGAAGCCCTCAGAGCAGAACTAGTAAATACAAAGCCAGCAGGGTAACAGTAAGCTTAGCAATGGGAACCGGCTTGGGAAAGCCAGCATGGTGGAAGGTAGTGGGACATTGAGATGATCACGGTGGGCAGAAGCTGGGTTACACAGCACTTTACAGGCATTGATGAGGATTTAGATGTGATCTCAAGTGGCAGTCCTCTGCATTAAACAGAGAAGCTGTGTGACCTGATTAAGGTTTTTAAAGCTTCAACTAAAAACGTAGTGAGCGCTAAGCTAATGCTGAGTGTCCCCAGCAAGAGGGCTGAGGCTGTCTTCAAAGTCTCCACTCCTTTCTCAGGACTCTGCGAGACTGCCTGAGTAGCTGGGACCCAGAGACACAGGCCCTGCTGCTGCGAGAGGAGCTGCAGGCCTACAAGGCGGTGAAAGCTGACACCGGGCAAGAACGCTTCAACGTTATCTGTGACCTGCTGGAGCTGGATTCTGAGGAGACGCCTGCTGGGGCCTGGGCTCGAGCTACCCACCTGGTGGAACTGGCTCAGGTGCTGTGCTACCATGATTTTTCCCAGCACACTGAATGGTGAGGAGGAATAACTGGGGAGGCGTCTCTTGATCCTAACCTTACTCTTCCGGGTGGTCAGTTTCCCCCACTATGTTGCTAAGTGACCTCCCTTGTAATGGGCCTTAATTATGTGCATCTCTCCCTTCAGCTCTGCTCTAGATGCTATCCAGGAAGCCCTGCAGCTTCTGGAGTCTGTGAAGCCTGAGGCACAGGTTAAGGATTGCCTTCTGGACGATAAAGCCCAGGCCTTATTGTGGCTGTACATCTGTACCTTGGAGACCAAAATGCGGGAAGTGAGTGGGGCTGAGTAGAAGTGGTTGTATTAGTCATTTTTTTTTTTTCTGGGATAGCTCCCACTAAGCTGGTACCAGACCTGGTTTTTATTTTGATCCCCTTCTACCATCCAGGGTATTGAGCGGGATCAGAGAGCCCAGGCCCCTAATAATCTGGAGGAATTTGAAGTCAATGACCTGAACTATGAAGATAAACTTCAGGAAGATCGTTTCCTGTATAGTAGCATTGCCTTCAACCTGGCTGCAGATGCAGGTGAGGGCAATAAGCGCTGTGTGGCTTGCGCAGTCTCTGCTTTCTAAGAGCAGAGAAGGACGGCCAGGGTGGGAGAGGCTGGCCGTGTGACAGGAGATCGATACTGGAGAGAGGAAGGCAGGCACGATGAACAGAGCGTGTTGTGGAGAAAGCCAGATTTCAGATGGCCATGCAGAAAGAATATTCACTCTTTTTGTTTGTTTGTTTGTTTGTTTTTGTTTTTCGAGGTAGGGTCTCACTAGCCCAGGCAGACCTAGAATTCACTTTGTAGTCTCAGGATAGCCTCAAACTCATGGCAATCCTCCTACCTCTGTCTCCTGAGTGCTGGGATTAAAGGCGTGTGCCACCACGCCCAGCTCACTTTTTTTTTTTTTTTTTGACTTTTTATTGACAGCTTCCATAATTATAGATAATAAACTTTAAAAATTCCTGTCCCAGCCCATTTATTCTTCCCTTCTCAAATCTACCCTCTATCAAGTCCCCTCCCCCTTCCAGTTAGTTTCTCTATCTTTTTTTTTTTCTTGTTTTTTTGAGGTAGAGTCTTACTCTAGCCCAGCCTGACCTGGAATTCATTATGTAGTCTCAGGGTACCCTTGAACTCATGACAATCCTCCTACCTCTGCCTCCCGAGTGCTGGGATTAAAGGTGTGCACCACCATGCCTGGCTATTTTTTATGTATTTATTTTTATTTTTAAAATCTTATTTACTTATTTGCGAGCAGAGAGAGAGAGAGAAGAGAGATAGAAACAGAGAATGGGCATGCCAGGGCCTGTAGCCACTGCAAATGAACTCCAGACACATGTGCCCCTTGTGCATCTGGCTTACATGGGTCTTGGGAAATTAAACCTGGGTCCTTTGGCTTTGCAGGAAAATGCCTTAACCACTAAGCCATCTCTCCAGCCCAGTCTCTTTTATTTTGATGTCATCATTTTTCCTCCTGTTATGCATCTGGCTTTACATGCGTACTGGGGAATTGAACCTGGGTCCTTAGGCTTCACAGGTAAGTATCTAAACTGCTAAGCCATTTCTCCAGCTTTTCCTCCTATTATGCAGGTTTGTGTAGGTAGTGTCAGGCCCTGTGAGGTCATGAATATCAAGCCATCACTGTTTTTTTTTTTTTTTAATTTTTCTTTTGGTTTGGTGGTGGTGGTGTGTGTGTTTTTCCCAAGGTAGGGTCTCACTGTAGCCTAGGCTGACCTTAAATTCACTCTGTATCCCCAGGCTGGCCTTGAACTCACAGCAATCATCCTACCTCTGCCTCCCAAGTGCTAGGATTAAAAGCATGCACCACCATGCCAGGCTTGGTTTGGTGTTTATTTGAGGCAGGGTCTCACTTTAGCACAGGCTGACCTATAACTCACTCTGTAGCCCAGGCTGGTCTTGAACTCAAAATTAATCTACCTCAGCCTCCTGATTGCTGAGACTAAAGATGTGTGCTACCGGGCTGGAGGGATGGCTTAGCGGTTAAGGCATTTGCCTGGAAAGCCAAAGGACCCTGGATTGTGATTTCCCAGGACCCACGTTAGCCAGATGCACAAGGGGGCACATATGTCTGGAGTTCGTTTGCAATGGCTGGAGGCCCTGAAGTGTTCATTCTCTCTCTCTCTCTCCCTCCCCTTTCTCTGTCAAATAAATAATAAAAATAAAGTAAAATAAAATAAAAAAAGATGTGTGTTAACACACTCTGCCAGAATGATCATTTTCTTTTGCTTTGCAGCTCAGTCTAAATGCCTGGACCAAGCCCTGGCTCTGTGGAAGGAGGTACTTAAAAAGGGGCAGGCTCCAGCTATGCGGTGTCTCCAGCAGACAGCAGCCTCCCTGCAGATCTTGGTGGCTCTCTATCAGCTGATAGCAAAGGTAATGGCGCAGGGTACTGATGGAGCTCCGTAATACAGGGATGAACCTGAGATGAGCTCCATCACCTCTGTCTGTGCACCCACTGAAAAGCCCTGCAGTCTAGTGATTCAGAGCATGGGTTCTGCAGGGGTGGTGGTGTACACTTATAATCCTAGCTCATGGGAGGTTGAGTCAGGAGGATTGTGAGTTAGAGGCCAGATTGGTTTACATAGCGACATCTTGTCCAAAAGGAAACAAGGACTGCCATGTAGCTCAATGGTTGAGCAGCTGGGTTAAATCCTTGGCACCACAAAAAGGATGGGGCAATAACAATGTTATTACCTAATGGCATTGCTATCATTCAGTGCAATAATGCATGGAAGATGTTTTGTGTAGATGAAAGCCTTAGTTATTTATTAATCTTTTATTTGTTTATTTGCAAGGAAGGCAGAGAGAGAGAATGGGTGCACCAGGGCCTCCAGCTACTGCAAACGAACTACAGATGCATGCGCCCCTTGTGCATCTGGCTTACATGGGTCCTGGGGAATCGAACCAGGATCCTTTGGCTTTGCAGGCAAACGCCTTAATCACTAAGCCATCTCTCCAGCCCTGAAAGCCTTATTTAATAATTACTAGATCATTTAAGATCTATATGCTCAAAACTGATTAAGCTGATGAGGTGGCTCAGAGGGTAAAAGCACTTGCTCTACAAGCAGGACGATCCAAGTTCAGAACTTCTTATAATGCCAGACCTAAGGGGCTGGAAAGATGGCCTAGTGGTTAGGGCATTTGCCTGTGAAGCCTAATTCTCAGGTTCGATTCCCCAGTACCCACATAAGCCAGATGCACATGGTGGTGCATGTGTCTGGAGTCCATTTGCAGTGGCTAGAGGCCCTGGTGCGCCTATTCTCTCCCTCTCTCTCCCTCCCTCTCTCTCTCTTTCTCTCTCTCTCTCTCTGCCTCTTTCTCTTTCCTCCTATGACAAGATGGAAGGCAGAGACTAGAAGAATTCCCAGCAGCCTGCAGGGTTGCTAGCCTGGCACATGTAGCATTGAACAATAAGACCCTGTCTTAAACAAGGAGGAAGGTGAGGACTGATAAAGGGGAATGCCAGCACATGTGCCTCTTTACATCTGGCCTTGTGTGAGTGCTGGCGAATTGAACCTGGGCTTGCAAGCTCTACAAGCCAAGTGCCTTTAACCTCTGAGCTCCCTGACCACCCCCCTCCTTTTTTTTTGAGGTAGGGTCTCAATTCTAGCCCGGGCTGACCTGGATCTCTGTACTCTCAGGCTGGTCTCAAACCTGTTTCCCCAGTGCTAGGATTAAAGTGCCACCTCACCCAGCTAGGAGCTTTGTTAATTGAACCTTTCAGTCATATTTCTAGCACAAGGAGGCTGAAATGCTACCTCAGTCCTAAGTTTCGGCTTTTTTTTTTTTTTTTTTTTTTCTTTTGAGGTCACGTCTTGCCCAAGCTGACCTGGAATTCACTATGTAGTCTCAGGGTGGCCTCAAACTCAAAGTGATCCTCCTACCTCTGCCTCCCAAGTGCTGAGATTAAAGGCATGTGCCACCTCGCCTGACTTCAGCACCTAAATTTTTGAGTTTTGGTTCTACCACATGTATGTTATGTGAACTTAATCAACTTAATCTATGTACCTATATGAGTCTTACTCTTTCCTGGCTTTAAAATTTTTTTTTATTATTTATTTTTTTGAGAGAGAGGCAGATAGAGAATGGGTGTGCCAAGGCCTTCAGCCACTGCAAGTGAACCCCGTATGCATGTGCCACCCTGTGTATCTGGCTTTCATGGATCCTAGGTATCAAACCTGGGTTCTCTGGCTATGTCAGCATCCACCTTAATGGCTAAGCCATCTCTCCAGTCCTTTTTTTTTTTTTGTAAGCAGAGTAGGGAGTGGAGTGGGCACACCATGGCTTCCTGCCACTGCAAACAAACTCCAGATACATGCACCATTTTGTGCATCTGTCTTTATGTGGGCACTGGGGAATAAAACCCAGGCCTTCAGGCTTTGCAAGCAATAGCTTCTAACTGCTGAGCCATCTATCTAGCCCTTACTTTTCTGTTCTATAAAACTGGGATTAGATTTGCTATGAAGATTAAATAATGAGCTGACACATACTAAGACCTCAGTAATTCGTGGCTATTGATGGTGACTGGCATCTAGGCTTGCTTTATTTAACCTATCCTTTTGTTGCTGTTGTTGTTTTCAAGGCAGTTCTCACTCTAGCCCAGGCTGACTTGGAATTCACTCTGTATTCTTAGGCTGGCCTCAAACTCACAGCTTCCTCCTAACTTTGCCTCCTGAGTGCACAGATTAAAGGCATACATTACCACACCTGACAATCTTTCTTTTTTTTTCACTCTAGCCCAGGCTGACTAGAATTCACTATGGAGTCTCAGGGTGGCCTTGAACTCATGGCAGTCCTCCTACCTCTGCCTCCCCAGTGCTGGGATTAAAGGCGTGCACCACCACACCTGGCTCAATCTTTCTTTTTTTTAAATCAATTGTTTATTTATTTCCATTCAGAGAGAAGAAAGATAGAGATAGAGAAAGAATGGACACACCAGGGCCTCTAGCTACTACAAATGAACTTCAGATGCATGTGCCATTTTTTAAAAAAATTTATCTTTATTTATTTGAGATAGAAAAAAATAGGCAGAGAGAGAGAAAATGGGTGTGCTAGGGCCTCCAGCCTCTGCAAACAAACTACAGATGCATGTACCCTCTTGTGCATCTGGCTTACGTGGGTCCTAGGGAATCAAACCTGGGTCCTTTGGGTTTGCAGGCATGCACCTTAACTGCTAAGCCATTCCTCCAGCCCACATGCCATTTTGTGTATCTGGCTTTAAGTGGGTACTGGAGAATTGAACATGAGTCATTAGGCTTTTTTTTTTTTTTGGCAGGTAAGCACCTTAACCAGTGAGCCATCTCTTCATCCCCTATTTATCTATCTTTCTATTTACTTTATTGTGTTACTGAGTCTCAAACCCACGGCCTTGGGCATGCTACACAAGCACTCTTATCAACTGAGCTATCTCATCTTTTTTTTTTTTTTTTTTTAACTTTTGTTCTTTTTGGATTTTCAGGGTAGGGTTTTACTCTAGCCCATGCTGATCTGGAATTCACGAAGTGTGGAGTGCTGGGATTAATGGTGTGTGCCACCACACGACATCTGGCTTGTTCTTTTTTTAAAAAAAATTTTTTTGTGTGTTAAATATTTTTTTAAATTATTTATTTGAAAGAAAGAGAAAGAGGTAGACAGAGAGAATGGGTGCACCAGGGCTTTCAGCCACTGTAAATAAACTCCAGACACATGCGCCACTTTGTGTATCTGGCTTATGTGGGTCCTAGGGAATTGAACCTGGGTCCTTTGGCTTCCCAGGCAAATTCCTTAACTGCTAAGCCATCTCCCTAGCCCTATTTTATTTTTTATTATTGACAACTTCCATAATTATAGACAATAAACCATGATAATTCCCTCCTCCCCACTTTCCCCTTCACAATTCCACTTTCCATCAGTCTTTCTGCCACCTCTCCTGCAATGGAGTTGCATTTTTTTTTTTTCTTGTCCAAAAGTATAGATCAGTGATTTTTTTTTTTTTTCTTTTTTGAGGCAGTGTCTCACTGTAGCCCCAGTTGACCTGGAATTTACTCTGTAGATCCAGGATGGCTCTTCCACAATGGACCCTGAGCCTTGGAAGGTGTGATAGAGATGTTTTAGTGCTAAGGTGCTTTTTAAGTGAATTTTTTTTTTAAATTTTGTTAAGATAGAGATAGAGATAGAGAGAGAGAGAATGGACACACCAGGGCCTCTAGGTACTACAAATAAACTTCAGATGCATGTGCCATTTTTTTAAAAAATTTATCTTTACTTATTTGAGACAGAAAAAAATAAAAAAATCTGGCTTTAAGTGGGTACTGGAGAATTGAACATGAGTCATTAGGCTTTTTTTTTTTTTTTTTTTTTTGCAGGCAAGCACCTTAACCATTGAGCCATCTCTTCATCCCCTATTTATCTATCTTTCTATTTACTTTATTGTGTTACTGAGTCTCAAACCCACAGCCTTGGGCATGCTAGACAAGCACTCTTATCAACTGAGCTATCTCATCTTTTTTTTTTTTTTTTTTTACTTTTGTTCTTTTTGGATTTTCAGGGTAGGGTTTTACTCTAGCTCATGCTGATCTGGAATTCACGAAGTGTGGAGTGCTGGGATTAATGGTGTGTGCCACCACACGACATCTGGCTTGTTCTTTTTTTTTTAAAAAAATTTTTTTGTGTGTTAAATATTTTTTTTTAATTATTTATTTGAAAGAAAGAGAAAGAGGTAGACAGAGAGAATGGGTGCACCAGGGCTTTCAGCCATTGTAAATAAACTCCAGACACATGCGCCACTTTGTGTATCTGGCTTATGTGGGTCCTAGGGAATTGAACCTGGGTCCTTTGGCTTCCCAGGCAAATTCCTTAACTGCTAAGCCATCTCCCTAGCCCTATTTTATTTTTTATTATTGACAACTTCCATAATTATAGACAATAAACCATGATAATTCCCTCCTCCCCACTTTCCCCTTCACAATTCCACTTTCCATCAGTCTTTCTGCTACCTCTCCTGCAATGGAGTTGCATTTTTTTTTTTTCTTGTCCAAAAGTATAGATCAGTGATTTTTTTTTTTTTTTTTTGGTCTTTTTTGAGGCAGTGTCTCACTGTAGCCCCAGTTGACCTGGAATTTACTCTGTAGATCCAGGATGGCTCTTCCACAATGGACCCTGAGCCTTGGAAGGTGTGATAGAGATGTTTTAGTGCTAAGGTGCTTTTTTAAGTGAATTTTTTTTTTTTTTTAAATTGCTGGTTTTTCAAAGTAGGGTCTCGCTCTAGTCAAGGCTGACCTGGAATTCACTATGTAGTCCCAGGCTGGAGCTTTGAACTCACACTGATCGTCCTACCTCTGCCTCCCTATTGCTGGGATTAAAGGCATGTGCCACCATGCCTGGCTGTTCTTTTTTTTTGAGTCAAGGATGACCTTGAACTACTGATCATCCTGCTCCTTCCTCCCTATTGCTGGGATTACAGGTATGTGTCATCATACCTGGTATATGTGGTACTGGGGAGCAAATCCAGGGACTTGTGCATGCTATACAAGCACTCTACCAACCAAGCTACATTGTCTTTTTTATGAGGTAGGGTCTCACTCTAGCCCAGGCTGACCTGGTATTCACTATGTAGTCCCAGGCTCACAATCCTCCTACCTCTACCTCCTGAGTGCTGGGATTAAAGGCATGTGCCTTGCTGTGTAGCCCAAGCTGACCTTGAATTTGCATCATTATCTTGCATTAGCCTCCTAAAAGTTGGGATTATAAGTGTATGCCATGTCGTACTAAGCTCGGGACTGCTGGGAAGAACCTCCAAACCAGACACAGTTTAAGGGATGAAGGCATTTCTTTCAGCCTTACAGATCCAGGGGATGTTTTATAATGAGAGAAGAAGCTGGTCCACTTTACTAAATCCATGCAAAGAGAAAAACCAGCACCACACTCTGGGGACCCCAGGCAGAGCTCAAGGGCTTTGCATACCTACAGGCTAGAAATCAGATCTTCTCCCAGTAACACCTTTGGGCTAGACCCCAGGATCCACCTCCAGTGACACCTCGTCCAGCCAGACTGCTGGAAATCCAAGTTACAAGCTTTAATAAAACATTTAAGTCTACTGGGGGACAGCCATTCGAACTGCCACATGTCTCTAACCCCATTCCTCCATATAGGCTTTAAAACAGAATGGAGCTGGGTGTGGTGGCGCACGCCTTTAATCCCAGCACTCGGGAGGCAGAGGTAGGAGGATCACCATGAGTTCGAGGCCACCCTGAGACTCCATAGTGAATTCCATGTCAGCCTGGGCTAGAGTGAGACCCTACCTCGAAAAACCAAAAAATAAAAAATAAAAAACAAAACAGAATGGAGCTACAATCCTAGCACTTGGGAAGTAGAGGCAGGAGGATTAAGAGTTCAAGGCCAGCCATGGCTACATTGAAAATTTAGGCTATATAAAATCTTACTCAAAAGACAAGAAAAACAAAAACCAGGAGGGGGCCAGGCTGGTTGCCAAGGATGGCTGATGGCTCTATGTGGGTATCCATAAATACCCTAAGGTCTAAGGGTTCCAGAGGGCAGGGGAGCAGACGATAAAAAGGAGGTTTCCACGGGAGATTTTCAAGGTCAAACTATTGCTCTTGGTCGGCCAGCCCCTGCAGGCTCTGGAGGCCCTGCTGCTCCTGCGGATCGTGTCTGAGAGACTAGAGGACCATGCAAAGGTGGCCAGTTCTTCCTGCCAGCTCACCCAGCAACTCCTGAGCCTCGGTTGTCCCAGCTACGCCCAGGTGAGTGTCAGCCGGCAGAACCCACAGCTACCTATCGGGGCTCATGGCTTTAAAGGCCCAGCTTCCCCACTGTCCACCCGTCACTTGGCTGCAGTTCTAGAGTGAGGAGAGGTGGGGTGGCCGTGGGAACTAGAGCCTTCTTTCCTGCCTGCTGCTATAGCTGATGGCTGCTACGTCTTCCAGACTCTCACTTCTAAAGTCTGCCCATCATACATTTTCTACCTGTTTCTGGCTTCTCCCACCTTTTTTTTTGGCAGTGCTGGTGATTGAAAGACTCGGGGTGCTTTACCAGTGAGCCATAGCCATAGTTTCTCCCTTTTTTGAAAATGTGTATGGGGCTGGGCATGGTGGAGCACACCTTTAATCCCAGCACTTGGGAGGCTGGGGTAGGAGTATTACTCTGATTTCAAGGCCACCCTGAGACTACATAGTGAATTCCAGGTCAGCCTGGGCTAGAGTGAGACCCTACTTCGAAAAATCTTAAAGAAAAATGAATAGATAAATGTGTTTGTGTGCGTGCATGAGGGTCTCTTGCCCCTGCAAATGAAGGTCCATTTAACTTTACATGGGTGGTTAGGGAATTGAGCCTGGGCGAGTAGGCTTTGCAAGCAAGCAAGTTAAACTACTGAGCCATCGCCCAGCCTCCAAATGTGTCTATTTGCATGTCTGTAGTAGGAAGGTGCAGGGTCTCTTTCTACTGCAAATCAACGCCAAACATGCCAATTTTTGTGTCAGGCTTTATGTGAGTGGCTGGAGCATTAAACCTTAGTCCACCAGGCTTCAAAGGAAGAGGCTTTAACAACACTGAGCCATCCCAGCCCGTTTTTCTACTTTATTTTTTCTTTTTGCTCTCTCTCTCTCTTTTTTTTTTTTTTGGTTTTTTGAGGTAGGGTCTCACTCTAGCCCAGGGTGACCTGGGATTCACTATGTAGTCTCAGGGTGGCCTTGAACTCACGGCGATCCTCCTACCTCTGCCTCCCGAGTGCTGGGATTAAAGGTTTGCGCCACCACGCCCGGCTTTTTTCTCCCTTTTGACTTCTAGGTGGCGCAAGTCTAATCGTCTCTCCCTCTGTAAGATTTCCATGGCTTCTCTTACCTGAAGGATGCTCCACAGTACTGTGCATCTTTTATTCTGGCTCACACTTTTCCTGCTACTTCCTCCTGTGAACCTTATGTCACACTGCACCATTATATACCCTGTACATGCCTCTCTGCCCCTTTGTCTTTGGGTATGTTAGTCTCTCTACCCTAAGTGCACCTCTCCGCTGCCGTTTTTTTCACTCCGTAAACCTCTGCTTTCGTCTAAGGTGCTAGCTTAGTTGCCACCTTTCGTACCTCTGTATCTTTAAGGTAGGATCAACCACTTTCCTAGGTTCCTCTGCCAGTGGGCAACAATGATGGCATTGTTTCATGACCACAGTTGTAAGCCGGCATCCCTACTGTTTACAAGATGTTGGATGGAAGATTCTGCTTGTTCTTTAGCCAGCTTTGTCTTTCTTTCTTTCTTTTTTTTTTTTTTTTTTTTGGTTTATAGAGGTAGAGTTTCACTCTAGCCCAGGCTGACCTGGAATTCACTATGTAGTCTCAGGGTGGCCTCCTAGTACCTCTGCCTCCTGAGTGCTAGGATTAAAGGCGTGTGCCACCACGCCTGGCACAGCTTTGTCTTTCTGTTGTGATACTTACCTTAAAGTATTCTAGGAAGCAAGTGAGCAAACATTACGTGTATTATAATACTTGAGATAATTTAGTATTTAACTGGCCACATTCAGTGCCTTTCTTGCAAATTCTTTAGTCTTTTCTTTTTTAGAGATAGGGTCTCACTCTGGTCCAGGCTAAACTATAATTCACTATGTGGTCTCAGGGTGGCCTCTAACTCACAGCAATTCTCCTACCTGTGCCTCCCGAGTGCTCGGATTAAAGGCGTGAACCACCATGTCTGGCCTCTTAGTCCACTTTCATCTGAAGAGTCTTACCACTGTGTTCATGTACTCTCTGGTTCCTTTCTTAGTTATACCTGGGAGAGGCAGAATCAAGCCTGAAGAGTATCAATCAGACGGCTGACGCATACCCCCTCCTTTCCCTGACCTGTAAGCTACTTCGAAGCCAAGTCTACTGGACTCACCAGAAGGTAATTTTCACTTTTTTGTCACCCCCTCAACCTCCTTTTTTACTTATTCATTTATTTATTTTTTTATTTTTGAGGTAGGGTCTCACTCTAGTCCAGGCTGGCCTGGAATTCACTATGTAGTCTCAGGGTGTCTCGAACTCAGCGATCCTCCTACCTCTGCCTCCTGCGTGCTGGGATTAAAGGTGTGCGCCACCACGCCTGGCCTTCAACCTCTTTTCTTTCTTTCTTTCTTTTATTTATTTATTTTTGCAGCACTAGGAATTGAAGCTCTAATATTGACATGCAGCCTGGCCCCCAGATCTGCCTACACATAGGAGCTAGAGCACTTTGTACATTCTCGACCAGGGCTCTATTACCAACTTCTCTCTTCCTTCCTTCTTTCTTCCTTCTTTCCTTCCTTTCTTTTCTTAAAGTTTTTATTTATTTATTTATTAGAGAGAGAGAGAATGGACACGCCAGGGCCATTAGCCACTGCAAACGAGCTCCAGACGCATGCGCCACCATGTTTATCTGGCTTACGTGGGACCTGGAGAGTTGAACCTGGGTCTTTAGGCTGCGCAGACAAGCACCTTAACTGCTAAGCCATCTAGCCCTTATTTCTCACTTTCTTAAACCCCAAAGATTCTGGGACATAGAAGAATTTTAGAATTTCTAGGATATTTGTCTGAGTTTTGAGATTTCCTTGCAACTTAGTCGAACATTCATGACCCTGAGAAACAGTAGAAATTTCCACCCCTTGCTCACACCAGTGCTTTCAAAGAGATTTTATTCTTTTTCAGCTTCCACAAGGGCAAGGTGGGGTGGGGGGGCTAGAAATTGAACTAATCAGCCAAGTGTGGTAATCCCAACATTCAAAAGCTGGGGAAGGGGGCTAGAGAGATGGCTTAGTGGTTAAGTGCTTGTCTGTGAAGCCTAAGGACCCAGTTTGAGGTTCGATTCCCCAGTACCCATTTAAGCCAGATGCACAAGGGGGCACATGCATCTGAAGGTCATTTGCAGTGGCTGGAAGCCCTGGTGCGCCCATTCTCTCTCTGCCTCTTTCGCTCTCTGTCTGTTGCTCTTAAATAAATAAATAAAAATAAACAAAAGGCTGAAGCAGGTGTGCTCAAATTTGAGGCCAGCTGGGACTGTATAACAAAACTCTTTCTGGAAAAAAAATAGCCAGGCTTGATGATGCATGCTTTTCATCTCAGCGCCAGGAGGCTGAATTAGAAAGATTGCCCTGAGGTTGAGGCCAGCCTGAGGCTACAGAGTGAGTTCCAGGTCAGCGCGGGCTAGGGTGAGACCCTACCTCAAAAATAAAGTTCTAAGCCGGGCGTGGTGGCTCACGCCTTTAATCCCAGCACTCGGGAGGCAGAGGTAGGAGGATTGCCATGAGTTCAAGGCCACCCTGAGACTACAGAGTTAATTCCAGGTCAGCCTGGACCAGAGTGAGACCCTACCTCAAAAAAACCAAAAAAATAAATAAATAAAATAAATAAATAAAGTTCTAAAAATGGGCTCAGTGACTAAAGGCACATGCTTGCAAAGCCTGCTGAACCCCATTTGATCCCTCAGCCATACACGTAAGCCACATGCAAAAGGTGGTTTATGGGGCTGGAGAGATGGCTTAGTGATTAAGGTACTTGCGTATGAAGCCTAAGAAACCAGGTTTGATTCCCCAGTGCCCACGTAAGCTAGATGCACAAAGTGGCACATGCGTCTGCAGTTCATTTGCAGTGGCTGCAGGCCCTGGCACGCCCATTCTGTCTATCTGCCTCTCTCTTTAATAAATAAATAGATTTAAAAAAAAAAAAGTTGGCTCATGCATCTGGAGTTTGCTGTGGTGTGAGGCCTGGTCCATCCATGTCCATTCTTTTTTTTTTTTTTTTTTTTTTTGAGAGTGAGAAAGAGGCAAAGAGAGAGAGAATGGGTGCGCCAGGGCCTTTCAGCCACTGTGAACGAACTCCGGATGCATGTGCCCCCTTGTGCAACATTGCATGCTTGTGTCACTTTTGCATCTGGCTATGTGAGACCTAGAGATTTGAACATGGCTTTGTAGGCAAGCACCTTAACCGATAAGCCATCTCTCCAGCCCCATGTCTATTCAATCTATAGAGGGAGTTCCAGGTCAGCCTCTGCTTGTGAGACCCTGTCTTGAAAAAAATAAACAAACAACTGAAAGAGGAGAAAAGGAAAGGGCAGAAAGAAACAGTGATTTGGTTCTAAGAAGGCATTAGATCCCTAGATTAGTAATCCAGTAGAATCCAAGAGATCTGAGTTTTGCCCCTAAACTAGCTGTTTTGGTTCTGTCAAGTTTGTTTTTCCTCTATGTTTTTTTTTTTTTTTTTTTAATGGTTAAAGGCTGGGGATTGGACCATGTGACCTCCAAGGGCATCTTGACCTCTGAGATGCTGGTATGACTCCTCTCCTGGCCCCTTGTCTCTCCTAGGTGACTGAGGGTGTTTCTCTACTGCTGTCTGTCCTTCGAGATCCTGCCCTCCAGAAGTCATCCAAGGCTTGGTACTTGATGCGTGTCCAGGCCCTGCAACTACTAGCTGTCTACCTTAGCCTCTCACCGAACATCCTTCAGACACCCTGCGTGAGCAGCTCTGGGCTCAAGGTGAAAGACGGGGTCTGGCAGCTTTCCCGTATGATGGGTGTCCTTGGTCTGCTATCGGCTCTTCTTAGCCCTGGTCCCCTTGCTGACCAGCTTCTATCTGGAGCCTGCATGAATTAGGCCTGTGACAACAAAGGGGTTTCATCTCACCTGTCGCCCCTAATCAGCTAACTAGTGGCTGCTACTAGAATAATAGACTAAAAGAAGTTCTAAAAACCCCAAGGGATCTCAAACGGGCAGTGCTGTGATTGACAAGCTCTGTCTGCCTTAGATGTGGAAGGGAAGGGATGGCAGTATGCTTTGTGTTTGCTGTCCTGGCAGTTGAGGTGACAACCCTGCTGTCCACATCATCTTTCCTTCTCCACCTCTCCCTATCCCAGGCTGGCAGACACCTGAGACAGCACTCCTAGAAGCCCACAAGCTCCTCCGCAGCATCATCCTCCTGCTGATGGGCCGCGATGTGCTCTCAATTCAGAAAGGAACTGTGGAGTCACCCTTTCTGGACTATGGTGAGTCTGAGGAGAGCAAGGCCCTTGTGCTATGGACGCTAGATGGTGGGGCTGGCCATTTGTCTCCAAAGGATCCGATTGTAGCTGGACGTTGAAGTCTCATCTCTGTCCTCTCCTGCAGGTGAAAATCTGGTGCAAAAATGGCAGGTTCTTACAGAGGTGCTGAGCTGCTCTGAGAAGCTGATCTGCCGCCTGGGCCACCTGGGAGTGTGAGCGAAGCCAAAGCATTTTGCTTAGAGGCCCTGAAACTCACAACCAAGCTCCAGATTCCTCGCCAGTGAGTGAGAAGATACTGATGATGGCTCCTCATTGCTGTGTGCTCTGACTGTAGATTCCCTAGTGATTCTAGAAATACACCTTATGTCTAGAGGGCGTGGAGGGAGAAGGCATTCCAGCGCTACACAGGAGATAGTGAATTAATCAAGGTCATATACTTTCTTTTTTGGTTTTTCGAGGTAGGGTCTTGCTCTAGCCCAGGCTGACTTGGAATTCATTATGTAGTTTCAGGGTAGCCTTGAACTCATTGCCATCCTCCTACCTCTGACTCCCAAGTGCTAGGATTAAAGGCAATACTTTCGGGCTGGAGAGATGTCTTAGCGGTTAAAGCACTTGCCTGTGAAGCCTAAGGACTCATGTTCAACTCTCCATGTCCTATGTAATCCAGATGCACCAAGTAATACAAGTGCTCAAGGTCACACCTGTGCACAAGAGGGTACCTGCGTGTGCCGACAGTACTTTCATTTACTACAGCACAGACCATATACCATGACTATTAATTATTATTAATTTTGAGAAGTGCAAAACTTCTACCTGAGGGTAGCATGGGATGAGAGAGTGTAAATGGCCTCCCTGGCTAGGCTGTAAGTCAGTTTTGAGGAATGAAGGTCTTTTGGAGGCAGAGAAAGATGGTGAGTGCTGTGCATGGGGAAGGGCAAGCAGAGACTCTTCAGGGAAGTAGACCGTCCTGCTGACTGGTCTCATCTCCTCCCCACAAGGTGTGCCCTGTTCCTTGTGCTAAAGGGTGAGCTGGAGCTGGCCCGCGGTGACATTGACCTCTGTCAGTCAGATCTGCAGCAGGTTTTGTTTCTGCTCGAGTCTTGCACAGGTAAGCTACCATGTCCCCTGCCTAGAGACAATGACAAGCTACAACATGTCCTCATACATAAAGGCTCGGTTCCCATCTAAATCATTCTGTATCTAATCCTAGGCAACACCCCTTGACGTCAGTCAGACCATTAGTATCCCTCCTCCTAAGAGAACCTGCTCAGGGCTAACCCTTCCTGACTATAGTTTTTATACTGCTCAGTGCATTTTTGCTTTAAAAAATTATTATTTCTTGCCTGGTGTGATGGCGTACACCTTTAATCCCAGCACTCAGGAGGCAGAGGTAGGAGGATCACTGTGAGTTTGAGACCACACTGAGATTACATAGTGAATTCTAGGTCAGCCTGGACTAGAGTGAAACCCTACCTAAAAATAAATACACAAACAAATTTAAAAAAAGTTAGAATTCAGAACGTGTGCTGAATAGTACAAATGGAGTGTCCTAGCAGGGCTTAAGCCAGTAGTAAAACCTTATATTGACAGTACATTCTTGTCCCCGATTGTGTGTGTGTTGGGGGTACCAGTGCCTCTTGTATATGCACTCCACCACTGAGCTAAATTCCCAGCTCCTCCAGTCCCATAAGGTAAAAAGAGATGGAAATGTGGCTCAGTGGTAGCATGCTTATCTTCCAAGTGCAAAACCCTGAGTTTAGTTCTCAGTATGGGGGATGGGGAGGCTGGGTCTTATAAGTTGGCCAGGTGGTTACATACTTCCTGTCCTCCTGCCTCAGCCTCCCCATTACCTGAGATTATAGGTGCATACCACAAGCCCTAACAATCCATTCTCTCTCTTTCTCTCTTTTTTTTTTTTTTCTTCAGAGTGACAGACAGGAAAAGAGGCAGATAGAGAATGAGTACGCCAGGGCCTCCAGCCATTGCAAACAAACTCCAGATACATGTGCCAACTTGTGCATCTGGCTAATGTGGGTCCTTAGGCTTCACAGGCAAGTGCTTAAGCACTAAGCCATCTTTTCAGCCCCACAGTCTATTCTTTTTATCAACTTATCAACTGTTTTTTCCTCTAGTACTTCATTTGCCCCTCCCCACAACCCAATATAGTTGAAATATAGGTGAAAACAGCTTTCTTTTTCTTTTTTAAAAATATTTTTAATTTTTTTTTGTTTATTTATTTGAAAGTGACAGAAGAGGCAGAGAGAGAGAGAGAGAGAGAGAATGGGCGCGCCAGGGCCTCCAGCCACTGCAAACGAACTCCAGACACGTGTGCCCCCTTGTGCATCTGGCTAATGTGGGTCCTGGGGAACTGAGCCTTGAATCAGTGTCCTTAGGCTTCATAGGCAAGCACTTAACTGCTAAGCCATCTCTCCAGCCCTAATATTTTATTTATTTGAGAAAGAGAAAAAGGCAGATAGAAAGAATGGACACACCAGGACCTCAAGTCAATGCAAATGAACTCCAAATGCATGTGCCACCGTGTACATCTGGTTTACATGAGTACTGGAGAATCGAACCTGGGCTGTTAGGCTTCACAGGCAAGTGCCTTAACCACTAAGTCATCTCTCCAGCCCTCTTTTTTATTTTTATTTTTTTATTTGTAAGATGAGTAAGTTGAGAGATTCAGTGTTTGGGGCCAGGATCACAGGGCTATTTAGGACCAGGAAGAAGGATCTGGGCTTCCTGGTGTGGGCCTGTTCTTTTGAGCCATGCATGACTCTGAGCTGCAGGTGTGGGGCTTTGTGGACTGCTAATCCCTTTTTGAATGGAGGAAAAATGTTAGATTTTTTTTCTCTTAAAAAAAAAAAAAAAAAAAGAGCTGGGCGTGGTGGCGCACGCATTTAATCCCAGCACTTGGGAGGCAGAGGTAGGAGGATTGCTATGAGTTCGAGGCCACCCTGAGACTCCATAGTGAATTCCAGGTCAGCCTGGGCTAGAGTGAGACCCTACCTTGACAAAAACCAAAAAACAAAAAGAAGCCGGACATGGTGATGCACACCCAGCACTCAGGAGGCAGAGGTAGGAGAATCACCATGAGTTTGAGGTCACCCTGAGACTCCATAGTGAATTCCAGGTCAGCCTGGGCTACAGTAAGACCCTATCTTGAAAAACCAAAAAATAAAGACCCATAAAGAAAACAAAAACTAAAACTAACAAGCCGCCGGGCGTGGTGGTGCACACCTTTAATCCCAGCACTTGGGAGGCAGAGGTAGGAGGATCGCCATGAGTTTGAGACACCCTGAGACTACATAGTGAATTCCAGGTCAGCCTGGACCAGAGTGAGACCCTACCTTCAAAAACCAACAAAAGGGCTGGAGAGATGGCTTAGCTGTTAAGCGCTTGCCTGTGAAGCCTAAGGACCCCAGTTCGAGGCTCAATTCTCCAGGACCCATGTTAGCCAGATGCACAAGGGGGCGCACGCATCTGGAGTTTGTTTACAGAGGCTGGAAGCTCTGGCGCGCCCATTCTCTCTCTCTCTCTCTCTCCCCCTCCTTCTCCCTGTCGCTCTCAAATAAATAAACAACAAAAAAAAAATTAAAAAAAAAAAAAAAAAACCAACAAACCGGCAAGCCTTTAATACTAGCACTCAGGAGGCTGAGGTAGGATTGCTGTGAGTTGAAGGCCACCCTGAGCCCAGTGAATTCCAGGTCAACCTGGACTAGAGTGAGACACTACCTAGAAAAACTAAAATTAAAAAAAAGAAAAGACAGCTGCACTAATGTGTTATTGTATGTTACACAGTAACATGCAAGTGATTAATAAGTAAACAACATGTACATTGAGGGGTTGAGCCCTGAGGTAGGTAGCTCAGAAGGAACTTGATGCCATTCCTGTTAGATTTGTGATTATTCTTCTCTCCCTAGAATTTGGTGGGGTGACTCAGAACCCAGGCTCTGTGAAGAAGGTCCACATGCAGAAGGGGAAGCGGCAGACCCCTGTTTCCTGTGCCCCACAGCTCCCAGAGGAGGAGCCCTTCCTAAAAGGCCCTGCTCTGGAGCTTGTGGCAACTGTGCCCAAAGAGCCGGGCCCCATCACACCTTCTACAAACTCCTCCCCAGTCCTGAAAACCAAGCCCCCACCCAACCCTGGCTTCCTGTCCCACTCACCCACCTGTGACTGCCCACTCTGTGCCAGCCCTGGCCTCTCAGCAATCTGTCTGCGTTGGATGTTGGTCACAGCAGGGCTGAGGCTGGCCACGGGCCACAAGGCCCAAGGTCTAGATCTGCTGCAGGCTGTGCTGAAGGGCTGTCCTGCAGCCACCAAGCGCCTCACCCAGAAGCTCCAAGCTTCCCTGGAGCACAGAGCACCCCCCTCCTCGGTCTCCAGCCTCTTGGATGAGATCATGGCTCAGGTGTACACACAGCTGGCACTGGAGGGCCTGAGCCAACCATCAAACAAGAGCCTGGGAAAGGTCCTGGCATTAGGGCTGAAGTTCGTGGCATCACGGATACACAGTCTGGAGCCCTGGCGAGCCAACCTGCTCTTGATCCAGGCTCTTACAAAGCTAGCTAGCTTCAGCTGCTGCCCCAGTCAACTTTTCGCAAGTACCTGGGGCTGGCAGCCACCATCAATAAAATGCCCCCCGGTCTCAGAGCCCTCGAAGGCCCGGAGCCAAAAACGTCCTGGAGGAGGGCGCCAGCAGGTAGCCTCTGCTCCCCCTCCCTTCCATAATACCTCACAGAAAGATCCAGAAGATGGAGAGCCACCCTGTACACCAAAGCCCCGAGGCCAGGCTTGGCCAGCTGGCCCTCGTGTTCCCTTCACCGTATTTGAAGAAGCCATTACCAAGAGCAAGCCTGAGGTTCCTGTGACACCCAGGGTGCAGAGGAGGGTCCAGACACGCCTCAAGGTGAGATGGTGGTGGGGAGAAACGTGTTGGCATGTGGGGGTGGGAACTGGAAGAGTGTTTGACAGAACATTGTTCTTTTAGAGTAGCTCCCTATGACCTAGTGGAAGCTTGATCTTTTGTCTACAGAACCCTACATCATCTTTAACTATCTTGTCCGTTTCCCCTCTTTTTTATTTATTTATTTATTTTTGGTTTTTCGAGGTAGGGTCTCACTCAAGCTCAGGCTGACCTGGAATTCACTATGGAGTCTCACGGTGGCCTTGAACTCACGGCGATCCTCCTACCTCTGCCTCCCAAGTGCTGGGATTAAAGGCGTGCGCCACCACGCCCGGCTTTATTTATTACTTATTTTTTTATTGACAACTTCCATAATTGTAAACAATATCCCATGGTAATTCCCTCCCTTCCCCCACTTTCCCCTTTGAAACTTCACTCTCCATCATATCCCCTACCTCTCTCAATCAGTCTCTTTTATTTTGATGTCATCATCTTTTCCTCTATTATGATGGTCTTGTGTGGGCAGTGTCAGGCTCCTTCCCCTTCTTTATCTTCTGCTTCCTCCTCCTTTCTCTCCTTCCACACTGAAAATAACTATGGGGATTAATAATGGCAAGTGCATTGTGGAAGTCAATTCTGAAGTCTTTCAAAGGCTTGGCTCCTGGTGCCTCCATAGCGCCACCTGCTGCTAGAAGATGTTATCACCAAAAGTCCCTTGGTCCTCCTCCCTTTCCCTCTGTCTCAGGTGAACTTCAGCGATGATAGTGACTTGGAAGACCCTGTCTCAGTTGAAGTACAGCTTGTAGAAGAAACCAAGAGAGAGGGGAATGCTTCCCGCGGTCCGGGTCGAGGCCGAACTAGGAAGGGCTCTAGCTTGAAGGTGGATGCAGTGGTTGCCCCAGGTAGTACCCCTGGGCACCCCAGCCTGAGTGGTAGGAGTCGTCAAGCCAAGAAGGTGGCATCAAGACATCGTGATGGACAGAGTCCTCAGGCAGCCATTTGTGGCAAGGCTGGGCCAGGACCTGAGATCATGAGGACCATCCCTGAGGAGGAGGCGACTGGCAACCAGATGGAGATGAGCTTTGAGACTCTCAGGGGCTCTGATGGGGAAGACTCAGCCGCAGGTAAGCTTCTGCCAGCTTTGAGGGCTAGATTATAGAAGAAGAAAGGTGGGAGGAGGAGGAGAGAGAGTCATGAGAAGTCATGTTGTCTCCAGGTGAGAAAGCACCAGCTCCAGGCCCCGGTCTTGCTCTAGGAGAATGTGAGGTGTTGAGAAGGGACTCCAGCAAGAGAGAGCTGCCTGTCTTATTCCCAGACAAGGAGACCGGCACGGTCCCTAGTCCTTGGCTACAGCCCCTCTCAGCCTCTGTGCCTGTTGGTGAGTTGTACTGACTACTTATAGGTTTAGTTACCTGGAGAGGGCTTAGGTTTCTTGAGCTCTGTGGCTTTTATTTAGGAGAGGGTATGAGGTTTTATTTAAGAGCGACAGACAGGAGGCAGAGAGAGAGAGAATGGTCGCACCAGGGTCTCCAGCCACTGCAAACGAACTTCAGATCTGTGCGCCACCTTGTACATCTGGCTAACGTGGGTCCTGGGGAATTGAGCCTCAAACTGGGGTCCTTAAGCTTCACAGGCAAGCGCTTAACCACTAAACCATCTCTCCAGCCCAGCTTTTTTTTTTTTTTTCAAGGTGGGTCTTAATATGTAGCCCAGGCTGACCTGGAACTCACTTTGTAGTCCCAGGCTGGCTGCCTCAAACTCACCAAGATCCTTCTACTTGTGTCTTCTGAGTGCTGACATTAAAGGCATGCTCCACCACGCCTGGCTGAATTGTTTTTTGTTTTTTGTTTGTTTGTTTATTTGTTTTGTTTTTGGCTTTTCAAGGTAAGGTCTCAGTCTAGTCCAGGTTGACCTGGAATTCACTACGTATTCTCAGGGTGGCCTTGAATGAACAGTGATCCTCATACCTCTGCCTCCCAAGTGCTGGGATTCGACCAGTCTGGCTGAGTCTTTATTACTTTTTAAGGTTTTATGTAACCCAGGCTGGCCTCTGGGATTACAGGCATGTAACACCACATGCATCTTTTTTTGTTGTTGTCTTTTTTGCTTTTTATTTTGAGACAAGGTCTCCTGTTACTCACCTGGCTTTGAACTAGCTACATAGCCAAGGATGACCTTGAACTTCTGATCTTCCTACCTCCACTTCCCAAATACTAGGATTACAGGTGTACACCCCTACACTAGCTGTTACTTTAAATTTTTTTACTTATTTGTGGGTGGGTGTTGTAGGGCCTCTTATTGCAAACAAACACCTGCACAATTTTTTGTGTCTGGCTTATGTGGGTAGCTTGGGAATTGAACCCAAGCTGACAGGCTTTGCAAGAAAATGACATAAGCTGCTGAGCCATCTTCAAGTCTTTCTTGTTGCTTTGTTGTTTTGAGATAGTCTCATTTTGTAGCCTGGGCTAGGCTAGGATTTGTGGTGGTCCCCTTGTCCTTTCTAGTCTGTGGGTCTGCTACCTAGATACAGTAGTCTCTGAACCTGGTGGGATCTCAGCACTTGTGTAAGGCACTTAACCTCTCAGTTTATCGTCTCGTAATTGGAACTTGGGGAGGATGGGTGGTGGGAGTATGATGCCATTTGGCGCATAGCACCCCTCTTGGCACGTTCCCTTCGTAAACAGTAGCTGCTGTTCTATGAAAGATGACTTAGAAGTACCTCAACTAAGAACTAGCAAGTATTTTGACTGTTTCCTTCCAGATCTTTCTAGCCTGGATTCCATCTCTGATTCACTGAGCATTGCTTTCCGTGGCATCAGTCACTGCCCTCCAAGTGGGCTCTATGCCCACCTCTGCCGCTTCCTGGCTTTGTGTCTGGGCCATCGGGACCCCTGTGCCACTGCTTTCTTTGTCGCTGAGTCTGTCTCCATCACGTGCCGTCACCAGCTGCTCACCCATCTGCACCGACAGCTCAGGTGAGCATTCACTGTCACTGGGACTCATACTGGGCAAACTCAGGGAGAATCCAGACTTTAAAGAGAGGGACTCCTACTTTTGTTGTCTGCAGCAAGGCCCAGAAGCACCAAGGATCGCCCGAACTGGCGGAGAAGCTGCAGGGGCTGAGCCTCCACGAGAAGCCTGGAGATGTCCCCCTGGCCCGCATCCAGCGCCTCTTTTCCTTCAGGGCTTCAGGATCTGGCCGTTTCCCCCAGGCTGAGAAGGACAGTTTCCAGGAGCGCCTGGCTCTGATCCCCAGTGGTATGATGGCAGGCTTCTGCCTGACTCCTGTCCTCTTACATACCTTCTTGCTGAGCAGCTAGGTAGAGAGCTTAGGAGTTGGTTAGGGAGTTGATTTGTGCTCCCTTGTCATATCTTTTCCTTCCTCTCTCTGAGACAGTCTTGCTATATAGCCAGGCTGGCCTCAAACTAACATCCTCCTTCCTGGGATTACATGCATGTGCCACCACACCCTTCTTGTCATGTTTTTGAATCTATTAGCCATTTGTTTCTCACACTAGACGTACATAACCTGAATGAGGAAGTCTTTGAGTTAGGAGGAAATTCAGTGTCTTTCTTTAGTTGTGAGTTGAGTTATCTGGAGCCACGTGACACTGAAATGAAACAGGCCGGTGATTTGAGAGCTTCACTTTGCAGGCTTTTGTTAGTTGAAGAACACCAAGACATACCTGTTCCAGGGAGCTCTCAGGCAAGAGTGGGCACTTTGAGGTCCAGTGTCCAGGAACAATTTCTTGGACTTGTCTTGAGTGATGGGTAGGAACTGCACATAGAGACAGGAACCTCCTAACAGCTGGCATGATCCTGGGTATGTCCTTTGTGTGTGTCAGGAGTGACTGTCTGTGTGTTGGCCCTGGCCACCCTCCAGCCTGGAACCATGGGCAACACTCTTCTGCTGACCCGACTGGAAAAGGACAGCCCCCCAGTTACTGTGAATATCCCCACTGCTCAGAATAAGGTAGGGTTCCTGGGCTAATGACCAATCCTGGCCTGAAGTGGCACTTGGGGTTTGCATCCTATAGTTGGAGGTGGTGCGTACTAGGTAAATCCGGATCTCGTAATCCCATCATCTCCCACAGTTCTCGCTAAGTTCCTTGCTGAAAGAGTTTGATGCCATCCAAAAGGACCAGAAAGAGAACAGCAGTTGTACAGAGAAGCGAGCATGGTGGACAGGGCGGCTAGCACTGAATCAAAGGATGGAGGTATGTGCTCCTAGGGTGAGATGGTTCAGAAATGCCCCAAGTTGGGGTCATTGCTTTCCCCAGCAGAAGTCCAATTAGTGCTACTTTAAGTTTTGTCTTGTAAGCCTCAATAAAAAATTATGAGCAAGCCAGGCATGGTGGTGCACACCTTTAATCCCAGCACTTGAGAGGCAGAGATAGGAGGATCACTGTGAGTTCGAGGCCACCGTGAGACTACATAGTGAATTCCAGGTCAGCCTGGCTAGAGTGAGACCCTACCTCAAAAAAAAAAAAAAAAAAAAAAAAATTATGAGCTAGTACTAGGTAGAAGGATTGTCTTGAATTTGAGACCAACCTAGGCTGCATAGTGAGTTCCAGTGGGCTACACAGTGAGAATCTGTCTCAAAAGAAAATAATAATAATCACGGCTGGTGAGATGCTTAGCGGTTAAGGCACTTACTTGCCTATGAAGCCTAAGGACCCAGGTTCGATTCCCCAGTACCCATCTATGTAAGGCAGATGCACAAAGTGGGGCATGTGTCTGAAGTTCATTTGCAGTGGCTAGTGGCCCTAGTGTGTCCATTCTCTCTATATATGTGTCTCCTCCTCTCTCTCTCAAATAAAATTATTTAAAGGAAAAAAAGGCTATACTGAAGAAAAAGGATTTTTTCTCCACATTAGTTGTCATTGCCCACCTGTTCATGTTTGGTGCAGTGTAGTGACACATAACAAACAGTGTTAACTCCGTCTCAGAAAATGAAAAAACATTCTACACCTTTTATGATTGGTGGAAAAACATGTAAGACATGCGCACAACACTGAGAGGCTCCTTTCCTCATCTCCAAAATGTTGGCGCCTGTGAGAAAAGAAGCTGCTTCCTGTCTGACTGCAGACTCTGTCCCACTCCCAGGACCTCATCACCTCCCTAGAGAAGCACGTGCTGGGCTGCTGGCGGGGGCTGCTGCTGCCCTCCAGGGCGGGACCTGGCCCTACCCAGGAGGCCTCCCACCTACAGGAGTTGCTGCGGGAATGTGGCTGGGAATATCCTGACCCCGCTCTGCTGAAAGTGAGTTCAGGAAGCAGGGCCGGGGAAGCGGCTGGGTTTGTTCTTTGCCACCAGCCAGTGTGTGGAAATAGGAGTTATGATGCCACTAACCACTGTTCCCCACAGGTTATTCTCAGTAATGCCAGTACTCTCACCAGCCAGGACATTCAGACCCTGGCCTACGGGCTGTGCCCAACCCAGCCAGAGCGCGCCCAGGAGCTTCTGAATGAGGCAGTAGGTCGTGTGCAGAGCAATATGGCCCCAAGCGGTAATCACCTAGTCTTGGTGTTAGACAAGGTAAGGTGCTTGGGATGCAGGAAGTAGTGTGCAGCAGTAATGAGCGCTGGCTCATGCCCAGACCCTTCCGTGTGGCTGGGAACAGTAATCTCAAAGTGTTTTTTTTTTTTTGCCCAGGATCTGCAAAAGCTGCCATGGGAAAGCATGCCCTGCCTCCGAGCACTACCTGTCACCCGGCTGCCCTCATTCCGCTTCCTACTCAACTACTCCATCATCAAAGAGGTGGGGCTCAGGGAGCAGGGTCTGGTTGGTAGTTAGGCGACAACTAAAGAAAAAGAGGCAGAGCCGGGCGTGGTGGCACACGCCTTTAATCCCAGCACTCGGGAGGCAGAAGTAGGAGGATCACTGTGAGTTCGAGGCCACCCTGAGACTCCATAGTGAGTTCCAGGTCAGCCTGGGCTAGAGTGAGACCCTACCTCGAAAAACCAAAAAAAAAAAAAAAAAAGAAAAAGAGGCAGAGTCTTGAGCAGATAAGAAAGGAACTGGAAGTTGGACCTCCTGGAAAGTCTTAATAATTGCTGTCTGCTCCTCAGGCGGGGGCCTCATCAGTGCTGAGCCAAGGGGTGGATCCACGGAATACCTTCTATGTCTTGAACCCTCACAATAACCTTTTGAGTACAGAGGAGCGATTTCGAGACAACTTTAGCAGGTTAGGTGGATGAGGGCATGAAATGGGGTGGGGAGGGTGGCGACACCACGCAGGGCCAGCTTGCCTTTGCTCCAGAATCATTGTTGCACCTCACTTCTGCCTTCTGTTGCCTCTGCCCTCTGCTCCCTGGTACCTGCCATGCACACACTCCTGCCTTCTCCCTGCAGTGAAGCTGGCTGGAAAGGGGTGATCGGGGAGGTGCCACGGCCTGAACAAGTGCAGGCGGCACTGACGGAGCATGACTTATATATGTGAGTATTTGAGCTAGGGAACTGGAGAGGGCCGGTCTGGAAGATGGTGTTATTGACAGGCTTTGGTATTTTAGAGCGTCTGGAAAGATGCAGGAGTCTGGTACCACTGAGTTAGTGCTTATCTCCCTTCCTTCTGTTTTAGCTATGCAGGGCACGGAGCTGGTGCCCGCTTCCTCGATGGGCAAGCTGTCCTACGGTTGAGCTGTCGGGCAGTGGCCCTACTGTTTGGCTGCAGCAGTGCAGCCTTGGCTGTGCATGGAAACCTAGAGGGAGCTGGCATTGTGCTCAAGTACATCATGGCTGGCTGGTGAGGCTCAAGGGGGGATCTGCCCTAGAGCATAGGACTGTTCTCAGGTTCTGAACTCTGAACCCTTCCTCCTATGTCCCCTTTCCTCTCCTGGTTCCTTCCCTAGAATTATGGGCCCAGAGAGTTCCTCACTGTTTCAAGCATCCTAACTCATTTGCTACCACTGCCACCAATCTTTTTTTTTTTTTTTTTTTTTTTTTTTTGTGCAATGTATTTCTGGTATAGAACCCTTACTTTGTGTTACTTCTCTCTTCCCAGCCCCTTGTTTCTAGGTAATCTCTGGGATGTGACTGACCGTGACATTGATCGGTACACAGAAGCTCTGTTGCAGGGCTGGCTTGGGGCAGGCCCAGGAGCCCCCCTTCTCCATTATGTCAGCCAGGCCCGCCAGGCCCCCCGACTCAAATATCTTATTGGAGCTGCACCTGTAGCCTATGGCTTGCCTGTTTCCCTAAAAACACCTTGAAGCTGTCTTCTATAATAGAAACCATGTGACTGACTGTTATACCTCCAAACTTAGAGTTAACTTAATATTTAGGTAAAATATTTTAAAATGATTTTTCCCAGTGTTTTGTATGAAACATTACGTTTTAATTTAATGTTAATATAATAAAGATATATCAAACCTCATCTTGTGTAGTTCATCTAGGGACATCTCAAAACAAGACAGCCCCCCCACACACCTCCTACTGTGTAATACTAAGTAGATGGGAACAGCTTTTAGGAGTTCAATGCTAGACATAGCTAGGTCTGGGCTGACAGCTAAAGCCATCAAAGCGTGGTCCTGGAGAGATGGCTCAGTGGTTAAGGGACTTGGCTGCAAAACCTAATGACCTGAGTTCAATTCCCCAGTGCCTACATAAAGCCAGATGCACAAAGTGGCACATGTATCTAGAGTTCCTTTGCAGCAGCTAGAGGCTCTCTGTCTTTTTTCTCTCTCTCTTTCCCTTGCTCTGCTTGCAAATTAATTTTTAAAAAATTTAAGGGCTGGAGAGATGCCTTAGCAGTTAAGGTGCTTGCCTGCAAAGCTGAAGGACCCAGGTTCAACTCCCCAGGACCCACATAAGCCAGATGCACAAGGCGGTGCATGTATCTGGAGTTCTTTTGCAGCGGCTTGAGGCCCTGATACACCGTTCTGTCTCTGTGCCTCTTCCTCCCTCTCTCAAATAAATAGAAATAAAAATAATATTTTTTTTCACAAACATATAGGTCTTCTTTATTAGCTGTGTAGGAAACACAACTGTATAAAACTTATAGACAAAAACGGCCATACTTGAAAACAGCTAGCAGGATCAGGGTGGCACACAGGATGGTAATGAGCAGAGTCACAGAACACACTAAAGAGGTATGTACAGTTAGCCCCACTGGAACTTGCAGAGTCAAATTCTTAAGTATTGACTTATACTTCATGTTGCTCCACTGGCAGATCTCCTTACTCTTCAAAGCACAAGGAGCTGGCACTTGTGACTGAGCCCAGCATTTCAAAATTGGGAATTCTTGGTCACAGTACATCAATAAATCTGGGTTGCTAACCACAATAAGGGTGTCACCATCCTTCCTATGTGGCCGGTGATAGCGGTAGTGCACAGGCAAAAAGGCCTGGAAGCAGTCGATGCACTGTGCATCTTGTCTGGCATAAATAAGGACTTCAGATTCCTTGGACAAACAGTTAGGGGCTTCTATATTAAAACTTTCGGAAGCCATCACTGCCTGTTAAGTTTTTCTCTCGTAATGAAGCCAACTCATAAGGATCCACAAAAAGTCCTGTCGGGATGTAATGTTTAATTAAGAGTCGGCAGGTCTGTAACTCCTCAATGCTTTCTCCAAATTTCACTTTTATTAAAAGGTCTCTATGGAAACCATCTTTCAAAAATTCTTGCCTCAAAATAATTTCAGAGCAAGTGTGCCTTAAGCCGAAGGGGGAGTCGCTCCAGTCCGCCGCGAGGCCGCTTTGCAGAAGCCCGGCCGCCCCGAGGAGCAGCCAGGCTACGGCGCGGACCGCCAGGACGCCGAGGGGCGCGCGGGACCCCGGCGGGGCTCGGGGAGGCCTCTGCCGCTCCACACCACCGCGCGAGCCGCCCGGAGCCTGCCGCTCGCCGTCCAGGCCGGAGAAAAATAAATTTTAAAGTAAAAAATTGCTCAAAGTGAAGCTGGGTGTGGTGGTGTATACCTTTAACCCCAGCACTCAGGAGGCTGAAGTAGGATTGCTGGAGTTCTGAAACCAGTTTAAGGCTATAGAGTGACCTAGAGTGAGACCCTGCCTCAAAAACAAACTGCTCAAAATGGGCTGGGATGATGGCTCAGCAACTAAAGGCACTTGCTTGCATAGTCAGCTGACCCCTGCTGTTTGATTCCCCAGCCACCCACTAAGCCAGATGCAAAAGGTGGCACATGTATGTGGAGTTTCCAGAGGCCTGGATCCATCCATGTTCATTCTAATTTTACTTTTTTATCTTTGGGTTTTCGAGGTAGGGTATCATTCTAGCACAGGCTAACCTGGAATTCACTATGTAGTCTCAGGGTGACCTCAAACTCATGGTGATCCTCTTACCTCTGCCTCCCGAGTGCTGGGATTAAAGGCATGTGCCACCATGCCCTCTAGATTTGTGTGTGTGTGTGTATGTGTGTGAGAGAGGGAGAGAGAGAGAGAGAGAGAGAGAGGGAGAAAGAAAGAAAGAAAGAAAGAAAGAAAGAAAGAAAGAAAGAAAGAAAGAAAGAATAGGCAAGCCAGGGCCTCTTTCAGCCACTGCAAACGAATTCCTGTCACATGCACCACCTTGTGCATCTGGCTTACCTGGCTACTGGGGAGCCAAACTTTGGTCCTCAACCGCTAAGCCATCCAGCGTTTTTTTTTTTTTTTTTTTTTGAGGTAGGGTCTCACTCTAGCTCAGGCTGACCTGGAATTCACTATGGAGTCTCAGGGTGGCCTCGAACTCACAGCGATCCTCCTACCTCTGCCTCCCGAGTGCTGGGATTAAAGGCATGCGCCACCAAGCCCGGCTCAGCGTTTTTTTTGTTGTTGTTGTTTGGTTTTGTTTTTTTCCCGAGGTAGGGTCTCACTCTAGCCCAGGCTGACTTGGAATTCATTATGTAGTATCAGGGTGGCCTCAAACTCATGGTGATCCTCCTACCTCTGCCTCCTAAATGCTGGGATTAAAGGCATGCACCACCATGCCTGGCTCCAGCATTATTTTTATTATTTATTTGCAATAAGAGAGAAAAGGTGTGCCAGGACCTCCTGCCATTGTAAAAGAACTGATACATGTGTCACTTTGTCCATCTGGCTTTACATGGATAATCGATATTGGACCTAGTCATCAGGCTTTGCAATCAAGCCCCATTAACTGTGGAGCCCTCTTTCTAGTCCTGTTTTTGTTTGCTTGTTTGTTTTTGGTGGGGGGAGACAGGGTCTCATTGTAGACCAGGCTGCCCTCAAATTCAAGGTGATCCTCCTACTTCAGCCTCACCATGCCAGGCTTACATGTGTGGTTCTTAAAAATATTTTATTTTTATTTATTTGAGAGAGAGAGAGAAATAGGCAGAGAGAAAGAGACAGAGAATGGGCGTGCCAGGGCCTCCAGCCACTGCAAATGAACTCCAGACACATGTGCCCCCTTGTGCATCTGGCTTACGTGGGTCCTGGGGAATTGAACCGGGGTCCTTAGGCTTAGCAGGCAAGTGCCTTACCCACTAAGCCATCTTTCCAGCCCTTACATGTGGTTTTTGTCTTTGCAATTAAACTGATAAACTTCTGGCAAACGCCTATCCTAACACTTAAACACCTCTCAAATCTAGCACTAACACCTCTGAATTAATCTTGTGTTGTATTTGGTTAACGGCGGTGCCTCCACTTCATCTGCCCAAAGCACCGTTTCCACCGGGTTGATGGTACTCTACGTCCAAAGAACACAGACAGACTCCCTCTTGGCCTGTCAGTTACCAGGTCTGCACCACCCACGTGGAGTAGCATACGTCGCTTTGCATCTTGTGGTTGTGTCCTGAGGACTTTTAAGAGCTTTAAGTTCCTTGAGGACGTAAGTCCTATTTCCTACAACTTTACCGCGCAAAACTTAGGATACTTTGTGAAAAGAATGCGCTGTCACCTTCTCCAGTCTCCAGCTCTGCTCCTCCTTCCTTGACCACGGGTCATAGAGATGTGCAGCGCAGCGCGGCCTCCTGGCGGGACCATAGAGGTGCTCGGGGGCTGGCTAGAGTGTCGCCTGCTCAGCCGGCTTCCTCTTCTGTAGTCGTCCTTCCCAACATGGCGCAGTCGATTAACATCACCGAGCTGAGTCTGCCACAGCTAGAAATGCTCAAGAACCAGCTGGACCAGGTGGGGATGGGCACCCTTCTCGCACTGCACGTCCCCGCGCTCCCCTCTCCTGCCCCGTTCGCGAGGCTTCCTTTCCCAGACAAACCCCTATCCGGTCCCAGGACCCGCCCCCTCTGCGGCCGTACCCTGGTCTCCCCCACAGTCACTGACCCTTCCCCCCCGACCCCCCGCCTCTGTAGGAAGTGGAGTTCTTGTCCACGTCCATTGCGCAGCTCAAGGTGGTGCAGACCAAGTATGTGGAAGCCAAGGACTGTCTGAATGTGCTGAACAAGAGCAACGAGGGTATGGGGTAGGCGGGTGCGGGCGTCCTGCCGGAGCCCTTTGCTGTTCTCTCGTGGGAGAGGGCGGCCTTCCCCAGCTGTTTGTTTTCATTACTTTTACAGGGAAAGAATTACTGGTCCCACTGACGAGTTCTGTATCCTTTCCACAGAAACTGCCTTCTTCCCCAAAGGGAGGAGAGCTTTGATTACTCTGGAGTCCCTCATGATTTTAAGGATGCTCTTAAACGCACTTCATAGCTTTTAAAAAATTAATTTTAAAAAATATTTTGAGAGAGAGAAAGAGAATGGGCGAACCAGGGCCTTCAGCTACTGCAAATGAGCTCCAGACGCATGCGCCATCTTGTGCATCTGGTCTACATGGGTACTGGGAAATCGAACCCAGTTCATAGGCAAGCGCTTTAACCACTAAGCCATTTTTTCAAGACCCTACCTCGGGAAGAAAAAAATAAAAAAGCCGGGCGTGGTGGCACACGCCTTTAATCCCAGCACTTGGGAGGCAATGGTAGAAGGATCACCATGAGTTTGAGGCCACCCTGGGACTACATAGTTAATTCCAGGTGTAAGCCTGGACTAGAGGGGAACCCTACCTTGAAAAACCAAAAATTGAAGTAAAATAAAATAAAGAGGGTCTTAGGAGACCTGTCATTCTGGTTAGCTGACAAGGGAATCATGGCTCCTGCTGGGCTAGTTTTCTCTTAATTCTGACTTCTCAGATGTATGTCCCTGGGAGGCTCCATGATGTAGAACATGTGCTCATTGATGTGGGAACTGGCTACTATGTGGAAAAGGTGAGTAGGAGGAAGTGTGTGGGTGCCCTCTGAGAAGGGAAGGGGAGTTTAAGGGAAAAGCCGTGATGTAGGGTGGGGTCTCCTTTTATTTTCTTCTGTGTGCAGACAGCTGAGGATGCTAAGGACTTCTTCAAAAGGAAGATAGACTTTCTCACCAAGCAAATGGAGAAAATCCAGCCAGCTCTGCAGGAGAAGCATGCTATGAAACAAGGTAAACTCTGCCCAGGGCACCTCTTGACTTTCTACTTCCATGGTTTTCATGGGAGACACCAACACACATCTTCACCCAAATGGGGCTCAGATGGTAGACCCAAAGTACATTTGCATCAGTACAAATTTGATGAGCCAATGAGTTTATTGGGGTCACTTGTAGAGCAGGAAGAGAGGTTATTTATAGGAATGTGGAACCCCCAAAGCAGCCATGTTTATGGGGCTCTCTGTGTCAAGATTATCCTCAGATGCTCCTCCCTCAACCTCAGGATGAGGTTTTACTTACAGAGCATGGGGCCCCCAGAGCAGCCACACCAGCAGGAAGTCTCATCCCACCCTGAATGTCAACTTCCCCAGAGCATGGTGACTCCAAACAAACCACTTAGATAAAGCTCACTGTTCCTTGATCTTTTACCCTCTATGTACTCTATCTGCCCCTGAGGCCACAAGTCCTCATGCAGTTCCTGTATACAGCTGGCACAGGGGGTTCCTGAGATCTCAGGTGGGGGTGTGTGTGAAAAACCCTCCCTGTGCCTTCTCTAGTGAGTTGTCCTAACTGCTTTTGATAAAAGGTGTTGTCATTGCGGAGGAATTTTGCCATACAACAGTGGTAAAGGACATTGTACCAGGCACAGCAGCATGTGTCTTTAATTCCAGCACTGATGAGGCTAAGGCAGGATTGCCATCAGTTCCATACCAGTGAGGGCTACATACCAAGACCCTGTCAAAAAAGGCTGGGCATGAGTCAGGAGTGGTGACGCATGTCTTTAATCCTAACACTCAGGAGGCCAAAGTAGAAGGATTGCTGTGAGTTCAAGGCCAGCTGAGACTACATAATGAATTCCAGGTCAGCCTGGGCTAGACTGAGACCCCCACCTCAAAAAAAAAAAATGGATTGTAGGGCTGGAGAGATGGCTTAGTGATTAAGGTACTTGCCTGCAAAGCCTAAGGACCCAGGTTCAGTTCTGGTCCCATGTAAGCCAGATGCACAAGGTGGTACATTCTTCTGGAGTTTGTGGTGGCTAGAGGCCCCCTGGTGTGCCCATTCTCTCTCTCTCTCTCTCTCTCTCAATCTCGCCTTCTCTGTCTCAAATGAAAATGATTTTTTTTGTTTGTTTTGTTTTGTTTTTCGAGGTAGGGTTTCACTCTAGCTGAGGCTGACCTGGAATTCATTATGTAGTATCAGGGTGGCCTCAAACTCATGGTGATCCTCCTACTTCTGCCTCCTAAATGCTGGGATTAAAGGCATGCACCACCATGCCTGGCTCCAGCATTATTTTTATTATTTATTTGCAAAGAGAGAAAAGGTGTGCCAGGACCTCCTGCCATTGTAAAAGAACTGATACATGTGTCACTTTGTCCATCTGGCTTTACATGGATAATCGATATTGGACCTAGTCGTCAGGCTTTGCAATCAAGCCCCATTAACTGTGGAGCCCTCTTTCTAGTCCTGTTTTTTGCTTGTTTGTTTTTGGTGGGGGGAGACAGGGTCTAATTGTAGACCAGGCTGCCCTCAAATTCAAGGTGATCCTCCTACTTCAGCCTCACCATGCCAGGCTTACATGTGTGGTTCTTAAAAATATTTTATTTTTATTTATTTGACAGAGAGAGAGAAATAGGCAAAGAGAAAGAGACAGAGAATGGGCGTGCCAGGGCCTCCAGCCACTGCAAATGAACTCCAGACACATGTGCCCCCTTGTGCATCTGGCTTACGTGGGTCCTGGGGAATTGAACCGGGGTCCTTAGGCTTAGCAGGCAAGTGCCTTACCCACTAAGCCATCTTTCCAGCCCTTACATGTGGTTTTTGTCTTTGCAATTAAACTGATAAACTTCTGGCAAACGCCTATCCTAACACTTAAACACCTCTCAAATCTAGCACTAACACCTCTGAATTAATCTTGTGTTGTATTTGGTTAACGGCGGTGCCTCCACTTCATCTGCCCAAAGCACCGTTTCCACCGGGTTGATGGTACTCTACGTCCAAAGAACACAGACAGACTCCCTCTTGGCCTGTCAGTTACCAGGTCTGCACCACCCACGTGGAGTAGCATACGTCGCTTTGCATCTTGTGGTTGTGTCCTGAGGACTTTTAAGAGCTTTAAGTTCCTTGAGGACGTAAGTCCTATTTCCTACAACTTTACCGCGCAAAACTTAGGATACTTTGTGAAAAGAATGCGCTGTCACCTTCTCCAGTCTCCAGCTCTGCTCCTCCTTCCTTGACCACGGGTCATAGAGATGTGCAGCGCAGCGCGGCCTCCTGGCGGGACCATAGAGGTGCTCGGGGGCTGGCTAGAGTGTCGCCTGCTCAGCCGGCTTCCTCTTCTGTAGTCGTCCTTCCCAACATGGCGCAGTCGATTAACATCACCGAGCTGAGTCTGCCACAGCTAGAAATGCTCAAGAACCAGCTGGACCAGGTGGGGATGGGCACCCTTCTCGCACTGCACGTCCCCGCGCTCCCCTCTCCTGCCCCGTTCGCGAGGCTTCCTTTCCCAGACAAACCCCTATCCGGTCCCAGGACCCGCCCCCTCTGCGGCCGTACCCTGGTCTCCCCCCCAGTCACTGACCCTTCCCCCCCCGACCCCCCGCCTCTGTAGGAAGTGGAGTTCTTGTCCACGTCCATTGCGCAGCTCAAGGTGGTGCAGACCAAGTATGTGGAAGCCAAGGACTGTCTGAATGTGCTGAACAAGAGCAACGAGGGTATGGGGTAGGCGGGTGCGGGCGTCCTGCCGGAGCCCTTTGCTGTTCTCTCGTGGGAGAGGGCGGCCTTCCCCAGCTGTTTGTTTTCATTACTTTTACAGGGAAAGAATTACTGGTCCCACTGACGAGTTCTGTATCCTTTCCACAGAAACTGCCTTCTTCCCCAAAGGGAGGAGAGCTTTGATTACTCTGGAGTCCCTCATGATTTTAAAGATGCTCTTAAACACACTTCACAGCTTTTAAAAAATTAATTTTAAAAAATATTTTCAGAGAGAGAAAGGGAATGGGCGAACCAGGGCCTTCAGCTACTGCAAACGAACTTCAGACGCATGCGCCATCTTGTGCATCTGGTCTACATGGGTACTGGGGAATCGAACCCAGTTCATAGGCAAGCTCTTTAACCACTAAGCCATTTTTTCAAGACCCTACCTCGGGAAGAAAAAAATAAAAAAGCCGGGCGTGGTGGCACACGCCTTTAATCCCAGCACTTGGGAGGCAATGGTAGAAGGATCACCATGAGTTTGAGGCCACCCTGGGACTACATAGTTAATTCCAGGTGTAAGCCTGGACTAGAGGGGAGCCCTACCTTGAAAAACCAAAAATTGAAGTAAAACAAAATAAAGAGGGTCTTAGGAGACCTGTCATTCTGGTTAGCTGACAAGGGAATCATGGCTCCTGCTGGGCTAGTTTTCTCTTAATCTGACTTCTCAGATGTATGTCCCTGGGAGGCTCCATGACGTAGAACATGTGCTCATTGATGTGGGAACTGGCTACTATGTGGAAAAGGTGAGTAGGAGGAAGTGTGTGGGTGCCCTCTGAGAAGGGAAGGGGAGTTTAAGGGAAAAGCCGTGATGTAGGGTGGGGTCTCCTTATTGTCTTCTGTGTGCAGACAGCTGAGGATGCTAAGGACTTCTTCAAAAGGAAGATAGACTTTCTCACCAAGCAAATGGAGAAAATCCAGCCAGCTCTGCAGGAGAAGCATGCTATGAAACAAGGTAAACTCTGCCCAGGGCACCTCTTGACTTTCTACTTCCATGGTTTTCATGGGAGACACCAACACACATCTTCACCCAAATGGGGCTCAGATGGTAGACCCAAAGTACATTTGCATCAGTACAAATTTGATGAGCCAATGAGTTTATTGGGGTCACTTGTAGAGCAGGAAGAGAGGTTATTTATAGGAATGTGGAACCCCCAAAGCAGCCATGTTTATGGGGCTCTCTGTGTCAAGATTATCCTCAGATGCTCCTCCCTCAACCTCAGGATGAGGTTTTACTTACAGAGCATGGGGCCCCCAGAGCAGCCACACCAGCAGGAAGTCTCATCCCACCCTGAATGTCAACTTCCCCAGAGCATGGTGACTCCAAACAAACCACTTAGATAAAGCTCACTGTTCCTTGATCTTTTACCCTCTATGTACTCTATCTGCCCCTGAGGCCACAAGTCCTCATGCAGTTCCTGTATACAGCTGGCACAGGGGTTCCTGAGATCTCAGGTGGGGGTGTGTGTGAAAAACCCTCCCTGTGCCTTCTCTAGTGAGTTGTCCTAACTGCTTTTGATAAAAGGTGTTGTCATTGCGGAGGAATTTTGCCATACAACAGTGGTAAAGGACATTGTACCAGGCACAGCAGCATGTGTCTTTAATTCCAGCACTGATGAGGCTAAGGCAGGATTGCCATCAGTTCCATACCAGTGAGGGCTACATACCAAGACCCTGTCAAAAAAGGCTGGGCATGAGTCAGGAGTGGTGACGCATGGTTCTTGCCAAAGTAAAGGATGCTGTGAGGCAAGGCTGTCTCAAAAATTTGGGGATAGAAGCCAGGCATGGTGGGACACGCCTTTAATCCCAGCACTCAGGAGGCAGAGATAGGAGGATCGCTGTGAGTTCGAGACCACCCTGAGACTACATAATGAATTCCAGGTCAGCCTGGGCTAGACTGAGACCCCACCTCAAAAAAAAAAATGGATTGTAGGGCTGGAGAGATGGCTTAGTGATTAAGGTACTTGCCTGCAAAGCCTAAGGACCCAGGTTCAGTTCTGGTCCCATGTAAGCCAGATGCACAAGGTGGTACATTCTTCTGGAGTTTGTGGTGGCTAGAGGCCCCCTGGTGCGCCCATTCTCTCTCTCTCTCTCTCTCTCTCTCTCAATCTCGCCTTCTCTGTCTCAAATGAAAATGATTTTTTTTTGTTTGTTTGTTTTTATTTGTTTTTAGAGGTAGGGTTTCACTCTAGCTGAGGCTGACCTCAAATTCTAGGTAGTCCAGGGTGGCCTCGAACTCATGGCAATCCTCCTACCTCTGCCTCCCGAGTGCTGGGATTGAAGGTGTGCACCACCACGCCTGGCTGAAAATAAAACATTTTTTGAAATGGATTGTAGCTGGGCATGGTGGTGCATGCCTTTAATCCCAGCACTCGGGAGGCAGAGGTAGGAGGATTACTTGTAAATTCAAGGCCACCCTGAGACTACGGTCCAGGTTAGCTTGGGCTACAGCAAGACCTTACCTTGAAACCAAAAAAAAAAAAAAAAAAAAAAAAGAGAGAAGATTGTAATATGAACCATGGAGAAATACAAGCATTTCTGATTGTCTTTGCTGTCATAATTTGTTAATCTCCAAATTCTGGGAGTTAGAAATATTTGTAGACTCCTGGGTGTTTGAGTAATTGAGGAGGAAATGGGTTTTGTGAAGCTCCTGTTAATGTGCATGTCGTGAGGTGCACATGAATGAACACATGGGATGGAAGTGTGTTAAGTAAACACTAGCAGTTACAACGTCGGTCTTACCTTGGAGTGAACCCCCAGGAGAAAAAGAAACTAAGAAAAAGAAACTAAGGCTAATTATTTTTTTTAATTTTGCTAAGGACTGAATTCAGGGCCTCACATACGAAACAAACCATGTACCACTGATCTTTACCCAGTTCCCCAAAATGTTTTCCACATTGCAGTTTTCTGGTTATGGCTTACATTATGTTCGTTTTATATCCCAGTAGTTAACATAGTGACTTTTTTTTTTTTTTTTTTTTTTTTTTTTTGGTTTTTCGAGGTAGGGTCTCACTCTAGCCCAGGCTGACCTGGAATTCACTATGTAGTCTCAGGGTGGCCTTAAACTCATGGTGATCCTCCTACCTCTGCCTCCCAAGTGCTGGGATTAAAGGTGTGCTGTGCGCCACCACTCCCGGCTCTGACTTTTTTTTTTTTCTAGGTAAGGTCTCACTGTAGTCAAGGCTGACCTGGAACTCACTCTGTAGTCTCAGGGTGGTAGGAGGATCGCCGTGAGTTCAAGGCCAGCCTGAGACTAAATAGTGAATTTCAGGTCAGCCTTGGCTACAGTGAGACCCTACCTCACAAACAAACACCAACAACAAAATTTGTGTATGTAGCCTCCACAGTGGATGACTTGTTAAGTTTACCGAACCATAGTTGGTTGTCCACCTGCCAGCTGTTCTTAACTCGATTCTCCGGTTGAACTTCTGACCAAGATGTGCTTCTTGCTTTTTCCCCGTAGCTGTCATGGAGATGATGAGCCAGAAGATCCAGCAGCTCACAGCCCTGGGGGCACCTCAGGCTACTGCCAAGGCCTGAGTGTGTGGCACAAATACGGCAGCAGGACCCTGTTTCAAGGGGCCTAGGACTGTGGGCATGGTGGCCTCCCGGTGTTGGGGAAAGGGTTAATCTTGTGTTTAGTGCTAATAAATGTGCCAGCTGGGCAAATAATGGTCTTTTCTTCCGTTAAACTAGACTGTTGGTGAACTGGGAGGGAGTGATTAAGAGAGTGCTCTTTGTAGGTTCTAACAGGTTCTAAGGAGCTATAAGCTACCCTGAGTTGTAAAGTGTTCAGGGTTGTCTTGGGAACAGCCGGCGACGGAAGTGGCCTTGCAGGCGCTTCCTCTTCCGGGTTGGCGCTCGCGCCTCCTCGTGGGGTGCTGCATGGGTCACCGCTTCCTGCGCGGGGCCTTTGCACTACTGTGGCCTCGGTCTCCTCTCCAAAGCCGCTATCGCATGCAAGGTTCAGAATCCGTCCTGCCCCCCAAAAGGCCCCGCGGCGACCCCATGGCACCGCCCCGGATCGGCACACACAACGGCACCTTCCACTGCGACGAGGCTCTCGCGTGCGCGCTGCTCCGCCTCTTGCCGGAATACCGGGTACGAGACGACTCCCTTTGGAGGTCGGGCGGCCCGAGCCGCACCCGCTTTGATTCTCCACCCCTGCCTGGCCTGCCTCACCTCCTGTGTCCCTACAGGATGCAGAGATTGTGCGGACTCGGGACCCCGAAAAACTGGCTACGTGTGATGTCGTGGTGGATGTGGGTGGGGAGTACGACCCTCAGAGACACCGATATGATCATCACCAGAGGTGAGTTCTCTGTTCACCTTGCTTGACCCTAATTTTCCTCTGTGCTCCAATTCCGCCATGCGCTGCCAAAATCTGTGACAACGAAGGGAACTGACTCATCACTGAACCGACTCCGAGGTCCCCTAGGTCTGCAGCCTTGCGTTCCTCCTGCTCCCTGCCTGCTGCTTACCCAGTAGTCCTGAACTGGGAACTCCTTGGGCTCCCAGTCACTCCCTCAGCCCCTCCTGCCTTGCCTTAGTTAGTTTACCATTGTCCTAACTGATACCCATCTGGGATTAATCAATTCGCCTGCACTGGCCTCAGACTGCTGGGGTTGAGGCAGTTCATGTGTGTTTAGTCTTTACTTCCCTTACACTCTTACGCTGGGAAATCTTACTCAAGGATCGCCTGTTATCCTTAGTACCATTGCAAAACTCCTTGTTCCCAACTGAATGAGTGTCCTTCTCTTTTCTGAAAAGGAAGTGAGCATTTCTCAGACACACATAATTGCGCCTTTAGGAAAATATGTTCCCTTTTGCTGGTTAATCCTCTTCACTTTTCCTATGTGTGGCCTCTCAATGGGACTGCACACCACAGTTCTGCCACCTGTATGCCTCCTACCTCTGTCTCCCCAGTGCTGGGATTAAAGGTATATGCCACCTTACCCAATAGCTTTTGTTTTCTTTTTTCTTTCCTTTCTTTTTCTGTTCTTTCTTCCTTTTTTTAGACAAGAGGGTTTTGTGTGTGTGTGTGTGTGTGTGTGTGTGTGTGTGTGTGTGTGTTGTGGTGGGGGCGGTTTCAAGTTAGGGTCTCACTCTAGCTCAGGCTGACCTGGAATTCACTATGTAGCCTCAAGGTGGCCTAGAACTCACAGGATGTTTCTACCTCTGCCACCAGAGTGCTGGGATTAAAGGTGTGTACCACTATGCCCTGCTCTAAGATACCAGTATTTCTGTTTTTCCTTTGTTTCTGCCTAAAAACTGATCAAGCATCTTCTGTCTTAAAAACAAGCAAAAGAGTGGTAGTTGATATTGACTGTCATTTTAAAAGAACCTAGAATGGCCGGTGAAGGATTATGTAGATCAGATTACCCCTGTGCTCTGTGAGGAGTTATCTTGATTAGAGTAAGTAAAGGTAGGAAGACTGAAGTCCTGGACTATATACAAAGGTGAAAAGGGGCTCAGTAGTATATTCATCTGTCTGCTTTCTGACTGTGCTGAATGTGACCACTTCTTCAAGCTCTGGCTTAACCTGAGTTTTGCCAGGTGTGTTTTGTTTTCTCGTGGCAGAGTTTCACTCTGGCCCAGGCTGACCATGCCCAGCATGTCAGGTATTTTGTCTCAGCAACAATAACTAACACACCTTACTCACTGTTAAAAATAAGCTGAAGAGCCGGGCGTGGTAGCGCACGCCTTTAATCCTAGCACTCGGGAGGCAGAGGTAGGAGGATTGCCGTGAGTTCAAGGCCACCCTGAGATGACAGAGTTAATTCCAGGTCAGCCTGGACCAGAGTGAGACCCTATCTCGAAAAACCAAAAAAAAAATAAAAATAAAAAATAAAAATAAACTGAAGGATGGGCTGGAAAGATGACTGAGTGGTTAAGCGCTTGCCTGTGAAGCCTAAGAACCCCGGTTTGAGGCTCGATTCCCCAGGACTCACGTTAGCCAGATGCACAAGGGGACACAGGCGTCTGGAGTTCATTTGCAGTGGCTGGAGGCCCTGGAGTGCCCTATCCTCTCTATATATCTGCTTCTTTCTCTCTCTCTGTTGCTCTCAAATAAATAAAAATGAACAAAAAATAAATAAACTGAAGGAGGGCTGGAGAAATGGCTTAGTGGTTAAGGCGCTTGCCTGCAAAGCCAAAGGACCTCAGTTCAACTCCCCAGGACCTAAGCCAGGTGCACAAGATGGGACATGCGTCTGGAGTTCATTTGCAGGGGCTAGAGGCCCTGACACACCCACTCTCTATCTGCCTGTCTCTCTCGCTCGCTCTCAAATAAATAAATAAGCAAAGAAACTGAGGGAGCCAGGTGTGGTGGTGCATGCCTTTAATCCCAGCACTCAGGTGGCAGAGGTAGGATTGCTGTGAGTTCAAGGCCACCCTGAGACTACATAGTGAATTCCAGGTCAGCCTGAGCTAGAGTGAGACCCTACTTCGGAAAACCAAAAAGTAAATAAATAAACAAACAAACCGAGGGTTTGGGGAAATGTTTATTTTAAGGATCTATATGTCTTTTTTGTTTTTGTTTGAGTGTAAATCTTTTATAAATAATAGATAAAATAGTTAAAAAATAAACCAGAGCTAGAGAGATGACTAAACAGTTAAGACACTTGCCTGCAAAGCCCAATAACCCAGGTTTGATTCCCTAGTACCCATGTAAAGCCAGATGCACAAAGGGTAACATGCATCTGGAGTTCCTTTGCAGTGGCTGGAGGGCCCATTCTCTCTTTTACTTACCTCTCTGCTTGCAAATAATTTTTTTTTTCTCTCAAAGTAGGGTCACACTCTAGTTCAGGCTGTCCTGCAGTTCACTATGTAGTCTCAGGGTGGCCTTGAACTCTTGGAGATCCTCCTACCTCTGCCTCCCAAATGCTGGGATTAAAGTTGTGTGTCAGCATGCCAGGCTAGCAAATAAATAAAATAAATAAAAAAAAAAAAAACAGGTGTACATACCTTTAATCCCAGCACTCCTGAGGTGAGGTAGGGGGATCTCCATGAGTTCAAGGCCAGCTGGAGCTAGTATGAGACCTTTGGGGATGTGGGGAAGGGTGTGGGCAGGGGAAATGGCTCAGCAGTTAAAGCAGCCCTGTTAAGTTGGATGGGCATTCGTGTGTGTGTGTGTGTGTGTGTGTGTGTGTGTACGCATGTGCACACATACGTCCATGTGCCAAGGCCTGTTGCCTCTATAAATGATAGCAGATACTTGCACCACTTTTGAGTCTGGCTTTTGTGGGTGGCTTGGGAATTGGTCCCCAGGGCCAGTAGGTTTTGTGAGTAAGCACCTTTGACCTCTGAGCCATAAAAATAATAATGAAGTATACAGGAGGAGGAGCTAGGAGCTAGGCATGGTGTTGCACACTCATAATCTTAGTACTTGGGAAGTGGAGGGACAGGAGGATCAGAAGTTAAAGAGCCGGGCATGGTGGCACATGCCTTTAATCCCAGCACTCAGGAGGCAGAGGTAGAAGGATCACCATGAGTTCAAGGCTACCCTGAAACTATATAGTGAATTCCAGGTCAGCCTGGGCTAGAGTGAGACCATGCCTAGTAAAACCAAAAAAAAAAAAAAAAAGTACATAGCAAGTGTAAGACTAGCCTGGACTACGTGTAACCCTGTATTGACAAACAAGCAAAAATACAAAAGAGGATATGCATAGTTTATTTGCAAATACTGCTCTACTTTAGGTAAGGGACTTGAGCATCTGTCCTTGCTGATATTCGTGGGGGTCCTAGGATCGATGCCCCCACAGATATGGGGGGGGCTGAGCTGTAATTGCTCTGTTGGTTGTGTAGATGAACCTGAAAGGAAGGACGGGATCTCAGGTTTTACTCCTTGACGTAACACAAAACATAGTACACAGCAGTCTACACATTGTTGAATGGACGCAGGAATGCAGGCTTCCAGCCAAGGTCCACGCTGGCCCTGAGGCAAAGCTAAAGCTTTCCTGAATAGGCGTCCTTCTCCCAACTGCCGCAGCGTTCCCCATCCTGCCCCCTCCCTCCACACACTGGGCTGACCGGCCCCACCCCTGTGCTCCTCAGGACTTTCGCAGAAACTATGAGCTCCCTGTGCCCTGGGAAGCCGTGGCAGACCAAGCTGAGCAGTGCGGGACTCGTCTATCTGCACTTCGGGCACAAGCTCCTGGCCTACTTGCTGGGCACTAGTGAAGAAGATAGCGTGGTGGGCACCATCTATGACAAGGTGGGGGACCTGAGGACAGAACTGTCCTATGCATGAATCTTTCCCAGGCTGGCTGGGAGTGACAATTACCCATACTGGACTGGGCCTCAGATCAGAGTCTGGTTTATGGGGCCCAACAGTCGCCTTCCCCATTAGACATCTCTGACCTGCATTGAGGGTGAGAGGAAGGTAACTTAATACATGAGAAAGGGTTTCGATATATTTTTTTATAATGGTTGTTTTAAATATATTTTTAATTTTTTGTTTATTTTTATTTGAGAGCAACAGGACAGAGAAAGAGGCAGAGAGAGAGAGAGAATGGTCACGCCAGGGCTTCCAGCCACTGCAAACGAACTCCAGACACGTGTGCCCCCTTGTGCATCTGGCTAACAATGGGTCCTGGGGAATTGAGCCTTGAACCGGGGTCCTTAGCCTTCACAGGCAAGCACTTAACCGCTAAGCCATCTCTCCAGCCCGGGTTTGGATATTTTGAGACAGACTGACTATATTGCCCAGGCTGGTCTTGAACTAAGTGCTGAGACTAAAGGCATGCATGACTTCATGATTCTGGGAGAGAGCTTTGAAAGCAGCATTTCTTTTTAATTTTTAAAAAATATTTATTTATTTGAAGGAGAGAGGAAGAGGCAGATAGAGAGAATGGGTGTTCCAAGGCCTCCAGCGACTACAGACAAACTCTAGATACACGCGCCACCTTGTGCATCTGGGTTACATGGGTACTGGGGAATGGAACCTGGGTCCTTAGGCCTCACAGCAAGGGCCTTTACCACTGTGCAATCTCTACAGTCCCCTTTTTTTTTTTTTTTTTTTTTTTTTTTTTTTTTGAGATAGGGTCTTGCTCTAGCCCAGGCTGACCTGGTATTTTTACTATTTATTTATTTATTTATTTATTTATTTATTTATTTATTTATTTATAGCAGACAGAGGCAGGGGAGTGAATGAGCAAGCCAGGGCCTCTTGCACATGCTAGGGCCTCTCTACTGCAGAAGAACTCCAGACACTTGTACCACTTTTTACATCTAGCTAACATGGTGGCTTAGCAGTTGAACCCAGGCCAGCAGACTTGGCAAGCAAGCACCATTAGCTGCTGAGCCATCTCCTTGGACCCCTCAGTCCTTTCCTAGACATACATAAAAAACAATAATTCCAGGCTGGAGAGAGGGCTTAGCAGTTAAGGTGCTTGCCTACAAAACCTAATGACTCGAGTTCACTTTTCCAGTACCCACATAAAGCCAGATGTACAAAGTAGCATGCATCTGGAGTTTCTTTGCAGTGGCTAGAGGCCCTGGTGTATCCATTCTCTCTCTATCTTTCTCTATCTGTCTCTGTGCTTGCAAATAAAATAAAAATATTTTTAAAATATATTTTATTTATTTATTTGAGAGAGAGAGAGAGAATGGGCATGCCAGGACCTCCAGACACTGCAAACAAACTCCAGATGCATGCACCTTCTTGTGCATCTGGCTGATATGGGTCCTGGTAAATCAAACCTGGGTCCTTTGGCTTTGCAGGCAAATGCCTTAACTGCTAAACCATCTCTTCAGCCCAATAAAAAAATATATTTTAAAAAACACAGTAATTCTAAGTGTGGTACTACACAACTAAAATCCAGCACTCAGGAGGCTGAGGTAAGAGGATCTTGAGAGTCAGGCAAACCTGATGTATTTAGACACCTGTCTAAAAAAAGAATGTTCCTGGACTGGAGAGATGGCTTAGCGATTAAGGCATTTGCCTACAAAGCCAAAGGACCCAGGTTTGATTCACCAGGACCCATGTTAGCCAGATGCATAAGGGGGCGCAAGCATCTAGAGTTCAGTTGCAGTGACTGGAAGCCCTGGGGCACCCATTCTCTCTCTCCCTCTTTCTCTGCCAAATAAACAAAACCAAAATATATATTAAAAAAAAAAAAAAAGTTCCTCTGGGTTTGGTGGTACACACCTTTAATTAATCCCAGCACTTGGGAGGCAGAGGTAGGAGGATTGCCGTGTGTTTGAGGCCACCATGAGACTACATAGTGAATTCCAGGTCAACCTGAGCTAGAGCGAAAGCCTACCTCAAAAAAAAACAAACAAAAAAGCAATGTTTCCCTACCACCACCAAGAAAAAAAAAAAAAAAAAGCTGTTCAGTAGGTTGGCATAAATCAAGGAGGCTGCTTATAGGTGGCAGCACTGGCTCAAAGGCTCTGACTACCCTGACTGTTTGAGGGGCATATCTCAGGCATCACTGCAGTGCAGTGGGGACATGGGCGTCGGTAAACTCTGAAAGGGACTGTTGCAGAAACGTCTTTTGGTTTGGCATGTCAGACCAAACAATAACAGGGACACCCTACTATGACATCCTGTGACATAAACAAGTCAAACCTAAGCTTCACACAATCCCCAGCACTGCAGACAGCAAGCCTGAGATGGAATCAGCAGTTTCACAGGTAGACTTCAGGCCTCTGGCCTCTTGACATAGCAGCAGTATGTGCCAGAAGGAAAGAATTTTTTATTTTTGTTTTTTGGTTTTTCGAGGTAGGGTCTCACTCTAGCCCAGGCTGACCTGGAATTCACTCTGTATTCTCAGGGTGGCCTTGAACTCACGGAGATCCTCCTACCTCTACCTCCCAAGTGCTGGATTAAAGGTGTGCGCCACCACGCCTGGCTAGGAAGGAACTTTTTTTTTTTTTTAAGATTTTTTTCATTTATTTATTAGAGACAGAGGGGGGAAGAGAGAAAGAGGGAGAATGGACACACCAGGACCTCTAGCCACTGCAAATGAACTCCAGATGCATGTGCCACCATGTGCATCTGGCTTATATGGGACCTGGAAAATCAAACCTGGGTCCTTAGGCTTCACAGGCATGCGCCTTAACCACTAAACCATCTCTCCAGCCCAGGAAAGAACTTTAAATGAGCCTCAATTAAGAGTTTTAGAGACACCAAATTTTTAGACTGCCTGGGTCAATTTTCACTTCTAAACATAAAAGTTTAAGCCAGTGTTAACTGAGCTTCAAGGCTGTGATCCTGACCAAGAGGTGCTGGTCAAAACGGAGTTACTTTCTCATCTTTCCCTCAGGTACTGCTCTTTTGATCTGCTCTGTTTCTTTTTCTTTTTTTTTTTTTTTCTTTTTTAATTTTTATTCATTTGTATTTATTTGTTTGAGAGTGACAGAGAGAAAGAGGGCAGATAGAGAGCAAAAGAGAGAATGGGCGTGCCAGGGCTTCCAGCCACTGCAAACGAACTCCAGACACATGCGCCCCCTTGTGCATCTGGCTAACGTGGGTCCTGGGGAATCGAGCCTCTAACCAGGGTCCTTAGGCTTCACAGGCAAGCGCTTAAACACTAAGCCATCTCTCCAGCCCATGATCTGCTGTTTCTGACCTGTTCACCCCTCCTTAGGCAACTTGGTGGCCCCCACTCCTGGGAGGTCATAATAATGATGGCAGACTTAATGCAGCCACCCATTTGGCATAGCCCACTACAGCCCAGACCTTCTAAACTCAGGTGATTCTCCTGCCTCAACGTCCTGAGTAGTTGAGACTAAAGGCATGTATGTGTGTCTGACTTCTCTCCGCAGGTAGTGCTTTTGCTACATATCACAAGTATTACTGATGCGGAGGCCCATTTGTAGAGCAGTTTTGTTAAAACACCAATATTCCATATTGATTCTGCCCTAAAACTCCTGAGGCATTTTCCTGCCATTTCTTTAGGTTCATATGTTGCACCTACTGAAGTCACATGGCACGCTTCTTTGAGACAAAAAAATGCCATGTCATAGCTCTTGATGTCTGATATCTAACATTAGTCCCACTTAACTGGTCGGACCCTCAGTACCTAATTAACTTTCTGAACAGTCTGCTCGTCCCACCTAGAGATCTCCCCTCTGTCAGCCCTAGAGACCCACTTCCTGCAAGCCCCTCCATGAACGGAGACCCGTGTTCAAAAGTTCAGTATCTCCCTCTACCCATATGCTGGCCTTGGCTTTGGGCAGAAGCCTAAAGAGATTGGGTGGCCTGGATTTAGTCCCAATACTTAGCACTCTGGCCTTGAGAAAGCTGCTGTATTCTCCAGTTCTCCCTCTTCATCAGTGGTGAGACCTTCCTAGGGTTCTCTGGAGGATTAAGTGAAATGTGCGTTTACATACTGTGGAACCTAGCTGACTTACACAACGGTAAGTATCCTCAAGAGCGTCTCCCTGCTGCTGCCTTAGATGTACGAGAACTTCGTGGAGGAGGTAGATGCAGTGGACAATGGGATCGCCCAGTGGGAGGAGGGGGAACCTCGTTATGCACTGACCACGACACTGAGTGCCCGGGTTGCTCGGCTTAATCCTACCTGGAACCAGCCCAACCAAGACACTGAGGTAAGGAGAGCCCCAGGTTTGAGTCCAAGACCTGTAAGCCCCTTGGAGGCTGAAGTAAAGATGCTGTTACCTCACTAGCCCCAGCAAAGTAAGCTTTAGGCCCACACCATGGTTCTGGTTTCTCCCTTCCCAGGCAGGGTTTAAGCGTGCAATGGCTCTGGTTCAAGAGGAGTTTCTGCAGAGACTGGACTTCTACCAGCACAGCTGGCTGCCAGCTCGGGCCTTGGTGGAAGAGGCCCTGGCCCAGCGGTTCCAGGTACAGGCTTGGAAGGTGGCCTGGGGAACAGTAATGGCTGGCAGGCACCTGGTCACATGGGGATCCTACTTCCATTTCAGGTGGACCCAAGTGGAGAGATAGTGGAACTGGCAAAAGGTGGATGCCCTTGGAAGGAACATCTCTATCACCTGGAGTCTGCGTTGTCCCCTCCTGTAGCTATCACCTTTGTTATCTATACTGACCAGGCTGGTCAGTGGCGGGTCCAGTGTGTGCCCAAGGAGCCCCACTCATTCCAAAGCCGGTAAGGTCCCACAGAACCACCCTGCCCACCTTCAGATCTGTTTCAGCCCTGTTAAGAGTGGCTGCCATCCTCTGTCAGTTCCTAAGGCCTCCAATTTGCTCCTACCAACTCCCTCTTTCTGTTTACTTGTAGGCTGCCCCTACCAGAGCCATGGCGGGGTCTTCGAGATGAGGCCCTGGACCAGGTCAGTGGGATCCCTGGTGGTATTTTTGTCCATGCCAGCGGCTTTATTGGAGGGCACCGCACTCGAGAGGGTGCCCTGAGCATGGCCCGGGCCACTCTTGCCCAGCGACTGACACCTATCCCCCTTGAAAATCCCCAAATCTAATAAAACTTCTCCCATTTTTTTTAAACAATGTTTATTTTAATACTCATTTATTTGTAAGGAGAGAAAGAGTGGTGTGCCAGGGCCTCTAGTCCCTGTAAACGAACTCTAGATACATGCACTACTTTGTGCATCTGGCTTTACATGGGTACTGGGGACTTGAACTAAGGTCATTGGGCTTTGCAGGCAAGCTCCTTAACCACTGAGCCACCTCTCCAGCCCAACTTCATTTATTGACCCAGTGGCTTGCTCTATGACATCGTGGGAACCTGCAGCAGCTTACCTGCAAGGCACTGTGCTAAGTATTTTTCTTACCACTTTCAGCTTTGCTTTCCAAATCATCTGAAGGCCATCCAGTTCCTATGGCTAACTTGAACCACGTTTATGACCGTACCAGAAAGTAACAGCAGACTCTTGAGAACTTTGTTTTTTTTTTCCCAAGGTAGGGTTTTCGCTCTAGCCCAGGCTGTCCTGGAATTCACTATGTAGTCTCAAGGTGGCCTTGAACTCATGGTGATCCTCCTACCTCTGCCTCCTGAGTGCTGGGATTAAAGGTGTGCGCTACCACGCCCAGCTATCTTGAGAACTTTTTTGAAGGTTCTAGAAGGGGAATGCAGCTACTTGTATACGCTTGACTGAAGACCTGTCCTCCTCTTCGGGGAAGGTTGTCCTCTTTGACATGCAGTTAGAACAAAGGTCACACGTGGAGTGGTGAGAAAGGGATGTCTACCTAGCCAGAAACCCTGGCAGTCAACATGGTGACATGTCATAGCCAGATCACCTTCATGTTCTAACAGCAGAATCTTATTATTGGTTTTTTCAAGGTAGGGTCTTGTTCTATCCTAGGCAGACCTGGAATTCATTATGTAGTCTCAGAGATCCTCCTACCTCTGCCTCCCAAGTGCTGGGATGAAAGACATGTTTCACCACCCCTGGCCTAACAACAGAGTCTAACCATTGCTACTCTCCCTCCCCTACCCCCATTAGACCCCAGTGAAACTCCCGGCGGTGGGGGGGGGGGAGCGGGGACAGGAACAGAATCTGGTAATTGAGTGAAAAACAAAACTTTATTATGAGAAGTGGGAATGAGGGGAGTGGGGCAGAACAGGTGGAAGCCCTGGAAGAGGGTCCCAGGGGGCAGAGGTTAGGGATGTCTCTGTAAATAGTGGTAGGTCATGAGTAGAGCCTCCACCTCCAGCTGGGGGCTCTTGGGTCCGGCCAAGCACTGGGCTAAAACGTGGAAATTGCGCATTGACGAAGTACAGAGGGATGTGAGCGATTCGGCCTGTAGACCAGCACTGTGGAAATGGGGAAACTAAGTATCAGAATCTGGGCTTCACAGTGCCTCACGGCAGAACCACAAGGCAGCCCAGGCCGTGGGCTTCTCCAGCCACCCCAGCATCCCTTGCAGCCTAGCGCTGTCCTACTCACCACACTGAGCAGAGCCCCTTTGTTGAAGGAAGGATGGAAAGTGATGAGCTGGGCCTGGGCTCCTGCTTCCCCCTGGATAATGCCACTAGGGCCAGAAAAGGAAGCATGAGAGATGGAGGGTGGTGCTTGCAGTGGGATGTGGGAAGGTTCTGAGGAGCTCGGACCTCATGGCCTGCCCTGTACTTACCAGGGAAGTAGTTCAAACACAGGGCTGTTTCGGGTGCGGAAAAGGAGGATGACTGGATTCCCATCCTGTACCCGTGGATTGCCTGTAAGACAGGGGCCCATGAATGCATGAACTTTGGAGGCAGGGGAACAACTACAGCCCCGGCACTGACATCTATGAACAGGAAAGGTGGCTGTGGCTTAACAAACCCATTCCTCCTCTCCTCTTACCTTTCATGAGCACAGCCAGGCGCTCCCCACTGGGATCCCAGACCATGGAGTGGGCCTCTCCCCCGAGCCTGTGACCAGGACAGGAGGTCAAGGACACTCAGTGTGGTTTCCTTCCACCTTTTCCCTGCCCGTCCCTCCACAGGCACTCAGCTCACCTCTCCTCACCATCTGGTGTCTGTATTGTTGTCTCAGACAGATCTGCCACAATTGTTGCCGACTTTGCACCTCCAACATGCCCCTTTCCCTCTGCTGTATAGGAGGGCAGAGGTGCTTAGTGCAGGAGTTGGCCCTCCCACTGGTCCTTCCAGCTCTTAACAGGCATCAGAATTGCTGAAGTTCTCCTCAGCCTTGGTGCTTCCTCTCTCAGGGTAGTACCCTACATACTGCTGTCTCCCTTTGACCACCCCAGGTAGTCCTAACTTACCACCTCGTTCTGGGAATGATAAGGAGTAAATTAGTGGTTCTCCCAGTACAGTGAATAGCAGTCTATTTCCATCTGGGCTCCAGCAGCCAGTCTGGGGACAAGAAAGGAAAGGAGATCTATAGGAGGACACAGACAGGAAAGAAGAAGTAGGGGAGCAGAACATGAGTGACCGGGCCCACTGGAATCACTTCCCTCCTCTGAATCACAGTCCCCTCTTACCTGACAGCGCCCTGATAGAGTCGGCCACTTCTCACAGGTCCACATCTGGGCTTCCCAGACTCTGAGCCAGAGACAGACAAATGACAGCATAGATCCCCCTTCAGGCTGGCCTCTAGCAGTTCCAGAAGCCAAGTGCCTTTCTCCAGGTCCTTGCCCTCCCTTAACCTTTGCCCTACTCACCGAAAGACAGCTGAAGGGGTGGTGGCTAAGACTTTGCTGCCATCTGGTGACCACAATAGGTTGGTGACCCCACCACCTCGAAACCAGGGGAGGGGAACACATATCTCCCTGGAGACATCCCACACCTAGGACAGGGAGCAGTAGAGACAGTGAGAACCCAAAGCCCTGTCGGCTCACAGTGGACACCCTCCCTCTTCAGTGCAGGGGACCAGGAAGGGGAAGAAGCAGCAAAGGGCTGTTCAACATGAGCGCCTGGTTTCCGTTTACAGTGACCACAAGCAGTTTTTATTCTGGACAATGCGGAGGCAAAGCTCCTTTCCCTGTGCTTTTCCAGCTCCTTCCTCACAGCGGGTGGGGACCACTCACCAGGATAGCAGCATCCACAGGTGAGGCTGAGAGCAGCCGCTCCCCACTAGGAGCCCAAGCCAAGCTGGTGACAGGTGTATGCCCAGGGTGAGACAACACTTGCGCACAACCAGAAGAAGGCCTGACAAAGAAAGACGGAAGCTGTGAGGCCAAAAGGTGAAAAAACCTGCATCATTATTACATCTCCTTGCTTCTGCCAGAACTTCCCAATCCCAAAGACCTGTGAATGCACACCTAGGGTGGGCAAAAGGAAGAAGAATCATGGAAGTAAAAATGGGAAAAGGGGGCTGGAGAGATGGCTTAGCAGTTAAGGCGCATGCCTGTGAAGCCTAAGGACCCAGGTTCGATTCTCCAGGTCCCACGTAAGCCAGATGCACAAGGTGGCACATGCATCTGGAGTTCGTTTGCAGTGTCTAGAGTCTCTGTTGTGCCCATTCTCTCTCTCTCTCTCTCTCTCTCTTTCCCTCTCTCTCTCTCAATAATAAATAAATAAATAAATAAAATCTTTACTGCAATATCTATATCACACCTTCCAAGGCTCAAGGTCCAATGCGGAAGAGGTGGCGGAAAGAATATAAGAGCCAAAGGAAGAGTAGGACTCCTTACAACATGCTCCCTCCAGACGCAAAATGGCCTGGATATCCATGGCCTCACAGTGTCTGACACTACCTGCACAAGACCATCATAAGAGGAGGAAAAGATCATGACATCAAAATAAAAGAGAGACTGATTGAGAGGGGGAGGGGGTATGATGGAGAATGGAGTTTCAAAGGGGAAAGTGGGGGGAGGGAGGGTATTACCATGGGGCATTTTTTATAATCATGGAAGTTGTTAATAAAAATTTGGAAGGAAAAAAAATAATAAAATAAAATCTTTGTTAAAAAAAAGTGGGAAAAAGCCGGGCGTGGTGGTGCATGCCTTTAATCCCAGCACTCAGGCAACAGATGTAGGAGGATCACTGTGAGTTCAAGACCACCCTGAGACTACATAGTAAATTCCAGGTCAGTCTGGGCTAGAGTGAGACCCTACCTCAAAAGAAAAACGGGGGTGGGGGGGCTGGAGAGATGACTAAGCCATTAAGGCACTTGCCTGCAAAGCCAAAGGACCCACATTTGATTCTCCAGTACCCATGTAAGCCAGATGCACATGTGGCACATGTGTGTGTGGCACATGTGTCTGGAGTTCCTTCACAGTGGCTGTAGGTCCTGGCTCACTCTCTCAAATAAATAATTAAATACAACTTTTAAAAAAAGAAGAAAACAGCCGGGCGTGGTGGCGCATGCCTTTATTCCAGCACTAGGGAAGCAGAGGTAGGAGAATCGCCGTGAGTTTGAGGCCACCCTGAGACTACATAGAGAATTCCAGGTAAGCCTGAGCTAAAGTGAGACCCTACCTCGAAAAACAAAACAAAACAAAATGGAAGATGGCTTAGCAGTTAAGGCGCATGCCTGCGAAGCCTAAGGACCCAGGTTCGATTCTCCAGGTCCCACGTAAGCCAGATGCACAAGGTGGCACATGCATCTGGAGTTCGTTTGCAGTGTCTAGAGTCTCTGTTGTGCCCATTCTCTCTCTCTCTCTCTCTCTCTTTCCCTCTCTCTCTCTCAATAATAAATAAATAATAAATAAAATCTTTACTGCAATATCTATATCACACCTTCCAAGGCTCAAGGTCCAATGCGGAAGAGGTGGCGGAAAGAATATAAGAGCCAAAGGAAGAGTAGGACTCCTTACAACATGCTCCCTCCAGACGCAAAATGGCCTGGATATCCATGGCCTCACAGTGTCTGACACTACCTCACAAGACCATCATAAGAGGAGGAAAAGATCATGACATCAAAATAAAAGAGAGACTGATTGAGATGGGAAGGGGGTATGATGGAGAATGGAGTTTCAAAGGGGAGAGTGGGGGGAGGGAGGGTATTACCATGGGGTATTTTTTATAATCATGGAAGTTGTTAATAAAAATTTGGAAGGAAAAAAAATAATAAAATAAAAATCTTTGTAAAAAAACGTGGGAAAAAGCCGGGCGTGGTGGCGCACGCCTTTAATCCCAGAACTCAGGCAACAGATGTAGGAGGATCACTGTGAGTTCAAGACCACCCTGAGACTACATAGTAAATTCCAGGTCAGCCTGGGCTAGAGTGAGACCCTACCTCATAAAGGGGGGGGGGGGTTGGAGAGATGACTTAGCCATTAAGGCACTTGCCTGCAAGGCCAAAGGACCCACATTTGATTCTCCAGTACCCATGTAAGCCAGATGCACATGGTGGCACATGTTCTGGAGTTCCTTCACAGTGGCTGTAGGTCCTGGCTCACTCTTTCAAATAAATAATTAAATACAACTTTTATAAAAAGAAGAAAACAGCCGGGCATGGTGGCGCATGCTTCTATTCCAGCACTAGGGAAGCAGAGGTAGGAGGATTGCCGTGAGTTTGAGGCCACCCTGAGACTACATAGAGAATTCGCGGTCAGCCTGAGCTAAAGTGAGACCCTACCTAGAAAAACAAAACAAAAAAAGTGGGAAAAAGGACTGCAGAGATGGCTTAGCAATTAAGGTGCTTCCTGCAAAGCCAAAAGGACCCCGGTTCGATTCCCCAGGACCCACATAAGCCAAATGCACAAGGTAGTGCCTACGTCTGGAGTTTGTTTACAGCAGCTGGAGGCCCTGACTCATCCATTCATTCTTTCTCTCTGCCTCCTTCAAATAAATAAATAAAACTAAAATATTTTTTAAAAAGGAGGCCAGGTATGGTGGCACACACCTTTAATACCAGCACTTGGGAGGTACAGGTAGGAGGACTGCCGAGAGTTTGAGGCCACCCTGAGACTACATAGTGAATTCCCAGTCAGCCTGGGCTAGAGTGAAACCCTACCTCAAAAAAATTAAAGAAAAAAGGGGGGGGGGTGCTGGAGAGATGGCTTAACAGTTAACGTGACTGCTTGTAAAGCCAAAGGGCCCAGGTTTCATTCCCCAGAACCCACTTAAGCCAGATGCACAAGGTGGCTTGCATGCTTCTGAAGTTCATTTGTGGCAGCTGGAGGCCCTAGCGCACCCATTCTCTCCCTCTCTAGCTGTCTCTCTAATAAAAATATAAAAAAGAAAGAAAAAAGTGGAAAAAAGACAAAGGAGGCTGGGCATGGTGGCACGCACCTTTAATCCCAGCACTCGGGATTGCTATGAGTTTCAGGCCAGCCTGGGCTAGAGTGAGATCCTACCTTGATCCTACCTTTAAAAGCTGGGCGTGGGGCTGGAGAGATGGCTTAGCCGTTAAGGCGTTTGCCTGCAAAACCAAAGGACCAAGCTTCAACTCCCCAGGACCCACGTAAGCCAGATGCACAAGGGGACGCATGTGTCTGGAGTTTGTCTGCAGTACCTGGAAGCCCTGAGCACCCATTCTCTGTCTCTCTCTCCCTCTCAAATAAATAAATAAAAATATTTAAAAGCCGGGTATGGTGGCACATGCCTTTAATCCCAGGACTTGGGAGACAGAGGTAGGAGGATCATCATGACTTTGAGGCCACCCTGAGACTACATAGTAAATTCCAGGTCAGCCTAGCCTAGAATGAGACTCTACCTCAAAAAAAAAAAAAAAAAAAAAAAAAAAGTATTAAAAACATTTGGCACTTAAGCAGAGGACCAGTTGGGCCAGAGATTCCCAAGTTTGACTTCCTAGGAACCTCCCCGCCCCTACCACACAACACACACAAAGTTGTGTGGCCATGCATGTCCATAACGCCAGGGGAGGGAGGAGCAGAGAGACCAGATCACTGAGGCTTGCTGACAACAACTCTGGGTTAAGGGAAAGAGCCCACTTCAAGGAAAAAAAATACACAGATGAGCAATCAGAGAACACTCTGACCTCCAAACACACACGCATGGGGTACACAAAACCGTACAACACATGCATACACCACACATCACACACCACTCACATGGGCTACACATGTGTACAGGCACACACAGAAAAAATCCTGCTGGGTGTGGTGGCGCATGCCTTTAATTCCAACACTTTGGAGGCAGAGGTAGAATGATCACCCTAAGTTCAAGGTCACACTGAGACTACATAGTGAATTCCAGGTCAGCCTGAGCTAGAGAGACGCTACCTGAAAAAAACAAAATAAATTAATTAATTAAAATAAAATAAAAAGTAAAAATAAGCTGGGCATGGTAGCGCATGCCTTTAATCCCAGCAATCAGGAGGCAGAGGTAAGAGAAACACTGAGTTCGAGGACAGTCTGCACTAGAATGAGATCCTGCATCAATGAAAAACAAAATAAACATAAAAAATATTTAAAAAATATTTAAAAACTTTCTGGTTTTATTTCTAGTTCCAGTTTTTTTGTTGGTTTCTTTTTTTCAGGGTAGGGTACTACTCTAGCCCAGGCTGACCTGGAATTCACTATGTAGTCTCAAGGTGGCCTCAAACTCATAGCAATACTATATTTGCATCCTGAGTGCTGAGATTAAAGGTGTGCACTACCATGCCTGGTTTTTAGTTCCAATTTTGATGGCTTCTACTCTTACCTGAATTCAGTCCCTTCCCCCTTCCTTTAAACCTTTATCTGTACAGTGTGAGAGACAGCCTTTCCAGTTCATCACCCACAGAAACATTCTTCCCATAATCCCAGAAGCCTCTAGGTTCTATCCCTTTATTTAGCTCAGAGCATCTTTTACCTGCTCGTCCCATAACCCTAGGCTGTGAGGGCAAAGAAAGTCTCCTTCCAGGGCTGAAAAGATGGCTCAGCAGTTAATACACTTGCCTGCAAGGCCAACGGACCTTGGTTTGATTCCCCAGTACGCACGAAGAGCCAGATGCACAAGGTGGCACATGTCTAGTGTTTGTTCGCAGTGGCTAGAGACCCTGGTGCTTCCATTCTCTATATTTTTCTCTCTGTCCCTGTCTCTCTCTATTAAATAAATAATATTAAAAAAAAAAAAAAAAAGGAACCAGCATAGTGGCACACACCTTTAATCCCAGCACTCAGGAGGCAGAGGTAGGAGGATCACCATGAGTTCGAGGCCAACCTGAGACTACATAGTGAATTCCAGGTCAGCGTGAGCTACAGTGAAATCCTACCTCGGGAACACCAAAAAAAAGAAGTAAGTAAGTAAAGTAAGTCTCCTTCCATACTCCTCACCAGCCACCACCATTCTCCCATCCTGCATGGCCACACTCTCAGGCCAAGTGAAGCGGGCTGCTAGGACTCACCGGGTGGACAAGGAGGTAGGGTCCAGGGTCCAGATGAGAATACAGCTCTGGCAGGCCACAGCCAAGACCGAGGCACTGAGGGGCTTCCAGGCCAGAGCTGCCACGTTTCGCTGTAGACGGTGCTTCAGGGAAGGAACTATCGTGCTACAGTGACAGCAAAAATAACAGAGTCAAAGCAGAGACACTGACTTCAGCAATGTAATTAATAGAGAAGAAAGCTGACCCAGAGGCTAGGGGTGGCATAGCTCAGTAGTAGCTCTGGCAGTTGCTCAGCACACACGAGGCCCTGAACTTGATCCCAGCACAGGAAAGAAAGATGGGGAGGGAAGGACCCAGGCAGAAGCTCAGGAGTACTGGGGTGTTGTAGGACACAGAACTGGATAAAAGTTCAGTGTAACAAGAGGACACAGGGGGCTGGAGAGATGGCTCAGTGGCTAAGGCATTTTTGTCTGCAAAGCCTAATGACCTGAGTTCTATTCCTCAGTACCCATGTAAACCCAGATGCACAGTGGCATATGCATCTAGGGCTGGTTTGCACCAGCCAGAGGCCTTGGCGCACCCAATTTCTCTCTCTTCTCTCTCTCTCTCTCTCTCTCTGATCTCCCTCTGCTTGCACATAAATAAATAAATAAATAAAATTCTGCTGGGCATGGTGGCGCATGCCTTTAATCCCAGCACTTGGGAGGCAGAGGTAGGAGGATCACCATGAGTTCGCCACCCTGAGACTACATAGTGAATTCCAGGTCAGTGTGGGCTAGAGTGAGACTCTACCACAAAAAATTAATTAATTAATTAATTAAATAAAGTGGACACAGGGCTGGAGAGATGGCTTAGTGTTTAAGGTGCTTGCCTGCAAAGCCTAAGGACCCAGGTTCAATCTCCCAGTACCCACATAAGCCAGATGCACCGGGTGATGCATACATCTGGAGTTCATTTACAGTTGCTGGAGGCCCCAGCATGGCCATTCTCTCTCTCTCAAATGTGTGTGTGTGTGTTTTTTTAATGGACCCATCCAGTTACAGAGCTTCTCCAACACCAGATCTGGAAGAATCCCCTGTGGCCCAGTTCAGAGAGTGAAAGCCTTCCCCAGGACCCAGGCTAGAGGGAAGGTGAACCTGACAACGGTGCCACACACACCTGTTGGCATTATACACACGGATGGAGTCATCCAGCAGGGCCACTGCGAATTTGTTGGTATGAGGGTGCCATGCAAATACCCGCAAGCAGCAGCTGGACCTGGGGCAGGAATGAGCAGAGTTGAAGGCACAGCGTCTGCAGTGGGGCCCGGCAGCTCAGATTCCCTTCCACGTGAGGAGACAGCGCTTCTTCACTTTCTCCTTTTGCTCCTTTTTGGGGTGGGTAGGAGGAGTAACAATGGGATGAACGGAGGAGTCTCTGCCTCGACTTCTCTTTCCCCAAAGGAATTCCCACGGCTCAGCTTCCTTCCCACAAGGTGCCAGAGTTTGTGAACTTACCAGTTTGTGACTTGGGCAAATTCAGCAATTAGATCTTCACTCCTAAGCTACAAGAACACAGTACAGAGGAAACAGAAATAAAAGGAGCTCATCCCCTCAATGTTCCCACAGGAGAGCTCAACCTATCCTACCCTCCAAGTCATTCTTCCCGATCCTTACCAGAAAGGCTAGGAAGGGCAGGGAATGGCACCCGATGAGACAAGGAGGAAGGCAAACTTACAGACAGGTGTGGGAACAAGGACCCGTGGAGGGAGGAGACCCGTTGACAGAGAGCCAGGGCCCAGCTGGAGGCCGTCTTCACCCACTCAAACACTGCGGGGGGGGTGAGGAGACAGGTCAAATTAAGTCATTCACAGTGTTTTTACTAGGTACCCTCTCAGCTCAGGACAAAAACAAAAGCTCCCAGGTCTCTCTCCCCAGTAGTGGGTCTGAACAGCTCCCTCTGGAAACCCACTCTGGGTTATTTGGATAGGTAGAAGATGACAGGAAAAAAAAACTAGCCAAAGGGAGAGATTGGATTAATAGGTACTGGGGGGAGTTCAAAGATAATATAAAGAGGAGATGGTAATACCACAAGAGGGCTAGAGGGGAAAATACCTACCTTCTTCCTCTGAGTTTGCAATTTCATTCAGCACTCCAAAAAGACCCACATCACGCCTGGTAAGGAGAGGGAGCTAAGTAAGATTACCATGATCCCCTTAATAAACATTTCATCCAATCAACAAACATATTGAAAATAAGAGGGGGGTGGCCAGACGTGGTGGTGCACGCCTTTAATCCCAGCAGTTGGGAGGTGGAAGTAGGATTGCTGTGTGTTCGAGGCCACCCTAAGACTACATAGTGAATTCCAGGTCAGCCTGGGCTAGAGGGAGACCGTCCAGTCTGGAGAGATGGCTTAGTGGTTAAGGCACTTCCCTGAGAAGCCAAAGGACCCAGATTTGATTCCCCAGGACACACATAAGCAGATACACAAGGGGTGCACGCGTCTGGAGTTCATTTGCAGTGGCTAGAGGCCCTGGTGCGCCCATTCTCTGTCTCTCTCCTCTCTCTCTCTGCTTGCAAATAAATAAAATAAAATAAAAATGAGAGGAGATTGGAAAGACGACTCAGCAGTTAAGGTGCTTGCCTGCAATGCCTAACAACCAGTGTTCAATTCTCCAATACCTATGTAAAGCCAGATGTACAAAGTGGTGCATGCATTTGGAGTTCATGTGCAGTGGCTAGAGACTCTGGCGTACCCATTCTCCCTCCCTCTCTCCCTCTCTCTCTCCTAGCAAGTAAACAAACAAAATATTTAATTTTTTAAAACCAGAAGACAAGCCGGGCGTGGTGGCACACGCCTTTAATCCCAGCACTCGGGAGGCAGAGGTAGGAGGATCGCCGTGAGTTCGAGGCCACCCTGAGACTCCATAATGAATTCCAGGTCAGCCTGAGCTAGAGTGAGACCCTACCTCGAAAAACCAAAAAAAAAAAAAAAAGAAGAAGAAGAAGAAGAAGGGGCATTCTTTTAATCTCAGCACTTGGGAGGCAGAGGTAGGAGGGTTACCATGAATTCAAAGCCACCCTGAGACTACGTAGTGAATGATAGAGCAAGACTCTACCTCAAAACACCAAAAAAAAAAAAAAAAAAAACACCTTAATGAAAAATCAGCCAGGCGTGGTGGCACGTGTCTTTAATCTCAGCACTTGGGAGGCAGAGGTAGGAGGGTTACCATGAATTCAAAGCCACCCTGAGACTACATAGTGGATTCCAGGTCAGCCTGGACTAAAGTGAAACCCTACCTTGCAAAACCAAAAAAAAAAAAAAAAAGGGGGGGGGGGAATGACCTTGACCTATATATAATAATTTCAACCTTATATCTAACCTTGCTGAGCTTCAGATAAAAGCTCAGAAGTAGGGCTGGAGGAATGGCTTGGCGGTCAAGGCATTTGCCTTCAAGGCCAAAGGGCCCAGGTTCGATTCCCCAGGACCCACATAAGCCAGATGCACAAGAGGGCGCACACATCTGGAGTTCGTTTGCAGCGGCTGGAGGACCTGGCCATATTCTCTCCCCCCCCCCCCTTTCTCTGTCAAATAAGTAAATAAAAATAAATCTTAAGGAGGAGAATTAAAAAAAAAATCTCAGAAGTAATAATGACATGATGTGAATGAACACATCAGGTTTATAATCAAACCAGAAAGCAAGGCAAGTCACTAAAGAAAATGGAACGCTGGTGCAGCGTGGACTTCCACAATAAGGACTCGTCATTTGACATGCTTTGTGATATCCAGCTATTATGAAGACAGCCTGAATAAAGCAGCCTTTGGAAGAGCAGCCCCAAGGCAACGGGCAGTGGCTTCATTTCCCTTCAGGATATGTCTGTAGAGCAGGGCCCAGGAACTCCCTTGCCATTTCTCACCAAACGTTGATGCACCTCTTCCACACTTGCTCCCGGTGATGGATGAAGGCGGTTCTTGTACCATGGTCCAGCCTTCCAGAGGCTTTTAGGGGATCCTTGGTCAGGTGTAAGACTGGAAGATTGATCCACTATAGCTCACAAATGAGAGGGTGTGACAGTCAGTCCCTCCCCCAAATCTTTGCTGAACTCCCTGCTATCTCCAACCCATGCCTGAGCAAGCATAAGAGATTCCGGAGCCCTATTTCCCATTGCCACAAAGTTAACACATGTGAGAAACAAGTCTTAGTCCTTCTTATCTGAAAAACCTAATAGCTTTTGACGGTTCACTTCAGAAAGGATCTGACTCAGGGCATCCTTCCTATAGAGCAAACAATAAATGTCAGCTTCTCTTTTCCTGCCCGGGAATTAGCCTCTATGCTTTCCCAACTGTCCCAGTATTGTCCCCGATTTTTAAAGTTCTCCTCTACCTTCACACGTCCTACATTCCCTCTTATTTTTTCCATCTCCTCTAGGACCGCCCCACGGCCCTTGGCATCCCTTAAGAGCCATATCAGCCCTAAAATATATTTCCTTCCCTGTAGTCTCCCCTGGGGTCCTCAGCTGTTTCCAGCCTCCCATTTCCCCGACTGCCCCCCTACTCCTATAGGTCCCCTCTCCCCCTGGCTCTGGCCACCTGGCCCCGGAAGTCGGGAGGCGGGCTCTCGTAGCTGTTGCCTGTCACCAGCTCGTTATTGTGCTCATACAGGGTAATTTGACCCTTAGGCGGTGGCGGGGGGAACAACCCCAGGGAGCACATCTCGCCAGGCCGGTGGATGATTGCAGTCGGCAAGCTCTCGGCTAGTGAATGCTCCTCTGACTCTTAATTCCCGGGCTAGATTCGTATGCGGACGGATAGCCGCACAGGACAAACGACCCAGCGAACCCAACGGAAGTGTAAAGAAAAGGTTGGGTGCGCGGTTCCGGAACAGACTTCCGGAGCTTCCTCGCGCGCCTCCTGGCGGACAGAGCGGGCACAGCAAGGACACGTCTGCAGGGCCAACTTTGGGTTAAGGGCCCAGCGGTTTTATTTTCTTTTTTTGTTTCCTGGGAGGCTACTGGCTTTTTTTTTTTTTTTTTTTGTTTTTTTTTCTCCCAATTCCGAATTCCCCAGCACCGTCTCCCACTCACTCTCAGCACGGAGAAAGCCCAAAATAAGCCACGTTTAGGGAAGTACCTAATTAAGCCCATGGATAGTCAGAAGAAAATATAGACTGTGTCACCCTGTCATCTGCACTTGGCTGGAAAGTTCAGGGAAAGCCTCCTAGAAGACGAAAGTCAGGAGTGACCTTGGAAGGCAGTGTAGTGCCTACCTAACCCAATCCGGGCCCATCTGATGAGAAGTCCTGAAAGAGAGTGTGAGGAGAGTCGGAATACAGTAACATTCCCAGAAGTGCATTACTATAAACGATTTTTTTGGGTGGGAGCGTTTTTCAAGGTAGGGTCTCGCTCTAGCCCAGGCTGACCCGGAATTCACTATTTCATCATTATTCTCAGGGTGGCTTCGAACTCACAGCGATCCTCCTACTACTGCCTCCCAAGTGTTGGCATTAAAGGCGTGCGCCCAGCCCCAGCTTTATGAACGCTTTCATAATTTTTAAAATAAAATCAGGAGCTGGGCGTGGTGGCACATGCCTTTAATCCTAGCACTTGGGAGGCAGAGATAGGAGGATCACGGTGAGTTTGAGGCCACCCTGAGACTACATAGTGAATTCCAGGTCAGCCTGAGCTAGAGTAAGACCCTACCTCGAAAAAGCAAAATGAAATAAAATAAAATAACTTTATTTATTTATTTGAGAGAGAAAGAAGCAGAGAGAATGGGCACACCAGGGCTTCCAGCCACTGCAAAAGTACTCCAGGCATGTGCCACCTCCTGCATCTGGCTCTAAGTAGGTACTGGGGAATCGAACCTGGGTCCTTTGGCTTTACAGGCAAGAGCCTTAACCGATTCTCTTTCCCTCGCTTTCTCTCTTTTTCTCTCTGTATTTAAATATTTTATTTGATTTTTTGATTTTTTGAGGTAGGGTCTCACTGTAGCCCAGGCAGACCTGAAATTCACTCTGTAGTCTCAGGGTGGCCTCGTGCTGAGATTAAAGGCGTGCACCACCATGCCCAGCATGTACTTAAATATTTTAAATACAGGGCTGGAGAAATGGCTTAGCAGTTAAGGCATTTGTTTGCAAAGCCAAAGGACCCAGGTTCAATTCCTCAGGACCCATGTCAGCCATATGCACAAGGGGCACATGCATTTGGAGTTCATTTGCAATGGCTAGAGGCCGTGGAGTGCCCATTCTCTCTCTGTCTGTCTTTCTTCTATCTCTTTCTCTCTCTACTTGCAAATAAATAAAAATTTAAAAAATAGAATTAAAAAATAAATATTTTAGGGCTGGAGGGATGGCTTAGCGGTTAAGGTATTTGCCTGAAAAGCCAAAGGTCCCAGGTTCAATTCCCCAGGACCCACGTTAGCCAACTGCACAAGGCGGTGCACACATTTGGAATTCATTTGCTGTGGCTAGAGGCCCTGGCATGCCCATTCTCTCTCTCTCTCTCCCTCCCCCCTCCATCTCTGTCAAATAAATAAATAAAATATTTTTTAAAAAATAAAAAAATTAAAAAAATAAATATTTTATTTTATTTATTTATTTTATTTTATTTTATTTTATTTTATTTATTTATTTATTTATTTTGGTTTTTCGAGGTAGGGTCTCACTCTAGCCCAGGCTGACCTGGAATTCACTGTGGAGTCTCAGGGTGGCCTCGAACTCACGGCGATCCTCCTACTTCTGCCTCCCGAGTGCTGGGACTAAAGGCGTGTGCCACCATGCCCGGCTAAAAAATTTAAAAAATTAAAAATAAATATTTTAAATACAAATATTAAAATTAAAAAAAAAGGAAAGCCCAGTGCATGCCTTTAATCCCAGCACTCGGGAGGCAAAGGTAGGAGGATCGCCATTAATTTGAGGCCACCTTGAGACTACATAGTGAATTCCAGGTCATTAAATGAATAAAAATTTTAAAAGGAGCTGGAGAGATGGTTTAGCAGTTAAGGCACTCACCTGTGAAGCCTAAGGACCCATGTTTGACTCTCCAGATCCCACATATGCCAAGTGCCAAGGTGACGCAAGTGTGCAAGTTCACACATGCAAACAAGGTAGCACACACATCTGGAGTCCAATTACAGTGGCTGGAGGTTCCTTTGCAGTGGCTGGAAGCCCTGGTGTGCCCATTCTCTCTCTATCTGCCTCTCTCTCTGTCTGTCGCTCTCAAATAAACAAATAAAAATAAACAAGGAGGGCGGGCTAATCAAAATCTCAGAGGATATAAATAAGTCATGGAAATTTACTTTTTTGACCAATGGAACACACAGGAGCCATAGATTGTTACTAGAAAATTTTCAGTGCCAGGGTTGGGATACCTTCCAGTGAGTTGTTGGCCATGGAGGTCCCTGATGCCCCCAAAACATTATAGGCCATTGCCGAGGCCATTGTTTTCCCACCAAGAATAGATGGTAAGACCCTATTGCTGAAGACTCCACATACTTGGGTTGCAAGTCACTGAGATATCCTGCTGGAGCTGAGCTGATAACCTCCTCCATGTAGACCAGCTGACAGAAAGCTGGAAAAAGCCATGCTGCATGCAGTTCAATGGGAGAGAAATCACCACTGGAGATACTCAACAGTGGATACTGCAAGCCTTAGATTTGGCCAGCCAGGCCAAATGAGGCAACGGGTGCAGTAGTGGCACGTCTGTTATGGGGGAAACCAACCACCCTCTAATTTAACTGGAGACCCGTTGCATGGGAGGGAATATGTCCCTGATACTGAAAACCTACAACAGGGGTAGTCATGAGACCTAGGAGTGTAACGTTTGCTGCTGTTTGGCTAAAAGCATATACTATGCTCATCAAACTGCCCTCTCTTAATGTTCATACCCATAATATTAATGCTACTCTCACTTTTGGCTAGAGAACTTTCTCTTTTCAGATGGCTTGGGAGGACTCAGGAGGCACCCTGGTGCTGAGAAGAAGTGACAGAGGAGTGCTCAGCACTGAAATGTCACACCTTTCATGGCCCAAGGTCCATTGTGGAAGAGGTGGCAGAAAGAATGTAAGAGCCAAGGGAAGGCTGGGACTCCCTACAAGTGCTCCTCCAGACACAAAATGGCCTGGATATCCATGACCTCACAGTGCCTGACACTACCTACACCAGACCATTATAACAGGAAGAAAAAAATCATGACATCAAAATAAAAGAGAGACTGATTGAGAGGGAAAGGGGATATGATGGAGAGTGGAGTTTCAAAGGGGAAAGTTGGGGGAGGGAGGGCATTATCATGGGATATTGTTTATAATTATGGAAGTTGTCAATAAAATATTTAAAAAAATAATAAATTGTAGGGACAGGAAAAAAATAAATTTTTTTTTAAAAGACAGGGTTTTACCAGGAATGGTGTGACATGCCTTTAATTCCAGTACTCAGGAGGCAGAGGTTGGAGGATCATTGTGAGTTCAAGGCCAGTCTGGGACTCATTTTATGTGCCCAAGCACCAACCCTTTTCTCTTAGCCTGGTTAACTTGCTAAATTAATTCACTGTCACCTAGGAAGTTAAGGGGGTATGTGCTTAAAGAGCATAACAGGGGTGGCCTGGGGAACCTGACAGGGAAGGCTCCCTGGGAGAAGCAGGCAGGCGGGTTTGGAGCACAAGGACTGCTGCTGACAGAGGAGCATACTGAAGGCCCAGTAGCAGCAGCTCTTATTCAGGGTTGGAGAGATGGCTTAGTAGGTAAGGCGTTTTGCCTGTAAAGCCAAAGGATCCTGGTTCAATTCTCCAGGACCCACATAAGCCACACGCACAATGGGGCACATGTGTCTGGAGTTCTTTTATAGTGGCTGGGAGCCCTGGCGTGTCCCCTTCTCTTTCTCTTGTTTAACACCGTCCAAGAAACCACTCTTGCCTGCAAGGGCCCCCCCAGCATCCTTCTGTGAAGCCCCGAGTTTATATCTCCTTAGCGCCTGCCTCTCGACCTTAATGCGCACTGGGGAGAAGCTGCAGTGCCGCTGTGCCCATGCTCCTGCCCGGTCTGACCCAAGTACTGCCCCCCTCCTCCATACTCAACTTTTGGGGGTGCAGGGTGGGGTCCTTAGGAAGTCAAAGTCCAAACCTAACATGCCCTCCCCCGCACTAACTTCACTAGAGGGCACGAAGGCCCCTGTGGGCTGTTTCCAGGACCACTCCTCGCGGCCTGGGCGGGAAACTGAGGCAGCGCGTTTCCCCCCCCACCAGCCCCCACTACGGGAGGCCTCGCCGGAGCCCCGGCGCCCGGGGCCGGTAACCAGGCGCACATGGCCCGCCCGGCCCTGTTTGTCCTGGCAGGGCGCCGCGGCTATTTGAGGCGGTTTTTATCTCCCAGAAACCAGCAAAACCCCAAGCGGAGTCTAGGGAAGATGAAAGCGGCCGAGGGGCCTGGGAGGGTGGGAGCGCGCGGCTGCGGCGGGCGGGCGGGAGCTGGCACCGGACAGGCGGGGACCGGGAGGCGAGCGGCCCAGACCCTGGGGGGTCCCGCGGAGGCCGCCCGGGCGCGGGGGGGGGGCGGGGGTCGCTCCCGAGCCCTTCCTCCTCCTCCTCCTCCTCCTCGGAGCCCCGCTCTTCCGCCACCGCCCCCAGCCCGCTCAGGAACCCCTCCGAACCCCGGGGTCTTCAAAGCGCCTTTGAAGCCGCGCGCCCCGCCACCCGGCGGGAGGTTCCGCACCTGGGCGGGGACCAGAGCGCAGGGGCGGGGCCGCTGACCCGAGGACCGGCCGGCCCACCGGCTCCTGCGCCTCCACCGACCCGGCGGGGTGCACGGTGCGTCCGGGGCTCAGCGATGCTGCAGGCCCAGGCCCCGAGAAGCATCCTGGGCATCCCCTAAAGCCCAGTGGGGGAGCCCTGGGGGGGGGTGGGCAGGGACGCACAAAGCTCTATTGTGGCTCGGGGACCGCCACAGACCGGCTTTTGTTCCTGCGCTAACTCCGTGGCCAGCAGGACTGATTGCAGGCCCGGGCAAGGGGCGGGGCACGCGCCGGATTGGGGGGTGGGCGTGCGGTCTGTAGTCTCCACTTCACCGAAGTGCGAGTGCTCCGGCCGGCCGTGTCACTGCCCTGGCCAAGGTCGAAGGCACCTACTGAGAAAGGGCCCTGCAGGAAAGCATCCCCCTCCCCCTCCTCAGACACCACTGGAAGTCTAAAACTCTGCACCGCTGGAGGGCATAGGCCACCAAGTATTTTGCTTCGAACAAAAGGTGCAACTGTCCCGGCCTTGGGGACGCACGCCTTTAATCCTACACTTGGGAAGCAGAGGTAGGAGGACCGCTGTGAGTTCAAGGACACCCTGAGACTACATAGTGAATTCTAGGTCAGCCTGAGCTGTTGTGAGACCCTACCTCGGGGGGGAAAAAAAAAAGTAATAAGGTGCAACTGTGGCCAATTGAATATCACCCATAGGATTTCCCCGCCTGTGGACCATCACCCTCTTCCAACCAAGACACAACTTCAAATCCAACTTTTATTTATTAAATTAAAAAAAAAAGACTCCACGAGGGGATGATTCCTTTTCTTCCACAATGTGACTCTCGCCCCAAGTTCCAGCGGCTTTACCCTTTAACTTGGGACCTTGAGGGAGCAGGGGACAGAAAAGGAGGATCCAAAGTCTCAGGAAAGGCATTCAAAGGCACAAAGCGGCTTTAAAGGTCACTGGAGGTGGAGTGTATAGTCCCAGGCTGGGGGCTTGTGGATGTGCCCCCAAATCAGTTTAGAGACCTCTGTCCTCCTGCCTCTATAAATTCTCATGGCTTCTAGGCACCAGGCCTACCTAGCACAGTGCCTTGCACAGAGTAGGCACGCAATAAATAACTTGATTTATCTGAATCTGAACCCAGAGAAAGCCTTCCTTGCCCATTTTTTCAGGAGGGGCACCTCCAAACCAAAGTCCTCCTGTTAGATGGGCTTCCCCAGAGAACTGCTTAAGATGGAAGCTGCAAGCTCTCCAAAACCATGACAACAGGGGATTAGCCTGATGACATCATGGGATCTGAGGGGAGGGGCAGTGGAAGAATCGGCTCTGGGGTCAAGGGAGCTGGGGTACATTCCAGTCCTTCTTCCCTCCATGGGACTTGAGGTTTCACAGTTTCTGGCTGGGGCTGGGGACGTAGGGATCTCGTGATTGAGAGACACCTACATCAGCTCTTTAACAGAGGTCTAAGCTAACCAACCCAATTTGTTAAAACTTCGTGGAAAGAGAAACCCCACAGAGACCTTGATGATAGAAATTCTACGAACAAGCTCTCCACTATCACTGTCTATATAGACTAGCATCTGGCTAGAATTTCCTTAGCAGAAATGGATCCCCTCCCTCCCCAGCTCACACTACCTGACCCGTCATCATAACTTAGATAAATAGAATTATTATTATTACTATTCATTACTCCTGGTGCATAGGGGTTAAATATACAGGCCTGGGGGCAGCCTCCCTGACCCTGGGGCCACCCCATCTTTGGGGTCAGATCCCCACTGGTCTGCCCCCCTCTTGGCACTCTGCTCCCAGCTGGGTCACTAACCCCAATTCCCCCGAACTCTGGTTCCTAATGAAGAGGCCACCAGGGGGCAATAAATTATCATCATCATCATCATCATCATCATCGTGTTTGTAAAAAGAAAAAGCTCAGGAGAATGGAAAGCAGTGGAGCAAGAAGTTGGGAAGACAGCTTAAAAGCTGGGGGGAAATGGGAAATAAGCTTAGGGTGCAGAAGAGCCATGTGGTGGGATTAATAAGAACGCATTGGTAGCCCAAGTAGAAGGAAAACGAGTTGAGAAGAGTTCAGGAATCTTGGGCACAGGTGAGGAGGGCCTGAGATGAGAGTTTGGCTCAAAGCCAGGCTCAAACAAAAGGGAAGAGGTGAACGGGGGTGTGGGGGGGGGGGAGGCATGCAAGGAATAGGTCCAGAATGCCCAGGGAGACAGAGAGCGTCCCCCCCCCCGCAAAAAAAAAAAAAAATAGAGCATGCTTGAGAGAGGGAGCGAGGGGCCGGCAGTGGTCCGCCGCGCTAAGAGGCCGGGCAGGCGGCCCTGGCGCAGGGACCTTCCTTCCTCGTCCTCTGGGCTCAGATCTCCAGCAGGTTGCTCTGCTCGGGACTGCCTCCAGGGGCTTTCTCGGTGGGCGCCGGCGAGGTGGAAGGTCGGGACGGCTGAGCGGCCTCCTCTTCGCCGACGCTCCGGCCCTCCCCGAGCTCTTTGGGGCCGCTGGCGGGCGGCCCGGGGCCTGGCTCCCCGTGGGTGCGCTGGTGTTTGCTGAGGTGGTCGCTCCTGGTGAAGCGCTTGGAGCAGAGCAGGCACGTGAACTTCTTCTCGCGGGTGTGAGTGCGCACGTGGCGCTCCAGCTCGTCCGAGCGGGTGAACCTCTTGCCGCAGAAGAGCCAGTTGCAGACGAAGGGCCTCTCGCCCGTGTGCCAGCGCAAGTGGGCCTTCAGGTGGGAGGCCTTGCCGTACACCTTGCCGCAGCCGGGGATGTGGCAGCTGTGGATGGGCTTCTTCCGCAGCCCGGCCGCCGCTGCGCCGAGCCGCTCGAGCTCCTGGCAGTTGGGACAGTCGCAGGAGGAGCGCCCTGCCCCGCTGCCTCCGTATCCGCCACTGCCCCCGGTGCCCGCGCCCCGTGGGGTTTTGGCTCCACCGCTTCCCTCCAGCTGCCCACTATTGCCCACTGGCTTGGGCTTATAGACATCTTGGGTCAGGACGTGCTGGGGCCCCGGTTGCAAGAGGTGGGGCGCTGGGTAGGGGGCTGGGTTAAGGGGGGCAAAGTCAGATGGGTAGGTAGGCAACTGGGGATTCAGTGGAGGCTGAGCAGGGCCTGTGGACAGTGTCCCTTGCAGCCCATCACCCTGACCCTGCCCACCACCTAGCCAATTGCCTCCAGGGTGCATGTCCCACCAAGGGCTAGGCGTGTTGCCCGGGCCGGGTGAGATGCCCGCATGGATGCCCGCCTTGTACCAGGAGCCGTAGGGATGTGCCATGTCCAGAGAGGTGTAGACACTAGGCAGGCAATCAGAAGAGCTGTGCCCCTTGGGCACTAGTAGCCCGGGGTCCTGGGCACTTGTGGGCCCAGGGAATGAGTGGGAAAAGGGAGGGTAGTCATTGGTATAGCCAGAAGTCGGCGCTGGAGGGCTGCCTGCAGGAGAGAGGAGCCCATTGGTGCTTGAAAAGGGGGCTGGGTAGGCATCCCCCATGGCTTTGGGGGCTGAAAGATCAGAGTATGGCTTCTTGGTGCCTGGTTTTCCCAGCGCTGTGTCCCGCAGAGGGCTGGAGCCACCAAATTTGCTGCAGGCTGCTGTCAGCATGGCCAGGGGACTGGAGCCATAGTGAGCCTCCTCCTGTGGAGAGAAACACCGATTAGGGGGGAGGAAGAGAGGGTAGAGTGAACTCTAGGACCCAGATGCGGGAGAACAGAGCTGAGGGGGTCAGGGAAGAGGTGAAGAAGATGGGAAACTAGAGGGAAGAGAGGCCTGGCATCAGGGTAAAGCTAAGATGAATCATGCATGAAGGGAGAACAGAAGGCCAGGCCTGACACCCTAGCCAAGCAGGCAGGAAGCAGAGTCTATCAAGAAGTTGCTGGGGGTCTGTAAGGGTCTCCTAGGAAGTGCTGAGATAGAAACAGCAGCTGGGAGGAGAACTAAGGGTTTCACCTCCGGGAGGTGAGTTTGGAACGGAAAGAAGCCAGTGTCAGAGAGGAAAGATGCCACTCAAAGAGCAGCACGGACCCAGCATGGTGGTGCACGCCTTTTATCCCAGTGCTTGGAAGGCAGAGGTAAGAGGATCGCCGTGAGTTCAAGGCCACTCTGAGACTACATAATGAATTATAAGTCAGCCTGGGCTAGAGTGAGACCCTACCTCGAAAAAACAAAACAAAACAAAAATAATAATAATTAATTAATTAATTTAAAAAAAAAAACAGTTGTGGTGGCTTAGGCCTTGAATCCCAGCACTCAGGAGACTAAGATAGGAGGATCACTGTGAGTTCCAGGTTAACCTGAGATAGAAAGAGATACTAACCTCAGAGAAAAAAAAAAAAAAATTAAAATACAACAACAGTGGCTTGCAAAGGTTCAATTCCCTAGCACCCAGGTAATGCTGGGCACAAACTGACACGTGTGTCTGATATTACATGCAGTGGCAAAAGACCCTGGTGTACACATACACACAAATAAGTTATATATATATATATATATATATATATATATATATATATATATATATATACAGAGAGAGAGAGAGAGAGAGACAGATAGCAAGCAAACAATAAAGAAAAGAAAAGAGCAGCACAGGACCAGGGCCTATTACTCCAACTACTCAGGAGCTTGAGACTAATCTGAGCAACACAACAAGATCTTGTCTCCAACTCCTCCCCCCCCCCCCACAACAAAAAAGCAGCATGGAGGCATAGGGAGAAGGAGCAGTATTAGCAGATCATCTCTGCCCCCATTCCGTATTTTTCTGGCTTCACCACATATTCCATTTCCTGTCTCTGCTTTAGCTCCTGACTAAGGCAGTGGCCTGGTCTCCCTGAGGTCAAGCCGGCATGTCCCTGGTAAGGAATCTCTTGGCGGGGACTCAGGGCTGGAAGCAAGAGGAAGCAATGGCAGAGACACTGGGACATTGAGAGGGAGCAGGGCTGCAGCCAAGCCCAGGACTGTGGCTGAGACAAGAATGTATTTCAAGCAGGCAGTGGACACCTCCTATTTTGTGGTGCTAGCTGGTACCCCTTTCAGTGGTGGAAGAGCCCAAAATCCTCAGGGCCCTCCAAGACAGGGAACTCATGTGCCCAAGATAGTGGCTTACAGCCTTCACCTTCCATGTCTCAGTGTCCCTTAACACAGAGTGCATGTGGCTACCCTGTCTTCACCATTCTAGTACACAGAGTGGAGGCACACATGAATGTGGGACATCATGGGTATCTTTTAGAAACAGAGGGAGCTCCTTGGTTCTCACCGTGTTGCTATGAAGTTGAGCCCCACCACCACCATGACTACCACTCCTCTGGTACTCATGGGGTGCCTCCCAAGGTCAGACTTAGCAGCTCTTAGGAGGAGATGCACTTTACATATCCTTGGCTATCATATACAAGGTCCTGGGTTCAACCCCCAGCACCATACCTCCACCAAAAAAGTTCCTCAAAAGCTGGTCTGATTTGGATCTTTAAAAGCCTTAATCTAGGGCTGGAGGGACAGCTTAGGGGTTAAGGCACTTGCCTGTGAAGTTTCGATTCCCCAGTATCAACATAAGCCAGATGCACATGGTGGTACATGCATCTGGAGTTCCTTTGCAGTACCTAGAGGCACTTGTGCACCCATTCTCTCCCTCCCTCTTTCTCTCTCTCTCTCTCCCCCTCTTTCTCTCTTTCTGCCTTTTTCTCTTTCTCAAATAATTTTTTTTTTTAAAAAAGCACTTTTTGAGCTGGGCGTGGTGACACACACCTTTAATCCTAGCACTTGGGAGGCAGAGATAGGAGGATCGCTGTGAGTTGAGGCCACCCTGAGACTACATAGTGAATTCCAGGTCAACCTGGGACTAGAGTAAAACCCTACCTCGAAAAAAACAACAACTATATATATATATATATATATATATATATATATAATGTTCACAATAATAATAATAATAAATAAAGCACTTTTTTTTAAAGGCCTTAATCCAGTGGTGGTGCACATCTTTAATCCCAGCACTTGGGAGGTAGGAGGATCACTGTGAGTTTGAGGCCAGCCTGAGACTACAGAGTGAATTCCAGGTCAACCTGGGCTAGCATGAGATCCTACCTCGAAAAACAAAATAGAACAAAACAAAACAAAAAAAATCTTAATCCAGATGCCAGGGGCTAGAGATGTAGCTTAGTTGGTAGATTGTTTCCCTAACATGCACAAACCCTGAGTTGGATGGGAAGCATTGTCTAAACCAGGTGAGGTGCTACACGCCCATGGTCCCAACACTTGGGAAGAGAAGACAGTAGAATCAGAAGTTCAAAGTCATCGTCGCCTACATAGGAGTTTGAGGCCAGCCTGCGCTACTTCAGACCCTGTCTCAAAACAAAATGAATAACTACCAAGCTAGATGTGGTTGTGCACGCAAGAAAACACAGTATTCAGGAGGCTCGTATAGGAGTCATGTAGGCCTGGGCTACAGAGTGAGAACCGCCTCTGAAAAATAAACAGTCAGAGCTGGAGAGATGGCTTAGCAGTTAAGGCACTTGCCTGAGAAGCCTAAGGACCCAGGTTTGATTCCCCAGGACGCACATAAAGCCAGATGCACAAGGTGACACATGCATCTGGAGTTCGTCTGCAACAGCTGGAGGCCCTGGAGCACTTATTCATTCTCTTTCTCTCTCTCTCTCATGTATGTATATGTATGTATGTGTGTGTGTACATGTATGTATGTATGTGTGTATATTTATGTATATGTATGTATGTGTGTGTGTGTATATATATATATATATATATATATATATATATATGTATGTATAGTAAAACTAAGACAATAACCTAGTAATTCAGGGTTTCCAGACCTGCCTTGTGGTTCCAGTTTGTAGGATGTGTGTTTGTATATGTATGCTAGAAGTGAGGTTGCGATATCAAGGTCTCAGTGAGGGTATATGCAGTCACTTCTGCTGTACCTCCTGCCCAGTTTCTCTCTCTCTCTCTCTCTCTTTCTGTCTCTGTTCTGTTGATCCTATGGGCTCTCAAATATGAGCCACCCAAAGTGTTCTCCAAAGGTAAACCCCAGTCAGAGTTTCCCTGGAGGCTCTACTGGCCCAAACACAGGGCTAAAGCAGGAGAGCTGGTAGGGCAGGAGTCAAATCCTAGCAAGAAGTGGTCAGAACGAGGAGTTCAACCTAGAGAGGCAAAGACTCAGATATATGGGGCTCAAAAGACCCTGCTAGAGTAAAGAGCTACCATTAAAAACCCCACAGGAGCCAGGCATGGGGGCGCATGCCTGCAATCCCAGCACTCGGGAGGCAGAGGTAGGAGGATCACCATGAGTTTGAGGCCAATATGAGACTACATAGTGAATTCCAGGTCAGCCTGGACTAGAGTGAAACGCTATTTGGGGGAGGGGGGGGACAACAGAGGGACAGGGAAAGGGAGCCATAGAGGAAGAAGCTGGCATTAAGAGGCTGAAATGAGTGGAAAGGTAAAAATACAAAAGGGAGGAAGAGAGTGGAAGGCAGAATAAACAAAGGAGAGGTGGTAAGGGAGCCTGGGCCAGGAAAGCTAAGGAAAATAGAGGAAAAGAGAGGAGAGGAAGAAGAAAGGGAGGAGGAGGAAAGCTGTGGATTCCCACCTAAGAGAAACCCACCATGGTGATGGGCCTCAGAAAACCCCCAGACCAGGCCACTCCTCCCTCCTCCTCCCTGACCACCCCCTCCCCTCTGCCCAGCCAGCCCAGCTAGGCTCCAATGGTTTCCCTGCGGTTGGTTTATTTTTAAAAACGCCGACGCGGTCCCCCGCCTGCCTGGCCCTCACACTGTGGCCACAGGGGCCTCAGCCAAGCCCAGGGACCCCACCCAGCTGTGGGGAGGCAGGGAGGGGTGAAAGAAGGCAGCCAGCCCCAGGCCAGCAGGAGACCCCCAGCTCTGGAGAGCAGAGAGGCCCACGGGGCTCTAAGGGCAGGGCAGGCAAAGCAAGGCAGAGGACCGCTCTGGAGGCCAGTGGCTCGGTTTCACCACAGCCTCAGTTTCCTTCTCTGGTTGGTTTACTCTCCTGAAAGCTGGGGGAGTCTGTACCCCTGTACCTGATTAAATGTATTACCTTCCAATATCTGGGCCCCTTGCCCACCTTCCCGATTCCTATCCTCTGCCTCTGTCCCACTATCTTTAAAAATCAACTAATAAATAAAGGCTGACAAGTTATGAATGGAGATTCTTTGGAGAAAAATCAAAAGAGGAACTGTCTCAGCTCTTACCCTGATGTGGAATGGTGCCAGGGGACCCCACCCCCTTTTTCCAGGGAGCTCACAGTGCAGTGCCTCACCTGTCCCAGTAGAAATGCCCACTATCCATCTGACAGTTGATTGGCCTTCCTTAAGTTCTGAGAACCCAACGTACCTGTTTCCAATTCTTAGCTTTTCCCCAAGTCTCTTAATTCTTCAAGTTTCGCAGCTTCATAATTGTTTACATTTCTTCCTTCCTTCCTTCCTTTCTTATTACTTTATATGCTAAGAATGGAACCTAGAGTCTCACTCATGCTAGGCAAGCACTATGCCACGGACCTTATACTCTAGCCCTGGCTTCCAAATTCTCCATTCCCACATAGCGGCCCCCCTCTCTCTCTCTCCCTTTGACTCTAACCCATTCGAGGTGACCCTCTCATCAGCAACTGCTTCCCTCTGAATCCTAAATTCTTCCACTGCCAGAGAACCCTGCATACCAGGCCAGAGGGATTCCCAGGGAGGCAGGGAAGAGGTGGAGGGTCCTGGTACCTAAAAACTAGATGAAAGACATGGCGAGACTGGAATGTGTTTGGGTTAAGTGTGCTTCCTGCTCACAGTGAGTAAGGGGACCTGAAAGCCTAGCTTTCATGACACACTGTTACTGCCAAGTGTTCCCCATCCTATGTCCTTCCAGAAGGTCCCTGGACCGCCCCTCCCCCAGGCACCAGTGCCACGCTGGCAAGGCTGGCATGATGCCCACACCCACTGACACTGTCTTTGCCCTAGGTAGACACAGGAGTCAACATGCACCTTTTTCTTCAAGCTTCCTCAAGACCAGTGTTTGAATGATGGCTCAATGTAATGTTTCTTCTTAATGCTTTTATTTACTTATTTGCAAGCAGAGAGAGGCAGAAGAGAGACAGAGGATGGGCGCGCCAGGGCCTTCAGCCACTGCAAACAAACTCCAGGTGCCACTGTGCGTCTGGCATTATGTGGGCACTGGGGAATCAAACCCTGGATCATTAAGCTTTGCAGACAAGCACCTTAACCGCTGAGCCATCTCTCCCGCCCCTTCAGTGTAGGTTTCATTGCGGAAGGACCAGGGTGACAATCTGCATACAGTGCTGGGGCCTGGTGGAGAGCTCAGCACCTGGGGACCCCTGTCTGGATACAGACTGTCACAGGAGACACGGTGCCACCACACTGACTTGCACACAGATGCTTCACACTCAGCCAAGAAATCCCTGTCCCGCAGCCTTGCAGACACTGTTCCTCATTGGGTCTGACAGTGTTCTGATGGCCCAGCTCATGCGCATGCAGTACAAACACACACAGGCACACACAGCCTTCTACTCTCAGTCACCAGCACGTCGCGTATTCAAGCCAGTAGACACACAGGTGTCAAGAGACACCTGCTCCATCTTGCACACACAACTCCTACAGGTTGAGTGAGCTGGCTTCCTGACTGACTCACACTCCTAGGACCCGAGTCTTCACCCAGGAACAGGCGTTAGGGGCTCCTAAAGGCCCCAAGAATGGAAACAATTCAAAGCTACTAGTAGGTACTGATCTTCAGAGAGGATTATCAGGCCCCAGATTCCCACAGGGACCTTGAAAGCAGGACAGAAACAGAATCGGATCCAGTAGCAGAGAGAACTCTGGCCTCTGAGTGGTTCAGTCCTCTCTTTCCAGCTTAGGTTCCCAGAAGCCCTGGTAGAGTCAGTCCTTGATTTCTCAAGACCCTCACACTCTCGTGGTTTCTTAGCTCCCTCCATGCCCAGAACCAGATGCAAAGGATGCTGGGGTCCCAGCCTGGAGGGGAAGTAGCCCAGTCTGCCCTGGAGCCTCCCACTCCCAAAATAGAGTTCAGTTTGTCTTTGGCTGAAAGCTAAATATTTGTGAGCCGGGCAAGCGGCCTCAGACCCTGTCCCTCCTCCTTGGTTCCCTCTCAGGCCTGGGCTCAGTTCCCCTGGCCAGCCTTGTGTAGGGCTGCCTTCCTCCCCTCCCTCAGAGCCTACCTTCCCTCCTCTACACACAGGCTTACAGGCTCCCTCCCCCACACAGACCTGACCCCATCCTACTTACTATGGGCACAGGACTCCCAAAGAACTGTGGGGCTACTCCATGCCCACTCAGCCAGTCTCCCCTGCCTCTGCCTCTTGTCTTCTGCTGCCAGCCTACCTGTTTCCTAGTCCCCTCTCCCCTCCATTCTTTCTCCATTGCCTTTGGGGCTCCTCAACAGTCAGTGGCTTAGTTGGCCTTAGGGATCTCCCCCTCTTTGACTGCCCTCTGACCCCTGACCCTGTTCTCTCTTTTTCTCCTGCCTTCTGCTCGCCTCTCCTCCCGGACCTTGCTCCTCTCTGCTCATCTGAAGTACCTTGGAAGTGACAAGCACCGCAGCCACTGTCTATGTGAGTTGAGGGGGTGGGGTAGGCAGGGATGAGGACCAAGAGGATTGTGGCTGGTTTCCTAGGGGGGAGGAGGGGACAGTTACCTCAAGCAGGGAGGACGCCATCCTGAGGCTGAGGAACAGGGTCCCAAGGAGCCAGGCAGATGGAGAGAGCTGGGGAACCAGAGACAGAGAGAGAGAGAGAGAGAGAGAGAGGAAGAGGGGAGAGGGAGGGAAAATGGGAGAATGGGAGAGAAGAGATCTAAAGTTAGAAGGGACTGGGGGGTGGGGGGGCTGCTCTCTGTCTGTAGGGATCCACCCTCTAATTACAGCTTTCCCAGCGGAGAAGGCTCCAGATCCAATGAGGAGGGCGAGAGAGGGAGGCAGAGGGTCCAAATTTCCTGTTCTATTAGCTAAGCTCTCCAAAGAAGGGATCTGGGAGGGAGAGGAGAAAAGGGGGTGCCCAGGGAAGGAGTGGGAAGCAGGGACATGGGCAAGTTGCCAGGGCTTCCCTGAGGGGTGCTGTGGGAAAAGGGGAAAGGATTGGCGGCCCAGGTGTCCTACACATCCCAACAATCCCATAGGCATCTAGGGACAGCCCTCCCAAGAGCTCACCATCAGCATCATGTACCTGGGGAGCCTGGGGCTGGCTGTCCCGTCTCCTCTTGGGAGGTCTGGCTGGAAGAGTACAGGAAACGGGTGGCCTGAGGGTGCTGGGAGGGATCCGCTCCTCTCTCCGGCCAGTTTCACTCTGTTCCCACTCGGCTCCGATCCTACAATCCCACACCGCGTCCGAGTCTCTCGCTGCTCAGTGGCGCGACGGCTTCTGCTGCTGCTGCTACTGCTGCTGCTGCCGACGCTGCCGCCGCCGCGCTGCTGAGAGAAGGAACAGGAGGGAAAAGGAACAAACCCCAAACCACTAATTAGAGAACCAAGGGGGGGGGGATGGGGGATTGGGGACGACACACAGAGAGACTGGAACACACTGACATACACACTCATGAGCAAACACAAGGATGATCATGCACACACGCACACACAATGTCACATAAGGACTGCCACTGTCGTGAATGACCAGATAAACACGCACACAAGTGAAAATGATGACACACCAAGGGCACCCACGCCACAGCACACATACGCACACGCACACGCACACGCACGCACTCACCCAAGGCTGGCCACGGAGATGCTGGCTTGCCCATCCACTACTGGATCAGGGGAGGGGTGTGTGTGTGTGTTGTGTTTTGTGTTGTGTTGTTTGGGACAAGAGGGATGGTGTACTCAGTGTGAATGCTTCTTCTGACCACATTTCCAGGGTCACTGAAGTAGGTTCCCGAATCAGGCCTAGAGCAAGAGTTAGAGAGTGGGAAAGGCTTGGCCCAGCTTGGGGGGAGGAGGGTGTCCCTCAGTTTTTCTCCCAGCGTCTTGGCTTCACTGCTAGGAAGTCAGACCTAGGCCCCCCTCAGTATGTAAGGCAGAATCTAGACTGACTGAAAAAATTTAAGGCAGGCAGGAGTAAAGGTTAGAGCAGAAGGTCACTGGCTAGACTCATCCATGCCCACACTTAGCCCCCCTGGATTGACACACTTGACACACTCCCCCAGAAAGGCATGCCCCAGATTTCATCACTCCTTGCCAGTTACCAGTTGCCATCCCATCCCTGAGCTCTCCCTCTCTCTCTCTCTCTCTCTTTTTTTTTTTTGTCTGTTTGAGGTAGGATCTCACTGTAGCCCAGGCTGACCTGGACTTCACTGTATAGTCTCAGGGTGGCCTCGAACTCATGGCGATCCTCCTGCCTCTGCCACCATACCCGGCCCCTGAGCTCTTCTTGGCCAAGGGTTTAATCTCCTTATTTTATTTTATTTTATTTATTTATTTATTTATTTATTTATTTTTGGTTTTTCGAGGTAGGGTCTCACTGTAGCCCAGGCTGACCTGGAATTCACTATGGAGTCTCAGGGTGGCCTCAAACTCATGGCAATCCTACCTCTGCCTCCTCAGTGCTGGGATTAAAGGCCTGCACCACCATGCCCGGCATAATCTCCATATTTTGATAGGTAGTTCCTCTCATGAGGACTCATGCTTCCTTGGATGAGTGAACATGCTTGCTCCTGGCTCTCTCTTTTTTTTAAATTGTTTGTTTGTTTATTTATTTATTTATTTATTTGACAGTAACAGACAGAGGGAGAAAGAGGCAGAGAGAGAATGGGCTCGCCAGGGGCCTCCAGCCACTGCAAACGAACTCTAGACGCATGCGCCCCCTTGTGCATCTGGCTAACGTGGGTCCTGGGGAATCGAGCCTCAAACCGGGGTCCTTAGGCTTCACAGGCAAGCGCTTAACCACTAAGCCATCTCTCCAGCCCGCTCCTGGCTCTCTTGCTCATAGCTAAGCAGCAGTTTCCTTTGCCTGCCACAGAAAGAATGGACAGTAGAGCTAATCAGGATTTCTGAAATATGACATCTTAAAATGGAAAAGAAGAGACGGAAAGTGAACCCACATAGGAAAAGGAAGTGCAAGATGTCTATTAACAGACCTGGGCCCAGGACTAAGCTTATGGGAGACAGAACTGGGCTGCCAAGTTGTGGATCCAGAGCATCGGTCCCGTAGAGGAGCCTGGCTGGGGTAGGAGTGTTGTTTTCTGAGTCACCCCTCCTATTCCTTAGTCGTCTTGCCCAGCCTTGCCTGTCCTTCCTTCCCCACTAGCAGCCCTTACTTTCTCTTTCTGGGGAAAGAGCATCCACTTCCTTGCTCCTCTTCGCTGCCATCTCTTCAAGGGACAGGCTGGGAGGTGGACAGTAGTTGGAAATCCAGCTTAAGCAACAAGCAGAGCCAAAGTCCAAGTAGGACCCCCCAGGTTCTGGATTCTAGCCCCAGGATTTGATTTCCCCTAAGGAGGGGCTAGGTTTATTGCTCAGTGGTAGAGTGCATGCTAGCGTATGAGGCAATATGCCCTAGGTTTAATCTTTAGTCTCTCTCTCTCTCTTTTTTCTTTTTAAATATTATTAAAATATTTTATTTGGGCTAGAGAGATTGCTTAGTGGTTAAGGCGCTTGCCTGCAAAGCCAAAGGACCCAGGTTCAACTCCCCAGGACCCAATTAAGACAGATGCACAAAGTGATACATGTGTCTGGAGTTTGTTTGCAGCGGCTGCCTCTCTCTCTCTCTCTCTCTCTCTCTCTCTTTCCCTTTCTCAAACAGATAAACAGAAATAAAATTTAAAAAAATTATTTACTTATTTGAGAGACAGAAAGGAAGAGGCAGAAAGGAAGAGAGAATGGGCACACCAGGGCCTCCAGCCACTGCAAACGAACTCCAGATGCATGCACCACCTTGTGCATCTGGTTTACGTGGGTCCTGGGGAATTGAACCTGGGTCCTTAGGCTTTGCAGGCAATCACCCATCTCTCCAGCCTTTTTTTTTTTTTTTTTTTTTTAGATAAGGGTCTCACTCTAGCTCAGGCTGATCTGGAACTCACTCTGTAGCCCCAGGCTGGTCTTGAACTCATGGCAATCCTCCTATCGCAGCCTTCTGAGTGCTGAGACTAAACGTGTACACTACCATGCCTGGTCCCAACTTTTAAGGAAAGGATTAGGAACTGGTGGCTGTAGACAAAGGCATGAAGTCCAAGAAGAAGAGACAGGACTAAGAGGACACGCAGCACTAGTGAAACAGTCTGAGAGAATTACAAGAGGCTCGAGAAGGAATAAGAAAGAAAGAAAAGGGCAGGCAAGGTGGCGCCTGCCTTTATTCCCAGCACTTGGGAGGCAGAGGTAGGAGGATCGCTGTGAGTTCGAGGCCACCCTGAGACTACATAGTGAATTCCAGGTCAGCCTGACCTAGAGTGAAACCCTACCTCAAAAAACCAAATAAATAAATATTTAAAAAAAATGAAAGAAAGAAAGGAAGGAAGACCTGAAAAAGCAGGAAAAAAAAACCTCAAAAGGAAAGGGAAGAGAGAGGAACAAAGATAGGGACCCAGTGCCTTCAGAAGGACACGGTAAATAGCCCGCGGCCCCGCCAGGTTCTGAGGAGGTGGAGGGTAACGTGCCAGCAGGTGGGGGGTGGGGATAGAGTATAAATAGCACATAATTGTGTCCGATGATTACAAGGGCCACCCCACCCGTCTGCCCAGGAGGAAGTGCCCGTGGTGGGGTGTTCCTCTGACCTTGCAGTCTCCCTTGGGTGGGGAGGTCTGCGTCCGAGGTGCCAGTTGGATTTCTAGGGTCCTAACTCAGAAACTGGGAAGAAAGGAAAAAGGAAGCATTTGAGAAATTGCTGTATTGCCAGTGAGAAGGCTGTCAGGGCAATCGCGGTTCTAGACTTGGGAAGAAGTAGGTGAGAGGTGGAGTTGAGGCTCAAGCTAAATTGGGGAAGAAAGACTTGAAAGGGCAAAAGAAGGATGAAAAGACGGGACTGCGCAAGGGGGAGGTGGTGGGGAAGGGTCAACTTTTCCTCTTCCCTGAGAGCTTTTTCATCTCGAGTCCTACCTGGACAGGGGCAGAAGTATTCAAATTCAGAGCGCCAGGGAAGGAAACAGAAGGAACAGGGTGAGGGGGCCGCTGGGAACATGAGAGCTAGGGTCCCTGATGTGTGAACCCCGGAGGACAAGGCCATGTCCCCACATACCCAGGCTCTGTGCCAGCCAGGCAGAGGGGCCTTCTGAAGTCCCCAGCTGCCACCCTCACCCACTGCCCCTGGCCCTGGCTTCTGACTTCTTCCACACCCTTGTTAAAGACAATCTCACAGCCCAGCTGTGGACTTGGTATTCCTGGGTCCTGCTGTTCACTGCCCTTCCCAGTGCCCTCAGGAGCTAGGGGCAGCAACTAGAATCCCTTACCAAGGACCTACGTCCACCCTCACAGGCCTCCCTCAGCTCAGCCTCCCAAGGGGTGGGGCAGCCCAGGCAGAGGCGCCATGTGGCAGGGGCGGGTAGAGGCTGCGGCTCTGGTCCTTCCAGTATAAACCCCCTAGGCATCTGGTTTCTATCCACCACCCCCCACCACCCTGGGGGCCCCTCAGCCTCCGCCCATGGCCACCCAGACGCTAAGCTCTGAGATGGACGTCCCTTGAAGGGATGGGATGGTGCCTTTCTGATCTTCCAATGCCAGGACTGGATTGAACCGCAGGGACCACTCCCTTCCTCCCTCCCCTGAGAGACTCAGGGTGGGCTTCCTAGGCTAGAGGGGTTGAGTCTGGAAACTACCTCAAATTCTCCTTAGTGACTTTGGAGCTTTTTGGAAAGGAGATGGAGAGCAAAACTTGGGGAGAGTGGGAGACTCTACCCCCTGCTCTCTGAGGGAAGGGACCTGCTTCCAGGGTCACCCTTTGCCCACCTGTAGAGGTTGTGCTGACAGCGGACAGCTCTAATCCAAGGAGACTCCAAGCTCTTCCCTTTGAGCTATGACAATTTGGCTGCCTAGAGAGAATGACTAAAGAGCAAACAAAACCCCTGAAACAGAAATTGACATGAACTCTGAACTCTAATACACACCTCATGAGTGACAGATCACACATTTGTATACGTGCTGGAGAGAGAACACATTGCCCATTCATATATATGCACCATTCAGACATGCTCCTTGGCACACAGTGATACATGCATATGCTAGACACCACACTTACCACGAGGCCCCTCTGTCCCCCAGGCATAGCTCGGGCAAATATGCACCAGTATATGTACACACATGCAGACTCACCTAGATACCCCTTATGGGCCCACACAGACTCATATCCATACACATCTTCACACATACACACACACACACACACACACGCACACATGACACTTACAAACATAGAAGCCTGTCATCACATCACCTTGCAACTCTGGATATACTTGAGGTCTTCTGGTCAAAAAGTTAACTTTATTTACTTATTTGAAAGAAAGAAAGAGGAAGATAAATGATAGTTAAATAGATAGATAGAGAGAGAGAGAGATAGAGAGAGAGAGAGAGAGAATGGGTGCACCAGGGCCTCCAGCCACTGCAAATGAACTATAGACACATGCACCACCTTGTGTATCTGGCTCACACGGGTCCTGAGGAATCAAACCTGGGTCATTCGGCTTTGCAGGCAAGCCCCTAAAGAGAGAGTATGCATGCACCAGTGTTTCCCTCCATTACAAAAGAACTCCAGATCCATGCACCACTGTGTATCTGGCTTTACTTATGTACTGGGGAATTGAACCTGGGGCCGACAGGCTTTAACCCTGAGCCATCTCCCCAGTGCTTCTAGATGGAATTTAGACAAGATCTGGCACGTCCCAGGTGATGTGGCCATAGACTAGGTGGAATTTAGAAGCTTCTCTTCCTAGAAGAATCTGAGGATGCACCAGGCGTGGTGGCACACACCTTTAATCCCGACACTTGGGAGGCACAGGTAGGAGGATCACCGTGAATTTGAAGCCACGGAGACTACGTAGTGAATTCCAGGTCAGCCTAGGCTACAGTGAGACCCCACCTCCAAAAACCAAAAAAAGAAGAAGAAGAAGAAGAATCTGAGGATGACCTCCCCCCCCCAAAAAAAAAATCTGGTCTGTTGTGGTGGTGCACACCTTTAATCCTGAAGCTGAGGTAGGAGGATCACTGTGAGTTCCAGGCTAGCCTGAGACTACATAGTGAATTCTAGATTAGCCTGGGCTAACGTGAGACCCTACCTCGGAAAAAAAAAAAAAAAGATTGGGTTAGTAGTTAAGGTGCTTGCCTACAAAGCCTAACAACTTGGGTTCAATTCCTCAGTACACACGTAAGCTAGATGCACAAGGTGGTACCTCCTCTGACGTTCCTTTGCAGTGGCCCTGGCCCTGGCGTGCCCATCCTCTCTCTCTCTCTTTGTTTTTTTCAAGGTAGGGTCTCACTGACCTGGAATTATTCACTATGTAGTCTCAGGCTGGCCTTGAAATCACTGCGATCCTCCTACGTCTGCCTTCTGAGTGCTGGGATTAAAGGAGTATGCCACCATACCTGTCTTTTCTCTCTCTCTGAAATGTGTGTGTGTGTGTGTATTTTTTTTCGAGGTAGGGTCTCTCTCTGGTCTTTCTGGTCCAGGCTGACCTGGAATTAACTATGTAGTCTTAGGGTGGCCTCGAACTCATGGAGATCCTCCTACCTCTGCCTCCTGAGGGCTGGGATTAAAGGCGTGCACCACCACGCCCGGCAAATAAAATATTTTTAAAAATCTGGGCATGGTAATGGAACGCCTTTACTCCCAGCACTCAGGAAGCTGAGGCGGGAGGATCGCTGTGAGTTCCAGGACAGCCTGGAACTCAGAGTAAGTCTGGGTCAGCCTGGGCTAGCATGAGACCCCATCTCACAAAGTCAATAAGTAAGTAAAAGCAATAATAAATCTGAGGGTAGGGGTGATGTGGGGGCCACAGCCAGTCTTACAAACTGGTGCTGTTTTTACCTTCTCCTACTCGTGTAGAACCCTAGTGCACCTTTGGGTGCTTTTGATTCTTCACTCCCCACACCATGAGAGCTCAGGAACCCAGATGTCCTTACTAGACTCCCTGGCTCTGGGGAACCCCAGCATCCCTACCCCCACCTAACCGCCCCCCTGCTCTGCGGCCCTGCTGACTCATCTCTCCCTCTGTGGAGCTCCCCAACCACAGGGACCTGGAAGAGAAGCTTGGAAAGTTGCGCTCATGTCCCGGGCCCCTGATCTGGCCACTGCCCCCTCCCCCACCGAGCACCCAGGCCCAGCCCTCATCTGCAGTGGTGACTCCAGTGACAGAGAACACAGAGGGAAGAGGAAACAAGAAAGAGGGCACCCAGAGATAGGCAAAAAGAAAGACAAGAAGAGCAGGGTGCAATGGTCTATCATCCCAGCTACCAGAGGAGGAGGACTGTGAGTTCAAGGCCAGCATGAGCAACATAGTAGTAAAACAACATGACTTTTTCAATTTTTTTTTTTTTCTTCAGTTTTTGGAGGTAGGGTCTCAGTCTAGCCCAAGCTGACCTGGAATTCACTATGCTGTCTCGAACTGGACTTGCACTCATGGCAAACCTATCTCTGCCTCCTAAGTGCTGGGATTAGTGTGTGCCACCATGCAGGGAGTAAGACAGCATCTCAGAAATAATGTTGACGCATACCTAAAACTCCTGCACTAAGGGAGCTTAGGCAACAAAGTATTGATACAAGTTTAAGGCTAATCTAGGCTACATAGTATGTTCAAGGCTTGCCTGGGTTACTGTAAGCTACATTTTATATTTTATTTATTTGTTAGAAAGAAGGAGGGAGGAAGAAAGAAAGAGAGAGAGAGAGAGAGAGAGAGAAAGGAGACTGGAGAGATGGTTTAGTGGTTAAGGCGCTTGCCTGCAAAGCCAAAGGACCTCAGTTCAATTCCCCAGGACCCATGTAAGCCAGATGCACAAGGTGGCACATACATCTGGAGTTCGTTTGCAGTGGCTAGAGACCCTGGTGCACCCATTCTCTCTCTCTCTCTCTCTGTCTCTCTCTCTCTCTCTCTCTCCCTGTATCTTTCTCTCTCTCAAATAAACAAATAAAAATAAAATATTTTTTAAAAAAAGAAAGAAAGAAAGAAAGGGAACGGTTGAGCCAGGACCTCTAGCCATTGCAAATGAACTCTAGATTCATACACCAGCTTGTGCATCTGTAAGTCATGTTTTGTTTTGTTTGTTTTTTAATTTTTTTGTTCATCTTTATTTATTGGAGAGTGACAGAAACAGAGAGAGAGAGAAAGAGGCAGATAGAGAGAGAGAATGGGCACGCCAGTGCTTCTAGCTACTGCCAACGAACTCCAGACGCATGCGCCCCCTTGTGCATCTGGCTAACGTGGGTCCTGGGAAATCGAGCCTCGAACCGGGATCCTTAGACTTCACAGGCAAGTGCTTAACCGCTAATCCATCTCTCCAGCCCATGTTTGTTGTTGTTGTTGTTGTTTTTTTTTTTTTTTTTTTTTCAAGGTAGGGTCTTACTCTAGCTGAGTCTGACCTGGAATTCACTATGTAGTCTCAGAGTTACTCGAACTCAGGGTGATCGTCCTACCTTAGCCTCCCCAAGAAAAGTAAAGACATGTGCCACCACGCCCAGCTATTGCAAGTCATGTTTTGTTTTTTCTTTTTTTTTGGGGGGGGGGTTCAAGGTAGGGTCTCACTCTAGCTCAGGCTGACCTGGAATTCACTATGTAGTCTCAGGGTGGCCTCAAACTCACAGAGATCCTCCTATCTCTGCCTCCCCAATGCTGGGATTAAAGGCGTGCGCCACCACGCCCGGCAACTGGCCCCTTTTTTTTATGAGAGAGAGTGAAAGCAAGAGAAAGAGAGGAAAGAGAAGCCAGGGCTCCAGCCACTGAAATCGAACCCCAGATGTGTGCACCACATTGTGTGCATGTGCAACCTCACACATGTGTCACCTTATGCGTCTGGCTTATATGGGATCTGGAGAGTCAAACATGGGTCCTTAGGCTTTGCAGGCAAACGCCTTAGCTGCTGTCCTATCTTTCTAGTCCATAAGTCATGTTTTAAAAAGCCAAAAAGGAGAGGCTAGAGAGATGGCACAGCAGTTAAGGCGCTTGCCTGCAAAGCCTAATGACCCGGGGTTTGATTCCCCAGTACTCACATAAAGCCAGATGCACAAAGGGCACATGCATTTGGAGTTCTGGGATTAAAGGCATGTGCCACCATGTCTGGCAACAATTTTTTTTTTTTTTTTTTTTTTTGGTTTTTCGAGGTAGGGGCTCACTCTGGCCCAGGCTGACCTGGAATTAACTATGTAGTCTCAGGGTGGCCTCGAACTCACGGTGATCCTCCTACCTCTGCCTTCTGAGTGCTGGGATTAAAGGCGTGCGCCACCAAGCCCGGCAACAATTTTTATTTATTTATTTGCAAACAGAGAGAGCTAGAGAGAAGACAGACAGATAGAATGAGAATGGGTGAACCAGGATCTTCAGCCACTGTAACCGAACTTCAAATGCATGTGCCACTTTGTGCATCTGGCTTTACGTAGGTACCTCAAAAAGCAAACAATAAATAAATACATAATAAAATATGCACTGGAAACCCGAGCACTCAGGAGGCTGAGGTAGGAGGATCACCATGAGTTTTAGGCCACCTTGTATTATAGATTGAGCTCCAGGTCAGTCTAGGATACAGTGAGATCCTGCCAAAAAAAAAAAAAAAAAAAAAAAAGCCATGAGTTTGTGGCCACCCTGAGACTACATAGTGAACTCCAGGTTACCCTGAGCTAGAGTGAGACCCTACCTCAAAAAAACAAAAACAAAAAAAACAAACATAAAAAAATTTGTTATTACAAATAATTCTGTAAAAAATGTGTCCTAGGGGCTGGGGAGGTTGCTCAGCATTTAAAAGCATTTGGTGGGCTGGAGAGATGGTTTAGCAGTTAAGGTGCTTGCCTGCAAAACCAAAGGACCCAGGTTTGATTCCCCAGGATACACATACACCAGATGCACAAGGTGGCACATGCATCTAGAGTTTGTTTACAGCAGCTGGAGGCCCTGGCGCAGCCATCCTTTCTTTCTCTCTCTCTCTCCCTCTCTCTCTCTCTCTCTAATAAATAAGTAAATGAAAAAAACAAAGTTAAAAAAAATCCTAAATATGGGGCTGTAAAGATGGCTCCGCCGTTAAAGGTGCTTGCTTGCAAACCCTGCCAACCCTGGTTCAATTCCCCAACCACCAAAATAAAGCTTGATGGGTGTTCATTTGCAGTAGCAATACAGTCTGGCATCCCCATACACACACATACAGCAAAAATAAATAAATAAGAAAGGAAGAAAGAAAGGAGGGAAAGAAGGGAGGGGAGGGAAGGAAGGAAGGAGGGAGGGAGAGAAAGGAGGAAGGAAGGAAGGAAGCAGAGGCAGGAGGATTGCTGTTAGTTCAAAGCCAGCCTGAGACAACATACTGAAATACAAGTCAGTCTGGGCTAAAGCCAGACCCTACCTCAAAAAAAAAAAAAAAAAATCAACATAAAAAAGTGGCACAAGGGCTAGAGAGATGGCTTAGCGGTTAGGGTGTTTGCCTGCAAAGACAAAGGACCCAGGTTCAATTCCCCAGGACCCACATAAGCCAGATGCAGAAGGGGGCACATGCATCTAGAGTTTGTTTACAGTGGCTGGATGCCCTGATGCGTCCATTCACTCTATATATCTGCCTCTCTCTCTCTCTCTCTCTCTAATACATAAGTGGCACAAGGGACTGGAGAGATGGCTCAGAAGTTAAGGTACTTACCTGCGAAGCCCAACAGCCTAGGTTTGATTCCCCAGTACCCACATAAAGCCAGATGCACAAAGTGGTGCACGCATCTGGAGTTCATTTGCAATGGCTGGAGGCCCTGGCACACCCATTCTCTCTGTCTGTCTGTCTTCTGTCTATCTCTCTCTGCTTGCAAATAAATAAATATTTTTTTAAAGTCATACAAACACCTGGCATTTGTTTGCATTCGCAAGAGACCCTGGCATGCCACCCATACAAACACACAAAAAATGGGCGTGGTAGCACACGCCTTTAATCCCAGCACTCGGGAGGCAGAGGTAGGAGGATCGCCATGAGTTCGAGGTCACCCTGAGACTCCATAGTGAATTCCAGGTCAGCCTGGGCTAGAGTGAGACTCTACTTCAAAAACCAAAAATAAATAATTTTAAAATTCCTAAATATAAACTAGGTTATGTTGGCTCCAGCCTATAATCCCAGTTCTTGGGAGCTAAGGTAGGAGGATAACCTTGAATTGGAGAGCAGCCAGTGCTACAGAGTTAGTTCCAGATAAAAAAAACCTTGTCTTTTTTTTTTTGTATTTTGAAGTAGTCTCATTCTAGCCCAGGCTTGGCCTCTAACTCACATTGATACTCCTACCACAGCCTCTAGAGTGATAGGATTAAAAGTGTGCAGCAGGGCTGGAGAGATGGCTTAGCGGTTAAGCGCTTGCCTGTGAAGCCTAAGGACCGCGGTTCAAGGCTCGGTTCCCCAGGACCCACGTTAGCCAGATGCGCAAGGGGCCGCATGCGTCTGGAGTTTGTTTGCAGTGGCTGGAGACCCTAGCGTGCCCATTCTCTTTCTCTATCTCTGTCTCTGCCTCTTTCTCTCTCTGTCTGTAGCTCTCAAATAAATAAAAAAATAAAATAAACAAGTGTGCAGCAGGGCAGAGTACAGAGTGAGACCCTATCTTGAAAAGCCAAAAAAAAAAAAAAAGTGTGCACCACCATGCTTGCTTGATTTATGCAGTGCTAGGGTTTGATTCCACAGTACCCACGTAAAGCCTGACGCACTAGGTGGTGCATAGGTCTCGATTTCATTTGCAGTGGCTGGAGGTCCTGGCCCACCCATTCTCTGTCTGCTTCTCTCTCTTGCTCTCTCTCAACTAAATAAATAAAGTTGGTGCTAGCTGGGTGTGGTGGTGCACACCTTTAATGCCAGTAATCTGGAGGCAGAGGTAAGAGACTTGAGACTATAGAGTGAGTTCAAGGTCAGCCTGGGCAAGTGTGAGACCCTCCCCCTCCCCAAAAAAGTATATTTATTTATTTGTACATGTGTATATGTATGTGTGTATGTGTATGTGCACTTCAGGGCCTCTTGCAGCTGCAAACAAACTCCAGATGCATGGGCCACTCTTTTGTATAGCTTTATGTGGGTACTGGGGAATTAAATCCAGGCTGACAAGCCCCTTTAACTGCTAAACCATCTCCCCAAGGCCAGGTTTAATTCTTTACCTCACAAACTAATCAGTAACCAACAAAAGAAGGGGAAGTATATCTCTTTTTTAATATTTATTTATTTATTTATTTATTTATTTATTTGACAGAGAAAGAGGGAGCGAGGGAGAGAGAGAGAATGGGCACGCCAGGGCCTCCAGCCACTGCAAATGAACTCCAGACACATGTGCCCCCTTGTGCATCTGGCTAACGTGGGTCCTGGGGAATCGAACCTGGGTCCTTTGGCTTTGCAGGCAAGTGCCTTAACTCTGAGCCATCCCTCCAACCTGGAGGTATCTTTTTAAATTTTTATTTTTATTTACTTATTTATAAGACAAAGAGAGTGAGAGAGAGAAAGAATGGGCAACCCAGGGCCTCTTGCCACTGCAAACAAACTCCAGACACATGTGCCATTTTGTAAATCTGGCTTTACATGGGTGGCTGGGGAAATGAACCCAAACCAGCAGGCTTTGCAAGCAAGTGCCTTTAACCATTGGGGATTCTCCCCAGCCCCAAGGGGAAGTATTTTGATAGAGTAAGGAGACAGAGTGAATCTAAGCCACTTTTGGAGTAATCATGGAAAGTTTCTGGAAGAATGTGTGATTGCATTACAAAGTTGAAAAGGGCTGGAGAGATGGCGTAGCAGTTAAGGCACTTACCGTGAAAACTTAGAACCTGAGTTTGATTACCCAGGACCCACATAAAGCCAGATAGACAAGGTGGTGCATGCATCTGGAGTTTGTTTGCAATGGCAGGAGGCCCTGGTATGCCCCATTCTCTTTCTTTATCTGCTTCTTTCTCTCTCTCTCAAAATAAGTATATATATATATATATATATATATATATATATATATATATATTTGTTTGTTTTTTTTGTTTTTTTTCAAGGTAGGGTCTTGCTCTAGCCCAGGCTGACATGGAATTCACTCTCTTGTCTCAGGGTGGCCTTGAACTCACAGCAATCCTCCTACCTCTACCTCCCAAGTGCTGGGGTTAAAGGCATATGCTATAAAATATTTTTTAAATATTTTATTGTTATTTATGAGAGAGAGAGAGAAAATGAATGGGTGCACCAAGGCCTCCAGCCACTGCAAATGAACTCCAGACACATGCGCCACCTTGTGCATCTGGCTTATGTGGGTCCTGAGTAATCGAGCCTGGGTCTTTTGGCTTTGCAGGCAAACGCCTTGACCGCTAAGCTATCTTTCCAGCCCCATAAAAAAATTTTTTTAAGGATGGCTTAGCGGGTAAGGCGTTTGCCTGCAAAGCCAAAAGACCCAGGTTCAATTCCCCAGGACCCATGTTAACCAGATGCACAAGGGGGCGCAAGTGTCTGGAGTTCATTTGCAGTGGCTGAAGGCCCTGGCTTGCCCATTCTCTCTCTCCCTCTCTCTCTGTCAAATAAATAAAAATAAAATAGGGCTGGAGGGATGCCTTAGCGGTTAAGGCGTTTGCCTGCAAAGCCAAAGGACCCAGGTTCGATTCCCCAGGACCCACGTAAGCCAGATGCACAAGGGGACGCATGCGTCTGGGGTTCCTTTGTAGTGCCTGGAGGCCCTGGTGCACCCATTCTCTCTCTGTCCCTGTTTCTATCAAATAAATAAACAAAATTAAATTAAAATAAATATATTTTTTAAAAAGTTGAAAAAGCCGGATTCACACTTATAATCCCAGCCATGAGGCTGAAGTAGGACGGATGACCACAATTTTGATGTCCTTTGGGTTATATACCAAGTCCTTTTGGGAGAGAGAAAGAGGGAAGAAAAAAGGCTGAATAATGAATAAGAGTTGGCACACCTCTGTACTCCCAGCACTTGACAGAGAGAGGCCACAGGATCATTGCAAGTTCAAAGCCAGCCTTGGCTCTAGGAATTCCAGGTTATTCGGACTCCATAGCAAGACTTAAAATTAAAAAAAAAAAAAAAAAAAAAAAAAAAAGGTTGACCAAGCTAGACTGAGGGGTGAGAATATGAAATGTTCCAGAGGTATGAGAGATGAACAAATTTTTTTTTTTTTTAGTTTTCAAGGTAGGGTCTCATTCTTTCTAGTCTAGGATGATCTGGAATTCACTATGTAGTCTCTGGATGACCTTGAACTCATGGCAATCCTCCTACCTCTGCCTCCCAAGTGCTGGGATTAAAGGTGTGTACCACCACACCCAGCTTGTTTTGTTTTGTTTTGTTTAAGATATATTTTATTTTATTTACTTGAGAGAGAGAGAAAGAGGCAGAAAGAGAGAGAGTGAGACAGAATGAGCACACCAGGGCCTTTAGCCACTGTAAATGAACTCCAGACACATGTGCCACCTTGTGCATCTGACTCACATGGGTCCTGGAGAATCAAACTTGGGTCCTTTGGTTTTGTAGACAAACACCTTATAACCACTAAGCAGTCTCTCCATCCCAAACCTTTTTTTTTTCTTCTGGTTTTTCGAGGTAGGGTTTCACTCTAGTCCAGGCTGACCTGGAATTCACTATGTAGTCTCAGGGGCGTCTCAAACTCACGTTGATCCTCCTACCTCTGCCTCCTGAGTGCTGGGATTAAAGGCATGTGCCACCACACCCCGCTTTTTACTTTATTTTTATTTTTTATGAGAGAGAGTGAGATAGACAACTGATGGGCCAGGGCCTCCAGCCACTGCAGTTAAACTCCAGATGGCTGCGCCATTTGTGCACATGTGCAACCTCGCATATGCATCACCTTGTGCATCTGGCTTATGTGGGATCTGGGAAGTTAAACATGGGTCTTAGGCTTCCGTTTACTAATCTCTCCAGCCCCAGATTCACAATTTTTTTTTTTCTTTTTTGGTTTTTCGAGGTCTCACTCTGGCCCAGGCTGACCTGGAATTCACTATGTAGTCTCAGGGTGGCCTCAAACTCATGGCGATCCTCCTACCTCTGCCTCCCGAGTGCTGGGATTAAAGGCATGCGCCACCACGCCCGGCTTCTAAGATTCACAATTTTCAATTTTTTGTTATGGCTGGTGTTTGTCTGATGTATGGACATGCGTGTGTAGATGCACATTTGTGAGGAGGCCAGAGGAGAACATAGGTATCTTCTATCACTCTTCTACTTTTTTTCCTTGAAATGTAATATCTCACTGTACCTGGAGTTTGCGGCTTTTCAGTCAGGGCTCTAGGATGTCTCTTGACTTGGCCCCCCTTCAGCACTGGGGTTACAGGCAGCTTGGCCACACCCAGCTTCTTATGTGAATGCTGCCGATCTAATTTAGGTCCTCATGCTTGTGGAACAAGCACTGGCTCTTATCAACTGAGCTTTCTCCCAAGCTCATTAACAAACACTTTTGAGGCATGACTGGAGCGTGGTGAGTTGAGACTAAGCCAGACTGGTGGCACAGATTTGTAATTCCAGGTACTCCAGAGTCTGAGGCAGGAGGACTGAACGTTTAAGGCCTGCCTTGACAATTTTTGAAACCTTATCTCAAAAAAAAAAAAAAAATAGCCGTGTGTGGTGGCACACATCTTTAATCCCAGCATCCCAGCATTTGGGAGGCAGAGGTAGGAGGATTGCTGTGAGTTTGAGGCCACCCTGAGATTACATAGTGAACTTCAGGTCAGCCTGGGCTAGAGTAAGACCCTACCTTAGACAAAAAAGGGGGGGGTCACTGGAGAGACCTCAGCAGTTAGGACACTTGCCAGCAATGCCTAATGACCTGAGTTCAGTTCCCCAATACCTGTGTAAAGTCAAATGCACAATGTGGCGCATGCATCTAGAGTTTGTTTGCAGCAGCTAGAGGCTCTGATGCACCCATTCTCTCTCACTCTTCTCTCTCTCTTTCTTCTCTCTGCCTTTGCTTAAAAAAAAAAAAAAAAAAAAAAAAAGTTTTGTTGGGTGTGATGGCACACACCTTTAATCCCAGCACTGGGAGGCAGAAGTAGGAGGATCATAGAGTTCAAGGTCACCCTGAGACTACCTAGTGAAATCCAGATCAGCCTGAGCTAGAGTGAGACCCTACCTCGAAACAAGAAAAGTTTTTGGAAAAGTTCAGTAGTGCCAGCCATGGTGGCGCATGCCTTTAATCCCACCACAGACAGAGATAGGAGGGTCGTCATGAGTTCAAGGCTACCCTGAGACTACATAGTGAATTCCAGGTCAGCCTGAGCTACAGTGAGACCCGACCTTGGAAAATGAAAAGAAAAGAAAAGGAAAAGCTCAGGAGTAGAGTGCTCGCCGAACATGCTCAAGGCGGTGGGTTCCATCCCCAGAACCAGCACAGCTAAGTGTAACTCTTAACACAGTGTCTGCTACTTAGTAGCCGCTCCTTAAATGATGCCCTAATTTGGTGAAGGACAAAACTGAAGGCAAGGAAACCAATCTGTGGATCATACCAGGCCAAAAGCAAGATACGCCTGGGTGGGGGGTGGGGGAGGCAGGGCAGCAGAGAAGCTGAGGGATAGATAGTACACGGAGTGGTGACTTCTAGAAGGGGGTGTAGGAAGGGCCTCCAGCCTGATTGTATGAAGGGGTGAACAGGCAATGAGGAGTTTTAAAGTTAACTATTCAATTCTGAAAGTGGACCTGGACACCTACTTGGGTCTGGTAACACCGTGAAGGGCCAGTACAGTCCCCAAAGACCTGGCCCCCAGCACCCCAGTAAGAATCCCGCTGTAGTCTGCAGTAATCCCTCCCTCCAAAGAACCGTTTCCCTTCTTTGTCACCCATTCCTACCTCTCCCACTCCTTTCTAGTCTCTCATAGGAAGGAAGGCACTTTTTCCCTCTGCCCCCGGGCTTGTCCACTGCTATCTCTCCCCTCTGGAACTGAGGTCACTGACTTTACCCCGCGCAGGCTGGAAACACCCAGGATGGAGGTCTCAGCCCCCAGCTCGGGGTGTTGCAGAGATGAGTGCCCTGGAAGGGACAAGGTGGGACGTGTGGGTGCGGGGCACCTCCCGCGGCTCACCCTGAGGACCCCGCGTGCCCTGGGTGCCTCGGTGTCCCCTAGCGGCCAGCGCGGGCGCAGGCGGGCCGGCCGGGGGCGGGGCGCAGGCGGGGCCGGCCGGGCCAGGCGCCCGGGCAGGAGGCAGCTGCATATCTGCGGTCCCGACCACAATTGCTGGGAGTCGCGTCCCGGAGACTGGCGGCGCTGACTCTGCCCGCTGCGGCCGCCGCGCCGATTAGAGCCCGAGAGGGAGCGCCAACCCAGGGAGGGGGGCGGCGGGGGAGCGCCGGTGCCCCCTTCTCCCCGCCCCAGCCAGCGCCCCCAGATGCCCAGCCTGGCCCTTTCTCAGCCACCTGAACCCCGGGGGTAGGAGTCCCGCCTCCCAGCCCTGGCTTTCTCCAAACTACATCACTGGATCTGAGTCCCCCAAGTACCAAGGATGCTGCCATCCTTCTGACCCCAGACTAGCCGCCTCTTTGACACTCTTTCTTTTCCCCATCACCTCACAGTCAGTAATCTGAATTTTAGGGCTACCGGTTCTTTTATCCCTCGTTCCTTCGGCAGCGCTCTCAAGAAGGCAAAAGCAGCTTCTAGCCTAGAAAGGGCTGGAGACGCCAGAGGATGGGCATTCCGAGGCCAGAGCACCCTCTGCTGGCTGCCCTCCCGTCCTCGCCCCTCCCCCCCCAGCTGTGACCTCCAGCTGTGGTAGCTGGGAAGAGCTGGCCTCTTTGATCTAGGAGCGTGGCCACCCCCTCCAGGCTCCCCATTAACCTCCATTATCCCAATTAGGCAGCCCTCCCAGTCCTAGACCCAAGCTTCAAAGACCCCTTAGTAGGGAGAAGGGGCTGAACCTCCTGCCCCCCACCAAGCCAGACCACTTTTAGGCAAGACCCAGGTGTCCCGGATCCCAGCTTGTACACATGACAGAGTCATCAAAGGGATCCATAAGGGCCACCAGATCCCACTCCTCAAGCGTCACTAAAAAGAGAACCTGATAGGCAGGGAGAAGCCGGGTGTGGGGGCGCACGCCTTTCATCCCAGCATTTGGGAGGCAAAGGCAGGAGGATCGCAGTGAGTTCGAGGCCACCCTGAGGCTACATAGTGAATTCCAGGTCAGCCTGGACTACAGCGAGAACCTACCTCGAAAACAACAACAACATCGAAAGAACAGGAAGGGGGGCTGGAGAGATGGCTTAGCAGTTAAGGCCTTTGCCTGCAAATCCTAACGACTCAGGTTCAATTCCCCAGTACCCACGTAAACCAGATGCACAAGGTGGTGCATGCGTCTGGAGTTCCTTTGCAGCATCTGGAGGCCCTAGCGAGCCCAATCTCTCTCTCTCTCTCTTTCTCCTTCTCTGTTTCTCTCAAATAAATTAATTAATAATAGTTACTAGTTATTTATATAATAAAAGATAGGGATGGTACTCTTTCTGCCCCGCATTTCTCCTGCATTAAATGACTTAGGTAGCATCCAGAACTCCGCTAAACCCAGCTTCCCATCATCTTATCCAGCTTTATTCCATCCAGAGGGAAACCAAGAAGAACCATCTCCCTCCTCCCCTAATCCTATCTCAACACTCCCTTCCCCCTCCCTCCTGGAACAATTTCCGCTGGGGGAGCCCAAGTAGGGCTCAGCACAGTGGCCGCTTCCTGGAACATTTTCCTGTATCCGAAACCGCGGCTCCCTCCCTAGGGACAGGCTGATCAAGGCCAGATGGGAACAGGGGGATGGGGGAGGAGGAGAAGGAGCCAGGCCCTCACCATCACCACCTCCCAACACATACGCGCACCACAGGGAGCCCCTGCCCTGACACACAAAGGCTGACACAGGCCACAATCAGTCAACACACCTATAGACAAGGTCTCATGCGCTCTCCACCCCACTCCACATCCTTCTGAAGTCTCCTTCGGCCTTCTTGGCCTCATAGGAGCCTTTGGGGATCGAAACATTCTTAGTTTACAACGGGGACGGCCTGGGACGTCTAATGTACCCTACTCACCAACCTATTCCTCTTCCAGATGACTATAAGGCCTGATTCCCCTCTTCCGGATCCTGGTAAGTAAAGTATAGGAAGTCTGGAATATTTCTCATCGGGTACTACCCTCAACATACTTTGTAGTAGCTTCCAAATTGTTGCAGAAATACAGAGTATCCATTAGGTCCAGTCATGACAATCAAAAGTCAAAGAGCAGTGTAACGTGTGAGCAAATGTCCAAAGGAACCCGACATGAAATGTTTGAGTATTTTGTCCTGATTTGGTAACAGTGGTCCGAACCAGGCATCTGTAAATAAATCAGCATTTAAACCGGGCACGATGGCGCACATCCTTTAATCCCGGCACTTGGGAAGCAGAGGTAGGAGGATCGCCTTGAGTTGGAGGCCACCCTGAGAATGTGAGTGAATTCCAGGCCAGCCTGGGCTAGAGTGAAACCCTATCTGGGGGGAAAAAAAAAAAAAAAAGTAAAAGAGAAACTGGGCTTGGTGGTGCACACCTTTAATCCTAGCCTTTGGGAGGATCCCTGTGAGTTCTAAACCAGCCTGGGACTACAGAGTCAGTCTGGGCTAGAGTAAGACTCTTCCTTGGAAAAAGGGGCGGGAGGGGGGGGGGGAGAAGGGGCTGGAGGAATGGCTTAGTGGTTAAAGCAAGGTTTTTGTCTGCAAAGCCAGAGGATCCCGGTTCGACTCTTCAGGACCCACGTAAGACAGATGCACAGGGGGGTGCACACATCTGGAGTTTGTGTGCAGTGGCTGGAGGCCCTGGTGCGCCCATTCTCTCTCTCTGTCTCTCTCTCTCTCTCTCTCTCTCTCTCTCTCTCTCTCTCTCTCTCTCAAATATATATGGTAAAGACAGAGCTAAGAACAATCAGCTGCAGAGACCGCTGGGGGCTGGAGAAGAAAACCACTGGACTAACTCCCAGGCACAGACAGGAGCTCCCTGGTGACAGCCACCTCTCCTTGTGCTGCAACTCGTGATCTCCTTTTTTTTTTTTTTTAATTTTTTTGTTTATTTTTATTTATTTATTTGAGAGCGACAGACAGAGGAAGAGGCAGAGAGAAAGAGAGAGAGAGAATGGGCGCACCAGGGCCTCCAGCCACTGCAAACGAACTCCAGACGCGTGCGCCCCCTTGTGCATCTGGCTAATGTGGGTCCTGGGGAATGGAGCCTCGAAGTGGGGTCCTTAGGCTTCACAGGCAAGTGCTTAACCACTAAGCCATCTCTCCAGCCCTCCTCTTTTTTTTTAAATTAATTAATTGATTTTTTTTTTTCGTGCTCTCCTTTCTCTCAGCCCTGGCGTTTGAACTGTGCGCCACCATGCTTCAGCACATCCCTTGCCCTTAGCCCCTCCTGCTCATCACCTTTGCAGTTCAGGAGTCCTTTTCGTTAATGCTGTTGTTTGACACAGTGTCTCAGATAGACAAGGCTGGACTCAAACTATGTAGTCCAGGATAATCTTAAACTTCTAAAACAAGCGAGGCCTGATGTGGTGGTGCAGCCCTAATAATCCCAGCACTCTAGAGGCAGAGGAAGGGAGGATCACTGTGAGTTCGAGGCTACCCTGAGACTACATAGTGAATTCCAGGTCAGCCTGGGCTAGAGCAAGACCCTATCTTTTATTTTTTATTGACAGCTTCCATACTTACAGACAAAAAAAAGTCATGATAATTCTCTCTCCTCCCACACTTTTCCCTTCACAAATCCACAACCCCATCATATCACCTCCCTCTCTCCATTAGTCTCTCTTATTTATTTATGACAGAGAGAGGGAGAGAGAGAGAGCGAGAGTGTGAGAATAGGCACACCAGGGCCTTCAGCCACTGCAAATGAATGAATTCCAGACGCATGTGTCACCATTTGCATCTGACTTACATGAGACCTAGAGAATCAAATTTGGGTCCTTAGACTTCGTAGGCAAGCATCTTAACCAGTAAGCCATCCCTCCAGCCCAGTCTCTCTTATTTTGATATCATCTTTTCCTCCTATCATGAGTGACTTGTGAAGGTAATGCTGGGCACTTCAAGGTAATGAATATGGAGGCCAATTTTTGTCTGGACGATTGCATTGTAAGCAGTCCCACCCTTCCTTTGGCTCTTACATTCTTTCTGCCACCTCTCCTGCAATGGACCCTGAGCCTTGGAAGGTGTGATAGAGATGTTTCAGTGTTAGCACTCCTCTGTCACTTCTTCTCAGCACTGTGGTGCCTTTTTTTTTTTTTTTTAACATTTATTTATTTATTTGACAGAGAGAAAGAGGGACAGAGAGAAAAGGGGAGCGCCAGAGCCTCTAGCCACTGCAAACGAGCTCCAGACGCATGTGCCCCCTTGAGTATCTGGCTAACATGGGTCCTGGGGAATCAAAACTGGGTCCTTTGGCTTTTCAGGCAAACGCCTCCTACATCTGCCTCTGGAGAGCTAGGATTTAAGGTGTGTGCCACCATGTCCATTTCATTTAATTCATTTATTTGTGTATGTGAAAGATAAAGACAGAGACACTAAGAACATGCCAAGGCCTCTGGCCCCTGCAAACAACTCGACACATGCACCATTTTGTGCATCTGGTTTTATGTAGGTACTGGAGAATTGAACCTGGACCAACAAGCTTTGCAAACAAGTCTCTTTAACTGCTGCACTATTTCTCCAGCCTCTAACTTTTTTTTTGAAGTAGGGTCTCACTCTAGTCCAGGCTTTTTTTTTTTTTTTCGAGGTAGGGTCTCACTCTAGCCCAAGCTGACCTGGAATTCACTATGTAGTCTCACAGTGGCCTCGAATTCACAGGGATCCTCCTACCTCTGGCTCCAAAGTGCTGGGATTAAAAGTGTGCCCCACCACACGTGGCCCCAACATTTTTTTTTAAATTATCCATGTGGCTGTGTGTATGTGTGGATTGTATGATACGTGTGCGCCAGGGTGTGCACATATGCCCAAGGATAAACTCAAGAGTGTTTCTTCTTTCCTCCCACGTTGCTTAAGACATGGTCTCTAGATAGTTTAGCAGTTAAGTGCTTGCCTGTGAAGCCTAAGGACCCCAGTTCGAGGCTTGATTCCCCAGGACCCACGTTAGCCAGATGCACAAGGGGGCGCACGTGTCTGGAGTTCGTTTGCAGTGGCTGGAAGCCCTGGCGTGTCCATTCTCTCTCTCTCTCTCTCTCTCTCTCTCACTCTCACTCTCCCTGTCTGCCTCTTTCTCTCTCTGTCTGTTGCTCTCAAATAAATAAATAAAAATAAACAAAAAAATTAAAAAAAAGACACGGTCTCTAGTTCATCATGTACACCAGTCTAGTTGGCTGACAAGCTTCTATATAGAAGGCTCTGCCTTCTATTGCTTTAGGCACATTAGGATTTTTGTTTTTGCTTTTTAAAAATATTTTATTTTTATTTATTTATTTGTCAGAAAGAGAGGGAGGGAGGGAGGGAGAGAGAGATAATGGGCACACCAGGGCCTCCAGCCACTGCAAATGAACTCCAGACACATGTGCCCCCTTGTGCATCTGGCTAACGTGGGTCCTGGGGAATCGAACCTGGGTCCTTGGCTTTGCAGGCAAACGCCTTAACACTAAGCCATCCCTCCAGCCCTGTTTTTTTTTTTTTTTTTTTTTTTTTTTTTTTTTTTTCAAGGTAGGGTTTCACTCTAGCTCAGGCTGACCTGGAATTCACTCTGTAGTCTCAGGGTGGCCTTAAACTCATGGCAATCCTCCTACCCTTGCCTCCTGAGTGCTGGGGTTAAAGGTGTGCACCACCAAGCTGGGCTGTGTTTCTGATTCTACTTGGGTGCTTCCAAGTTGAATTCAGGTCTGCAAAGCTAGCAAGCAAACACTTCTAACTGCTAAACCAATCAATCTCCCCACCCCTGTGGAGATTTTACATCTCATGTGTTTATTTCTTACGGGGTACAGATTGGGGCATGGATAGAGTATGGAACAGAACTATGGAAAAGATGAGGATGGAGCTATATAATCTTCTGTTTCTTGGAACGAACATGTCATTGGTGCAGGAGAAATACGAGAAATTGGAAAGTTCTGAAAAGTCTGCGCTACAAGGTCACCATGGAAGGATGCAGGACTGAAGCTAAGCCAGGCACAGTGACTTCAAAAAACAAACAAAAAGTTGGATGCAGTGGGGCAAGCCTAGAGGGAGACCATACCTTGAAAAACAAACAAACAAACAAAAGGCTGGAGAGATGGCTTAGCAGTTAAGGCAATTGCCTATAAAGCCAAAGGACCTGGGTTCAATTCCCTAGGACCCACATAAAGCCAGATGCACGAGGTGGTGCATGCATCTCTGCAGAGCCTAGAGACCCTGACACACCTATTCTCACACTCTCTCTGCCCTCTTTCTCTCTCTTATGTAAATAAATTTTAAAAGATCCCAATGCATACACATGCACACACAAATAAATAAATGAATAACTATTAAGAGAAAGAGGGGCTGGAGAGATGGGCCTAGCTGCTAAGGCACTTGCTGACAAAGCCAAAGGACCGTGATTCAATTCCCCAGTATCCACTTAACACCAGATGCACAAGGTGGCAGCATTCATCTGGAGTTCCTTTGTAGTGGCTAGAGATCCTGGTGTGACCATTCTCTCTCTCAAATAAATAATATTCTTTAAAATATTAAAAGAGGGGCTGGAGAGATAGCTTAGCAGTTAAGGCACTTGCCTGCGAATCCTAAGGACCCATGTTTGACTCTCCAGATCCCACTTAAACCAATGCACAAGGTGATGTAATCACGCAGGGTCGCACATGTGCACAGGGTGGTGCACCCATCTGCAGTTCAATTGCAGTGGCTGGAGACCCTGGCATGCCAATTCTCTCTCACACGCACACTCTTTCTCTTCCATTAAAAAAAAAAGAAAAGAAAAGTTATTAAGAGAGCCAGTGGTGCATGCCTTTAATCTGAGCACTTGGGAGGCAGAAATAGGAGGATTACTGTGAGTTCAAGGCCACCCTGAGACTACATAGTGAATTCCAGGTCTGCCTAGATTAGAGTGAGACCCTACCTCAAAAAAAAAAAAATAATTAAAATAAATTAAAAAGCCAAGCATGGTGACTCATGCCTTTAAGATCCCAGCATTCAGGAGGCACAGGTAGGAGGATCACTGTGAGTTTGAGGCCAGTCTGAAACTACATAGTGAATTCCAGATCAGCCTGGGCTAGAGTGAGACCCTACCACAAAGAACCAAAAATCAGGAGCTGGAAAGATGGCTCAGTAGTTAAGGCACTTTCCTGCAAAACCTAAGGACCCAGATTCAGTTCTTCAATACCCACATAAAGCCAGATGCACTAGGTAGCCCATGCATTTGGAGTCTGCAGTGGCTAGTGGTCCTGGTGCACCCATTCTCTCTCTCTATCTGCCTCTCTCTCTCTCTCTCTCTCTCTCTCTCTCTCTGTCTGTCTCTCTCTCAAATAAATTAATATTTAAAAAAATCAGAGTGTATTGCCCAGCGTGGTGGCACAAGTCTTTAATCCCAGCACTCAGGAGGCAGGTAGGAAGATCACTGAGAGTTCGAGGTCATGAGTTAATGCGAGACCCTACCTGAAACAAACAAACAAACAAACAAACAAACAGGGCTGGAGAGACTGCTTAGCAGTTAAGGTGTTTGCCTGTAAAGCCAAAGAATCCCAGTTCAAGTCTCCAGGACCTGTGTAAGCCAAATGCACAAGGGGCGCATGCATCTGGAGTTCGTTTGCAATAGCTGGAGGCCTGGCGTGCCCATTCTCTCTCTCTCTCTCTCTCTCTCTCTCTCTCTCATAAATAAAATAAATATAGACAAAAAAAATCATAGTGTATGGGCTGGAGAGATGGCTCAGCGGTTAAGGCACTTGTCTGCAAAGCCTAATGACCCAGGTGATATTCCCCAATACCTACATAAAGCCAAATGCACAATGTGGTACATGCATCTGGAGTTTGCTTGAAGCAGCTGGAGGCCCTGTTGCATTCTGTTTCTGTCTCTGTCTCTCTCTCTCTCTCTCTCTGCTTGCAAATAAAAAAAAATTTTTTTTTAAAATCATAGTGTAGTCAGCCAGGTGTGGTGGTGCATACACGTAATCCTAGACAGTGGCAGAGAGAGCATAAAGAGTTCAAGGCCAGTCTAGGTTACACAACAAGACCTGTCTCTAGCCCACATGTTTTCTTTCTTTCTTTCTTTTTTTCGAGGTAGGGTTATTTCTTTCTTTATATGAGTACTGGGGATTGAACTCAGGTCCTCATGCTTACAAGGCAAGCGTTTTACCAGCTGAGCTATCTCTTCATTCCAGATCCTGTCTCAAACAGCAAAAATGAAACCTGGATTTATTTTTTATTTTTATTTTTTATTTTTTGGTTTTTCAAGGTAGGGTCTCACTTTGGTTCAGGCTGACCTAGAATTCACTATGTAGTCTCAGGGTGGCTTTGAACTCTCAGTGATCCTCCTACCTCTGCCTCCCGTGTGCTGGGATTAAAGGCGTGCACCACCACGCCTGGCTAAAAACCTGGAATTTTTTGTGGGACACCCTTACTTTTTTTTTTTTTTTTTTTTTTTTGATTTTCGGAGGTAGGGTCTCACTCTAGTCCAGGCTGACCTGGAATTCACTATGTAGTCTCAGGCTGGCCTCAAACTCGTGGTGATCCTCCTACCCCTGCCTCCCAAGTGATGAGATTAAAGTGCATGCACCAACATGCCCAGCTTGTTCTTATATCTTTATTTTTTTTAGAGAGAGAGAGAGAGAGAATTGCCACACCAGGGCCTCAGCTACTGCAACTGAACTCCAGATGCTGGCGACACCTAGTGGGCATGTGAGACCTGCGCTTGCCTCAACTTTGTGCATCTGGCTAACGTGGGATCTGGAGAGTAGAACATGAGTGTTTAGGCTTCGCAGGCAAGCACCTTAACTGCTAAACCATCTTTCCAGCCCTTGTTCTTATTTTTACTTTTAGCACTGCTCTGTCTTGAGACCCTTCTAGTACAGGACACTACAATCTTTTGAAATACTGAGCTTTTTTAAAAAAAAATATTTATTTGAGCTAGAGAAACAGAAAAAAGAGAGAGAAGGAACTGGGCATGGTGGCATATGCCTTTATTCCCAGCACTGGAGGGCAGAGGTAGGAGGTGATTATCACCATAAATTCAAGGCCATCCTGAGACTACATAGTGAGTTCCAGGTCATCCTGAGCTAGAGTGAATGCCTACTTCAAGAGAGAGAGGGGGAGAGAGAGAGAAAGAAAGAGAGATAATGGGCATCCAGGGCCTCTACCCACTGCAAATAAACTCCAGACTCATGCACCACTATGTATACCTGGCTTATAGGGATATTGGGGAGTCAAACTTGATCCTCAGGCTTGGCAGGCAAGAGCCTTAACCACTAACCATTTCTCCATCCCAGAGCTTTTTAAGGATCTTCATTTGGTCTACCCCAGTTCAGTGTGTTGGTATAGCAGGAATATCAAAATACTGGACAGATGGCTTAGCAGTTAAGGCACTTGCCTGCAAAGCCAAAGGACCTAGGCTTGATTCCCTAGGACCCACATAAGCCAGATGCACAAGGTAGCATATTTGTCTGGAGTTTGTTTGCAGTGGCTAGAAGCCCTGGCATGCCTATATTCTCATTCTCTCTCTTCTCTCTCTCTCTTCTCTCTCTCTCTCTCTCTCTCTCTCTCTCACACACACACACACACACACACACACACAATAAATAAATAAATAAAAATTTTTAAAAATACTGAGAGCTAGGTATGATGGTTTATATCTTTAATCCCAGCACTCGGAAAACTCAGGTAGGAGGATTCTGTGAATCTAAAGACATCCTGGGCTACAGAGTGAATTCCAGGTCAACCTGGGTTAGAGTGAGACTAGTCCTTAATAATAATAATAATAATAATAATAATAATAATAATGCGGGCTGGAGAGATGGCTTAGCGGTTAAGCATTTGCCTGTGAAGCCTAAGGATCCCAGTTCGAGGCTTCATTTCCCAGGTCCCACATTAGCCAGATGCACAAGGGGCTGCACATGTCTGGAGTTCGTTTGCAGTGGCTGGAGGCCCTGCCGTGCCCAATTCTCTCTCTCTCTCTCTCTGCCTATCTCTCTGTCTGTCGCTCTCAAACAAATAAACAAAAAACAAATAAACTTTCTTATAAAGAAAAGAAAAAAATGCTGAGAATGAGAAAGAATTTCAGCAAAGGAAGCCCCAGGGAAAAGGGCAGTGTGCAAAGAGCTTCTAGTTTGTCCAGAAGAGTCCTTCCTAGTCCTGGCTCTTGAAATAGAATAAGCAATGTTGCCGGGCGTGGTGGCCCACGCCTTTAATCCCAGCACGTGGTAGGCAGAGGTAGGAGGATTGCTGTGAGTTTGAGGCCACCCTAGAATACATAGTAAATTCCACGTCAGCCTGAGCTAGAGTGAAACCCTACCTCGAAAAACAAAACAAACAAACAAACAAACAAAAAGAATAAGTGGGCTGGAGAAATGGCTTAGTGGTTAAGACGCTTGCCTGCAAAGCCAAAGGACCCAGGTTCAATTCCCCTGGACCCACATAAGCCAGATGCACATGGTGGCGCATGTGTCTGGGGTTCACTTGCAGTGGCTGGAGGCCCTGGCGTGCGCATTCTCACTCTCTCTCTGCTTCTTTCTCTCTCTCTCTCCTTCTCTCTCTCTCTCTCAAATAAATAAATAAATAAAATATTAAAAAAAAAAGAATAAACAATGTTGCCCGGGCCGTGGTGCTGCACGCCTTTAATCCAAGCACTCGGGAGGCAGAGGTTAAAAGGATCGCTGTGAGTTCTAGGCCACCCTGAGACTACATGGTGAATTCCAGGTCAGCCTCCTCTGAAGTGAGACTCTACCTTGAAAAACTAAAAAAAAAAAAAAAAAAAAAAAAGCAATGTTGTTCCGTTGCCAGCAGATGGCAGTGGTGAGCCATTCAATGACCGCCTATTTACTAGTTCCGTGGGGGGAACTAGTTTTAGGACTAGGGGTAAAGTCTTAGGGATGTGGTTTTGCTTCTAGCCCTTCTTAGAGTCTTGACTGAAAGAGGGCAAGACACTTGTTAATGACTCAAAGGTATCTTGCTTGACCCCTAGGATAGAATCTAACAGTTCTCATCAATTTCCTGCCCCAGTTGCCTGCCTTTCTTTCAAAACAATTTTTTTCTAATTTTTATTTTATTTGTTTGAGAGCCATCTCTGCAGCCCTGTTTTTTTTTTTTTTTTTTTTTTTTGTTTGTTTTTTTTTGTTTTGTTTTGTTTTTTAAGTAGGGTATCACTCTACCCCAAGGTTGACCTGGAACTCACTATGTAGTCCTAGGCTGGCTAGAACTCACAGCAATCCTCCTACCTCTGCCTCCTGGGTGCTGAGACTAAAGGGATGCGCCACCATACATCAAAGACATTTTTTTTTTTTTTGGTTTTTCAAGGTAGGGTTTCACTCTAGCTCAGACTCTCCTAGAATTCACTATGGAGTCTCAGGGTGGCCTCAAACTCACAGCGATCCTCCTACTTCTGCCTCCCGAGTACCAGGATTAAAGGCGTGCGCCACCACGCGCAGCCTCAAAGACACTTCTTAAGCACCTACTGTGTGTGCCAGGGGTACCCTAGAACTGTATGGCACCTCACATGACAACAAAAGTATGCAGTCTTGTGGGAGAGAACCTGGTATCCAAATACACTTGGATGGCTCTAGGAAGTAGTTTGCGTAACAGTGAAACGCGCCACCCTTGGAAGTTAGACAGAGCAGGGGGTAACTTTCCACTCCACCATTTACTAGTTCTGTAAGCTCTCTAAACTTTGGCCTCTTTGTCCATAAAATGAGGAAAAATTTCCTTCAAAGGAAACCAAATATGGACCAGTGGCATGGTGGTGCATGCCTTTAGTCCCATCATTTGGGAGGCAGAGGTAGGAGGATCACTGTGAGTTCGAGGCCAGCTTGGAACTACAGAGTGAGTGCCAGGTCAGCCTTAACTAGAGTGGGACCCTACCTCGAAAGTTCCCCCCCCCCAAAAAAAAAAGACTTAAAAATGGGCTGGGAGATGATGTAATTCAGTGGTAGAACACTTGTCTAATATGTATGAGGCTCCGAGTTTAATCCCCAACACTACAAAAATAAAAGCCAGTTGTGGTAGTACACACCTGTGATCCCAGAACTTGGGGTACAGAGACAGGAGGATTGATGAAAGTTAAGGCCAACCTGGTCTACATAGAAAGTTCTAGGCCAACAAGAACTATATAACAAGACCCTATCTCGAAAAAATTAACAGGGAGCTGGGTGTGGTGACACAGGCCTTTAATCTTAGTACTTGGAAGGTAGAGGTAGGAGGATCACCATGAGTTCGAGGCCAGCTTGGGACTACAGAGTGAGTTCTAGGTCAGCTTGAACTAGAGTGAGACCCTGCTTTGAAAACAAAACAAAAAATCAGCCAGGTATAGTGGCATACATCTTTAGTCCCAGCACTTGGGAGGTAGGAAGATCCCTGGGAGTTCCAGGCCAACCTGGGCTTCAAAAAAACTGACCTGGGCTGGAGAGGTGGCTTAGCGGTTAAGCGCTTGCCTGTGAAGCCTAAGGACCCTGGTTCAAGGCTCAATTCCCCAGGACCCACGTTAGCCAGATGCACCAGGGGCGCATGCATCTGGAGTTCGTTTGCAGTGGCTGGAGGCCCTGGCACGCCCATTCTCTCTCTCTTTCTCTCCCTCTCTCTCTCTCTCTCTCTCTCTCTCTCTGCCTCTTTCTCTCTGTCTGTCGCTCTCAAATAAATAAAAATAAAACTGACCTAAAAAAAAAGAGGGGTCTGGAGAGATGGCTTAGCGGTTAAGGTGCTTGCCTGCAAAACCAAAGGATCTTGTTTTGATCCTCCAGGACCCACGTAAGCCAGATGCATAAGGGAATGCATGCATCTGGAGTTTGTTTGCAGTGGCTGGATGCCCTGGTGTACCCATTCTCTTTCTCTCTCCCCCCCTTCTTTCTCTGTCCCAAATATATATATATATATATACACATACATACATACATATAAACAAAAACAACTTAGAGCTGAGCGTGGTGGCACACACCTTTAATCCTAGCACTCAGGAGGCAGAGGTAGGAGGATTGCTGTGAGTTCGAGGCCACCCTAAGACTACATAGTGAATTCCAGGTCAGCCTGAGCTAGAGTGAGACCTGCCTCTGAAAAACAAAAATCCGGGCTGGAGAGATGGCTTAGCGGTTAAGGTGCTTGCCTGTAAAGCCAAAGGATCCCGGTTCAATTCTCCAGGATCCATGTAAGCCAGATGCACAAGGGGGCACATGCATGTGGAGTTCGTTTGCAATGGCTGGAGGCCCTAGCATGCCCATTCTCTCTCACTCTACCACTTTCTCTCTCAAATATATAAATAAAATATATTTTTAAAAAAATCATGGTGGCACATGCTGGTAGGATATTGCTAGAGTTATACTGAAGGATATTGTGGACACAGGAAGATCAGGAGTTCAAGGCCAGCTTGGGCTACACATTTTTTAAAAAAGGAAAACTGTAGAGCTTAGAAGGATGGAAAAAGAAAGATTGTGTGGTCTGGTCAATTGAAAGGAAGACTGTTGTAAACCGGACATGGACATGGTGGTGCACGCCTTAATCCCAACACTGGGAGGCCATGAGTTCGAGGCCAAGATAGAGATACAGAGTGAGTTCCAGGTCAGCCTGAACTACAGCAATATCCTACCTCAAAAAAAACAAAACAAAAAACCAAAAAAAAAAAAATCCAGGCGTGGTGGCACACACCCCAGCACTCGGGAGGCAGAGGTAGGAGGATCGCCATGAGTTCGAGGCCACCCTGAGAAAACATAGTGAATTCCAGGTCAGCCTGGGCCAGAGTGACACCCTACCTTGAAAAAACAAAAAATAAATAAATAAATTTGGAGGAGTAGGTAATATATAAGGCAGCAGCCCGACAAAGTGGTCAGTGAGCAAGTGAGGCAAATAAATTCTGGAGAACAGATACAGACCTCCTGCTTTGCTACCAACAGGGACAAGAACAAAACTAGCTTTCTAGATTAGAGAAAAAACTAGCTTTCTAGATTAGAGAACAAAACTAGCTTTCTAGATTAGAGAACAAAACTAGCTTTCTAGATTAGAGAACAAAACTAGCTTTCTAGATTAGAGGCTGGCATGGTCTGGATTCTCTCTTCAAGTAAACATGCAGTTAGTAAGCAATTCTTTTTGTTGTTGTTGTTCATTTTTATTTGTTTATTTGACAGCAACAGAGAGAGGGAGAGAGAGAGAGAGAGAGAATGGATGCGTCAGGGCCTCCAACCACTGCAAACAATCTGTAGACGCATGCGCCCTCTTATGCATCTGGCTAACGTGGGTCCTGGGGAATCAAGCCTCAAACCGGGGTCCTTAGGTTTCACAGGCAAGTGCTTAACCACTAAGCCATCTCTCCAGCCCAGAAATTCTTTTTTTTTTAAGTATTTTTAAAATTTATTTTATTCATTTGCAAGCAGAGAGAGAGACAGACAGAATGAGCCTGCCAGGGCCTCCGCCACTGCAAATGAACTCCAGACGCATGCACCACTTTTGTGCATCGGGCTTATATGTGGGTACTGGGGAATCAAACTGTGGTTGTTAGACTTTGCAGCCAAGCTTCTTAGCCACTGAGCCATCTCACCATCTCTCTTGCTTTTTTTTTTTTTTTTTTTTTTTAATTTCCGATGTAGGGTCTCACTCTAGCTCAGGCTGACCTGGAATTCACTATGTAGTCTCAGGGTGCCCTTGAACTCATGGCCATCCTCCTACCACTGCCTCCCAAGTGCTAGGATTTAAAGGCATGTGCCACCACGCCTGGCTTAAGGCTTTTTAATTTTTTTATTATTTATTTATTTTATTTTATTTATTATTTTTATTTATTTATTTGAGAGAGAAAGAGAAAGAAGCAGAGAGAAGGAGAGAGAAAATGGGTGCACCAGGGCCTCCAGCCACTGAAAACTCCAGACTCATGCGCCCCTTTGTGCTTCTGGCTTACGTGGGTCCTGAGTAATTGAACTGGGGTCCTTTGGCTTGGCAGGCAAATGCCTTACTGGCTAAGCCATCTCTCCAGCCCTTTATTTATGTTTTTATGAGAGACAGAGAGAGGAAAAAAAAAAAAAAGAGGAGAAAGAATTAGCACACCAGGGCCTCCAGCTACTGCAATCAAACTCCAGATGCATGCCAATTTATGCACATGTAGCACCTTGCTTGCTTGTATCCCCTTGTTCATCTGGCTTACATGGGATTTGGAGAGTCCAACATGGATCTTAGGCCTTGCAGGCAAGTGCCCTAACCACTAAACCATCTCACCAGCCTATTCTTTAGTTTCTTCCTTTCTTCCTTCCTTCCTTCCTTCCTTCCTTTCTTTCTTTCTTTCTTTCTTTCTTCCTTTTTTCTCATTTTTTGAGGTAGGGTCTCATTCTAGCCCAGGCTGACCTGGACTTCACTATGTAGTCTCAGGATAGTCTCAAACTCATGGCGATCTTCCTACCACTGCCTCCCAGGTTCTGGGATTAAAGGTGTGTGCAACCATACCAGGCTTTTTTTTTTTTTTTTTTTTTTTTTTTTTAGGTTGGGTCTCACTCTAGTCCAGGCTGACATTGATTCACTATGCAGTCTCAGAGTAGCCTCAAACTCATGGTGATCCTCCCACCTCTACCTCCCAAGTGCTAGGATTAAAGGCATGCACTACCACACCTGGTTTAGTGAGCAATTCTTATAAGTTTCTTCCAAGAACTAAAAGAAATTGGGATTGGGGTATAGCTCAGTTGGTAGAGTGGTTAAGTATCATGCACAAAGCTATATGGGGCTGTATTCCCAGCACTGAACAAACTGGGTATGGTGGGACACCAGCACTGCCTACAAATTCTAGCTTTTTCTTTATATTTTATTTATTTATTTATTTTGGTTTTTCGAGGTAGGGTCTCACTCTATCTCAGGCTGACCTGAAATTCACTATGTAGTCTCAGGGTGACCTTGAACTCATGGTGATCTTCCTACCTCTGCCTCCTGAGTTCTGGGATTAAAGGTGTGCGCCACCATGCCCGGCAATTCTAGCTTTTTCTTGACCCATGTTTAATAAAGCCAACAGCTCCTCCATTTTTCATGTTCCTAAATTATTTCATATCTCACCTTTTTGTTTGTTTTTGTTTTTCTAGGTAGTCTCACTCCAGCCCACGCTGACCTGGAATTCACTATGTAGTCTCAGAGTGGCCTCGAACTCATGGCAATACTCATCCTCCTACCTCTGCTGGGACTAAAGGTATGCACCACCACACCCACTCCTATTAATAATTAATTTGTTTATTTATTTATTTATTAGAGAGAGAGAGAGAGGCAGATAGAATGGGCGTGCCAGGGCCTCCAACCACTGCAAAGGAACTCCAGATGCATGTGCCACCTTGTGCATCTGGCTTAAGTGGGTACTACCTTAACTGCTAAGCCATCTCTCCAGCCCCCCCCCCCTTTTTTTTAATAGTGCTGGGATGAAATCCAGGACCTCACACATGCTAGGGAAGTTCTCTACCACCGAGCTACAACTCTAGCCACACCCTTATTTTTGAGAGAGAAGGCCTCAGTAAATTGCACTGTCTGGGGGCAACATGTTTGTTTTGAGAAGGTATCTAGGAATATATGCTTGACTAGCCAGGAACTCAGTCTGACCTTTAATTTGCAGTGATCCTTTAAAAAAATTTATTTATTTGAGAGAGAGAAAGAGGCAGAGAGAGAGAGAGAGAATTGGTGTACCAGGGCTTCTAGCCGCTGCAAATTCCAGACACATGTGCTACATTGTGCATCTGGCTTATGTGGGTCCTGGGTAATCAAACCTGGGTCCTTTGGCTTTGCAGGCAAGCACCTTAATCGCCAAGCCATCAATATATATATTTTTATAATTTTATTTATTTATATATTTTATTTATTTATTTGAGAGAAAGAACGAGAGAGAGAGAGAGTAAATGGTCATGACAGGGCCTCCAGACACTGCAAAGGAACTCCAGACACAAACGCCCCCTTGTGCATCTGGCTTATGTAGGTCCTGGAGAATCGAACCAGGATCCTTTGGCTTTGTAGGCAAACACCTTAACTGCTAAGTCATCTCTCCAGCCCTAAAAAAATTTTTTTTTCCCTGGGTGTGGTGGTGCACACTTTTAATCCCAGCACCTGGGAGGCAGAGGTAGGATGATTATCGTGAGTTCGAAGCCACCCTGAGACTACATAGTGAATTCCAGGTCAGCATGGGCTGGAGTGAGACCCTACCTTGAAAAACAAAAACAAAAACAAAAAAATAAATATATATATTTTCTAATTATTTATTATTTTCAAGACAGGATCTCACTCTAGTCCAGGCTGACCTGAAATTCACTATGTATTTTTAGGGTGGCCTTGAACTCACAGTGATCCTCCTACCTCTGCCTCCCAAGTACTGTGACGAAAGACATGAGACACCACACTAGGCCCAAAATGTTTTCTTCCTTTTTTTTTTTTTTTTTGTTTTGTTTTGTTTTGTTTTTCAAGGTAGGGTTTCACTCTAGTCCAGGCAGACCTGGAATTCTCTATGTAGTGTCAGGGTGGCCTCGAACTCATGGTGATCCTCCTACCTCTGCCTCCCGAGTGCTGGGATTAAAGGCGTGCTCCACCATGCCTGGCTCCAAAATGTTTTCTTTTTAAAAATATTTTCATTTATTTGCAAGCAGAGAGGCAGGAGAGACAGACAGAGAGAATGGGTCTGCCAGGGCCTCCAGCTGCTGCAAGCAAACTCCAAATTCATGCACTACTTTGTGCATTTGGCTTTACATGGGTACTGGGGAATTGAACTTGGGTTGTTAGGCTTTGCAGGCAAGTGCCTTAACCACTGAGCCATCTCTCCAGCCCTTCTTTATTTATTTAAGACAGAAATAGGCAGGTAGAGCGAATGGGCCTACCAGGGCCTCTAGCTACTGCAAATGAATTCCAGATGCATGTGTCACCTTGTGCATCTGGCTTTACCTGGGTACTGGGGAATTGAACCTGGGTCCTTTGGATTTTCAGGCAAGCACCTTGACTGCTCAGCCCTCTCTAGGCCCTGCAGTGATTATTTTGCCTCATCCTACCAAGTACTGGGATTATAGGCATGAGCTATCATATGCAGCTAGGATGTTAGCACAGTGCAAGAAATGAAAGCATATGTGGATAGTAAGAAGGACATGGGAAATAGGGTGTGGTGGTGCACGCCTTTAATCCTGGCACTTAGCAGGGAGAGGTAGGAGTGTCACCATGAGTTAGAGGCCATCCTGACACTACATAGTGAATTCTAGGTCAGCCTGGGGTAGAGTGAGACCCTAACTCAAAAAAAAAAAAACAAGCAAAAAGGGCTAGAGAGATGGCTTAGTGGTTAAGGCGCTTGCCTGCAAAGCCAAAGGACCCAGGTTCTATTCCCCAGGACCCATGTAAGCCAGATGCACAATGGGGCACATGTATCTGGAGTTTGTTTGCAGTGGCTGGAGACCCTGGTGCACCCATTCTCTCTCTTCCTCTCTCTCTATATCTGCCTATTTCTGTATCTCTCTCTCTCTAAAATAAATAAATAAAAATGAAATATTAAAAAAAATGGAAGCTCTGAAGTAAATGAGAGACTCCATCTCAAGGAAACACATGGAAGAGCAATGGAGAAGGGACATCCTGCATTTCTCCTCTGCACACATCCCTACAATATCTGACACACATGCATTCCCCACACCCATACACACACTACCATTACTATTACTTACACACATATCACACACACACACATACACACACAGAATACCACCAGGTATGTTAATGTATACTTTTCTTTTTTTGTTGTTGTCTTGCTTTTTTTTTTTGTTTTTTCGAGGTAGGATCTCACTCCAGCTCAGGCTGACCTGGAATTCACTATGTAGTCTCAGAGTGGCCTTGAACTCATGGCTATCCTCCCACCTCTGCCTCCCTAGTGCTGGGATTAAAGGCGTGCACCACTATGCCCAGTTTAATATAATACTTTTCAACCAGCACTGCAGAGGTAGGATCTCGGTGAGTTTGATGCCAGCCAAGGGGGATCCAAGTCAGCTTGGGTAAAACTAAGCCCACTACAAGCAGAGACAAAGAGAGAGAAGGGGTAGAAAGGGTATGTCAGGGCCTCTTGCCCTGCAAACAAATTCCAGACGCATGCACCACTGACAGCAGGCTTTGCAAGCAAGCCTTTAATCACTGAGCCATCTCTCCATCCTAAGACACTACTTAAAAAAGGCGGGGACGGGCTAGAGAGATGGCTTAGCAGTTAAGTGCTTGCCTGTGAAGCCTAAGGACCCCGGTTTGAGTCTGGATTCCCCAGGATCCATGTTAAACAGATACACAAGGGGGCGCACACGTCTGGAGTTCATTTGCAGTGGTTGGAGGCCGTGGTGCGCCCATTCTCTCTCTCTCTCTCTCTCTCTCTGTGCCTCTTTCTCTCTCTGTCTGTCACTCTCAAATAAATAAATTAATTAATTAATTAATAATAAATAAAAAAGGGGGAAAGGGTTCAGGGCCTGGCATAGTGGTGAACAGCTGTAATCCCAGCACTTGGCTGGCAGAGGTAGGAGGATCACTATGAGTTCAAGGCCACCCTGAGACTACATGGTGAATTACAGGTCAGCCTGGGCTAGAGTGAGACAAAACAAAAAAAAAAAGTTTGAGGCTGGAGAGATGGCTTAGCAGTTAAGGTGCTTGCCTGCAAAGCCAAAAGACCCAGGTTAGATGCCCCAGAACCTATGTAAAGCTAGATGAACAAAGAGACACATGTATCTGGAGTTTGTAGCGGATAGACGACCTGGCACACCATGCCCATTCTCTGTTTATCTATCTATCTATCTATATCTATATCTATCTATCTATCTATCTATCTATATATATATATATATATATGTATATATATATTTTTTTTTTTGGTTTTTCGAGGTAGGGTCTTACTCTAGCTCAAGCTGTAGTCTTAGGGTGGCCTTGAACTCATAGTGATCCTCCTACCTCTGCCTCCTGAGTGCTGGGACTAAAGGCATACACCACCATGCCTGGCTAATAAAAATATGCTTAAAAAATGTTGGGGGCTGGAGAGATGGCTTAGCTGTTAAGATATTTGCCTGCAAAGCCAAAGGACCCAGGCTCAATACCCCAGGACCCACATAAAGCAAATGCACAAGGTGGCACATGCATCTAGAGTTCGTTTGCAGTGGCTGAAGGCCCTGGTGAACCCATTCTCTTTCTTCTTTTTTTTTTTTTTTTGGTTTTTTGAGGTAGGGTCTCACTCTGGCCCAGGCTGACCTGGAATTCACTATGTAGTCTCAGGGTGGCCTTGAACTCACAGTGATCCTCCTACCTCTGCCTCCCGAGTGCTGGGATTAAAGGCGTGCGCCACCACGCCCAGCTCCATTCATTCTCTTTCTGTCTCCCTCCTTCCATCTTTCTCTCAAATAAATTTAATTTAATTAAAATTAGAAAAAATTAAAAATAAAGTTTAAAAAACCTTTAAAAAAAATGGAAAGCCAAAGGAGCTTGGTTTGATTCCCTAGGACCCACGTAAGCCAGATGTACAAGGGGGCGCATGCATCTGGAGTTCGATTGTAGTGGCTGGAGGCCCTGGGGCACCCATTCTCTCTCTCCCTCTCTCTGTCTCTTTCTGTCTCATAAATAAATAAATATTTAAAAAAATTAAATGTTGGAATAATCCCTGGCGGGCCTTTGAAATCCCAGTGCAGCAAAGTAGAGAGAGGTGGTAGAAAGAAGAGAATTTCCTGAAACCTTCTGGACCAGCTAACCTGGCAAAGGGAGCCGTGAACTAGAAAGAGAATCCCTGCTTCAAATGAGGTGGGAGGCAAGGACCGACATCCAAAGGTTGCCCTCTGACTTCCACACATGCACTGTGGCACTTGTGTGCCTGCACTCACACATATGGACACACACGTCATACACACCTATGAGAACCAATAAGTAAATCAGTAAAATAAGGTTGGGGATATGGCTCAGTGGATGAAATGCTTGCTGTGCAAATGTGAGTACCTGAGTTTAGATCCCCAGAACCCGTGTAAAGAACAGATATAAATGGATGGACCTGGAAACGATTATACTTAGTGAAGTAATCCAGGCCCAGAAAGCCAAGCACCGCATGTTCTCTCATATGTGGATCCTAGCTACAAATCTTTGGACTTGCATGTGAGTTGGAATAAAACACCGGTAGCAGAGTCCAGTTAGCTAGAAAGAGGCTATAAAGGAGGGAGGAGAGGGGAGGACTTAAGTGGGTGGTGTGGTTTGATTTAGGTGTTCTGACTGATAGGTTCCCAGCTGATAGAGATTTGAGAAATAACGCCTCCTGGAGGCAAGTGTATTGTTGGGGGCGGGCTTATAGGTATTATAGCTAGTTTCCCCTTGCCAGTGTTTGACACACTCTCCTCTTGCTTTTGTCCACCTTATGTTGGCAGAGGATGATGCCCACCCATTGCTCATGCCATCGTTTCCCCCTGGCATCAAGGAGCTTCCCCTCAAGTCTGTAAGCCAAAATAGATTCTTTTTCCCCAAAAGTTGCTCTTGGTTGGGTAATTTCTGCCAGCAATGTGAACCTAACTACAACAGTAATGTTGGTAATGAGGAGTGGTGTCATTTGCTGCTAGACACCTAACTGTGTGGCTTTGGCCTTTTGGAGCTGATTTTCAAGTGGAATGTGGAAGGATTTGAAACTTTGGCTTGAGAGATGCCTTGCAGTGCTGTAAGTACAGCTTGATGGACTATTCTGGCCAGAGTTCAAAGACCTGAATGTGGTAAGAACTATGAACTGTGAGGTTTGGTTTATGAGGGTGAGAAAGAGCTTTGCTTGCACTGGACTAGAAGCAGTTTGTATGAAAGGCTTGCTGTTACACCCATGTCCTGAGAAGTTGTGCAGTGTTGCAGTGCATAGAAATGGACTGGTGTGAGCAGAGGGATATGGCACAGAAAGAAATCTTTGGGCTGAAACTGTTGCCAGTTCAGCTGCCATTGTATGAGAGATTGCAACAATTGAAATTGGGCTAGCTGACCTGCACTGGGGCAACAGGAAAAATATAGACTCTTGAAGGGGCCTGAGTGCTCAAGTACTGTCCTCTTCTTTTTTTTTTTTTTTGGTTTTTTGAGGTAGGGTCTCACTCTGGTCCAGGCTGACCTGGAATTAACTCTTTAGTCTCAGGGTGGCCTTGAACTCATGGCGATCCTCCTACCTCTGCCTCCCTAGTGCTGGGATTAAAGGCGTGCGCCACCACGCCCGGTTTAGTGTCCTGTTCTTCAAAGGCTGTTTTATTCCCCCCTGGATTAACAAATTGGCACCCTACCTGGTATTATGGAATATAAGAAATGCAGGAATGCCGGGCGTAGTGGCGCACGCCTTTAATCCCAGCACTCGGGAGGCAGAGGTAGGAGGATTGCCGTGAGTTCGAGGCCACCCTGAGACTCCATAGTGAATTCCAGGTCAGCCTGGGATAGAGTGAGACACTACCTCGAAAAACCAAAAAAAAAAAAAAAAAAAAAAAAAAAAAGAAATGCAGGAAAGAGAGTCATTGGATTTGCAACACAGTCTTGTGTTTTGGAAACGGCCATGGGCAGTGTGAAGCAGGTTTGCTGGATGCCTGCGTGGAGAACCCCGATGGAGCCAGCCGTGAGGATGAACCATGGGTTTCAGTGGAGACCCGCTGGAGATGCTGGGACCACGAGATGGCTGCTAAGGATAGCTGCCGGCCTTGGATGAAGTTTTCCAGAACTGTGAGTAGCCTAGCTGTAGGGGTGGAATTAGAACTCCAGAGAGTTGTTGCTGGTTAGGATTATCGGATTTAGAGACTTGTCACAGGCTAGAGTTGTTGGTCTTGGAGCTACAAAGTTTGATGTTTGCCCTGGTTGTTTTAAATCTTGTATTGGTTGAATATTTCTTTGCTATGCCCAAATGCCATCTTTTGCAGTGTGAATTGGTTGAATATTTCTTTGCTATGCTCAAATACCATCTTTTGCAGTGTGAATCGTTATTCTGTGCCATTTTGGGTTTGGGGGGGATTTTTTTTTTTTTTTTTTTTTTTGGTATTTTGAGGTAGGGTTTCACTCTAGCTCAGTCTGACCTAGAATTCACTATGTAGTCTCAGGGTGGCCTTGAACTCACAGTGATCCTCCTACCTCTGCCTCAGTGCTGGGATTAAAGGCATGTGCCACCACGACACCTAGCATGGACTTTTTTTTATACTATGGCTCAATTAAAAGAGAGTGTTTGAGAGCTGGGCGTGGTGGCGCACGCCTTTAATCCCAGCACTCGGGAGGCAGAGGTAAGAGGATCGCTGTGAGTTTGAGGCCTCTCTGAGACTACATAGTGAATTCCAGGTCAGCCTGGACTAGAGTGAGACCCTACCTCCAAAAACAAACAAACAAACAAAAAACCAAATCAAAACAAAAAAGAGGGTGTTTGAACATCATTAGGATTGATTTAAAAAAAAAGTGAAGACTTGCCAGGAGTGGTGATGTATGCCTTTGGGAGGATCGTCATAAGTTCAAGGCTACCTTGAGATTACATAGTGAATTCCAGGTCAGTCTGGGCTTGAGTGAGACCCTGCCTTGAAAAAACAACAACAACAACAAAGTGAGGACTTTGAAAGTTGGACTCAATACATTGCATTTTGTATCATGGATGGTTAACAGTTTATTGGCGCCAGGGGCTGAATATAGTGGTTTGATTCAGGCATCTCCCATAAATTTAGGTGTTCTGAATGCTAGGTTCCCAGCTGATGAAGATTTGGGAATTAACGCCTTCTGGAGGCAGTGTGTTGTTGGGGGCGGGCTTATGGGTATTATAGCCAGTTTCCCCTTGCCAGTGTTTGCACACTCTCCTATTGCTATTGTCCATTTTATGTTGGCCAGGGGGTGATGTCCACCCTCTGCTCATGCCATCATGGAGCTTCCCCTCGAGTCTGTAAACCAAAATAAATCCTTTTTTCCCAAAAGTTGCTCTTGGTCAGGTGATTTCTGCCAGCAATATGAACCTGACTGCAACAGATGGTATTGTATGTATGTAAGTAGAACAGATTACTGGGGGTCGAAATGCCTAAATGCGGCAAGGGGAAGAGACTGAGTAAAGTAAAGGAAGGGTTGGGGGAGGCTTAATCAAAATCTAAGAGGGTATGAATAAGTCATATAGAAACCTGCCTTTTTGGACAATGGTGCATCCAGATTCCATAGATTGTTACTAGAAAAATTTCAGGGCCAGGGATGGGATACCTTCCAGTGAGTTGTTGGCCAGGGAGATCCCTGATGCCCTCAAAACATTACAGGCCATTGCCAAGGCTCTTGGTTTCCCACCAGGAATAGATGGTAAGACCCTACTGCTGAAGACTCCACATACTTGGGCTACAAGGGCACTGAGAAATCTTGCTGGAGCTGAACTAAAAACCTCCTCCCTGTAGACCAGCTGACAGAAAGCTGGAAAAAGCTATGCTGTATGCAGTTCCATGGGGGAGAGAGAAATCACCAGTGGAGATAAACAGCAGTGGACACTGCAAGCCTTAAGTTGGGCCAGCCAGGCCAAATGAGCCAACGGGTGCAACAGTGGCATGTCTGTTATAGGGGATACCAACCACTCTCTAATTGGACTGGAAGTTGTCTCCACAGGACTGAATACATGCCTGATACTGAAAACCTATGACAGGGGAAGTCACGAGCCCTAGGGGTGTAACGTCTGCTGGTGTCTGGCTAAATGCATATATTATGCTCACCAAACTGCCCAGTAAGTACTTTTCTTAATGTTCATACCCATATATTAATGCTACTCACACTTTTGGTTACAGAAGCATCTCTTTCAGTTAGTAGTGACCTCTGGGATGACTCAAAAGGTACCACAGTGCTGAGAAGTAACAGGGAGTGCTCAGCACTGAAACATCTCCACACACCTTCCAAGGCTCAGGCTCCATTGCAGAAGAGGTGGCGGGAAGGTTTAAGAGCCAAAGGAAGGGTAGGACTCCTTACAACACACTCTTCCAGACACAAAATGGCCTGGATATCCATGATCTCACAGAGCCTGGCACTACCTACACAAGATCAAGATCTGTGTAATAGGAGGAAAAGATGATGCCATCAAAATAAAAGAGAGACTGATTGAGAGGAAGAGGGGATATGATGGCGACTGGCATTGTGAAGAGGAAAGTGAGGGCAGGGAGGGAATTATCATAGTTTATTGTCTATAATCATGGAAGTTGTCAATAAAAATAAATTAAATTAAAATATCAAACTGGCTGGGCGTGGTGGCTCATGCCTTTAATCACAGCACTGGGGAGGCAGAGGTCGGAGGATTGCCATGAGTTCGAGGCCACCCTGAGACTCTATAATGAATTCCAGGTCAGCCTGGGATAGACTGAGACCCTACCTTGAAACCCCCCCCCCAAAAAAAAAAGATCAAGCTGGGCGTGGTGTCACACGCTTTTAATCCCAGCACTCAGGAGACAGAGGTAGGAGGCCACCCTGAGACTCCACAGTGAATTCCAGATCAACCTGGACTAGAGTGAGACCCTACCTCAAAAAACAAAACAAAACAAAAACAAACAAACAAAAAAAGATCAGCCGGGCGTGGTGACACATGCTTTTAATTTTTAATCCTAGCAAGAAGCAACATGTCTTTGGCGCTATGCCTGAGGCTGATAATGCAAGAGCAAAAAAGAGATCAGCTCAGAAGGGGTTGAACTCTAGCAGAAAGAAAAAGCAGGCTACCTGTCTCAAATAAGTATGTGAAAGGAACTAGATGCCAGTGGGCATTTAAATTATTTATTGTATTTTTTTTTTTTTTTTTTTTTTTGAGGTAGGGTCTCGCTCTAGCCCAGGCTGACCTGGAATTCTCTATAAGTCTTAGGATCACCATGAATTTGTCACTATGTAGTCTCAGGGTGGCCTCGAACTCATGGTGATCCTGAGACTTCATAGTGAATTCCAGGTCAGCCTTGACTAGAGTGGAACCCTATCTCGTAAAAACAAAAACAAAAAACAAAAAAATTTAGGTAGGAAGCTGGGCGAGGTGGCGCACTGCACAATGGGGAGGCAGTTTAGGAGGATCTCCTTGAGTTCCAGACTATGGGGGGGGGGGTTAGTTATGAGAAAGAGGGAGGGACTGAGAGTGAGAGACACACACACACAGAGAATTGGCACACCAGGGCCTCCAGCCACTGCAAATGAACTCCAGCTGTGTGTACCAAGTGCTCAGATCACTGAGCTAAATTCCCTGCCTTTTTATGTTTGTTTGTTTTTTTTGAGATAGGGTTTCACTCTAGCCTAGGCTGACCTGGAATTCACTATGTATTCTCAGGGTGGCCTTGAACTCACATCAATACCTCTACCTCTGCTTCCTGAGTGCTGGAATTGAATGCGTGTACCACCACGCCCTTTTTTTGTTTTTGTTTTTTGTTTTTTGGAGGCAGGGTCTTGCTGTAATTTAGACTAACCTGGAATTCACTAAGAACTCGCAGGATGGCCAGGCGTGGTGGCGCACGCCTTTAATCCCAGCACTAGGGAGGCAGAGGTAGGAGGATCACCATGAGTCCAAGGCCACCCTGAGACTCCATAGTGAATTCCAGGTCAGCCTGGACCAGAGTGAGACCCTACCTTGAAAAACAAAAACAAACAAACAAACAAAAGAACTCGCAGGATGGTCTTGAACTCAGTTATCCTCCTATCTCTGCCTCTTTTTTTTTTTTTTAATCTCAGTGCTGGGTCTCAAGCACACTAAACAAGCACTATACCACTGGGGTATATCCCTAACCCAATTTCCCAGCCTTCTCTTTTTGTTTGCTTTGTCTTGTCCTTTTGTCCTGCCCCTCCCCCAAAATACACACCTTTTTTTTTCCCACATTGGATATTAGATATTCAGGCTCAATATTTTGGAAAGCACATTTGTTTTGTTTTTGTTTTTCTTTTTTGGTGTTTCGAGGTAGGGTTTCACTTTAGTCCAGGCTGATCTGGAATTCACTATGTAGTGTCAGGGTGGCCTTGAACTCCCGGCGATCCTCCTACCTCTGCTTCAAGAGTGCTGGGTTTAAAGGCGTGCGCCACCACGCCCGGCTCAGGAAAGCACATTTGTGAGCTCAGGCCACGTTCTTACTTCATCACAACCAGGATCACATCATACACATGGCTGATTGTCTCCCTCAGTTTCTCAATGGCTGGAAGAGGATAAGCCTGAGGGGGTCTCTGAAGCCAGTCACCTATGAACCAGAATCTGAACATGGCCAGCTCACTTGACCTCTCTGCTACCGGCCTTTGTAGGTTTAAGTGCACTAAGGTCAGGATCGAGGTCAGCATGCAGAGCAGCACTGTGTCTACGAGCTTCCATTCAATCCCGCTGTGCACTTTGCAGGAATGAGGAGTCCCAGCATTTCTCAGAATTGGGGTGGAACCATCCCAAAACCTGCTCAGAAACAGTCTTGTCCTCCACTGTGGAGAACAATCAGCTCTGGACCCTCTGAGGTGGGCCTGGTCACCAGATCTTTCAAAAATATTCCTAACTCTATCAGTTGACTTGTTTATTTTTTGTTTTGTGTTTTGTTTTTCCAGGTAGTGGCTCACACTAGCTCAGGCTGACCTGGAATTCACTATGTAGTCTCAGGTTCACAGGGATCCTCCTACTTCTGCCCCCTGGGCTTAAAGGTATGTACCACCACGCCCAGATTTTTTTTTTTGAGATAAGATAATGTCTCACTCTGTAGCCCAAACTGTCTTGGAGCTCACCACATAGGCCATGGGCACACCAGAGCCTCCTGCAACAACAAACTGCAGACACATGCACCACTTTGTGCATCTGGCTTTACATGGTAGTGGGGAATTGAACCTGTGCCTACAGTGTTTGCAAGCAAGTATCTTTAACCACTGAGGCATCTCCCCAGCCCCCATTTTTTTTTTTTTTTCTTGGTTTTTTGAAGTAGGGTCTCACTCTTGCCCAGGCTGACCAGGAACTCACTATGTAATCTCAGGGTGGCCTTGAACTCAAGGTGATCCTCCTACCTCTGCCTCCTGAGTGCTGGGATTAAAGGTGTGTGTGCACCACCATGTGGTGCACGCACACTTTTTTTTTTTTTTTTTTTTTTAAGGCTCCAGTGATTGACACTAAGGCCTGTAACATGCTAGGAAAGGAATGCTTAGCTATACCCACAGCTTTTTTCCCCCCAAGGTAGGGTCTCACTCTAACCTAGGCTGACCTAGAACTCACTCTAGCCCAGGTTGGCCTCAAACTCAGTGATTCTCCTGCCTTAGCCTCCCAAGTGTTGAGATCAACTGTGTGTGCCACCACATCCAGCCTGGTTTATTAATTTTGTAAATATCTAGATCTAGCTCATCTTTTTTTTTTTTTTTTTTCTGAGGAAGGGCCTCGCTCTAGTCCAGGCTGACCTAGAATCTCAGAGTGGCCTGGAACTCACAGCAATCCTATTAGCTCTTCCTCCCAAATGCTAGGATTAAAGGTGGGTGTCACCACATCGAGGGTCTTGAATGTTTGTGGTAAAAGGATCTTAAAGGATCATCTAGATTAACTTCACAGAGTAGCCATTCTTGTCCTTCCTTATACATAGTATATAGTATGGTAGTGTACTCCTTATATGTGAATCATTTACGTTTCACCTTCGTTTAGCCTATTAATAGTATACTATTATTTTTCTTCATGCTAACAATAATATCTGTGAAATAATAGGTTTGATATGTAGTTCAATCTCTGCAATCAACTTTTAGAAAATTTTGTTGGACATGGTGGTATAGCTGAAAGGCTGAGGTAGGGGGATCATGAGTTTAAAGCCAGCCTGGGGCTACTGAGTGAGTACCAAGTCAGCCTGGGCTAGAGAGAGACCCTACGTGGAAATAAATGAATAAATAGATAAATAAGAGCTGGAGTGTGCGGAGTGGGTAGCTAGCTCAGCGGTAAAGGAACTTGCCTAGAAGGTGGGAGTCTCTGGGTTCGAATCCCCGTCCTCACACACTCACACATAACATTTCTGGCCGTGGTTTCAGTGTGTCGGTTGTGGAAAAATTACAGAAGTGGAACTGAGCCAGGGACCCTGAGTAAACACACGTGTCCAGTTCCGGATTTCTTTCCCAATCTCTTACAAAGGGATGACATAATGCTGGTTACTGGTCTTGTGTGAGTAAAGCACCCTTCTTCCCGAAGACTCCCAGGGACGGCGGCGGGGGCGAGCGAGCGCAGGAACGGGTGGCCTGTCCCGGCCCCGCGGCCCGCGGCTGCCCCCGGGAAAGGCCCGCTGAGCTGCTCCTTCCCCGATGCACCCCGGTGTCCTCGGCCCAGGTGCGGGGGGCGGGTCGGGACCTTTTCCTTACAGGAACCGCCCACTCCGGCAGCCTTCCCCTCCCCTCCCCCGGCGGCGAGCACTTCCGGGACCGCGCGGAGGAGGAGCCTGCGGCCGCCCGCGACCCCGCGCTCCGCCCCCGGCCGGAAGCGGGAGGCGGACGAGCACTGCCCCGCTCTGCGGCCGCCGTCCGCCCCGAGGCCCGCCGGCCCCACCCCGCGCCTCGGGGCACCTCGTGGCCCTGCAGGGTTTGTTTACAGATCTGGCTCTCTCCTCCCTCCGCCCCCGGGGTGGCTCCGGAGGTGGGGGAGACCTGGCCCTGCCACTGTCCCCGGCGGGGAATGGTCACCTGGGGTGTTGCTTGAGCTCTCAGGATTCTGAAAAGGGCTCACAGTTGCTTGTCCTAGGAGAAGGACAAGGAAAAACGGCTTCAGTTTTGGTTAAAAGGATTTTTTTTTTTTTCAAACCCAAAACCAAAGCCGGGCGTGGAGGTGGTCACCTTTAATCCCAGCACTCAGAAGGGTGAGGTAGGAGGATCGCTTTGAGTTCGAGGCCAGCCTGGAACTACAAAGAGAGTTTCAGGTCAGGCTGGGCTTGGGTTAGAGTGAGACCCTACCTCAGGGGACCAAAAAAAAAAAAAAAAAAATTAGACAGGCATGGTGGTGCATGACTTTAATCCTAGCACTTGGGAGGTCGAGGTAGGAGGATCACCGTGAGTTCGAGCCCACCCTAGACCACATAGTGAATTCCAGGTCAGCCTGAACTAGAGTGAGACCCTACCTTGAGAAACCAAAACATAAAAGTAAATAAATAAAAGTAGGGCATTGCTTCTAGGTACGGCTAGTTGACTAGGTTAAGAAGGAAAGAAAATGGTTTTAGTTGTGTAATGTTCCAAACTGGAATCCCTAGTCAGATTTACTGTTTGTTTTTGTTTTTTTGTTTTTGGCTTGGTGGCACATGCCTTTAATCCCAACACTCAGGAGGCAGAAGTAGGATCACCTTGAGTTCAAGGCCACCCTAAGACTACAGAATGAGTTCTAGGTTAGCCTGGTCTAGAGTGAAGCCCTACCAAAAAAAAAAAAAGAGGGGGTCTGGAGAGATGACTTAGTGGTTAATGCGCCTGCCTGCGAAGCCAAAGGACCCAGGTTCGATTCCCCAGTTCCCATGCAAGCCTAATGGACAAGCTGGTGCAGGTGTCTGAAGTTTGTTTGCAGCCCTGGTGTGTCTATTTTCTGTCTCTTTTCTTGCAAATTAATAATAAAATATTAAAAAATAACTAGGGCATGGTGGCAGAAGCCTTTACTCCCAGCATGTAGGAGGTTGAGGTAGCAGGACTGCTGAGTTCAAAGCCAACCTGGAGTTGCAGAGTTACAGTTAAGCCTGGGCTAGAGTGAAACCCTGCCTCAAAAACAAACAAAACAGCTGGGCGTGATGGCACACTCCTTTAATCCCATCCCAGGCAGAGGTAGGAGGATCACTGAGAGTTCAAGGCCACCCTGAGGCTATATAGTGAATTCTAGGTCAGCCTGGGCTAGAGGGAGACATTACCCCTCAAAAAACCAACAAAAAAACCTAAAAAGCACACACCTTTAATCCCTGCACTTGGGAGGCAGGGGTAGGAAGATCATCATGAGTTTGAGGCCACCCTGAGACTACATAGTGAATTTCAGGACAGCCTGGGCTAGAGACAGACATTACCTTGGAAAATGAGGGAAAAAAAAAAACTTTTAAAAAAAGAACTAAACAAGCCAAGTTTCTTTCCATTTGGTAAGCTGAGGAATTTGTGGAAAATCAAGAAGTAGCTGCAGACAGTCTTTATAATTATTATCATTATTTGAAAGTGACTCATTCCGTATAGTTGCTGTCTTTGTTTCTGTATCAGAGAAACGTTGTGACTCATGCTTGCCTAGACTGTACTTAGTGGAAGGCATTCAGCTCCATAACCAGCCGGTGGCTGTGGTGGTCATGAAGGCCTCTAAGGAAAAAAGGCTCCAGGGTAGTGGTGGTAGAATACAAGGCTTCCTATGAGGGCAGAAAGCATGGTCAAGGATACAATTTACAGGATGTTGCTGGGGTGCTGACCTATCATGCACAAAGCCCTGGTTCATTAGCATCACATAAACCAGACAGGGTGGTGTGCGCCTGAAATCCCAGCACTAGGGAGGCAGAGGCAGGAGGATCAGAAGTTCAAGATCAGCATCAGCTATTTATAGTGAATTTTAGGACAGCTTGGGCTTCATGAGACCCTATCTGAAAAGCAAAAATTAGCTGGGTGTGGTGGCGCAGGCCTTTAATCCCAGCACTCAGGAGGCAAAGGTAGGAGGATCACCATGAATTCCAGGGCACTCTGAGACTGTATAATGAAATCCAGGTCAGCCTGGGCTAGAGCATGACCATATCTTGAAAAAACAAAAAAGGACAAAGAAACAACAACAACAAGACACTGTCACAATTTAGTTATTGCTGCAGATGAACTGTAGCCTAACTGCAAAGAGCTTTGCAAGGCTATCCTAACTCAAAATCCAGCAAATGGTCTCTGAACCTTGAAGGCCTTTTGCCATATAAAAGCTAGATTCCCCCCCCCTCCCCGCCAAAAAAAAGGTTGAATAAAGCAGGCTGGAGGGATGGCTTAGCGGTTAAGGCACTTGCCTGCAAAGCCAAAGGACCCAGGTTCCATTCCCCAGGACCCACATTAGCCAGATGTACCAGGTGGTGCATGTGTCTGGAGTTCATTTGCAATGGCTGGAGGCCCTGGAGCACCCACTCTCTCTCTCTCCTCCTGTTTCTCTCTGTGAAATAAATAAATAAAAATAAAATATATTTTTTTAAAAAGCCGGGTGTGGTGGCACAGGCCTTTAATCCCAGCACTCGGGAGGCAGAAGTAGGAGGATCTGAGTTCAAGGCCACGCTGAGACCACATAGTCAATAATACATCAGCCTGGCCTAGACTGAAATCCTACCTCCGAAAACCAAAAAAAAAAAAAAAAAAAAAAAAAAAAAAAAAAAAAAAGATAGATGCAGTGCCATTTGTCAGTAATCCCAACAGTTGGGAGGAAGGCTGTAGCAGGAGGATGGAAAGAAGTTGGAACCTGGCCTGAACTGCATAAGGAAGCCTTGCCCCAGGCCCCAAAACTAAAAACAAGGGAATAGGAAGAGAAATTGCTCCAAATTCTACAATCAATTGGCATTCTTAAGAGCTAGATAAGTCAAACTGGGTGTGGTGGAGCATGCCTATAATCTCAGAACGGTGGAGGTGGGGAGGCAGGAGGATCAAGAGCCAGTTTGGGTAAAGGAGAGGGGAGAAGGCAAACTCAGGAAAAGGGAAGGGGGGCAGACTGTCCTGAACCCCAGAGAGCTTTTTAAATATTTATTTTCTTTCTGTTTTTTCCAGGTAGGGTCTCACTGTAGTTCAGGCTGATCTGGAATTCACTTTGTAGTCTCAGAGTGGCTTTGAACTCTGGGGTTCCTCCTACCTCTGCCTCCCGAGTGCTGGTACAAAAGGTGTGCACCACCACGCCTGGCTTTTTTTTTTTTTGAAGTAGTGTCTTGCTCCAGCCCAGGCTGAGCTAGAATTAGTCTCAGGGTGGCCTCAAACTCACAGCAAAACCACCTCAGCCTCCAGAGTGCTGGAATTAAATGCATGTGCCACCATGCCCAGCCATGAAGCTTTAATTTCTGTTTCAGACATAAACTCTCTTAGAATCATAGCAGAACACAAGCTTCAGAAATAGCTACAGAATAGTTATAATTTAACAAGTGTTGTTTTGTTGAGACATTGTCTCACTCTATGACACAGGTTCTCTCACTTTCCCCCTGTTTAGCGTCCATAGTACTAGGATTAGGGGAGTGTGCTACTACTCATCTTAACATACATGGGACAACAATTATATGGGTTTAAGAGACGGGGGCCAGGGGATGGCTTAGCCCTTAAAGGTACTTGTTACAAAGCGTACTGGCCATGTTTCAGTATCTACATATATCCAGATGCACAAAGTGGTGCATGTATCTGGAATTCATAAGCAGTGGCAAGAGGCCCTGGTGCACTCATACTGTCTTTCTCTTGGTCCCTCTCTCAAATAACTGGGCGTGGTGGCACATGCCTTTAATTCCAGCCCTTGAGATGCAAAGGTTGGTGAATCTCTGTGAGTTCAAGGCCAGCCTGAGACTACATAGTGAATTCCAGGTCAACCTGGACTAGAGTAAAACCCTACCTTCAAAAACAAAAAAACAAAACAAAAAAATTACCTGAAGCTGGGCGTTGTAGTGCATGCCTTTAATCCCAACAGTCAGGAGGCAGAGAGGTAGGAGGATCATCAAGTGTTGGAGGCCACCCTGAGACTATATAGTGAATTCCAGGTCAGCTTGAGCTAAAGTGAAACCCTACTTCGAAAAACCGAAAACAAACAAACAAACAAAAAAACCCCAAAGTTACTTGGGTGTGGGTGTGGTGGTGCACGCCTTTAGTTCCAGCACTAGGGAGGAGTGCTGTGAGTTCAAAGCCACCCAGGGACTACCAAGTGAGTTCCAGGTCAGCCAGATTTTCAGCTGTGCATAGTGGTACACAGGAGTGAGTATCCCTTTCACTTTCAAATCTGAGAACTTTGGTTGCTCAGGACAGCTGGGGCTACAGTGAGACTTCAAAATACATGTAAAATAAAAAAATAAGATAAAAATAAAGTTAAACTAATACAAATAAGGCTAGTGTAATGATCCATTGCTTTAGTTCCTCACCCCTCCACCTCCTTGGCAAGTTAGATGTGAACTTCTGAATACACTGAACAGCTGTTAGAATCTTCAGAGCTTGGTTACCAGGATGAGTAATGCAGTTTCTTCCTTCCAGGAAGTTTCATCCATTTTGGAGGTTTCTTCAGTCTCTTCCTTTTATATTTTAATTAAATTAAATTATTTATTTTTTGAGGCAAGCTCAACAGACTGACTTTTTTTTTTTCTTCCCTTTTCTTTTCTTTTTTTTTTAAATGCTAGAGAGCAAGTGAGAGAGAAAGAGAATTGGTGCACCAGGGCCTCCAGCCACTGTAATCAAACTCCAGATGCATGTGCCTTCTTATGTGCATAATTTAATTTTGTTTTTGTTTTTTGAGGTAGGGTCTTGCTCTAGCCCAGGCTGACCTGTCTTCCTTATTACTATTTTTTTTTAAATATTTTTTTTTTGTTTTTTTCTTTCTTTATTTATTTTGAGAGTGACAGACAGAGAAAGAGGAAGAGAGAGAGAGAGAGAGAATGGGCGCAACAGGGCCTCCAGCCGCTGTGAATGAACTCCAGATACATGCACCACCTTGTGCATCTGGCTTATGTGGGTCCTGGGGAATCGAGCCTTGAACGGGGGTCCTTAGGCTTCACATCTCTCCAGCCCTTTCCTTATTATTTTTAATATATATGTACACATTTATATATGTAAATATACATATTTATGTAGTTTTTTGTTGTTTGTTTTGTTTTGTTTTGTTTTGTTTTTCAAAGGTCTCACTCTAGCTCAGGCTAACTGGATTTCACTATGTAGTCTCAGAGTGGCCCTCCTACCTCTGCATCCCTAGTGCTGCGACACACAGCTATTTATGTAGTTTTTGTTGTTGTTTTTGCAAGGTAGGTTCTCACCCTAGCCCAGGCTGAATTGCTGTGTAGTCTCAGGCTGGCCTGGAACTCAGAGTGATCCTCTTACCTTTGCCTCCTGAGTGCAGAGATTCAAGGCATCGGCCACCATACCTGGTCCAAAATACTTGTCTTTTGTTGTTGTTGTTTTTTGAGGTAGAGTCTCACTCTGGCCCAGGCTAACCTGGAATTAATTATGTAGTTTCAGGGTGGCCTGGAATTTACAGCAATCCTCCTACCTCTGCCTCCCAAGTGCTGGGATTAAAGGTGTGTGCCACCATGCCCAGCTCCAAAATACTTAAAAAAATTATTTATTTTTTGAGAGAGAGAGAGAGAAAGAGGGAGAGAGTGAATGGGCACAGCAGGGCCACCAGCCACTGCAAACACACTCCAGATGCATCCACCACCTTGTGCATCTGGCTTACATGGGTCCTGGAGAATTGAACCTGGGTCCTTTGGCTTTACAGGCAAACACTTAAGCACTAAGTCATCTCTCCAGCCCCCAAACTACTTTTGCAAAGGGTTTTAATGTTTTTGTATCTTTTTTTTTTTGTTTGTTTTTTTGAGGTAGGGTCTCACGCTAGCCCAGACTGACCTGCAATTCACTATGGAGTCTCAGGGTGGCCTCGAACTCACGGCAATCCTCCTACCTCTGCCTCCCGAGTGCTGGGATTAAAGGCATGCACCACCACGCCCGGCCCTCTTTATTTTCTTTTTTTCTATGTAGAGGGTTCTCACTCTAGCACAGGGTGACCCGGAATTCACTGTGCAGTCTCAGGGTGGCCTTGAACTCAAGGTGATCCTCTTACCTCTGCCTCCTGAGTGCTGGGACAAAAGGTGTGTGCCACAATGATTTATTTATTTGAGAGTGATAGACAGAGAACGAGGCAGAGAGAGAGAGAAAAAGAGAGAGAGGGAGAAAGAATGGGCGCGTCGGGGCCTCCAGCCACTGTGAAGGAACTCCAGACACATGCGCCACCTTGTGCTTCTGGCTTACGTAGGTACTGGGGAACAGAGCCCGAGCCTTAGGCTTCACAGGCAGGCCCTTAACTGCTAAGCCATCTCTCCAGCCCCCACTGTGATTTTTTTTTCCCATTGTGTGATTTTTTTGAAACAGTGTTTTATTTTGTTATACAGGCTGGTCTGGAACTCACTATGTAATATAGAGTGTTCTCAAGATTTTGTAGTTTAAGCCGGGCATGGCGGCGCACACCTTTAATCCCAGCACTTGGGAGGCAGAGGTAGTAGGATCACAGTGAGTTCAAGGCCACCCTGAGACTCCATAGTGAATTACAGGTCAGCCTGGCCTAGAGTGAGACCCTACCTCAAAAAAAAAAAAAAAAAAAGTATTTCAATCTTTTAAAATAGAGTTGCTTCAGAAGATAAGAAAAATATGAGTCCCTCAACAGACAGGACCTTGTGATGGTCAGTCTTCATTGTCAACTTGACTGGGTTTGGAATCACCTGGGAGACACACCTCTGGGTGTGTAAGTGAGGATGTTTCCAGAGGCTCTACTGAGGAAGGAAGACCCCCCCCCCCCCCCCCCCCCGCATATGAGTGGCACCATCTCATGGGCTGGGGTCCAGGACTGAACAAAAAGGTACAAAAGAACTCCTGTGTTTCTTGCTTTCTGCTTCCTGGTCTTTCCAGATGTGAGGAGTCCCAGCCACCCATCTGCCAACCATGAACTCTCATATGCCTTCCTGCCTCTGGAACCATGAGCCCAAATAAATCCTTCTTTTAAATTGCAAAAAAAAAAAAAAGAAAAAAAGAAAAGAAAAGAAAAGAAAAAGATTTTGTAGCAATCCTTTGTCTCAATTTAGCAAGTACTGGGATTATTGGCAGGGGGCACCATGCCACATTATAGAGGACTAGGTGTAATACTAGTTAGCTTTTTAGTTTTTTGTTTTTAACTTTATTTCTTTTTGTAGCTTTGTTATCTTGGGCAATATGCTCAATTTTTTTTTCCACTTAAAATACATAGTATCAAGCTGGGGGTGCTGGCACAGGCCTTTAATCCCACAGCCTGACCTACAGCAAGACCCTACTTTGGAAAACCAAAAAAAAACAAAAAAACAAAAACAAAAAAACCCAGAAAACATAGTATCAGCCAATCTTTTTTTTTAAGTAGTTTTTTTTTGTTGTTGTTGTTTATTTTTACTTATTTATTTGAGAGCAACAGAGAGAAAGAGGCAGAGAGAGAGAGAGAAAATGGGCACACCAGGGACTCCAGCCACTGCAAATGAACTCCAGATGCATGTGCCCCCATGTGCATCTGGCTAACATGGGTCCTGGGGAATGGAGCCTTAAACCAGGGTCCTTAGGCTTCACAGGCAAGCGTTTAACCACTAAGCTGTCTCTCCAGCCCTTATCAACCAATGTTGATGACTTACTTTTTTTTTTTTTTTTTTCAATGTAAGGTCTCTCCCAGGCTGACCTGGAATTCACTATGTAGTTTCAGGGTGGCCTCAACTCATGGCAATTCTCCTACCTCTGCCTCCCAGTGCTGGGATTAAAGGTGTGCAATACCACGCCCGGCTCCACCACATTTTTTTGTTTTGTTTTTCCAGGTAGGGTCTCAGTCTGGCCCAGGCTGACCTGGAATTAACTATGTAGTCTAATGGTGGCCTCAACTCACAGTGATTCTCCTACCTCTGCCTCCCAGTGCTGGGATTAAAGGCGTGTGCCGCCATGCCCGGTTCCACCACATTTTTAATCTCAGCATTTAGGAGATTGAGGTAGGATTATTTCCATGAGTTTGAGGCAAGTCTTGGCTACAGAGTGAGTTCTAGGTTAGCCTGGGCTAGAGTGAGACCCTACCTTAACAAGCAAACAAAGCATAAAATAAATAAAATACATACTATCTCTAATGTGTAATAATATTTTCTTATAAGGATGACAAGTAATGTCTATCAATAACACTCAGCATAAGTAACAGCTAAAGGAACAGAGGGCTCAGTTCCTACTTTCAAGGAGCTTCAAATCTTTTTGTTGTTGTTGTTTGTTTTTCGAGGTAGGGTCTCACTCTAGCCCAGGCTGACCTGGAATTCACTATGGAGTCTCAAGGTGGCCCTGAACTCAAGGCAATCCTCCTACCTCTGCCTCCCGAGTGCTGGGATTAAAGGCGTGCGCCACCACGTCCGGCTGAGCTTCAAATCTTTTAGGAGAATCCAGATCTTCAAACATGAGAAAATACTAGGAAGTTCTGAATTGCATTAAGATGAAAGTGCTAAAGCAAATGACCACACATTGAAAAGCCATCATGGGCCCGAGTGTGGTGTTGCCTGCCTTTTATGCCACACTCAGGAGTCTGAGTTGGGAGACTCACTCTAGTTCCTGACCAACCTGGTACTAGAGTGAGTTACAGGTTAGCTAGGGCTAGAGTGAAACGCTAAGGGGGTGGGGACGACAACGGACATTATAGGGGCTGAGGATATGGCTCATTGATTACAAAGTCTGCCAGCCTCGGTTCATTTCCCCAGTCATCTACAGAAAACTGGACATGCATTTGTTTTCTGTTGCAAAAGACCTTGGTGCGTTCCCCCCCACCCCCGACACACACACATACACACCCCAATAAATTTTTTAAAAGTCATCATGGACGCCTCCACTCAAACAAGGTATCAAGATGGAGGTCAGGGATTCAAGTGCTTTGGGTAAAAATCTCCTTTAACCTTTGTGATTCTAAAAAGCAGGAACTAGGTTGCCTAGCTTTAAGCTTAGACGTTATTTACAATTAAGTTGGTGGGGAGGAAGTGGTTTAGGAGAACTTCCACCCCATTAGGTTCTCTAATGCCTTGTTGAAAAGTTAAGTCGATCCTGAATATAGGGGTTAGCTTAATAAAGTGGCGTTTGCTGGTGTATTTCTTTTAAACAGCTTGCATATCGGTTAGCTAAGAATAAACTGAGTTCGTAAGCACTATCAGCAGATCACGACCCGCCCGCAGCCGCAGGGTGAGAGGCATCCGCCCGCCCACCGGAGGACCGGAGAGGTGCTTTATGCCAACGATTAGATGAACCCTCGACCAGCCCCGCTGGCGAAGCAGCACCGCGCTCGAGCGGCTCAGCTCTGACACTTGTTGAGTTGCAGGGCTGTGCCGAAGCTTACTATCTAATTACTGCAAAGATGTCCCCTCAGGAGGGCCAACATGGCGACGAACTCCTCTTGGCACAGCCCGGTTCCCTCTCATGATGGGCGGCTCCAGTAACGCCCATTGGCCCATTTAGAAGGCGGTGACAGGCTGACTGCGCTCCCTCATTGGGCCGAGTAAACTGATGGAGAAGCCAATTTTCCTCTGCCCACTGCAAGTTCCAGCCTTCGCATTTCACCCGGCCTTTAATTGGCTTTCAGTTCATGTCAATATACCTTCTATTTCAGCTCATTTCAGCGTTCATCCAATCATAACTTTCCGAACTGCCCGCCCGATTTCTGATTGGCTTAAATCACTTCGTTCTATCCCATTCCGGCCTTACTTCTTACTCTTTTCCTAACCAGGACTTTGCCCAGGCATGTTCAGGGTTCTGATTGGTTGTTGTTCTGTCATTCCTGTCCAACCTCAACCTATCCCTGTCGCCCAGGGAGCCCGCTTGGTGGTTGATTGGTTGATCCTCAAGTCGCTCACCGCCACTTCCCGCCCATACTCACTTCCTGAATCTCCCATTAGCTCTTAAAACTGAGAAGGGCGGTCTTTCTGGGCGGACACCGCGAACGCAACTTCGTCTTTACACGCCTTAGCAGGGGATTGTGTTTTGCCATTGGGTAGTCTTCCCGCTTTTCTTCTGCAAGTCCCTCCCTTCTCCCTCCCTCATTGGGCGGGGCGGTAGATAAGGGGCGGAGCATAGGCCGGGCTTGTGGCGCGCTACTCCCTCCTCCTTACCCCCCCCTCCCTGTCCGGTCCGGGTTCGCTTGCCTCGTCAGCGTCCGCGTTTTTCCCGGCCCCCCCAACCCCCCCGGACAGGACCCCCTTGAGCTTCGTCCCTCGGCTGCCACCATGAGCGGTAAGGATGAGTCCACTCCGAGCGTAGGGGTGGCAGGGGAGTCAGGGGGCGCGCGCGAGGGCCGACCGGGCGGTCCCCGCGGTGAGGGGGGGCGGGCGGGAGGCGGCGGCGGCGGCCTTGGTCCCGCCCGGGGCGGAGGGAAGGGAGGGAGAAGGGGCAGTGGCGGGGCCTCGGAGGAGGAGGGGGATGGGCCGCCCGCCCCGGGGGAGGGGGCAGCGTGGCCTCGCCCGCCCCCTGCCCGCCCCGGCTACGGGGAGGGGGGGGGACGAGCCTTACCCCCCACTTCTCGTCCCTCTGCCTGAGGCTCCTCCCGCCGGGGGTTGGTGTCGCGGGGGCGGCCCGATCACTGCAGGCCCCTCCTGGGCCAACCGCCTCCCTGGACCGCCCTCTGGTCACCGCCTGCCCCTAGGCCCTCCCTCCCCCTCCCCACGTTCCCCTCCCCCACACCGTCCCGCCCTTTCCACGCCCTCACCCCGAAACCGCCCCTTCCTTCTAGGGCCCGCCCTCTCAGCCCCAAACCTGAAGTTTAAACCTTAGACCACTTTCCCCCTTACTAGTGTTCTCAGATGGTTCTCCACTGCCCTCATGTTACTTTTTACATTCATATTTGTTTCATATTTTTCTTTCTCCATCCATGTTAACTTTAATTTGAGCAAGCTTTCTGTCACCCACATGTTGTTTCTCCTTTTTCCCTAGGATGAGTTCTCTTCTTTGTTTGTCTCTGTCTCTCGTCTTCCTGCTACAGTCCTAAGTGCTGTGATTACATGGTGTGTGCCACTCTGCGACATTTCCTATCCTCAAAGCAGTTGAGTGTTTGCTAAGTTTATTTTTCGACCTGGCCTAGATTTGGCAGCATCAGGACTAGTTCATGGCCTGTATGTCTTAGGACTCTGGCACCTCAAATTCATCTTTTTTGTTTGTTGGTGGTTTTTTAGACAAGGTCGCACTGTAGTCAAGGCTGACCTGGAACTTACTCTAGCCAGTGCTGGCCTTGGTATACCTTACCCCCAAAGCACAAACATCACCACATATAAGTCCCTTTTTTTTTTTTTTTTTTTTTTTTTTTTTGAGGCAGAGTCTCACTGTAGCCCCAGACTGATCTGGAAGTCATATAGATCCTTTTCTTCCTCCCTAGTGAGTGGTGGGATTATAGGCATGAACCATTGTGCTTGGCTTTCTTGTTTTTGTTTTTGTTTTCTTTTCTGTGGGTTTTTCAAGGTAGAGTCTCTAGCCCAGGCTGACCTAGAATTCACTCAGTAGTCCCAGGCTGGCCTCAGACTCAGACTGATCCTCCTACCTCTGCCTCCCAAGTGCTGGGATTAGGTGTGCGGCTGCCACGCCCGGATTTTTATTTATTTTTTTTGTTAAGATTAGCTCTTTGGTAGCCCAGCCTGGCCTTGAACTCACTGATCCTTCACTATATTGTGGAGGATGACCTTGAACTCCTGTTCCTCCTGCCTCCACTTACTAAACTGCATTTACATTGCACTGGCACCTTTCACTGTCCTGTTAGTCATTGTTGTTTCATAGCTTCCTTTTACCCTTCCCCTCCATCTCTTTTTCTGCCTTCCACTTCAAGTTGTTTATCTGGTAATTCTTTTTAGACCAAGATCACTCCATGGATGAAGTGACAGCAGTGGTGAAGACTGAAAAAGGCGTTGGTGGCAGTAATGGGGGTAGTGGTAATGGTGGTGGTGCCTTTCCTCAGACTCGAAGCAGCAGCACAGGCAGTAGCAGCAGCAGTGGAGGAGGAGGAGGGCAGGTGAGTGATCATCAGAGTGGGGAAGGTCGTGAGGGTATAAGTATTCTTAGAAATTGCCTTAATCTCACAGAAAACTCAGGACAAAGACCAAATCGTTTTTGCCAGGTGTGGTGGCACACACTTTTTATCCCAGCGCTGGGGAGGCTGAGGTAGGAGATTCACTGAGTTAAGGGCCAGTCTGAGAGTACAGACTGTGTTCCAGGTCAGCCTGGGCTAGAGTGAGACCCTGTTTTGGGGGAACAAACAAAGAAAGATTAAGTCATTTTTTAGATAGGGAAATAATCACATGTTCAGGAACATACCCAAAGATTAGTTTCAGCAATGCACATGTTAGAGCTCTTTTTTTCTTCTATATTTTGCTCTTCATTTGTCTGCACTGTTGCTGTTTATCCATTGTATACTGCCCCCTAGGCTGGCTGCTGGGTATTACTAACTCCTTTCCTCTTTTCTGGCCAGGAATCCCAGCCATCTCCTTTGGCTCTGCTGGCAGCAACCTGCAGCAGAATTGAGTCACCCAATGAGAACAGCAACAACTCCCAGGGTCCGAGTCAGTCAGGGGGCACAGGTGAACTTGACCTCACAGCTACACAACTTTCACAGGGTGCCAATGGCTGGCAGATCATCTCTTCCTCCTCTGGGGCTACCCCTACCTCAAAGGAACAGAGTGGCAACAGTACCAATGGCAGCAATGGCAGTGAGTCTTCCAAGAATCGTACAGTCTCTGGTGGGCAGTATGTTGTGGCTGCCACTCCCAATTTACAGAACCAGCAAGTTTTGACAGGTCTACCTGGAGTGATGCCTAACATTCAGTATCAAGTAATCCCACAGTTCCAGACTGTTGATGGGCAACAACTACAGTTTGCGGCCACTGGGGCCCAGGTACAGCAGGATGGTTCTGGTCAAATACAGATCATACCTGGTGCAAACCAACAGATCATCACAAATCGAGGAAGTGGAGGCAACATCATTGCTGCTATGCCAAACCTTCTCCAGCAGGCTGTCCCCCTCCAAGGCCTTGCTAATAATGTGCTCTCAGGACAGACTCAGTATGTGACCAATGTGCCAGTGGCTCTGAATGGAAACATCACCTTGCTACCTGTCAACAGTGTTTCTGCAGCTACCTTGACTCCTAGCTCTCAGGCAGTTACTATCAGCAGCTCCGGATCCCAGGAGAGCGGCTCACAGCCTGTCACCTCAGGGACTGCCATCAGTTCTGCCAGCTTGGTGTCATCGCAAGCCAGTTCCAGCTCCTTTTTCACCAACGCCAATAGCTACTCAACAACTACTACCACCAGCAACATGGGAATTATGAACTTTGCCACCAGCGGGTCTTCAGGGACCAGCTCTCAAGGCCAGACACCCCAGAGAGTAAGTGGGCTACAAGGGTCTGACACTCTGAACATCCAGCAGAATCAGACAAGTGGAAGCTCACTACAAGCAAGTCAGCAAAAAGAAGGAGAGCAAAACCAGCAGACACAGCAACAGCAAATCCTTATTCAGCCCCAGCTAGTTCAAGGGGGACAGGCTCTGCAGGCCCTCCAGGCAGCGCCATTGTCGGGGCAGACCTTTACAACTCAAGCTATTTCACAGGAAACCCTCCAGAACCTCCAGCTTCAGGCTGTTCCAAACTCTGGTCCCATCATCATTCGGACACCAACTGTGGGGCCTAATGGACAGGTCAGTTGGCAGACCCTTCAGCTGCAGAATCTCCAAGTCCAGAACCCGCAAGCCCAGACAATCACCTTGGCCCCGATGCAGGGTGTTTCCTTGGGGCAGACAAGCAGCAGCAACACCACCCTTACGCCTATTGCCTCAGCTGCCTCCATTCCTGCGGGCACGGTCACTGTGAATGCTGCTCAGCTCTCCTCCATGCCAGGCCTCCAGACTATTAACCTCAGTGCATTGGGCACTTCAGGGATCCAGGTGCACCAGCTTCCAGGCCTGCCATTGGCTATAGCAAATGCCCCAGGTAAGACATCCAGTTTTTTGCATTTATTGTAAACTAACATTTAGCTGAACCTATTGAGTCTAAAGGAGGAAATAGACCCTTCTGAGATGTTTCCTCAGGGACTTATCATTTAGACAAGTGGGTTATAAAAATAATGATTTGGGCCTGGAAAGATGGCTCAGCAGTGAAGGCACTTGCCTGCAAAGCCTAAGGATCAGAGTTCGATTCCCAAGTATCCACATAAAGCCAGATGCACATGCGCCTAGAGTTCCGTTCAGTGGCTAAAGGCCCTGGCACACTCATTCTCTGTCTCTCTCAAATAGATGAACAAAAATTTGCCAGGAGTGGTGACACACCTTTAATTCCAGGCTGAGGTAGGAGGATCACTGTGAATTGAGGCCAGCCTGGGCTAGAGCAAAATCCTACTTGGACAAAAAAGAAATAAAAATACAAACCAAGGGACTAGGTATGTAGCTCAGTTGGTAGAATGGCTTATCTACCATGCACTCAAGCCCCTATCCTTGATCTCCAACCACCACTGGGAGTGGGGGTAAATCCAAAAGAAGATGAGCCGGGTGTGGTGGCGCACCCCTTTAATCCCAGCACTCCAGAGGCAGAGGTAGGAGAAAAAGAGATGAAACCAAAGGTCTTAAATAAAATAAAATTATTCCTGTTTTTTTTAAATTAAAAATATATTTTATTTATTTATTTGAGAGAGGGAGGAATGGGTGCTCTGGGGCTTCCAGCCACTGCAGACAAACTCCAGATATATGCACCACCTTGTGCATCAGACTTACATTGGTCCTGGGGAATTGAACCAAGGTCCTTTGGCTTTGCAGGCAAGTGCCTTAACCACTAAGCCATCTCTTCAGTCCTAAAATTATTATTATTATTTGTTTTTGTTTTTCAAGGTAGGGTCTCACTCTGGCTCAGGCTGATGTGGAATTTACTATATAGTCTCAGGGTGGCCTTGAACTCATGGCGATCCTCCTACCTCTGCCTTCTGAGTGCTGGGATTAAAGGCATGTGCCACCATGCCTGACTTTGGTTTGCATTTTTTAAATATTACCCTTATACTAATGGTGGCACATGGTGTTTTTAATCCCAGCACAGAGGTAGGAGGACGAGGGTTGCAAGTTCGAGCAAGGCCACCCTGAGAGTACAGAGTGAATTCCAGGTTAGTCTGAGCTAGAGTGAGATCCTGCCTTGAATAAAACACAAAAGGAGAAGGAAAAAAAAAAAAAAAAAAAGCTCTAGGGGCTGGAGAGATGGCCAAGCGGTTAAGGCACTTGCCTGCAAAGCCTGCTAGCCCAGATTCAGTTCCTCAGCACTCACATCAATCCAGCCACAAAGTGATGTGTGTATCTGGGGTTCATTTGCTGCAGCAGCAAGAGACCCTGGCATACCCATGCAGACAGATGGACAGACAGACAGACACACACACACAAGCAAATAAGGATCAAAAAAATCATTTCCACTGGGTGTGATGGCTCAGGCCTTTAATCTTAGCACTTGGGAGGCTGAGATAGGAGGATTGCTGTAAATTGGATTCCTGGTGAGACCCTACCCAGTAAATAAACAAACCAAAAATTCCTAGAAATTTAGGCTTTCAGGGTTTAGTTGCTACAAAGTATCAAAGTGGATACAAAGTATCTCATTTTCCCACCTTTTCTGATTCAGTATTGTTTATATAATGGAAAACTCAAACTTCTCAGCAACATTTGTAACCTTTTTATAGTGTAATGTATTAGAAAACCCATTGAGGGCTGGAGAGATGGCTTAGTGGTAAAGGTTCTTGCCTGCAAAGCCAAAGGATCCAGATTTGATTCTCCAGTACCCACATAAGCCAAATGCATAAGGTGGTGCATGCATCTGCAGTTCGTTTACAGCGGCTAGAGGCCCTAGCGCGCCATTCTCTCAAATAAATAAAAAGTAGAAAGCCCGTTGAATGTGAAGTCATGTTGTAAACTACATGTGTATGTGTGTGTGGTACAGATAAATCCTACAAGATGAGGTATTGTTATTAATGGTCATGGAAGACTATAGCTTCCATCTATACTCAGTCTTTTTTTTTTTTTTTTTTTAATTTACAAGGGAGGAATCTTTATTTTGGCATGCTAATAAAACTTTAAAAACCAAATGACAAAATTTAAAAAAAAGTTTGCCTATACATGGAGTATTACACCAGGTTTTGTTAAAAAGAAATCAGTGTTGCTAATTTTCAATATTAGAATATTGACTGAAGTCTAATATAGCTAAGTCAAATAACTATGGAATTGTTTTGGAAGGAATCTCAGACATCACCATTTAACTTCTCATATATTTATATATGTATATGATATATAAACTATATATACTATATATGAAAATATATATATACTGTGTATGAAATTATATATGAAATTTTATACACACACATACATGTATGTGTATATATGCAAATGGAAGGTAGTAATGATGGACTCGAATGTCAGAGGTGGAAGAGGGGAGAAGGGAGAGAGGGAAGCCAATATATATATAAAATTCAATCAAACTGCTTCCCAACAAAAGACCTAAATGGCATCTCACCATCCTAGGTATGCAACTCAATGTCATTAATATGTCTTACATGCATGTATACTCAATCTTTTTACATTATTATTATTATTATTTTAAATATTTTTATTTATAAGGGAAAAGAGTTAGAGAGAATGGTCATGCCAAGTCCTCTTGCTTCTGCAAATGAACTCCAGATGCATTGCTTTTTTAAATTTATATATTATATATTTTATATATATATATATATTTTTTCTTTTCTTTTTGGTTTTTCTTTTTTTAATATTTTTATTATTTAATTTTATTTATTTATTTGCAAGCAAAGAAAGAGAAGAGAAATAGAGAGAGAATGGGCATGCCAGGGCCTCTAGCCATTGCAAATGAACTCCAGAAGCATGAGCCACCTTGTGTATCCGGCTTATGTGGGTCCTGGGGAATTGAACCTGGGTCCTTTGGCTTCACAGGCAAATGCCTTAACTGCTAAGCCATCTCTCCAGCCCCTCTTTTTGGTTTTTTTTTTTTTTTTTTTTTTTTGTTTTTTTTTTTGAAGGTAAGGTCTACCTGTAGCTCAGACTGACCTGGAATTCACTATGTAGTCTCAGGCTGTCCTCAAATTCACAGCTGTTCTCCTACCTTTGCCTCCTGAGTGCTGAGATCATAGGCCTGTGCCACCATAACCAGCTACCTTTTCCTCTTTATCTGCAACTGTTTCTCGCATATATATATATATATATTTTTTGTCTTCATAGCTTACCTCTTCTTTTGGTTTAAGGCTTCAGAATTTCTTCTCAGCTCTGCCAAGTACTGAAAACTCTTGCCATGGGGTTTAGTGGGCAGCTTTGAAAAATTGAGTTTGGTTGACTTCTTGGGAGTTCTGTATAATAGAGAATGCAAGGCTGGGTTTTGGCATTAGAATAGAACAGATTTTCTTGATGTCTTTAATTCATTCAAGAGCATTTCAGGCACTAAAAATAAAAATTTCACATCTGCTAGGTTTTATTGGGGTCAGGCAGATGTTTTGTCTTGAGTTAAATTGAATGTAATACCAGTATTGGTTTGCCAACAGTCTCGTTAAAGCTGGGGTCAGATTGCTGAGACGTAATTTGTTTAAAAAAATGTATTTCAGATAGTGCATGTGAACATTAGTAATTAGTAAATTTAGACTACAAAAATGCTCTCAAAATGATTTTTTTTTTAGTCTCGTGCTGTCTAGTCTAGGCTGGCCTCAAACTCACTATGTAGTCCATGTTGTCTTCAAACTAGTGGCAATCCTCCTTCAGCCTTCTGAGTTCTGGGAGTACAGATGTGATTATCTATGAACAGCTAAAATAATATTTTGTGCAAAGGTCATGTAAGACCTTTCTACCTTAAAATAATTTATCTTCTCAAAGAAAGCACCAAAGGTACTGGGTGTGGTAGCACAAGCCTTTAATCCCATATGTTAGTAGGCTGAGGTAGGAGGATTGCTGTGAGTTTGAGGCCACTCTGAGGCTACATAGCCTGGGCTAGAGTGAGAACCTGCCTCAAAAGAAAAAAAAAAAAAAAAAAAAACAACAGTTTTTGGGCTGGAGAGATGGTTTAGCAGTTAAGCGCTTGCCTGTGAAGCCTAAGGACTCCAGTTCAAGGCTCAACTAGCCAGGACCCCACATAAGCCAGATGCACAAGGTGGTGTACGCATCTGGAATTCATTTGCAGTGGCTGGAGGCCCTGGTGTGCCCATTCTCTTTATATATATCTGCCTCTTTCTCTGTCTGTTGCTCTCAAATAAATAAAAATAAATGAAAATGTGGTTTTTTTTAAAGTTTTTTTTTTTTTTTTGCCGGGTGTGGTGGCGCACACCTTTAATCCCAGCACTCGGGAGGCAGAGATGGGAGGATTGCCATGAGTTCGAGGCCAACCTGAGACTACATAGTGAATTCCAGGTCAGTCTGGGCTAGAGTGAGACCCTACCTTGAAAAACCAAAAAAAAAAGATTTTTGTTTTTGTTTTTTGTTTTTTTTTAGGCAGTCCTCCTACCTCCCTCAGCCTACTGAGAGCTGGGACCCTACCTTGAAAAATCAAAAAAAAAAAAAAAAAAAAGAAAAAGGAAGAATAATAAAAAATATGCATATTGATTTTCAAGTAAGGCATGGTGGCATATGCCTTTAATCTTAGCACTCTGGAGGCTGAGGTAGGAGGATCACTGAGTTTGAGTCTACCCTGAGACTAGATAGTGAATTCCAGGTCAGCCTGGGCTAAAACAAGACTCTATCTTGAAAAGCCAAAAAACAATACTGGTTCCTTATAGGAAGCAAAAGTTTGCTGCAGGTAATTTTAGTTAGATGCTATATTTTACCAAGAAAAATTTCTGAAAACAGAAAATTTAATGTAGTAGAGAGTTGCTGTATAATAAAAGCATGAGAAAAAAAGCAAGCAAGTATATATTTATAGAATAGTAACATTTATACTTTTTAAAAATATATATTTTAGCTGGGCATGGTGGTGCATGCCTTTAATCCCAGCACCCTCCCTAAAAAAAAAATATATATATATATATATATATATATATATATTTTTTTTTTTTTTAGGTTGCTGGCGAGCTGGTTCTGTGGTTAAGGTGCATGCCTGTGAAGGCTAAGGACCTGAGTTTGATTCCCCAGTACCCACGTATAGCCAGATGCACAAGGTGGCACATGTGTCTGCAGTGGCTGGAGGCCCTGATATACATACATACATATATTTTTGTGTGTATGTATATATATATATATATATATATATATATATATATATAATTTTTTTTAACTGGGATGGATAGATGGCTTAGCGGTTAAGGCACCTGCCTGTGAAGCCTAAGAACTATTCAAATATCCAGGTCCCACGTGAGCAAGCACACAATGTCACACATGTGCATAAGAGGGTGCATGTGTCTGGAGTTTGTTTGCAGTGGCTAAAGTCCCTGGCGCGCCCATTCTCTCTATCTGTCTCTGTCTCACTCTCTCAAAAAAAATATTTATTTGGGCCGGGGGCCGCAGATAAGAGAGAGAATGGGCACGCCAGGGTCTGTAGCCACTGCAAAAGAAATCCAGACATATACGCCACCTTGTGCATCTGGTTTTTGTGGGTACTGGAGAATCCAACTTGAGTCCTCAGTCTTCGTAGGTAAGTGCCTTACCCACTAACCCATCTCTCCAGCCCAATTAAAAGCATTTTTTTTAAAACAGCCAGGCGTGGTACATGCTTTTAATCCTACCACTCAGGAGGCAGAGGTAGGAGGATTGCCGTGAGTTCAAGGCCACCCTGAGACTGCATAGTGAATTCCAGGTCAGCCTGGGCTAGAGCAAGACCCTACTTCGAAAAACAAAAACAAAAAAAATTTCTTTAAATTTATTTTATCCGCATTCCCTGGTGTGTGTGTGTGTGTATACATGTGCCCACACGTGCACATCAGGGTGTCTTGCTGCAGACACACTTCAAATGCATGCACTACTTTCTAAAAAAAAAAATTGTTTTTGTTTATTTTTTATTTACTTATTTGAGAGCGACAGAGAGAGAGGCAGAGAGAGAGGCAGAGAGAGAATGGGCGTGCCAGGGCCTCTAGCCACTGCAAACGAACTCCAGATGCGTGCGCCCCCCTTGTGCATCTGGCTAATGTGGGTCCTGGAGAATCGAGCCTCAAACCAGGGTCCTTAAGCTTCTCAACAAGCGCTTAACCACTAAGCCATCTCTCCAGTCCCATGCACTACTTTTGTATCTGGCTTTACATAGGAACTGGGGAACCAACTCAGACCAGCAAGCAGGATTTTTAAAAATATTGTCTGGGGCTGGAGAGATGGCTTAGCAGTTAAAACCCTTGCCTGCAAAGCGTAAGGACCCAATTTGATTCTTCAGGTTCCATGTAAGCTGGACACACAGGGGGGGGTCACACATGTCTGGAGTTTGTAGTGGCTGGAGGCCCTGGTGCTCCAATTTTCTCTCTCTAACATTAAAATGAAAAAAAAAAAAAAGACAGTCTTTTGGGCTTGCCTCAAAAATATATATAGTATTGTCTGTATGTATGTATTTGAGAGTGTGTGTGAGTCTGGGCCTGCCAGGGCCTTCTGTTGGTGCAAATGACCTCCTGATGCACTTTGCATCTGGCTTTTTGTGAGTTTTGGGGAATCAGACACAGGCCATCAGGCTTTGTAAACAATTGCTTTTAACCACTGAGCCCCTCTCCATACCCCACAATTATTATTATTTTTGTTTTTTCAAGGTAGGGTTTCCTTCTAGCCCAAGCTGACCTGGAATTTACTTGGTAGTCTCAGGGTGGCCTCAAATTCACTGTGATCCTCCTACCTCTACCATTCAAGTGCTGGGATTTAAAGGCATGCACCACTATGCTTGGCTTAAATATATAAAAAAAAAAAAAAAAAAAAAAGAGGGCTGGAGAGATGGCTTAGTGGTTAAGCGCTTGCCTGTGAAGCCTAAGGACCCTGATTCGAGGCTCAATTCCCCAGGACCCACGTTAGCCAGATGCACAAGGCGGCACACGCATCTGGAGTTCGTTTGCAGTGGCTGGAGGCCCTGGCGCGCCCATTTTCTCTTTCTTTCTCTGTTGCTCTCAAATAAATAAATAAAAATAAACAAAAAAAAAATAAAGAAAAAGAGATAGGAAGATTGGCATGAGTTCGAGACCACCCTGAGACTACATAGTGAATTCCAGGTCAGCCTGGGCTAGAGCGAGACCCTACCTCGAAAAACCAAAATAAATAAATAATAAATTTAAAAATTGTTATTTATTTATTTGAGAAAGAGGCAGAGAATGGGCATGCCAGGCCCTCTAGCCACCACAAACAAACACCAGACACACGTATCACCTTGTGCATCTGGCTTACGTGGGTACTGGGAAATTGAACCTGGGTTCCTAGGCTACACAGGCTTACCATAAACCATATCTCCATCCCTACACCTTGCATATTTTTGAGGCAGAATCTTGCAGTATAGCTCAGGCTGGCCTTGGATTTGTCCTGCTCTTGTTGCTACATTAAGTGCTAGAATTGTAGTCATCACACAACTTGCCCTGTCCAGTCTATACCATTAGGGACATGATGGATAACAGAATTAGTAAGAGAATATTACCAAAAATGTGTGCTTTCCTCCTTTTCTTTCCCTTCTTTTTTGATCTTCAACTTGTTGCCTTGGGTGGGGAGCGTTAACCACTTAGTTATAGTGACGCCTGCTGGTGAAAGCCTTTGCCACTGTTGTGCTGAATGCTCTGTACTGAGAAAAACCACCGTTTTCAGTACCAGTTCTCCCCCCCCCCCCCTCCGAGGTAGGGTTTCACTCTGGCCCAGGGTGACCTGGAATTAACTATGCAGTCTCAGGGTGGCCTCGAACTCACAGTGATCCTCCAACCTGTGCCTCCTGAGTGCTGGGATTAAAGGCGTGCGCCACCATGCCTAGCCCCAGTTCTTTTTATTTATTTATTTTTATTTTTATTTTTTATTTTTTGGTTTTTCGAGGTAGGGTCTCACTCTAGTCCAGGCTGACCTGGAATTCACTATGTAGTCTCAGGCTGTCCTCGAACTCTCAGTGATTCTCCTACCTCTGCCTCCCAAGTGCTGGGATTAAAGGCGTGTGCCACCACACCCGGCTCCCAGTTCTTTTTTTGAAAAAAATAAAAATTTTATTTGTATTCATTTATTTGAAAGAGAGAGAGAATGGGTGCACAGGGTCTCCAGCCGCTGCAAACAAACTCCAGACACATGAGCCACCTTGCTCATCTGGTTTACGTGGGTCCTGGAGAATTGAACCTGGATCCTTTGGCTTTGCAGGGAAGTGCCTTAACTGTTAAGCCATCTCTCCAGCCTGTTTTTGTTTGTTTGTTTTTGTTTTGTTTTATGGTAGGGTTTTACTCTAGCTCAGGCTGACCTGGAATTCACTATGTAGTCTCAGGGTGGCCTCGAACTCACAGTGATCCTCCTACCTTTGCCTCCCAAATTCTGGGATTAAAGGTGTGTGTCACCATGCTCAGCCCTCTAGCCTTTTTTTTGAGGTAGGGTCCCACTCTAGTTTAGACTGACCTGGAATTCATTTGTAGGTTGGCTTTGAATCATAATCCTCCTACTTATGTCTCATGAGTACTGGAATTACAGAAGTGTGCCACCATACCTGACTTCTTTTTTATTTTTTTAAAGATAGATTTTATTTATTTGAGAGAGAGAGAGAGAGAATGGGTGTGCCAGGACCTTTGGTCACTGTAAATGAACTCCGGATGCTTGTGTCACCTTGTGCATCTGGCTTAAGTGGGATCTGGAGAGTCAAACATGAGTCCTTAGGCTTTGCAGGCAAATGCCTTAACCACTAAGCCATCTCCCCAGCCCCCCAACTTTATTCATTTATTTTTGTGGTGCTAGGGCTTGAATCTAAGGCATTGCACATGTTAGTCAAACATTTTATCCATGAGCTATATCCCCAGTTCCATGTTCCAATTCTTTTAATATTTTATTTATTTATAAAATAGAGGCACATAGAAAGAATGGGTGCACCAGGGCCTCTAGCCACTGCAGATGAACTCCAGACATATGTGCCACCTTGTGCATCTGGCTTTACATGGGTACTGGGGAATTGAACCCAGGTCATTAGGCTTTGCAGGCCAGTACCCTAAGTACCCATCTCTCCAGCCTCAGTCATGTCCCAGTAATTTTAATGGCTACAAAGTAGCCCATTGCTTGTTTGTTATGGTTTAATTAATTATGTATGCTTAAATTGTTTAGGATTTTTAATTTTTTTCCAAGGTAGGGTTTCATAGCCCAGGCTGACCTGGAATTCACTCTGTAGTCCCAGGCTAGCCTAAAACACTCATAGCAATCCTCCTACATCTGTCTACCAAGTGCTGGGATTAAAGGTACGTACCACCACACCTGACTTGGTTTTTTTGTTTGTTTGTTTTTTCTAAAAGTATTTTTAAAATAGCTTAGTGTTTGGATGTGCACTTGCTTGCTTGAAAAGCTTGTTGGCCCTTATTTGAGTCCCCAACACCCATGTAAAGTTGGATGAAAAAGTGGCTCATGAGCCAGGCATGGTGGCGTACGCCTTTAATCCCAGCACTCGAGAGGCAGAGGTAGTAGGATTGCCGTGAATTCGAGGCCACTCTGAGACTACGTAGTGAATTAAAGGTCAGCCTGAGCTAGAGTGAGACCCTACCTCAAAAAGACAGAAAAAAAAAGGAGGGGGTCCTCATGCATCTGACTTTTGCAGTGTCAAGAGACCCTAGTGTACCCATTCATATATACACATACAACACATATACTTACAAATATTAAAAAAAAACAAAACATAAACATGCCTTTAATTCCAGCACTGAGGAGGCTGAGGTAGGAAGATTGCTATGAGTTTAAGGCCAACCTGTGCTAAAGGGATAGCACTAGAGTGAGTCCCTGCTTCAAAGGGCCTTATATCCTGGAGTATTACCAGAGTCTTTTTTGTTGCTCAGGTTGGCCTTGGACTCTAGGGCTCAAATAGTTACTCTACATTAGCTTCCCATGAACTGGGCTGTACTGGGGATTGAATCCAGGGTCTTTAGCTCTACCACTTCACTATGGCCCTTCAAAGTCAAACTGGGCAAACATAGCAAGACTTTATGTTGGGAGGGGTAAAAAGAGAGTTTGAGAAGCTGGAGAGATGGCTTAGTGATTAAGGCACATGCCTGCGAAGCCTAAGGACCCAGGTTTGATTCTCCAGGTCCCACGTAAGCCAGATGCACGTGGTGGCACATGTATCTGGAGTTCGTTTGCAGTGGCTAGAGGCCCTGGCTTGCCCATTCTCTCTCTCTCCTTCTCTCTGTCTAATAAATAAATAATAAAATCTTAAAAAAAAATGAGAGAGTTTGAAAAAAAAACAGTGCTATGCATGTGATGTGTGTGAACAAGATGCCTGTGGCTGACCTTGACCCTTTTCTCTCTTAATTTCAGGTGATCATGGAGCTCAGCTTGGCCTCCATGGGGCTGGTGGTGATGGAATACATGATGAAACAGCGGGTGGAGAAGAAGGAGAAAACAGCCCTGACCCCCAACCCCAAGCTGGTCGGAGGACCCGGCGGGAGGCATGCACCTGTCCGTACTGTAAAGACAGTGAAGGAAGGTGAGTTGACCCCACTGATTGTTGCGAGTATAAAGCAAAATGAGCTGGACATGGTTGCCCACACCTTTGATCCCAGCACTTGGAAGGGAGGCAGAGGTAGGAGGATCACTGTGAGTCTGAGGCCTGTTTGAGACCACTTAGCGAATTCCAGGACAGCCTGGGCTACTGTTAGACCCTACAAAAACAAACAAACAAAAACCCCACAAACTTGGGGAGGGCTAGGGGTATAGCTCAGTTGGTAGTGTGTTTGCCTAGCATGCATGAGGCCTTAGTTTTGATCCCTAGCACCACAAGCCTGGTGGTGCCTTGTCTATAATCCCAGCACTTGGGAGATGGAGGCAGGAAGATCAGAGTGAGCTGTAAAACAAGTTTGAGGCCAGCATTGGCTGCATGAAATACTGTCTCAAAAGACTCGGGCACAGGGTACAGTGGTTCACATGGGTAATCCTAGCATTTATGAGGCAGAGTTTGGAAGATTGCTGAAAGTTCTGTCACAGCATGGTCTATATAGTGACAGGCTGATTAAGGCTACATAGTAAGACCCTATCTCAGAAACAGACAGCCCTGTGGTATCATAGTCTCAACCCTTGAGGCCAGCCTGGGGCTACAGCACAAGCTCCAGGTCAGCCTAGGCTAGAGTGAGACCCTGCCTCTAAACAAACAAAAAAACTAAAACAAAAATCAAAAAGACTCAGTAAGGTTGCAAAGAGATAATGCAGTACATTTTTTAAAATTTATTTGTTTATTTTACAGTACATTCTAGTATGTCATATTATGTGGTGTTGTTTTTGCCCCAGACATCGTCACTTTGTAACCCTGTCTGGTCTGCTGGTCTGGAACTCACTCTGTGGACCAGGCTGATCTCAGACTTAGAGTAATCCTCTTGCCTCCCTCCCAAGTGCTGAGATTACATGCAGGTTCTACCATACCTGAACACATTGGTTGATTTCTTAAGACAAGGGTCTCTTTCCAGCTGCCCTTTAACTGGCTATGTAGCCTAAATTGGCCTCAAATTCACAATCTTTTCCACTTTGATGTGCATCACCCACACACTTGGTTTCATTGGATTAAAAATTTTAGTGGGGCTAGTGGATAAAGCCCTTGAGTTCATATTTCCCAGAACCCACATAAAAAGCCTGACATGCCAGGCGTAGTGGCGCATGCCTTTAATCCCAGCACTCGGGAGGCAGAGGTAGGAGGATCGCCATGAGTTCGAGGCCACCCTGAGACTACATAGTGAATTCCAGGTCAGCCTGGGCCAGAGTGAGACCCTACCTTGAAAAACCAAAAACAAACAACAACAACAAAAAAAGCCTGACATTTGCTGGGCATGGTGGTGCATTCCTTTAATCCCAGCACTTGGAGGCAGAGGCAGAGGATCACCCTGAGTTCAAGGCCACCCTGAGACTACATAGTGAATTCCAAGTCAGCTGGGACTAGGATAGACCCTACCTCAAAAAACAAAACAAAGCAAAACAAACAAAAAAAAAACCCTGATATTTTGACAGGCCTCTGAAATCTCTTGGTGCACCTACAGCAAGAAGGGAGGGAGAATTTCCCAAAAGCTGTGAATTATATCAAGAACATGAGATCCTACCTCAGACAAAATGAAAAGCAAGGACTGGCACACAAAGTTATCCTCTGGTCTCCATACATGTGCACCCACAGTCACACACACACCCAAAAGGGTATTTTCTATGTGTGTGTGGTCCTAGGAATTGAACGTAGATCTTTGCATATGCTAAGCAAGTGCTGTGTCACTAAGCTGTACCCCTAGCCCCCCCCCCCCCGCCTTTTTGGTGTTTTGAGGTAGGGTCTCACTCTAGCCCAGGTGACCTGAAATTCACTATGTAGTCTCAGGGTAGCCTTGAACTCATGGTGATCCTCCTACCTCTGCCTCCCAAGTGCTGCTGGGATTAAAGGTGTGTACCGCCATGCCTTCCCTCCCCCCCACCCTTTTTTTTTTTCAAAGCCTCGCCCTCTCCCTGCCCCCCACCCTTTTTTAAATCTTGGTTTGAGACAAGATCTCACTAAGTTGCTCAAATTGGCCTTGAATTTGTGAATCTGCTGCCTTGGACTCCCAGGTGGCTGAGATTAGGAGTATATACCACCATGCCCAACCTTTCATTGACTCTTAAGACTTGGGGTTATAATAGAACCCCTCTTGCACCTGCAGATAAAGAAGTCAAATCAAGCACCTGTTTAGAGATTTATTTTATTTTTTGGTTTTTCAAGGTAGAGTCTCACTGTAGCCCAGGCTGACCTGGAATTCACTAGGTAATCTCAGGGTGGCCTCGAACTCATGGTGATCTCCTACCTCTGCCTCTCAAGTGCTGGGATTAAAGGCATGTGCCACCTGATATAGGCCTCTTGCTGCTGCAGATGAACTATGAACTCCAGAGGCATGTGCCTGTTTGTGCACCTGGTTTTATGTGGGTACTGGGGAACTGAACTACTGAGCCTTCGCTCCAGCCCAGTACTTTTTTTTTTTTTTTAATTCTTTTGTTTCTGTTTTTCGAGGTAGGGTCTCACTCTAGCCCACACTGACCTAGAATTCACTATGCAGTTTCAGGGTGCCCTCAAACTCATGGCGATCCTCGATCCTCTTACCTCTGCTTCCCGAATGCTGGTATTAAAGGCAAGTGCTGGGATTAAAGGTGTGTGCCACCATGCCTGGCTGTCTTCTGCCCACTTTAATCTAGCACTTGGAATTGGTAAATTCCTGGTCAGTTTGAGCTACAGTGAAACCCTACCTCAAAAAAGCAACAAAATAAAAAGTCTAGAGTTACCCATGCTCATGGCCTCACCCACCTGTTTATATTGGTTCTGGCAACTTGTGCCATCTTTCAGGCATACCCCTTCCCCGCCCCAGAGTCTCACTCTAGGTCAGGCTTACCTGGAACTTACCTGTAGTCCCAGGCATGCACCACCCAGCCCAGTGAGCTCCCTCCTTTTTAAGATAATTCAGAGTGGGGATGGGCACACCAGGGCCTTTGCCACTGCAAGTGAGCTCCAGGTGCATACATGTATTTGTGCACCTGGCTTTACATGAGTACTGGGAAATCAAACTTGGACTGGCAAGCTTTGCAAGGAAGTACCTTTAACTGTTGATCCATCTCTCCAGCTCCTCCTTTAAGTCTATCATACTGATGTCTTACCTTTTCAGTTTGTGGTTCAGTTTTTGTTTTTGTTTTTGTTTTTTTCAAGGTAGGGTCTCACTGTAGCCCAGGCTGACCCGAAATTCACTACTTAGGCGTCTCAGACCTTGAACTCTCAGCAATCTTCCTACCTCTGTTTCCCCCCACCCCCCAAAGTAGGATCTCACTCTGGCCCAGGCTGACCTGGAATTCACTATGTAGTCTCAGGGTGGCCTCGAACTCAGGGCGACCCTCCTACCTCTGCCTCCTGAGTGTTGGGATTAAAGGCGTGTGCCACCACGCCTGGCTTACATGCATCTTTATACACAGAAAAAACTTTTAAAAAATTATTTAAAAAAAAAGCGTTAAAAAGGAGATAGAAAGGGAAGAGAAAGGAAGGGAGGAGGGCATTTATTAGGTTGGTATTGTATATATGTAAATAGGAAGATTGAGATGGGGAGGGGATATGATGGAGAATGGAATTTCAAAGGGGAAAGTGGGGGGGGGGGAGGGTACTACCATGGGATGTTTTTTATAATCATGGAAAATATTAATAAAAATTGAGAAAATAAAAAAAATAAAATAAAATAAAAGCCAGGGCTTTTGGCTTAATGTTTAAGGCATGTGCCTAGGACATATATAAACCAGATCCACAAGGTGGTCCATGCATCTGGAGTTCATTTGCAGCAGTTGGATGCCCAGGTGCACCCGTTCTCTCTCAAACAAATAAGTAAATGAATGAAAATAATATATATATATATATATATATAAAGTAAAGGGGCTGGAGAGATGGCTTGGTGGTTAAACACTTGCCTGTGAAGCCTAAGAACCCCGGTTCAAGGCTAGATTCCCCAGGACCCATGTTAGCCAGATGCACAAGGGGGCGCACATGTCTGGAGTTTGTTTGCAATGCTGGAGGCCCTGGTGCGCCCATTCTCTCTCTGTCTGACTCTTTCTCTGTCTTTCGCTCTTAAAATAAATAAATAAAAATAACAAAAAAATTTTTCTAATAAAAAATAAAGGGTTGGAGAGATGGCTTAGCTATTAAGGTGCTTGCTTGCTAAGCCTAAGGATCCAGGTTTGATTCCCCAGGACCCATGTAAGCCAGTTGCACAAGGTGGCACATGCATCTGGCAGAGGTAGGAGGATTGCGGTGAATTCAAGGCTACCCTGAGACTGTATAGTGGATTCCAGGTCAGCTAGAGCAAGACCCTACCTTGAAAAACAAAGCAAAACAAAACAAATGAACAAAAAAAAAAAAAAAAAAAGCAGTGATGGGGAGAAGGCTCAGCAGTTAAATTGCTTGCTTGCAAAACCTAAGGACCTGGGTTTGATTCCCCACTGCCCACATAAAGCCATATGCACAAAGTGGTGCATGCTTCTGGAGTTTGCAGTAGCTAGAGCCCCTGGCACACCCATGTATATGCACACTCTATCTGTCTCTGCATACAAATAAATAAGTACATTTTTTTCCCCTGAGGTAGAGTCTCACTCTGTAGTTCAGTCTGACCTGGAATTCACTCTGTAGTCTGAGGGTGACCACAATCCACCTACGTCTGCCTCCCAAGTGCTGGGATTAAAGGTGTGTGCCACCACCCCTGGCTTAAATAAGTAAAATTTTGAAACTATTAAAAACAAACAGCATGGGGCTGGAGGTATGGCTGAGCAATTAAGGCACTTGCCTGCAAAGCCTAAGGACCTGGGTTTGATTCCCCAGTACCCAGGTAAAACCAGATGCATAAGGCTTCTGTTTGAGGGGCTGGAGAGATGGCTTAGCGGTTAAGCGCTTGCCTGTGAGGCCTAAGGACCCTGGTTCAAGGCTTGATTCCCCAGGACCCACGTAAGCCAAAGGTGGTGCATGCATCTGGAGATCATTTGCAGTGGCTGGAGGCCCTGGCACACCCAGTCTTTCTCTCTTTAAGTTTGGGACAGAGTATGGTGCAGCATGCCTATAATACCAGCACTCACTTAAGGCCAACCTGTTACTTTAGACATTGTATTGAAAAACAAGCAAGTTGGGTGTGGTCCGCACGCCTTTCATCCTAGTAGGTAAAAGTAGGAGGATCACTGTGAGTTTGAGGCCTGCCTGTGACTACATAGTGAATTCCAGGTTAGCCTGGGCTACATTGAGATCCTACCTCAAAATACCTTAAAAAATATTTTAAAATCAAGCAAATAAATTACTTAACTTATTGGAAGTTTGTGTTACCTTGAATGGATAAAGTAATAGGTATTTGACACTTAATGTTTCTTTAGTTTCTGTCCCTGGAACAAGTGATAAATAATTGTGTTCTCACTTTCAGGAGTTCTGGTGATCCTGGCAAAAAGAAACAGCATATTTGCCACATTCAAGGCTGTGGCAAAGTGTATGGGAAGACCTCACACCTCCGGGCACACTTGCGCTGGCATACAGGGGAGAGGCCATTCATGTGTACCTGGTCCTACTGTGGGAAGCGTTTCACACGTTCGGATGAGCTTCAGAGACACAAACGCACACATACCGGTGAGCAATAAGCATAAGGCAAAGAATAGTAACAGACCAGAATAGAAAGGTATAATGTGATTTGTGAAATAACTAAAAATTCTGAGCAACTTACATTTAAAAGTGAAATCGTAGGGCACTAGTGAAAATGGAGCTACACATAGGGGCTTGGTTTCAGTTGTTTTGTTGTTTTTCAGTTGTTTTTTTTCTGAGGTAGGGTCTCACTCTAGTCCAGGCTGACCTAGAATTCACTATGCAGTCTCAGGATAGCCTCAAACTCTCACAATGATCCTCTCACCTCTGCCTCCCAAGTAGTGGGATTAAAGGCATTGTGCCACCATGCCTGGCTTTTTTTTTTAATGCGAGAGAGAGAGAGAGAGAGGGAGGGAGAAAGAATTGGCATGCCAGGGCCTCCAGCTATTGCAATCAAACTCCAGACATGTGTGCTGCCACCTTGTGCACTTGCATTGCCTTGTATATCTGGCTTATGTGGGACCTGGAGAGTCCAACATGAGTCCTTAGGCTTTGCAGGCAAGTGCTTTAACCTCTAAGCCATCTCCAGCTCTCAATTGGAATTTTTTTTAAATATATGTATTTTATTTATATTTATTTATTTGACATAGAGAGAATGGGTGCACCAGGGCCTCCCGCTGCTGCAAACGAACTCCAGACACATGCATCACCTTGTGTATCTGGCTTATGTGGGTCCTGAGGAATCGAATCTTGGTTCTTTGGCTTTGCAGGCAAGCACCTTAACTGCTAAGCCATCCCTCCAGCCCCTCAATTGGGATTTTTTTTAAGAAAATATTTCTATTTTTACTCATTTGGGGAGATAAAGAGGTAGATAGAAAAAGAATGGGTGTGCCAGGGCCTTCAGCCACTGTAAACAAATTCAAGTACCCACATAAGCCAGATGCACAAGTTTGTTTGCAGTCACTAGAGGCCCTGGTGCATTCATCCTCTCTATCTGCCCTTCTCTCTCTCTTTCCCCCTTCCTCTCTCTCTTTCTATTATTATTTTGTTGATGTTTTTTAGAGGTAGGGTTTTGCTTTAGCACAGGCTGACCTGGAATTTACTAGTTAGTCTCAGAGTAGCCTTGAACTCACAGCAATCCTCCTACCTCTGCCTCCTAAGTGCTGGAGTTAAAGGCATGCACCACCACGCCTGGCTTTCTTTCTTTTTTAAAAAAATTTATTATTATTATTATTTTTTATTTATGAGAGAGAGAATGGGCATGCCAGGGCCTCTTGTCATTGCAAATGGACTCCAGATGCATGTGCCACCACCTGGGTTCTTAGGCTTTGCAGGCAAGTGCCTTAACCATCTCTCCAGCCCTCTGTCTTTCAAATAAATAAAAATAAAGAAAAAGAAAAAGATACTTATCAGATTGCCCTGTGTCACTAAGACTGGCTGTCCTATTTAATGTGGTTTGTAGGTGGTGAATTGAGCCAAGAACACCATTTCCTAACATGTCAGCTTCTTACATCTTTCTCTTCAATTACCTAGGTGAGAAGAAATTTGCCTGTCCTGAATGTCCTAAGCGCTTCATGAGGAGTGATCACCTGTCAAAACATATCAAGACCCATCAGAATAAGAAAGGAGGCCCAGGTGTAGCCCTGAGTGTGGGCACTTTGCCCCTGGACAGTGGGGCAGGTTCAGAAGGCAGTGGCACTGCCACTCCTTCAGCCCTTATTACCACCAATATGGTAGCCATGGAGGCCATCTGTCCAGAGGGTATCGCCCGTCTCGCCAATAGTGGTATCAACGTCATGCAGGTGGCAGATCTACAGTCCATTAATATCAGTGGCAATGGTTTCTGAGATTAGGCATTCTGGGCTACAGACATATGGGCCAATACCCACCAACCCGGGGATGCAAGGTAGTGTGGGTCCAAGAGACATGTGGAAGAGAGAGCCATGAGGCATTAAAATGCATGGTGGTGGGAAGAATTGGGGGAGGAATACAAGAGATGGGATTCTGGCACCCACCTATGTCATCATCAGTGCTTCCTTGAAAGTGGAAAATATTAGTGAAAATTCTGTTGGTGCCACCCATTGATGAACATTTGTTTGATCCCAATTTCTTACCCTTCTTTCCCCACCCTCCCCTTCCTGTGTTTTCCTTCTCAGCTCTCCTATGATGGATTCCCTTCCCTTTTCCTAAAGCCATCATGCCTTGATAAATATATATGATCATTGAAATACTTTTTAACAAAAACAGATTCTATATTATATATAAATATATATATAAAGATATATAGAGATGCATTCACAGGGGTTAGCTGGGAGGAGGAAAGAGACCATTCTATGATCAAAAATTCTTTGGTCATTTTTTTTTATATTGCCTTATTTCCCTATGGCTGAGCCTTATTGTGACACATCAAGCTTTTCTATAGCTGTTGTCCTGGCATCCCACCAGAGTGAGCATTCATATGCTCTGCTTTTAGTTATATATACATATATAATGTGTTTTCTTAATTTTGTCCTTACTTGGGATCAGCTTCTTGCACTGCTTTTCTGTCTCAATCCTTTTTGTCTCCCCTGATCTCTCACCTGATCACTTTATGTTTTGTTTTAGAGATTGATCCCTGGATTAGGCATTTCTGTCAATCTTTTAAAGACATTAGTCCCAGCAGCAGAATGGAAAAACCTCGAAGCCCAGTCTGATGCTTGAGGTAGCTGTAGAGGGAGTGTTTAGCATACTACTGACGCAGGCACCTTCTTGGTGCTGGAGATCAAAAGCATCTCCCTTCATTAGTTGCTGTAAACATCAGGAATCAGAAGTCTTTCTGTGGAATTGGGTAAGAGACCCTTTGAAAGATACAATCTGGGATTAGCATGTGTAAACTGTCAAAAAGTCAGACAGTAGACATCAGTTTTCACTTAGGCAAATATGAACTCGGAAGTAACTCATGGTCCTTGGGTTCAGAAGTCAATGGAGTTATTGGGTACTGTTGTCTTCCATGATAGCTCTAAGACTTGGTGTTTGGGCTTCTGAGTTCATATTCTGAAAGGAGGTACACTTCCTCTTTGACCATTTCTGTAGTTTGCTTTCTGTTATGTGGTTACCTAGCATCAGCCAGTGAATCTTCTCCGGGTTTCCATTCTGCAGAATTTAGAGATGTGGCAAGACAGCAATTCCTAAGACTTTCCCTTGACTCTTCCCTGTATGTACTTGGGTGGTTCCTAAGGGAAGAGGAAGCACACAATTGTGGGAATGATAGCCTAGAACAAAAAGAAAAGAAATCTTGTCTTACCACTGTGGTTTACAGGAGAGATTGGGAGAAATCATTCTGCTTTCTCCATGGCCTGATTTCAGGAGCGAGTGATTCAAAATTATAGCGGCAGGGAACTCAGTGCATGTAGCACTGGGAGTTAAACACAACCAGAATTGTCCTCTGGGCCCAGCCATTAAAGCATTGTCTCTCTTGACCTTTTGGTATCTTGTCAGAGAGCTTTTCACTGTGAGGAAGTACGGAAATGGCCGTGTGTGTGTGTGTGTGTGTGTGTGTGTGTGTGTGTGTGTGTGTGTGTGTGTGTGTTTAATCTGCTAGGTTGAGGATAGGTTTTCTGTGAGCCAATATTTAAAGATTATCTGCAATAAAAGATTACCCTGATCTGATAGAACAAGTGAAGTGTTTGTGTATGACTGTGTGTGTGAATGTGTTTTTCTGCCCATTTATATTTACATACAGATGGCAAATTATATTTGAAATTGTTGGAAAATAAATCACATTCAGATCAAAATGCCTTTCAGGCCCATTACCTAAAAATCTTTCTTAAACCCTAGGTTCCTGGGGTCAGTTCTCTGCTTATATTAATCAGTGACAGTTATGAATGGGAGATATTCTACTGCACTTTCTAAAGATGAAACTATTTTTGTGTTTAAAAATGAAGTCAATATTCAGATCTGTAGCAGAGTCCTTGTTCTTAAGCCTTTTTGGCTACAAATAGATACTATGATATTATACGTTTTATGTAAAAATTCATTTAAATTGGGTTCTCAGTAAATTTGTGGTATTAGCCTGAACTATAGTAGCTGTTGTTACTCTTAACAATATTTCACTCCATTTTGTCCTTCTTTGAAGACTTAATACTGTTCTCAATACTCAGGAACTATTGCAAGAAACTTTCCCCAGACCACATTCTGTTAATACTGAATTAATTATCCACCCCCAGCCACCATCACACCCTTTATTCCCACAGAGAAGCAGAATGCAAACCTTGTTGTTTTATGTCTTTGCCATCAAATAATCACGTACTTTGGAATTTTTTTTGAGGAAGGGGGCAGTACTTCGATAGATCATGTCAAGGAACAGTCTTCTGCAGTATGAAATTATTAGATGGAAGCCATCCTAATGATGCCGAGGACTGTAAGGTTTTAGATGAAGCTACTTGATGGTGTTTCTCTCTTGGGTGAAGAGCTGATGTTTTACCCTTAACATCTGCTTCATTAAATTACCACGAGTGAATTTCTATTCGAGTCTTTCAACTTTTCCTAGTTATTTCCCCAATGTCCTATCTGACCCTAAAGTGGCAGCAGTTTCTTCTGTCTACTAGCAGCAGTGAGCCACTCTGTCTTTTCCACAGGAAGTCAGAGGCTACATTCCTTGAATCAGGAGCTCATTACTGAGAAATTTCCATTCTTTGGCCAGCAGAAAATAATGGAATTGACATGGGTATTGATTGTGAAATTTTTTTTTTTTTCATGAAGTTTCTATTTGTTTTGATTCTGTTTTTTTTTTTTTTTTTTTTTTTTTTTTAGGGTTTTTTAAAAAAGTCTTTTTCAAGGTAGGGTCTCATTGTAGCCCAGGCTGACCTGGAACTCACTGTGTAGCTCCAGGCTGGCCTCAGACTCACTGAGATCCTGTTTCAGCCTCCAGAGTGCTAGGATTAAAGGCATGTGCTACCATGCCTGACTCTTGGTTTGTTTTTTGACACAGGGTCTCATTCTGTAGCCCAGGCTGGCCTGGAACTCACTGTGCAACCCAGGCTGGCCTTGAACTTTCGGTAATCCTCCTGCCTCACTCTCCCAAGTGCTGGGATTACAGATGTTTACCACCATGCCTGGCTTTTCATGAGTTTTTAAGTAATTTTTTTAAATGACCAAATCTCTTTCAGGGTGGTGAATAACCAGAGAAGTGGTGATTTTAAAGCACTCATCCCTTTGTCTTTTTTTGTTTTTTTTCTTTTGAGGTAGGGTCTCAGTTTAGCCCAGGCTGACCTGGAAGTCACTCTATAGTCTCAGGCTGGCCTTGAACTCACAGAGATCCTACTACCTGTGCCTCCCAAATGTAGGGACTAAAGGCTTGTGCCACCACACCCGGCCTCCCTTGTCCTTTTTAAGTTGCCCATTTATATTCATCTACTTAATATTTGACTATCTCACCTTTTACTCAGAGAGGAATGACCCACACCATCTTCCTTCAGGGATCTCCCAGCTGGTACTCTGTTTTGGGGTGCTATATAAAATGCAATATAATGAATATTTCTCAGCCTGGTTTCAGAGTAAGTAGAACGTTTAATCCCAGAAAGTATAGACTGAAGTATGGGAAGAAGGTTATGATTGGGGAAGGGTTAGAGACAAAAGCTGTAAATTACTATGGCTGATTTATTTCTACTATATACATATATATTTTTTGCTTTTGTATATTCTATAGGAAACTAAGCATTGTATTTTTTTAACAAATCTGAGAAAGCACTATGAACTGCAGGTGTTTGACTTTCAGAATATATTTTGTATTGTTAATACTTCACATTGTGTGAATACTGGAAGCTGCAGATCTTTGCTAGGGCGCAATAAATTTCTCTACTTTGTGAGAGGTTCTTTTGGGGGTGCTAATCAGACATCTGTTATGCTTTGAGGGAGCCCTGGTGCTACACGATTAAAGTTTTCATTCAATCTTAAGTACCATAATGCCTTGTGGACCTTGGGATCTGATCAGGAAAGTTTGGAGATCAACCAAGGGAATGAGGACAGTAGAGCTGCCTGAAGTGAGTGCCTCTTTAAGTGGCTCTCATTTCCCCTAGACAAAGCTGGGTAGCCTCTTGAGGTTGGGAGGAAAAATGTTTGAAATCTCAACGTTTCATCTTCCTTTAGAAGAAAGTCAGTAACTCATGTATGAGGATGAAAAGTGGCAGCAGTACCTTTGGGGAAGAGGAGGATATGGCACTTCTCCAACCCCGGAAAACATTGCTTTTGAACACTGCTGATAAAATATGGGCAGGTTATTGCTTTTGTTTGGGAGCCTGTGTTCTCTCTAGTGCCTCTTCTTGGCTCTGTTCCGGGGATGCAGACCTCTTCTAAGAGGGTGAGCAGACCAGCTTTGAGGTTGACCTGTTTTTTTTCTTTGTCTGCCTTCCCTAAATATGACCCACCAGGAAGACATTAAGCAGCCTTAAGCTTGTTGCTACTCCCTCTAACAGAATTGGCTGGCTTGCTATAGATTGAACAGGGGAAGAAGAGAGGCAGTCCTTGGCTTCATTCTGCCCATAGGTCTTCACTACTCTGACTTGAGAGGAGGATTTTTATTCACATTTGCCACTTCCTCATTATCAAACAGCCCCAGCCTTCCTTGTCTGGGCTGAGCACAGGTTCAGTGATCTGTCCCTCTACTCTTCTTATGTCCCAGCTCAGTATCCAAAAATAAAAATCATGACAAATAGGATTAGGCTGGGGCTTCAGCTAGGGAGGACTTTTGATTATCCCCTGGGTGTGTGCTTCCCTATTTCTTGCCTTCAGGGATCACACTGTGCCTTCACTGGGGAATGAGCTCTATCTACCCAACTTTTCCAGTAACTGCTCTTGCAAAATGCAGACAAGGGCAGTTCTTCATATTTCTGAACATCACTTTCTCTCAATGACATCTTAGAGCCCTTCACCTAGAGTCTATAGGGCCTAAAGGCTTTGGGGAGAATAGCTGAGATTGAACTGAGGACACCCATGTGCCACACACCAAAGGCAGCTGTCCAGAGCCTGCTCTCTCTCCAAGTCTGTCATCCTCCTTCAGGTGAGGGGTGACGCTCTAATCTTGGTGCCTAAAATAAATTTATCTTTTTTAACACTGGCAATAACCAGTCTCCATACCACTGTTGCCTTTAAACCTCTTTAATAATCTCGTGCTGTTTGTTGTGGGTTCCAATCCAATTATCACCAGGGCTGTGTTGCAGAATACTTCTAAATGCTCACTCATCTTGCTCTCCCCCGTACTTACTCTTTTGTATGTATGATGCTAATCTCTCGTCTTTCTTCCTGATCCTTGTGTATCTTTCTTTCTTGTCTCTCTCTCCCCCTACCTTTTGTCCCTGGGTGTTTTGGGACTCTTTTTTTCCCCCCCCCTTCTTTTTTTGGCCTTTTGTACAAAGATGAGTTTCAATGTAGTCTGTAGCTCCTTTGTAAACCAATTAAAAAAAAAAGTTTTTTTTTTAATAAAGTCGTGTCTCTGGTGTATTGAGAGCATTGGGAATGGGGAGTATATGATTATAACTTCGTAGACTGAACCCAACAAATGTTCCAGCTACACCCTGTCATGTTTCCATACATTCGAGTCAGTGTAGTCACTACACTTTAATGCTGGCCAGATCAGTGTGCTATGACTGCATGAAAATATGGATGACCACCAAGTGAGGTAATTTATGCCTGTAGGACCCTTTCAAGAAGCTGAGGCAGGTGGGTTGCTGTGAGTTAGAGATCAATCTGGTCTATTTAGGGAGTTCCAGGCCAAAAGAGAAAGAAATGTGAAGAAACAAGAACCGGAGGTATAGCCAAATGGTAAGTCACTTAATATGCTCAAGGCTCTAAAATTGACCCCTGTACCTCAAAAAATCAACTGAAAGACTGCAAGGAACAGATAGCTCCAACTTTTGCATTCTGAGGGTCTTTGGCTGGCTCAGTGGTAGGGTGGTAAGAATGCTTGCCTGGCATGCACAAGGCCCTGGGTTTGATTCTCAGCACCATAATATACCAAAAAGCCCAGCACACATAAATGAAGGGTCTTGCTATTTAGCTCAGTCTGGCTAAGAATTCCTGAGTTTCCTGCTTTATCTCTAGGCCCAGCTTTAAGCGCTTGCCTGCAAATTCTAACGACTCTGGTTTGATTTCCCCAGTACCCATGTAAAACCAGATGCACAAAGTGGCACATTTACCTGGAGTTCATTTGAAGTGGCTGGAGGCCCTGCTGTGCCCATTCTGTGTGTGCACATAAATAAAATACTTAAAATATTTTATTTATTATTTGACAGAGAAAGAGGGAGGGAGAGAGAGAGAATAGGCGTACCAGAGCCTCCAGCCACTGCAAATGAACTCCAGACGCGTGTGCCCCCTTGTACTTCTGGCTAACATGGGTCCTGGGGAATCGAACCTGGGTCCTTTGGCTTTATAGGCAAACGCCTTAACTGCTAAGCCATCCCTCCAGCCCAAATAAAATAGTTTTTAAAAAAGGAAAAAGGAAGAAATACAGAGCGTTCCAGCCATGTGTGCACCCCCTTGTGCATCTGGCTAATGTGGGTCTTGGGGAATCAAGCCTCAAACTGGGGTCCTTAGGCTTCACAGGCAAGCGCTTAACTGCTAAGCCATTTCTCCAGCCCCTTGTGTATGTATTTTTTTTTAATATTTTTATCTATTTGCAAGCAGAAAGAGAAAAGAGACAGACAGAATGGGTGCCCAGCCGCTGCAAGCAAACTCCAGATGCATGCACCAGTTTGTGAATCTGGCTTTTTGTGGATACTGGGGAATGGAACCTGGGTTGTTAGGCTTTGCAAACAAGCACCTTAATCGCTGAACCATCTTTCCTGCCCCTTGTATTTTTTTTTTTTTTTTTTTTTTTGAAATTCACTCTAGTTTCAGGGTGGCCTTGAACTCACGGTGATCCTCCTACCTCCCAAGTGCTGGGATTAAAGTGGTGTGCCACCACGCCCTGCTTCCCTTGTGTTTTATTTTTTAAGATATGGTCCTTAGCCTACACTAGCTAGAATTTCCTTTGAATTGAGGATGACCTTGAACCTCCTGTGTGCTGTGATTACAGGTACATGTGGCACCATATCCCATTTATGCCCTGCTGGGAATCAAACCCAGGTAAACACTTTCACAACTGAGCAATTTCCCTTGTTCCCTAAGCAACATTTTAAAAATAAGATGCTTATTTTTGAATGCATTTTGTTTAAATGAGAAAAGGAGTCATTTTAGACTCAATTTTTTTTTTAGAAAAGTTGAGTTCATGGCTGGTGAGATGGCTCAGCAGTTAAAAGCACTTGCGTGCAAAGCCTGTCAGCCCAGGTTCAATTCTTCAGCCACCCACACAAGGTTAGATGAGCATTTGTTTGCAGTGGCAAGAGATCCTGACACACCTGTATATACACTTTAAAAAGTTGAGTTTCGCCAATCGTGGTCCGCACGCCTTTGATCTCAGCACATGGGATGCAGAGGTAGGAGGATCACCGTGAGTTCGAGGCCATCCTGAGACTACATAGTGAATTCGAGGTCAGCCTGGGCTAGAGTGAGACCCTACCTTTGGGGTAAAAAAAAAATGAGTTTTGCCTGGCATGCTGGTGCATGCCTTTAATCCCCAGCACTCAGGAGGCAGAGGTAGGATTGCCATGAGTTCAAGGCCACCCTAAAACTACATAGTGAATTCTAGGTCAGCCTGGGCTAGAGCGAGACTCTCACTCAAAAAAAAAAAAAAAAAAAAAATGTTGGGCTGGAGAGATGGCTTATCAGTTAAGGAGTTTGCCTGCAAAGCCTAAGGACCCAGGTTCGATTCTCCAGATCCCACATTAGCCAGTTTTACAAGGGGGCACATGCGTCTGGAGTTCGTTTTCAGTGGCTAGAGGCCCTGGCACACCCATTCTCTCTCTCTCTCTCCCCCCCTTGCCTCCATCTCTCTGTCTCAAATGAAAATAAAAATAAATCTTTGAAAACAAAAAAGTAGAGGGGGCTGGAGAGATGGCTTAGTGGTTAAGTGCTTGCCTATGAAGCCTAAGGACCCACGTAAGCCAGATGCACAAGGTGGTGCATGCATCTGGAGTTGGTTTGCAGTGGCTAGAGACCTTGGCATGCCCATTCTCTCTCTCTCTCTCTCTCTCTCTCTCTCTGCCTCTTTTTTTTTTTTTAAATATTTTATTTATTTATTTACTTGACAGAAACAGGAACAGAGAGAGAGAAAGAGAATGGGCACGCCAGGGCCTCCAGCCACTGCAAATGAACTCCACATGCGTGCACCCCCTTGTGGATCTGGCTTACGTGGGTCCTGGGGAATCAAACCTTAGTCCTTTGGCACATGCATCTGGAATTTGTTTACAGTGGCTAGAGACCCTGGCACATCCATATATTCTTTCTTTCTCTCTCTCTCTAATAATTTTTTAAAAGTTGAATTTCTGATGACTCCACATACTTCGGCTGCAAGGTCACTGAGAAATCCTGCTGGAACTGAGCTGATAACCTCCTCCATGTGGACCAGCTGACAGAAAGCTGGAAGAAGCCATTCTGCATGCAGTTCAATGGGAGAGAGAAATCAACAGTGAAGATACTCAACAGTGGACACTGCAAGCCTTATATTTTGCCAGCCAGGCCAAATGAGGCAGTGGGTGCAATAGTGGCATGTCTGTCATGGTTATAACCAACTGCCCTCTAATTGAACTGGAGGCCCGCTCCATGGGAGGGAATACAACCCTGATACCGAAAACTTAAAACAGGGGTAGTCAGGAGCCCTAGGGGTGTAATGTCTGCTGCTGTCTGGCTAAATGTATATACTATGCTCATCAAACTGCCCAGTAAGCACTTCTCTTAATGTTCATACGCTTATATTAATGCTACTCTCACTTTTGGTAGAGAACCTTCTCTTTTCAGATGGCAGTGACCTTGGGATGACTCAGAAGGCACCATGGTGCTGGGAAGAAGTGACAGGAGTGCTCAGCACTGCAATATCTCTATCACACCTTCCAAGGCTCAGGGTCCATTGTGGAAGAGATAGCGGAAAGAATGTAAAAACCAAGGGAAGAATAGGACTCCCTACAACGTGTTTCTCCAGACACAAAATGGCCTGGATATCCATGACCTCACAGTGCCTGACACTACCTGCACAAGACTCATATTAGGAGGAAAAGATCTTGACATCAAAATAAAAGAGAGACTGATTGAGAGGAGGAGGGGATAAGATGGAGAATGGAGTTTCAAAGGGGGAAGTGGGGGAAGGGAGGGAATTACCGTGGGGTATTGTAAAAGCTGGACTGGGCATGGTGGCATATGCCTTTAATCCCAGCACTTGGGAGGCAGAGGTAGGAGGATTGCTGTGAGTTCGAGGCCATCCTGAGACTACATAGTGAATTCCAGGTCAGCCTGGGCTAAAGCAAGACCCTACTTTGAAAAACAAAAACAAAAAAAAAAAAAAAATTAAAAGCCGGGGTGGGGGGTGGTGGCGCACGCCTTTAATCCCAGCACTTGGGAGGCAGAGGTAAGAGGATCGCGGTGAGTTTGAGGCTACCCTGAGACTACATAGTGAATTCCAGGTCAGCCTGGACTAGAGTGAAACCCTACCTCAAAAAAACCAAAATAATAATAATAATAATAATAAGTTGAGCCAGGCATGGTGGTACGCATCTTTAATCTCATCACTCGGGAAGCAGAGTTAGGAGGGTTGCTGTAAATCTGAGGCCACCCCAAGACTACATAGTGAATTCCAGGTCAGCCTAGAGTGACACTCTACCTCAAACAACAATAACAACAACAAAAGTTGAGTTTTAGCCCAGCGTGGTGGTGCACGCCTTTAAGAATCCCAGCACTCGGGAGGCAGAGGTAGGAGCATCACAGTGAGTTCGAGGCCACCCTGAGACTACAGAGTGAATTTCAGGTCAGCCTGAGCCAGAGTGAGACCCTACCTCAAAAAAAAAAAAAAAAAAAAAAGTTGATTTTTGCCCTCAAAAAACTAAAAGAAAGAAAAGTTGAGTTTCTCCAGTCATGATGGCATGCATCCTTAATCCCCACACTCAGGAGGCAGAGGTAGGAGAATCGCTGTGAGCTCAAGGCTAGCCTGAGACTACATAGTGAATTCCAGGTCAGAGGGAGACACTACCTAGAAAAACCAAAAATAAAAAATAAATAAAATAAAAATTATTCAATAAAAAAAGTTGGAAGCCAGGCGTGTTGGCGCACACTTTTAATCCCAGCATTTGGGAGGCAGAGCTAGGAGGATTGCTGAGAGTTTGAGGCCACCCTGAGACTACATAGTTAATTCCAGGTCAGCCTGGACCAGAGTGAGACACTACATCGAAAAAAAAAAAAAAAAAAAAAAAAAAAGTTGGGCTAGAGAGAGCTCAACGGTTAAGGCGCTTGCCTGCAATGCCTAAGGAACCTGGTTCAATTCCCTACACAAAGCCAGATGTACAAGGTAGCACATGTGTCTGGAGTTCATTTGCAGTGGCTGGAGGCCCTAGCACACCCATTCTCTCTGTCTCACTTCTATTTCTCTGCTTGCAAGTAAATAAATAAAAATATTATTTTTAAGAAGTTGAGTTTCCATATAACTTTGCAAGTTCCCACACACACTTTATGGAGGGAGACAATGTCTCCCTATATCCTCTAGGCTGATCTTGATCCTCAAGGCTATCCTGTCTCACCTAGGCATACACCATGTTTAATTTGTTGCCCCTCCTTGGCTCCCTCTCTTCTTTTCCTTCCTCATTCCTTCCCTTTTTAATTTTATTTTTCTTAAATTTTATTTTATTTTTTAAGTTTATTTGAGAGAGAGAGAGAGAATGGGCGCACCAGGGCCTCCAGCCACTGCAAACAAACTCCAGATGCATGCACCCCCTTGTGCATCTGGCTTATGTGGGTCCTGGAGAATGGAACCAGGATCCTTTGGCTTTGCAGGCAAGCGCCTTAACCACTAAGCCATCTCTCCAGCCCCCAATATTCTTTTTTTTTTTTTTTTTTTTGACGTAGGGTCTCACTCTAGTCCAGGCTGACCTGGAATTCACTGTATAGTCTCAGGGTGGCCTTGAACTCTCAGCGATCCTCCTACCTCTGCCTCTCAAGTGCTGGGATTAAAGGCATGAGCCACCATGCCAGGCTACCCAATATTCTTTTTGTTGTTGTATTTTTTTTCCCCCAAGGTAGAGTCCCACTCTAACCCAAGCTGATCTGGATCTTTCTCTGTAGTTCCAAGCTGGCCTCAAACTCATAGCAATCTTACCTCTGCCTCCTGAGTGCTGAGATTAAAGAAGTGTACCACCATACCCAGCTACTTTTTATTAATTTACTTTCTATTACTTATTATTTTTGTCTCACACTATAGTCCAGGTTGGCCTAGAACTCAAGCTGGTCTCAATAGTAATCCTGTGGCTGGAGAGATGGCTTAGTGGTTAAAATGCTTGCCTGTGAAGCCTGAGGACCCAGGTCTGATTCTCTAGTACCCACATAAACTAGATACACAAGGTGGCACATGTGTCTGGAGTTTGTATGCATTGGCTAGAGGCCTTGGTGCTCCCATTCTCTCTCTCTTCCTCTCTCTCTGTCTCTTTCTCTCAAATAAATAAAATAATCCTACCTTAGCCTTCTGTGCTGGGATTATAAGCATGAGCCACCATGTCTGGCTTCTGGATTATTCCTATTTTCTTTAAAAAAAATTTTTTCAAGGTAGGGTCTCACTCTAGACCAGGCTGAACTGGAATTCACTATGTAGTCTTAGGGTGGCCTTGAACTCACGGTGATCCTCCTACCTCTGCTTCCCGATGACTGCTGGGATTAAAGGCGTGTGCCACCAGGCCCAGCTAAAGATTTTTTTTTTTTTTTTTTTTTTTAGAGACCGAGAGAGAGAGAGAGAGGGAGGGAGGGAGAGAGAAAGAAGCAGATAGAGAGAAAGGGCTTTCCAGGGTCTCTAGCCACTGCAAACAAGCTCCAGACACATGTGTCATTTTGTGCATCTGGTTTATGTGAGACCTGTAAAATCGAACCTTGGTTCTTTGGCTTTGCAAGCAAGAGCCTTAACTACTAAGCCATCTCTCCAGCTTGATTATTCCTATTTTCAAAAGGTGTAGTTGCAGCCGGGCGTGGTGGCGCATGCCTTTAATCCCAGCACTTGGGAGGCAGAGGTAGGAGGATCGCCGTGAGTTCGAGGCCACCCTGAGACTACATAGTGAATTCCAGGTCAGCCTGAGCTAGAGTGAAACCCTACCTCGAAAAACAAAAACAAACAAACAAAAAAAAAAAAAAAAAAAAAAGGTGTAGTTGCCAGGTATAGTGGCGCACACCTTTAATCCCAGCACGAGGGAGGCAGAGGTAAGAGGATCGCCATGAATTCAAGGCTACCCTGAGACTACATAGTGAATTCCAGGTCAGCTTGGGCTAGAGTGAACCCTACTTCGAAAAAACAAGGGGAAAAAAACAAAAAGCATAGTTAAGGCAGAGGTAGGAGGATCACTGTGAGTTCAAGGCCACCTTGAGACTAAATAGTGAATTCCAGGTCAGCCTGAGCTAGAGGGAGACCCTACCTTGGAAAAGCAAAACAAGAAAGAAAGAAAGAAGAAAGAAAGAAAGAAAGAAAGAAAGAAAGAAGAAAGAAGGAGCATTTACCCAAGATTTGGCTTTGTTGCCTCATCCTTACCTTGTTCCCACCCTTGAGACAGTTTCCAGAGACATTTTAGACAAAAGAAGCTATTTGACCTTCAACCGCCCACATTCTCCACTCATCTGATCTGGAACCCAGCACAGCATTCCACCTCAGGCGTAGCCCTGCAGTCTCCCAGAAGGGCCCGAGGAGTGACAGGAAGCTGTCTCCAGCCCTGGTTGGTCCTCCAGCGGCTGTTTCACAGCTATGGAAGCTTACTCTTGCTTCCTTTCACACAAGCTCCTCAGGAGAAAGGCCCCAGCATTCGTCAGTACTCAGACCCTCACTCCGGGTCTAAGACAGGCCATGCTGACATGGGGTTTCCAAGCATCCACTAAGGGGACAGAAAGTAGGAAAACAGGGAACCAGTTCCCTCTGATTCTCTTGGAAGTCAGATGCTCACAGGCATGGAAATGATTACCTTGGCTGGGAAGATGGCTCGGTAGATAAAGCGCTTGCCATGCAACTCTGAGTTCAGACCCAGGCCAGAAGCTGTGGTGGGTCTTAGGAATCCCAGCCATCTACAGCAAGAACGGAAGCGGAGGCAGGAGAATTTCATGGAAGCTGTGAACAGAAGGGTAAACTTCAAGGCAATGTGGAAGGTGAGGACTGGCCAAAAGTTGTCCTCTGACCACACAGGCACCATGGCACTCGCACATGTGCACACATGCATGCACACACACACATGCCAAGTAAATAAATTAATTAAAAAATGCGTAAGTTAGGCTGGAGGGATGGCTTACCGGTGAAGGCACTTGCCTGATAAACCAAGGACCCAGGTTCGATTCCCAGGACCCACGTAAGCCAGGCTGCACATGGTAGCACATGCCTCTGGAGTTTGTTTGCAGAGGCTGAAGGCCCTGGCACACCTATTCTCTCTCTGGCTCTTCCTGTCTGCCAAATAAATAAATAAAAATTATTATTTTTTTAAAGTGCATAAGGCCTGGCGTGGTGGCGCACGCCTTTAATCCCAGCACTCGGGAGGCAGAGGTAGGAGGATTGCCATGAGTTCGAGGCCACCCTGAGACTCCATAGTGAATTCCAGGTCAGCCTGGGCTAGAGTGAGACCCTACCTCAAAAAAATAAAAATAAAAAAAAAAGTTGAAAGATGGCTTAGCAGTTAAGGCACTTGCCTGCAAAGCCAAAGGACCCAGGTTCTGTTCCTCAGGACCCACATAAGCCAGATAGTGGCTGGAGGTCCTGGCGTGCCCATTTTCTGTCTCTCTACCTCTTTGTCTGTCAAATAAATAAATAAAAATAATAAATAAATATTTTTTAAAATGCATAAATTGCTGGGCATGATGGCAATACACCTTTAATTCCAGCACTTTTTTTGTTTTAGTTTTTTAAAAATATTTTTTTATTTTTATTTATTTATTTGAGAGCGACAGAAAAAGAAAGAGGGAGAGAGAGAGAGAAATGGGCACGCCAGGGCCTCAGCCACTGCAAACGAACTCCAGATGTGTGCACTGCTTTGTACATCTGGCTTACGTGGGTCCTGGGGAATCGAGCCTTGAACCGGGGTCCTTAGGCTTGATAGGCAAGCGCTTAACTGCTAAGCCATCTCTCCAGCCCTGTTTTAGTTTTTTTTGAGGCAGGGTTTCACAGCAGCTCAGGCTGACCTGGAATTGTAGTCTCAGGGTGACCTCGAACTCACGGTGATCCTCCTACCTCTGTCTCCAGTGTGCTGGCATTAAAGGCGTGCACCACCACACCTGGCTTAATCCCAGCACTTTTGAGGCAAAGGTAGGAGGATTCCTGTGAGTTCAAGGCCACCCTGTGACTGCATAGTGAATTCCAAGTCAGCCTGGGCTAGAGAATAAGACTCTACCACAAAAAAACAAAACAAAACAAAACAAAACAAAAACATAAAAGGCTGGAGAGATGGCTTAGCAGGAGATGGCTTAGCAGTTATGGTGCTTGCCTGCAAAGCCAAAGGACCCCAGTTTGATTTCCCAGGACCCACATAAGCCAGATGCACATGGTTGTATATGTGTCTGGAGTTTGTTTACAGTGGCTAGAGGTCCTGGCATGCTTATTCTCTATCTGCCTCTTTCTCTCTCTCTCTGTCTCTCAAACAATTCATTTTTTTTTTGTTTTTGGTTTTGTTTTTTTTAGAGAAAGCAAGAGGGAGAGAAAGAGAATGAGTATGCCAGCGCCTCAGCCACTGCAAACAAACTCCAGATGGCTGCGCCACCTAGTGGTTATGTGTGACCATGAGCTTGCCTCACCTTTGTGTGTTTCGCTAAGGTGGCATCTGGAGAGTAGAACATGGGTCCTTAGGCTTCACAGGCAAGCGCCTTAACTGCTAAGCCATTGCTCCAGCCCCAAAATAAAAAAAAAATTAAATAAAAAAGTACAAACCAGGTATGATGGTTCATGCCTTTAATCTCAGCACTCAGGAGGCAGAGGTATGAGGATCATGAGTTCAGGGCCACCCTGAGACTACATACTAAATTCCAGGTTACCTTGGCTAGAGGGAGATCCTACCTGGAAACAAACAAGCAAAAAGATTTGGAGAGATGGCTCATCAGTGTAGGTGCTTGCTTGCAAAGCCTAAAGGCCTGTGTTTGATTCCCCAGTACCCATGTAAAGTAGAGTGATAAGTAAGATATAAGTTATCCAGCTACAGAAACAAGATCCTAGATAACATGAACTTTTTTTTTTTTTTTTTTTTTGAGGTAAGGTCTCTAGTCCAGGCTCACCTGGAATTCACTATATAGTCTCAGAGTGACCTCAAATTCATGGCAATCCTCCTACCTCTGCCTCCCAAGTGCTGGGATTAAAGATGTGCACCACCATGCCAGGCCTACAGTTTGTTTATTACTGAAACAATAAAAGACTTCTGTTGATTTGGAGGGAAAAAAGAAATGATGCGCTGGGGAAGATGACTCAGCAGATAAAGGCGTTTGATAGTAAAGAGTGCTGGCCCAGGTTCAATTCCCCAGTACCCACATAAAGCCAGATGCACAAAGTGGCACGTGTCTTTCTCTCTCTCATAAATCATAAATAATTATTTATAAATTATACATATATAAATTATAAATACATAAATTATATATGTGACTGGTTTTTTTTATGCCAAGGAAGTCTGGTGAAGCTGGGCTCCTGTATCTACTGCCATACAAGCCAAAGACCTTCTTCCATGTCCATACTGACCTGCCGTCTACACTTCTGAAGGTATGGAGTCCTGCAATAGGAAGCACACTATGAATATTTGTCATCAGAGGAGGCCCTTTCTCTTGGCACAGGCCAGTTTCTCCTATGTCTGCTGACCCCTGGTGATGATAGTTTGAACTGCACCCCTTTCCAATTACTGGCTTGTTGGGTAGGATGATGCCATGTAACACATTTTCTCAACAATCCAAATTCAAGTATTGAAAAAAAAGAAAAAGAAGGCCAGTCTGTCCCGCTTGCCTCAAAAAAAAAAAAAAGTTTTTTTTTTGGTTTTTCAAGGTAGAATCTCACTCTAGCTCAGGCTGAACTGGAATTCACTACGTCGTCTCAGGGTGGCCTTGAACTCACAGTGATCCCCCTACTTCTGCCTCCCGAGTGCTGGGATTAAAGGTATGCGCCACCACACCTAGCTTAAAAAAAATTTTTTTTTGAAGCAGTGTCTCACTCTTCTTCTGACTTGGAACTCACTCTGTAGCTCAGGCTGGCCTCAAACTCACAGTGGTCCTTCTTGCTCAGCCTTCTGAGGATTGAGACTAAAGACATGTACCACAGGCTGGAGAGATGGCTTAGCGGTTAAGCGCTTGCCTGTGAAGCCTAAGGACCCCAGTTCGAGGCTCAATTCCCCAGAACCCACATTAGCCAGATGCACAAGGGGGCACATGCGTCTGGAGTTTGTTTGCAGTGGCTGGAGGCCCTGGCGCGCCCATTCTCTCTCTCTTTCTCTCTCTCTCTCTCTGTCTCTCTCTCTATCTGCCTCTTTCTCTCTGTCACTCTCAAATAAATAAATAAAAATAAACAACAACAACAAAAAAAGACGTGTACTACCATATCCAGCTCAAATATTGAAATATTGTATTCAATGGAAATATTTCTTGGGCTTAGTCAGTGGAGTGTTTGCCTAGCACACACAAAGCCTTGGGTTTGATCCCATGAAATTGGGTGTGTAGCACATGCATGTAGTCACATCATATGGGAAGTGGTGGCAGGCAGATCAGGAGTTCATGGCCATCCTTGGCTACATAGCAAATTCAAGGCTAATCTAAATTACACAAAATCTTGTCTCAGCCAGGTGTAGTGGTACATACCTTTGATCCTGGCACTTGAGAGGCAGAGGTAGGAGGATAGCTGTGAGTTAGAGGCCACCCTGAGACTAACTACATCATGAATTCCAGGTCAGCCTGGGCTACAGTGAGACTCTGCCTCAAAAAAAACAAAGAACAAAAGACAACAACAACAAAAAGATATTTTGAAAATAAATAAAGTAAAATTAGGTACATGGCTCTGAACATGCCCTGGTACATAGTAGGTGGTCAATAAGTTATTTCCTCAGTGTGTGTATCAATGTGGTGTTTTGTTTTGTAATGCTGGTTCTAGGGACTTATCCTAGGGTTCTGCACATAGTAGGCAAATATTTTGTCATTGAGCTAGCTGTGTTCCTACTTTCTTTTCATTATGGTAAAATATACAACTAAATATATTATTCTAACCATTTCCAATGTAATTTTGTTTTGTTTTGTTTTGTTTTTGTTTTGTTTGAGGTAGGGTCTCGCTCTAGCCCAGGCTGACCTGGAATTCACTATGTAGTCTCAGGGTGGCCTTGAACTCACAACGATCCTCCTACCTCTGCCTCCGGAGTGCTGGGATTAAAGGCATGCACCACCATACCCAGCTTCCAGTGCCATTTTATAAACTCTGAAAATTTTTATACACTTTCTAATTCTTGAATTTGCAAAATGCAGGTCAACTCTGATATGGGCTGTGAAGGTTTCCTTTACCCAGAGAGCTTACAGATCTGAGCCCTGAATATATGGATTAGAAAGAATTTTAGGCCAAGCTAAATAGCTTTGGACATTTAACATCACTTTGGTTTCCAGCCTGAGAAAGGCTGACAGGGTCCACCACCTTCTTCCAAGGTCAGCACAGGGCAGAGATTTGGAGTTAGTTATCGCAGGATTCTCAGCTAGGCCTCCAAGGTCCCCTCCTCCCACTCTGCAGAGAAAAGAGGAGGTGGTTGAAGAAAGGAGGATATGAGATTGGTTCTCTGCTCCTCCCTTTCTTTCCCTGTTTTCCTCACACTCATCCTCTCCCCCACAGCAGTCTTCTCCCCGACAGACACTGGGATAGGACAGAGGAGGCGGAGTTGGGGACTGAGGGCTTGGAAACTCCATAGTGCCCTGGTATCTGAAGGAGACTTTGCCTGGGCCAGCTGAACTGGTTCATGCTATCCTCCTGCTGCCATCCTTTAGCAGGATGCTGGGGACACTGGGGCTTTGGACAGTGTTTCCTGTAGCTGTTCGGGGTAAGTGTCTACACAGAGGGGCAGGGGCTTCCTACCCACCCAGTAAGGGAAAAAGGAGACTTCAAATAGCACACTGCTCACTTGGAAGAGGTAAGTGAGCTGGGTGAGTGCGATGGAAAACACAACCATGTGTCCCGCGGTGGGGTCAGAAGATCCCTGGTTTCTACTGCCCTTGGGGTTCCTCGCTACCTCTACTGTACTGATCCTTGGATAGGAAGTCATGTTTCGTCTGTGCCTTTGCCTACTGCTTTGCCCCTGCCTTCACTGCCTTCTTGAATGCTCCCTTTTCCTCATCCTGGCCCTCAGCACCTCCAAACAGGCGGACCTGTGTGTTCTTTGAGGCCCCTCGAGTGCAGGGAAGCACAAAGACACTGGGGGAGCTTCTAGAAGGAGGACCAGGGCCTCCCCAGAGTATCCGCTGCCTGTACAGCCACTGCTGCTTTGGGATCTGGAACCTGACCCAAGGCCAGGCACAGGTGGAGATGCAAGGTGAATGGCAGGTGAAAGCTAGGGTAGGAGACAGGCATGTCTTGGGGTGCACGTGGCAGCCAGGGGGGAAGGGGAGAGGCGGGGTATGTGGAAGAAAGGAAGAGCACTGGGATGGAAGGGATGCCCTTGATAAGGAATTCACCCTCTCTGTCCCCAGACCCCATTGTGCTCTCTCTTTCCTCCCACTCTTAATCCCACCCTACTAGGATGCCGAGACAGTGATGAGCCAGGCTGTGAGTCCCTCCACTGTGACCTAAGCCCCAGAGCCCAACCCAGCCCTGGCTCTACTCTCTTCACTTGCTCCTGTGGCACTGACTTCTGCAATGCCAATTACAGCCATCTGCCTCCTCTGGGGAATCAGGGGGTTCCTGACCCCCAGGGTCCCCAAGCTGCCCCAGGTAGCTGCCCTCTTGGGGGAGCTGGAGCTTAGTGGGGCGGGGGGGGGGAGGGGACACAGATCAGGATGAAAGGTAGAACCAGGGCCGGTTCCCACCCCACCTCCGCCCTCCTCCTCCTGGCCTTGGGAAGTTGGTTGCTCTGGTGACTGGGAGATAAGTGGCTTGTGACCAGGATGGGGGTGGGTGGGAAAGCAAGCTCTCTGAGGAGGGGAGTGGTTTCAGGGGGCTGCTGGGACAGCGCTTACCAACTGTGTTCTTGCCTTGTTGCTCAGGTGGGTCCATCTGGATGGCGCTGGTGCTGTTGGGGGTGTTTCTCCTGCTCCTGCTACTGCTGCTGGGCACCATCCTCCTGGGTACCAATCTCCCCCACTTCCCCCTTGTGACACCAAGACACTGCCCTTTTAAAGCTCTGAGCTCCGTCCAGACCCCGCTGATCCCATGCTCCTGGGATCTATCTCTCTAGCTAGCGTCTGCTCCTCGCACAAAGCTTCTCTTACTACATAACCCACTTTGCTGTCCCCATGCCTGTGCACCTTCGCCCTAAGGCTCTTCTCTTCCCCAGCGCTGACACAGCGGAAGGCCTGCAGAGTGCAAGGTGGGTCACAGCCAGAGCCAGACTCAGGCAGAGACTGGACCGGAGGACCTGCCCAAGCTGCCCGACTTGTGCTTCTCTCAGGTGCCCCAGGGAGGGAGGGTGGGCTCCTCTGGGTACTCCTCGGGGCTCTGCTGGAGTGAAAGCCCAGCACAGTGTCCCCGCCAGGTAATCCAGGAAGGAGGTCATGCAGTAGTGTGGGCTGGGAGGCTGCAAGGCGAGCTGGTAGCCATCAAGGCCTTCCCCCCAAGGGCAGTGGCCCAGTTCCGAGCTGAGAGAGCAGTATACGAGCTGCCAGGCCTACGGCATGACCACATTGTGCGCTTTATCACGGCTGGCCAGGGAGGCCCTGACCCCCTGCCCTCCGGGCCCCTGCTGGTTCTGGAACTATACCCCAAGGTGAGGACCAAGGGGTGTATGTCATGTATACTACACCTGTGTGTGTGTGTGTGTGTGTGTATGTGTGTGTGTGAATTCATGGAGCTGGGGGGCTGCATTTTTTCTTTTTTTTTCTTTTTTTTTTTTGTTTTTTTTTTGTTTTTTCGAGGTAGGGTTTCACTCTAGCCCAGGCTGACCTGGAATTCACTACGGAGTCTCAGGGTGGCCTTGAACTCATGGTGATCCTCCTACCTCTGCCTCCCGAGTGCTGGGATTAAAGGCGTGCGCCACCACGCCCGGCTGCATTTTTTCTCTTGCTTTACACTTTCACTTAAAACAATTTTTTTAGGTCAGGCATGGTGGCGAACCTTTAATCCCAACACTCAGGAGGCAGAGGTAGGAGGATCACCTGAGGCCAGCCTGGAACTACACAGTGAGTTTCAGGTCAGCCTGGGCTAGAGTGAGACCCTACCTTGGAAAACCAAAACAAGCCAGGTGTGGTGGCGCATGTCTTTAATCCCAGCACTTGGGAGGAAGAGGTAGGAGGATCTCCGAGAGTTCGAGGCCACCCTGAGACTACAGAGTGAATTCCAGGTCAGCCTGAACTAAAATGAAACTCTACCTCAAAAACACTGGAAAAAAAAAAAAAGAATTTATTTATTTTTATTTATTTATTTATGAGAGAGAATGGGCTTGCCAGGACCTCCAGCCATTGCAAAGGAACTCTAGATTCATTTACCACCATGTGCATCTGGTTTACGTGGATTCTGGGGAATTGAACCTAAGTCCTTAGGCTTTGCAGGCAAGTGCCTTAACTGCTAAGCCATCCCTCCAGCCCTGACTCTCTTCTCTCTGTCTCTCTCTCTCTGCTTGCAAAGAAATAAATGAATAAATAAAAATACTTAGAAAAAACAAAAACAGAATGACATCATGCCTTAATCCCAGCACTCAGGAGGCAATGATAGGAGGATCACCATGAGTTTGTGTCCACCCTGGGACTACAGAGTGAATTCTAGATCAGCCTGGACTAGAGGGAGACCCTATCTCGAAAAACCAAAAAAAAAAAAAAAAAGGCTGAAGGGATGGCTTAGCAGCTAAGGTATTTGCCTGCAAAGCCAAAGAACCCAGGTTCAGTTCCCCAGGACCCACATTAGCCAGATGCACAAGGGGGCGCATGCATCTGGAGTTTGTTTGCAGTGGCTGGAGGCCCTGGCATGCCCATTCTCTCTCTTTCTCTGTCAAATAAATAAATAAATAAATATAAAATATTTTTTAAAAAACCAGAATGAAGAGGAAGAAGGAGGCAGAGGTCAGAACAAGTTTATGGGACTGCATCTTACATTTTAGGTGTCACACTTTGAACATATTTTCACACCTTACCTTCAGGATAACACTATGAGATGGAAATCACTATGCATAAAGGTCTCAGAAAAAAATAAATTAATTTGCTCAGGATCTCTGTGACTTTTTTCAAATTTTAATATATTTTTAATTTATTTATTTGAGAGAGAGAAAGAGTTAAAGAGAGAGAGAGAGGGAGAGAATGGGTGCTTCAGGGCCTCCAGCCACTGCAAATGAACTCCAGATGCATGCACACTCTTGTGCATCTGGCTTACATGAGTCCTGGAGAATTGAACAGGGATCCTTTGGCTTTGCAGGCAAACGCCTTAACAGCTAAGCCATCTCCCCAGCTCCCCCCACTTTTTCTTTAAAATTTAATCTCTGTGATTTTTTTTTTTTTTTTTTTTTTTGGTTTTTCGAGGTAGGGTCTCACTCTAGCCCAGGCTGACCTGGAATTCACTATGTAGTCTCAGGGTGGCCTCGAAACTCACGGCGATCCTCCTACCTCTGCCTCCCGAGTGCTGGGATTAAAGGCGTGCACCACCACGCCCGGCTTAATCTCTGTGATTTTTAAACCTTGTTCCTCATTGTGTCATTACCTCTCTCCTGTTTGCCCCACCATCAGCACTCTCTGCTCATTTGGATAAACTCCTAATCCCATGCTGTTGCCTCTATTCTAGTTCAGTCTCCCCAGCCTGCTTCAGTGCCCAGATGGAGTGAGCCTTCCCTGGTTTTTTATCAACTCCTATGGCTTCTCTGCCTCTGAGAACTTGGATTCTGGAACGCTTCCTCTGACCAAGTTCTCTTGGTCCTGTTCAGAACTCACTTTGTGTTTGCTTCACTTTCTCTGACTTTCCTGGCAGGGTTAGTCATTCTCAGTTTACAGCCATTGCAATAGGTTTATGTTCGCATTGTGGGTTTTACAGCTTTCTTTTTTTCTTTGCTTTTTGTTTTTTGTTTTTCCGAGGTAGGGTTTCACTCTAGCCCAGGCTGACCTGGAATTCACTATGGAGTCTCAGGGTGGCCTCGAACTCTCGGCGATCCTCCTGCCTCTGCCTTCAGAGTGCTGGGATTAAAGGCGTGCGCCACCACACCCGGCATTTTACTGCTTTAAAAAAAATTTTTTTTAATTTTTATTTATTTACATGAGAGAGAGAAGGGAGTGGGAGAGAGAAAGAGAATGGGCAAGCCAGGACCTCCAGCTGCTGCAGATGAACTCCATATGGAAGCTTCATCTTGCACATCTGGGTTTGGGTTTATGTGGGTTCTGTGGAATCGGACCTGGATCCTTGGGCTTTGCAGGCAAGACCATTAACCACTAAGCTATCTCTCCAGTCCTTTTTTTTTTTTCTTTCTTTCTTTTTTTTTTTTTTTCTTTTTTGAAGTAGGGTCTCACTATAGTTCAGGCTGATCTGAAATTCACCATGTAGTCTCAGGGTGGCCTTGAACTCACAATGATCCTCCTACCTCTGCCTCCCAAGTGCTGGGAATAAAGGTGTGTGCCACCACACCTGGCTGTTTGTTTTTTATTTTTCTGTTCCCCCCTTTTTTTTTCAGGGTGGCCTTGAATTCACAGTGATCCTCCTACCTTTGCCTCCCGAGTGCTCTATTTTCCCTTTTTATTTTTATTATTATTTTTTGTTGTTATTGTTTTGTTTTTTGAGGTAGGGTCTCACTCTGGCTCAGGCTGACCTGAAATTCACTATGTAGTCTCAGGGTGGCCTCGAACTCAAGGCGATCCTCCTACCTCTGCCTCCCAAGTGCTGGGATTAAAGTTTTGTGCCACAACGCCCAGCTTGTGAGTTTTATTGTATCCTAGGTTAATCTATTATCATCATCTTCTGTTCTTGAGCCACACTGGGGTCTTGGTACAGTTGTTCACACACACTGAAGGTGATCAATAATGTTTGTTCAATGGGACCCTCCTTTGCTCTTTTGCCTCTTATTACCATTTGCTTCCTGTCCACCAGCTGCACTGACCTATGTCTACACAGGCCTGATATTTCATATCTTGCCCTGCCTTCTCTGTCCTCTGTCATTGTCCCAAAGTCTGACTACTTGGATTCAAATTCTATTTCTCCCTCTCTCTCTCTTGATTTTTTTTTTTTTTTCTTTCTTTCTTTGAGATAGGGTCTCACTTGTACCCAGGACCCAGGCTGACTTGGAATTCACTATGTAGTCTTAGGCTGGCCTCCAACCTCAAACTCGTGGCAATCCTCCTCCTACCTCTGCCTTGTGCCTAGTGCTGAGATTAAAGGTATGCCCCACCACACTTGGCATTTAGTTTTTTTTTTTTAATTTTTCTTTAAAAAAAACTTATTTTCTTTTATATTTTATCTCTTTGAGAGAGAGATAGAAAGAGACAGAGAGCAAGAGAGAGAGAGAGAGAGAAACAATGGGCACACCAGGGCCTTCAGCCACTGTAAATGAACTCCAGACGCATGTGCTACCTTGTGCATCTGGCTTATATGGGTCCTGGGACTGAACCTGGGTTTTTTGGCTTCACAGTCAAACACTTCAACCGCTAAACCATCTCTTCAGCCAAAGTTTTTTTTTTTTTTTTTTTTTTTTTTTTTTTTTTGAGGTAGAGATAGAGTCTTGCTGTAGCTCAGGCTGACTTGGAATTCACTATGTAGTCTCAGGGTGGCCTTGAACTCATGGCGATCCTCCTACCTCGCCTCCTGAGTGCTGGGATTAAAGGCTAGTGCCACCATGCCCGGCTTTTTTCTTTTCTTTTCTTTTCTTTTTTTAAGGTAAGGTCTCACTTTAGTCCAGCCTGACTTGGAATTCACTATATAATCTCAGAGTGGCCTTGAACTACTAGCGATCCTTCTACCTCTGCCTTCCAAATTCTGGGATTAAAGGCATGTATCACCACACCTGGTATGATTTAGGTTTTGGGTTTTTCTTAATATTTTATTTATTTTTATTATGTATTTGACAAAGAAAGAAGGTGTGTGTGTGAGAGAGAGAGAATGAATGGGCGTGCCAGGGCCTCCAGCCACTGCAAACAAACTCCAGACACATATGCCACCTTGTGCATCTGGCTAACATGGGTCCTGGGGAATCGAACCTGGGTCCTTTGGCTTTTCAGGCAAATGCCTTAACTGTTAAGCCAACCCTTCAGCCCCATGATTTAGTTTTTTGAAGTGGGTCTCACTGTAGTCCAGGAACTCAGTTTGCATCCCAGATCGTGGCAGTCCTTTTACGTCAGCCCCTGAGTTGCTGAGATTACAAGAGTGAGGCACCACGCAGTGCTGAAACTCGACCTCTCTAGACTTACAACTGATCTCAAGTTACTTGGCTTTCTCTTTTTTTTTTTTTTTTGTTTATTTTTATTTATTTATTTGAGAGCGATAGACACAGAGAGAAAGAGGCAGAGAGAGAGAGAATGGGCGTGCCAGGGCCTCCAACCACTGTAAACGAACTCCAGACGCATGCGCCCCCTTGTGCATCTGGCTAACATGGGTCCTGGGGAATCGAGCCTCGAACTTAGGCTTCACAGACAAGCACTTAACCACTAAGCCATCTCTCCAGCCCTTCTTGGCTTTCTCTAACCACACTATGAAGCAGAAATTACTGTGCACAGCTCAGAAAAGGAAATTCATTTGCTCAGGTTCCTCTCAGTGTGGAGGCAGGAATATTATTGATAGTTTGAGGCTAGCCTGATCTACATAGTTCTGTGCCAGACTGGGCTACATAGTGAGACCCTGTCTCTAAGTAAATAAAATAAATAAATATTCCGCTGCTGTAAAAATTTGAGAGGTCGGGGCTGAGAGATGACTTAGCAGTTTTGGCACTTGCCTGTGTAGCCGAAGGACCCAGGTTCAATTCCTCAGGTCCCACCTAAGCCAGATACACATAGTGGCTCATGAGTCCAAAGTTCGTTTGCAGTGCCTTGAGGCCCTGGTGTGCCCATTCATTCTCCTACTCTCCCCCGCCCACTTTGTCTCTAATAAATAAATATTTTAAATATTGGGGAGATCAGAGTACCTCCATTTTAGGGTCTTCATGAGGATTAAAGGAGGCCCTATGCACAAGGCCTAGACCACAGTAAAGTTCTCAACACAATTGACCTCCAGCTATTTTTTCTTTTTTTCTCCTGAGACAGAGTGTTCTCGTGTAGTTCAGGCTGGCCTTAAACTCAGGAGCAGGTTGGGGAGATGCTCAGTGGGTACTTGAGTTCAGATTCCCAGACTCATAGAATTACCAAATGGAATGGAACATGCTATAATCCCAGCACTGGGGATGCAGGGACAAGCACATCCCTGTAGTTTACTGGCTTGCTAGTCTGACTAAATTGGTGAAGAGTTCTCAAAAAGAAATAAGAAAGCCAGGCATGCACGCCTTTAATCCTAGTATTTGGGAGACAGAGGTAGGAAGATGCCTTGAGTTCAAGGCCAGCCTGAGACTGCATAGTGAATTCCAGGTCAGCCTGAGCTAGAGTGAGACCCTACCTCAAAAAAAAAAAACCAAAAGAAAAAAGAAATAAGTGAGCCAGACGTAGCGGTGTACACCTTTAATCCCAGTACTTGGAGAGCTTAGATAGGAATATCACCAAGAGTTTGAGGCCAGCCTAAGATGCAGAGTAAGTTTTAGGGTCTTACTCAGCTTTGGCTGGAGTGAGACCCTGCCTCTAGAAAACAGAGCAACTCCCCTCACCCCAAAGAAATGCATGCAGAAGAGAATGTTGAAAACAACTGGAGAAGACATTCAACATTGACCTCTGGCCTTGGCCCATGTGCTCACCTGCATGTGCACATAGCTTCATATAAACACACACACACACACACACACACGAGATTCAAGGTTGGGGGCTGGCTTAGCAGTTAAGGAGCATGCCGGTGAAGCCTAAGGATCCAGGTTCGATTCTCCAGGTCCCATGTAAGCCAGATGCACAAGTGGTGCACACATCTGGAGTTCATTTGCAGTGGCTGGAGGCCCTGGTGTGCCCATCCCTCCCCTCTCCTCCCTCCCCGTCTCATCTCTAATAAATAAATAAATAAAATAAAATCTTTTTTAAAAAAGATTCAATGATGGCCTCTGCCAGATTACTGTCCATAGAAGGACTCTGTCTCAAACTCAGAAGCTTTTTGCTTCAGCCTCTTGCGTGTAGGGATCACAGGTATGTAGTACCATATCTGGCTAATTTTTTTTGTTGTTGTTGTTTTGTTTTGAGGTAAGGTTTCACTCTGGCCCAGGCTGACCTGTATATATATTTGAGAGAGAGAGATACAGAAATAGACAGAGAGAGAGAGAGAGAGAGAGAGAGAGAGAATGGGCACGTCAGAGTCTCCAGCCACTGCAAATGAATTCCACATGCATGAGCCCCTTGTGCATCTGGTTTATGTGGGCCCCCCGGGGAGTCGAACTTGCATCCTCTAGCTTTGCAGGCAAGCGCCTTAACCGCTAAGCCATCTCTCCAGCCCCTGAATTTTTTTTTTTTTTTTTGAGGCAAGATCTCATATAACTCTCATGTAATTAAGGCTGGCTTGGAACTTACTATGTAGCCAAGATGGCCTTGAACTCCTGATCCTCTTGTCTCCATCTCCCATGTGCTGGGATGAAGGTGTGTGATGCCACACCTGGTTAGAGTTACTATATTTTCTTTTTTTTTTTTTTTTTTTTTTTGGTTTTTCGAGGTAGGGTCTCACTCTAGCCCAGGCTGACCTGGAATTCACTATGGAGTCTCAGGGTGGCCTCAAACTCACGGCGATCCTCCTACCTCTGCCTCCCGAGTGCTGGGATTAAAGGCGTGTGCCACCACGCCCGGCTTGAGTTACTATATTTTCTTGTTACTCTGACTGGTGCACATTCTCGCTCCTCTGCTGTCTGTACTATCTTGGCCTGGATCTGTCAGGATGTCTCTGTTCTGGGTATGTGCAGAGTGGGGGAAGTGTGTCAATGGATTTCTCTTCCCCGGGATGCTCAGTTGACTCTCTGTGCCCCTCCTCCTCTCTGCTTTTCTCCAGGGCTCCCTATGCCACTACTTGACTCAGCACACTAGTGACTGGGGAAGTTCCTTGCAGATGGCTCTGTCCCTTGCCCAGGGCCTGGCATTTCTCCATGAAGAGCGCTGGCAGAATGGTAAGGGAGCTGGGCTGCAGGGAGCCAGGGGAGTCAGTAGCCACAATACTACATGTCCAATTCCCCCTTCGCTTGGGTCGAAAGAGGGAGGCAGAGGCTGGGGAGATAGTTGTAGTAAAAGTGCTCTTATGAAAACACGAGGAGGGCTGGAGAGATGGCTTAGCGGTTAAGCACTTGCCTGTGAAGCCTAAGGACCCCGGTTCGAGGCTCGACTCCCCAGGACCCACGTTAGCCAGATGCACAAGGGGGCGCAAGCGTCTGGAGTGGCTGGAGGCCCTGGCGTGCCCATTCTCTCTCTCTCTCTCTATCTGCCTCTTTCTCTCTCTGTCTGTCGCTGTCAAATAAATAAATAAAAATAACAACAAAAAAATTAAAAAAAAAAAAAAAAAAGAAAACACAGGGATATGAATTCTGGTCCTCAGCGCCCATGTAAAACCAAGCATGGCCTGTTGTCTGTCTGTGTTCTTCATATATACCCACCCACGTGCACACACACACACACACACACACACACACACACGTACTAAAAATGTGCAGGAGATGAATGCCTTTAAATCCCAGCACTTGGGAGGCTGAAGTAGAAGGAAGGCCTTGAGTTTGAGGCTAGCCTGGGGCTACAAAGTAAATTCCAGGTCAGCCTGGACTACAATGAGACCACACCTTGAAAAAAAGCAAACAATGTAATTAAAAATGAGCCAGGCCTGGTGGCACACTCCTTTAATCCTAGCACTAGGGAGGCAGAGGTAGGAGGATTGCCATGAGTTTGAGGCCATCCTGAGATTACATAGTGAATTCCAGGTCAGCCTGAGCTGGACTAAAACTCTACCTTGAAAAACAAAAAGTAAAAATGAATTTAAAGACCAAGGCCTATGGGCAAAGAACGTGGCTTAGGGGTAGAGAGCACTCGCCTAGCAAGCCCAAGGTCCTGGTTTCAATCTCATTACTCCCCGCAAATTAGGAATGTTGGAGCTGGAGAGATGACTCAGCAGTTAAAGGCACTTGTTTGCCAACCCCGACGACCCAGGTTCTAGTACTCAGTACTTGTGTACACCCAAATGCACAGTGGCACATGTTCATTTATAGTGGCAGGAGGCTGGGCACACCCATACTCACTGTCTCTCTCTCTCTCTCTCTCTGGGTCTGCCTCTTTCTGTCTCTCCGTCAAAATAAATAAATAAATAAATAAATATTTTCTACTGAGACTACATAGTGAATTCCAGGTCAGCCAGGGCGAGAGTGAAACCCTACCTTGAAAAACCAAAAAAAAAAAAAAAAAAAAAAAGGAATGTTAAGCCGGCATGGTGGTGCACACCACTAATCCCACCGCTCAGGAGGCAGACGTAGGAGGATCGCCATGAGTTTGAGGCCAGCCTGTGACTACATAGTGAATTCCAGGTCAGCCTGGACTAGAGGGAGACCCTACCTCAAAAATAAATAAATAAATAAAATAAATTAAAAGAATGAGAAGCTAGGCGTGGTGGCGCACGCCCTTAATCCCAGCACTCAGGAGGCAGAGGTAGGAGGATCGGTGAGAGTTCGAGGCCACCCTGAGACTACAGATTTAATTCCAGGTCAGCCTGAGCTAGAGTAAGACCCTACTTTGAAAAATCAAAAAAATAAAAAATAAAAAAAAGACTGTTAAAGAGTTGAGGCAGGCAAATTGCTTCAAGTTTGAGGCCAGCATGGGTCACATAGCAAGTTATAGGTCAGCTATCTTATCCCTTCCTCAAAAAAAAAAAAAGAATGTGCAGTCTTGGAAGCTAAAACTATAGCTGCCAGTAGTGGTCGTGCATGCATGCCTAGCACTTGGCCACTTGGGAGGTAGAGGCAGGAGGTTCTGGAGTTAAAAGACAGTCTCAGCTACGTAGGGAATTGTAGGGTAGCACGGGCTATATGAGACCATATCTCTGAGAGAGATTAGATAGATCAGACCTGCACATGATTGACAGAGAAGGGACCTGCGTCCCTTAAACCTTGGATTTCCCTCACAGGCCAATATAAACCAGGTATTGCTCACCGAGATCTGAGCAGCCAGAATGTTCTTATTCGGGAAGATAAGTCATGTGCCATTGGAGACCTGAGCCTTGCTATGGTGCTCCCTGGCCTCACTCAAGCCCCTGCCTCAGTTCTTACTCAACTCCGAGGCCCGGCTGCCATCTTGGAGGTAAGTACTCTGGGTGAGAGTGAGGCTCCACTGTTAAAGGTGCTTGTTTGTAGAGTCTGTTGGCTGGGTTCAATTGCCTGTTGCGTGTGTAAACAAGACACAAGAAATGGTGCGAGTAGCCAGGCATGGTGTGGCGCACGCCTTTAATCCCAGCACTCAGCACTCGGGAGGCAGAGGTAGGAGGATCGCTGTGAGTTTGAGGCCACTCTGAGACTACATAGTGAATTCCATGTCAGCCTGGGCCAGAGTGAGACCCTATCTCAAAAAAACAAAAACACTTTAATCCCAGCACTGGGGAGGCAGAGGTAGGAGGATTGCCATGAGTTCAAGGCCACCCTGAGACTCTATGGTGAATTCCAGGTCAGCCTGGGCTAGAGTGACACCCAACCTCGAAAAACAAACAAACAAACAAAAAAAAAACACAAACACAAACACAAACAAACAAAAAAGGTGCAAGTGTCTGATGTCTGATGTATGTTTGCAGTACCAAGGGGCCCTGGCACACACACCCCCCACGCCACATGCACACATGCATGTAAATAAATTAAAAAATAAAAAATAGAGCTGGAGAAATGGCTTAGCGGTTAAGGTACTTGCCTGTGAAGCCTAAGGATCCATGTTTGACTCCCCAGATTCCAGGTAAGCCAGATGCATAAGGGGACACATGTGCAAGGTCACACATGTGTATAAGGTGGTGCGTGCGTCAAGTTTGATTGCAGTGGCTGGATCACCTGGTGTGCTAATTGTCTCTCATAATTTTTTTAAAAATAAAAGTGGCCAAGCATGGTGGCACACACCTTTAATCCTGGCACTCGGGAGGCAGAGGTAGGAGGATCGCCGTGAGTTCGAGGCCACCCTGAGACTACAAGACTGCATAGTGAATTCCAGGTCAGCCTGGGCCAGAGTGAGACCCTACCTCGAAAAGCCAAAAAAAAAAAAAAAAAAAGTAGCTGGGCATGGTGGTGCATGCCTTTGATCCTAGCACTCGGGAGGCAGAAGTAAGATGATCGCCATGAGCTCAAGGCCACCCTGAGACTACAGAGTGAATTTCAGATCAGTCTAGGCTAAAGCGAGACCCTGCCTCAAAAAAAACACACACACACATAAAAGTGATGATAATAACAATAAAATAAAATAAATAGGGCTGGGCGTTGTGGTGCATGTCTTTAATCCTAGCATTTAGGAGGCCAAGGTAGGAGGATTACTGTGAGTTCAAAGCCAGCCTGGGACTACAGAGTGAGTGCAGGTCAGCCTGGGGTAGAGTAAGTCTCTATATCAAAAAACCAAAACCAAAAAAATATATATATATATTTAGGGCTGGAGAGATGGCTTAGTGGTTAAGGCACTGGTCTTCATAACCTAAGGACCTGGGTTTGATTCCCTAGTACCCACAAAAGCCACATGTACTGAGTGGCACATGCATCTGGAGTTCATTTGCAGTGGCTAGATGCCCTGATGCACCTGTTCTCTCTGCCTTGTTTTTTCTGTTTCTTAAATAAATAAAACAATTTAAAAAGTTTTTATTTGTTTAAGAGAGAGAGAGAAGGCTGGAGAGATGGCTTAGTGGTTAAGCGCTTGCCTGTGAAGCCTAAGGACCCCGGTTCGAGGCTTGATTCTCCAGGTCCCACGTTAGCCAGATGCACAAGGGGGCGCACACGTCTGGAATTCATTTGCAGTGGCTGGAGGCCCTGGCGAGCCCATTCTCTCTCTCTCTCTCTCTCTCTCTTTCTCTCTCTATCTGCCTCTTTCTCTCTCTCTCACTCTCAAGTAAATAAATAGAAATGAACAAAAAAAAAAAAAAAAAAAAAAAAAGAGAGAGAGAGAGAGAGAAAAAGGAGAAAGAGAAAATGGGTATGTCAGGCTCTCTAGCCCCTGCAAACGAACTCCAGATGCATGTGCCACCTTGTGCATCTTGTTTATGTGGGCACTGGGGAATTAAACCTGGGTTCTTAGGCTTCACAGATGAGTACCTTAACCTCTATACCATCTCTCCAGCCTCAGAGGTGATTTTTTTTTTTTTTTGAGGCAACCCCAACAGATTGGCCTTTTTTTAAAAAAAATTTTTTTTGGTTTATATTTATTTATTTGAGAGAGAGAGGTACATGGAGAGAGAATGGGCATGCCAGGACCTCCAACCACTGCAAATGAACTCCAGACACATGCACCACCTTGTGTATCTGGCTTATGTGGGTACTGGGGAATCGAACCTGGGTCTTCAGTCTTCACAGGCAAGAGCCTTAACTGCTAAGCTATCTCTCCAGCCCATGGCCCTTTTTTTTTTTTTTTTTTAATGTGAGAGGGAGAGAGAACTGGTGTTGTTCCAGGGCCTCCAGCCACTGCAACTGAACTCCAGACACGTGTGCCCCCTTGTGTGCATGTGCGACATTGCTTGCTTGTGTCGCTGCATCTGGTTTACATGGGACCTGGCGAGTTGAACATGAATGAGTCCTTAGGCTTTGCAGGCAAGTGCCTTAACAGCTAAGCCATCTCTCCAGCCCTCCAGAGGTGATTTGTGAACCTTCACACCTTGCTTTCCAGGCTGGCACCCAGAGGTACATGGCACCCGAGCTCTTGGACAAGACCCTAGACCTACAGGACTGGGGCACAGCCCTCCGACGAGCAGATGTTTACTCTCTCGCTCTGCTCCTTTGGGAGATCCTGAGCCGCTGTTCAGATTTGAGATCTGGTAAAAAAAAAAAAAAAAAAAAAAAAAAAAAGTCTCCACCCCTGGGATCCCCCCAGTGAACGTTGCCACCTTCTTTTCTGTGTTCTCTACATGGGAGACAGACAGTCCCAGGATAGGCCGACACTCTACCCCTGTACTTTCCCCCAGACAGCAGACCACCACCCTTCCAACTGGCCTATGAAGCAGAATTGGGAAGCACCCCAAGCACCTGTCAGCTCTGGGCCTTGGCAGTAGAGGAAAGGAGGCGCCCTTACATCCCATCCACCTGGAGCTGCTTTGCCACAGTAAGAAACCACGACCACGGGCTGGCTAGCTGGGGCCCTGGAGAACAGGGGCTGGGTATGAGCTTCAAGGACTTCTCTGCCAGGGCCAGTCCATCTCTCCTTGTCTCTGCTCCTCTTCTCCCACCTCTCTCCCCGGTTCTTTTTCAGCTGTAACTGGAAAACATACAGTGGCCCCCAGTCCATTCTTTTCTCATCTCAGAGTCACATAAATGGATCTGTCCACCTGAGACACACATCTTCCTACTGATCCTTCTCTAGTCTCTCAAGCAACTCCTCCATTAATTAACCCTGATCTTCAGTCCTCTTGTCCAGATATTTCTCTTTGACTTTATTCCCACTAGGAGCTCTGCTCCTATGGTAGTGCCTCTTCTGGTCCAGTGGACCCCGGAATTCAATCTAGCGATTTCTCATTTTGTTCTATACATCTGTTTTTTTTTTTTGCTGTGACATAGTCAGTTTTAGGGAAGGGTCAGAGAAGTAGACTGATAGAGAATGTTTAGGGATCTACACGAATGATTTCTGGAATTCACTCTGTAGTCTCAGGGTGGCCTCGAACTCACTGCAATCCTCCTACCTCTGCCTCCCGAGTGCTGGAATTAAAGATGAATGATTTCGCTGGGTGTGGTGGTGCATGCCTTTAATCCCAGCACTCAGGAGGCAGAGGTAAGGCGGATTGTCCTGAGTTCGAGGCCACCCTAAGAATCCAGAGTGAATTCCAGGTCAGCCTGACCTAGAGTAAAACCCTATCTGGCAAAACCAAAACCAACCAAACAAACAAAAACAAAGAATGAAAAACCAGAAAAAAGAAAGAAAAAAAGATGAGGCAGAGGTAAGAGGATCACTGTGAGTTCAAGGCCACCCTGAGACTACATAGTGAATTCCTGGTCGGCTTGGACTAGAGTGAGACCCTACTTCAGAAAAAAAAAAAAAAAAAAAAAGAAAGAAAGAAAGAAAGAAAGAAAGAAAGAAAGAAAAAAAGAAAAAAAAGAAAGAAAGAAGACATTGGTTGACTGACGATAGTAATTTTCCATTAATATGTTAAGTTGTTAGACTGAATTAGTCCTGAGGAAAAGGTAAACCCTCTGGAAGGGAATGACCCTCACTGGGATGGACTTCAGTGAGGGAGGAGAGGGACCCTCCAGAAAGGACTGGAAGTGCCCGGCGTGGTGGCGCACGCCTTTAATCCCAGCACTTGGGAGGCAGAGGTAGGAGGATCACCGTGAGTTCGAGGCCACCCTGAGACTACATAGTGAATTCCAGGTCAGCCTGGGCTAGAGTGTGACCCTACCTTGAAAAAAACAAAACAAAACAAAAAAACCAAAAAAACCAAAAAAAAAAAAAAAAAACAACACCAAAAAAACAAAACAGAAAGGATTGGAAGTGGAGTGGTGCAATCAGGAATTGGGGAGCAGCTCTGTGGCAGAGCATATGCTTGGTATTCTCTCAATTCCTATCATAGAGAGGCGTGGGGGAGAGAGAAGCAAAATAGGAATGATAAGCATTGAAAATACCCTTAACTGTGGGGTTCATTAAGATCTGATCCTGGAATCAAGCCTGCCTCCCAATCTTTCCTTCCAGGACCCAGCAGGGCTAAGGGAGCTCCTGGAAGACTGTTGGGATGCAGACCCAGAGGCTCGGCTGACGGCCCAGTGTGTGCAGCAGCGCCTGGTGGCCCTGGCCCGTCCTCGGGAGGCTCACCCCTTCCCAAAAGGCTGGCCACATGGCTACCCACAAGACTGTCCTTCAACACCTGACCCTGCCCTACAGGAGAGTGCCTGCCACCTCAATGTTCGGCAAGGACCTGGGCTCTGGAAATTCTCAGCCTGCCAGCACCACTTCTCATGTATAAATGAACAATATGTGGAATCTGTGTACATGCCAACATAAATGTAGTCATCACATATGCCTGTGTGAACTGTCTACCACTGCCTTCCCCACTTTATGAATCCGTGGATTCTTCTGTGGGCTTTCAAATCCACAGGGTTCTGACATGGTAATAGGGTATAGGAGTGCACAGGAAAGAGAATAAAGTCACCTTTCCTGACTCTTGTCCTGATCTTCCTTCTTTCCTATGACCCCAAACCTTACTTCTCCTTTTCCACCAGCATCTATTTACTGGCCCCCCCCCTCCGAGGTAGGGTCTCACTCTAGCCCAGGCTGACCTAGAATTCACCAAGTAGTCTCAGGGTGGCCCTAGAACTCACAGTGATCCTCCTACCTCTGCCTCCCGAGTGCTGGGATTAAAGGTGTGTGCCACAATGCCTGGCTTATTTACCTTAATTTTTTGCTTATGAGAGAGAGAGAGAGAGAGAGAGAGAGAGAGGAGGTAGGGAGAGGAGAATGGGTACACCACGCCTTCAGCCGCTACAAGCAAACTCCAGATGCATGTACCACTTTGTGCATCTGGCTTACATGGGTCCTGAGGAATTGAGCCTGGGTCATTTGGCTTTATAGGCAACAGTCTTAACCGCTAAGCCATCTCTTCAGTCCCTACTTTTTTTCTTTAAATGTTTGATTTATTTATTTATGGAGAGAGAGAAAGGAAGAGGCAGATATATAGAGAGAATAGGTGTGCAGGGTCTCTAGCCACTACAAACAAACTCCAGACACATGCACCATCTTGTGTATCCAGCTTAACATGGGCACTGGGGAATTGAACCCAAATCCTTAAGATTTGCAGGCAAATGCCTTAAATACCAAGACATCTTTCCAGCTATTTATCTTTTTTTTTTTTTTTTTTTTTTTTTTGAGGTAGGGTCTCGCTGTAGCTCAGGCTGACCTGGAATTTACTATGGAGTCTCAGGGTGGCTTTGAACTCACTGTGATCCTTTTATCTCTGCCTCCAAAGTGTTGGGATTAAAGGCGTGCACCACCATGCCAGGCTTTATTTTTTTAATGTTTATTTATTTGGGAGAGAGAGAGAGAGAGAGAGAGAGAGAGAGAGAGAGAGAGAGATGGGTGTGTCAATGCCTCTAGCCACTGCAAATGAACTCCAGATGCATGTGCCACCTTGTGCATCTGGCTTATGTGGGTACTGGGGAATTGAACCTGGGTCTTTAGGCTTCACAGGCAAGCACCTTTAACTTCCGTCTCTCCAGCCCTCTATTTATTTTTTCTAAAAAATGTTTTAGTTATTAATTATTTATTTGAGAGATAGGGAAAGAATGGAAGAAGCAGATAGAATGGGCACACGAGGGCCTCCAGCCACTGCTAACAAACTGCAGATGCATGTGTCCCCTTGTGCATCTGGCTCACCTGGGTACTGGGGAATCAAACCTGGGTCCTTTGGCTTTGCAGACAAGTGCCTTAACTGTTAAACCATCTCTCCAGCCCTGGGCTTTTTAAAATTTATTTTTAGTTTTTTAAACTTTATTTTTTATTTTATTTATTTATTTATTTTTGGTTTTTCGAGGTAGGGTCTTTCTGTAGCCCAGGCTGACCTGGAATTCACTATGTAGTCTCAGGGTAGCCTCGAACTCACAGCGACCCTCCTACCTCCGCCTCCCAAGTGCTGGGATTAAAGGCATGAGCCACCACGCCCGGCAAACTTTATTTTTATTTATTTATTTGAGAAAGAGGCTAGAGAGAGGGAGAGAGAGAATGGACACTCCAGGGCTTCCAGATACTGCAAACTCCAGACGCATGCGTCCCCTTGTGCATCTGGCTTACGTTGGTCCTGGGGAATCGAACCAAGGTCCTTTGGCTTTTCAGGCAAACGCCTTAACCGCTAAACCATCTCTACAGCCCCCGGGACTCCTTTATTTTATTTTTTTTTCTCAATTTTTATTAACATTTTCCATGATTATAAAAACTATCCCATGGTAATACCCTCCCTCCCCCCACTTTCCCCTTTGAAATTCCATTTTCCATCATATCCCCTCCCCATCTCAATCAGTCTCTCTTTTATTTTGATGTCATGGTATTTTCCTCCTCTTATGATGGTCTTGTGTAGGTAGTGTCAGGCACTATGAGGTCATGGATATCCAGGCCATTTTATGTCTGGAGGGAGCACGTTGTAAGAGTCCTACCCTTCCTTTGGCTCTTACATTCTTTCCGTCACTTCTTCCGCATTAGACCCTGAGCCTTGGAAGGTGTGATTGAGATGTTACTCAGTACTCCAGTCACTTCTTTCCAGCACTATGACACCTTCTGAGTCACCGGACTTCTTGATATGTTCCCATTATGAGGTACAATGTAAGTTGGGCGTGGTGGACGCACACTTTTAATCACAGTACTTGGGAGGTAGATGGATCGCCCTGAGTTCCAGGCCACCCTGAGACTACATAGTGAATTCCAGGTGAGCCTGGGCTTGAGCGAGACCCTACCTCGAAAAATAAAACAAAACAAAACAAAAAGAACAAGGTACATTGTAAACTCAAAGACCAAGGACACCTTCTAGTGGCCCGGGTCTAGGCTGGCAACCAGCTGGGACCTGGACGGGTGTGTCCTCTGAAGCTTTCTGGCGAGCGGTTTCTCCGCCCAAAGGACTCTGCTCTGCCGGGAGAGCAGACGTTTCCGCCTACTTTAGTAGTAGCACGGAGATTGACACGTCTCTTGTCCAATTATCAGCCGATCATCATATAACCACCAATGAGGCAGTAGCAGGGGCGGTGCCGAAGCATGAGGTGTGGGGTGACCAGGAAGCGAGAGTCCAGACTGGGAAGCAGTACGGATTCGGCTCCGGCGCTGCTGGAAAGGTGACGGGGCATCTGGACTCCTCAGGTCCCTTCTTCTCCCTTTGCTGGGTGGGGCGTCCCTGGGCCGCTGGGAACTGGAACTGGGACCCCCACCCCATTTACCCTTTCTTTGGAGGGAAGGGGTGTGTCAATTTATCAAGCGTTTGAGGATCTTCAGCTTCCTCTTGTGGCTTCGAGGCCGGTGCTTGGGTTAGCGGAAGGTCGGGGTGCCCCCGGGGCGCGCAGTGAAGGCTGGTGGGGATTTCTGCCCAGCGGGTGTGGGGTGAGAGCCCCGGGGACTTCGGTGGAGACCCGGGGTTCGCTGACGGTACCGGCTTCCCGGGAGTTAGACCCTCGGGTGCGGCCAGAGGTAGCGCAGGGTGCTCCTGCGGCGAGCTAGGAAACGGGGGCTCGGGTAGGTGTGGAGGGCATTTACGCGGAGGCCCAGGTAGTTCTGCGGGTGGGAGAGCCTACGCAGGGCGGGAGGTGTGGGGCTTGGGCTCGGCCTTTCCATCTCTGGGGCGATCAGCTTTTTGCATTTTCTTTCTTCTCAGGCTTTAGCGAACAGCTGAACATGTGGAATCCCAATGCCGGTAATTGGGGGTCTCTCCTCTTCTACCCCAGCTCATGTTCCGATGGGCTGCACGACAGGGAGTTTCAGTATCTGTGTCCCCCATTCCCTCACCTGCAAAAGCAATTTCCCTGGACCATCCTGCTGCTACTCTTGTGTCTTTAAAAGTTCACCGTCAAGCCGGGCGTGGTGGCACACGCCTTTAATCCCAGCACTCGGGAGGCAGAGGTAGGAAGATTGCCCTGAGTTCGAGGCCACCCTGAGACTCCATAGTGAATTCCAGGTCAGCCTGGGCTAGAGTGAGAAACTACCTCGGAAAACCAAAAAAAAAAAAAAAAAAAAAAAAAAAGTTCACTGTTCTTTCTTAGCCCTGCCAGAGACATTTCCCTTTCTCGCCCTAACTCAGGTTTGATTATTCTCCTTACACTTCCATTCCCCCCCCCCCCTTTTTTTTTGAGGTAAGGTTTCGCTCTAGCTCAGGCTGACCTGGAATTCACTATGTAGTCTCAGGGTGGCCTCCAACTCACAGAACTCCTCCTACCTCTGCCTCCCGAGTGCTGGGATTAAAGGTGTGCACCACCATGCCTGGCTCTATTTCCCTTTTAAATGTTAAGAAAGACAGTCAGTTTTGTCATTTGTTGACAGAGATTCTGGGCAGTTCTAATCTTTTTTTTTTTTCCCCTCTGGTTCTTCCAGCAGGGCAGCCAGGGCCAAATCCGTATCCTCCCCCAGTAGGGTGCCCTGGAGGTTCCAACCCTGCCTATGCACCACCTGTCAATCCCGCCTTTCCTCCTGGCCCCTGTCCCACTCCCCCAGGACCTCCCCAGGGGAATCCAGCTTTCCCTCCAAGTAGGCCCCTTTATCCCATGCCACAGCCGGGGTGTCCAGGATACCAGCCCTCAGGGCCCTACCCTCCCCCATACCCCCCACCTGCTCCTGGTATGTGCCCTGTAAATCCCATGGCTCCTGGCATGGTGGCCCCAGGGATGGTGATGGACAAGAAGATGCGGAAGAAAATGAAGAAAGCTCATAAAAAGATGCACAAACACCACAAGCATGGCAAGGTCAGTGTTTCCAGGAGCCTGGCTGGGAAAGGGACGCCCTTCACAGGCACTGGGTGGGCAAGGCAAGGCTTGGGAAGGGTCATTCAGAGTCTGGGAGCATGGAGGATGGCAGTTGGATCGTTCTGGCAGACAGGAAATTCATTTTGCCAAGGAATCCTCCTGAGAGGAATCTAATCATCTTGAAATATACTCTCCTATCTGAAACAGGGGAAGCTGACTTTTGGAATGGAGGAGGTCAGAATCAGAAGCTCCTCCCTTGTCTGCCTAACTCCCCCCCCCCCCCCCCAGGTAGGGTTTCACTCTGTAGCCCAGGTGCTCCCCCAGCCCTCAGGTATATGCTTAGCAAGTTGGACACACACTGAGGTTGTCCAAATGTCAGTTGAGTCAGTTTTATGTAATAATTAACAGAATAATATTCTAGCCCTATACCCTATTTCCTGGAGTTCCTTTATCTCCTTCAGTGTCCTCAAGGGTGTTGTGTTAATGACATAGGCGTTCCTTCTGTGAGTCAGCCTCAAAGCCTTGGGCTCAGGGCTTTTCATGTGCAGCTCTAAGTCAAAGGCTCCTTATTCCACTGGAGTTCTTGTTGGCATGGTGGGACCAGTTCTGTGGACTTGGGAAGGAGGACAGGAGCCTGGATCTTGAGGCTTTTAGTTAGTTTACTGTCCAATATTTGTTTGCTTTGTGCATTTGGGTTCCAGTTCCTGATTCTAGGTCATTCATAGAAGTGTGAAGAGAAGGAAAGGTGAGAGAGAATGTAGGAGAAAATCCTGAGGAGACAAAAACTTTTTTTTTTTTTTCTTTAGCCAGGTTCTCACTGTAGCTGAGGCTGACCTGGAACTGACTATGTAGCTCTAGGCTGGCTTTGAACTCACAGTGATCCTCCTATCTCAGCCTTCAAGTGTTAGGACTAAAGGTGTGAGCCACCATGGCCAGCCTAAACACTTCTTATTATTTTTTTTTCATTTTGTTTTTTCAAGGTAAGGGCTTACTCTAGCCCAGGCTGACCTGGAATTCACTATTTAGGTGTCAGGGTGGCCTCAAACTCACAGCGATCCTCCTACCTCTGCCTCCTGAGTGCTGGGATTAAAGGCATGTGCCACCATGACTGGCTTATTATTTTTAAAATATTTTATTTTTATTTATTTGAGAGAGAGAACAAGGCAGAGGAAGAGAGAGAGATTGGGCATGTCAGGGCCTCCAGCCACTGCAAACAAACTCCAGATGCATGCATTACCATGTGCATCTGGCGTATGTGGGTCCTGGGGAATTGAACCCAGGTCCTTTGGCTTTTCAGGTAAGCACTTTAACCACTAAGCCATCTCTCCAGCCCCTTTTTTTTTTTTTTTTTTGGTTTTTCGAGGTAGGGTCTCACTCTAGCCTACATTGTCCTGGAATTCACTATGTAGTCTCAGGGTGGCCTCGAACTCACAGTGATCCTCCTACCTCTGCTTCCAGAATGCTGGAATTAAAGGTGTGTGCCACCACGCCCAGCTCCTTTTTTTTTTTGAAGCAGGGTTTCATTCTGTGTTAGGTTGACCTGGAATGCATTCTGTAACCCAGATTGGCCTCAAATTTATGGTGATCCTCTTACCTCAGCCTCCCGAGTACTGGGATCAGAGGTGTGCACCACCACACTCAACCTTAAAAAAAGGTTTTCTTTTTTAAGCTCTTATATTGACAACTTTCATAAATATAAACAATATACCATGATCATAATACCCTCCCATCATCCTCCCTTTTCTCCCTCTCAAATCCTCCCTCCATTGAATCCCTTCTTGTCTCTCTTCTATTTTGATGTCATCATTTTGTCCCCCTCCTGTTATTCAGGTCTTGTGTAGGTCATGAATGTCAAGGGTACTTTGTGTTTGGAAGATGTATTGCTAACACTCGTCCCTTTTAAAATGTTCCCCCCTCATTCCCAGGTAGGGTTTTGACTCTAGCCCAGGCTGACCTGGATAGAATTCACTATGTAGTTTCAGGGTGGCCTTGAAGTCACAGTGATCCTCCTACCTCAGCCTCCCCTATGCTGGGATTTAAAGGCATGCACCACCACACCAGCTCCAAATATAATATATATAACATATATATATTTTTTTTTTTCTGAGGAAGGGACTCACTCTAGCCCAGGCTGACCTGGAATTCACTATGTAGTTCAGGGTGGCCTCAAATTCATGGCAATCCACCTACCTCTGCCTCCCAAGTGCTGGGATTACAGGTGTGTAACACCACGCCTTGGAGGTAGGGTCTCACTCTGGTCCAGGTTGACCTGGAATTAACTATGTAGTCTCAGGGTGGCCTTGAACTCATGGCGATCCTCCTACCTCTGCCTCCCGAGTGCTGGGATTAAAGGCGTGCGCCACCACGCCCAGCAAATATTTTTAAAAATTTTTATTCATTTACTTGACAGAGAATGGGCATGCTAGGGCCTCCAGTTACTGCAAAGGAACTCCAGATGTGTGCATCACCTTGTGCATCTGGCTTACATGGTTTCTAGGAAACTGAACCTGGGTCCTTTGGCTTTGTAGGCATGTACCTTAACCGCTAAGCCATCCCTCCGGCCCCGCCCCCCCAATTTATTTTTTTTGTTTTTTTTGAGGTAAGATCTCACTCTAGCCCAGGCTGCCCTGGAATTCACTATGTAGTCTCAGGGTAGTCTCAAACTCATGGCGATCCTCTTACCTCTGCATCCTGAGCGCTAGGATTAAAGGCATGCACCACCGCGCCCTGCTCCCCAAAAATACTTATTTACTTATTTTGTTTTTATTTATTTACTTATTTTGACAGAGAAATAGGGAGGGAGGGAGGTGGGGAGAGAGAGAGAGAGAGAGAATGAATGGGCGTGCCAGAGTCTCCAGCCATTGCAGACAAACTCCAGATACATGTGCCCCCTTGTGTATCTGGCTAACGTGGGTCCTGGGGAATTGAACCTGGGTCCTTTGGCTTTGTAGGCAAACGCCTTAACTGCTAAGCCATCCCTCCAGCCCCCCAAAATACTTTTTAATGGTACAGTTGTTGGAGGTATATCTGTAAGGATCCTTGAGGACTCCGCCAGCCTTCCCTAATTTTTCCATGTTGGTTGGGGCTTAGGAAGCAGAGCTGTAGATGCACTCTAATTTGTTATGTGTCCAGCACGTTGCATGCAGCTGATCCACAGGCACTGATACGGTAGCAGCTGTGCCCGATCACTGCACTGTACTTGTGCTTACTTGCCCTGGCTCCAGAGGCAATATGGTAACGATTTAGGACAATTCATCCATTCATGTATACTCACTGCTGAAGGAAACCCTTGCTTTTGTTGTTTTCAAGTCGCTGTGGTACAAGACTTCTGCCTATTGGGTTTCTGGGTGGCGGGGTGAGGTACTGAAGAATGGACCATGGAATGATGCTGTGTCATTTCCCCTTTCCCCTTGCAGCATTCCTCCTCTTCCTCCTCTTCCAGCAGTGACTCTGACTGAATGCAGGGCTTGGACCCTCCTTCCCTCAAGTCTCACCAGTTCTGCTCTCCCATCAAGCTTCAGCTGCCATGTTGTACTGGGGGGAATTAGCCCTCTGGCCCCCTGCCCCACCCCCACCTGTGCCCTACTGCTCAGTCCTGACGGGCTAGGGAGAATGGAAAGAGGATTGCCATGGGCTAGCTCGGGCTGCCTTCTCCCTCCCCGCCTGATAGCTCTTTATAGACGAACAGTTTAGCAGGGGACGTGTCTTTTGAAGATGGCGAGACCCCTGAGTTAAAGGAAGACAACTTTGAGATCTGTAAAATGTGACTTTTTCATTTCCTTTTATGATACTTGTGGCTGGGAAGATTTGTGGAAATTTTCTTATGATGATGAAAAAGCCTGTAATGTTTTGTAATGATAGCACATTAGGGTGACTGAGTGGCAAATATATTTCTAGCAGGCCTTTTATTGATTGTATGAGCTGCAAGGCTGCTGGGAAATGGAGTCCATTTGGTTGGTGAGCTCTTCTGGAACCCAATGTTTCCTTAGTTCAGTATGCTATCTTAGATACTGCTTCCCAGCTCTGAAGCCAAATAAAGGTTATGTTTTCTGGTCTCTGTTCACCTCTGACATCACCTTGGCTAGGCCCAGGACATTAGATTACTTTTGCTACCTTTGTTCAGACCATTTAAAGTGTGTCACTTTTATGGTAAGGAACCAGTGTATCAGTTAGTGAAACATTACACTATTACTAAGGTGGAGGAGCCTTTTTTTTTGCTTGTTTCTTTATTTTTCTTTCCTTTTTGTTTTGTTTTTTGTTTTCGAGGTAGGGTCTCACTCTAGCTCAGAGACCTGTATCTTATTCTGTAGTCTCAGGGTGGCCTACAACTCATGGTGATCCTCCTACCTCTGCCTCCCAAGTCTTGGGATTAAAAGTGTGTGCCACCACGCCTGGATTTTTTTTTTTAATTAGACACATTAGACACAGAGAAGGATAGAGAGAATGAGAATGGGCACACCAGAGCCTCTAGCCATTGCAAATGAACTCCAGACACATGCACCACCATGTGTATCTGGCTTACATGGGACCTGGAGAATCAAACCTGGGTCCTTAGGCTTTGCAGGCATGTGCCTTAACCGTGCTCTCAGCACTGTTTTTTTTTCAATATTTTTTATTTTTATTTATTTATTTATTTGGCAGAGAAAGAGGGAGATCGTGAGAGAGAGAGAAAGAATGGGTGTGCCAGGGACTCTAGCCACTGCAAATGAACTGCAGACATGTGCGCCTCCTTGTGCATCTGGCTAACGTGGGTCCTGAAGAATTGAACCTGGGTCCTTTGGCTTTGCAGTCAAGCGCCTTAACCGCTAAACCATCCCTCCGCCCCCCCCCCTTTTTTTTGTTTTTTCAAGGCAGGGTTTCACTCTAGCTCAGGCTGACCTGGAGTTCATTATGTAGTCTCAGGGTGGCCTTGAACTCACAGTGGTCCTCTTACCTCTGCCTCCTGAGTGCTGGGATTAAAGATGTGCACCACCATGCCTGGCTCTTATTTATTTGAGAGTGAGCTACAGACAGAGAGGCAGATAGATAGAATGGGTGCGTCAGGGCCTCCAGCCACTGCAGACTAACTCTAGATGCATGTGCCACCTTGTGCATGTGCATCTGGCTTTCGTGGGTCCTGGGAAATCGAGCCTCAAACCAGGGTCCTTAGGCCTCACAGGCAAGTGCTTAACAGCTTAGCCATCTCTCCAGCCTGCGGCTCTTCTTTTTTTTCTTTTTTTTAAACTATTTATTTGAGAGAGAGAGAGAGGCAGGTAGAGAATGGGCGAGCCAGGGTCTCCAGCCACTGAAAATGAACTCAAGACACATGTGCCACCTTGTATATCTGGTGTTATGTGGGTACTGAGGAAGCGAACTTGGGTCCTTAGACTTTGCAGGTAAGTGCCTTAACTGCTGAGCCATCTCCCCAACAGGGAGGAACCTTTATAATTGCTTCAGGTTTAGCAGAGTGAATCTTCATTTGCCTTTCCTCAAGAGAATGGATATAGGCACTAGCTTTCACATCTGCTACAGAAATCTTCAGTGCTGTCCATCAGCTATGAGAGAGTAATTTGGGGTTTTGTCCCCACCATCTATCTACTAAATAAGATGCCTTTTAATTTTTTTTTTTTGTTGTTGTTGTTGTTGGTGGTGGTGGTGGTGTTATTTGTTTTTCAAGGTAGGATCTTGCTGTAGCCCAGACTGATCTGGAATTCACTATGTAGTCTCAGGATAGCCTTGAAATCATGGCAATCCTCCTGCCTGTGCCTCCCGAGCTGAGATTAAAGGCGTGTGCCACCATGCCTGGCTCTAAAGTTTTTTTCTTTTTTTGAAGCCAGGCATGGTGGTGCATGCCTTTAATCTCAGCACTCACTTGGGAGGAAGAGTTAAGACAATTGTCACAAGTTCAAGGCCACCCTGAGACTACATAGCAAATTCCAGGTCAACCTGGGCTAGAATGAAATCCCACCTTGAAAGACAAAGATATAACCCCCCCACAAATAGAAAAACTTTTTTTAACTAGGGTCTTGCTTGGGCTCCAGTTTAGTCTTTGTACCTCAGCTTGCAAAGTGCTGAAATTACAAATCTATACCACTCTGCACTGCTCAGAAATGGCTCATGGCTCAGTGGTAGAAGACTTGCTTTGCATGGATAAGGTCTTGGGTTCAGTCTTAGCAGTAAGAAAAATCCCAACAGGCTAACACTAATGATTTTTTTTTTTTTTTTTTGAGGGAGGGTCTCACTCTAGCTCAGGCTGACCTGGAATTCACTATGTAGTCTCAGGTGGTCTTAAACTCACAACTATCCTCCTACCTCTGCCTCCCGAGTGCTAGAATTAAAAGTTTGCACCACCATGCGTGGCTTTTAACATTAATGTCTGTTAAAATAATGGGCCACTTTTTGAGTTAGAACTCAGAAAAGCTGGCAGGCTCTGTGAGGATCTGTGAGCCACTGTCTGCAGTGGTTAGAGACAGAGAGAGAGAGAGAATTCGTGTGCCAGGGCCTCAGCCACTGTTATTGAACTCCAGATGCACCACTTAGTGGGCATGTGTGACCTTGAACTTGTCTCACCTTTGTGTGTCTGGCATACATGGGATCTGGAGTCCTTAGGCTTGGTAGGCAAGCACCTTAACTGCTAAGTCATCTTTCCAGCCCTTAGATATATTTTAAATGTCCACACTTAAATGTGGACATTTATAGATAAAAGCACTTTTTGGGCTGGAGAGAGAGAGAGCTCAGCCATTGAGGCGCTTGCCTGCATACCCTAATGTTCTGGGTTTGATTTCCCAGTACCCACATAAAGCAAGATGCACAAAGTGGCACATGCATCTGGAGTTCGTTTGCAGAGGCTAGAGACCTTGGTGTACCCATTCTCTCTCTGCAAATAAATAAGTAAAAATATTAAATATTAAAATATATAAAGTGCTTCAAGGAATACTTACAAGTCCCATCACCTTGCTTTAATATTATGAATATTTTACTAGTCATGTTCCATTCCACATATTTTTTCTAATTTTTAAAAAATATTTTTTAAGGGCTGGAGAGATGGCTTAGTGGTTAAGGCGTTTGCCTGGAAAGCCAAAGGATCACAGTTCAATTCCCCAGGACCCACGTAAGCTAGATGCACAAGGGGGCGCATGCATCTGGAGTTCCTTTGCAGTGGCTGGAGGCCCTGGCACACCTATTTTCTCTCTCTCTCTGTCTGCCTCTTTCACTCTCTCAAATAAATAAAAATAATTTAGGGCTGGAGAGATGGCTTAGCAGTTAAGTGCTTGCCTGAGAAGCCTAAGGACCCCGGTTCGAGGCTCAATTCCCCAGGACCCATGTAAGCCAGATGCACAAGGTGGCACATGCATCTGGAGTTCATTTGCAGTGGCTGGAGGTCCTGGCGCACCCATTCTCTATCTGCCTCTTTTTCTCTCTGTCGCTCTCAAATAAATAAAAATTAACAAAAAAATTTTAAAAAATAATTAACAAAATATTTTTTAAGCCAGGTGTAGTGGCACACACCTTTAATCCCAGCACCTGGGAAGCAGAGGTAGGAGGATCACCATAAATTCAAGGCCACCCTGAGACTACATAGTAAATTCTAGGTCAGCCTGAGCTAGAGTAAGACCCTACCTCAAAAACCAAAAGAAAACAAAAATATTTTGGGCTGGAGAGATGGCTTAGCGGTTAAGACACTTGCCTGCAAAGCCAAAGGACCTAGGTTTGATGCCCCAGGAGCCACATACACAAGGGGTCACATGCGTCTGGAGTTTGTTTGCAGTGTCTGGAGGCCCTGAGCGCTCATTCTCTATCTGTCTCTTTCTCTCTCAACTAAAATAAAAAATAAAATAAAATGATAAAAATAAAAATTTTAATTTTTGCAATGCTTTAATTGCTAAGCCATCTCTCCAGCCCTAATTTTTGTTATGGAAGTAAGAAAAAAGTTTAGGGCTGGAGAGATGGCTTAAGGTGTTTGCCTGCAAAGCCAAAGGATCCTGGTTCGACTCTCCAGGACCCATGTAAACCAGATGCACAAGGGGGCCTCATGTGTCTGGAGTTTGTTTGCAATGGCACACACATTCTCTATCTCTCCCTCTTTCTCTCTCTCAAATAAATAAAATATATTTTAGAAAAAAAGTTTAAAAAACATCATAGGGAAGCCGGGTGTGGTGGTGCATGCCTTTAATCCCAGCACTTGGGAGGCAGAGGTAGGAGGATCGCCATGAGTTCGAGGCCACCCTGAGACTACGTAGTGAGTTCCAGGTCAGCCTGGGCTACAGTGAACCTTGAAAAAAAAAAAAAAAAAAAAAAAAACCACCACAGCTGTAGCCTGGTGTTACATGCTGCTTTGACACTCTCTGGTGGGGCTGCTTAGGTTGGAGAATGGCCATGAGTTTTCCAGGTCAGCCTGGGCCAGATGAGACTCTGCCTCAGAACAAACAAACAAAAACCACAATCATCATCCATAAATCTACCACCTAATTCGCCATGTTAATGTTTGTGATATTTGATCAACATACCTATGTGAACTACTTGAAAGTCTGTTGCATGTTTCATAACATATGTCCTAGGGACTGGAGAGATGGCTTAGCAGTTAAAGGTATGTTCTTGCATAGCCTAATGGCCTGGGTTTAGTTCCCCAGTGCATGCGTCTGGAGTTCATTAGCAGTGGCAGGAGGCCTGGCATGGCCATGCTCACACACATTCTCTCTTTCTCTCGAATAAATAATATATTTCCTGGGCTGGAGAGATTGCTCAGTGGTTAAGGCACTTGCCTGCAAAGGCTAATGAACCCACATAAAGGTAGATGCACAAAGTGGGTCACGCATCTGGAGTTTGCAGTGACTAGAGGCCCTGGTGTGCCCATTCTCTCACTTTCCCTCTTCTCTGTCATTGCAAAAAATATATTTCCTTAAAAGTATGCTTTTGTAACAACTCCAATGTCACTTTTTTTTCCCCCGAGGTAGGGTCTCACTCTAGCCCAGGCTGACTTGAAATTCACTCTATATTCTCTGGGTGGCCTCGAACTCACAGCAATCCTCCTACCTCTGCCTCCTGAGTACTGGGATTAAAGGGGTGTGCCACCACACTTGGCTTTCAACATCACATTTTAATCTCTCTCTCTTCTTTCTTTCTTTCTTTCTTTCTTTCTTTCTTTCTTTTGAGGTAGGGTCTCACTCTAGCCGAGGCTGACCTGAAATTCACTAGGTAATCTCAGGGTGGCTTCGAACTCATGGCAATCCTCCTACCTCTGCCTCCCTAGTGCTGGAACTAAAGGCATGCGCCACCACGCCCGGCTGTTTTCTTCTTTTTTTAAAAGTTGTATTTAATTATTTATTTGAGAGAGTGAGAGAGTGAGCCAGGACCTACAGCCACTGTGAAGGAACTCCAGACACATGTGCCACACACATGTGCCACCATGTGCATCTGGCTTACATGGGTACTGGAGAATCAAATGTGGGTCCTTTGGCTTTGCAGGCAAGTGCCTTAATGGCTAAGTCATCTCTCCAGCCGCCCCCCCCCCCCCGGGCCATTTTTTTGAGGTAGGGTCTCACTCTAGCCCAGGCTGACCTGGAATTTACTATGTAGTGTCAGGGTGGTCTTGAACTCACAGTGATCCTCCTACATCTGTTGCCGGAGTGCTGGGATTAAAAGCATGCACCACCATGCCCGGCATGTTTTTTTTTTCTTTTCTTTTTTTAAAATTTATTTCATTTTATTTTATTTGAGAGAGAGAGAGAGGGAGAGATAGAGAGTGATAGAAAGAGGGAGGAGCAGAGAGAGAGAAAGGGAGAATGGGCACGCCAGGGCCTTCACCCATTGTAAATGAATTCCAGATGCATGTACCACCTTGTACATCTGCCTTACGTGGGTCCTGGGGAACTGAACCTGGGTCCTTTGGCTTCACAGGCAAATGCCTTAACTGCTAAGCCATCTCTCCAGCCCAGTGTTTTCTTCTTTTGAGATTTGGTCTTGCTGTGTAGCCCAGGCTGGCCTCAGACTCATGATTCTCCTGCTTCAGCTTCCCGAATACTGGGGATTACTGAACTGACATAAACCACCATGCTCAACTCTAAAATGTCTTTTTGTCATTTATTTCCAAGTGTGTCTATGTGTGCCAGATCCTCTTGCTGCTGTAAATGCATGCCAGATTCTTGAGCTACTTTTTGCATCTGGGTTTTCTGACTGGCTTGGGAATTGAACCTGGTTTGGCAGGATTTGCAAGCAAGTGCCTTTAACCCCTGCATCATCTTCCCAGTTCCCTACCTCTCTCTTGTTTTTTATTTTTTTTCCTTGAGGCAGAATCTCTAGCACAGGGTTGTCTAAACTTACATTGATCCTCCTACCTTAGCCTCAGAACTCTGAAATTAAAGGCATGAACCACCACACCCAGTTTTCTTTTATTTACTATTTAAATTTTTTTGGGGGGGGCCTATGGTGGCACATTCCTTTATGAGAGTGGGAGAGAGAGAGAGAGAGAGAGAGAGAGAGTGAACTGGTGCACCAGGGCCTCCAGCCACTGCAAATTGAATTCCAGACATGTGTGCTACCTTGTGGTGCATACACACTTGTATCACATTGTATGTCTGGCTTACATGGGATTTGGAGAGTCAGACATGGGTCCTTAGGCTTCACAGGCAAGTGCTTTAATGGCTAAGCCATCTCTCCAGTCCTAATTTTTTTTCTTTTCAATTTTTTTATTAACAACTTCCATGATTGTAAACAATATCCCATGTTAATGCCCTCCCTCCCCCCACTTCCTCTTTGAAACTCCATTCTCCATCATATCCCCCCCCCTTTCAATCAGTCTCTCTTTTATTTTGATGTCATGGTCTTTACCTCCTATTATGATGGGCTTGTGTAGGTAGTGTCAGGCACTGTGAGGTCATGGATATCAGGGCCATTTTGTGTCTGGGGGGAGCACGTTGTAAGGAGTCCTACCCTTCCTTTGACTCTTACATTCTTTCTACCACCTCTTCCGCAATAGACCCTGAGCCTTGGAAGGTGTGATAGAGATATTGCAGTGCTGAGCACTCCTGTCACTTCTTTCCAGTACCATGATAACTTCTGAGTCATCCCAAGGTCACTGCCATCTGAAAAGAGAAGATTCTCTACCAAAACTGAGAGTAGCATTAATATAAGGGTATGAACATTAAGAGAAGTGCTTACTGGGCAGTTTGATAAGCATAGCATATATATTTAGCCAGATAGTAGTAGACATTACACCCCTAGGGCTCATGACTACCCCTGTTTTAAGTTTTCAGTATCAGGATGTATTCCCTCCCCATGGAGTGGGCCTCCAGTCCAATTGGAGGGCAGTTGGTTTCCACCATGACAGACGTGCCACTATTGCACCCGTTGGTTCATTTGGCCTGGCTGGCCAGATATAAGACTTGCAGTGTCCACTGTTGAGTATCTTTACTGGTGATTTCTCTCTCTCCCATTGAACTTCATGCAGAATGTCCAGCCCTAATTTTTATTTATTTATTTGAGAGAGAAAGAGGCAGAGAGATTGGGTACTACCTTCTACATCTGACTTATGTGGGTACTGGAGAATCAAATCTGGGTTCTTTGGCTTTGCAAGCAAGTGTCTTAACTGCTAAGCCATCTCTCCAGCTCCCCAGCTTGCCTGCGTTCTTCTTTTCCCCTTCCTTCCTTCCTTCCTTCCTTCTTTCCTTCCTTCCTTCCTCTTTCTCTCTTTCTGTTTTGGCATTTTTTTTTTAATGAGACAGAAGCAGAGAATTGGTGCTCCCATACTTCCTGCCACTGCAATCGAAGTCCAGATGCGTGTGCCATCTTGTGCACGTGTGACCTTGCACCCTGCGTCACCTTGTGTGCCTGGCTTATGTGAGATCTGGAGAGTAGAACATGGGTCCTTATGCTTTGCAGGCAAGTGCCTTAACCATTAAGCCATCTCTCCAGCCATCTTCCTTCCTTCCTTCTTCATTTTTATTTTTATTTATTTATTTACTCATTTTGGTTTTCCGAGGTAGGGTCTCACTCTAGCTCAGGCTGACCTGGAATTCACTATGTAGTCTCAGGGTGGACTTGAACTCATGGTCATCCTCCTACTCTGCCTCCCAAGTGCTGGGTTTAAAGGCATACACCATCACACCGGCCTCTCTTTTTTTTAAAGATGGTTTTGGGGTGGTTGGGAGGAAGACTCAGCTGTAAAGGAGTTTCCTTGCAAAGCCTGCCAGGTTTGGGTTTAATTCCCAACCAACCCACGAAGCTGGATACAAACACAAAGCACACACACACACACACACACACAAAGACAGGAGCCAGGTTTAGTGGTGCATGCCTTTATTCCCAACACTTGGGAGGCAGAAGAAGGAGAATCATCATGAATTCGAGGCCACCCAGAGACTACATAGTGAATTCCAGGTCATTTTGGGCTAGTGTGAGACCCTACCTCAATAACACTATCCCCCCCCCCCAAAAAAAAAGAGAGGATCTCATGTAATTCAGGCTGGCTTTGAATTCACTAAGTAGCCGAGAATGACCTTGAATTTCTGATTCTTCTGTCCCCACCTTGCCAGTGCTGGAATATCAGGCAGGTGTGTGCTACTATGAGTGGCTTGATTCAGTGCTAGGATGGGGCTTTGCTCACGCTTGGTAAGCAATCTACCTGGTAAGCTACATTCTAAATTTATACAGTTCCCTGTCTGAAAGCGGGATTCAAGGAAGACCCACTAATTATATTTGTTAATTATCCCCATACCTATCTATCATCTATGTAACTATCTCCCCCACTACACTTTTCACATTTTCACTTATTTATTTATTTGAGAGAGATACAGAAATAATGAGTAGGGGTGTGCCAGGATCTCTGCCATTGGAAATGAACTCTAGATGCATGTGCTACCTTGTGCATCTGGCTTATGTGGGTACTTGGGAATTGAACTTGTGTCCTTAGGCTCCACAGGCAAGCGCCTTAACTGCTGAGCCATCTTTCCAGCCCCTATCATTATTTTTGAGACAAAACTTTCACCCTGGAGCCCAGGTTGGCATGGAATGCCTGACTCAGCCTCCTGAGTGCTGAGATTACAGGTGCGAGTCACTAAACTTTGTTTTTATTTGAGGCAGGGTTTTGTTATGTAATCCAGGGTGGCCTGTAATTTTTCATTGTCCTGCCTCAATTTCCTCAGTGTTGGAAATTACAGGCCTGCACTACTCACCATGCCTGGCCACAGAGTTTCTTCTTATGTTCGTGTTTAATTTGTTCCTTTGTCCCATGTAAATTGCAGGATATATCTAATTGTTTAATTAGATTAGGAAACACATTTAGGAGGCAGGGGAGATGGCTCAGAGGTTAAATAAACACATTTGGTAAGAATTATGCTATACTTCTCATTGCATCTCACCAAGGACCAGTGATTACTAAAGTCCTCCTACTTGTGAAATTTGGTCACTTTCTTGGCCTAAGGTGATGCCTACCAGATCTATTTGAAGTTAATTTATTCGACTGTACAATTTGAAAATCTGTGTGGTTATATCTTCTTAAGATTGTAATTATTGGGCTGGAGAGATGGCTTAGTCATTAAGGCACTTGCCTGTGAAGTCTTAAGGACCCAGGTTCGATTCTCCAGGTCCCATATAAGCCAGATGCACATGGTGGTGAATGTGTCTGGAGTTTGTTTGCAGTGGCTAGAGGCTAGAGGGATGGCTTAGACGTTAAGGTATTTGCCTGCAAAGCCAAAGGAGCCTGGTTCAATTCCCCAGGACCCACGTTGGCCAGGTGCACAAGGGGCACATGCCTCTGGAGCTCGTTTGCAGTGGCTGGAGGCCCTGGCACACCCATTCTTTCTCTGTGTGTCAAATAAATAAATGAACAAAAATAAAATATTTTATAAAAGATTGTAATTGTTGACACTAACTTGACTCAATTAGTATTTCATTCTGGGTTGTAGAATGGTAGTGATTTTCTAACTCACTTCTTCTACATTTACTGGATGAGACTCTATAAAAAACTGCCTTTCCCCTCTCAACTTCTGGTGAACAGTTCTTTCTAAAAAGGAAATGTAATTCATTTATTTACCAATTTTTAGATTAAGAAGTTGGTGTGATGCCTTGATTTCGGCCGATTAGTTTCCTTAACTTTTTTTTTTTTTTTAATCAGTATAGCCTATTGGATTGTCTGTCCTCTTTCTGTCACACATATCCCTCTTCCTCTTCTAGATCCATGGCGACTGCCACCTCTCTCGGTACTCACGCCTGAGCTTTCCAGCTTGTCCGCTAGAGGCCACTCGTTTTCTCCCCAACCCCCATCCTGCCTCTCTATCCCACGTCTCGCCGTACGTTACTGGCCGTCGTCTCACTGGTGCCGACGCGGTCCGAGGAGCCGCTCTAGGCTCTCGGAAGGCCGTCCGCATTGCGTGGGGAAGGTTTGGACGACGCAGTCGCCTCGCCGGCCCCCGGGGCGGTTAGCGCTTCCGGGGTCGAAGGGTGCGCGGGGTTGAAAGCGGGCCGCTCCGCCCCGTCCCCCTCCCAGACCAGCAGAGGCAGCAGCCGGAGCAGCCGCAGCCTGCGCCCTCTCCCGCCCGCCCTCCGCCCGCCCGCCCTCCGCCGCCCTCCACCCGCCCCGGGGTCTCTTTCCCCCTTCCTCCTCCTCCTCCTCCTCCACCCCCCTCCTCCTCCGCCCGCCAGCGGGGCCCCCCTCGCCTTCCCGCCCGCCCCTATTGTTCCGCCCCCGGCCTCCCGCCCTTCCCCTTCCCGCCCGCTCCCCTTTTCCCCTCAGTCGCTTCGCGCCTGCAGGTAAGCTTAAAAATTTTTCCCTCCGCCCCCGGCTCTAGCTCTTATTTCCACTCATGCCATCTTTCTTAGCGGACTCCGGCCCTAGTCACGAGCCCCGGTGTCTCGTAGTCCCGCGTGAGCGCCTGCTACCTCACTCTGCCTGGCCGGCCATTCACGCGAGGCCCTGGTTCTGGCGCGGCCTAGTAGGCCTCGGGAAGGCCTCCCCCTCCCCCTCGCCTTTTCCCGGTGGCGGCTGCGCAGGAGTCTGGGGAGGCGCGCGCGCTGCAGGGGGGGCGGCGGTGGATTTGTTGGTTGAGGGAGGTGGGGGAGGCGATGGCCGGCTCGCTGGCCGGGCGGGTGAGCGCGGCTCCCCGCGGGGGTCAGGCGCTGGCGCAGCCACACGAGGAGGCGCTCCTAGTCCCGCCCCTCCCCCTGGATCGCAGCGCCCCCCCCCGACCGAACCGTTTATTTCCCCCCTTTTTTAGTCAAGTGAATGGGGGCCTATATGTATATATGTATATGTGTGTGTGTGTGTGTATATATGAATTTTTTTTTTGTAGTGGAAAATGCTTGGATGACCGGGGTGGGGGGTGGGGGTGCAGAGTTAAAGAAATGGTAGAGGGACTCCCAGTTACCGAGTTACTCTGACGTTCTCTCGGTTAACGAATTTTAAAAATACAAAATGCCTGCCGCTGTAAACCCAGGCTGTGCTATTTATAGAGGGGTAATTGACTGCAGGATTAACAGCTGGATTCCTGGGATGGGGTACACTTAGATTGACCTACTCAGGAGAGAAATGTGACAGAGGTTTCTCGGATTACTTAGTTAAAAAATGCATCTTTATGCTATACTTCAGGAAATGACTTTAGATAGGTTTTCAGTTTTCTTACCCCTTTGAACTTATTGTGGTATTTGTAAAGTGCTTATTTTATCTGAGTGGGAATAAAAACTGCCAGATTTTCACCATATCTTTGAAAAAAATATTCGTAAAGACTCCCCACTCACCATACTTACCAACTACTGTTTGTCATGAGTGAAAGTGTTTACTTGTGAGATTTTGGCAGCAGTTAGCCTTACTCTGGGAATAAGGAAATAAGTGTTTTGAGAATGTATTTATTAATCACGAATATTCTTTAGTAACCAGAAGACAGTTTGGCATATACAGAATGGTGTGGCAGCTACTTTGGAGACGCTTTAAAAATATTTTTAGGGCAAGGAGTTTGTTACAGCAAAAGTAAAGCCTGACTGGTAATGTGAAGGAGATAAGCTATAGGAGAAGAGAGATCCTTGATGTTGTTTTGGAGGGACGTTTAACCATGCCATTGGAGAAATTTCACAACTTGAGACACCCATCTAAAACCTATCAGTACCAGATGTTAAGAGTAGGTATTGAAGGCAGATACTCAAAACCAGTTGTTTTAGGAACATTGTTTCAGAGGATGAGTGATGAAAGGGCTATCCTGGACAATTTGAAAGGTATATCATTGCTGATGTTTAGAATAATTACAAAATGAACTTTTAGCACTGTTTTATTTTTATTGCATTTGGAAGGAAATTTAAGGTTAATATAATTGAATAAAGATGAGTCGTGGTCAAAATTAATACATACAAGGAAAATTTCTGGAGTTGTTTTGAGAGAAGGAATGATAGAAGAGTTCACATTTCAGAGGGGAATTTGGAAACCCAGCATGCACAGAATGTATTGCAGATAATGTAATTTTCAGTAGGATAGTTTTAAGTAAATTATTGTAGAAATAATAATGTGTCTCACTTTGTAGCCCTAGTAGCTGGCCTGTTACTTGCTGGGTAGCCAGCCAGGGTGGCCTTGAACTCAAAGTAATACTGTCTCTACCTCCCAAGTGCTGGGGTTCCAAGAATGTACCACCATGTACGAGTCTGAACTAATCATTTGGTGTCATCCAACAACACTTGAAATTTGTAACAAATAAGATACATCTCAATTTCTTTAAAAATAGCTACCACTGAGAAAATTTATATACTACCTACTTTTACTTTTAGTTGCTATTGCTATTCAGTAGGAAACAGAAGGTCATTTGCCCTCACTGTAGTTGGTTTGAAGTTTGTCCCGTTTTTATAAAAATTTTTTAAAAATATTTATTTGAGGGGGGACCAGAGAGGGAGAGAGAACATGGGCGTGCCAGGACCTCTAGCCACTGTAAACACACTCCAGATGCATGCCTCACCTTATGCATCTGGTTTATGTGGGTCCTGGGGAATCGAACCTACGTTCTTTGGCTTTGCAGGCAAGTGCTTTAAGTGCTAAGCCATCTCTCCAGCCCCTTTATTATTTTTTTTAAATATATTTTATTTATTTGAGAAAGTGGAGGCAGATAGAGAATGGGTGCGCCAAGGTCTAGCCACTGCAGACAAACTCCAGATGCATGTGCCACATTGTACACCTCCTGTTAAGTGGGTACTGGGGAATCGAACTTGTGTCCTTAGGCTTTGCAGGCAAGCACCTTAACCATTGAGCCATCTCTCTATCCCTGTCCAGTTGTTTTTGAATCCTTTTTAAAATTCTGCTGAAGACAAATGGGTGCATGTTCAGCAGTTTCCTTAGAACTATTGCTAGAGGAGGGGACCTTACTGAGAGTCAGCGGAAATCCTATCATTAATGAGCAAAGTGGAAAGTCTCATATACTTTGTAACAAAGCCTGAGCTGTGTTATGCAGTTGTCCTGGGCGTGTATGCAAGTCTGATTAGGTTGTCACATAAGTAAGAATCAAGTAAAATTGATAATTTGAACATAACTGGGAAATGATTCCTCTATTTTTCCCACCTCTGATTTTGATCATGTTTGCGTTTCAGTTTTTGGCTTTCATCCCCCCACCAGTGACCAAAGACTTGACCACTCAACGTCCAGCTCCCCATAACTCTGCTCGACATGGACACCGGTGTTATTGAAGGTGGATTAAATGTCACTCTCACCATCCGGCTACTTATGCATGGGAAGGTATGCACCAGCTTGGGAAATTGGGTCATAATAACTGCTAGGGGAGGGGCCTGGAAGAGCAGACAAGCATCTTGGAGCTCATCAGATTAGCACTGTGGGGCATCTGGTTTTAGGATCCTTCTCTAATGGAGTGTGTTGGAAAAATAGACAGCTTTAACTAGGAAAATCCAGTGAGCAAGGAAGATTTAGAGGTTAGAGCCAAAGACTGTCATGGATGTTAAAAGATAGTTTTTAAAAATATTTATTTATTTATTTTTTATTGGAGAGAAAGAGAGAGAGAATGAGAATGGGCATACAAGGGCCTTTAGCTGCTGCAAACAAACTCCAGATGCATGTGGCACCTTGTGCATCTGGCTTACCTGGGTACTGGGAATTGAACCCTGGTCCTTTGGCTTCGTGGGCAAGTGCCTTAACCCACTAAGCCATCTCTCCAGCACAAGACTTTTTTTTTTCTTTTTTTTTTTGTATCTTTATTTATTCTCAATTTTTATTAACATTTTGCATGATTATAAAAAATATCCCATGGTACTACCCTCCCTCCCCCTACTTTCCCCTTTGAAATTCCATTCTCCATCATATCCCCTCCCCATCTCAATCAGTCTCTTTTATTTTGATGTCATGATCTTTTCCTCCTCTTATGATGGTCTTGTGTAGGTAGTGTCAGGCACTATGAGGTCATGGATATCCATGCCATTTTATGTCTGGAGGGAGCACGTTGTAAGGAGTCCTATCCTTCCTTTGGCTCATAAATTCTTTCCACCACCTCTTCCGCATTAGACCCTGAGCCTTGGAAGGTGTGATCGAGATGTTACTCAGTACTCGAGTCACTTCTTTCCAGCACTGTGATACCTTCTGAGTCATGCCAAGGTCACTGCCATCTGAAAAGAGAAGAGTCTCTACCCAAAGTGAGAGTAGCGTTAATATAAGGGTATAAATATTAAGAGAAGTGCTTACTGGGCAGTTTGATAAGCATAATATATACATTTTTCCAGACATCAGCAGATGTTACATCCCTAGGGCTCATGACTACCCGTTTTAAGTTTTCAGTATCAGGGATGTATTCCCCCCTGTGGAGCGGGCCTCCAGTCCAATTGGAGGGCAGTTGGTTTCCACTATGACAGACGTGCCAACAACACTTTTTAAAAAAATATTTATTTTATGTTTATTTATTTGAGAGAGGCAAAAGGGCAAAGAGAGAGAGAGGGAGAGAATGGGTGCACCAGGGCTTCCAGCCACTGCAAACAAACTCCAGAGGCATGTGGTGCCTTGTGCATCTGGCTTATGTGGGTCCTTTGGCTTTGCTGGCAAGCACCTTAACCTCTAAGCAATATCTCCAGCCGCCTTAGTAAGACGTTCATAATGGATGTTGTTGCAGCTTTTTTCTTTTTTTCTGAAGTAGGGTCTTGCTCTATCTAGCTCAGGCTGACTTGGAATTCACTATGGAGTCTCAGGCTGTCCCTGGAACTCAGAGCAATCCTTCTGTATCTGCCTTCCCAGTGCTGGGATTAAAGGTGTGTACCACCACGCCCAGCTGCTTTATCTTATAAGGTAGTTTTTCTTTCTTTTCTTTTTAAAATTTTATTTATTTTTTATTTTTCGAGGTAGGGTTTCACTCTGTCCCAGGCTGACCTGGAATTAACTGTGTAGACTCAAGGTGGCCTTGAACTCACAGTGATCCTCCTACCTCTGCCTCCCTAGTGCTGGGATTAAAGGCATGTGCCACCACACCCGGCTCAGTCTCTTTTATTTTGATGTCATGATCTTTTCTTATTACGATGGTCTTGTGTAGGTAGTGTCAGGTACTGTGAGGTCACGGATATCCAGGCCATTTTGTGTCTGTAGGAGCACGTTGTATGGAGTCTCACTCTTCCTTTTGCTCTTACATTCTTTTTTTGTTTTTGTTTCTTTTTGTTTTGTTTTCCAGGTAGGGTTTCACTCTAGCTCAGGCTGACCTGGAATTCACTACGTTGTCTCAGGATGTCCTCGAACTCACAGCAATCCTCCTACCTCTGCCTCTCGAGTGCTGGGATTAAAGGCGTGCACCACCACGCTCAGCTTGGCTCTTACATTCTTTCCACCACCTCTTCCACAATGGACCCTGAGCCATGGAAGGTGTGATTGAGATATTTCAGTGCTGAGCACTCCTCTGTCACTTATTCTCAGCACCGTGGTGCCTTCTGAGTCATCCCAAGGTCACTGACATCTGAAAAGGGAAGGTTGTCTAACCAAAAATGAGAATAGTATTAATGTATGGGTATGAACATTAAGAGAAGTGCTTACTGGGTAGTTTGGTGGGCATAGTATATACTTTTAGCCAGACAGCAGCAGACATTATACTCCTAGGGCTCATGACTACCCCTGTTGCAGGTTTTCAGTATCTGGGATATATTCCCTCCCATGGAGCAGGCCTCCAGTCAAGTTAGAGGGCAGTTGGTTTCTCTCATAACATGTAGTCCACTATTGCACCCGTAGTGTCCACTGTTGGGTATCTTTACTGGTGATTTCTCTCTCCCATTGAACTGTATGTAGCGTGTCTTTTTCCAGCTTTCTGTCAGCTGGTCTACATGGAGGAGGTTTTCAGCTCAGCTCCAGCAGGGTTTCTCAGTAACCTTGCAGCCCAAGTATGTGGAGTCTTCAGCAATAGGGTTTTATCATCTATTCCTAGTGGGAAACTAAGGGCCTCGGCAATGGCCTACAATGTTTTGGGGGCATCAGGGACCTCCCTAACCAACAACTCACTGGAAGTTATCCCATCCCTGGCACTGAAAATTTTCTAGTAACACTCTGTGACCCCTGTGTGTTCCATTGTCCCCAAAAAGTAGGTTTCCAGCCGGGCATGGTGGTGCACGCCTTTAATCCCAGCACTTGGGAGGCAGAGGTAGGTGGATTGCCATGAGTTCAAGGCCACCCTGAGACTACATAGTGAATTCTAGGTCAGCCTGGGTTAGAGTGAGACCCTAATTTGAAAAATCAAAAAACAAACAAACAAACAAAAAAAGTAGGTTTCCATATGACTTAGTTACATCCTCTTAGATTTTGATTCATCCTCCCTCCACCTTTCCTTACTCAATCTCTTCCCCTGACCTCACTTAGGCCTTTTCACCCATGCCAAGCTGTTTTAGCTTATAAGGTAGTTTTTCTTAAAAAAAAAAAAAAATTAAGAGAGACTTAAGGAAGACATGTATGTATATATGTGTACTTATTGTGGTACTGAGCAACAATCCCAGGGTGTTCAGCATGCTAGAGAAATGCTCTATTACTGAACTATATCCCTACCACTTGTTTACTTTTTATTTTGTGGCAGGCTGAAAGGTTGCTGAGACTTGCCTTGAACTCAGTTTGTAGTCCCAGCCTAGCCTGGAATTTGCAGCTATTCTACTTCTGCCTTCCAAGTGCTGGAATTAAAGGTGCATGCCGCAATGTCAGCACTATTTAAAAATTTTATTTGTTTGTGCTTGTGTGTGTGTGTGTGTGTGTGTGTGTGTGTGTGTGTGTAGATGGGCATGCCAAGGCTTCTTGCTGCTGCAAGCAAATTCGAGATGCATGGGCTGCTTTTTAATAATATATATTTTCATTTATGAGCCCGAGAGAGACAGAATGGTTGCACCAGAGCCTCCTGCCACTTTGAGTGAATTCCACATGCATGAAGCACTTTGTGAATCATGGGTCCAAGGGAATCAAACCTGGGTCCTTTGGCTTCACAGGCAAATGCCTTAACCGCTAAGCCATCCCTCCAGCCCTGGGCCATGTTTTGCATCTGACTTTATGTGGGCCCTGGGTCAGCAATTAAAAAATTTATTTTTGTTTATTTTTATTTATTTATTTGAGAGTGACAGAGGAAGAGGCAAATAGAGAGAAAGAGAGAGAATGGTCACGCCAGGGCTTCCAGCCACTGCAAACGAACTCCAGATGCGTGCGCCTCCTTATGCATCTGGCTAATGTGGGTCCTGGAGAATCAAGCCTTGAACCGGGGTCCTTAGGCTTCACAGGCAAGCGCTTAACCGCTAAGCCATCTCTCCAGCCCTGGGTCAGCAATTTTTGCAAGCAAGTGCCTTTAATTGCTAAGCCATCTCTGGTTCAGTCTCGCTTCCTTCAGTTTTTTTTTTTTTTGTTTTGTTTTGTTTTTTAGTAAATGTTGGGGAGGGTATGGTGAGAGAGGAACCCTTTTTAAAGAGTATTTTATTAAGGTTGAAGAGATGAGTTAGTGGTTGGGGAGCTTGCTTGTGAGGCCAAAGGACTCAGGTTTGATTACCCAGGTCCTATGTAAGCCAAATGGAAAAGGTGGTGTATGCATCTGGAGTTTGTTTAAATGGCTAGAGGCCCTGGTGTGCCCATTCTCTTCTGTTCACACTGTCTCTGCCTCAAAAAAAAAAAAAAGAATATTTTATTAGTCAGGCATGGTGGCACACGTCTTTAATCCCAGCACTTGGGAGACAGAGGTAGGATTGGTGTGATTTCGAGGACACCTGAGACTACATAGTTAATTCCAGGTCATCTTGGAGTAGAATGTGACCCTGCCTTGAAAAACCAAAGAAAAAATTATTTATTTATTTATTTGAGGGACAGAGAATGGGTGTGCCAGGGCCTCCAGCTACTGCAGATGAACTGTAGATACCATCATTTTTTTTTTGGCGCATGTCTTTCTTTTAATTTTTGTTTTGTTGTTACTTATTTATTTGAGAGCGACATACAGAGAAAGAGAGAGAGAGTGTATGGGCGTGCCAGGGCCTCCAGCCACTGCAAACGAACTACAGATGCATGCGCCCCCTTGTGTATCTGGCTAATGTGGGTTCTGGGGAATCAATCCTTGAACCGGTTCCTTAGGCTTCACAGGCAAGTGCTTAATGGCTAAGCCATCTCTCCAGCCTGGCGCACGTCTTTAATCCCAGCAATCCGGAGGCAGTGGTAGGCAGATCGCCGTGAGTTCAAGGCTACCCTGAGACTACAGAGTGAATTCCAGGGCAGCCTGGGCTAGAGCGAAATCCTACCTTGAAAAGCCGGGGGGGGGGGGGGGAAGAACAGCTTCCTGGTTCTTCTGCCTTCTAGGAAAGTTTTTTATATATTTTTTATTTTCAACTTTATTAACTTACATGATTATAAAAATATTCCCTGGTAATGCCTTCCCTCTCCCCAATTTCCCGTTTTAAATTCCATTCTCCCTCATATCCTCTTCCCCTCTCAATCAGTCTCTTTTTTATTTTGATGTCATGATCTTTTCCTCCTATTATGATGGTCTTGTGTAGGTAGTATCAAGCACTGTGAAGTCATGGATATCCAGACCATTTTGTGTCTGGGTGGAGCACATCGTCAGGAGTCCTACTCTTCCTTTGACTCATAAATTCTTTCCGCCACCTCTTCCGCATTAGACCCTGAGCCTTGGAAGGTGTGATAAGAGATATTGCAGTACTGAGCACTCCTGTCACTTTTTCCAGCACCATGATGCCCATCAATTTTTATAATAGTGGACACTCCTGAATTTTATTTGCATGTGGTCTGGTCTTTTAAGTATTTTATTTTTATTTATTTAGAGAGAGAGTGGGCGTGCCAGGTCCTCCAGCCAATGCAGGTGAACTCCATATGCATGCGCCACCTTGTGCATCTGGCTTATGTGGGTCCTGGGGAATTGAATCGAGGTTCTTTGGCTTTGCAGGCGAGTGCCTTACACCCCTAAGCCATCTTTCCAGTCTTTTTTTTTTCTTTTTTTCTCAAGGTAGTGTCTCACTCTAGCCCAGGCTGACCTGGAATTCCCTATGTAGTCTTAGGGTGGCCTCTAACTCATGGTGATCCTCTTAACCTGTGCCTCCCAAGTGCTGGCATGTGCCACCACGCCTGGCGTAAAAGTTTTTTATATTTCATTTTATTTTTTATTAGAAAGAATGGGCATGCTAGGGCTTTCAGCCACTGCAAATGAACTCCAGACACATGAGCCACCTTGAACATCTGGCTTACTTGGGTTCTGGGGAATTGAACTGGGGTCTTTTGGCTTTGTAGGTGAATGCCTTCACTGCTAAGCCATCTTTCTAGCCCTCTTTTTTTTTTTATTTTTTTAAAAATTTATTAGAATGGGTGTGCTAGGACCTCTCACCATGGTAAAAACTCCTGTGCCACCATGTGCACCTGGCTCATGTGGGTTATGAGGAATCAAACCTGAGTTCTTAGGCTTCACAGGCAAGTACCTTAACTGCTAAGCCATCTCTCTAGTCCCTGTATTGACACTACTTTTCTCCCTTGCAGGAAGTTGGCAGTATCATCGGAAAGGTAAGACAATTTGACTTCAACTAAAATTATTACTATTTTGTCATTCTGGGCTGAAATAGCAATTGGAGCTCATTTTTTACTTTTTGTGTTACAGAAAGGAGAATCAGTTAAGAAGATGCGTGAGGAGGTAAGTTATGAGGGACATGGATTGTTAGCTTTGGAAAATGAAAAAGTTGTAAAACATGTAAAAGTTCTTTTTGAGAGAGAAAAGGGACAGCCTGTATGTATTTTGTTTGTTATTTAGATACAGAGTCTTACTCTAACCCAGGCTGACCTGGAACTCACTATGTATTCCCAGATTGGCCTCAGACCAATTTGCCATCTCTTCAGCAATCCCTCCCACACCTTTTTATTTTATTTTTCAAGGTAGGTTCTTACTCTAGCCTGGACTGACCTGGAATTCACTGTGTAGTCTCAGGGTGGTCTTGAACTCAGTGATCCTCCTACCTCTGCCGTCCTGAGTGATGGGATTAAGGGCATGCGCCACTATGCTTGCCACCTTTTTAATTTTTTTTGTTCATTTTTATTTTTTTAGTTGAGAGTGACAGAGAAAGAGGCAGATAGAGAGAGAGAGAGAATGGGCGCGCCAGGGCCTCCAGCCACTGCAAATGAACTTCAGATGCGTGCGCCCCCTTGTGCATCTGGCTAACGTGGGTCCTAGGGAATTGGACCTTGAACTGGGGTCCTTAGGCTTTGCAAGCAAGCACCTTAACTGCTAAGCCATCTCCAGCTGTGAAATTTTTTTGAGAGAGACAGAAAGGCACATAGAGAAAAGGTGTGCCAGGGCCTCCAAACGAACTACAAATGCAAGCAACACCTTGTGCATCTGGGTTATGTGCGTACTGGGGAATTGAACCTGGGTCTGTAGGCTTCACAGGCAAGTGCCTTAATCCCTAAACCATCACTGTAGCCCTTTAAATTTTTATAAAGCTGCGGGTGGATGGTCTTGAACTTTGAACTCTTGAGTGCTAAGATTATAGGTATATACTGCCACGACTGATACATATGGTGCTGGGGATTTGAATTGCAGGGTTTTGCATGTTAGACAAGCACTCTACTTACTGAGCTATACTCAGCCTAAAGTGTGATTACAATCCCTCCCCTACCTTTTTTTTTTTTTTCAAGGTAGGGTCTCATTCTAGACCAGATTGACCCTATTCCTTGGCTGGTCTCAAAGTCATGCTGTTCCTCCTACCTCTTACCTCCCGAGTGCTGGGATTAATTGTATTTTATTTTTTATTTATTTAAGAGAGAGAATGGGTACGCAAGGGATTCCAGCCACTGCAAAGGGACTCAAGACATATATGCACCACCTTGTGCATATGGCTTATGTGGGTTCTGGGGAATTGAAATTAGGTCCTTTGGCTTTGCAGGCAAGCACCTTAACCACTAAGCCATCTCTGTAGCCTGTGTGCCTCTGGCTTTATGTAGGTACTGGGAAGTAGAAACTGGGCCATCAGGCTTTGTAAGCAAGTGTGTTCAACTAATGAATCATCTCTCTAGTCCCCCTCCCCCCCTTTTTTTGAGGTAGTGTCTTCCTCTACTCTGACCTGGAACTCTGATGACCCAGGCATGCATTGAACTTAATGGAATTCTCCTAATTCAGCCTCTCAACTACTGGGATTAAAGATGTGTGTCACCATGCCTAGCTCCCTCTGCTTTCTTTTTGAAAATTATTTTATTTTTATTTATTTATTTGACAGAGAAAGGGACAGACTGCTGAGTGCTGAGATTAATGACACCATGCCCAGATTTTTTTCTTTCGATTTTTATTTACTTGTAATCAGAGAGAGATAGAAGGAAGTCAGAATGGGCATGCCATGCCAGTGCCTTCAGCCACATTTGAGATTATTTTTTGTGGTACTGAGGGCCACACATACTGTAGACACGTGGTAGGCAGGTATTCTAACATTGAGCTGTATCCCCTTTGTGGCTTATTTTGATGACAAATCATATGCTGTGAGTATTCTAACAAATCCCAGAGGCTGCTCTTGATAGATGACAATGTAGGACAGTATTTGAAGTGATGAAAATTTATATTTAGGGAGTCTCTTGCCCATGCGTCTTTTTGTTAAACTATTTTTCTTTATCTTGTGTAGAGTGGTGCACGCATCAATATTTCAGAAGGGAATTGTCCTGAGAGAATTATCACTTTGGCTGGACCCACTAATGCCATCTTCAAAGCCTTTGCTATGATCATTGATAAACTGGAAGAGGTTTGTAGTTCCTTCTCTCTTTAACAGTAATTTTCTTTCTTTTTTGTTTTATAGAGGTAGGGTTTTTCTCTAGCCCAGCTAACCTGGAATTCACTATGTAGTCTCAGGGTAGTTTCAAGCTCATAATGATCCTCCTACCTCTGCTTCTTAAGTTCTCTGATGAAAGATGTGCATCTTGACAACTGGTGGGATTTTTTTTTTTAATTTTTATTTTTACTAGGGGGGGGGGCAGATGGTGAGAGAAAGAATGTGTGCCAGGGCCTCTAATCTGGAATGAAGTTCAGAAGCCACCATGTGCATCTGGCTTGTGGGTACTGGGGAATTGAGCGTGGGTCCTTAGGCTTCACAGGCAAGCACCTTAACCACTAAGACATCTCTCCAGCCTAGTAATGATTATTTTATTTTATTTTATTTATTTTATTTTTTTCCCCAAGGTAGGGTTTCACTCAAGTCTAGCCATTAATGCATTTTAATTGTGCATTTGACACTATAGCCTGAAGAGTGCTGTTTGTTTAGTGGTTGGTACTTAATTGTTCTTGGAATTTTACCCTTGCTTGAATCAGAACTTTTGGCTTAAAAATATATACTATCAGGGCTGGAGAGATTAGCCGTTAAGGCATTTGCCTGCAAAGCCAAAGGACCGATATAAGCCAGATGGACAAGGAGGCACATGCGTCTGGAGTTTGTTTGTAGTGGCTGGATGCCCTGGCATACCCATCCTCTCTCTTGCTCTGTCCCCCTTTCTCTCTCAAATAAAAATATGGTACCTTAAAAAAACACAAAATGAATCAGGTCATTTTTGGAAGTGATGGTGTATGCTTTTAATCCCAATACAGGCAGAGGTAGGAGGATTGCTGTGAGTTCAAGGACAACCTGTGACTACAGAGTGATCTCTGGGTTAGCCTGAGCTAGAGTGAGACCTTACCTTGACCAAAAAAAAAAAAAAAAAAAAAACTAAAAGAAATGAGTCATACCCTTGACTTCTTGGCCTTTTTCATGAGCAATTTCCAGATCTCACTGGTATGTACAATACAAATTGGGCTGAGAAGTGAATTTATGTTTAAGTTTTTCACGGTAGGGTCTCATTCTGGCTAAGGTTAACCTAGAATTCACTATGTAGGCTCAGGGTGGCCTTGAACTTGTAGAAATTCTCCTGCCTCTGCCTCCCAAGTGCTGGGATTAAAGGTGTGTGACACCATGGCTGGTTTGAGGAGCAATTTATTTATTTATTTATTCATTTATTTTTTGGTTTTTTGAGATAGGGTCTCACTCTAGCCCAGGCTGACCTGGAATCCACTATGGAGTCTCAGGGTGGCCTTGAACTCACGGTGATCCTCCTACCTCTGCCTCCCGAGTGCTGGGATTAAAGGTGTGCACTACCACGCCCGGCTTGAGGAGCAATTTAAAAATTTTTTTTTCATTCTATTTGTTTGAGAGAGAAATAGACAGAGAGAGAATGGGTATGCCCAGGCCTTCAGCCTCTGTAAACAAACTTCAGACAGATCTGCCACTTTGTGCATCTTATTAATATGGGTCCTGAGGAATTGAACCTGGGTTCTTTGGCTTTGCAGGCAAGTTTGTTAACTGCTAAGCCATCTCTCCAGCTCCAAGAACAATTTTTAAACCACTGATAAAGCTAAAAATGAAACTGTTTCAGGATGCAGTGTATATTGTTGGAAAGACTGTAGGCTTTGATCTAGAATAAGGTTTCTTTTTGGTTGTTCGAGGTAGGGTCTCACTCTAGCTCAGGCTGATGTGGATCTTATTCTGTAGTCTCAGGGTGGCATTGAACTCATGGTGATCCTTCTACCTCTGTGTCCCCAGTGCTGGGATTAAAGGTGTGCGCCACCACACATGGCAGGTCCTCCCGCCCCTTGAGGTTCTTGCTGTAGCAATAATTGCATAATTAAAATGCATTAAGATACCTGGCAGAATAAAGTTTTCATTTTTCTTTCAAGGTAGGGTCTTGGTTTAGAGCAGGTCGACCTGGAATTAACAGTGTAGTCGCAGAGTGGCATCGAACTCATGGTGATTTTCACCTGTGCCTCCCTGTGCTGGGATTGAAGGCGAGTGCCACCATGTCTAGATAAAGTTTTGTATTCTTCTTGTGATAAAACCCAGGATTTACATATATGAACTCTGCCACTGAGATAGGTCTGCAACTCCAAATGCAGTCTTTAAACTTTACTTTTTTGTTTGAGAGAGTGGGAGGAAGGCAGATAGAAAATAGGAGCCTTCATCCACTACAAACAAACTCCAAATGCATGTGCCATCTTGTGCATCTGGCTTATGTGGGTCCTGGGGAATTGATCCTATGTCCTTTGGCTTTCAGATATGTTTAGATTAAGTACTGAGCTTCAATTTTATTATCTGAACAATGGTCCTAATACCAGTAAATTAAAAAAAATGCATAGGGCTGGAGAGATGGCTAAAACATTTAAGGAATATTCCTCCAGAGCCTAATGACCTGGACTCGATTCCCCAGTACCCATATAAGCCACATGCACAAAATGGCACATGCATCTGGAGTTCTTTGCAGTGGCTAGTGGCCCTGGCATTCCTATTCTCTGTATCTGTCTGCTTATAAATAAATAAAAAAATATTTAATAACATAACTTAGGCAGGAGTATTTCAGGCTGGAGCTGGGCATGTAGTTCAGTGTTAAAAAGTATTGCTTAGCATGTGTGAAGCCTTGGGTTGATTTCCAGCACTGCAAAAATAAAAGTGTAGTGCTTGGATCTTTGGCATTTGAGTTTGGTTGCATTATTTCACTATCTTTGGTGTTTCCACATGTACTTTTAGGAATATGAAGGCCAAACAAAGATATTATCTTCCTATCATTCTCCCATTTTAAGTCCCTAAGGTACAGTCTCCCTGAATTTGGAGCTTCCTATTTTTCTTCTTTTTCTTTCTTGGTTTTTAGAAGTAGGGTCTCACTGTAGTCCAGGCTGACCTGGAATTCGCTGTGTAGTCTCAGGCTTGCCTTGAGCTCGCAACAATCCTCCTATCTTTGTATATTTCTTAGTTAGACTGGCTGACCAGAGAGTTCTAGTATTTCTCTTATCTTTGCTCCCCTTGGCACTAGGGTTATAGGCATGTGTGGCCATGTCCAGCTTTTTTTTTTTTCCCCTAGGTAGGGTTTCACTCTAGCTGTGGCTGACCAATAGTGAATTCCAATTCACTATATAGTCTCAGTGGCCTCGAACTTATGGCGATCCTCCTATCTCTGCCTCCTGAGTGCTGGGATTAAAGGCGTGTGCCACCATGCCCGGCTTCATGTCCAGATTTTTAATTATTTATTCCCTTTTGGTTTTTTGAGGTAGGGTCTTGCTTTAGCGCAGGCTCACCTGAGATTTAGTCTCAGGCTGGCCTTGAACTCATATTGATTCTGATCCTGAGTGCTGGGATTAAAGGTGTGTGTCACCATGCCTGGCAGAGAGAGAATGGGCATACCAGGGCTTCCAGCCACTGCAAAGGAACTCTAGACACATGGGCCACTGTGCATCTGACTTTACATGGGTACTGGGGAATCAAACTCTGGTCATAAGGCTTTAAGGAGCAAGTGCCTTAGCTGCTGAGCCATCGTCCAGCTCTACATTTTGTTCATTTATTTGATTTATTTGGGAGAGGGAGAGAATGGGCGTGCTAGGGCTTTATCTGCTGTAAATGAACTCCAGATGCCTTGTGCATCTGGCTTACATTGGTCCTGAGGAGTTGAACTTGGGTCCTTGCTTTGCAGGCATACGCTTTAACCACTAAACCATCTGTCCAGCCCCCTACATTTTTATTTCTACTTAATATTTATTTATTTTGGTTTTTCAAGGTAGGGTTTCTCTCTAGCCTTGGCTAACCTGAAATTCACTATGTAGTCTCAGTGTTGCCTGCAACTCATGGTGATCCTCCTACCTCTGCCTCCCGAGTGCTGGGATTAAAGGCATGCGCCACCACGCCCATCTTCCTACATTTTTATTTTAAGTGGTCTTTTAATAGAGCCCATGACTACACGTATACTTAATATATCACTTAAATATATCTAGTCCAAGTGGAAAGTCAACTATAAAGTTCAGTAATTATTTTTCTCCCTACTAAGTGCATTCTTCTAGAGTGAAGGAAAATAAGTTTATGTTGATTCCTGAGGTTTGTTTTTTCCTCTTTGAAACTCCACTCTCCATCATATCCCCTCCCCCTCTCAGTCTGTGTCTTGGTTTTTCAAGGTAGAGTCTCACTCTAGCTCAGGCTGACCTGGAATTCACTATGTAGTCTCAGAGTAGATTCTCCTACACCTCTGCCTTCTGAGTGCTGGGATTAAAGGCATGCACCATCATGAGCCCAGCTAGCCTCTCTTTTATTTTGTTGTCATGATGGTTTCCTTCCATTAAATGGTCTTGAGTAGGTAGTGTCAGGCACTGTGAGGTCAGGGATATCCAGGCCATTTTGTGTCTGGAGGAGCACGTTGTAAGGAGTCCTATCCTTCCTTTGGCCCTTACATTCTTTCTGCCACCTCTTCTGCCATGCCCGAGCCTTGGAAGGTATGATAGAGATATTTCAGTGCTGAGCACTCCTGTCAGTTCTCAGCACCATGGTGCCTTCTAAGTCATACCAAGGTCACTGCCATCTGAAAAGAGAAGGCTCTTTAACCAAAAATAAGCTTAGCATTAATATATGGGTATGAACATTAAGAGAACTGCTTACTGGTCAGTTTGGTGAGCATAGTATATACATTTAGCCAGATACCAGCATACATTATACTAAGTTAGAATAAGTATTTTAACAATGGGATAAATCCTGAATTCCCTTCACTTTAGGGTAGGAAGGTCATAGTCTGAATGTAGCCAATCCTGGGACCTAACTCAGTCTTCTTCCCATGTGCTCCTGAGTGGTGGAATTACTGGTGTGTACTACCATACTGAGTTTAGAAGTTTTAAAAAATATTTATTTACTTGAGAGAGAGAGAGAGGCAGATAGAATGGGTGCATCACGGCCTTTAGCCACTGCATATGGACTCTAGATGTATGCATCACCTTGTGCATCTGGCTTATGTGGGTACTGGGGAATCAAACCTGTGTCCTTAGGCTTCACAGGCAAGCACACCCCTAACTCATCTCTTCAGCCTTTTAAAGATCCAAATCTGGCTAGCTTTCTGGTGTGGGTATGGAAGGTCCCTGGTACTGAAATTTTTCTAGTAACAATATGTTATCTGGGTGTACCATTGCCCAAAAAGATAGGTTTCCTTACATCTTCTTCATACCCTCTTAAATTATGATTTACCCTCCCCCCACACTTCCTTTATCTAGCCTCTCTCAGTGCCCTCACTTAGGCCATTCCACCTCCAGTAATCTATTCATCTACTTACATAAATACACAATAGCATCCCTTTATGTCTTCTCTTTTTTTTTTTAAATAAATTTTATTTATTTGAGAGAATCAGAGAGAGAGAGAATGGGCACTCTAGGGCCTCCAACCACTGCAAACAAACTCCTTTGGCTTTCGAGGGAAATGCCTTAACCACTAAGCCATGCCTCCACCTCAAGTCCTCTCTTTTATAGCCCCTTCTTGTTTACTGGCCTTTGCAACTGATTTTGACGCCAACTCACATACACAAGTCTAAACATTTATAGGTAGGACCCACATATGAGAGAGCATGTGGCATTTGGTTTTCTGTACCTGGGTTAACCCTTCTTACAGTATAATCGTTTCTATATCCATCCATTTTCCTGGAAATTTCATTTTTCTTTACCACTGAATAGAACTCCATTGTATAAATATGAGAGAGAAGAGGCAGATAGAGTGGGCATGCCAGTGGGTCCTTGGGAATTGAACCTGAGTCCTTTGGCTTTGCAGGCAAGTGTCTTAACTGCTAAGCCATCTCTCCAGCTTAGTCTTCATTTGATGAAGGGCATGGCATTTGAACTGTTGAAAGTATGGCTATGATACCTGTCCCTTGTGAGACCAAGAGTATCTGGTTCTTTTATGGCAGTTATGAGTTTCCAAGTATGTGTTTAAGCTTGTTTTTTCCTGGTGTTCTGACCAATTTTCTTCTTGTTGTAGGACATTAGCAGCTCTATGACTAATAGCACAGCTGCCAGTAGACCCCCAGTTACCCTAAGGCTGGTGGTACCAGCTAGTCAGTGTGGCTCTCTCATTGGAAAAGGTGGTTGCAAGATCAAGGAAATACGAGAGGTTGGTGTCTTACTACTTAAAGAAATGCTCCCTTTTTATTCTAAATGTTTTGATTGCTCTTGTTATTGCTAGGACAAGTTACATTTGATGTGATGAAAACTTGAGCTGGGTCTGGTGGCACAGGTCTTTAATCCTAGCTACTTGGAAGGGCTAAAGCCTACCTGGGATATAGTAAATTCAGAATAATATGAGACCATGCCTCAAGTAAATGAAAAAAAGGATTGAGGATAAAGTTCAGTGGTATGCTTAGTATGTGGGAGGTCCTAGGTTCAATCTGCAGAATTTGCTCCTACCACCACCAAGAAGACAAAGCTTAATCAGAATAGCAGTCCTGGAAAGACTACAGTCATTGTAGTGGAACAAAAGTATTATTTTATTTTAAGTTTATTTATTATTATTATTGGTTTCGTTTATCTTTTTTTAATATTTTATTTTTATTTATTTGAGAAAGGGAGGGGAGAGATTGGGTTTGCCAGGGACTCCAGCTGCTGCAAACGAACTCCAGACATATGTGCCACCTTGTGCATCTGGCTTATGTGGGTCCTGGTGAATTGAACCTAGGTCCTTTGGTTTCGCAGGCAAGTGCCTCAACCACTAAGCCATCTCCCCAGCCCTTTTTTTTTTGTTTTTTCCAGGTAGGGTCTTAACTCTGGCCCATGCTGATCTGGAATTCACTATATAGTCTCAGGGTGGCCTTGAACTCACCACCTACCACCACGCCCAGCCTCCTGTTGTTTCTTTTTGAGGTAGTGCTCACTGTAACCCAGGCTGACCTGGAATCTACTAGGTAGTTTCAAGCTGTCCTTGAACTCAATACAATCCTCCTACCTCTGCCTCCTGAGTGCTGGGATTAAAGGCGTGTGCCATCACGCATGGAAAATTTACTTATTTATTGGAGGGGGTTGGGCAGGCCAGAGCCTCTGGCTACTGCAAAGAACTCCAGATGCATGTGCCAGCCACTCTGTGCATCTGGCTTACATGGGTTCTGAACCTGGGTCCTTAGGCTTTGTAGACAAGTGCCTTAACTGCTAATCCATCTCCATCCGCAACAGAGGTATTGTAACGTTGATTGTTTTTTCCTTTTACAAAATTGATAGATTTAAAAAGAGATTTTTTTGTCTATTTTTATTTATTTGAGAGTGACAGAGAGAGAAAGAGGCAGAGTGAGAGAGAGAGAGAATGGGCATGCCAGGGCCTCCAGCCACTGCAAAGGAACTCCAGATGCGTGCGCCCCCTTTGTGCATCTGGCTAACGTGGGTCCTGGGGAATCAAGCCTTGAACTGGGGTCCTTAGGTTTCACGGGCAAGTGCTCAACCACTAAGCCATGTCTCCAGCCAAAAATTGATGGATTTTAATGTTTGTGGTGCTTGTTGTTGATATCCAGGGTCTAAAGAATCTAGACAGATGCTGTGCTACTGTGAGATATATAGGTCCCCATTCCGCCTTTTTATTTTAGAGAGAGAAATGGCGCACCAGGGCCTCAGCCATTGCAATTGAACTACAGACACTTGTGCCACCCAGTGGGCTTGTGCGACCTTCCGCTTGCTTCACCATTGTGCATCTGGCTTACATGGGATCTAGAGTCGAACATTGGTATTTAGGCTTCACAGGCAAGCGCCTTAATTGCTAAGCCATCTCTCCAGCCCCCCATTCCACCTTTTCTTTTAAAAGAAAAGTTTTTTTTTAAAATTTTTTAAATAAAAACCGTCCGTGGTGGTGCACACCTTTAATCCCAGTGCTCACGAGGCAGAGGTTGGAGAATTGTCATGAGTTCAAGGGCACCGTGAGACTACATAGTGAATTCCAGGTCAGCCTGAGCTAGAGTGAGACCCTACCTCAAAAAAACAAAAAAAGTAAAATAAGTAAAATACAATAAAGGTAGTATGTCACTTTAGCCCATACTGACCTGGATCTCACTCTGTAGTTCCATGCTGGCCTTGAACTCACAGGCATACTCCTACCTCTGCCTCCTGAGTACTGGGATTAAAGGTGTGTACCACCATGCCTGGCCAGAAAAAAATATTTATTTATTAGAGACAGAGAGGCAGAGTGTTAGTGTCAGAGTCTCCTGCCCATGTGAATGAATTTCAGAAATATGCACCACTTTGTGCATATGGCTTTATGTGGGTCCTTGGGAATCGAGCCCAGGCCATTAGGCTTTGGAAGCAACTGCTTTTTATCTCTGAGCCATCTCTCCAGCCGTATTTTTTAAAATATAATTTTATTTTATTCTCGGTTAGATTCCTCAGTACCCACGTAAAGCCAGGTACACTAAGTAGCACATGCATCAGGAGTTTGTTTTCAGAGGCAATAGTACCTGGCATACCTACACTCTGTCTGAATTGAACCCAGGCCAGTAGGCTTTGCAAACAAGTTTCTCAACTCCTGAGCCCTCTCCCGAGTGCCGAAGTTTCTTACATAATGTTGTCCCAAGCTTTTTTTTTCTTTTTTAATATTTTATTTATTTGAGAGAGAAGCAGAGAGTGAGAGAAAGAGTGAAGAGAATGGGCGTACCAGTGCCTCCCCTCAATGCAAATGAACTCTAGATGCATGTGCCACCTTGTGCATATGTCTAATGTGGGTACTGAGGAATTTAATCTACATCCTTAGGCTTCACAGGCAAGAGCCTTAACCACTAAGCCATGTCTCCAGCTCTGGTCTAACCTTTGAGTTGTTAGAGGAAAAGGAATATATATTTAGATGTACTTGTAATCTTACAATCTTTTTTTTTTTAATTTTTAAAAAACTTTTTGATGTAGGGTCTCACTCTAGCCCAGGCTGAACTCACTCTGTAGTCTCAAGTCTTGAACTCAGGACTATCCCCTTTTCTCTGCCTCACAAGTGCTTGGATTAAAGACTTGTGCCACCATGCCTAGATCTACTTTTTTTTTTTTTTTTTTGAGGCAGGGTTCACTCTGCCAGGTTAACCTGGAACTCACTCTAGTCCAGGCTGTTCTTGGTTTATGGCAGTGCTACTTCAGCATCCTCAGAGTTGAGTTTAAAATGTGAGCCATCATGCTTGGTTCATCCTAACCCTGTTTTATTATTTTTTGGTTTTGTGTGTATGTATTTTATATGTATGTGCCCTTGAAGCACTCCCATGTGTTTGCTTGCCATGGGGTGCACTCACCTGCAGTGGTTAGAACAAAATTTTAGGTGTCCTGCTCCATAGCTTTTTTGCCTGTATTCTCTTACTAATCCTGATCATACCATTTTTTCTGAGATCTCCAGTCTCTGCTCTGCTGATGAACTAGGGCTACAGGTGCCTGTGGTTACACCAGCTGTTTATGTGGGCCTGAGCTCATGCTAACACTGAAGTATCTCTTTGCTCCCTGCCGCTGTTACTTGCTTTTAAGAAAAATGTATTTATTTATTTATTTATTTGAGAGAGAAAGAGGCATATAGAGAGAAAACGTGTGCCAGGGCCTTCAGCCAGCCACTGTAAACAAACTCCAGACACATGAGTCACCTTGTGCATCTGGTTTATGAGCAATAGCTAAGCAATCACTCCAGTCCTGCTTTTTTTTTTTTTCTGGTTTTTCAAGGTAGTTTCTTGCTCTAGCCCAGGCTGTTCTGGAATTCATTCTGTAGCCTCAGAATGGCCTGGAACTCAATGGTGATGCTCCTATTTCTGCCTCCGAGTGCTGGGATTATAGGTGTGTGCCACCACTCATGGGGGGGTGGATACTCTTTTTTTTTTTTTTTTTAAATAATGGAAGTTAAATTTATTTATGCAACCTTTTTTTTGCTTTTTGAATCAGGGTATTTGTAATCCAGGCTCATTTGAACTTTTTTTTTGTGTGTGTGTGTGGGGAGGCTTGAGGTAGAGTCTTGCTCTAGCCCAGGCTGACGTGCTGCTATGTAGCCTCAGGGTGGCCTTGAACTCATGGCAATCCTTCTACCTCAGCCTCCCAAGTGCTGGAGTTAATGGGGTGCATGCACCGCCACACCTTACTTCTTTTGAACTTATTAATTGCTGGGGTTATGGGCATATGCCACATTCCCAGCTTGAATTATACAACCTTTACTTTTTATCTGGGGTGAGGGAAAACTACTTAATTTGGTCTTAGAATAAAATAGGAGTCATTAATAAAGGGAAACCTGTTCGAGTTTTGTGGAGCCTGTTATAAATTCTGCTTGCACATATCTTGAGGATTTCATTTATTTATTATTATTTTGTTTTTCAAGGTAGGGTCTCACTCTAGGCCAGGCTGACCTGGAATTCACTATGTAGTCTCAGGGTGATTCTTATACCTTTGCCTCTCAAGTGCTGGGATTAAAGGCATGCGACGCCACAACCGGCTGGCTTTTTTTTTTTTAAACTGAGTTAGCATTACTATATGGAATAAGGAAAAAATGGGAAAGGAAAAAGAAAAAGGGAGAAGAGTATATATTGAGCTTCAGACCTCTTAAAATTCCTGCTATGAGATATTGAAGAAAATGAGTTGTTAACTCTTAACTTTTTATTAATAACTTCTACATCTTTTTCTTAATTTTCTTCTTACCCCAAAGAGTACAGGGGCTCAGGTCCAGGTGGCAGGGGATATGCTCCCCAACTCAACTGAGCGGGCCATCACTATTGCTGGCATTCCACAGTCCATCATTGAGTGTGTCAAACAGATCTGCGTGGTCATGTTGGAGGTAAGCCCTCAGGCTCATGCTTGGTTGGGGGTTGGTTTTAGGCACAGAGAAACTAATCTATATTTAGTTAGTCCAGAATTAGGTGAAGCTGTTAGAATCTGCCAATGGGGGAAGGGAAAGAGGTTCTCTGAGTTCATATTTTCCTTCCCCCAGCTTTGACTTTTATTATGGTCTGTGAGCAAAAATAGAGTCTGTTAAGCAGCCAATGGATCATAGCAATTCTAGTAGTATGTGTAGGGGAAGGTTTACTATTTGCACAAGATAGGGGTTTGGGTTCCTGAAAAGCTATTTTTTGGATTGCTTTATTTTTGTTATACTTATTTAGACACATGCTTTTATTTCTTACTTTGAAAGCAGGATGCATTCAAAATAATGCTTATAGAGTAGAATATACATCAGTGGTGGTGTTTTGAATGCCTTATGAAGTCTTGCTAATACAGCAAAATTAAAGGAAATTAAACCTTTTTGAATTGGTAGAATTGATCCAATATTGACAGAAAGAAAAAATCTCATTTCCAAATGAGTTTTTTTAAAAAAATCCTTGAATGGGCCTGGTGTGTTAGTGCATGCCTTTAGTCCCAGCACTCAGGAGCAGAGATAGGTGGATTGCTGTGAGTTTGAGGCCACCTTAAGACTACATAGTGAATTCCAGATCAACCTGGGCTAGAGTGAAACCCTACCTCAAAAAAAGTGTGTGTGTGTGTGTATATATATGTGTGTGTGTGTGTGTGTATATATATATGTATGTATGCATGTATGTATGTATGTATTGATTGGATGGAGCAGGTGGTGGTTCACGCCTTTAATCCCAGTAATTGGGAGGCTGACATAGGATCCCTGTGATATTTGAGGCCACCCTGAGACTACAGAGTGAATTCCTGGTCAACCGGGGCTAGTGTGAAACACTCCCTTGAAACCCCTTTTCTCTCAAAAAAAAAATTCTTGGTTATTGGATACTTAGATAATGTCTTAGTTACCTTAGCTATATTTAGGTACTATATTTCCATCCTTGGCTTCATTTCTTTTTGTTTTTTTCTAGGGTAGGGTCTCACTCTAGCCCAGGCTGACCTGGCATTCACTGCTGTAGTTCCAGGCTGGCTTCAAACTCAGTCATCCTACTTCTGCTTTCCAAGTGCTGGTATTAAAGGCATGTGTCACCACACCTGGCACTGGATCTATTTATTGATACCTAAGTGAGATCCTAAAAATTACCAAATAAAGTATGTACATGAGTTTGTGTATGTATTTAAAAATAAAAATCGTACTTAGTCACTACATGGATTTAGGAGGTGCCTAGGTGGGTAGGTCTCTTGTTGTAAAAATATGTTGGCCTGAGTTCCTATTCCCAAAACCCTTGTAAAACCAATGCAGTAGTGTGTCTATAATCCCAGTGCCCCTACGGTGAAAATGGGAAACAGGGAATCAGTGTGATGAGAATTTCCAGAAGTTCAGGAGTCAGCTAGTCTGTTTTATGCAGTGGTGAACAAAAGGCCTTGCCTCAAACAAGAGAAGGCAAGGACTGACATCCAAGGTTGTCCTGACTGCCACATACGTGCTGTTGTATATGTGCACACACCTGCCTTTGTACACATACGTCATAAACACATAAAGATTAATAAGTTATTTCAGGGCCTCTGCCTTAAAGATATTGTGAGTCATAGGAGTATAACTTTTTTGTTTAAAGGCAAATTAACTGCTGATCCTTGAGTTAGGTCTAGCCAGAAACAACTTGATCGTTGAGGGGATGGAAATAATAGTTGTTGATTTAACTGACCTGTGTGTGCTAAAGCCACACAGCTGAAGCAGCTTTGAAACCTTATCTCTTTTTGTTTTTTTCCCCTTTGACTCTCTCCCAGTCCCCCCCGAAGGGCGTGACCATCCCGTACCGGCCCAAGCCCTCAAGTTCTCCAGTCATCTTTGCAGGTGGTCAGGTAAGAAAATTCTTATCTGTGGGCTAGAATAAAAGATGATAGTTGAAATGTCAACTTTGTTAGCAACACACCAAGCCCACTCTGCATGCTTGCTGAATCCTGTACTCTGGCCATATTTTGACTTGCTTTTAGTTTCATTTTTGTACTGGAGAAAGCCTTGAATGCAAAGCCTTTATTTAATTTGTAGCAGGCAGTGGAAGTTTTGTAGGCACTCAGAAGTGGTAATTTGGTAATTTAAAGTGTGTTGGGTTAGAAGAGTTAAATTGACTCAGTGTTACTGCTTCTCTTCCTACTCCCAACCTTATCAATGCTTTATATGTATGGAATAATTTTAGAGGTCGGAGTAAAGGTAACAGAGATTGAGACCTCTGATGGAGTTTTTTGATGCTTATCTCAAATTTGGGAGGTCTTGACTTGAGTGCCCTACAAACTTTCCCTTCCCTATACCTCACTTCCCCTACTCCTACCCTGCCACTCCCAAACTCCAGCGTGTTATCCTTTAGGCTCTTAACCTCATAAACACTGGTTTGAAATCACATGGCATAACTGAAATCAGCTGGAGTAAGAGTTGAGCATATAAGAATAGAAGGGGGAGAGCATGTTGGGCTGTGGTGCTGTGGCCTTTGGTGTTAGAATTTAAACACCAAAGGGTTTTTTTGGTGCCTCTACTTCTTCACCAGTCTAAACTTCATCTTTGATTCATGGCTTACTATGAATTTAGATTTGTATGATCAGATCATTGATGAGAACCAAGTTAGTATTTCTTATTATTGTTTGTATTTGAGTAATAATAGGTAAGCTATTTTTTAGAATATTGGGATTCATATAGAAATAATCACCTTCATTTGTTAGCTAAGTGCATTGATGAAAGTGCCGTTTTGAAACCACATGGCCTGTTAAAAAGCATCTTTAACTGGTTCCATTTATTTGTATTTGGTATGAAAGCCATTTTAGAAGGGAAGCATCTCATTGACATTCTACATTTTGGGGAGTTTCTTATATCACTTTGGAAGCTTTCACAAGTTAGTCATATTGTTCTCTTGAGATGGATTAGTAGTTTGCTTTAGTGCTAGCCTTGTATGAACAGGTTTGTCAAAGGGCTCTCAGTCAGTCTGGATAGTTGGGCAGATAGGCAGACTCAGTCATTCGTAGCCAAGAGTGTTAGCCTTAGGAGTTACCCTTCTCCCTTGGAACTCCAGGTTTCTGCTCTTAAGTGCATTCCCACTCCTATTTGGAATAAAAAGGAGTTCCATCCTTTGTGTCATCAATCTGTTTAAAATTTCTCCTTTCCTATCTTTCTCTTTATCCCTCCTCACCCTTCATACCTTTTTGCTTCCCTGCCCTCCCTCCCCTTTACTCATTTAACCACCCTTTGAAAGCTTGCAGCTTCTTCCATGAGTTGCCCTGTCATGGGTCAATCCCTTGGGCCTTTTTAAATGGACCAGTTCATACAATGTTCACAGGTGGACCTGTGTCTTTTGTTCTTTGTGGCAGTGGGCTCTCTTCAACTCAGTCCCACAGTGACCAGGAGCTGGCATCAGCTCTGTTGCCCTAGCCCTTCATTCTTACTGAAAATAGCCCAATTGTGCAGTGTGAAGTAACTTTTTTTTTTTAATTCACTGATTACAGCTCGTTTTAAATCTGTGTTGTGAGCTCCTTTTTAAAGGAAAAAGGAAAAAAAAATACAACCTTTTTTTGTGTGAATTTCATGCTGGTGACAAGGTGCCGGATTGACAGCCCTGGAGACTGAAATCCTCTATTTATCCACAGGACAGGTACAGCACAGGCAGCGACAGTGCGAGCTTTCCCCACACCACCCCGTCCATGTGCCTCAACCCTGACCTGGAGGGACCACCTCTAGAGGTGAGAGGGGATGTTCAGTCTCCAAGGCTCACTCAATCCTTCCGCCTCAGCCGAGACTGCCAACACACGGGGGGCCCAGTGGCGCTGGTGATTTTTGTGCTGTGGACACCACCTGTCCACGGGGACCTGGACTGACCCCCCCACCTCATTTCACACAGGCCGCGTAGCCCACCAGATGGTAACACCAACTTTTTTTTTTAATTATTTTTTTTGTTGTTCAACCCTCTCTTTTCCCTGTCCCACTCCTCCCATCCCATTTTCACCTTCCCACCCCCACCTGGGTGTACTTTGGGGGTACTGGCCACTGATGTGAGAAGTTTCACATCTTGTTAAATAACCAGCCATTCCTTCCTTCCCCTCCCTCCTTTTTTCCTTTTCCTTTCCTCCTTGTCCCTCCCATTATCCTAAAGACCCAGCTCCCTTTTTGGGAGGTTATGGTGTGTGGGGGGAGGAGGGCTTAGTGGGAGCTGCAATTGCCTTTGGAGGGGAGGTGGGAGAAGGCAGGATGGTCAATCTCCCTAGTGTTAGGGACTCAGCTAGATTCTAGTGCACTTAAGGTCTTTAGGTAGCTATAGAGAAAAGTAGCTTAGGGAAAGGGAAGTGTTTCAATACATGCCATGCAGGTTTGTGCAGATACAAATCATTCACGGTTCCATGATTGGTAGAAGGGTTGGGAGTAAGGGAAGAAACTATTTCCCTCCTAGGTTATCTTCTGTAAAGGGTGTGGGGGTGGGACATGGTCAACCGAGGCCTTGCTTAATCTCACTTTCCACATTTCATTAAAAAGTAGATGTGAAGCCGGGCGTGCTGGCTCACGCCTATAATCCCAGCACTCGGGAGGCTGAGGTAAGAGGATCACCATGAGTTCCAGGTTAGTCTGGGCTGGTGTGAGACCCTGCCTCAAAAAAAGTAAATACATATATTCTGCCTTGATTGAAGGGAACTTGGCTGTCCTGGAATAAAGCCATTATATTTAGAGTTCAAAGAAGGCCAGTTTAGGTCTGACTGTTCTGAGATTCTACCTGCTGCTGCAATCTCTGGCCTCCCCATTTAGTTCAACTCTGGCTTCCTGGCTAATTGAAATCTGTTTTACCCCTCCCCCACCACACACACACTGGGTGGCTGTCCGTGATTGGCTTTTAATAGGAACTGTTTTCCTCCTTTTGTAGGCCTATACCATTCAAGGACAGTATGCCATTCCACAGCCAGATGTAAGTTTTGTTTTCACTTCTTGTTTTGAAAAAGCTCCCTCTCCATCCAAAATTGTCTGACTCCTTTCTCCTAAGTAGTCAGAAGTGAGTCGGGTCTTAAACATTTGCAGTGAAGTTTTCCTCACAAGGTGAACCACACAGTAGCATCTTTGAACTTTTAACACCTAGAAATCATAATCATTTCATTAGCTTTTTACAACCCTTTGTTTCGTTTCATATTACTTTGCCTAAAAGAGAAAATGTTCCAATGTACATTGTTAACTTCGTGCACAGTTGAAGGGGACAATGAAATGTGCTTCCTTTAATGAAGTCCTTTTCATGGGGGAAGTGGGAGATTGGGTTTTACCTTGGATACTTCTCAATCTGAGGTGATATTCAAAAAATCACTGGGGGGCTTATTTGCACAGGGAAGGATAGAAAGCTGAATATTTGGGAATTAAAATTTTCCACTAAAAGCTCCTCTAAACTACTGGGATCTAGGCTTTGTTTAAGGGTATTTCGGCACGCTTTATCCTTACTAACTTTATCAGCTACTGAGCATTAGACTTAGACTTAGTTGAGTTTCATTTTTTGGGTAATAGTAGGCCCCAGGAGAAGTGGAAAGTAGACCTGAAAAGGGATTATTGTACCACCAGCAAGGGCAGTTTATAAAAAAAAAAAAAGGTTGTAAAAGTTGGTGTTGGTGAGGACTAAGCCCAGTTTTGTTTTCTTTTTAACCTCTTTCCTCTTTGCAGTCTCCTTGCCCCCCTCATCTCCTTCCCTTTTCCCAATACTGGTGGAACCCTTGCATGGTGTGTTTCCCCTAGCACTACTGCACAGTTTGTTTACCTAGCCTGTCTGTGCTTGTCCCTGGGGCAACTGTTGTAATGGCTGCAAACACCTTCATTATACAGTCCACAGGGGATGGTTGTTGAGCAGGTGCTGTTGCTTTCCTTACATATTCAAAATGCATTCATTCTTGCACACATACACCCTTTCTATTTCTAGTCTTACCCTTCATTGTTTGCTTGTCTTCTGGATTGTACTGTAAAACCTCATCCTTAACCATCTGTTGTAGTTGGAATAGTAGAGTCACCTTTGAGGATCAGGAGCTCTGTATTTTCACATCTGAATGTGCTTGAACCCTGGCTGTGTTAATCTCCTAATGCTGGTTTCTTTTATTTTATTCTTGCAGTTGACCAAGCTGCACCAGTTGGCAATGCAACAGTCTCATTTTCCCATGACACATGGCAACACTGGATTCAGTGGTATGGATACCTCAATGTTTATTTCTGTAAGGTGTAGTGCAAGACAGAGGCCAGTCCCAAGGTCTCAGCTTGACAACTGTTTAAAAACAAACTTCATTGCCCAGCATCCTGCTGGCTTAAACTTGGCCAGTCTACTATGGCTAAACCCAAGGAGGTAATGTGTTTGTTAATGTTATTTTCATTTGGGGTGAGTTGTTCTAAAATAAAGGCCCAGAAGGTTTGGGGTGAGGTCTGGGGATGCTTGTCAGGCAAAGGGTAGGCTGATATTTCTTTTTATCCATCCTGATTTTTGCCCCCTTGATCTGATCAGCATCCCCTTTCTCTTCACCAGCTATTCACAAGAGTTGGGTAGAACAATCCATTTGTGCCAAATTGTGTAGTGTATTTTGGTTTTTTTTTTGTTTTTTTTTTTGGTTTTGTTTTGTTTTTGGGCTTTTTTTTTTCTGTATAAGGAATAACTTGTCCGATAGGGTTAGGATGAGACCACCAAACTCATTTTCACTTGTATCTTAACAGGCATTGAATCCAGCTCTCCAGAGGTGAAAGGCTATTGGGGTAATGATTAAAAAAAAAAATCTGTAGTATTCTACTGTTATATTAATAAACTGGTGGGAGTCTTGTTTCACTGCCCATGAACCATACCAGCAACATGCACATGGCAGAGAGGAGCTGAGAGAGCAAAGGGTGGGGCTGGTGCTCATGAGGGTCCCTTGATGGATCTGGCCAACCACCTTTTAAAAATACAGTTGAGAGCAGGACTAGAATTATGAGCGTTAGCCAGTTGTCTTGGGTCCAATATAGGTGGGTATGGGTGTTTGTGATGGGATTTTATTTTTCTTTTCCTTTTTTTCTTTGGAAAACCAAATAAAAGCCAGGATAATTTGAGCAAAAGAAAGTATACATCTGGAGAAATAAACTCCCCTCAACCTGATTGCCATTTCATCTATCTGACCTTTAGGTCTGGGTTAGGATGATAGGGGTAGAGGGTGTTAATACGATGCAAACATAATTAAAGCAACTCAGTATGGTGCCAAAAGTACCCATGGTACCCAGGAACGGGCATGATGTTGGCACTGGTGCTAGTGAGCATTAGGTGAGATGAAATTGGGACAAACCAGCAGGAAATCATAAGTAGAAAGGAAGTACACAAGCACTTGATGTTTAGGTTTTGGTCCTGTTTGAGGATACCACACTCCCTTGTTTCCGTCCCCTTACCCGTAATAGGCTGGGCTTTGCAGGAAATGGCATGAATTCAGCTCTTCTGACTGTACAGAAGAACCTTTCCAGCATTATGTCTGCACTCCTCTCCCCCCCCCTCTTTTCCTCCTTGGAGGCTTCAAAGTTAGTGACGAATCTCCCAACAGCCAATGCTGGGTTTCCAATTTATTTCTTTCTGTTAGTTTAATGTGCAAATCATTGTGATCTCTGAATGCTGTGCATTGAACTTTCTTGCTCTCTTCTGTCTTTTAGCAGGTTTGGATGCGTCTGCTCAGACTACTTCTCATGAACTCACCATTCCAAACGATGTAAGCATAAATGTAGTTAGTTGGATTTTATGAAATGAAAAAGGGAATTGGTTTTAGTGAATAAAAATTGACTGCTACACCTTTTTTTAATGTTTTTTTTTTTCCAGAAGATTTATTATGATTTGAGACAGAGAGAGAGAGGGAGAATGGGCATGCCAGGGCCTCTAGCCACTGCAAACGAACTCCAGATGCATGTGCCACCATGTGCATCTGGCTTAGGTGGAACCTGGAGAATTGAAGCTGGGACTAAGTTTCACAGGCTTGTGACTTAACCGCTAAGCCATCTCTCCAGCCCTGATTGTTACTCTTCATGAAGCTTTAGGAAAAGAAAATAAGGTATTTTTTATTGAGACGTAGAGAGGCAGAAGAGAGAGTATAGGGTGTGGATTTTCCAGTGCCTCCTAACTACAAAAAAACTCCAGACGTATGTATTACTTCGTGTGTCTGGCTTTATGTGGGGTCTGGGAAATTCAACCACGTCCCTCAGGCTTTGTAAACAAAAGCATGCGAGAGCCTTTAACCACTGAGCTATCTCCCCAGTCTGAAAATGGTGATTTTTATACACTAAATTTTTTTGTTGTTACATAGTTATTTATTTGGAAAAATGAAGTGGTCATGCCAGGGCTTCATATTATGGCAAATGAACTCCAGGTGCATGTGCCACTTTGTGCATCTGGCTTTTAAGTGGGTACTGGGGAATTGAACCCAGGCCATCAGGCCTTGCAAGCGAGCATGTTTAATTTATGAGACATTGAACTATCTCTGCACCCCCAACGTTGGATTTTTATTTTTTTCCAAGGTAGGGTCTAATTGTAGCTCATAGCTGACCTGGAACTCATTCTCTAGTCCCAGGCTGGCCTCAATCTCAGCAATCCTCCTACCTCTGCCATAATTAAAGGTGTGCACCACCATGCCCAAACATTAACTTTTTTTTTTTTCCAAGGTAGGGTCTCGCTCTGTTCCAGGCTGACCTGGAATTAACTCTGTAGTCTCAGGGTGGCCTTGAACTCATGGCGATCCTCCTACCTCTGCCTCCCAAGTGCTGGGATTAAAGGCGTGTGCCACCATGCCCGGCTCCAAACGTTAAATTTTTATGTTGCTGTTATTTTTATTTTGGAGGTAGGATCTCACTGTAGCCTAGGCTGACTTGGAATTCCCAAGTAGTCTCTGGCTGACCTCAAACTCAGGCAGTCCTCCTACCTGTGCCTCCCAAGTAGGATTAAAGGCGTGTGCCAACACATCTGGCTACTTGCCTTTTTTTTTCTTAACCATGGGTGGAATGGTCCTTTAATGTTAGATCATGCCCAACATGATTGCCAGTAACCATATGTGGCTATTTGGGTTGGGAATAAAACAATAAATTTTAGTTTCAGTAGCACATTAACATGTTACTTTGTAGTATTGACCAGTACAAATATATTCTGTTCTCTTTACCCAAAGCAAAACTTTTGAAGATAGCAAAAATTTTTATTAATGTAGTAATGGTGCATTCATCATGGTGGGATGAATTTAAGTGAAGGTTTAAATTAAGAAAATTAAGAAAAAGGTGGGCCGGGGGGGAGAGATGACTTAGCAGTTGAGGCACTTGCCTGCAAAACCTAAGAACTCAGGTTTGATTCCCTAGTACCCATGTAAGCCAGATGCACAAGGTAGTGCATGTGTCTGATGTTCATCTGCAGAGGCTGGATGCCCTGGCAAGCCCATTCTCTCTATTTCTCTCATAAATAAATAAGTAACAAACAAATAAAATATTTAAAGAAAATTGGAGTTGAGACAGGCATGCTTCCCAGCACTTGGGAGGAAGAGGTAGGAGTATCACTGAGTTTGAGGACACCTAGAGATTATAGGTCGGCGTGGGCTAAAGCGCCAGGGCCTGTAGGCACTACAGAAGAACTCCAGATGCATATGACACTGTGCATCTGGCCTTCTGTAGGTACTGGAGAGTTGAACCCGGGTCCTTAGCCATTGCTGGCACTAACCACTGAACCACCGCCAGCCCACAGTTTTTTTTCCTCCCAAGGTAGCCTGGCCAGCCCACAATTTTTTCTTTTTCTTTTTCTTTTTTTTTTAAGCATTACAGCTAGGCATGTTGTCACACACCTTTAATCCCAGCATTCCAGAGGCAGAGGGGGGAGGATTGCCCTGAGTTCAAGGCCACCCTGAGACTACACAGTGAATTCCAGGTCAGCCTGTGCTAGAGTAAAACCCTACCTCGAAAAACAAAAACAAACGAAAAAAAAAAAAAAAAAAACCATTAATTACTGTGGAACCTGTACTTCCAAGTCTCCGCCCCCCACCAGGGAACGGTCTCATTGTAACCCAGGCTGACCTGAAATTCACTCTGTAATTCTAGGCTGGTCTTGAATTCAACAGTGATCCTCCTGCCTAATTCAATGTTTTAGTTTATTTTTATTTATTCAAGAGAGAGAGAGAGAATGGGCACGCTAGGGCCTTCAAACTGTGCTCCAGAGAAACTCAAAAACACATGTGCCACTTTGTGCATCTGGTTTATGTGGGTCCTGGGGAATCAAACCTGGGTCCTTTGGCTTTGCAGGCAAGCACCTTAATTGCTAAGCCATCTCTAGCCCCGTAGGTGTTTTTTGATTTTTTGAGGTAGGGTTTCACTCTAGCTCAGGCTGACCTGAAGTTCACTATGTAGCCTCATAGTGGCCTCTAACTCATGGTGATCCTACCTGTCTCCCAAGTGCTAGGATTAAAGACGTACACCACCACACCCGGCTCCAAAGTTTTTTGATAAAATTGGCACAGATTGTGGGATGTGGATAGTAGGTTTCATTGCCAAATTTTTCGATACAAATTGTAGATACTAGAGGGTTGGGGTAGAATGCTTGGATATATAATCGTGCAACTGTTAATTTTGTATGCCTTTTTCTTTCCCTTTAAGTTGATTGGCTGCATAATCGGGCGTCAGGGCGCCAAAATCAATGAGATCCGTCAGATGTCTGGGGCTCAGATCAAAATTGCAAACCCAGTGGAAGGGTCTACTGATAGGCAGGTTACCATCACTGGATCTGCTGCCAGCATTAGCCTGGCCCAATATCTAATCAATGTCAGGTAAGGTTTACCTACCTTTTTGTCTTATCAATGCCAATTCAGTAGTGAAGGTTGGGTGCTGCAATGTATAATTAAATACAGAGTTACTTGGGAATAGTAGAGATGGCAAAAGCATGTTTAAAAGGTTGAGTTCTGTGCCTTCCTTCCATCTCTAATATAGCAGAAAAGGTAATAGATTGGTATAAGTTTGCATGGGGGTCACACAGATTGTTTGACTTTGTTGATGTGGGAGAATGGAAAGGGTGGTGGTATGTCTTCACTCAATAGGACAGTACTCTGGCTATACCAGCCATACTGATAAAATGCAGGTTTCTTTTTGCTTATTTCACATGTCTTATAGAGTCCAAAGCAACTTAATTGAACTAAGGATAATGAAGGAATCAGATACCTAACTGAGGAATGAGAAATCCTTCTTGGAAGCAGCCTTTACCATTCATTCTGAAAATATTTTTTTCAAATAGCATGTATGTTACATTGTTCGGATTTTTAGGAAAAGAGTAGCACAGGTTTAGGAATATTCCAGAAATTCCAGTTGTGTTTTTATTATTATTCCTCACCCTGTTCTCATTCCTCAGTTTCCTTAGGTAATGTTAATACAATCAACAATTGTAGGATAGTTGTACATGTCTTTCTTAATGCTCATGTGCTTCAGTCACTTTTTTATTTTTATTTTTTAGTTTTTTGAGGTAGGGTCTCTGGTCCAGGCTGATGTGGAGTTCACTTATGTAGTCTGAGGGTGGCCTTGAACTCACAGCGATCTACCTACCTCTGCCTCCCAAGTGCTGGGATTAATGGCTTGAGCCACCACGCCCGGCAGGAAAGGATTTTTTAAATATATTTTTATTTATTTGAGAGAGACAGGAAGAGACAGAGCAAGAGTGAGTATGGGCATGTTAGGACTTCATGCCACTGCACACAATCTCCAGACACACACACACACTTTGTGTATCTGGCTTTACATAGTTACCGGGTAATTGAACCCAGGCCTTCAGGCTTTGCAAGCATCTTTGACTGCTGAGCCATCTCTCCAGCCCCAAGTCTTATTGTCATGTGTGTACTTACCTTCTATTTATGCTGTGATTATTATTATTGTTTTGTTTTGGTTTTCGAGGTAAGGTCTCACTCTAGCTCAGGCTGACCTGGAATTCACTATGTAGTCTCAGGGTGGTCTAGAACTCATGGTAATCCTCCTACCTCTGCCTCCCAAATGCTGGGATTAAAGGCTTGAGCCACCACACCCAGCTATGCTGTGATATTTTATCCCTGGTTGAATATGTCAATTCCTCAGTAGTAGTCCTGGCTTTTTCTTTGTATTTTCATACCAAACACATCAAGTCTTTAGTGTTTAAAGTGATAGTAAGCTTTTACACAGGGTTGTTAGCAAAGATTTGTTCTTGTTTCTAGCTGGGGTATTGAAAGGGAATTTTACATGGCAAAAAATCATGTTTTTGACAAAATGTGGAAATTGTCAGTGACTACCATTGTAAGGAAGAAGTTTATAACATTAAGTCATTCTTTGCAAGATTATTTTTAGTGAATAGCTTGCTGTTCATTAGTACCCTATTTGATGTACTATGCAAACTATGGATTTGGGTCAGACTTTTTTTTTTTCTCTCTCTGAGGTAAGGCCTCACCGAAGTTCAGGCCGACCTGGAATTCACTTTGTAGTCTCAGGGTGGCCTCAAAGTCACAGCAGTCCTTCTCTGCCTCCTAAGTGAGGCACCACCATGCCTGGCTGGGTCAGACTTTTAAAGCCTTAACACTGAAGCAAGGACTATGTGCAGAGCTGCTCTTGACTACATCTTGGCCTATTTCTGATGCAAAAGTCAAACTGATTTTGTTAATACTAGGCAAGAAATGTTTATCAGTTTTTATTAATGGCAGTCAGTTACTTTGGGGCACAGTGTTTGACCCCAGAAAGTATCCATATTGCTTAAACACACAGATCATTAGGAATAGGTAAAGCGTTCTTTTTGCTTTGTAAACGTGTTTTGGTAGTGCTTTTAAGTTTCTTTCAGTTCTGTTCTGTTCGTATTAGAGTATGGAAAGTTAAGGTAACGAGGGCCATTTTATACTCTACACCAATCTTCCAAGAAAAAAATGTCCGTAGTACTATCTACACAAATTTTTAAAGCATTTTTCATTGAAAACACTATATATGTATTTTTTTAAAGTTTTATTTTTAAGAGAGAAAGAAGTAAGCAGGTAGACAGAATGGGTGTGACAGGACCTTTCAGCTGCTGCAAATAAACTCCAGATGCATGCACCTCCTTGTGCATCTGGCTTACATGGGTCTTGGGGATTCAAACCTGGGTCCTTTGGTTTTGCAGGCAAGTGCCTTAGCTGCTAAGTCGTCTCTCCAGCCCGAAAAGGCTGTATTTATTTAAACTGGAAGATAATCTGACTAGTCAGTGACCTACTTTGAACTCACATGTTCCATTCTATTGTAATACTTTGGTTCATTTGCTCTTCACATAGCTATATGAAAAACAGCTAAAATATGTCAAAAAAAACTTTTAAGCAAGGCGTGGTGATAACACATCTGTAATCCCAGTACTGAGGAGACTTGAGGCAGGTAAAAATAGTTCTAGTTCAGCCTGGGATATTTAATGAGGGCTTGCTTTAGAGATTCTTTTTTTTTTTTTTTTGGTGGGGGGGAGTCCCCAAGGTAGGGTCTTACTCTAGCCCTAGCCGAACTGGAACTCACTATGTAGTCTGAGGGTGTGGCCTTGAACTCACGACGATCCTCCTACCTCTGTCTCCCGAATCCTGGGATTAAAGGTGTGCGCCACCATGCCCAGCAAATTTTTATTTTTATTTAGCTTCACAAGTAATTGTTTGATTAGTTGATTAATTATTCATTTAAATGGGAAATGAAATTTGATTAAAAAATTTTTTCCTATGGAGATTGAATACTATTCATAGTCTTGATTTTTTTGTTGTTGTTGTTGTTGAGGTAGGGTCTCGCTCCAGCACAGGCTGACCTCGAACTCATGGTGATCCCCCTACCTTGGCCTCCCAAGTGCTGGGATTAAAGGCATGCGCCACCATGCTCAGCTTTTTTTTTTTTTTTAGATGATCATTCTGATGCTGATGTCTTTTTATTTATTATTTATTTATTTATTTATTTTGTTTTTTGAGGTAGGGTCTCATTCTAGTCCAGGCTGACCTGGAATTCACTCTGTATTCTCAGGGTGGTCTTGAACTCATGGTGATCTTCTTACCTCTGCCTCCCAAATGCTGGGATTAAAGATGTGAACCACCATGCCTGGCTTTTTAAAAATACTTTATTTATTTATTTACTTATTTGAGAGAGAGAGAGAGAGCGAATGAGAATTGCCGCGCCAGGGCTTCCAGGCACTGCATACGAACTCAAGATGCTTGTGCCCCCTGTGCATCTGACTTATGTAGGTCCTGTGGAATTGAACCTGGGTCCTTTGGCTTTGCAGGCAAGCGCCTTAGCCATTTCTCTAGCTAAAATTACCCTCTACCACCCCCCCTCTTGCCCCCAAGCTCACATTCGCTAGTCAGACACTCTGCTCCTAAGTTTTGAGTCATTATGCTTGCCACACTGGCTCTGAACTTGTTCTGTACCTCTACAGAACCTGAATTTGTGAACCTCTTGTCTCAGCTTCCTGAGTAATTGTTGGTCCTTGCTTCTTGGTTTATTTGTATGTGCTCTATATGATACCTTTTCTCAATCTGTCTGCAATTTCTTTACTTAAGCAATTTTAAATAGCACTATGGAAAAGAATGAACAGTATAAATATAGAGGGTGGGATACTGACTTAAAGAGAGATGGCTTGTCATAAGTTGATAGTAGATCTGCTTAATTGGCAGCCAAAGGCACTGATATGACTAAAGCGGATTTTGTCCTGTACTTTGTCCCTTTTGTGGTCTTCCCTTCCACCCACCCTTTTTTTTGTTCCTTTTTTTTCCTCTGTTACAGTTTAGAAAACGCTAAACCCTCCTCCCAGGCAGCCTCCGTCACGATCCCTGATCACCTCAGCATCAACCTCTCTCAACCCTCCACCCCTTCTTCTTCTTCCTCCTCCACCACCACCCCCTCGCTCGCCACAGCGGGGACCTCCGACGCACCCTCCAGCCTCCCCAACCCTCTTCCGACCGCCCCTTGTGTCTCCAGTCTGCTTGGCATGAAACCCATCCCTCTCCTGGCTCTAAATGTTGTGTCTGCTGCTAAGGGTACCGGGGCTTCAGCTACCACCACCACCACCTCTACTGTGCCATGTGTAACTAACAAACTGAAAGGCGAGAAACAGAGATTCTCTCCCTACTGAGTATATATCTTGAGGCATATATCCTCAAGTGTTGGTTCGTTTTGTTTTTATTTGTTAACATTGGTGAGAACCAAACTATTGTGCGCTTGTGACCATTTTCTTTTTACTACTTTGTGGGGTAGATAACGGGGTGGGTGGGTGGTGTGGGCAGGGGTAATCTTTGTTTAGGTTTAGGTCTTTTCAGCAGAGTGCCTGTTTCATTTTGACTTACTGAGCCACAGTTCTTATTTTCTCATTCTGTTACCTTTTTTTGTAGCTTTATTCTGCCTTGCAATATTAACAATGTGTTAGGCTCTGTGTTAATGAATAAAAGCTTCTCGGTTAACCCTTTTTTTAAAAAAAAAAATTAATGGTTAAGCTGTCAGCTGGCCGCCTTGTTCAGATCTGTGTTTCTAGCTATAATAAAGTTGCCACAGTAAGAACCTTAGTTCACCGTGTGCTGTGACGGGTGAAGGGGTGGGGATCTTGTTATCTGTGGCTAGTCAACTTGGAAGTCTGCAGCTGACTTGGACCTTTTTGCACCCCACATTAGTTTATAATTCATTGCCAATATTCCTACATAGAAGACCTTTGGCAGTTTTAAAAATACTGTTGGTCCTTACATGGCAAGAAACTTCATAGTGAAGAACCATTTTCTCAGATTCCTTACCATGCCAACAGCAGCAGGTAACCTATAGTAGACCTTCCCAGGCTGTTTCCTGTAGTGAGTGGTTACTTCCAAGGTATATATATAAAGAACTTTTTTTTCTCAGAATGGTGGGCAAGCAAGGTTTTGTCAGCGAAAGTTTGGTAGCTTCTGTACATTCCTCTGATGGAGCATTACCCTTCCTTCATTCTGTGATACAAGGAAGGTTTATTTTCTTAATTTTTTGGTTTATTTATTAGAGAGACAAAGAAGCAGATAAGAGAATGGGCGCACCGGGGCCTCTAGTCACTGCAAATGAACTCCAAACACATGCACCACCTTTGTGCATCTGGCTTACGTGGGTCCTGGGGAATTAGACCTCGGTCCTTTGGTTTTGCAGGCAATTGCCTTAACTGTTTATTAAGCCATCTCTCCTGCCCACAAGGAAGGTTTTTAACCACCCATCTGTGACATTGCTCAGAACTTGACAGAATGTTGAAGAGTCATCCTAAACCAACTCTGGTTAGACAGCCAAGTACCTATACCCTTCCCTGTCTTATCTTTCTCTCCACCAACACAACCCAAGTAGGAATTAATGCAATTAGATTTAAAAGAACTTTACAGATTAATTTGCCCCTCCTGTAGCAGAAAAACAAACAAACAAAAAAACACCACATACATGTGTTTTGCTTGAAGTCATTGTACTCCTAGTGGTTTATCCATTTTCTCTCTCTGGTACTGGGGCTTGATCCCAGTGCCCTTACACAGTGTGCTGTATACTGAGGTTTGCTTCCAACAATTTGCTCATTTTCTTATCCCAAAATATGGGCACAGATTTGTTTCTATATGACTAGAAATAATGGGCTAAGGGGTATGTATAGCTTAGGCATTGGAAAAAATGTTTGGATATCATTCACAAGGCTCTGGATTTTATTTCCAGCACCACCACCATCCCCCTCCCCCCCCCCAAAAAAAAGGAAAGGAGCAAATACTTTAGGTATGTTGGCAGAAGGCCATTTGATTTTCTCCCATTCAACCAGCATTGGCATGGCCAGGTTCTTCTCAGGGCCATAGAAAAATGATGTAGATTTTTTTTTCTAGTGACATTTTTCCAGCATCCCTTTGGATGACATTGTTTAAACAAGCTCTTTTTTTTTTTTTACAGTATCTTAGAGTCAGTGATATTATTGTTGGTCCTTTATCCCATTTGGGGCTTATGAACTTGTGTTAACATTCTCCAGGCCTCATGGATGATTTTAGAGGGGCATACTTTATTAGGTAGATGGATATTTTCATGTTAGTTGCTTCCTACATTGTCAGGTCCAGTGTCCCTCTTTTTTCTTTTTCCCAGTGTCCCTCTTGATTGATAGAACTTAGCATGCTGATACAATTCTCCTCTTTTAGTTTATGTAGTTGATTAGAAGACTAAAAAAATATTTATTGGGCTAGAGAGATGGCTTAGCAGTTAAGGCATTTGCCTGCAAAGCCGAAGGATCCAAGTTCAACTCCCCAGGACCCATGTAAGCCAGGTGCACAAGGGGTCACATGTATCTGGCATTCATCCTTGGTGGCTGGATGCAATATTTATTTATTTGGAAACAGCTAGAGAAAAGAAAGATGGACACAATGGGGCTCCCCCAGGACTTCCAGCCGCAGGAAATGAACTCCAGATGCATACACCACTTTTCATATCTACTTGTATGTGGGTACTGATGAATTGAACCCAGGTTGCTAGCCTTTTTAGGCTTTGCAGGCAGCGCCTGAACTGCTGAGCCATCCCTTCAGTCTCTAGAAGTTTTTATTTTGTTTATTTTTTAAAATTTTTTTATTTTTGGTTTTTCGAGGTAGGGTCTTCACTCTAGCTCAGGCTGACCTGGAATTCACGATGTAGTCTCAGGGTTGCTTCAAACTCATGGAGATCCTCCTACCTCTGCCTCCCAAGTGCTGGGATTAAAGGCGTGCGTCACCATGTCCGGCCTTAGAAGATTTCTTAATCTAATGAATATTCACTAAGTAAAGGATTGCTGGGAAGGAATCCAGATGGGTCAACTCCTACACGTACTTGATGTTAAATTTTTAAAAGGTTGGAGCTCCCTCATGTGGCCCTATCTTTGTTGAATTTTTCCTTTTTTCTCCTCTCAGGCCCTTGCCCCTTTTCCTACACATCATAATTAGTCTACGCTTGATTATGAGTTCTGGACAGTTGCAGTGCTCTTTATGTTACCAGAGTGCTACCACTTTCTTGCATGATTTTTTTTTTTGTAGGTGCTCTGTCTATTCTGTAGCCAAATAGTTCTTGAATTTTCTTTCCTATTGAACTTTTTTTCATTCAAAGCTCATTGTTTATCTTGGCCCAGTTCATCCTGTTTTGAGATTTGCAAGAACCTATTCCTCTCCCAAAGCAGTAAATACTCCCCTTCATGCTAAACTGAAGTTATTTCACTTATAATAGTGCTAACCCAGCCCCCTTACCTGCATTTTTGAGTTCTCAGACATGTTCTTAGTTGAATTTAAGGTGGTAAGGGAGATAGAATTTTAACTTAAAAAGTAAATGTAATTTATAATTGAAAGAACTCTTCAGTTTCTTAGCCCTTGGTTTTTCCCCATTCATTAGCTGCTTTTAGCTTTGCATTGTTACAGATACAGATGGTTGAGTTATCAGTGCTATTCTATTGACTTACCCACCTCATTATGAAATAAATTTTATCTGAGGTGTTTTTTTTTTCCTTTGGTGTTTTAACGTAGGGTCTCACTGTACCCCAGGCTCACCTGGAATTAACTCTCAGGCTGGCCTTGAACTCACAGCAATCTTTCTACCTCTGCATCCCTTTCAAGTGGGATTAAACTCATGTGCCACCACACTGTAACAGCTTTGCATATGTAGATTTATTCACAGTGAGAAGCTAAATATTGCTGTCTATCTAGTAATACCAGTAAAGGAACTAAGTGCCTAAATACACTTCCTTAAAAGCCCTAATTGGAATTCCAATTATAATTCCAGCACTCAGGAGGCATAGGTCGGATTGCCATGAGTTTGAGGTCAGCCTGGGACTAAAGGAGTGAGTTCCAGGTTAGCCTGGGCTAGTGTAAGACCCTATCTTGAAAAACCAGCCCCTATTTGGATTCTAGGACCTCATCTGATCTAATTGAAACAGAAAGAATATATAGCCTAAGGACAGCCAAAATAGCTCGGTTTGGAGTGTTAGACTGAAGAATATTAAAGCTAGATAGGTTTCAAAGGAGGATTTGGCTCAGTGAGAAGGCTGTGTATTTATTTTATTTACTTTCAAGAATAAGGTACTTTTGTTTGTTTTCTTATTAATGTTTGTTTCAAAATCTAAACCTGAAAACAATAGATTGCAAAGTACTTGTTTCCTTTAACATTAGATGACTTTGGCATTTAAAACAATATAGCTTAACCAAAATAATAGGCTTCACATTGAGAGGAACCCAATGCTATTCTAAAGTAAAGACTTGAGTTTTGCAAGCATTAACCTTATGAGACTAGTTAGGTTTTCCTTTTCCAAACTGATGTATTCTATTTTTGGGAGGAGGAAAAATAATCAGCTTTCTAAATTTTTTTTAAAATTTTATTTTTTATTTGAGAGAATGGGTGCTTCTGCAAATAGATTCCAGACACATGCCTCACCTCTGCATCTGGTTTATGTGGGTCCTGAGGAATCAAACCTGTGTCCTTTGGCTTTGCAGGCAAGCTCCTTAACCACTAAGCCATCTCTCCAGCCCTCAAAAAACATTTTTATTAGCTCTCTGCAGAGAGTGCCCATATGAGAGAATGGGCATGCCAGGGCCCTGCTGCAAACAAACTCCAGACATATGCACCACTTTGTATCTGGTTTTACGTGGGCACTGGGGAGTAAAACCCAGGCCATCAGGCTTTGTAAGCAAGTGACTTAAGTGCTGAGCTATCACTCCAGCTCTTAGTGGCATATATGGGTACTGGGGAATTGAACCCTGGTTGTCAGGCTTTGCAGGCATGCACTTGAACAGCTGAGCCATCTGTTCAGTCCCCAAATCCTTTAACAGATTATAAGGATAAGGCTTTAAAGAAAATGTCACCAAGGTGCTGTTTCCCTCTTCTGATTTACTTTCTGAGAAACTTATATTTCAAAACCACTATAGGCCTAAGAACATAGTTTAATCAGTAAAGTGTTTTTGTGTGCAAGCATAGAGGAACTGAGTTTGATTCCTGGTACTCACATAAAACTACCAGGTGTGATGACATGTGTTGTAATCCCAGTGCTGGGAGGTAAAAGGCAGGAAAATCTGTGGGGCCAATCTAGCCTACTTGGTAAGCTACAGGTTAATAACTTTCAAAAGGTTAACACTTTCAAAAGATGGGTGGCATTCCTGAGGAACAACGCCCCAAGACTGTCCTTTGGCCTCCTCACTCATTCAGATACATGCATCTGTGCGCTTGTGCACACGCACACACACGTGTACATGCTAATAAAAGAAAAACAGTTCTGGTTAATCCAAGAAATGTCTTCTTTGCTACTGAACCACTTCCTGATTGTGGACACTGTTGAGTACTATTGAGTACTGGGGTTTCAGTTCTTGTTTCTGTTTTATCAGATTTTCTTGGAAAGTTCTGAATGTGAGGTGCTAGTGAGCACTGTGGAAACTAACTCTCAGTTCTTGTTTCTGTTTTACAGGCTTTCCTCGGAGACGGGTGGCATGGGGAGCAGCTAGAACAGTGCAGATTCATCCATACTCCCTTTCTGCTGTTCACCACCACCACCCATGATCCATCTGTGTAGTTTCTGAACAGTCAGCGATTCCAGGTTTTAAATAGTTTGTAAATTTTCAGTTTCTACACAATTTATCATCCACTCGTGATTTTTTAATTAAAGCGTTTTAATTCCTTTCTCTGTTCAGCTGTTAATGCTGAGATCCATATTTAGTTTTATAAGCTTCTACCCTTACCCTTTTTCGTTTTTTTTTTTTTTTTTTTTTTTTGCTCATGAATTTTTTTTCGTCATGGAAATGTAAGAGTGGAATATTAATACATTTCAGTTTAGTTCTGTAATGTCAGGAATTTTTCAAAAAAAAATTAAAAGATGGACTGGAGCTTTTTCTTTTGTGAATAGAAACTGGACGCCACAGTGATTATGTGGGTTTTATTCCTGTTGTCTTGCTGTTATTTTTGTACCTTTTCACCCTCACCAGACCCTTACTGGGTTTGAATAGAAGAATTTATTCCAATTAAGATATTTTCTGTTTTACCACTACATGTTTTTTTTTTTTTTATTATTGGCCCTTTCTCTTTCCCATGACCACAGTTAGCCCCTGTAAAACCTGTGCCTGAAGCTTGAAGGTTATACTTTCCCCAGGATTGTAGAGTAGCAGACACTTCTGTGGAGCTGGAGTGGGATAATATGTGCACATGTACACACATGGAAATAACTGGACTTGTATCTAGCTAGTATTAAGCATCTTGGGAATGACTTATCACCTTATTCATGTTCACATACTTTAAACAGAAACTTAAATCTCTTGTTTCTAATAACTATTCGTTTATAGTCTTCTCTACCAATGCCTGAGATCTACTTTTGTTTTTGTCTTATAAAATCATTTAGTAAAGTGTATCTAGCTAGGCGTGGTGGTGGTGGTACACGCCTGTAATTCCAAAGGAGGCAGATGCAAGAGAATCATCCACGACTTTGAGCCCAGCTGTATATCATGAGTTCTGGGCCTCTAGGGTAACATGGCAGAGTTAGATCTTGTCTCCTCCACTAAAGAGAAAAAGCATAGCATAGAAATATGTATCCCTACCATTTATACTAATTGAGAAGGTTGGAATTTGACTTGTTATTTTTAAGGTAGAAAGCAACTTACCCAGAGTCCTCAGATAAATTCTTAAACCCAAGGCTTAAACATGTATGCTACCCCTTTCATTCACCAAGAAAACCCTCAACAGCTGGGCCTGCATGGAGTGGTTATATTTCAAGGTTGTTTCACAGGGGTTACAATGACAGTCCCCACCCCAATCAGGCACCAGGATAAAAGTAGGGACTTAAACAGCACCCCAGTTCTTCAGCCTGAGCCATCACATGCTATCAGTCTCCTAATCTTCCCCTGGACCCTAAAATAGGGCTTGGGCAGAGAAAAGGAGGGACAAAGAAATTACATTGCCACCTGAGAAACCTCAGAGGGGAGGACCCAGCCTTAGTTTCTCTCCTCCCAAGTGCAAAATGTGTAAACAGAGTAAACTGAAAACAAAAAGTGCAGTCTATGTGGTTCCTCTCCTTGTCCCCTCAGTGTTCAAGGGTAGTATGGAAACAAGCTTGGCTTTTCTATTGCCTAGTTGCTTGCTGAACATAAGGAATGGGTGAAGCATGAAGGAGCCATAGTTTCCCTTTATGCACAGCTTTCTAGGGCAGTACTTGGAGTCATTTATTTCCACAGCTGCCAGTGTCCCTAGAGCTGACCAGGCAAATTGGTCAGGGGGTCAATCTCCCTTAAGCCTGACTTAAGGCTGAGACAGCCCCATCTATCTGTTTATTATGTGGTGCATATATATTATTTATATAAATATTTCTCTATGTACAGGGAATAAGAGTGGCTTTCATGGAGGGAGGGAGGCTGGGGGCCGCAAGGCATCAACGCTGTTGGAGTTGTCCAATTCAGTGCTGTCACAGTCTGAGTCCTCAGGATTGGGGCCCTGTGAGGAAGAGTAGAAATGCAATGAGGTGTAGCTCAGCATCTCTCGGCACTACAGATTCCTTCAGGGCCCCTCACTGGGGTCTTTTTTTAATACAGTGTATTAATTTTGTTGCTTGTATGTGTTCAGACCATTTTCCAAGGCACCACACTCCTTTCAGGATCCTTCCTGGCTATTGTTATTAGCTGTCATGCAAGTTAGGTGTTAGGTACCGTACTAGATGCTCTACTACACATCAGATTCCACCTCAAGAATGTTCACTTTCCTTGTAATGGGAGGAAACTGGCTCAAAACCTTTAGTGGCTTGGAAGCTAACTTTCCTCACCTTTGCAACTGTCTCACAAAAAAGCTGTGAAGCAACTAGGAACCTGCTCTCCTAGTTTAGTATCTGGTTTCTCTTTTCAACTCACCTGCTCACCTCTGAGTAGGTCTTGGTGTGGGGTGGGCAAGGAGCTTGGTTCAGGGTCAGGAAGCACCTCTGAAGCAGGTGGGTCCAGTGGGATTTCTGAGCCCTGGGAGCACATGTCATCAGACCGCTCATCTGGCCTCTCATCAGTGTTGGTACTGCCAACTTCTGGTGTGCCGCTGGGGGAAGGCTCACTAGCGGTACCTTCTTCCCCATCAGATGGATTTTCTGAGCTGAAGGTAGATAGTGACTGGCGCATGTTCAGGCCCTGGGGCCACCTAAATTTTGGGTGGTGGTCACAGCTTGTTCTGCCCTCTGTAGCCCCCAAAAGAAGAATCCCATTAACAGTTTATACTCCACCTCTGACTAGGTGTCAGCTCCACTTCACTGTCCACCTCTCCTTCTTCCTCTTCAGATGAGATACCACGTTTCTGCAGGAAAGATGGAGGAGACTGGTCAAAAATGGGAAGAGATTATTAAAAATTACAAAAGTACAAAGGAAGTAGGTGAAAGTTGATAGTAATGTGGGGCATGATACTTCGGTGCTCAAGGAGAAAAAGGGGAGGAAAAAAGCATACCAAAACATCCCCATACTTTACCTGACTCCTGGTGACTGCAGCCCTGTACAGCAGTGCAGCTGGGGTCAGGTGCTGGGACCCAGCCCGGCTTCCCCGGCCTGTAGTCCCTTCCCTTCCAGTTCCCAGCAGCCCCACACCTTCACCAGGTCCTACTGGTGGAGGTGGCTCCCCTTTGGCTCCCCCTGGTGAGTCCGGGCTGGTGGAGCCAGGAGCTGAGCCCTCACTTGGAGGAGTATCACCCCGGGGTGGAGGTGGTGAGCCAGGATCCCCAGCTCCCCCTGTTGCTCCCCGACCCCGGGCTCCCAAAGCTGCTGACAGCAGGTCTGGGGATGATGAAGACATCTTTCGGAGTAGAAGGTCATGGTGAAGCCCACGGAGAGCAGGGGGGCAGGCCTCCCAAGCAGAGGGTCCCATGCCTAGTCCCCCTGGGCTTCCTAGTCCTCCAGGTTCATGGGGTGGCAATGCTGCACGAAGCCCAGGCAGGTCCCCGCAGCTGCCCTTGGCGCTGGCCTTGCGGTGACGTGTCTTGCCACGCCGACTCCTTCCTGGTGATGGGGGACCCTTAGGACATCCAGGAAGCCCCACCCCACTTAGGGCTGCATCTAGTTTAGGTAGTAAAGACTCTGTCTTGAGAATATCTGGCCTGGTAAGGGAGTAAAAGTACAAAGTTGAGATTAGCAAACTTGGACTCAAATTAAATACCTAAATGGGAACAAGACAATACAAGCCACCTCCAAGTGTCCATGGCCTCTCCAGCATCCCTTCAGTCCTCATGAGCTCAATCCCCACCTTTTGCTATGGGGTGACAGCTTCTGTGGTACGTTTCTCTTCTTGATGAGCTTCTCCATTGTGTTCCCATGCAAGAGGCCCCGGGAAGGGTGTGACTTTAGCAGGCCTGGACACCTTCGCTCTAAAGCCTGTTCCCGCCTAAAGAATCAGGCACGTTCTCAGTTGGGCATATGACCAAGAAGGGGGTCAGTAGTGTCAAGCTGTTTTATTAAGACGGGGACAGGTGTGTAAGGACTGGTAGGCTGACCTGAGCAGTTCTCGCTCCTTAAGTTCCAGCTGCAACATGAGGGCATTCAGTTCCATGTACAGGTTGTTGGCTCTCTCCAGTTTCCTTTCATAGTGTTCCCTGATGTCCAAGGCATGTCTACAAGGACAAGGTTCTGTTCCCCCGTACCCACAATAAGGCCAGATGCACAAAGTGGCATGTGAATCTGGAGTTCCTTAGCAGTGATGAGAGGCCCTGGTGCTCTCATTATCTCTACCCCCCTTCCTCTCTGCTTGTTCCCCATGGGGTTCACCTGGTACCATATTGGACCCTGTCACCCCAGACATTTCATGATGGCCAGTTCCTGCTGTTAATAAAGTCATCTCAAATAGACACACCTTAGCTCCTCCCTCCTCCGCATTACTAGCTCCTCTTCTAGCCGGTGTAGACAGGTCCCTTCTGACTTGATCTTTTCAAAATGAAGTTTTACTTCTTCCCGCCACTCTGCCTGGGGATGGAGAGATGTGACGGGTGAGGACTGTCCTTTCACCTTACAGACCTGTGCTCTTTGAGGTTGCCTTGACCACTATAAGCTGATGCAAAATCCCACCCAGCCTCCTCTCAAAGACTGACATTATCTCAATAAAAAAGGAGTCAGGGATTCATTTTCCTACCCACAGCACACCTGGGACTTAAAGTAAGTCTCCTGGGGTGTGGAAAGCACATCAGCTGAAGCAATGTCCAGATGTAGTAGGATCTGTCGGAATGATGGACGGTTTCGTGGTTTACTATTCCTGAAGAGAATAGAATCGAGAAGAAGGTTAAGTGGGAGCAGAAAGAAATACAGAATCCTTTTCCCTACGTGTGTTCTAGAGAACCATTGCATGGTCCTAGGAAATAGTACATTATCAGCATATCAAAGTTGTAGCAATAAGGAAACCTGTTTAACCTATTTTAATTTTTTGATGTTTCATTGTAAGGTCTTGATCTAGCCCAGGCTGACCTGGAATTCACTATGTATAGTTGGCCTTGAACTCAGCCATCCTCCAACCTCGACCTCCTGGTGCTGGGATTAAAGGTGTGCACCACCACACTTGGCACCTTGGTTACCTCTTTTCTAACTTTTTTTTTTAAGCTGGGTGTGGTGGCACATGGCTTTAATCCCAGTACTTGAGAGGCTGAGGTAGGAGGATTACTGGGAGTTCGAGGCCACCTTGATACTACATAATGAATTCCAGGTCAGCCTGAGCTAGAGTGAGACCCTACCTCAAACACAAAACAAAATAAAGCTTTTTTAAGTAACACCATCAAAAGACACATACTTGGGGCTCTTGTATTCTGACTCAAGGAAACAGAGGTTCTCGCAGCATATCAACATACCTGATTTGTACTTTTTATGTTTTATTTACTTATTTATTTTTGATTTTCAAGGAAGAGTCTCACTCTAGCCCAGCTGACCTGGAATTCACTATGTGGCCTTGAACCAATGGTGATCCTCCTACTACTGCCTCCTTCCAGCCTAAAAAAAAGTTTTCTTTTGAAGTACAAATTAGCCAGGTGTCCTGGTGCACACCTTTAATCCCAGCACTCAAGAGGATCGCTGTGAGTTTGAGGTCACCCTGAGACTACATAGTGGATTCTAGGTCAGCCTGAGCTAGAGTGAAACCCTACCTCAAAAAGGCAAAAAGGGTGGGGGGGGGGGAATAGGGCTTTAGAGATGGCTTAGTGGTTAAAGCTCTCACTTAGGAAGCCTAAGAACCTAGGTTGGATTCCCCAGTACCCATGAAAGCTAGATTCACAAGTGGTATTTGTGTCTGGAGTTCATTTGCAGTGGCTAGAGGATCTGGCATGCCATTCTCTATCTGCCTCTTTCCCTCAGATGAATAAAGTATAAAATTTTTTTGTAGCCATGTGTGGTGATGCATGTCTTTAATCCCAGCACTTGGGAGGCAGAGGTAGGAGAGCTATGAGTTCAAGGCCACCCTGAGATTATAGTGAATTCCAGGTCAGCTGGACTAGAGTGAGACCCTACCTCGGCGGGGGGGTGGGAGGGGTGGGGTGGTGGTGATGATGGGTATCCTAGGGCTTCTTGTCAGTGTAAAGGAGCTCCATCTGCTTTATGCTTCTGACTTTACATGGCTACTGGGATATCAAACCTGGGCCAGGAGAATTTGCAAGCAAGTGCCCTTAACCACTGTGACATCTCTCCAGTGCCCTGACTTATACTTTTGTGTTGCTCTTTAATAAAACTTATTGGGCAGAGCATGGTGATGCAGCCCTTTAATCCCAGCACTCAGGAGGTAGAGGTAGGAGGATCACCATAAATGAGGCCGCTCTGAGATTACGTAGTGAATTTCAAGTCAGCCTGGGCTACAGTGAAATCCTACCTTGAAAACAACACCACCTTTGGCTGGGGATATGGCTCAGCAGCTTAAAAAGCACTTGCTTGCAAAGCCTGACAGCCCAGATTTGATTTCCCAGGACCCACATCAGACCAGATGCACAAAGTAGCAATACTTTGAATTTATTTGCAAGTGGCAGGAGGCCCTGGTGCATCTATACTCTTGCTAAAAAAAAATTTTTAAAGGGCTGGAGAGATGGCTTAGTAGTTAAGGCACAGGCCTGTGAAGCCCAAGGACCCAGGTTTGACTCTCCAGGTCCCTGTAAGCAAGATACACATGGTGGTGCATGCATCTGGAGTTTGTTTGCAGTGGCTAGAGGCCCGGGTGCACCCATTCTCCCTCCTTCCCGCTCTCTGTCTCAAATAAATAAAATAAAAAAGAACTTTGGGGCTGGAGAGATGACTTAGCACCTGGTTAAGGTGCTTGCCTGCGAAGCCTAAGGATCCAGGTTCAATTCCCCAGTATCTAAGCCAGATGCACAAGGTGGCACATGCATCTGGAGTTTGTTGCAGTGGCTAGAGGCCCTGACACACCCATTCTCTTTCTCTCTATATCTCTTAAATAAATAAATAACAAAAAACTTCCTGCTGTATTACCCCAAAATGACAACAATAAAAAAAAAAAAAACTTTGCTGAAATGCTTGATGACAGTAATACTTCCAACCTTCCCCACTGCATTCTAGGTCTATGTGAGGCTAAGTCTGTCCAGCTCAGTGATACATCCTTCCTCTTTCCATGAGCTGTTTGTTACTTCACAGCAATCGATAGCAGGTATCCCCCAAACTACAGATGTGGAGACAGGTTCAGATGGGTTACCACTATGCAAATCTGTCTTTGAATCTAATGTACTCCTGTAGATAAGTGGTCAGTTCAACCCCTCTCAGTTTTCAGTTATATTTCCCTTGGTCCACATCCTGGGTTCTGGTTCTTGGAAAGCTGCATTGGAGAGCTGTGGTCTGCTTTTCCTATTAAGGATTCTGGGGCTGGATATCTGGGTTGCAGGTGCTAGCTCTCCCTCAATACTCCCTTGCTCCAACTTTGTCAGGCCCAGTCTCCCAGGCCAGGTCATCCTTACCAGCACTGGCGAAGCAAGATTTTGAAGCCATCTGGACAGCTGGAGGGCACAGGCAGATGGAGACTGTTGCTTCCCACACCCCAGATAATGGCTGAGGAATCTACGTCTTTGTACGGGATCTCACCAGTCAGTAGTTCCCATAACACCACCCCAAAAGACCTGAAGATAAAAGAGAACATCACTTGGGAGGGGCTCCCTCCAGGGATTCACTAGTTGCTGAGACTTGTCTTATGTATGCTTAAGCCTTGGAAACACCCTACCCCTTGGTGGCCGCCCATTATTTTCAGTCCTCAACCAGGGGCTTACCAGATGTCAACCTTCTCAGACACAGGCTCATTGCGAATCACCTCAGGGGCCATCCAGGCTACTGTCCCTGCAAAGGACATCTTGGTGCTCTTGTCACTCAGCTCCTTGGAAGTGCCAAAATCTGAGATCTTCACCACATCGTCATATGTGATTAGCATGCTGGTAAAGAACGTAGTCAGCTGGGGTCCACGCCCTTCCCCACACCCCATCTAACTTCTGTAACTGCCTTTCACTGTGACAATGTTTTGAACACCCAAAGGTGAAAGGCTCACCATAGCCCTCCCAAGGACTATCACTTGGAAGAAGTTTTTGAAATAGCCATATGGACCTAGAAGCAGTCAGATGGCCTCATTGCCTTTGGTGGGTCACCTACATGCACATTAGCTTCTCCTTGCCTGCCTGCTTGCTTGCTTACTCACTTGGGGGACTTGAGGTCTCTGTGGATGATCTTGTGCAGGTGCAGGTAATTCATTCCACCAGCAATGCCCATAGACCAGTCAACGAGCAAGGAGGGGGTGACGGGGCGACCAGCCCGCAGCACCTCATACAGTTGGCCTTGGGCACAGAACTCCATGAGGATGCAATAGCAGGGAGCCTGTGTGCAAACACCCCTGAGGGACAAAAAGTCTGCTGAAAGCCTTGGTCAGTCCAACATCCACCTGATGTGCACCTGGGACACACATTACCACCCATGCCATTTTGGGGTTTCATTCAGGGAAGCATGAGGTAAGTCCTACTACCCAGGGAGCCCCAGGCCTCAGCATAGTCGCTCCAGCCACTGCCCTAGACCTTACTTGAAAGTGATGATGTTGGGGTGTTTCAGCTTTCGCAGATGCTTGATGTCAGTCTCCTTGAGGTCTCGGACCTTCTTCACAGCCACCTCCTCCCCATGGAAGCGTCCCAGGAAAACAGCACCCTGGGCCCCTGAGCCTACCCACTGCAGATCCATGATTTCCTCAAAGGGGACTTCCCAAAGGTCTGTGGGTAGGAGGTATAGTGCCACAGGCTCAGAACTACATTCAAGGACCTTGTGACACACTCAAGGCCAGTATTGGGATGGTTGAAATAACTCAAGAGTGAGGCAGAAAGTTTACTAAAGCAGGCTGAAAAGATGACTTCAGTCGGTGGTCTGGGAAGGAAATAGCTGGGTGGCCTTAAAGAAAGCTGGGGGGGTGAAGCTCAGTGACAGAGTGTCTATCTATTTTGTAGCAGGTAGGAGATCCTGCATGTGATCCCTAGCACCAGAAAAGAAAACAAATGCAACAAACAAAACGCTGGGAGTGAAGCTAATCAGACGAGTAAGTGGGCAAGGGAACTAGGTCTGCAGCGGGGCGGGAAGGAACCACTGGGTAACTTAGGTAGGGCTGCCAACAGATCAGGCTTCTGGTTCAAGGCTCACAAGGGTCCTACAGGGGACCTGGCCTACCTTCCTGCTGTTGCTTGTGCTCTGTTGAGTAGGCCTTGCCAATCATGGTCCAGACGGGGCGCAAGCAGCCAAAGAGACCTTCAAGGAAGCCGCTGCCACTCTGGCACTGCAACCGCACCTCGTCAGCTCGAACTCTAGATGCTCGACTCTCAGGTGACCCAGTGGCTCCCCCTGGGCCACCTGCATCCTGCTCATGTAGCTGCAGGACACTGTTGGCAAAAGGCTCAGGAGGCGGCTCTCCACCTGGGGAGGGGCTGGGCCCACCCCCACTCTGCCCACCCAGAGGCACAACATCGCGAAGCACACACTGGGTAGGTGTCAGGTCCTTCTCAGGGGTGCAGTCTGAAGTGTCAGGGTCCAGCTTGCGCATGGATGCCTCGCTTAGTGTAGACACAAAGCCCCCAAAGGAAGGGGAGGGTGTGCGGGTCTCATGGAGGCAGGCCATAGCCTCCGGGTGGCGTGGGGCTGAGCAGCAGGCCCTGTGAGAATGAAGGAGGGAGGTGCCATCAGAGGGGCAACCTGGTAAGCTTGCTGCAGAGATTAGAGTTGAAAATCAGGGGCTGGAGGGATGGCTTAGCGGTTAAGGCATTTGCCTGCAAAGCCAAAGGACCCAGGTTCGATTCTCCAGGACCCACGTTAGCCAGATGCACAAGGAGGCACATGCTTCTGGAGTTTGCAGTGGCTGGAGGCCCTGCCCCCCACTCCATCTTTGTCAAATAAGTAAATAAAAATAAAAATATTTAAAAAAAGAAAGTTGCTCACTCTCAGTTACCCTTCATGGGAAACCTAGTGTACACTGACTTCTTCTCAGGCATCTATTAGCAATCTTAAGCACTACTCTGGCATATACGTAACATATTTTTAAAAAATTTATTTTCCTGAGTTACCATAGACTGCTCTCTATGTCTCAATGTGCTGGACCTCAGGGACCATGGCTTTTAATATGAGCCCTGACATGTAAATGATTTTATAAATGAGGTATTTTATACTGCATGTTTTGGAATTTTTTATGTGTGGTTTTCAGTTGTTTGTATAGCTTGGCTTTTTTAAGGTAAATAAAACTTTCTCGTTTCCTTAAAAAAAGTTATTTGAGAAAATGCATGTGCCAGGGCCTCCAGCCACTGCACACAAACTCCAGATGAATGTGCCACCTAGTGCATCTTGCTTATGTGGGTACTGGGGGATTGAACCTGGGTCCTTAGGCTTCGCAGGCAAGTGCCTTAACCACTGAGGCATCTCTATAAACCCACTCCCCTTTTTTTGAGGTAGGGTGTCACTAGCCTGGACTGACCTGGAACTCACTTTGTAGTCCTAAACTGGCCTCAAACTCACTGTGATCCTCCTACCTCTGCCTCCCAAGTGCTGGGATTAAAGATGTGCACCACAACACTTGGCCTGTGTAACATAATTATCATTCACAGGTTGACACAATGACAGTCCCACTCAGATGCTAATAAAATAAAATCCACAGAGGTGGTTGAGAGCACTTTCTGAGCTGGGGTGATGGCTCAGTAGTTAAAGGTACTTGCTTGCACAGCTTGCGGGCCCAGGTTCAATTCCCCAGCACCAACATAAAGCCAGACCAAAAAGTGGTTCATGCGTCTGGCATTCATTTGCAGTGACAAAAGACCCTGGTGCACCCATACATACATGCACATGCATGTGCACACACAAAAATTAAAGAACCAGAGCTGGAGAAATGTCTTAGTGGTTAAGGCACTTGCCTGCAAATCCAAAGGACCCAAATAAGACAGATGCACAAGGGGATGCATGTATCTGGAGTTTGTTTGCAGTGGCTGGAAGCCCTGGCGCACCCATTCTCTCTCTCTCTCTCTCTCTCTTTCTCTCTCCCTCCCTGCCTATTTCTCTCTCTCTAAAATAAATAAGGAAAAATAAAATATTTTTTAAAAAATTTAAAGAACCAAAACAAAAGGGTTAGAGAGATAGATCGGCAGTTAAGGTGCTTGCCTGCAAAGCCTAAGGACCCAGGTTTGACTACCCAGGACCCACGTAAGTCAGACACACAAGGTGATGCATGCACACAAGGAGTTTGACTGCAGTGGCTGAGGCCCTGGTGCACCAATTCTCTCTCTCTCTCTCTCTCACACACACACACAAATAAATAAATAAATAAAAATAAAAGCCAGGCATTATGCACGCCTTTGATCCCAGCCCTTGGGAGGCAGAGGTAGGATAGTCACAAGTTCGAGGTCACCCTGAGACTACATATTGAATTCCAAGTCAGCCTGGACTATAGTGAGACCATACCTTGAAAAACCAAAATAAATAAATAAATCAGTAAATAAATAAATAAAAACAATAAAAATAAATAAATACCACACAAGGAAACCAACTACAGATGTAGCAGCCTAGTCCCCTTCTGCCTGTACACTTTGATGCAGAGGCACCATCTGTTTCTTTCAACTGAGGCTCACAGGTACACACAGATGTCATATGAAAGTCAGACACCTTTACCTTGTTTCAACCTCAAGCACACAGTAGCAACGTACCTAGATCTCTCTCACATTAAAGCATACATATACTGGTAGACCTTTCATTCAAGCACCCTCAAAATGATGCTCCTGGGCCTCCGTAGTCACTGAAGCCCTCTCAGGGGCACTCATGTCTGGACCGTTGTTGCAGTGCTCACAGCACATACCCAGGTCTTTCCAAAGATAAGTGAACCCACGGTTTCCAAAGTTCTAACCACAAAGTTCTACTTTATACCTCAGCACACTTGGCAATAAAGGCAGAATGGTCCAAATGGGCCTAGGAAGCTGTAGCTTACTGCCTCATCCTCCTGAGTTCTCCCATAAGCAGCTGCTCTCCAAGGACCAAGGGAGGCCCCATCTCTTCTTTCCATTGCCCTACTTGCATCTCCCTAAACTGATATTCAGCTTCCCAAGAAACTGAAGTTTGTCCAAATTTATATCTTGGTGCTATTTAAAAAGTAACCAAGGGGCTAGAGAAATGGCTTAGGAGTCAAGGCACTTGCCTGCAAAGCCAAAGAACCCAGGTTCGACTTCCCAGGACCCATGTAAGCCAGATGCACAAGGTGATGCATGCGTTTGGATTTAAAGAAAAAAAAAAAAGCAACAAGGGTTGGAGAGATGGCTCTGGTTAAAGCACTTGGCTTGCTAGCAGGCCCTATTGGCCTGAGTTCAATTCCCCAGTACCCACATAAGTCAGATGCACAAAGTAGTACTTGTGTTGGGTTCCTTTGCAGCAGTAGGAGGTGCATCTCTTTAATCCCAGCACTTGTAAGGCAGAGATAGGAAGATTGCCGTGACTTCAAGGCTACCCTGATACTACACAGTGGGTTCTAGTTCAGGTTGGGCTAGAGCAAGACCCTTCCTAAAAAAAAAAAAAAAAGCCATAAATCCTAAACCAGGTGTGTTGGCTTACATTTATAATCCCAGCACTCAGGGGGCTGAGGCAATTGTATTTCTATGATTTCAAGGCCATCCTGGCGTGTATAGTGAGTTCTTGGCAGCCTGGGCTACAAGACAGCCTGTTTCAAAAAAAAAAAAAAAAAAAAAAAAATCACTACCAGCCAGTCATGGTGGCATATACCTTTAATCCCAGCACTGGGGGGTGGGGGTGGGGGCTGAAGTAGGAGGACTACTGTGAGTTCAAGGCCAGCCTGAGACTACAAAGTGAATTCCAGATCATCCTGGGCTAGAGCAAGACCTTACCTCGAAATACTGAAACAACAAAAAACAACCAAATTAAATCAAACCAAAACAAAAATATCCCCACAAATCCTGGGGTTGGGAATGTAGCTCCATTGATAGAGTGCTTGCTTAACATATATAAAGCCTTAGATTTTTCAAAAACAAACAAACAATACAAACAAGCAAAAAGAAGACTTATTTGGGAGAAAGAGGAAGAGGCAGAGAGAATTGGTGTGTCAGGGCCTCTAACCACTGCAAATGAACTCCAGACACATGGGCCAGCCACCTTGTGCATTCGGCTTTATGTAGGTACTCGGGAATTGAACCTGGGTCCTTTGAAAGGTCTGGATTTGATTCCCCATAAGCTAGGTGTAGTGGTGTATACTTGTAATTCCAGCACTCTGAAAGCAGAGGCAGGAAGGGCAAAAGTTCAAGGCAGGCATAGATATAAGAGACCCTGTCTCAAAATAAATAAAATAGTCCATCTGGGCTATGTGGCACACACCCATTATCCCAACACTCAAACAAAAACAAGCATACATAGCCAACGCCTTTAATTCCAGTAGGGAGGCAGAGGTAGGAGGATTGCTGTGAGTTCGAGGCCACTGTGAGACTACATGGTGAATTCCAGGTCAGCCTGAGCTAGAGTGAGACCCTACCTCAAAAAGCAAACAAACAAACAAACAAACAAAAACACAAGCACACAAACTAGCATAAGGTCCTGGGTTCAATCCCTAGCTGGCACCAGAAAAAGAACCACAACAGAGGCTCAGAAGATGGTTCAGTGGATATGCTCTGGCCACTAATACTTGAGTACCCAAGTTCAATTCCCCAGACTTCACATGGAAAGATGGAAGTCAGGGTTGTGGAGATGGCTCAATGGTTAAAGGTGCTTTCTTGCACAAAATGATGGAGGCCACAGAGGGCATCTATAATTCTAGCATACAGCCACTGCTACTAAAAGTGATGGGAAGTGGAGACAGGAGAATTTCCCAGAAGCTAGAAGCGAAAGCAGCAAGGAACAGCAGAGCAGGAATCCAGAGTGAGCCAGGTGTGGTGGCGCATGCCTTTAATACCAGCACTTGGGAGACAGAGATAGGAGGATCAAGGATAGGAGTTCAAGTATAGTGAATTCCAGGTCAGCCTGGGCTAGAGAGTGAGACCCTACCTCAAAAAGAAAAAAAAAAAAAAACCAGAGTGAGAAACTCTGCCTCAAAGAGTTAGACAGGCAAAGACTGACCAGAAAGTTGTCCTCTGATCTGCACTTGCATGCCATGGTGCAAGTGTGCTCACACTCACTTGCACACACATGTGGATGAGCACACACACAAGTAAGTTATAAAAACAGTTAGCCGGGCGTGGTGGCACACTCCTTTAATCCCAGCACTCGGGATTAAAGGCAGAGGTAGCAGGACTACCATGAGTTCAAGGCCACCCTGAGAATACATAGTGAATTCCAGGTCAGCCTGAGCTAGACCCTACCTTGAAAAATCAATCAATCAAACAAACAAACAAAAAACCCCCAGCAACAACAAAGCCTGATCTTAGACTTGCTTCTGCCATTTAATGACTGAGCAACCTCAGGCAAATTCTAGTTGAGCTCTAATTTCTCTAGCTGCACACAGGGCTGAACTAGCTGCCATCCAGGCACAGCAAACTTTCCCGCCTTTCAAACTAGTGTAGAACTTGACACCAAGAGTCACGCTGTTCCATCTCCAGTCTAGTTGATTATCAAATCATGAGATTTGAAGACTCTGACAGTAAGAATCCCTCTAGATCCCTTAGTCCGGTCTTTCCTCAGTCTCTGCAGTAGTCTCCAGGGCACGACTGCCACGCATCTTACTTTTTTGTTTAATTTTGGAGGTAGCGGCTCACTCTAGTCCAAGCTGACCTCGAACTCACAGCAATTACAGGCGTGTGCCACCACACCCAGCTGCCATGCATTTTTTGTTTTGTTTGTTTGTTTTTCAAGGTAGGGTCTCCTTGTAGCCTAGGCTGACCTGGAATTCACTATGTAGTCTCAAGGTGGCCTGGAACTCCTACCTCAGTGATCCTCCTACCTCTGCCTCCCAAGTGCTGGGATTAAAGGTGGGCACCACCATTCCTGCACCATGCATTCTTAATCATATTGTGTGAGATAAAGACCTGACCCACTGTCATTCTGTCTTCTCTAGTCTCCTGTTACTACTTTCCTTGAAATCTTACTAGTTTTTAATCACCTGGTCTATGATAAATTCCTCTTAAATCAGCTCCAAGTTCTCCCCACATTCCTACCCAGCTTCAGAAGGATCTGAAATACATCTGCTTCAAGCCCTTATGTGGCCCACTACCCTTTATCCAGTAATCTTCATCCCCACTGCTGTTAATACCGAGACGGCGTAGCCTGGCCTGACACCCACCTATACTTAAAGCTTCTGAACCAGGGTGCTGCATGGCAATGTGAACTTTCATGAAAGGTTTACCTATATGTTAACCTCTGGTATGAGTGTATAAGTACGGCCACTAATCAACCTATTAGGTGGCAGGGCTAGGGATGGAACTGTTAGTACAGTGCTTGCCTAGCACGCACAAAGCCTTGTGTTTCAATTCCCAGCACTGCATAATCAATGGTGGCCCACTCTGTAATCCCAGGGACACAGTAGGTGGAGGCAGGGAGGATCTTAAATTCAAGGTCATCCTTGGCTACAAACTGAGTTCTGGATCAGTCTGGGCTACCTTGTGAGGCAGTGGGCATGACCAGCTGCATTTTACAGACTTGGGCACACGCACAGAAGCACTAAATAACCTGCTGGTGGCGCCACGACTAATGAAGTAACTCAAACTTACCCTCAGGCATGTGCTATGCCTAGCCTGCACTTCTGGTCTCTGGTCTCTTCATTCTGGAGGATATAGCCTCTTCTGAGCTGGCACAGCCCTCGGTGCTACCCTGTTCGTGGCTCCCAGCCGGCTTCCAGTAGCACCCGGCGCGGGGAGGCACTGGGTGAGGTGGAAGCACTGCACTTCCCACCCCAGGGCCGCGTCTATTACAGATCTCTCAACTCCCTCCATCCTCACAGCCTAGCAACGGAGGCATTATTGGTCCTCTTATGTTCTAGGAAAAAACTGAAGCCCAGAAACCGGAAATCATACTCGAGTTCAGCCTCTGAATCCCCAACACGGAGACGTTTGGGGGAGAGGGAGAGACACAATTACAGTCGAACATGGGCCAAACGTGCCAATACCATGGTGGAGAATTTCTCCAGGACCCCAAAGCTTCGGCCGGCCGCCCAGCCGCCGGCCCAAGGCTGGGAAGGAGGGCGAGCGGGACCTCGGCGGGCGTCCGCCATCAGTAATGGACCCCCTCCAAGCTCAAGTCAGGACCATTCAATGGAGAGGAAGGGGTTACTGCCGCCGCCCCCACCTTCCCTCCCTCCCTCCCTTCCTCCTTCCTTCCTTCCCAGCCGTCACGTGGCGTGGGGCCGGGGGCTCGGCCGCGGAGGAGCGTGGGGGAAGGGAGGGCACGGTGGGATGGGGGAAGTGCCGGGCGCTGCGGCGTAACCATGACGACTAGGCCCATGGCGGCATGTGAAGTCACCAAGACAAGATTAGCCCAGGGTCACGTGAGCGGCACGCGGGGGCGGGGCTGCGCCTGAGCACTCCCCTGACCTGGGCAGGCGCAGGTGGCGGGTCCCCGGATGGTTCCCAGGATGTAGGTGCAGATCCAAGGTCGGTCCCTTTGGCTCGTACCTACCTCCGACCTGCACACGTTCGGCCGGGCATCAGATGGAGTGAAAGCGACTGGTGGTGGAGGGAGAGGACTCATGAGGCTGCCTTTGGGGGGTGCAGGACCAGAGAAGGAAAGCAGAAAATGGAGACAGGGAGGCAGGGACGAACAGTGGAGAGTCTATCTAAGGGACAGGTCAACACCACCAAACCTGGAGAAGCTGGCCTGACAAGCCGGCTTGGAAAAGCAGAGAAAATGGGGATGAAAGGGAGCCGAGAAACACACGTTACTTTCTCCCTCCCCAGTTCCCATTTCCTATCAAGAAGTCCAGCTTTCGGTACCACACCACGAGGCTTTATGAAGGAAATTTTCAACCCTCTGGTTGGCAACTAGGTTTAGGCATGGAGAGGAGGGCACACTTCGAGACACTTGCAGCCCAGCCTCCCTCAGCTCAGAGACCTCCCTGGGGGCCCTGGTGGTAACCATGGCCAGCGGCTGGGGAGGAAAGTCTTTCCACCTGCTCACCTTTTAGGACAGTGGAAATGGATGGAGCAGCAAGACATAAGACCCAGAAAAAGGGGTACTTAGCCAGGCTCAGTGTACCCGACTCCATCCTGGGGCTGATGACAGCTCTTCCAGGCTGACCTAAAGACGACAAGGGGCCCCAGGGAGCCATGGTAAACTGGAGATTCCTCTTTCCCATAAACACCACTCTTTGCTTCCTTTAGTCCTGACCTGCCATCTGTGTCTCACTGCCCCCAGCTGGGCCTTGGCGCCAGGGCTTTGGGGGGGGGGGCGGTGGTTATCAGACTAGGAGCCCCAGGCCCAGACATTTGGTCACCTGGGGGAGGGGTGCTGTCTCCCTGGCCATGAATTATGCAGAGCCTGGGAGGGGGTAAGTAGGGGTGGGGGGGCGTGTCAATCACTGATAACCACAAGTAGGAAATGTTGACTGCGCATCTGATTCAGACTCTGAAAGTTCACAGCCGCCGTAGATCTGTCAAGGGAAGATCTTCTGCAGACACTCAGCTCCCCTCTGCTGGTGGGTCCCAAAGACTCCACAAGAAGACCACAGAATGGGGGCCATAGGTCATCTCCAACTATTCCTCCTGGGTTCTCCAGACTAAGAGGTCATGTTGCAAGTGAACCCTATGAATTCTCTCTAGCTCGGCTGCTCCAACAGCAGAATTTCTATGGCCAGTGGCTTGTCTATTGGCCAGTCCTGGTAGCTTCACTCAGGCATGGCCATCTGTCTATGCCTTCCTTGGGTGCTCACACTGAGGGCCCTCTTCTGGCCTGGATCTCATTTTCCTCTTAGGATGAAACGAAGCTTCCCTTCTCTCTGAGCTGGGCTGAGGAGGGTCAAATGACCCTGACTTAGGAATCCTGGTACTGCACTGTGACCCTTGTGAGATGGAGGACTGATGGAGTACAGCTGTGCCTCCTGCCTGGCTACTGACTGCTTTAACTTGCCTTTGGACAGGAATGCTAAGATGGAAAGAGCTTTCACTTTCAGGGCCCTGCCCTGAGAGCTGGGAGAACTGAGGTCCTCATCCTTCTGCCAGTCAGGCCCTGATGGTCTTACTGCCACACTTCTCACAGAAAGGTGGCCACTGCTGCTTGGGGGAAAAGCCAGCTGTGAACTTGAAGGGAGCAGAGCTAGTTTGGTGGCCCTGCCTGGTCTCTTGAACTGGGAGGACTCTCAGATTCCACCCTAGCCTTACATGAGAAGGGTTAAGTAAGAGGAGGTAAAGGCCTGCCTTCTGGCTCTTTCTGGCTGGCTGGACACTAGGTCTTTCTTTATGGGTGCTGGAGAGGCATCTGACCAGAAAGAGAAGATCTCTATTCTGTTTCCCCAGGACCCATGGTGACTTTAGGTTCCAGAGGTCACCTGGTAGTGTTCCTCCCTCCACCAGATCAGCTGTCCTGCAGACTCTTCCCCTCACTGTGCAGGGAGGCCCTGGTGCTCTGTGCCCTGTCCTCACCCCGGACCCGTTCACTTTGGGGGTTTATTCAACCAAACAGCATTACCCCTACACCCCTCTAGTGATGGGGTGATGGAATGAGGGCTTGGCTTTGCTCTCAGGCTTGCTCACGGAGGTCCTAGGAGGAGTGGCGAGCAGGAGCAGTGTGCCATGGGCTACTGGATGCAGTCAGGTAGGCCTGGAAGAAGCTGAGTATGCTTCAAGAAATAGCTGGCTCTGCATTTAAAAGTAGTTGAAAGGAGCCGGGTATACATTTGTGGCATGTGCCTGTAAGGTCACTACTCAGAGGCTGAGGATCTCACACTGAGGGCCCAAGGACAGACTGGGCTACATAGTGAGACCCTGTCCCCCTCCCCTCCAAAAAAAATCTAATCTGAAAGGACAAATATCAGGTATAACCATTTTTAGGTAGGTGTGACTATGGATATTTTATTTTCTTCTTCTTCTTTAAAAAATATTTTATTTTTATTTACTTATTTACTTGAGGGGTAGAGGGAGAAACAGAGGGAGAGAAAAATGGGTGCACAAACAAACCCCAAATGCATGTGCCACCATGTGCACCTGGCTCATGTGGGTCCTGGAGAATCGAACCTGGGTCCTTTGGCTTTATAGGCAAGTGCCTTAACCGCTAAGCCACCTCTCCAGCCCTTGTTTTTTATTTATTTATTTAATTATTATTAGTTTTTTGAGGTAGAGTCTTGCTCTAGCCTAGGCTGACCTGGAATTCAGTATGTGGTATGTGATCTCAGGGTGGCCTCCAATTCACAGCTATCCTCCTACCTCTGCTGTAGCCCATGCTGACCTGGAGTTCACTATATAGTCTCAGAGTGGCCTTGAATGAACTCACAGTGATCCTCCTACCCCAGCCTTCCCCAACCATGCCTCCCCTCCAGACAGAGAGTGGAGAGGGAGCCACTGCAAACAGACTCCAGACTCATGCACCACTTTGTGCATCTGGCACAAAGTGGGCACTGAGGAATTGAACTTGGATGGTTAGGGCTTTGCAGGCAAGTGTCTTAATGCTGAGCCATCTCCAGCCCCCAAAGATTTTTTTTTCAAGTTAGGGTTCACCCTATCCCAGACTGCTTGGAACTCAAGGTGATCTTCCTACCTCAGCCTCTAAAATGTAGGGATTAAAGGCCTATGCTACCATGATGGCCTGGATATTTCAATTTTCTTACCTTCTGTCTCCTTTGTTTCCTTTCTTTCCTTCTTTTTGATTTTATGAGACTGGCTTTATGTAACCCAGGCTAGTCTTGAACTCCTGATTCCCTGCCTGTACCTCATGAGTGCTGGGATTATATATTTGCATTATGGTTACACTTGGATCATCAATTTTCTTCTTATGGTGTATCTTTAATTTCTAGTATTTAAAATATTTTCATTTTCTTAGTTGCATGTATGTTATATGTTGGCACACCAGGGTCTTGCGGTTGCACACAAACACCAGATGCTTGTGGCATGTTTTGCATCTGGGTTTATCTGGGTATTGGGGAATTGAACCCAAGCCAACAGGCATTGCAAACAAGAGCCTTTAACCACTAAACCATCTCCCAGCCCTTTACTAGTATTTCAGTAATAATTTTGAGCTGGGCGTGGTGGTGCACACCTTTAATTCCAGCACTCGGGAGGCAGAGGTAGGAGGATCACTATGAGTTCAAGGCTATCCTGAGATGACATAGTAAATTCCAGGTCAGCTTGGGCTACAAGGAGACCCTACCTTGAAAAACCACAATAATAATTTTTAATTTCTTTTAATTTTTTTTTTAATTCAGGGCATCATGTAATTCAGGCTGGCCAAGAATTCCAATATAGTTGAGGATAACCTTGAACTCCTGATTCTCATGCCCCCTCCCAAGTGCTAGGATTACAGTTGTACATCACCTCCTTGGTTTATATACTGGGGATCAAACCCAGGGCTTCATGCATGCTACACAAACACTCTACCAACTGAGCTATGTCTTTAGCCTTTAAACTACAAAAAAATTAATATAATTTGTGGATCACCCAAAAAAGGAAATATAATTTGTGGATTACCCATCCATTCCTATCCCCTGGCTTAGCAGAACTGTGTGGTGAAGGATGGAGGGAGGGTTAGCATGGGGGAAGACATGGACCTCAGCATCAGAGATCCTGGTTGGGGGGTCATCTCTGTTCCTAACCAGGTGGGTGACCTGCAATGCTAGACTTCCTAACAAATCTGTTTCTTCAGCGCTAAGTGGGGAAAGTAGCACCTATGTCAGGCCTTCTTCTGTGGTGTGGTGGTTAAGAACAGGCTGGTGACACAGTCCTGGCTTCAAGTTGAAGTTGTAGCTGTTGTTGCATGTTACCGAGTGGTATACATGCATATTCTTGTGTGTGCACATGTATGCAGGTGCCTGGGAAGGCCAGATGACATCACGTATCCCCCTCAATCTCTCTCTACCTTATTTATTGAGAGAGGTCTCTCACTCAACCCAGAACTGACTGTTTCTGCTAGTCTAGCTAGCCATTTTGCCTTAGGGACTTACCTGTCTGTGCCTCCCCAACATTACAGAGGTCTTCTCCCAAACCCAGTATTTACATAGGTGCTGAGGATCCAAACTTTGGTCCTCATTCTTGTGCAGCAAGCACTTGACCCACTGCGCCTTCTCTCTAGCTCTGTTTTGGTTTTTGAGACAGGGCTGTCTCACAATGTGGTTAAGGGTGGCCTAGAACTCTTGATCTTCCTGCCTCATCTCCAGTTCATTGATTACTGGCATATACCACCATGGTATGCCTGTTTGGTTTCAAATGTGTTTCAGTCTCCTCACTCCTAAAGCAGAGACGATGATAACATGGTATAACTTAATCTTAATATACACATTATTGAAGTAACCAACATAAAGTTCTTGGCCCAGTACTTGGCACACAGGATGGTTATGTTCCCCACATCCCCCCCCCCAAAATGCAGCCAGGCTGGAGAGTTAAGGTGCTTGCCTGGGAAGCCTAAGGACCCAGGTTCAATTCCCCAGGACCCACATAAGCCAGATGTACAAGGTGGCACATGCATCTGGAGTTCATTTCCAGTGGCTGGAGGCCCTGGTGTGCCCATTCTCTTTCTCTCTCCCTCTCTCTCAAATATATATATATATTTTAAATGCAGCCATCATGCAAACAGTGTTTAACAAGTATGAAGTACAAAAGATCTTTGTTTTGTGTGAGACAGGGTCTCACGTAGCCCAAGCTGGCCTTGAATTTGCTATGTAGCCGAGGATGACCTTGAATTCCTCATTTGCCAGTCTTCACCTCCCAAATTCTGGGATTACAGATGTGTGCCATCATGCCCAGCTGATAAGTTTTTGTTGTTGTTGTTTTTGAAGTAGGGACTTAACTTGAGCCCAAGCTGGCCTGGAACTCATGGTGATCCTTCTACCTCAACCTCCTGAGTGCAAGGATTAAAGATGTGAGCCACCACACCTGGCAGATAGGATAAGTTTTTTACAAGTATGATTTCCTTTATTTTCCTCAAAACAAGAGGCACTGAGAGGGCACAGGAGGAAAGGGTGGGGGGAAGAGCAAAGTAAGAAGAAAGCAGCCAGGCAGGGTGGCGCAGGCCTATGATCTCAGCTATTCCAGAGGCTGAGGTAGGAGGACTGAAAGTTCAAGGCCTTTGTAGGCAGCTTAGTGGAGACCCTGTGTCAAAACAAAACTTGGAACAGAGCTGGTGATGTAGCTTGGTGGGAGACAGTTTGCCAAGCATACGAAAGGCTCTAGGATAAATTTCCAGTATGAGGAAGAGGGGAGAGGAGGAAGAAAGACAGAAAAAGGAAGAAGCAGCCACCAAAAGGCAGGGGACTGTCCCCTGGAGCTCCTCACTATGCTCTGGAAAGTGTCACTGCTTTCCCAATACACACATGATCCCAGTCTTTCTGGGAGCAAATGAACAGGACAGAGCAGGCTCTGTGGCCAACCCTTCCTGAAGCTTTCCTGTTTTCTACTGACATACTTTCAATAAGATCTTCCTTGTGCCTCTGCAGGGACTTCCAAAAGGGCTGGGTTCCCCGTCCCCTCTAGCTCTTTAGGTTACAGGAAGCAGAGGGATAGAAGTGGGCACTGGAACTTAGGGGTCCTGTACCACATAATTTTCAGGGAACTGGGGAACAGCAACTGTCTTGTAGAAGGGTTAGGCCACCCTCAGTTGTGAGGAAGTCTAGGAAATCCTGAACCACCTCGTCCCTCCCACCTCTCATCTCCTGTGCCTATCACTGTGTTGTGGGCTTTCACGTGTGCTAGCCTTGGGGGTCTCCCTAGAATCTTGGCAGTCAACAATGAGCAGGGACAGTTTGAGACACATACCTTTTCCTCCTTAAATGTGAGACAGGAGGGGCAAGACTCTTAAACTCAAGAGAAACTTTGTTGTCTAGACATTAAGCTCAGAAACGGTCTGGGCCCTTCCTTTCCTGAACCCTTTTTGACAGCTTGAGCTTAGGATGACGTTCTGGCTGAAAACCAAGGCTCCCGGAGCAATGGAGGCAGCCTGGAGAGTTGGGGAAAGGTTTGGAGGGACTATGAGGTGACTTGAGAGGACATGGGGTGGAGCTGAGGAGACCTCATTACAGTCCCTCCTGACTAAAGGCCAAAGGGGCAGCAGACAGGGAGCTACAAAGACCTACCAGGTATAACTCCTGCCTGCATTCCTCTCACTGCCTGTGGAGCCCAAGCCCCTTACTATACCATCTCTCAGTCAAGGCCTTGGGTACCAGCATAGGAAACCAAGGAGTTTGGGGAGTGAGGAAAGGGTGGAGGTTCTTGAAGGGCCTGACCTGGAAAATGGGTTACGGGAGCCAGAGGTGGGGACAGAGAGGGGCACAGCCACTCACAAATGGAAGAGGGAGATGCCACAGCTGTAGGGGAATAGGGGCATCACAGATGGAAGGAGAGGGGAACCCTCGCCAAGGCATGCAATAGCAGGTGCCACAGTAATCTTCAGGTGGAGCTCGCTAGGTGTGCATGTGTGGGGGAGGGGTAGGCAGTGGATACCTAAGGCCTAGCCCTTCCTTCCCTGCCCTGGAGGGGGCCACAACTCTCCTTCCCTCTCCATCTGGAGGGTGAGCCGGAGAAGAGAATGGGCTTTTTGCCTGCTGTCCTTTAAGTCTGACCCCCAGCCCCTCTCTATCCCACACATCCATCACAGCTCTAGAGGCTCTTCATCTCCAGGCTGGGCCGCAGCATCCCCCAGCTCTGTTCCCCTCCTTCCCATCTCCAGGCGTCGGGTCCAGGTCCCTAGTTCCTCCATCCGCACGGCCTCTGCATCCTCACGTCACCTCCTCCCCAACCACGCCACATCTGTATCCCGACCTTCCACCCCCGGATCCCAAGACCCGGACCCATCCCTGCCATCCCCCCCCCCCATCCCCACAACTCGGCCAAGCTCTCACCTCGGGGGCTCCGCGGCCGCAGCACAAAAGGCGGCGCTGCTGCAGCTCCGCTCCGGATGCTGCTCCCGCCTCCTCCTCCTTCTCCTCCTCCTTCCCTCCTCCCCCCCGCTGCCCTCGACCGGACCTGGGGCGCTGTCACAGGCGATGCTTGTGGGGAGTCCAGGTGTACGAGCGTCAGCCCGAGCTGTCTACCCCCACCCCCGACTCGTAGCCCGGTCCCCACTCGGCTTGAACTCCCGCTCCTTCCAAGGCCCCCGCCCCTGGCCCCCCGGGACGGACACGCCCTGAGCGGGGGATGCTGCGCTGGAGCCGCCGGCCTCTTAAAGGAGCCTGCTGCTGCCATCCGGCGTGCTCCAGGCTCGCCCCTGGCCCTCCTGGGCCCTGCGCCTCCTTTCTGGCAGTGTCCTACAGCGGTCCCACCTTGAGCCTCAATCGGATTCCGTAGGAATCCCTTATGACCCGTTTTACAGACTCCTTCCTATACCCCGAGAAAGCAGCACCTCAGATGGGATCCTCAACGCTCTGGCATTGCATCCCTGTCATACCCATCCTACCAGCTCTGCTTCGCTAGATTGTCACTGTTCCAGCTTCACCCAATTGGAATCCACTAAGCCGTAGGTCCCATCCCCCTCCAGTGTTCCTGAATGACCCCTCGTTATCATTCCAAGATTCCTTCAAACCTCCATCCCCGCCCTTTCCTGGCAAGCCATCTCTTCCCAGACCCATTTTCCAAAACACTCAATTGAATCACGTTTTTCCGTGATCTCTCTCTTCCAAGGTCACAAGATTTTCCCTACATCTTTCAGCTCTGAGACCCTGGGGACCCAAAAGCACGCGTTCCATTCTGAGCCTAGATTAGTCAGTTGGTTGCTCTCTGATTCCTTCAAGAGCACCGCAGAGGGAACGACATCGAATGTCTCGGTCCATCTAATGATTCTCGGGCCCCTGACTCACGGCCAGTAAAAGAAAGGTTCACTAGGTCTGAGCTTCAGAGGAGAAGCAAACCCCTCTGCAGGCTGAGCGCACAGTTAAGGGAGCGAAGGACAACCAGGGAAAAGGGAGCAAGTTTTGTGACAGAGTCCAGAGGGGGCCAGGAGCTTACTTAGGCTGGAGGCTGAGCGAGAACTGTTCAGACTTATTTAGACCCACAACAGCCCCAATGCCCTGGGGGGGTCAGGGACGGAGAGCGGCGCCTCCCGCGTCCAGGTAAGGCCCACCTCCGGGATAGCAAAGAGCTAGGATCCACCAATAAGGCTCCCGGTCCAATCACGACCTTTCTTGAGAAGAAGGCGTGCCCCAGCGAGGAGGAGGGGGCTGTACCGTCCCAGGCTTCTGCCCCGCCTCCATCGGCTGCGACCCACTGCACGCGCGAGCTCCTGGGTGCTGTAGTTTCCTCGCCCCAGACTCCAGGGAGCCTCGACTGCCCCGCCCCCGGCCTCCTGCACTGCGCTAGTGCGCATGCTCACACCTAGGCGGTGGGGTGGGAGGAAGAGGCGGTGCGGAAGGATGAAGGCGGGACGACGTGGAAAAAACAAAACAAACAAACAAACAAACAAACAAACGCCCCTCCCCCTTCCGTAGCTCGGGCAGCGTCCGCGGAGGGCGTCCACTCGCTCCTCCCGGAAGGGGAGAGCGTCGCGGAGGGTTGTGGGGCGGGTAGCTCCCCTCCCGATGAAGACTCATGAGAGCGGGTGGGCGGGAGACTCCATGTCCCAGCATGCCCCGCGGCGGGCCCTACCGGCCGCGACTCCGGGCTTGGCCCCGGCCCTAGCTTGTCGGCGGTGTACTGGGGCGCGTGGAGGCTGTAGTCACGGTGGCGCCCGCGGCGACGGAGGAGGGAATGAGTGAGGAGGAGCAGGGCTCCGGCACTACCACGGGCTGCGGGCTGCCCAGGTGAGACGCCTCCTCCCGAACCCTGGCAGGGCCAAAAATGTTGAAGCGGTGCGGAGGGGTAGCGGCGCGGCCCCAGCATGCACCTGGCCCGAGGGTTGTTCCCAGCAAGCACTGGGGTAGTGGGCAGTGTGATTCCCGGCATGCACTGGGGGGTAGTGGCCACCGCCTCCAGCTCTAAATAGTTTGGGATTGGCGGGGTTCCCAGACTGCACTGGAGCACTGGGCTTTATGCCCCTCCATTCAGTGCATTTGGTGGGTACTGGGTTCCTGGTCTGTACTGTGCCAGGGGTTTAATGCACTTTCAACCAGCACCAGGGCACAGGATCCCTCGCCTTAGCTGAGACAGGAACAGTACAGTCTTCACTTGCCTTGGGGTAGTGGACCCTTGCTTTCCCAGCTGCATCTCACTTTGAACTCAGCCCACGGATGCACTAACTGCTCGGGGTCGCCTGGATCCTATGTCCCTCATAATATGCCTAGGTCTGGGGTGGCAGTGTTTGCCCAGGTGGGTGCAGAGAGGGGAACTGTGATGTTGGTCTGTGCTCCTCCCTCCCAGCATAGAGCAAATGCTGGCCGCCAACCCGGGCAAGACCCCGATCAGCCTTCTGCAGGAGTATGGGACCAGAATAGGAAAGACGCCCGTGTACGACCTTCTCAAAGCCGAGGGCCAAGCCCATCAGCCTAATTTCACCTTCCGGGTCACCGTTGGCGACACCAGCTGCACTGGTGAGGAAGGCTTGGGCAGCCTGGCTGGGGTGTGCATTCACAGGGCCCATGGCTTAATATCGTGCAATCTCTTCACAGTCTTCTTTAAGGCCAGAGAAGGAGGGAGAGAGGTTTCAGGGGGAAAAGCCACTGTCTGGATTGGAAGAACAGAGCTGTGAGAGGGTGGATGGGACTTGGGAGAATCAGAGGAGAGAGCAGGACTGCACCGGGGGGCTGCTGGGTCCTTATCACTCCAGAGGAAAAGTAGATGAGGCACTGAAGGTTCAGTAGGTATTTATTTGGGGAGCAAGCGTCCACGGTGCAGGACTCCTTATCCCATGTTGAATATGAAGGACCTGGATTAGAGATTAAACAGCTGGTGCCTGGTCACATGTCTAGTAAATGGGAGAGTGGGACTTTGACTACATAGCCAGTCCTCTGTTGTCCTGCTGTCTATATACTGAGGGGGAAAGAAGGCACCTTGCAGAGGAAAGTAAAGCAGAGAAAGAATGGACTCTGAAACAAGTCCTGCCTGTCATGGCTAATGGAAAGATAAGGGCCCTTCCAGTCTTGGCAGGGGACGTTTGGTCAGAGAGTGGGCTGTGGGGTGTCTGCTTCTCTGCTGTCCTGCTAGTCACCTCCATTATTGCCCATACCCTTCTCTCAGGTCAGGGTCCCAGCAAGAAGGCAGCCAAGCACAAGGCAGCTGAGGTGGCCCTCAAACATCTCAAAGGGGGCAGCATGTTGGAGCCGGCCCTGGAGGACAGCAGGTGAGGGAGGAACAGCCAAGGCACCCTAGAAGCCCCACCAGGAACCCAGGCCCCTCCACTACCCACTCCTCCCCAAGACTGGCCTGGTAACACATGGACAGGCTGACCTAGCTCCTTCCTGAGAATTTTCTGTGGAGCTGACCAGGGTGTTTCCAGAGCCTCTGCCACTGGGAGGAATCCCTTTGAGGGACTGTGGCAGTTGTGGGGCCTGGGTTAGAAGGTGGGGAAGGGGGATGCTTAAGCTGATGAGTTGTTCCTGGTGCGGTCTTTCTTTCTAACAAGATGGCCTTCCCTCTTCCACATTCAGGTTGAAGTTTGTTGCTTCCATGGTTCTTGGGGAGGAAGAGACCCTCTTTTTTAAGCCCCCCCCCCCCTTTCTTGATCCTTTTGAGCCAGTGTTGGGCACCAAAGGATCCCAGGAGGAAGAGCTGTTGTTAAAGCTTCTCTGAATCTGGCTCAGTTGGGAAGGAGTTCTTTCAGGGGATGGGAAAGTCAGGAGGACCTGGTCCCTGCCCCCCTGTTCCCTTCCACATGGATGTGAATCCAAGGCCCCCTTCCCCTCGGGAAGTTCTTTTTCTCCCCCAGACTCTTCGCTGGCTGAGGACACTTCTGTTCTTATTGCTGCTCCTGCTCCACCTGCTGCCCTACCCAGGTATCTTGTGTCCCTGGACTGCTCTGAGGGAGGGAAGTGTGTGTGTGTGTGTGTGGGGGGGGGTCTGGCACCTGGCCTCCAGTGCTCCAGGCCCCACAGGATGAGGAAGCTTGAGAGTAAACTAGGCAGTGAGGGAATAGCTGGGGACCAGAGCTTGAAGAATTTGCACCGACTGCAACTGAGGCAGGAGGTTATTTTATATAGAAGAAGTTGGATCATATTTAAAGGTCTTGCAGGCCCCATTTTCTGGGTTGCCACAGGATGGTCCCATGTTTGAGGCCCATGAGGCGCCACAGGATTGGCTGTACAACCCCTCTCCCATGTCCTGGGGTCATTCTCAAGTGTTCCTGCACTGCACTGGTCGTGGGACCACTTGAGAAGGAAGAACAGGAAACAGGTAGAGCAGGAGAGAGCAATGCTGGATCTTTGAACGGACAGCTGTCTACTTAATGGGGACTTGGGAGATGGGTTGGGAAGGAAGCAGTGGTTAGTGCTTCAGTCCATGGGAAGCCTCAGGAAGAACTGTTCTCAGCTTTGGCCTGCACCCTTTTTCCTTCAGGAGCCTCCCTATGGAGCTGCAGCCCCCTGCCTCCCCTCAGCAGTCTGAGTGCAATCCTGTTGGGGCTTTGCAGGTGTGCCTCCTCTCCGTATGTGCTGCCTTTCTAAGCCAGGGCATGTGCTTGTGGGCGGGGTGGCATCACCCTTACATCCTTCCTCTCACCCAGAGGATGAGGCTTCTGGGTGGGAACCAGTGTGTCCATGAGGAACCTCTCCTCAGTCAGCCTCAGGCTCCCTGTGTTTCCCTTTCAAAGGAGCTGGTGGTACAGAAAGGTTGGCGGCTGCCAGAGTACACGGTGACCCAGGAGTCTGGACCAGCCCACCGCAAAGAGTTCACCATGACTTGCCGGGTGGAGCGTTTCATTGAGATTGGTAACTGGGTAGAGGGGGGTTTGTGCAGCCATATTCCAGCCCCGGGCACAAGGTGGTTCTCAGCCTGGCTCTGCTATAGCTCCAGTTCTTGCTTTGCTCCTGTCTCTTAGCTTCTTCCTTGCACCTTAGCCCTGTCTTTCCTCCACTTTTTTTTTTAAGATTTATTTTGATTTATTTATTAGAGACAGAGAGGAGGAGAAGAGAGAGAGTGAGAGAGAGTGGGTGTGCCAGGGCCTGTAGCCACTGCAAATGAACTCTAGTTGCATGCGTCACCATATGCATCTGGCTTATGTGGGACCTGGAGAATCGAACCTGGGTCCTTAGGCTTTGCAGCCATGTGCCTTAACTGCTAGTTTATCTCTCCAGCCCTTTCCTCCACTCTTGGCTCACAAGGTTCTGAGGTGCATGGGCAGGTCTTCAGATCTGCTTCTCAGTTGGCATCCTGTTAGGGAGCCCTAAACTCAAGTATAACCTGAAGAGAAACTCTGGTCTGATGGGCATCTGAATCCAACAATCCTTTCCCTAAATGCAGGCAGTGGCACCTCCAAAAAGCTGGCAAAGCGTAATGCAGCAGCCAAGATGCTGCTTCGAGTGCACACAGTGCCTCTGGACGCACGGGATGGCAACGAGGCTGAGCCTGATGATGACCACTTCTCCATTGTGAGTGGCTTGTGTGGGCCTGTCGCGTGTTCCACCTTCTAGGATACAGTGGGGAACTGAGTTGGGTCTCTCAGGAGTAAGCTGGTCTACCAGCATCTACCAGTTTTTCCTACCAGACCCAAGGCTCCTTTTGCCCAGCAGATCCCCTCAGCCTGCACTGTAGACCCATTGGTGAGAACTGGTCTCGGGCAGAGCCCCTGCAGGCTGCTTTTATTGGGGGTGAGGAAGGCTGCCTGGCCACCAGGTCCTCATCCAGAAGTTACAGGGTGTCATTAATGGTTCATTCGTACAGTTGCTGGCTGCTTTCTTACTCTCCCCATTTCCTCAGGGTGTGGGTTCCCGCCTGGATGGACTTCGGAACCGGGGCCCGGGCTGCACCTGGGATTCTCTGCGCAATTCTGTGGGAGAGAAGATCCTGTCCCTTCGCAATTGCTCTGTGAGCTCCCTTGGGGCTCTGGGCTCTGCCTGCTGCAGTGTCCTCAGTGAGCTGTCTGAGGAGCAGGCCTTCCATGTCAGCTACTTGGATATTGGTATGACGAGCTGGGGAGCCAGGGGGTGGTGGGGGCTGGATCAGATAAAGGATAAAGGAGTCAGGAGAGGATGGTGATGATGTGCACCCTGCTGGGTGCTGCCTCCCCCTGAAATTGCTTTCCTCTTCTCTCGGTCCCCAGAGGAACTGAGCCTGAGTGGGCTCTGCCAGTGCCTAGTGGAACTGTCCACCCAGCCAGCTACTGTGTGTCATGGCTCTGCAACTACCAGGGAGGCAGCCCGAGGCGAGGCTGCTCGTCGTGCCCTGCAGTACCTCAAGATCATGGCAGGCAGCAAGTAGGACCCTGCTACATCATGGATGCGTGCCCTCTGCTCCCTGCTCCTCCTGACACTGGGTCCATGCATCTGCCCGCTCTGGAACTTCCAGAGGTGCCATCTCTACCTCTGACATGCCTACCTTGAGGCTGAAAAGCACAGGGCTTGCAAGGAGCCAGGGCTGTCAGGCCCCTGGCTGGCCAAGGATCTGCCCTCATTCTGTGGATGTGGAGTGGGAAGGACATTGGGAGCTCTGCTAGAGTCCAGAATAAACGTGCTGCTCCTTGGTTTCCTAAACCCTTTCTCTGGCCCAAATGTGGGTGGCAGAGGTTGACTCCAAGTTCCTTCCTCCGCTGAGTCCTTCTTAACTCCCAGTCTCTTTATTGCAGTCAGGAGGCTGGGTATGGCTTTGGGGAAGGAACCCTGTTAGTTTGTAGGGTGGAGGTGTAGGGTGCTGAGGCCGTTTCCCTGGGGTTCCCTCCCAGCCCCTCAAAGTCTCACCTAGACAAATTGGTTCAGAAGCCAGACCATTTTATTTGGGGAGAACACATGACATTTGGGGTGTTGATTTTGCATGCAAACACATCATTGTCACTTCTTCCCAAAACGCTGAGGGGTAGCCAGGCTCCAGAACTCTCTAGGCTGGGGACTCAGCTGTTCCTTTCTCCAGGACCCCCAGGCGTTTCTGCCAAACCTGAGGAGATTCATCGTCAGGCATAGCTCCCTCTAGTCTCCCTTCCCTTGCCTCTTCCTCTGTTCATTCTGTCCCATCCCATCTCCAGCTTTACCTCTGGAGTTGAAACAGGAAGGTCGGGCTCCGGCCAGATCTCTCCATGGCCTGAATCAGGGAACGCAAGAGGGACCCAGGCGTCTGAGTGTGCTGTGGTGGTTGGGGTCCATTGTCTTCCTCCTGTGGCAAGAGGGTGGGGTGGCAGGGAGGGAAGACGAGCAAATGCCATGAACACTAAAGTCATAGGGGGGAAGGAGTCATTTTCTGGAGCAAGTTGTATGGACTGAGGCCATATATATATATATATATATATATATATATATATATATATATACACACACACATATACATACATATATATATGTGTATGTATGTATATATATATATATGTGTGTATGTATGTGTATATATATATATATATATATATATATATTTTTTTTTTTTTTTTTTTTTTTTTTCTGAGGTAGGGTCTCACTCTAGCTCAGGCTGACCTGGAATTCACTATGTAGTCTCAGAGTGGCCTCAAACTCACAGCAATCCTCTTACTTCTGCCTCCCAAGTGCTAGGATTAAAGGCGTGCACCACCACGCCCGGCTTGAGGCAGCATTTCTATCAGACATGCAACCTCATGAAGATCCTAGAGTTAGGGAGTATCTGACCTTAGAGCACAGGTCTCAGCTGAGGTGGGAAAATGGTGGTGTGGGGACAGGGTGCACTCACCGACAAGACCTGGTCTCCTCTGTCCTGGCTCCCTGGTCCTTTCGCATGGCTCCAGCCCATTAGCAGCAGCAATAGCAGCACAGCAGCCAGCCTGGAACCCATACTGCCGGCCGCCTCCCCGCTTCCACACGGGCCTCTTATACCTGCTGTCCCCCAGCCCCCACCCGTCGGCAGCCTGGGGACAGATCTAGACAGGCAATGGGAATACATTGCTCCATTAAGAGCCACCTGGGATCCTCTCCCATTGCCCCCCAGGGACTTCGTGCTCTCAGCCTCCCACCCCCAGTCCTTGAGCCTGAAATTATAAACTTTATTAGATGCATAAATCCTGTCTCCAGAGCTCAAGAAGCATCATTAATTGCAGATGCTTTGTCAGAGCTAGACCCTAGGGCGGCCTTACAAGAACCCCCAAATCCTTCAACAGGTTATAAAGCTTCAATTGATGGCCCCTGGTTCCTAACTTGGAGGAAGAATAAGGTGTCCTGGATTGGAAGGAACTAGAGAAGGCCAGGGTCAGAGTGGACTAGGGTAACCTAGCCTGGCCCCTCCCTTGCTTGGGGTGGGCAGTCAGGATCACAGCACTTCCCCCACCCCCGGGTTTATGAGCCTCTTGGAAGGGGAAACATGGAATTACTACGAGGTTTGCCTGTGGATAGTAAAGAGCAGGGAGGAAACGGATGGGTTTCAGAGCTCACAGGACAACAGTGTTTTCTAATCTTTGAGGACCAGCCCTGTCTTGCCTAAGAGCACCAGGGGAGTGGGCCTCCACAGCTGAAGCTCTGCTGCCACCCTGTGGCCACTGCTCCTTACTGCCAGGTCCAGCTACTTACTTTTTCTAGACCCTCTTCTATAAAGAAATTATTATTATTATTACTGTTTTTTGAGGTAGGGTCTCACTTTAGTCCAGGCGGACCTGAAATTCACTATGTAGTCTCAGGGTGGCCTCGAGCTCATGGCAATCCTCCTACCTCTGCCTCCTGAGTGCTGGGATTAAAGGTGTGTGCCACCATGCCTGACTAGACTAACATTTCTGGAACCTCATGAGAGCAAGGCTGAGTGGAAGTCCTGAGACAGCATCTAAGGGCAGTATTCTACCTCCCTCTGGTTAGCACAGCCCTGCCTTAGGAATTCAGAATCATTCCTAGGAAGGCCTTTCAAAGTGAAACCTGGTGGTTTCTGCTAGTACTGGTCTCGTCTGGAGCACAGGTACCACCAGTGTGCTGCGTCTCTAGCCTGTGCTAAAGAGGAACCACGGTGGGAAGGGCTTCTGTCTCCACCTCTGTCAACCTTAGAATGAACTACTTATAGGCAGACATGGTGGAGAGTGCTTTTAACCCCAGCACTCAGGCTGAGGTAGGATTGCCAGTTCGAGACCAGCCAGGAGCTACAACGTGAGTTCCAAGTCAGCCTGGGCTAGAGTGAAACCCTGCCTTGAAAAGAAAAAGTCACCTACTTCCTAGGGGAGGCCACCATTTGTAATATGTCATAGAGCAACTGTCCTCCAAATTGCCAGCTGTGACTACCTTCGCTCCGCCACGCCAGGGAGCTTACCATCTCCCAGAATGGTCTTTGAACACATCCCCAAGCCAGGCTGATTTCAGCCTTCTTGTAGCCTTCACCATAGTCTGCTCCGTGAAGTTTCCGAACATCTCTCATGCCTTGTGAAAGCCCTGAATATGACATTTCATTCTTCCGTGCTGTATATTGTCCTTTTTGCTCAAGGGGAAGTGCCACTCTTTGCAAGACAAAGGTATCCTGGAACCAATTTACACTTTAGGTTTGTAGATGAGTGGTTTTTGCCAGCTTGCTTCTTGTGTTGTGGTACTGGGGATTGAATCCAGGGCATGTACTTAGTAGGCACATGCTCTCTCACTGAGGTGCATTCTTAGCCCAGGACATTCTAGACACTAAATTTAAGGCTTAGCTTGGGTGCAACCTTTAACTTTTTGTGAGCTTTGTCTCATGGTTCGTTTCAAACACGGACCAAACATTCATGACTTGTATTTTGTAGTTCACCGTAGTTCACCACTGCTTTTTTTGTTGTTTGCTTTTGAGAGGCAGGGACTCTTATGTAGCCTAGATTGGTGTTGAACTCTTAATTTTGCTCAGTTTCCCAAATGCTGGGATTACAGGCATGTACCACCAAACTTGATCTGGATTCAGGTTTTCTATTTTTTCCTTCCTTCCTTTCTTCTTTTTCTTTTGTAAAACTTTTTATTTATTTATTTGATAGAGACAGAATGGGCATGCCAGGGTCCCCAGCCACTGCAAACGAACTCCAGACATATGTGCCACCTTGTGCATCTGGTTTATGTGGATCCTGGGGAACTGAACTGGGTCCTTTGGCTTTGCAGGCAAATGCCTTATCCACTAAACTCTCTCTCCAATCCCTCTTTTTTCTTTTCTTTCTTTCTTTCTTTTTTTTTTTTTTTTTTTTTTTTTTTAAGGCAGGATCTCACTCTAGCTCAGGCTGACCTGGAACTCATGGAGATTCTCCTACCTCAAGCTCCTGAGTGCTGGGATTATACGTGTGAGCCAGCATGCCAGGCTAGAACTGTTTTTGTCTTGCATTTCCCTGTATGGCATCGTAATCCTCAGTTTATTATCAATAAAATGAAGCAACTTGCATGGTGGAGGCCCTGAACATCATTGCCAGCACCCAAATGTTCTTGTGAACCATGAATGGGTTGGATGCAAAGCACTCTAGCATAGGGCAGGCACTCAACAGTGCCCTCACCACTGCTTCTCCTCCCAGCACTCTTGAACACTCAGGATGGAGGCTTTATTGAGGAAGAAGCTGAGGCTGGCTTCCTCCCTATGTTCAGGATACAGGCAACTGGTCTCTGGTTTGAAGTCAGAATGGGTTAATCCTAGTGTGGCATACTGCCCTGCCTTGAACATTTCCACCTCCAAAATTTCTTTTAGCAACTTACTTCCTTTTCCTGTTATTATTTTTATTTTTCGAGGTAGGGTCTTGCTGTACAGCCCAGGCCGACTTGGAATTCACTACGTTGTCTCAGGGTGGCCTCGAGCTCACAGTGATCCTCCTACCTCTGCCTCCCAAGTGCTAGGATTAAAGGTGTGTGCCACCATGCCTGGCGCAACTTCCTTTCTTTCCTGAACCCCCATGTGCTGTCCATCACAACAGTGAGGGCCACCATTGCCATTCCCACTTTCCTAAGTAGGTTTTGACTCTTTATTTATGGCAGTTGTTTACAAAACACCAGCCACAAATAGCTTCTTACATCATTTCCTATTGGGAAACCTCAGAGGTACCTACTCTACCATCAAGTTCTCCAGTCTGGCTCACTACACTTAAATTCTTGGTGGTTTGTCTACACCTCTTCCTCACTCCCAGTCTTTCCGAGCACTGCCTGTTCTCTTGTGAGCTCTTTCCTGCTTCTAAATGGCGTGCCTGCATCTCCAGACAGTCTTCTTCTTTCATGTCTAATGATGTGTGCACTCTCCCATTGGGCTACAAGCTTCTTGAGAGTAGGGCTTTTCTTTCATCCAACTTTTGGAAGAGGGTGAGTACAGAACAGAAAGGTAAGAGCACTGGCCTTCAGACATTCCCATTCCCCCATCCACACAGAGCACACGTAAGTTTTCTGGGGAGTATTCCTGTCATATTGTCTCCAAGGCATTCCAAAGGTCTGAGCTCTGTGCCTCTTGTCACACTGTGGAACTTGTAAGAAATCATTTGCAGCCGGGTATGGTGGTGCACACCTTTGATCCCAGCATTTGGGAGGCAAAGGTAGGAGGACTGCCATGAGTTCAAGGCCACCTTGAGACTACACAGTAAATTCCTGCTCAGTCTGGGGGGAGCAAAACCCTACCTTGAAAAACCAAGGAAAAAAGAAGAAGAAGAAAAAAATTATTTGCCTTTTGGAGGCTGTATTGACCTTGTATAAAAAGTGGGGATGAGAGCTGTAGAGATGGCTTAGCGGTTAAGCGCTTGCCTGTGAAGACTAAAGACCCGTTTGAGGCTTGATTCCCGAGGACCCACGTTAGCCAGATGCACAAGGTGGCGCACGCGTCTGGAGTTTGTTTGCAGTGGATGGAGGCCCTGGCGCGCCCATTCTCTATCTGCCTCTTTCTCTGTCACTTTCAAATAAATAAATAAAAATAAACAAAAAAAGTCCATTTAAAAAAAAGTGGAGATGAGGGCTGGAGGGATGGCTTAGTGGTTAAGGTATTTCCCTGCAAAGCTAAAGATTCGATTCCCCAGGACCCATGTTAGCCAGATGCACAAGGGGTGCAAGCGCCTGGAGTTCGTGTGCAGTGGCTGGAGGCCCTAGTGTGCACATTCTCTCTTTCAAATAAATAAATAAAATATATATATTTTTAAAGTAGGGATGGAAGCTGGGTGTGGAGGCGCACACCTTTAATCCCAGCACTTGAGAGGCAGTGGTAGGAGGATCACCATGAGTTCAAGGACACCCTGAGAATACAGAGTGAATTCCAGGTCAGCCTGGACTAGAGTGAGACCCTACCTCAAAAAACCAAAAGAAAGAAAGAAAAAAAAAGTAGGGATGAAGGCTGGAGATATGGCTCAGCCATTAAGGCACTTGCCTGCAAAGCATAAGGACCTGGGTTCGACTCCACAGTACCCACATAAAGCCAGATGCACATAGTGGGGCATACATCTGGAGTTCTTTTGCAGTGGTTGGAGGCCCTGGTGAGCCCAAAACACACATGTACACACCCTCTCCTCTTCTCTCCTCTCCTCTCTCTGTATCTCTCTGCTTGCAAATAAATAAATAAAATATATTTTTTTAAAGTAGGGCTGAGACTCCTTGCTCTTTCTGTCCTAAGAAGCGGGGCAGTGAGGACAGTCACAGACATGAAATCCCAGTGAGTCTCCAAGAATGGCCAATGGGCCTTGTGGGTAATGAAGCACGAGACATACCAATGATTCTCTTGATAGTTTAATGTTATATTTGCAGCATAAATAAGGCACAATATATGTCAGGGCAAGGGAGGGAGGGAGAAGGCAAGGCTGGGGGATAACTGCTAAGTGGCAAGGGGGAAGGAAGAAGGGACGGTTTGGGAGAAGAGCACAAAGTCCCTGCCTCAGCCCCGCCCCAGGAGATTGTGAGAGCCTGCTCACAGGGGTCATGCTGAATTAGGTGGAGGGAAAGGGGAAAAGACAGTTTTGTAACAAAACAGCCCATAGCACTGCATCCTCCCACCTATTAGGGTCCACCACTGCAGCCTGGGGAGATCCAGGCCAAGTCGAGTTCCTTGAGGATGGAGAGGTATTGCTACATGTCAAAAGTCTATAGATGAACAGAGATATACTCATAGATACACACTGCTTTTGTCTCAACAGCTATTATATCAGGATGTAGCAGGCTCCACTGATGGAGCTGGAGCTGAAGGCTCATCTCCCCCCTGCCTGCACGGTGTGCGTGTGCTTGGGGGAGATGGGGCAGCTCAGCCCCAGCAGGTTCTAAATGTCACCAGAAGGGGAGCAAGCAGCCTGCAAGGAATTATGGACAATTCCTGCCCAGATCAATGCAGGGATAGGTTTTAGGGCTAAGACTGGAAAGAAGATAAACCTAGAATTTGAGATGAGTGATATTGTGGTAGCTGTTTTAAATGAGAGTGGAGGGAGGGACTGGGGAAATAGGAAATGTTAGTGCTAAGGCTGAGGATGGCATTTAAAGTAATCTTGCCACCCACCCCTCCCAGAGCTAAGAAGCTCCCAGTTTGCCCCTCAGGTAATGGCTCTCAAGCATTAGTGTGCGTGAGAAGCACATGGAGTGCTTGTTAAAATCCACCTCCAGAGTTTCTGACTCAGTAGGTCTGGGACAGCCAAGAGTGCATTTCTAGCTAGCACATTCCAGGTGCTGCTGCTGCTGTTCCTGGACCATATTTTGAGAACCGCGTCCCTCAGGTAAAGTCGACGAAGCCAGTGCTCACAGCCACATACAGTTACAACCACACTTGCCAGTAGCTGGGGTGAGACCCTGCATTACCAGCTCTGCGTGAAAAAGGTAAAATAAACCCTAGTAGCTACAGTCAAGCCTGCATCTATGAAGGCCATAGCTGCCTTAACCTGCTCTATTCTCTGCAGCCTGTTCTCATTCTGGGGTAGGACTTTACCCAGACCCCAAAGAGAAGCAAGTCAACTCATGTAGAGGGTGGGAACTGTTGGCCAGCAGCCTCCGTGCTTACTCCTGCAGGGTCACCCCTGTGGCAGCAGTGGTGGGAGACTTGTCTCTGCACATGTGCAGAGAAATCAGGCAGATGCAGATAGGCATGACTAACAAGGCTGTAGTGGGGTGGAGTCTTGTAACTGGCCTTAGGGTCCTCACTTGTCCTGTTTCTCCACACCTCTCTCCCTGGCCAAACATAAGTCTAAATAAAATAGAAAAAGCACATCAACAAAGGCATATGCCATACAGCTAGGAGGATTTTAAAAAGATATAACATTTCCTTCCTGTGGATACACACAATGGATAATCTTAATGGCAAGTTATCTGAGGATACAAGGAAACAATATGGGGATGAAAAGGAACGATCAGTACAGGGGAGTGATTTCAGGGGCTAGCACCTTTAAGGAGCCTCTCAGAAACCAGAGGAAGAACTTTTTGGTGTCTGCCTGGTAGTTCAGGCTGTAGATAATATAGGTTATAGTGAAGCACTCCATCTCTCAGGATGGCGGTGTCAATGGGCAGATCCCTGAGGAGATAAGAGAAGTGAATCAAGGAGTCAAGAGCTATAGAAGAAGATGATGAAGACAGGCAGCAAGGAAGGCTCACTCAGCCCAGCTCCTCTTTAAGTTAATGTGCTGTTGAGCTTAGGGCAAAGGATCATAGTGGAGGCAGAAGGAAGGCAGATTTGGGGTGTATAATAGGAAAGAAGTCAAGGAGCCATGCTCTTGTTATTCCAAGTTGTTCGGAGGCTCTCTCAGCCTTTTTGTTTTATTTTGTTGAGGTAGAGTTTCACTCTAGCCCAGGCTGACCTGGAATTTACTATGTAGTCTCAGGCTGGCCTCAAACTCACAGCAATCCTCCTACCTCTGCCTCCCGAGTGTTGGGATTAAAGACGTGTGCTACCACGTCTGGCTCTTCTCTCAGCCTTTTCAGCTCTGAGCAAACTTTGTTTTCTGGGACTGTGTCAGCAAGTATACAGACAAGAAAGTCCAAGTCCTATGATCACTCTTTGAAGACTACCAAGGCCTCTAGTCTTAGCTCCTCCTTTCCTTCCTTCCTTTTCTTTATTTCTTCTTCTTTTCTTTTCTTTCTTTCTTTTTTTTTTTTGGTTTTTCGAGGTAGGGTCTCACTCTGGCCCAGGCTGACCTGGAATTAACTATGTAGTCTCAGGGTAGCCTCAAACTCATGGCCATCCTCCTACCTCTGCCTCCCGAGTGCTGGGATTAAAGGCGTGCACCACCACGCCCAGCTTCTTTCTTCTTTTTAAAATATGATTGATTTACAAGCAGACAGATATAGAGAAGAGAGACAGACAGAGAGAATGGGTGTGCCAGGGCCTCTAGATGCTGCAAACAGACACTGCCACTTTGTGCATCTGTCTTACGTGGGTACTGGGGAAGCAAACTTGGGTCCTTTGGCTTCACAGGCAAGCACCTTAATTCCTAAGCCATCTCTCCAGCCCTTATTTATTTTTTGAGGTAGGGTCTCACTGTAGCCCAGGCTGACCTGGAACTCACTATGTACTCTCAGGGTGGCCTCAAATTCGCAATCCTCCTATCCCTGCCTCCGAGTGCTGGGATTAAAGATGTGCACCACCATGCTCGGCTTAGCTCCTTTCTGACAGGAACTAAGACCCCAGGCCCTAGAAAGGCCTGAGTCCTTAATAAGGGCCAAATGATACTCCATGATATCTGGTTCTAGTCTAGATGAGTCTGGCAGACAAAGGGAGAGTGGCCACATGGCTGCCAGTAAAAACAAGTAAGTGATAGTCCCTTGACTCTCAGAGAAGCTTCAGGGTAAGCAGTGCTCTGCCTTATCTTAGCTAGACTGAAGGACTTCATTGCGGCTCCCTACTAAGGTTCTGGCAATGCCCCTCTCAACACTTAGGTCCCTCCTAACCTTCGGCTGCCAATAGGAGCTAAGAAAGTGAAAAAGACCCTCTGCCAAAACTAGTCATCTAACACAAGGTCAGTCTGGCAGGGCATGGATGAAGTGACAAACTGATTCATAACTTTAAAAAAAAAAAAACATTTGACTGAAGAGGGAAGCAAATATCAAGGGGTCTATGAATGCTCCTTAGGAGCTATAAACTCAGTCATGCTTCAGGGCAAGACAATAAAAAATGAAACAAGACTCAAAACAGGGGAAAAATCCCAAGGAGCAGCCATCTAAAAGAGAAGTCCTGAGCATAAGTTATGGCTGTGAAGTTTTAAAGGTAAGTGAAATCCCTGGAGGGGATCCTGACCATCTGCCATGACATTTGCTAGTCTGGTCACCTCAGGTGCTGTTCCTGTTGGGTCTCAAGTGGTAGAGGATGAGAAAATCATGTTTTCTCTCCTCTGTCTTCATTAGGTGTAGCCTGTTCAGCAAAACCTGAAGAGCAGGAGGGGAAATTTAAGGAAAATGGATGAGAACACATTGCCTGGTAGGTTCACCAGTCTATCACTCTGAGGAGATGGAAATCTTATAGCTAAGACCATTTCTCATTCTACATTGAGAGATGATTTTGGAAGACAAAATAAAAAAAGGAACCAGGCAGTTAATCTCTATGTATAAGTGAGATGGAGAAAATGACATCATTGGTTCGGGCAGATGGCAGAAGGTGGCTCTGGGACAATTGGAAGGGTTTCCTATTCAAAGGCTATTAAAGCTGACCTATCTATCCACAGGCCTCTGGCTTTGGATTGTTTCCTTAGGCTCTGGTAGAAACTACACTTTTCAGAGTCAAGGGAAGATAAGAAGTCCTAATTCAGAAGAAAGAAGAACAAGAGGGATGAATTTTTCCCCATTCAACCTACCTCTTCAAAGCAAGAATAGCTGAAAGCCAGTCAATAATCCCCAGGTGGAGCAGACCCTGAGCCCGTTGGTTGAGATTATACCGCACCTTCTCCTTTCCTTTCCCCATCCTGTCTTATACTCAAGGAAAGCTACTTAGGACCTAGGCTATAATGCTTCAAAGTCCTGGAGCTTGTACCATGGAGAAGTGCCGCCTTGAGGGCAAGAAGCAGAAATGAACTGAAGAAGCTACAGGGCTGGGAAACCCAATGGCTAGGCTAGGAAGCTGGTAAGAGAGAGAAGGTAGTCCAGAGGATGATGGTCACTGAATTTAACACATGGCTCAGAAAAGAAGACAGATGTGAGACATTGAGAGATGGAGGAGGAGCAAGAGGATGAAAGTCTCCCATATGACATCTGGGGGAGGGGGACTTACTTGAATGAGTTATAGCAAGAAGAGGCAGTGATGTGGACAGGGGAATGAAGTGGGAGAGGCAAGAGAAGAAAACATGGCTAAAGCTGACAATATGCATACTTTGGCTAGTATAAACTCTTATAAAACATAAAGAATCAGTTAATCCAGCAAGCTGATGGAACAAGCTTTACATTGTTCCTGTCTGCCCTGATGATTAGAAGTAGAGGGTGGGAAAGGCGAGAGGGAAACCCACTCAGATACTGGGCTTTCTCTCTTTTTCACTGCTAAGTAATACCTAACAATAAGGCCACAAGATGCGGTTGCCAAGGCTTAGTGGGAAAGTGGGGAGGCAGGAAAGACTAGGGAAGTCAAGAGATTAAATGAGGTACCCAATACATTTGGAAATATATGAAAAAGAATTAAAACTCTTGGAGTTTTGCTTGTTTCTTTTTGCTTGGTTTTTAAATGGCAGGTTGGGAGAAGGAATGAAGCATATGGAAGAGCTGGAAAATACTGCTACTTCATAGATCAAAGGGAACCTCACATTCTCCATATGTGAATGTCTTAACTAGAATTTAGGAAAAGGAAAGAAAAAAGGATAAATAAGCAGTTACTGGGAGACAAAGTCCTGAGTCCATGGGGGATCTAATACCAGGTGATGTGCTGTCAAATTTACCCTCCCTCTATCTAGCAGGAAGTGATGTGCTAGTGAGGAACAGGAAGGCAGCAGCCATACTCAGTGGGAAGAGAAAACACTGGGAAATCCCAAACCTAGAGGTGTGAGGATTAGTGTTAAGAGACAGGTACACGTGCATGGGGTCAGGGGTAATTTTCGGACCATCTGGAAAGGCCTTTGGCTGTGGGTACATAAGAAACCCCACCCTTGGGGATGATCTATGCGGCTCTGGGGCTGAGAGCCCCTAGTACAGGTGTCGAACGACCATGTGGCTAAAAAGAAAAGCCCATATCTGTGCATACTCACAACACACAGTTTTCCCCCATATTGCTGTGTCCAAGGCAGATGGGAGGGGATTAGTTGATCTCTTTCTTGGCTCGGGCGGGCGAGCTCTGGCTGGGGACCTCTCCACCAGGGGAGGCATCATCTGCCCGCAGACTGCGACTGTGGGGTCATGATCACATGCGACTGTATCGGCATGCTCAGTTCTGTCCTTTGGCTTGCCATCTGAGTGAGGACTGAGGTGGCCACAGCTTCAGCTGCAGAGCGAACACTGAGGCCATTGCTAGGGGCTGTTGCTGAACTGTGCTGAATCACAGGGGCTGGAGAACCCGTTGGCTCTGAACTTTCCTTAGGGCTTTCTGCCAGGAAGGAGGGCAAACAGCAGAGAGTAAGTGGTTAGCAAACAAGATTAAGAAACAGGCAGGATTACCTTTTGCTATAATTCCAAAGGAGTACAAAGGAAAATGAAACTTATCTTTTTTGGGAGAAAACTCCCCAGAATTCTGATCTTAAGTCATGAATGACCTAGAAAATGGGAAGTTGTGAGAAGAGAAGCAAGAACTGGGCTAAAAAGAAAGGAATAGGGGGATGGGAAAGTAGCTCAGTTAGTAGACTGGTTGCCTAGCACACATGCAGCCCTGGGTTCAATCCCCAGCACTACATAACTCAGGCATGGTGGCACATGCCTGTAATCCCAGCACTTGGGAGGGGGAGGTAGGAGGATTGAAAAGTCCTCTGTTACCTTTAGCTACAAAGTTAGTTTGAGACCAGCCCAGAATACATGAGATCCTGTCACAAAATAATAAGTAAGTAAACGAAAACAAAGAAATAACAGGGCTAAATTTACAGGTACATACTAATAAAGTGAACTACCAACATATTAATCACATTGTCTGGTGTCTGCAAGGTTTATTGTCCCATTTGGAATACTTTTCCCCTTATTCTTTGAGACAAGGTCTTGCTATGTAGCCCTGGCTGGCCTAGAACTTCCCGTGTACACTGCAGGCTGGTCTTGAACTCATGACAGTCCTCCTGCCTCAGCCTCCTGAGTGCTGGGCTTACAGGTATGTCTAAGTATACTCATGATTTTTGACTTTCTTTTTTTCTTTTCTTTCTTTCTTTCTTTTTTCTTTCCTTTTTTTTTTTTTTTTTTTTTTTTGTTTTTTTTAGAGGTAGGGTCTCACTCTGGCCCAGGCTGACCTGGAACGCACGGTGGCCACCTACCTCTGCCTCCCGAGTGCTGGGATTAAAGGCGTGTGCCACCATGATTCTCTTGACTCAGCTTCTTCAATGCTGCAATTACAGGTGCGTACTAGTGACTAGCTTTTCTCTGGTTTTTTTTTTTTTATTTTTTTATTTGGATTTTCAAGGGAGGGTCTCACTCTAGTTTAGGCTGACCTGGAAACATGGAATTCAATATGTAGTCTCAGGGTGGTCTTGAATTCACAGTGATCCTCCTATCTCTGCCTCCCAAGTGCTGGGATTATAGGCATGTACCACCATGCCCAGGGCTTCTCTTATTTCTATCTTTATTTTTTACTTTATTTTTATTTATTTATTTGAGAGAGAGAGAGAAAGAGGCAGAGAGAGGGAGAGAGAGAATGGTCTCCAGCCACTGCAAACGAACTCCAGATGCATGCTCCCCCTTGTGCATCTGGCTTATGTGGGTCCTGGGGAATCGAACCGAGGTCCTCTGGCTTTGTAGGCAAATGCCTTAACCACTAAGCCATCTCTCCAGTCCCTCTTATTTCTATCTTTAAAGGTAACTTAAAATAGGGCTCCCTCATTAATTCCCAAAGGAATTAAATCATTCCATTTTTTTATAGTCCTTTAGTATTTAGTTAAACTATAGGTAAGCATGACAAATGTCAAGATACAATCAAATGATGTGTGAATAGCCAAAGTTCAATTAACACGTTAAAGTACAAAGTCTGTTAGAGCCTCCTGACTATTAATTAGCCATGCATTAATGATGTAAAACACTGGTTATGAGCTACACCATCCCATCTAAAGTGATACTAGCATTTTACTACTAAGCACAAATATTTAAGCTACATATAAAGGTAACTCCATAATGCTCATTGGTCAAAGAGTTTTTTAAGAATTATCTTTTTTTTTTTTTTTTGGTTTTTCGAGGTAGGGTCTCACTCTGGACAAGGCTGACCTGGAATTAACTATGTAGTCTCAGGGTGGCCTTGAACTCATGGCGATCCTCCTACCTCTGCCTCCCGAGTGCTGGGATTAAAGGTGTGCACCACCACAACCCGCAAGAATTATCTTTTTAATGGTTTTATTATTATTTGGTATGTGTGTACTTGTGTGCGTCATGACACTTGTGTGGAGGCTAGATGACAACTTTCAGGTCATTGCCTTCCACCTTATTTGAGCACATTTTTTCCTTACTGTTCACTGCTCTATTCATAAACTGCAGGGGAAATGATCCTGTCTAGACCTCCCTCCCACCACAGGGACGCTGGGATTTCAGAAGCCTGCCACAGCTTCCAGCCTTTACATGAGATCCGGGGATCAGAAATCAGGAACTGGGAGTTGCAGGGAAGTGCTTTATCCACTGAGCCATCTTCTTAACCCAGAGAATTTTGTTAAAAATTAGGTAGCTCAGTGAAGATACTCAACAGTGGACACTGCAAGCCTTATATTTGGCCAGCCAGGCCAAATGAGCCAATGGGTTCAATAGTGGCACGTCTGTTATGGGGGAAACCAACTGCCCTCTAATTGCACTGGAGGCCTGCTCCATGGGAGGGAATACATCCCTGATACTGAAAAACTTAAAACAGGGGTAGTCATGAGCTCTAGGGGTATAACGTCTGCTATTGTCTGGCTAAATGTATATACTATGCTTATCAAACTGCCCAGTAAGCACTCTGTTAATGTTCACACCCTTATAGTAATGCTACTCTCACTTTTGGTAGAGAATCTTCTCTTTTCAGATGGCAGTGACCTTGGGATGACTCAGAAGGTATCATGGTGCTAGAAAGAAGTGACCAGAGTGCTCAGTACTGCAATATCTCTATCACACCTTCCAAGGCTCAAGGTCTAATGCAGAAGAGGTGGCGGAAAGAATGTAAGAGCCAAAGGAAGGGCAGGACTCCATACAACATGCTCCCTCCAGACACAAAATGGCCTGGATATCCATGGCCTCACAGTGCCTGACACTACCTACACAAGACCATCATAAGAGGAGGAAAAGATCATGACATCAAAAGTGAAAGACAGACTGATTGAGATGGGGAGGGGGTATGATGAGAATGGAGTTTCAAAGTGGTAAGTGGGGGGAGGGAGGGTATTACCATGGGGTATTTTTTGTAATCATGGAAGTTGTTAATAAAAAAAATAAAAATAAAAATAAAATTAGGGCTGGAAAGATGGCTTAGCGGTTAAGTGCTTGCCTGTGAAGCCTAAGGACCCCGGTTCGAGGCTCAATTCTCCAGGACCCATGTTAGCCAGATGCACAAGGGGGCGCACGCATCTGGAGTTCGTTTACAGAGGCTGGAAGCTCTGGCGCGCCCATTCTCTCTGTCTTTCTCTCTCTCTCTCTCTCTCTCTCTCTCTCTGCCCCCTTCTCTCTGTTGCTCTCAAATAAATAAATAAACAAAAAAAAATAAAGTTGGTACTGTGGCTGGACTGTTCCCAGCAATTAAAAAAAAATAAATAAAATTAAATTAAAAATAAAATTAAAAAAATTAGGTAGCCTCCGTAGTTGCTTAAACTGAAATTAGGTCAAACTTCCAATGATTGGATTAAAAAGTGTTTGTGTAGGTGGGCGTGCATGCATACTGGGGTCTCTTGCTACTACAAATGAATGCCTATCCAATTTCATAAGGGTGAACTGAACCTGGGCCGGCAGGCTTTACAAGCAAGCACCTTTATTGGCTGAGCTATCTCCCCAGCCCGTGCCATTTTTTGTTTGTTTGCTTTGTGTGGTGGTTTGATTCAGGTGTCCCCCATAAACTTAGGTGTTCTGAATGCTAGGTTCCCAGCTGATGGAGATTTGGGAATTAACATCTCCTGGAGGCAGTGTATTGTTGGGGGCGGGCTTATGGGTGTTACAGGCAGTTTCCCCTTGCCAGTGTTTGGTACACTCTCCTGTTCCTGTTGTCCATCTTATGTGGGCCAGGGGGTGATGTCCACCCCTCTGCTCATGCCCTCGTTTTTCCTACCATCATGGAACTTCCCCTTGAGCCTGTAAGCCAAAATAAACCTCTTTTTCCCACAAGCTTCTCTTGGCTGGGTGAATTCTACCAGCAATGCGAACCTGGCTGCAACAGTAATACAGTTTACAAGGAGTGGTGTCATTTGCTGCTAGATACCTGACTGTGTGGCTTTGGTCTTTTGGAGCTGATTTTCCAGAGGAATGTGGAAGGATTTGAAACCCTGGCCTGAGAGACGTCTTGCAGTGCTGTAAGTACAGCTTGATGGACTATTCTGGTGAAAGACCTGAATGTGGTAAGAACTATGGACTGTGAGGTTTGGCTTATGATGGTGAGAAAGAGCTTTGCTTGGACTGGGCTAGCTGTTTGTGTGAGAAGCTTGCTGTTATGCTTGTGTCCTGAGAAGTTGTGCAGAGTTGCTTTGCTTAGAAATGAATTGGTGTCAGCAGAGGGATATGGCACAGAAAGAAAAATATTTGGGTGAACTGCTGCCCGTTCAGCTGCAATTGAGAGATAACCTCTGAGATTGGGCCAGCTGACCTGCACTGGGGCAAAGGAAGAATGTAGACTCTTGGAGGGGCCTGAGTGTTCAAGGAGTGTCCTGTTCTTTAAAGTCTGCTTTATTCTCCCCTGGATTAAAAAACTGGCACCCTGCCTGGTATTATGGAGCATAAGAAATGCAGGAAAGAGAGGGTCATTGAGTTTGCAACGCGGCCTTGTGTTTTGGAAATGGCCATGAGCAGTGTGAAGCAGGTTTGCTGGATGCCTGCATGGCAACCACATGGGGCCATGAGGATGAACCATGGGTTGCAGTGGAAACCCATCAGAGATTCCCGGACCAGGAGATGGCTGCCAAGGAGAGCTGCTGGTCCCAGATGAAGTTTTCCAGGACTGTGAGTAGCCTAGCTGGAAGGGTGGAATTGGAACTCCAGAGACTTGTTGCTTGTTAGAATTATTGGACTTAGAGACTTGTCACTGGCTAGAGTTGTTGGACTTGAAGCTACAGAATTTGATGCTTGCCCTGGTTGTTTTAAGTCTTGTATTGGTTGAATATTTCTTTGCTATGCCCAGTGCTATCTTTTTCAGTGTGAATGTTTATTCTGTGCCATTCTGGTTTTTTTGTTTTGTTTTGGTATTATGGCACAGTTAAAATACCTTGGACTATGGGGATGTATGAACATCATTGGAATTGATAAAATCTATGGGGACTTTTAAAGTTGGATGAATGCATTGCATTTTAAATCATGTATGGTTATCAGTTTATGGGGGCCAGAGGTGGAATGTGGTGGTTTGATTCAGGTGTCCCCCATAAACTTAGGTGTTCTGAATGCTGGGTTCCCAGCTGATGGAGATTTGGGAATTAACACCTCCTGGAGGCAGTGTATTGTTGGGGGCGGGCTTATGGGTGTTATAGCCAGTGCCCCCATGCCAGTGTTTGGTACACTCTCCTGTTCTGTTGTCTACCTTATGTGGGCCAGAGGGTGATGTCCACCTTCTGCTTATGCCCTTGTTTTCCCTGCCATCATGGAGCTTCCCCTTGAGCCTGTAAGTCAAAATAAACCTCTTTTTCCCACATGTTGCTCTTGGCTGGGTGATTTCTATCAGCAATGTCACTGCTCTATTCATAAACTGCAGGGGAAATGATCCTGTCTAGACCTCCCTCCCGCCACAGGCATGCTGGGATTACAGAAGCCTGCCACAGCTTCTGGCCTTTACATGAGATCCAGGGATCAGAAATCAGGAACTGGGAGTTGCAGGGAAGTGCTTTATCCACTGAGCCATCTCCTTAACCCAGGGAATTTTGATAAAAATTAGGTAGCCTCCATAGTTACTTAAACTGAAATTAGGGCAAACTTCCAATGATTGGATTAAAAATATCTGCGTAAGTGTGGGTGTGCACGTGTGCATGCATACTGGGGTCTCTTGCTATTACAAATGAACGCCTATCCAATTTTATAAGGGTGAACTGAACCTGGGCTGGCAGGCTTTATAAGCAAGCACCTTTAGCGGCTCAGGCTATCTCCCAGCCCATGCCATTTTTTGTTTGTTTGCTTTGTTTTCTTTCTTTTTTTTTTTTTTTTTTGAGGCAGGGTCTTATGTGGCTCAGGCTGACCTCAAACTACTTAAGGAAGGATTTTGAATTTATAATCCTCTTATCTCTACTTTCCAAGAGCTGGATGACAGGTGTACATCACCACAGCCAGCTCTGTTTCTTTTCCTTTCTTTCTTTTTTGGTTTTTCAAGGTAGGGTCTCTCTCTGGTCCAGGCTGACCTGGAATTAACTACGTAGTTTCAGAGTGGCCTTGAACTCATGGAGATCCTCCTACCACTGCCTCCCGAGTGCTGGGATTAAAGGCATAAGCCACCACGCTTGGCTCTTTTCTTCTTAGGTAGGGTTTCACTCTAGCTCAGGCTGACCTGGAATTCACTATGTAGTCTCAGAGTGGTCTAGAACTTGTGGCGATCCTCCTACCTCTGCCTCCTGAGTACTAGGATTAAAGGTGTGCACCACCATGCCCAGTGGTTTAGGTACATTTTTGACCTGTTGACAAATGTGTGAGTCTTCTTGCTTCTCTGTAAAGCCTTCTTTATTACCTTTAGGAGTCAACTGTCTCCTCCTTTGTGTTTTCAGAGCATATACTCATTTATTCATCAAACATTTCTGACCATCATCTACATGTGAAGTCACTGGGATCCAGGAGCTCCTTGATTCCTAGATCTGTCTTTAGGACATATTCACAGGGTTACAGTGACCCTATAAGTCTCTAAGAGGTAGGGACAGTTCTTATCTTTTGTCAAGTACCACACAGCAGTAACTAAAGACAGCTGTGCTGTAATAAGCAGTTTAATTGACTACTAGTTAGAGCTCTTATAGGAACTGTAGTTGAAAATTTACTGTATATTGACTGCATACTAAAAATACTCAGTCTGTGTCCTCTAGCTCACCAAGAAGATTTGAAAGAGTTGATAACTTTTTTTTTTTTTTTTGAGGTAGGGTCTCATTATAACCCAGGCTGACCTGGAATTCACTATGTAGTCTCACACTGCCCTTGAACTCACAGCAATCCTCCTACTTCTGCCTTCTGAGTGCTGAGATTAAAGGTGCGCACCACCACGCCCAGCTGATAATTAAACTTTTTGAAATGCATTACAGACTACCACATTCAGCTATTCAACTGTTTTTTCTCCCACTTTCTGGCTATACCTTCTTAGTCTCTTGTAAGTTCTTTCTCAACTCTTTGGCTTCTGAATGTTGAAATACCCCAGGGCTCAGTTCTGGAACTACTTCTTTTCTTATCTTTTTTTTCTAGCTATGCTACCTCCTTTGGCACTTCAAATTTCATGGCTTCAAACCTAAGTATAGATGGGCATGGTGGCACATGCCTTTAATCCTAGCACTTAGGAGGCTGAGGTAGGAGGATCGCAGTGAGTTTGAGGTCAGCCTAGGGCTATACAGTGAGTTCAAGGTCTAGAGTGAGACCTTGCCTTGAAAAACCCAACAAACAAGAAAACTAACTCTGCTACTAACTTTCTTTCTTTTTTAATTAAAAAAATGTATTTGCTGGGTGTGGTGACATGCACCTTTAATCCCAGCATCAGGTCAGCCTCAGCTACAGTGAGACCCTACCTTGAAAAACGAAAGAAAAAAAAAAATTGCAAGGAGAGAAAGAAAGAGAATGAATGGGTGTGCCAGGGCCTCTAGCCACTGCAGATGAACTCCAGGTGCATGCACCACTTTGCACCTAGCTTTACATGGGTACTGGGGAACTGCACCCTGGTTGTCAAGCATTGCAGGCTAGCACTTTGACTGCTGAGTCATCTCTCCAGCCCCTGCTACTGACTTTCAAAGTCCTATCTTTAACTTTTCCTCTGAACTGCAGACTCATATAACAAACTGCCTGCTTGGTATCTTAACCTGCAAACCTAATAGGCTCCTTAAAATGTGTCATATAGCCAAGGCTGGCCTTGAATAACTCTGATGCTCCTGCTTCTGAGGGTACAGGTTTACAACACCATGCCTGGCTCTCCCTCCTGCTTTTTTTCTGAGGCAAGGTCTCAAAAAAAGGGGGGTGGGGTGGAGGAGGGGGAGGCAGCCCAGGCTGATCTGGCACTCATTCTGTAGCACAGGCTGGCCCTGGGCTCCACCTCATGGCAATCCTCCTACCTTAGCCTCCCAAATGTTGAGATTAAAGGTGTGAGCCACCATACCTGGCTCCTTCCTTTTTTTTTTTTTTTTTTGAGACAGGTTCTCATTCAGCTCAGGCTGACTTTGACTCTGTGGTCATCATACCACAGCCTTCCCAGTGCTGGGAATTATACGCATGAGCCATTGTGCTAATTTATTTGATGCTGGGGACTGAACCCAGGGCTTTGTACATGATAAGCAAATGCTCTATCAACTGAGCTATATCTTTAGCTCCTTAGTACAATTTTTAATTTTTTTTTAATATCTATACCCCATCTGCTCTGTCACTCTAACTTCAAGACAGATCCTGAATTCAGCCCCTTCTCACCATTCTCACTACTACCATCCTGGTCAAGGTTCCACCATCTCTTGCACATACTGTAGCAGTAGCCTCCTAGGTAGACTGCCTTGCTTTTGCTTGTGCACCCCTGATGTCTCTAGTAGAGAAATCCTGTTCAAATATAAATCAGAACAGATCAGTCACATTGTACCTATGCTGAATTCTCTCTACTATCCACAAGGTCGAGTAATATAATAGAAGATGGTCACTCTTTAATTAAGGTAGATCTACTAGTCTTTCTCCGACATTTAACATGGCATTTAAACCATTGAGACACTCAGTACCTATGGTTTACCAGCTGACTTCTTTTGCTTAGGTTGGGAGCCACTCACCTAAGTAGCCTTGAGTCTTTTTCTGTAGTGCAGTGACTGGACAGTCTTTGTGAGCTAACAATAGCTGTTTCAACTGAGCCACTTCATTGCGTAGTAATGTGACTTCATTCTGAAGGGAGAGGGAAGAAAAGAATATCAAGAAAATTTATCCTTGGGCTGGAGAGATGGCTTAGCAGTTAAGGCGCTTGCCTGTGAAGCCAAAGGACCCAGATTTGACTCCCTAGGACCCACATAAGCCAGATGTACAAGGTGGTACATGCACCTGGAGTTCGTTTGAAGTGGCCCGCTCGCTCACGCTCTCTCTTTCTCTCTGCCTTTCTCTCAAATTAAAAACAAACAAACAAACAACTTTTTCTTCTTTTTTGAAGTAGGGTCTCACTCTAGCCCAGGCTGATCTGGCATTCACTATGTAGTCTCAGGGTGGCTTCAAACTCACAGTGATCCTCCTACTTCTGCCTCCTGAGTGCTGTGATTAAAGGTGTGCGCCACCATGCCCGGCAACTTTTTTTTTAATTTTTTAAAAATTTTTATTTTTATTTATTTATTTGAGAGTGACAGAGAAAGAGGGAGAGAGAGAGAGAGAGGGAGAGAGAATGGGCGCGCCAGGGCTTCCAGCCACTGCAAACGAACTCCAGACGCATGCACCCCCTTGTGGATCTGGCTAACGTGGGTCCTGGGGAGTCGAGCCTCGAACCGGGGTCCTTAGGCTTCACAGGCAAGCGCTTAATCGCTAAGCCATCTCTCCAGCCCCAATTTTTTTTTTTAAAAAAGAAAATTTATCCTTTATCCTTGTGCTCTTTTTTAAAATTTTTATTTATTTATTTATTTGAAAGACAGAAAGAGGCAGATAGAGAGACTGGGTGCACCAGAGTCTCTAGCCACTGCAAATGAACTTCAGTCACATGCATCACCTTGTGCATCTGGCTTTGTGATGGTACTGGGAAATCAAACCTATGTCCTTAGGCTTCACAGGCAAGCACCTTAACTGCTAAGTCATCTCTCTAGCCCTCATCCTTGGACTCTTTTTTTTAAATTTTATTCTTTTATTTTTAATTTTTACTTATTTATTGTTATTATTATTTATTAACAACTTCCATGATTGTAAACAATATCCCATGGTAATGCCCTCCCTCTCCCCACTTTCCCCTTTGAAACTCCATCATATCCCCTCCCCCTCTCAATCAGTCTCTCTTTTTATGTCATCATCTTTTCCTCCTATTATGATGGTCTTGTATAGGTAGTGTCAGGCACTGTGAGGTCATGGATATCCAGGCCATTTTGTCTGAAGGAGCACGTTGTAAGGAGTACTACCCATTGTGGACTCTTAATGGCAATCTCCAGAGTGAGGGCAGAGTGCTGTCTGGATTTTCCTCTGCAAATTAGGACATGACTACTGATCTATCAAGTCTTCAGAGAGCCAATGTTCAATGTCCTAGTGAATAATTACATTATCAATATCCAGACCATATAATATAACCACACTCAGAATGTAGCAATACACAGCTATTTAAAAACATGAGCAGGGTGTGGTGATGCATGCCTTTAATCCCAATGCTCAGGAGGCAGAGATAGGAGGATAGTTGTGAGTTAATTTCACTGTATACATGTTTGTATAAAATAACAAATATATTCATATACTACCTTTGCAATAAATATTTCAATAATAATTCTATTTGTATTTGTATGTTCTTTTTTTTAAATGTATTTTATTTATTTGAGAGAGAAAGAGGCAGAGAGGGAGAGAATGGGTGCACCAGGGCCTCCAGCCACTGTAAATAAACTCCAGATGCATGCGCCACCCTGTGTATCTGGCTTATGTGGGTCCTATAGAATTGAACAGGGATCCTTTGGCTTTGCATGCAAATGCTTTAACCAATAAGCCATCTCTCCATCCCCATTTTCTTTATTTATTTTTTAATTTAATTTATTTTTACTTGAGAGAGAGAGAGGTAGGGAGGGGGAGGAGGGAGGGAGGGGAAGATAATGGGTGCACCAGGGCCTTCAACCGCTGCAAACAAACTCCAGATGCATGCACCACCTTGTGCAGCTGGCTTACATGGATACTAGGGAATCGAACCTGGGTCCTTTGGCTTCACATGCAAACACCTTAGCTGCCAAGCCATTTCTCCAGCCCTTCTTTTTATTAAACAACATTATCTGGGATAAACACATTTCTCAGTGGGTGTTCCATGGCCCCAGTCAGGCTCTAATGATGTAAAAGAACACCTTGGGGTACACTTAATCTAATTTCCTTCCTTCAAATGGGTCTATGTTTTCACCGTCTTCTGTCTGCCCTCATTTCCCCCTTTTGGGGATTGCTAAGTGTCCTTCCACTGAGCTACATCCCCAGCCCCCAAACAGGTCCAGGAAAGGCTTGTTCTCATTGCAAATTTGGAGGGAGTTGGTGTCTTTCTCAATTGCTAGGGAAGAAGTCTCAATTTTGATAAAAGATTCTGTGTTCTTCCTGGCACATTTTCTAGATCTACCTTAATTAAAGAATGACCATCTTATGTCATATTGTCTCCCTCACACTTCTCAGGCTCAATCCCACTTTTCACATTCCACAATCCCAATTTGACTCATCGAGGACCACTCACACTCAGCTGAATGTTCTGAGAAGTGAGCTCTTCTGCCTTCTTCTCCAGGGAGGACACCCACAACTTCCTCTTTTGGCGGCAGCGAGAGGCTGCAGCTCGGTTGCGCTCCAGGAAGCGCTGCCTCCGCTCATCTGGATCTTCATCCACGGTGCGCCTCCGGCGTCCTCCGGTACTAGGGGTGGGCTGGGCTGGAGACACCTGTTCCTCAAGAAGGAAGAAGAATATGTTTTCTCCCTTTGGTTGTTTTCCCCCTCCCTTCTCTGGACATACAGCCTTGGTATATGTAGCCCAGGCTGACCTTGCACTTGTGATCCTCCTGCCTAAGCCTCCCAATTATTGGGATTTATAGGCACACACCCACTACTTGGAGCAGGGGTGCATGATGGGAAAACCAATCTTTTCTGAATCAAGACTGAGGTAGTGAAAGATAGATTTGTAAATTCTGGTAGAGATTTGATAAAGGTATGCAATAACTTCTGATAATCATAGCAAATCTCATTACTACAACCCATAGCTTCTCGTTCTGCTTCCCATTCTTTTCCAATCTTCTCAGTACCACATTTTGACAAGCCATGTTCTGTTGGGAACTAACTCTGAGACATACACAAGAAACTAGGGGGCTGGAGAGATGGCTTAGCAGTTAAGGTGTTTGCCTGCAAAGCCAAAGGACTTCAGTTTGATTCCCCAGGACCCATATAAGCCAGATGCACAAGGGAGCACATGTACCTGGAGTTCATTTGCAGTGGCTGGAGGCCCTGGCAGGCTCATTCCCTCTCTCTTTCATGTTTTTTTTAAAATTTTTTTGTTTATTTTTATTTATTTATTTGAGAGTGACAGACAGAGCGAGAAGGAGGCAGAGAGAGAGAGAGAGAGAGAGAGAGAGAGAATGGGCACGCCAGGGCTTCCAGACACTGTAAACGAACTCCAGACGCGTGCACCCCCTTGTGCATCTGGCTAACGTGGGTCCTGGGGAATCAAGCCTCGAACCGGGGTCCTTAGGCCTCACAGGCAAGCGCTTAACCGCTAAGCCATCTCTCCAGCCCTTTTTTTTTAGTTTTTCAAGGCAGGGTCTTGCTCCAACCCAGGCTGACCTAGAATTCACTATGTAGTCTCAGGGTGGCCTCAAATTTATGGCAATTCTCCTACCTCTGCCTCCCAAGTGCTGGGATTAAAGGTGTGATGTCACTATGCCTGACTTTTTCTTTTTTGGGACAGGGTCTCATGTAGCTCAGGCTGGACTCAACTCCCTATATAATCCTGGATGATCTTGAACTTCTGATCCTCCCACCTCTACTTTCTTTTTTTTTCCTTTTCCATGAGCTGTTTTTGTTTTTCAAGATAGGGTTTCACTCTAGCTCAGGCTGACCTGGTATTCACTACAGATTCTCAGGGTGGCCTCGAACTCACAGCAATCCTTCTACCTCTGCCTCCCAAGTGCTGGGATTAAAGGCGCGCACCACTACACCCGGCTTCCATTAGTTTTTATTAATAGTCACAATCAGGTCATAAATAGGGAAATTATTAATCACATGATTTTCCTTTCTTTCTTTCTTTTTCTTTTTGGGTTTTTTGAAGCAGGGTGTCTCACTCTGGTCCAGGCTGACCTGAAATTAACTATATAGTCTCAGGGTGGCCTTGAACTCATGGCGATCCTCCTACGTCTGCCTTCTGAGTGCTGGGATTAAAGGCGTGCGCCACCACGCCCAGCTGATTTTGTTTTCATTTTCTAAAATTTTATTTTATTTATTTTTTTAAGAGACAGCGTATTTTATTTATTTATTTAGTTAGTTAGGTTTTTGTTTTGTTTTGTTTTTGTTTTTTGAGGTAAGGTCTCACTCTGGCCCAGGCTGACCTGGAATCCACTATGTAGTCTCAGGGTGGCCTCGAACCCATGGCGATCCTCCTACCTCTGCTCCCAAGTGCTAGGATTAAAGGCGTGCACCACCATGCCCAGCTAAAATTTTATTTTAGAGAAAGTGAGTGAGAGACAGAGAATTGAAAGATTGAAAGGAAAAAAACAAAAAAAAGGGAATTAGTGCACCAGGGCCTCAGCCACTGCAATTGAACTCCAGATGCTTGTGCCACCTAGTGGGGATGTGCAACCTCATGCTTTCCTCACCTTTGTGCATCTGGCTTACACTGGATCCGGACAGTTGAACATGGGTCCTTAGGCTTTGCAGGTAAGTGCGTTGACTGCTAAGCCATCACTCCAGCCCCATGAAAGTGAATTTTTACAAGTGAAAATTAGTTTGCTATTTTGCAAAGCTATAGACACAGTAAAACTAACTCTTCCATGTTTCCACCTGCATGAGTGGCCCAGAGTGAAAAATGAAGAAACTCTTTAGTCCTGCAAGGTACAGTAAACAAGGTTTTATAGCTTTTTTTTTTTTTTTTTTTTTTTGGTTTTTCGAGGTAGGGTCTCACAGTAGCCCAGGCTGACCTGGAATTCACTATGTATTCTCAGGGTGGCCTCAAATTCTTGGCAATCCGCCTACCTCTGCCTCCTGAGTGCTGGAATTAAAGGCGTGTGCCATCATGCCCAGCTTTACTTTTCAAAAGGAAAAGGAAAGAGATTTCAACAAAATTAAGATCTAAGACAGATCCCAAGAAAGGCATCTTAAAATGAGGGAGGCTATGTGCTTACAGTGTGAAACTTTCCACCTCAACTTTTTGAGTGCTGGGATTACAGGTTGTGCAATACCATGCCTACTTGTATTCTCTTTAACTTTGTACATCTCACTTTATGTGGGTACTGAGGAATCAAACCTGGGCCATGAGGCTTTGCAAGCAAGTGCTTTTTAAAGTATGTGTACAGGCATGCATGTTTGTGTGTGAATATGGGCATGTGCCACAGCACGCACATAGAGGTCAGAAGATAACTTTTGGGTTGGACTTGGCCATTTCACTTGTTGCTATGGAAATCCTCCTGTCTCCACTTTCCACCTTGTAGCCAGCATGCTGGTATTACAGAAGCCTGTAGTGGCTTCTAGCTTGCTTGTTTGTTTGTTTATTTATGTATTTGAAAGTGACAGAGAGAAGGAGGCAGAGAGAGAGAGAGAGAGAGAGAATGAGAATGAGCGCGCCAGAGCTTCCAGCCTCTGTAAACGAACTCCAGATGCGTGCGCCCCCTTGTGCATCTGGCTAACGTGGGTCCTGGGGAATTGAGCCTCGAACTGGGGTCCTTAGGCTTCACAGGCAAGCGCTTAACCACTAAGCCATCTCTCCAGCCCGCTTCTAGCTTTTTCATGTGGGGTCTGAGGATTGAATTTGGCCTACTCAGGCTTGAGCAGTGAGCGCTTTATCTACTGAGCCATCTCCCTGAACATCTCCTTGTTTTATTTATTTATTTATTTGAGAGAAAGAGAGAGAGAGGCAGAGAAGGAGGGAGAGGGAGGGAGGGAGAGATAGAAAGAGAATAGGGACATCATGCCTCTACCTACTGCAAATGAACTTCAGCTGCATGCACAGCATGTGCATTTGGTTTACATGAGTACCGGGGAATTAAACCTGGGTCCTTAGGCTTAGTAGGCAAGTGCCTTAACTACTAAGCCATCTCTCCAGCCCCTCCCTGTTTTTTCACTTATTTTATTTATTTATTTAGGAGAGAGAAAAAAAAGATGGAGAGAGAGAGAGAGAGAAAAAAAAAAAAGAGAGAGAGAGAGAGAGAATATGGGCACGCTAGGGCTTCCAGCCACTGCAAACAAACTCCAGATGCATGCGCCACCTTCTGCATCTGGCTTATATGGGTCCTGGGGAATCAAGCCTGGGTCCTTTGGCTTTGCAGGTAAGTGCCTTAACTGCTAAACCATCTCTCCAGCCCCGTTTGTTTTTTAAAGATAGGGTCTTGATAATATCATCACCCAGGCAGGCCTTGGACTTTTTTTTTTTTTTTGAGGTAGGGTCTCATTCTAGCCAAGGCTGACTTGAAATTCACTATGTAGTCTCCGGCTGACCTTGAACTCACAGTGATCCTCCTACTTCTGCTTCCTGAGTGCTGGGATTAAAGGCATGCATCATCATGCCTGGCTATTTTTTTTAATTAAAAAAATTATTTATTTGAGAGAGAGAAAGAAGGAGGGAGGGAGGGAGAGAGAGAGAGCGAGAGCGAGTGAGCATACAGCAGGGCCTTCAGGCACTGCAAACAAACTCCAGATGCATGTGACACCTTGTGCATCTGGCTTATATGGGTCCTGGGGAATTGAACCTGGGTCCTTTGGCTTTGCAGGCAAACACCTTAACCAATAAGCCATCTCTCCAGCCCTAAAATATTTTATTTATTAATTAATTATTATTATTACTTTTATTTTTCGAGGTAGGGTCTAGCTCCAGCCCAGGCTGACCTGGAATTCACTCGGTAGTCTCAGGGTGGCTTCAAACTCATGGCGAACCTCCTACCTCTGCCTCCCAAGTGCTGGGATGAAAGGCGTGTGCCACCACACCTGGCTTAATTTTTTTTTTTTTTTTGGTTTTTCGAGGTAGGGTTTCACTCTGGTCCAGGCTGACCTGGAATTAACTATGTAGTCTCAGGGTGGCCTTGAACTCATAGAGATCCTCCTACCTCTGCCTCCCGAGTGCTGGGATTAAAGGCGTGCGCCACCACGCCCAGCTAGCTGGCTTAATATTTTATTTTTATTTATTTATTAGAAAGGGAAAGAGAGAGAGAGGGAGAATGGGCACACCAGGGCCTCTAGCCACTGCAAACAAACTCGAGATGCCTGTGCCACCATTTGCATCTGGCTTACATGAGATCTGGAGAATTGAACCTGGGTACTTAGGCTTCACCAGCAAGTGCTTTAACCACTAAGCCAGCTCTCCAGCTCCCTAAAATATTTTTAAAATTTATTTGTTTATGAGACAGAGAGGGAGGAAGGGGGGAAGGAAGGGAGAGAGAAAACGTGTGTGCCAGGGCCTCTAGCCACTGCAAACGAACTCCAGATGTATGTACCACCATGTGCATCTGGCTTATGTGGGATCTGGAGAATTGAATCTAGGTCCTTAGGTTTTGCAGGCAAGTGCCTTAACCACTAAGCCAGCTCTCCAGCCCACCTTTGTAATTTTTTAAGCTTGATATGAAATCTTTGGGCATTAAAGCACTTTGGGATCTTTTCCCTCTCTGTAAGTTGGCATGCATACAGAGAAGGCAGATCAATTTCATAGTAGTGGCCAAAATTAAGCCAGTGTAAACTAATGTAGAACAATCCCCAAAATAAATTCTTCTTGGATCTGTTGCCGGTAGGGAATATCTCTTTATTACTATTTCCCCAATGCTTAGCAGTTTCTTGAAAATAAGCAGGAGCAGCCAGGCATGGTGGCACAAGCCTTTAATCCCAGCATTTGGGAGGCAGAAGTAGGAGGATCCTGGTGAGTTCGAGGCCACCCTGAGACTACAGAGGGAATTCCAGGTCAGCCTGGGCTAGAGTGAGACCTTACCTCGAAACAAACAAACAAAAAAAGCAAAACAAACAAAAAAAGCAGGAGTTTTTTTTTTTTTTTTTAAATGGAATTAAAAAATGGAATCTTATACTTCAGTTTCTACTGAATTATGTTCTTTCTTAAAACAGGCAATTAAGGGCTGGAGAGATGGCTTAGCGGTTAAGGTGCTTGCTTGCGAAGCCCAGGGATCCATGTTCAATCTTTCTCCACATCCCAAATAAGCCAAATACACAAAGGTGAGGCAAAGACAAGGTTGTACATGCCCACTAGGTGGCACAAGCGTCTGGAGTTCAATTTCAGTGGCTGAGGCCCTGGAGTGCCAGTTCTCTCTCCCTCTCTTGCTCTCTAAGAAAACCAAACAACAAAAGGTAATTAAGACATTGTGCTGGGTGTGGTGGTGCATGCTTTTAAATCTCAGCACTCGGATCGCTGTGAGTTCAAGGCCAGCATGAAACTACATAGTGAATCCCATGTCACCCCGGGCTAGAGTGAGACCCTACCTCGAAAAACCAAACCAAAAAAAGACATGGTTTTGGGCTCTGGGTAAATCTAGCTCAGTGGTAAAGTAAGCAAAAGACTTTCGGTTCAGCCTCCAGACCTGGCAGTGGTAGGAGGGATTCCTGGGTCAATGTACTGAGCTAGGTAGGAGCCTTTCTTCAAGGAATCCAGATGGCATAGTGCTACATGTCCTTAATCCCAACTTTCAAGAGGGTGTAGCAGGAGGATCATGAGTTCAAGGTCTCCCTGGGCTTTATACTGAGACTCTGTCTCTAAAAACCAAACAACAAACAAGAAAAAGGAAGAGAAAAGGACTCAGTAGTGACTGACAAGGGAGCCATCTTTTCTCCAAGGGTTGAAAAGCAGCACAGCTTGGTTGGGGGCCAACTGTTTTGCTACTGCTGGGACTGGCTAGCCTTGGGGAGTGAGAAGGTTCAAAATGGTGGGCAGGCTTGTCTTCTAAGAAGAAAACTCAAATGAAAGGTTGGGTTATTGGCCAAGCTTTAAGGCAGCATATGGCTATGAAATGTTTAGACATGTGGTGGTAAGTGATGAAGCAGGTGGTGACATCAGGAAGATAGGGACTGGGCAATGAATATAACACTAGAAACCAATCTCAGGCTGTTGTCACCTGTCCACTGTAGACAATTATCAAGGATGAACAAAATTCCATTTCCAAAGAATCTTTTTTTAAAGGTTGAGAGACTTATTAGACTGAGAAAAGGAAAGAGGAGAAAGTGGAGTTCCTATCCATGAGAAGGCAGGAGGGGGTAGAGGCTCCTATGTCCAAAGAATCTTATTAAAACTGAGAACCCCTCTCCCTTGAGAAGGAAATTGGTTAGCTAAACTAGAATGCCTATGACTTTTTAAAGGACTTTATATATCTGGGATAGAAGATTGAACTGGTAATAAAGATTTGTGTGTGTGTGTGTGTGTGTTTTCTTACTTTTTTTTTTCCCCTGAAGTAGGGTCTCATTCTAGCCCAGGCTGACCTGGAATTCACTATGTAGACTTAGGGTGGCCTTGAACTCATGGCAATCCTCCTATCTCTGCCTCCTGAGTGCTGGGATTAAAGGTGTACACCACCATGCCTGGCTTGTTTTCTTTTATACTGAGCCAGTTATCTTACTATTATAATATCACATTGTATTTATATATTATTATAATCAAGTAATTTTTTCAAAAGTTTAGTGAGGGGTTGTGGGAGATGGCTCAGTTGTTAAAGGCATTTGCTTGCAAAGCCTACTGGCCTGGGTTCAATTCCCCAGCCACTCATATAAAGCTGGACAGGAATTAGTCTTCAGTGGTAAGAGAACCTGGCATGTACACACAAATCTGTGCAAATTAATTAAAAAAAGAAATGAGCCAGGCGTGGTGGTGCATGTCTTTAAGCCCAGCACTCAGGAGGCAGAGGTAGGAGGATCACCATGTGCTTAAAGCCACCCTGACACTGAATTCCAGGTTAGCCAAGTCTATAGCAGGACCCTATCTTGAAAGACCAAAACATAAAAATTTTTAAAATTAAAATATAAATGAAGAGCTGGAGAGGTGGCTTAGCTGTAAGGTGCTTGTTGGCCAAACCAAAGGACCCATGTTTAATTCCCAATATCAATGTAAAGCCAGGTGCACAAGGTAGCACATGCATCTGGAGTTCATTTACAGTGGTTAGGAGGCCCTGGTGCACCCATTCTCTCTCTCTCTCTATCTGCCTCTGCCCCTCTCAGTCTCTTGCTCCCTCTCTCAAATAAACAAATAAATGAAATGTTTTATAAAAAATAAACAAATAAATGAAAGTGGGTGTGGTGGCACATGCCTTTGATCCCAGTACTTGGGAGGCAGAGGTAGGAGGATCGCTATGAGTTTGAGACCAGCCTGGGATTACATAGTGAATTCCAGGTCAGTCTGGGCTAGCACGAGACCTTACCTTGAAAAACCAATAAATAAATAAATTAAAAAAATAAAAAATGGGGCCGGGCGTGGTGGCACATGCCTTTAATCCCAGCACTTGGGAGGCAGCGGTAGGAGGATTGCTGTGAGTTCAAGGCCACCCTGAGACTACATAGTGAATTCCAGGTAAGCCTGGACTACAGTGAAACCCTACCTCAACCCCCCCCAAAGTAAATAAATAAAAAATTAAAAATAAATAAAATAAAAAATGAAGAGACTATGGAAGCCTCCTTTGTCTAATGTATAATGTGGCTTAAGTTGAGGTTCCATTATAGTTTGTTCAGAGGATAGTGAAGATGCATTGTCATCATTCAATATGGGGAAAAATGGAGGCCTCCTCTGTAGTAGCTCTGAAAAATTCAGTCTGTTTGCATGTATGTCTAACACAAAAGTAGACAGAATGTTTTTCTGCAGTCAGACTTTTCAAAGGAGCAGGAGGATGCCCAAAAAGCTGAAATATACTCTTCTCTAATTTTCTGCCTCTTCCTTTAAAAAATATATTTTCATTTACTAGTAAGGAGAGAGAGTGTGTGTATATGGATGTACTGGGCTCCCTTGTCACTGCAAATGAACTCCAAATGCATGTGCCCCTTTGTTCACCTAGCTTTACATGGGTACTGGGGAATTGAATCTGGGGCTGTAGGATTTGCAAGCAAATGCCTTTAACTGCTGAGCTATCTCTGTAGCCCATTGTCTGCTTCTTGAAAAACAAATGTGACATAAAGAGTAAGGGTAACATGGCTGGTTTCCCCCATCCAAGGGCCCAACTGACCTGGGGTTGGGCAGGGGATGGGGCATCAGGGTGCTGGATGAGGATCTGGCTCTGTTCTGGACGGGCTGTCACCATGGTGCTGGCAGTACTCACCACCATTCCACAACCACCATTGACAGAGGAGACTTGGTGGGTTAGAGTGGCTTTTAGTCTCTGAGGAGAAAGATTTAAAAAGAAGAAAGAGTGACAGTCTATCAAGGATGGGAAGGATGGACTTAGATTTTATTACTGACCTTATAAACAGTTCAAATTTCCACCCCAATATTCCCTTAGCAGAAGAATTAAAATAAAATGATAGGGACAGAAAAGGTGCACCTGGATTCCTAAAATGTCTACTCTGTTCCCTGGCTATTGTCCTGGGCACAGTTGGGGGCTGGGAGTTGCTGAAGCAATAGAGTCCAGATGAAATCTCTCTCCTGGAATCTGGCCAGATGATGGTTACACAGCTATTCACCTCTTGGCCAACTCCCCTGCCCACTCACCCACCTTCCATCTGTCACCTTGGAACTATACAGCAAGTGTTCCATTCCAAACAATCTGTGCTGCCTCTTTCCCTGCCATGGTCTGTGCACCAGGCTCTAAGGTAGGGAGAGGAGGAGAGGGGAGGGGAGGGAAGGAGAAAAGGGGAAGGGAAAGGAGATTCACAAATCAGGGTCTTTCCCAAGCTTCACAGCAGGGTGTCTTTAGCTTTTCAAACCTCAGAAGGATTTTGTTTTAATTCAACTTACTTGAAAAACCTAACCTGATACTACTTTCAGAAGGACCAACATTGCCCCAGGCTGAGATAAACTTACCATTTTAGCTTCTGAAGGCATAGGGTGGCCAGAGGGAGAAATGGAGCCACTACTGTTAATGGGTGGGCCAGGGATACCAGGAATGTTGGGCACCATAGACACAGGTCTGGCCAGCTGGATCAAGAGAAGAACCAAAAACCAGAAGGAGACATAATACTATTGGTTTTCCCCCCAAATCAAGTGCTTTTGAGATTAGTGTGTCAGGGCCTGTTCTGTGTAACCTACCCACAGGACATGCAGAGACAGCTTGAGAAATAACCTCCTTTGGAGCATTACAAAGTAGGGAATCTAATCCAGTGCTAGGACAACTCAGGCTGTATCCTGAAGAAAATAGTGAGCAATCTGGGAGAAGCTGCATGCCAAATGAAATCCACCAAGCAGGCTGGCATGATCAATTCCTAGAGCAGGAGCCAATTGTCCAGATGAGTCTTTGTCTAGTGTTCCATGGTGCCGGACTGGTAGAGGTTAGTGAAGAGTTTGGGCAGGCTGCCATACTCAACTAACATAGTGCAGAGCTCACATTTCCCTGGGGTCCCTTTGAGATTATGACCATTCAGGTGGAAGGGCGGGTGTTGCTAGGTTGGCTGTCCTAACTATAGAGCTCACCGATATAACAGAAGGCATCTGTACTGGAGGCCCTGGCAACACAGGCATGGTCTGTCCATTAGCAAGATGCATGACGAGAGGGAGGGAGCCAGTGGGAGACCTACAGGAGACATGAGTGAAATGTCACAATTCAGGCTCTATGGGTCTTCCTCCTGGTAGAGCACACACTGTAGTCTTTTCTAGTCAGGGAAGGTACACAGCAGCACTGTAAATGCTTAACACTCTCTTGAACATGGGAAAAACATGGAGAGAAATGACAAATTCTATGTTTTATTCTAGAGATTGGACACAAATGCCTTAGAGTATGCTAAGCAAGCACTACTTCACTAAGGTACACCCTTAGCCTGATAAAACCTTTATTTTTATTTTTATTTTTTCAATTTTAAAAATTTTTGTAGGGCTGGGGATTAACAAGACCTTGTACATGCTAGGCAAGCTGAGCTACTTTTACAACCTAACAAAATCTTTAGACCCATGCAAATTAAGCAAATTCAATGTAGGGAGCTAATCCTATTAGTGGTTTAGAACAATCAAACATCCCTACCACTGACACACATAAGTTTTGCCTTAGGCAAAGGAGAATTGGATCAAAGTTGTCATTTTGCAAAGATGGATTATGCTATACAATAGTCAGATCTGAATACATTTCTCGTTTCTTTCCAGAACAACAAAACAGAACAGAGAACAGTCTCTGTTTGATCAAATAATTTTATGACATAGAATAGATTCAGGCTTCACATTTCTCTCTACTCTCTGTACTCACCCCATTTGCCTGTTGGATGGTGGAGCCTGTGTGATAACAGAGGTTGGGGAGGGAAGGGTTGGATGAAGTGGATCATAGCCTAAGTGGAGAGGCAGGGAGCCGGGGCGTACAATTGTGGGTGTAGGAGTAGAGATCACAACGGGTTTTGAGGCAACCTCCTGGGGAAAAGAGACCAACAAATTACAAAATGCTGTAAGGGTTGCTTATAGGGAAATACATACCTGGTCAAATCTAATACAATTTTATTGGAAAGAACATTAGCTATTTATATAAGTCATAGCCTGATTCCCTCATGATCATGTACCTATACCTCATTCACCCATAGGAGGAATGTTTATCAAGATATCTTAGTCTTCTCCATTTTGGGTATGACAACTATATAAATGAGATGACAATTGGAAAATCATTTGAAATCTTTGGAGATATGCTATAGTACCATATGACACTATAGTATCATGTAAACTCTAGGGAATATATATATATGTATATATATATATATATATGTGTGTGTGTGTGTGTGTATATATATATATATATAATTTTAATAAAGGTAGAGTGTCACCCAGGCTGACCTGGAATTCACTATATAGTCTCAGGGTGGTCTTGAACTCACAGCAATCCTCCTAACCTTTGCCTCCCCAGTCCTGGGATTAAAGGCATGCACTACCACGTCTGGCTTTGTTATAATTTTTTTTTTAATTTTTTTTGTTTCTCATTTTTATTTATTTATTTGAGAGTGACAGGACAGAAAGAGGCAGATAGAGAGATAGATAGAGAGAGAATGGGCACGCCAGGGCTTCCAGCCACTGCAAACGAACTCCAGATGCGTGTGCCCCCTTGTGCATCTGGCTAACGTGGGTCCTGGAGAATCGAGCCTCGAACCGGGGTCCTTAGGCTTCACAGGCAAGCGTTCAACCACTAAACCATCCCTCCAGCCCTTGTTATAATTTTTTAATAAATATTTTAGGGGCCTGGAGGGATGGCTTAGTGGTTAAGGTGTTTGCTTGCAAAGCCAAAGGACCCAGGTTCGATTCTCCAGGACCCATGTTAGCCAGATGCACAAGGGGGCATATGTGTCTGGAGTTCATTTGCAGTGGCTGGAGGCCCTTGCATGCCCATTCTCTCTCTCTCAATCTCTCCCTCCCTCCCTCCTTCCCTTTTTCTCTGTCGAATAAATAAATAAAAATAAAAATATTTTAGGGCTGAAGGGATGGCTTAGCGGTTAAGGCATTTGCCTACAAAGCCACAGGACCCAGGTTCAATTCCCCAGAACCCATGTAAGCCAGATGCACAAGGTGGTGCATGCATTTGGAGTTCGTTTGCAGAGGCTGGAGGCCCTGGTGCGCCCATTCTCTCCCTCCCTATCTCTCTCTGCCTCTTTCTCTGTCAAATAAATAAATAAAAACAAAATATTAAAAAATGTTTTAATTTGAGCCAGTCATGGTGGTGTGTGCTTTTAATCCCAGCACTTGGGAGGCAGAGGTAGGAGGATTGCCATGTGTTTGAGGCCACCCTGAGAATTCCAGGTGAATTCCAGGTAAGACTGGGCTAGAGCTAGACCCCACTTCGAATAAACCAAAAAAAAAAAATTTTTTTTTTTTTTTTTTTTTTTTTTTTTTTTTTTTTTTGGTTTTTCGAGGTAGGGTCTCACTGTAGCCCAGGCTGACCTGGAATTCACTATGGAGTCTCAGGGTGGCCTTGAACTCACGGCGATCCTCCTACCTCTGCCTCCCGAGTGCTGGGATTAAAGGCGTGCGCCACCACGCCCGGCTAAATTTTTTAATTTATTATTCATTTGCAAGCTGAGAAAGAGAGAGGGAGAGAGAAAGCACATGCCAGGGCCTCTTGCCACTGCAAACAAACTCCAGATGCATGTGCCACTTTGTGCATCTGGCTTTATATGGGCACTAGGGAATTGAACCCAGGCCATTAGGCTTTTGTAAGCAAGTGCCTTAAACCACTGAGCCATCTCTCCAGCTCTTGTTATAATTTTTTACACTGTAGATACTCTCATTCTAAATAATGCTTAAGTGTTCTCTGACCTGCAAGGGACAAAGAAGGTAAATTAGTATCTCCGATAGATTCCTTTAAACTAGGGCTATGGAAGATTAAATAGTGATGATATTACAAAACAATAATGTTTCTCACTGTTGATTAGTTAGGATCATAGACTGCCAGTGGCCATACTGATGTTGAAAATATCTCTAGGTCTTGGATACTGATATAAAGAAGAGGGTGTGGAGATGGTTAGCATTAATGGAGAAGGTTATTTTGGGAAGTTATCAAGCCAAAGTTAGAAGTAAGATGAGGTACAGATGTTCTATTAATAGTGGATGTTAAAATGAACACTGGTAGAATAGCAAAGACTTTTTTTTTTTTTTTGAGGCTCTGATAATATTTTGTTTTGATCTGGCTATTGACTTTATGAAAATTCAGTAAGCTTTAAACTTACAATTTATGTACCATCATGCACATGGACTATATTTCAATAAATTCATAAAAATAACACTTCATAAGATGTATCCTTTAAAAATAGCCAGGCATGTATGCTTATAATCTCAGCCATCAGGAGGCTGAGGCAGGAGGATTACTTTAGGCCATCTTGAACCTTGACTTATAAAAATAAAAAGAAGGCTGGGGCGCTGGAGAGATGGCTTAGTGGTTAAGCAGCTTGGCTGAGAAGCCTAAGGACCTAGATTCGACTCCCCAGAACCCACATAAGCCAGACGCACAAAGTGCCACTTGTGCACAAGGTAGCGCACACATCTCGAGTTTGACTACAGTGGCTAGAGGACCTGGCATGCCAATTCTCTCTCTTTCTCTCATAATAAAATAAAATAAAATAAAAAAAGAATAGGGAGTTGGCCCAGTGGTAAATGGCTCTTGCTTGCAAAGTCCCCAGTAATCAAGTAAAGCCAAATACACAAAGTGAAGCATATGTCTGGAGTTCATCTGCAGCAGCAAGAGGTCTTAGTATGCTCATTCTCTCTCCCCTTGCAAGCAAATATTTAAAATAAATAAACAGAACAAAAATAAAAAGAAAGAAACAAAATAAGAATAGTTAGAATTCTAGTAGATACTCAAGAAAATCTTACTTTTGAGTTACTTCTCTCTGAGAAGGCATTTTTTCTAAATTGTTTAGTATCTAATTTATGAATCTATAAATTTCTCTTTTACTTAATAATTAAAGCATACTATACAACCTATAAAGTATATTATTCTAAAGTCATTACAATGAAATGGCTATTTACACATGCAAAATCAGGATGGAGAGCATTTCCAGTATCCCAGGAGGTTTTCCTGAGTCCCTTCCTAACCCATGCTCTTCCATCATGAGAAGTGTACAGTATTCTTTTTTCATCTTTCTCTGTTTTTTTTTTTTTTTCTTCTTGATGTAGTGTCTTATTGTCCAGGCTGGTCTCAAACAAAAGTGAATATAAAGAGGTGAGCAGGAGGACAGCTGTGAGTTTGAGGCCATCCTGAGACTACATAGTGAATTCCAGGTCAGTCTGGGCTAGAGTGAGACCCTACCTTGAAAAACAAAACAAAACACAAAACACAAAACACAACAAAACAGAGAGAGAGAGAGAGAGAGAGAGAGAGAGAGAGAGAGAAAGGAGAGAAAGGAGAGAAGAGAAGAGAAGAGAAGAGAAATGAGCTAGAAGAGAAGGGAGGGAAGGGCAAAAGTATATATATATGACTTGTAAACAGAAGGATGGAAGATATAGGAGGAGGGGAATTTGGAGGCAGAGAAAAGGGTTGGGGGGACAGGACTAAACAAAAACAAAATGTGCAAAAGCAATTAAAAAATAAAAAACACATACAAATTATAAAAAAGTAAAAGGAGGGCTGGAGAGATGACTTAGTGGTTAAGGCGCTTGCCTGTGAAGCATAAGGACCCAGGTTCAACTCCCCAGATCCCATGTAAACCAGCCACACAAAGTGATATATGTACAAAGTCATACATACACACAAGGTGTTGTACAAAACTGTAGTTCAATTGCAGTGACTGGAGGCCCTGGCGTACCAATTCTCTCTCTCCTGCTCTCTTTCTTTCTCTCATAAAAAAAAAGAAAAAAGAAATTGTATTTGAAAATGCCAAAAATAAATAAATAAATAAATAAACTCTTGGGCTCAGGTGATTTTCCCAACTCAACCTCGTGAGCATATGGAAGTACAGGAACACACTACCATGCCTGGATTAATATACAGTATTCTGAATTATTTTTTTTAAGTTTGTTTCTCTTATTAGTTGTGTGTGTGTGGTAAGCATGCATGTTTGTATGCATATAAGTATACATGTGTGCGTAGGCCAGAGATTGACATTGGGTGTTTTCCTTTATCTCTCTCCACTTTACTTATTGAGACAAGTTCTCTCACTTGAACCCAAAGCTTGTTGATTCGACTAGACTAGCTAGCCAGTTTGCTCTGGGGATCCCCTGTCATACCTCCTGAGTGCTGGAATTATAGCAGGCTGCCATGCTCACCCAGCATTTACATGGTTGCTGGGGACCTCAACTGTTGTCCTCACAATACAGCAAGTGCTTTCTCCACTGAGCCATCTCCCCAGCTCCACTATTCTGAGTTCTACTTTCAGATAATTTTACTTCTTGGAACGCCTACAAATGGAATCATATGCTATGTACTTTGTGTCTAACTTCTGGGTTGTTCAACATGTCTTTGAGATCTAACCAGACTGCTATGTAATCATTAGTGCAATACCATTTAGCTTCATCCCCAGTACAGTTCATTCTTTTTTTTTTATAACTTATTTTTTATTTTTACAGAAAGGGGGGGGATGAATATTGGCATGCCAGGGCATCAGCCACTGCAACTGAACTCCAGATGCTTGTGCCACCTAGTGGGCATGTGCGACCTTGAGCTTGCCTTACCTTTGTGCATCTGGCTAATGTGGGATCTGGAAAGAAGAACATGGGTCCTTAGGCTTCGCAGGCAAGTGCCTTAATTGCTAAGCCATCTCTCTAGTCCTTCAAAACTTAAAAAAAAAAAATTATTTGAAGGAGAGAGGGAGGGAGGAAGAGGCAGACAGAGAGAATGGGAATGGGTACACCAGGGCCTCTTGCCACTGCAAACGAACTCCAGGCATAGACACATGTGTCACCTTGTGCATCTGGCTTATGTGGGTCCTGGGAATCAAACCTGGGTCCTTAGGCTTCAAAGGCAAGTGCCTTAACTGCTAAGCCATCACTCCAGCCCTTTTCATCACTTTTATTTTACTTTATTATATTGTGTGTGTGAATGTGGGAACACGTGTGCCACGGCACACATGTGGAGGTCAGAGGACAGTTCTGGTCAGTTGGTCCTCTGTCTTTCTACCTCATGTCAGGCAGGGTTTCTCACTCTAGATTTGTGCTCTGCTGTTTTTTGCTGTGCTCACTATAAGCTTCCATGGAATTCTGTCTCAACCTCCCATCTCACCATCAGCATCAGTGTGCTAGGATTACTGAAGCCCCCATAGCTTTTTATGTGGCATCTGGGGATTGAACACAGTTAATCCAGCTTGTGTGATGACTGCTTTATCCATGGAGCCCCAGTTCCCTCTTTTTTCAATACCATGTATGTAGTATCTCATTTTGGAAAGATGCCACTATGATTTATTTGGATTGAACCCAGTGTCTTGTGTATACTAAGCAAATGATCTGTCACTGAGCTACACCACCAGCCTCCCACAGCTTATTCATTCTTTGGTTGATAAACATTTGTAATTCTTTTTTGGACTCTTATGAACTGCTGTGAACATCCTTATGTATTTCTGTTGGTAGATATATTAATCTCTCATCTACTCATACTTGCTGGGTTGACAGAACATGTATAAATCATATAAATCTTCCAAACAATATTCCTTTTGAAGTAGGCATAGTTGTGTACACCTGTAATCCCAGCGCTTGGGAGATGAAGGTAGGAGGGTTCCAAGTATGAGGCCAGCACGGATTATATAACTGAGATATTACCTCAAAAAAAAAAAAAAAAAAAAAAAAACCAAAAAAAAAAAACACAGGGTGGCTGGGAAGATGGCTCAGTGGCTTAAAACACTTGCAAAACCTGCTGACTGGGGTTCAATTCCCAAGCTATCCATGTAAAAACCAGTTACAAAAGTGTTACAAGTATTTGGTGTTCACTTACAGTGGCAAGATGCCCTGGCAAACACACACACATGCAAATAAAATAAAATAAAATAAAATAGTTGGGCATGGTGGCTTATACCTATAATCCTAGCACTTGGGACACTGAGGTAGGAGGATCAGTTGTGAGTTCCAGGCCAATCTGTACTACAGAGTAAGTTCCAGGCCAGCCTGGACTAGAGAGTAAGTTCCAGGTCAGCCTGGGCTAAAATGAGATTCCACCTCAAAAAGCAAGCAAGCAAACAAACAGCATTCTCTTAAACACAGTTAACCATCCTGATACTATTTATGAATCAAAACTAACATTTGGGATGACTCTTGGTAGAGAATTTTACCTTCTCCTTCAGTGGTGGGGAACAGGGGCTAGAGGCTGGACTGTCAGGAGGAGATGAGTCTACCTCCACTGGCTCTTCCTCTTTGATTTTGATGTCTGGTGTAGAAGGCAGAGACATGTCAAGGGGCCCAGAAGCACCCTGTTAGGAAAGAGAATGAATGAATAGAGTTCCCAGTTATAAGATAAGGGCTCCTAAGAAGATCAACCCTTAGTCAAATCACTGAACTGCAAGTCAAGGAAATATACATCCTATGTTCTATGTATGACTTTGGCTAAATCATTTTACCTTCTTGGAGCTTCTATTTCCCTAACTATAAAATGAAGAGAACATTGGTGGTAAACAAATACTTACAATGACCTAAAAACAAACACAACAAAAGATGTCATTTAAATCCATGCAAAAATTGTGGCTATACATTTTTTTCTTTTCTTTTTTCTTATTGTATCGGGATTAGCCCTGTGCTTGCTCTTCCCTCAGTCTCAGGGTGAGGGTTTAGAGAGCATGGAGATTCCAGATACCACCTCAGTTTTTGTTGTTTTTTGAAGCAGGATCCCACTGTAGCCCAGGCTGGCTGTGATCCTCCTACCTAAGCTTCCACAGTGCTAAGATTAAAAGTGTGCACCACCACACCCAGCTGATTATGTAGTTTTAAAAATATTTTTATTTATTTATTTGACAGAGAAAGGGGGGAAAGGGAGAATGGGCATGCCAGGGCCTCCAGCCATTGCAAACAAACTCCAGATGCATGTGTCCCCTTGTGCATCTAGCTAACGTGGGTCCTGGGGAATCGAACCTGGGTCCTTTGGCTTTGCAGGCAAATGCCTTAACTGCTACGCTATCCCTCCAGCCCTGATCATGTAATTTTTTTTCAAGAAAGTCAAATGATATATATGTTGGTTTTATTGGTATATTGATATATATTGTTTTTACAGGTAGGGTCTCACTCTAGCCCAGGCTGACCTGGAATTTACTATGTAGTCTCAGGGTGGCCTTGAACTCATAGCAATCCTCCTACCTCTGCTTCCTGAGTGCTGGGATTAAAGGCATGCACCACCACGCCTGGCTGTAAAATGATGATTGAATCAAGTATCTGCCTATTTCCTAACCAGCTCTGCTGGCCACTGAAATATGATGACTAATATGAATGACTAGGTTACCCAATTATCAAAAACAAAGGAAGACAAACTAGCTATTAAAGTACTATAAACAAGATAGGGAAGGTCTTTTTCTATCTTGCCATGCCAGATGGTCATCAAATCCATTTGAGACAGAAGGCCAGACGTTTCAAGTATATAGGGTTTCAGGATAACAAAGAAAGGAAAGTCTGATCACCTGATCAGTGAAAGAAATTAGAACTTGGCCTTATTAAGACCCGGACTGGAGAAAAGTGGAAAGTAAAGAGAGTACTTTCTTGGTGGTGGGCATTCACTTCAGTAAAGTGGAGCTATAAGTGGCTAAGATAACACCTTTGATGCTGCACCTCCACAGGAAAATTGATACTGCAGTTCAGTTTCATGATAAAGTGGATCCTTTGTTCTTTTCCTATATCCTAGGCTTCTTGGTCAAAAAGGAATTTGTTTCTACCTTTTCCCTTGCTGCCTCCCTTCCACCTGCATCCCCAAGTCACAGTGTCAACTATGTAGCTTTGAACTCAAGTGCTGGGATTACAGATGTGAACCACTATGCCCAGCAATCCCTCTGTACCTGAATCCATAAAAGCCTTCTGAGGAGCAAACTAATCTGGAGGCTACCCCATTGGAGAAAGTAGCAAGGATTCTTTCTATTCAGTCTAATACCGGTGAGCAACAGCAATGATGATTTCAATTCTGCTTCACTTTCTCTGAAGCCAGAGATTGGTGGGAAGAAAAGGTCTCCAAGTACATACAACCATGCATGTAAAATCCCCAAGGAGCTCTTCTAGAAAGCTCAGGTTTAGAAAAGTTTCAGGCTCATTAAACATTTCTGGAGGCAATCCTCGGCTGCATCTGTGCTTCTTATCAAGGGGTGGTGAAGACCACCCCTGGACAGACAGGAAAAAAACACTAAGGGATGTCCAGGAAAGGGCTGCACAATGATAAACTGGCCTCCCAGAAGTGTCAGCTAAGCTGAAAATAACAGTGCAAAAGACAGAACCATGCAAGGGAGGCTATTTTTCTTGAATTTACCTATACAGTTTAGTATGTCAGGCATGATGGTACACACCTGTAATCCCAGTGCTTGGGAGGCAAAGGTAGAATGATTGCAGTGAGTTCCAGGTCAGCATGGGATACAGTGAGACCCTTCCTTGAAACAAACCAACCCCTACAAGTAGTGCTACAGATACATACCACTGAGCTTTCCTGCTTAAAAAAATACAGGGCTGGAGAGATGGCTTAGTAGTTAAGGAGCTTGTCTGCAAAACCTAAGGACCCAGGTTTGATTTTCCAGTACCCACATAAGCCAGATGTACAAGGTGGTACATGTATCTGAAGTTTGTTTGCAGTGGCTAGAGGCCCTGGCACACCCATTTTCTCTCTCTCATGTCACATTGTGCATCTGGTTTTACATGGGGATTGGGGAATTGAACTCCAGGCCAGTAGGCTTTGCAAGCAAATGCCTATAACTGCTGAGCCATCTCCTCAGCCCATTCTTAACTTTTATTTATGTATTAATTTTTAAAAATATTTTTATTTATTTATTTGACAGAGAGAGAGAGAGAGAGAATGGGTATGCCAGGGCCTACAGCCACTGCAAATGAACTTCAGACGTATGCGGCCCCTTGTGCATCTGGCTAATGTGGGGAATTGAACCTGGGTCGTTTGGCTTTTCAGGCGAATGCCTTAACTGCTAAGCCATCCCTAAAAAATTTAAAAAATATTTTATTATTTGAGAGAAAAAAGAAAGAGAGGCAGAGAGAAAGAAAAAATGGGTATGCCAGGGCCTCTAGCCACTGCAAACAAACTCCAGACGCATGTGCCACCTAGTGCATCTGGCTTCATGTGGGTACTGGGGACTAAAATCTGGGTCTTTAGGCTTTGTAGACAAGTTATACTGAGCCATTTCTTTTTTGTTTTGGTTTTTCTAGGTAGGGTCTCACTCTAGCCCTGCTGACCTGGAATTCACTATGGAGTCTCAGGGTGGCCTCGAACTCATGGCAATCCTCCTACCTCTGCCTCCCGATTGCTGGGATTAAAGGTGTGCGCCACCATGCCTGGCAATTTCTTCATTTTTTTTTTTTTTTTAATAATGAGGTCTCACTATGTAACCTAGAACTTGTTATATAATCAAGGCAGGCCTCAAATTCAGATTTGGTCCTCCTGAGTGCTACAATTACAGGTGTGCACCACTATGCCTGGCAGGTAATCCCTCATTTATGGACGCATGCTGGATTAAACTCAGGGCCTTGTGCATGCTACTTAAGACTCTACCACTGAGCTATGTTCCCATCCCTCTGTAGTCCCTCTCCCCACCCCCCAAGGTAGGGTCTCTAGTGCAGGCTGACCTAGAATTCACTCTTAGTCTCAGGGTAGCCTTGAACTCAGGGTGATCCACCTACATCTGCCTCCCAAGTGCTGGGATTAAAGGTGTGCATCACCATGCCCAGCTTCGTAGTCCCTCTTTTATATGAAAGCTCTTCAAACATTTCAAAACTCAGTTTTATTCATATTGAATCTCTTTTCCAAGCAAAACTCAATGTTTCTGAAGTGACAATAACTTCTTTTTTATTTTATTTTATTTATTTGATATATATATATATATATATATATAGAGAGAGAGAGAGAGAGAGAGAGAGAGGGGGGGGGGGGCAGGTAGAGAGAGATACAGAAACAGGCAGGCAGAGAGAGAGAGAAAAAAATGGGCATGCCAGGGCCTCCAGCCACTGCAATAAACTCCAGATGCATGTGCCCCCTTGTGCATCTGGCTTACGTGGGTCCTGGGGAGTCGAACCTAGGTCCTTTGGCTTTGCAGGCAAGTACCTTAACCACTAAGCCATCTCTCCAGCCCTCCTCCTCCTCCTCCTCCTTCTTTTTTTTTTTTTTTTTTTCGAGGTACAGTTTCACTCTAGCCCAGGCTGACCTGGAATTCATTATGTAGTCTCAGGGTGGCCTTGAACTCACAGCGATCCTCCTACCTCTGCCTCCCAAGTGCTGGGATGAAAGGCATGTGCCACCATGCCCGGCTTAACCCTTCTTTTTTATTTTTACTTATTTATGAGTAAAAAGAGAGGATGGTGCATGCCTTTCATCCCAGCACTTGGGAGGCGGAGGTAGTATTGCTATGAGTTCCAGGCCACCCTGAAACTACATAGTGAATTCCAGATCAGCCTGAGCTAGAGTGAGGTCCTACCTCGCAACCCCCCCCCCAAAAAAAGAAAAAAAGAGCGAGGGAAAGAAAGAGTGAGAATATGGGCATGCTACAATTTCTTGGCCACTACAAACAATCTCCAGATGCATATGCCACATTGCACAACTGGCTTTATGTAGGTATTGGGGGACTGGACCCAGGCCAGCAGGCTTTGCAAGCAAGCACCTTTAACTAGCCCCAAGAAGAGTATTCTATAATGCCTTCTTTCAAAGAAGATCAATACAGGGCTGGAGGGATGGCTTAGCAGTTAAGGCACTTGCCTGCAAAGCCAAAGGACCCAGGTTCTATTCTCCAGGACCCATATAAGCCATATACACAAGGTGGCACATGTGTCTGAAGTTCATTTGCAGTGGTTAGAAGCCCTGGCATGCCCATTGTCTGTCTGTCCCTCTCTCAAATAAGTAAAAACAAAACAAAACAAATTTTAAAGAAGATCAATAAAGATGATGAAAGAAGTTGGGCTGGGCTTGCAAAGCCTGAAAGCGTGATAGGCGGGGTTTGTTTACCCAGTACCCACCTGAAGCCAGATGCACAAAGTGGTGCATGCATATGGAGTTCATTGCAGTGACACACCTATACTCATCCTTTCTGCTTCTCTCAGTCTCTCTTTCAGATAAATAAAATAACGTTCTTCAAAAAAAAAAAAAAAAAAAAAAAAAAAAGAACACCCTGTTTTCTTTGAGACAGTCTCATTGTCTCACTGCACAGCCTATAAAATTGTGATCCTCCTGCCTCAGCCTCCCAGGTGCTGGGATAAAGGTGTGTGCCTCCATACATAGTTAAGAATAACCTTCTCTAATATCCTGAATAGCATTAGAAAGCTACTTGAATGCAAAAACTACAAACACTAGGCTGGTAAGATGGCTCAGTGGTTAAAGATGCTTGCTTGCAAAGCTTGATGGCCCAAGTTTGATTCCCAGTATCCATGTAAAGCCAGATGTACAAAGTGGCATATATATCTGAAGATTGTTTGCAGCAGCAAGAGACATTGACATGCCAATTTTTTTCATTCTCTCTCTCTCTCTCTGCTTTCAAATTTAAAAAACAAAACAAAACCAAAAACTACAAATATTGAAATGAAGGTAGAAAATTCAGTGAGTTGTTGGTCAGGGTAATGCTCCCAATATGTTATACAGGCTATTGTCTAGGCCTTTGGTTCCTCACCAGAACGAGATGGTAAGACCCTACTGCTGAAGATATCACATGTTTGGGCTGCAGGACACTAAGAAATAAAGCTGATCTGGAAGTCTCCTCCCTGTTAACTAGCTAGCTATTGGGATGCTGGACAGAACTGTGCAGTGTGTTGGGGATGAAAAGTCATCAACACTCTTAAATATTAATGGACCACAAAAGCTTCATGGCTGGCCAGACAGGCCAAATGTAGCAACTGATGCAGTGGTGGCATGTCTGTTATGGGGAAAACCAACTGCTCTCTGACTGGATTTGAGGTCCTGGTACTAAAAACCTAGTCAAAAGCCACAGGTAGGTATGGTGGCGCATGCCTTTAATCCCAGCACTTGGGAGGAAGAATTAGGAGAATCGCCGTGAGTCCAAGGCCACCCTGAGACTACATTGTGAATCCCAGGTCAGCCTGAGCTAGAGCAAGACCCTACCTCAAAAAAACAAAACAAAAACAAACAAAAAATAAATAAACATATAGCTATGGAGGTCATAAGCAAGTTATCTTGCTAAGTGGATATATTATGCCCTCTAAATATTTATATCTATGTTAATGCTATTTTCACTTTTTGTTAGAGAAGCTTTTCTTTTCAGATGGCAGTGACCACTGCGGAGACTCAAAATTCATAAAAGGGCTAGAGAGATGGCTTAGCAGTTAAGGTACTTGTCTGCAAAACCTAAAGACCACAATTCAATTCCCCTGTGCCCAAGTAAGCCAGATGCACAAGGTGGTGCATGCATCTGGAATTCATTTGTAGTGGCTGGAGACCCTTGCATGGCCATTCTCTCTATCTGCCTCTCTCTCTCTCTCTCAAATAAATAAATAAATGAAAATAAAATATTTTAAAAAAATCATCAAAGTGCTGAGAAGATGGGACACTGGAGTGCACACACAACACTAAGTGAGATACCTTTATCACACCTGCCAGTGCTCAGGGACTGTTGTGGAAGAGATGGTGGAAAGAATGTAAGAGCCAAAGGAAGGGGAGGAATTCTTTGCAATACTATCTTCCAAACACAAAGTGGTCATGGTATTCATGACCTCATAGTGGCTGACACTACATATACAAGACCTGCATAATAGAAGGTAAAAAATGATGACATCAAAATAGAGGGCCCAGTTGGAAAGAAGGGATTCAGTGGAAGGGAGATTTAGGATGGGGGTAAAAGAGAGGGTAGTGGGAGGGAATTATGATTATGGTATGTATGTATGTGTGGAGTTTGTCAATAAAAAGTTTTTTTGAGCTGGGCATGGTGGTGCACACCTTTAATCCCAGCACTCAGGAGGCAGAAGTAGGAGGAACACTATGAGTTTGAGGCCATCCTGAGAATACATAGTGAATTCCAGGTGAGCCTGAGCTAGAGTGAGATCCTGCCTTGAAAAACAAAAACAAATTTTTTTTTAAAAGACAGAGAGAAAGAGAATTGGTTCTCCAGGGCCTCAGCCATGCATTAGAACTCCAGACACTTGTGCGCGCCACCTAGTGAGCATGTTTGACCTTCTGCTTGCCTCACCTTTGTGTGTCTGGCTAATATAGGATCTGGAGAGTCAAACATGTCCTTAGGCTTTACAGGCAAGCGCCTTAACCATTAAGCCATCTCTCCAGCCCAATAAAAAGATTTTTTTTTTTGGGGGGGGTTTCAAGGTAGGGTCTCACTCTAGCTCAGGCTGACCTGGATTTCACTATGCAATCTCTGGATGGCCTCAAACTCATGGTGAACCTCCTACCTCTGCCTCCCAAGTGCTGGGATTAAAGGTGTGTGCCACCATGGCTAGCTAAAAGCTTTTTTTTTTTTTTTTGAGGTAGGGTCTTGCAGAGACTATGCAGTCTCAGGCTGGCCTTGAACTCATGGCCATCCTCCTACTTCTGCCTCCTAAGTGCTGGGATTAAAGGCATGAGCTACCACGCTTAGTCACCTTTATTTTTTATTTTTTGGAAAATAGTTTATTATTATTTATTAGAGAGAGAGAGAGAGAGAGAGAGAAAAGGGCAGAAAGAAAGTATTGGCACACCTGGGCCTCCAATCACTGCAAATGATCTCAAGACGCATGTGCTACCTTGTGCATCTGGCTTATGTGGGTACTGGGGAATCGAACCTGGGTCCTTTGGCTTCACAGGCAAGCACCCTAACCACTAAACCATCTTTCCAGCTCCATACTTTCAAATAAATAAAATATTTTTTTAAAATATGAGAGACAGAAAGAAGCAGACAGAGAGAGACATAGAGAGAAAGAAAGAATGAATAGAGGTATATCAAGGCCTCATTTGTTTTTTTCAGAGAGGATCTCACTCTGTAACCCAAGCTGACCTGGAACTCACTAGGTAGCCCAGGCTGCTGACTTTGAATCCAAAATCCAATAAAATCTTTCTGCTTCAACCTCCCAATTTGTGTATGTATGTATATGTATATATATATTTTGCGGGGGGGGGGTTTCCAAGGAAGGGTCTCACTCTAGCTCAAGGTGACCTGGAATTCACTATGTAGTCTCAGGGTGGCCTTGAACTCTGGGTGATCCTCAAACTCTGGGTGATCCTCCTACCTCTGCCCCCTGAGTGCTGGGATTAAAGGCATGCGCCAACATGCCTAGCCCCAATTTGTATTCTTTTAACATTTCTACATATAAGATAAATTATTTTAATGTTTTTATTTATTTTGAGAGAGGGAGAGAAAAAGAGGCAGATACATACATATACCCACACAGGGGGAGAGGGAGGGAAAGAGGATTGGATGCCAGGGTCTACTACTATTGCAAACAAACTCCAGGTTCATGCACCACTCTGCGCATCTAGCTTTATGTGGGTACTGGGGAATTGAACCTGTATCATCAGGCTTCGTAAGCAAATATCTTTTAGTGCTAAGCTATCTCTCCAGCCCCAGGAACATATTTTGAAACATAGATTACTGAATTAAATCTCACTGGAGGGCAGAACCACTGCATTTTGGTGAAGACAGACTTGGGCTGATTCACTTTCTAGACCTCTAAAAGACTAGGATGTGCTAGGTTTGGTGCACCTGCTTGTAATCCCAGACCAAAGGCAAGAGGGTCAACATGGGTCAGAGGCCAGCCTGGGCTGTAGAGTGAATTGGAGGGTAGGCTGAGCTATATGGTGAGGCTTATCTCAATCCTTGGGCCCCTCTCAAAAAAACCTGAATGACTAACTAGGAAGTAATTAGTTTTACAAAACTCAAATTATGATTTTTTTGGTTGTTGTTATTGTTTTTTTGAGGTCAGGTCTCACTTTAGCCCAGGCTGACCTGGAATTCACTATGTAGTCTCAGGGTGGCCTGGAATTCAGTGATTCTTCTACCTCAGCCTCCCAAGTGCTGCACCAGGCCTTTTTTTTTTTTTTTTTTAAATAGGCTGTTTCCTCATTAGACCCTCCCAGGCCTATCTTTCTTTTTAAATTTTTTTTTGTTTATTTTTATTTATTTATTTGAGAGCAACAGAGAGATAAAGAGGCAGAGAGAGAGAGAGAGAATGGGCACGCCAGGGCTTCCAGCCACTGCAAACGAACTCCAGATACGTGCACCTCCTTGTTCATCTGGTTAACATGGGTCCTGGGGAATGGAGCCTTGAACTGGGGTCCTTAGGCTTCACAGGCAAACACTTAACCTCTAAGCCATATCTCCAGCCCCCCCTTTTTTTTGAGAGAGAGAAAGAATATGAATGAATGAGTGGGCACGCCAGGGCTTCCAGTCACTGCAAACAAACTCCAGAAACATGTGCTACCTTGTGTATCTGGCCTACATAGGTCCTGGGGAATTGAACCTGAGTCCTGGGCACTTAGGCTTTGCAGGCAAGAGCCTAACAGCTAAGCCATCTCTCTAGCCCTGCCTTTTCTTTTCTTTTCTTTTTTTTTTTTTTTTCGAAGTAGGGTCTCACTCTAGCTCAGGCTGATCTGGAATTCACTATGGAGTCTCAGGGTGGCCTTGAACTCATGGGAATCCTCCTACCTCTGCCTCCCGAGTGCTGGGATTAAAGGAGTGTGCCACCATGTGTGGCTTGTTTTTTGTTTTTTTGAGGTAGGGTTTTGCTCTAGCCCAGGCTGACTTGGAACTCACTCTGTAGTCCCAGGCTGGTTTTGAACTCACAGCAATCCTCCTACCTCTGCCTCTCGAGTGGGTTTTAACTAATCAAGCGAATTATCCCAAGGCACAATGAAGATAAACCTAAGCCTAAACACTCCCAGTTTTTCAGTTCCACTTGCCTTTTTCTCATCCTCATCTGTAGCTTTCTTGAATTCATGTTCAAAGGAACTAGCTAGTTCATTGAAGAGCCCCACCTCCTCACAGTTCTTCAGGAATCTGGTTGGAGTAGGAGTTTGATCTGTAAACATGAAAAGAAAAGGAAACTGTTTCAGGTTTCTACTTGAAATTAAACAGGGAACAGAGCACACTGCTTTTCTGGAGCTTTAGTAAGTGAAGAGTGGTGGTAGGCCAGCAGAGGGAGTGTGTGCTGCATTGCCTCAAGGCCAGCTCTGAGAAGATAGATCAATGTTTTGTTTGAGTGTCTAGCTACACACCTAACCTCTCAGAGCTAGTTTCACCTCCTTCCCCACAATAAAACAAAGCTATCCATGCAAGTGAAGTTTTGCAAACCTCTACATTTGAAAATCAACTATAGTTAACCAGTGTTTTCTGTCTTAAAATTTTATTTATTTTATTTTGTTTTTTTGAGGTAGGGTCTCACTGTAGCTCAGGCTGACCTGGAATTCACTCTGTAGTTTCAGGGTGGCCTCACAGTGATCCTCCTACCTCTGCCACCCAAGTGCTGGGATTAAAGGTGTGCGACACCACGCCTGGCTCTCCTTTTTTTTTTTTTTCCTTGACTTTTTGAGGTAGGGTCTCACTGTAGCTCAGGTTGACCTGGAATTCACTATGCAGTCTCAGGGTGGTCTCGAACTCATGGTGCTCCTCCTACCTCTGCCTCCCAAGTGCTGGGATTAAAGGCATGTCCCACCACGCCCAGCTTCTCCTTTTTACTTTTTTAAAAAATATTTTATTTATTTACTTATTTTGAGAAAGAGAGAGAGGAAGAGGTAGAGAGAAAGAATGGGTACACCAGGGCCTCTAGCCACTGCAGAAGAACTCTAGATGCATGAGCCCCCTTGTGCATCTGGCTTACATAGGTCCTGGGGAATAGAACCAGGGTCCTTAGGCTTCACAGGCAAATGCCTTAACCACTAAGCCATTTCCCCAGCCCATCCTTTTTCTTTTCTTTTTTTTTTAAATTTATTTATTTGCAAGTGTGTGTGTGTGGGGGGAGAAGAATGGACATGCCAGGGCCTCCTGCCATTGCAAATAAATAGATATATGCAATACTTTATGCATCTGACTTTACCTGAGTACTGGGGAGTTGAATCCAGGCCAAGGTTTTGCAAGCAAGCATTTTAACTGCTGAGCCATCTCTCCAGACCCAATGTTTCCTTTTTATTTTAATTTTAATTTATTTATTTGCAAGTGTGGTGGTAGGGAAGGAATGGACATGCCAGGGCCTCCTGCTACTGAAAATAAATAGATGTATGTAACACTTTGTGCATCTGACTTTACCTGGGTAATGGAGAATTGAACCCAGGCCTTCAGGTTTTGCAAGCAATCACCTTTAACTGCTGAGCCATCTCTCTAGCCCCAATGTTTCCTTTATATTTATTTATTTATTTATTTTTAAAGTTTTATTTATTCACTTATTTGAGTCAGAGAGAGAGACAGACAGGCAGACAGAGAGAATGGGTGAGCCAGTGCCTCCAACCACGGCAAACAAACTCCAGACGCATGTGCCACCTTGTGCATCTGGCTTACATGGGTCCTGAGGAATAGAACTTGGGTCCTTTGGCTTTGCAGGCAAATGCCTTAACCGCTAAGCCATCCCTCCTTTTATTTTTATTTTTATTTTTATTTTTGGTTTTTCGAGGTAGGGTCTCATTCTGGCCCAGGCTGACCTGGAATTCACTATGTAGTCTCAAGGTGGCCTTGAACTCATGGCAATTCTCCTACCTCTGTCTCCCGAGTGCTGGGTTTAAAGGTGTGTGCCACCATGCGTGGCTTAATGTTTCCTTTTTAAACTTACTCCCTGATAGATCTGAGTAGTGTAGTATAAGCAGATGGATGTTACAATAGGATAAGAAAACAAACAGAATGAGATGGCCTTGCTAAGGGTACCAAATAAGGAATGGTGCTTGGTCCTTCAGTGATCACTGAGGTGTAGGCCTGCTGCCTTTTGAAGGCATTCCAGGCAAATCAGGGACTGGGAAACAAGACAGCAATATCATGAGCTAGAGGAGGAAACTGCAAACAATAGGGCTTATTTCACAGAGACCTGAGCTCACAGTAAATTCCGGAAACCAAGATATTTGGTTTAGACTTGCTAGCCAAAATAACCCCGTGGGGGCTGTTCAAATAGTTTCCTCAACATATTACTTTTTTTGAGACATGTCCAGGTTAGCCTCTAAATTTGTAGTCCTTCTACCTCTACCTCCCAAGTGCTCGGATTATTCTTCAGGAGGTGGAGCCTCTTTCCAATACACGGAAACATTCCTCCTGTTCTCATGAGAACATTTCAAGCAACTTGAATTTCAGATTTGAGCTTCTCTCCCTATCCTGTTTTCTTTTCTTTTTTCATTTTTAAAAAAATATTTTATTTACTTATGAGAGAGAGAAAGAGGCAGAGAGAGAATGGGCGTACCAGGGCCTCCAGCCACTGCAAATGAACTCCAGACACATGTGCCACCTTGTGCATCTGGCTTATGTGGGTACTGACTGGGGAATCGAACCTGGGTCCTTAGGCTTCGCAGGCAAGTGCCTTAACTGTTAAGCCATCTCTCCAGCCCCCCCCCCTTTTTTTTCAAGGTGGGTTCTGTCAGTTTGAGGCCAGCCTAGAATTACAGAGTCAGATCTGAGCTAAAATGAGATTCTACTTTGTTTTTTTTTTTGTGTGTGTTTTGTTTGTTTGTTTGTTTTGGTTTTTCGAGGTAGGGTCTCGCTCTAGCCCAGGCTGATCTGGGATTCACTATGCCTTAAACGTTAAGCCATCTCTCCAGTCCCCCTTCTTCTTTTTTAAAAAAATTGTTTATTCTCTTGCTGCTCCAAATGACACCAGTGCTTGTGTCATTTTTATTTCTGGTTTGGCTTTATGTGGGTGCTAGGGACTTGAATCCAGGACTGTGGGCTTTGCAAGCAAGTGCTTTTAACCATTCCCCAGTCCTGACCCATCCTGCTATACTATAGATCAATCTTGTCTCCTAAGCCTAATTCTATTATGACATTTTCCTTGACATGCTAGTCACCTTAAGGACTCATCTATCTCAAACAACTAGGCTGATTAATAGAAATATAATAATTTTAACTTATATTTTAGAGAAAGACCTGGAAGATATAATTCTTTCTTCCTTCTACCATGATCATTTGGAAATATTCCAGTGGGATTTTCCATGGAAACAACATTAACAAATTAAACAAAACCTCTTCTGAATTAGAGTGTTTTGAAAAGTTACCACTACTTCCCAAAATAGTTTTAAAAGGTTCTCTGGCAGCTTGGGCTGGCTAACGATAAAGCCAATTTCCATCCTGGAGCTAGGAGGCATAGTATCATCCTCTATGCTTAGTAAGGGCACACACATCACACAACTCACATGGAATAGAGGGGCAGCTAACACAATGGCGATGTCCGGAGAGAGACTTTCAGGATTATGATTTGCATAGGAGGTAGCATGGCCTAGTGGTCTAAGGCATTGGATTTAGGATTATGATTTGCAGGTCATATAAATTTTCCCCCTGCTGTTTCATGCTCAAAATTCAGGTTCTATTTATTTATTTTTTATTGTTTTGGTTTTTCGAGATAGGGTCTCGCTCTAGGCCAGGCTGACCTGGAATTCACTATGGAGTCTCAGGGTGGCCTCGAACTCATGGTGATCCTCCTACCTCTGCCTCCCAAGTGCTGGGATTAAAGGCATGCTCCACCACGCCCAGCTCTTTTTTTTGTTTTTTTGAAGTGGGGTCTCGCTCTAGCCCAGGCTGACCTAGAATTCACTACATAGACTCAGGGTGGCCTTGAATTCACAGCAATCCTTCCACCTTTATCTCCCAAGTGCTGGCATTAAAAGCGTGAGCCACCAGCCCCAGCTACCACTTATTTACTGTGATGCTGTCTGCACATAGTTTTGCTTCTTCAACTAGAACACATTTTCTTTTTTTTATTTTTTGTATTTTTTATTTTTAGTTATTTATCTATGGGGGGGGGGGGGAGAGGCAGGTAGAGAGAGAGAATGAGCATGCCAGGGTATCCAGCCACTGCAAATGAACTGCAGACGTGTGGGCCACCTTGTGCATCTGGCTTACATGGATCCTGGGGAACTGAACCTGCGTCCTTTGGCTTTGTAGGCAAATGCCTTAATTGCTGAGCCATCTCTCCAGCCTGCATTCTCTTAATTCTCTAGGAAAAGGCATGTATTTGGGTTATACTCCTATCACTTCCCAAATATATATCAAATATATGCATATGTACCAAAACACATAGAAAGTATTCAATAAACATAACTGAATCTCTAGGAATCATCAGGATGCTTGCAAAGCCTACTCGGTTTAGTTCATTTCCCTGACAACCTACATAAAGCCAGACAGGCATTTGTTTGTAGTGGTGAGAGATCTTGGCACACCCATACATGTGCATGTGCACACCTAAGTGCAAATAAATTAATTAAATTGAATTAAAAAGTAGACAGTGTTCCTCAGAAATGACAACTGGGGTTGTCCTCTGGCTTTCACATGCATGCACACATACATGCATATACACACAAAGGGTGTACCCTTGAAGAGGGTTGTGGGACCTTGATCTCTTTCTCTTACTGTGTCCCAGACAAAAGGAGAACAGCTCTGCTCTACCACATGCTCCTCATCATAATGTGCTGTTTCACTGCAGATCCAAAATTAACAGGGCCAACTGACCATGAACTGAAGTCTCCAAAACTGAACTAAAACAAACCCTCTCTCCCCTTCTTCTGTCCTTTCCTCCCTTTCTCCCTCCCTTCTCTCTCTCCCTTCTTTCTTCTTTCTCTCTCTCTCTCTTCTTTTTTTCAAGGTAGGGTCTCACTCTAGCCCAGGCTGACCTGGCATTCACTCTGTAGTCCTAGGTTGGCTTCGAACTCACAGTGATCCTCCTACCTCTGCCTCCTGAGTGCCGCAATTAAAGGTATGTGCCTCCACGCCCAACTTCTCTTTCTTTTGAATAGGGCAAAAATAGATTTTATTAAGGAAAATATAGAAAGACTATTGAGAGGTGGAGAGATGGCTCAGCAGTTAAGGCACTTGCCGGCAAAGCCTAAGGACCTGAGCTCAATCCCCCAGTAACCAGGTAAAGCCAGATCCTGCATCTGCAATTCATTTACAGTGGCTAGAGGCCTTGTCATGCCTATCCTTCCCTCTTCTCTCTCATAAATAAGTAAAATAAAAAAATGAAGACTCCTAAGAGAGTTAGAAGGGCCCCTAAAAGAGTGAGGGATGCCAGACACAGAGCTTGAAACTGGGAATATAAAAATGGAAAAGTCCCCAGTGACAAGGCAAGCATAATTAGGGTTTTGGTCAACATCCAAAGAAGAGGAAGAAAGGAAAAGTCACAGTTTTTGAGCTGGAACTCAGAAAAACAGGTAGGCTCTGCAGGGAGAATCTGCAAGCGAACGTCTCTTTTTCTTTTAAAGACAGGGTTTTATATAATCCAGGCTGGCCATAAACTTGGTATGTTGCTGTGGATGACCTTGAACTCCTGTTTTCATCTCCCAAGTGCTAGGATTACATGCAGGTAACTTTGCTCAAACCTTTTCTGTTTACAAATTGATTTTTCTCAGGTATTTGTTATAGTAATAGAATGCTAAATCAAGGAAGGAGTAAAATAGAAAAAATTTGAAGAAATAATAAAATAACGCAATACTTAAAGAATAGTGATGTCAGTGAATAACAGAGGAGCTGGTTTAGTAGATAAAAAGGTAAGTTAAGTCACTGACATGAAGATCTGAATACCAGCCAAGTAAGTGTTCAATAAGGGGTTGGAATACATATGACACAGCAGGTTCTAACTGGATATAAGAGAATTCCTAGCCTAGATAGCACAGCAACAGTAATGGGCACTTGTATGAGTACTGTAGAGCGGAACACAAGGAGTCACAAGAAAACATTTTCTTTGCCAGATAGGGCTTTCACCTATAATCCTAGCACCTGAGAGGTGGAGGAAGGGCAATCTCAAATTCAATGTCAGCCTGGGCTATATATAGCAAGACTCTGTTTCCAAAAAAAGAAAACATACCTATTCTTCTTGAGATTGTCATATGGTATCTTAAAAATTTTATTTATTTATTTGCAAGCAGAAAGAGAGGGAGATAGTGGGTGCACCAGGATCTCTGGCCACTGCAAACAAACTCCAGATGCATGCGCCACCTGGCTTTACTTTACATGGGTACTGGGAAATTGAACCTAGGTCATTAGGCTTTGCAGGCAAGTGCCTTATCCACTGAGCCATCTCTCCAGCCTTCATATAGCATCTTATATCATCATCCCTAGAGATTTGGTATAGGCCCTTCCACCCACTTGGAATAACCTCTCCAACTTAATAACCTTTCCCCAAATTTACTTTTTTACTTTTTTATTTTTATTTATTTATTAGAGACAGAGAAAGGGAAAGGGGGAGAGAAAGAGGGGGAGAGAATGGTTGCACCAGGGCCTCTAGGCACTGCAAATGAACTCCAGACACATGCACCACCATGTGCATCTGGCTTACTTGGGACCTGGAGAATTGAACCTGGGTCCTTAGATTTCACAGGCATATGCCTTAACCACTGAGCCATCTCTCCAGCCCCAAATTTACTTTTTTAAAGAATGTTTTTATTTTTATTTTTTAAAATATATTTTATTTATTTGAGAGAGGGAGAGAAAAAGAGGCAGATACATACATATACCCACACAGGGGGAGAGGGAGGGAAAAGAGGATTGGATGCCAGGGTCTATACTATTGCAAACAAACTCCAGGTTCATGCACCACTCTGCGCATCTAGCTTTGTGGGTACTGGGGAATTGAACCTGTATCATCAGGCTTCGTAAGCAAATATCTTTTAGTGCTAAGCTATCTCTCCAGCCCCAGGAACATATTTTGAAACATAGATTACTGAATTAAATCTCACTGGAGGGCAGAACCACTGCATTTTGGTGAAGAGCCTTGGGTGATCACTTTCAAGCCTCTAAAGACTGGATGTGCTAGGTTTGGTGCACCTGCTTGTATCCCAGACAGAAAGGAAAGAGGGTCAACATGGGTCAGAGGCCAGCCTGGGCTGTAGAGTGAATTGGAGGGTAGGCTGAGCTATATGGTGAGGCTTATCTCAATCCTTGGGGCCCCTCTCAAAAAAACCTGAATGACTAACTAGGAAGTAATTAGTTTTACAAAACTCAAATTATGATTTTTTTGGTTGTTGTTATTGTTTTTTTGAGGTCAGGTCTCACTTTAGCCCAGGCTGACCTGGAATTCACTATGTAGTCTCAGGGTGGCCTGGAATTCAGTGATTCTTCTACCTCAGCCTCCCAAGTGCTGCACCAGGCCTTTTTTTTTTTTTTTTTAAATAGGCTGTTTCCTCATTAGACCCTCCCAGGCCTATCTTTCTTTTTAAATTTTTTTTTGTTTATTTTTATTTATTTATTTGAGAGCAACAGAGAGATAAAGAGGCAGAGAGAGAGAGAGAGAGAATGGGCGTACCAGGGCCTCCAGCCACTGCAAATGAACTCCAGACACATGTGCCACCTTGTGCATCTGGCTTACTTGGGACCTGGAGAATTGAACCTGGGTCCTTAGGCTTCACAGGCAAACACTTAACCTCTAAGCCATATCTCCAGCCCCCCTTTTTTTTGAGAGAGAGAAAGAATATGAATGAATGAGTGGGCACGCCAGGGCTTCCAGTCACTGCAAACAAACTCCAGACGCATGTGCCACCTTGTGCATCTGGCTTATGTGGGTACTGGGGAATTGAACCTGAGTCCTGGGCACTTAGGCTTTGCAGGCAAGAGCCTAACAGCTAAGCCATCTCTCTAGCCCTGCCTTTTCTTTTCTTTTCTTTTTTTTTTTTTTTTTCGAAGTAGGGTCCACTCTAGCTCGGGCTGACCTGGAATTCACTATGGAGCCCTCAGGGTGGCCTTGAACCAGGGGAATCCCCCTACCTCTGCCCCCAAGTGCTGGGATTAAAGGGTGTGCCACCAGGGTTGGCTTTTTTTTTTTTTTGGGGTAGGGTTTTGCTCTAGCCCAGGCTGACTTGGAACCACTCTGTATCCCAGGCGGGTTTTTGGGAACTCACAGCAATCCTCCAAACCTCTCCCCTCCGGGGGGGTTTTAAATTAATAAAAGGGAAATTTACCCCAAGGGCCAAAAAGAAAACCCCCTAAGCCAAAAACACCCCCATTTTTTTTCGTTCCACTTGCCTTTTTCCCCACCCCATCTGAGCTTTTTTGAATTCATGTTCAAAGGAACTAGCTAGTTCATTGAAAAACCCCCACCTCCTCACATTTTCTTCAGGAATCGGGGTTGGAGTAGGAGTTTAAATCTGTAAACATAAAAAGGGAAAAAAACTTTTTTCGGGTTTCTACTTAAAAAAAAAAACGGGGAACAGACCCACACTGCTTTTCTGGAGCTTTATTTAAGTGAAGAGTGGTGGTAGGCCAGCAGAGGGAGTGTGTGCTGAAATTGCCTCAAGGCCAGTTTCTGAGAAGATAGATCAATTTTGTTTGAGTGTCTAGCTACACACCAAAATTCTCAGAGCTGGGTTTCACCTCCTTCCCCACAAAAAAACCCCAAAAAGCTATCCATGCAAGGGGAAGTTTTGAAAAACCCTCTACTTTTAAAAAAATCAACTATAGTTAACCATTTTTTCCCTGCCCTTAAAATTTTATTTTTTTTTTTTTTGTTTTTTTTGAGGTGGGGTCCCCTTTAGCCCAGGCTGCCCTGGAATTCACTTGTATTTGGGGGTGGCCTCAACCAGGTGATCCCCTACCTCTGCCCCCAAGTGCTGGGATTAAAGGTGTGCGCCACCACGCCGGGCCCCCTTTTTTTTTTTTTTTCCTTACTTTTTGAGGTGGGTCTCACTGTAGCTCAGGTTGCCCCCTGGAATTCACTATAGTCTCGGGGTGGCCTCGAACTCATGGTGTCCTCCTACCCCCGCCTCCAAGTGCTGGGATTAAAGGCATTCCCACCACCCCAGTTTCTCCTTTTTACTTTTTTAAAAAATATTTTATTTATTTACTTATTTTGGGAAAAAGAGAGAGGAAGAGGTAGAGAGAAAGAATGGGGCCCCCAGGGCCTCTAGCCACTGCAGAAGAAATCTAGATGCATGAGCCCCCTTGTCAAACTGGGTTACATAGGTCCTGGGGAATAGAACCAGGGGGCCCTTTGGCTTCACAGGGAAAAGCCTTAAAAACCCCTAAGCCATTTCCCCAGCCCATCCTTTTTCTTTTTTTTTTTTTTTTTAAAATTTTTTAAATTTTTTTGCAAGTGTGTGTGTGTGGGGGGGGAAAAATGGACATGCCAGGGCCTCCTGCCATTGCAAATAAATAGATATATGCAATACTTTATGCATCTGACTTTAAACCCGAGTACTGGGGAAATTGAATCCGGCCAAGGTTTTGGGGAAGAAACATTTTAATCCCGAGCCCCCCTTTTCTCCAGACCCAAAGTTTCCTTTTTATTTTAAATTTTAAATTTTTTATTTGGGAAGTGTGGTGGTAGGGGAAGGGAAAGGGCATGCCAGGGCCTCCTGCAAATGAAAATAAATAGATGTATGTAACACTTTGTGCATCTGACTTTACCTGGGTAATGGAGAATTGAACCCAGGCCTTCAGGTTTTGCAAGCAATCACCTTTTAAATCGGGGCCACCTCTAGCCCCAAAGTTTTCCCTTTTTATTTATTTATTTATTTTTTTTTTTAAAGTTTTATTTAAATTTAATTATTTGAGTCAGAGAAGAGACAGACAGGCAGACAGAGGAATGGGTGGGGCCAGTGCCTCCAACCACGGGAAAAAAACTCCAGACCCCATGTCCACCTTTTGCATCTGGCTTACTTTGGGCCTGGGGAATTGAACCTTTGGGGCCTTTGGGTTTGCAGGCAAATGCCTTAAAACCCCTAAGCCACCCTCCTTTTTTTTTTTTTTTATTTTTATTTTTGGTTTTTTTGAGGGAGGGTCTCCTCTGGGCCCCCGGGGACCCCGGAATTCACTAAAGTAGTCTCAAGGGGGGCCTTTAACTCATGGGAATTCCCCCTACCTCTGCCCCCCGGGGTTTCGGGTTTAAAGGTTGTGCCACCATCGTGGCTTAATGTTTCCTTTTTTTAAAATTACTCCCCGATAGATCTGAGTATGGGAGTAAAAAGCAGGGTGGATGTTACAAAAGGAAAGAAAACAAACAGAATGAGATGGCCTTGCTAAAAGGGGACCAAATAAGGGAAAGGTGCTTGGTCCTTCAGGATCACTGAGGTGTAGGCCTGCTGCCTTTTGAAGGCATTCCAGGCAAATCAGGGACGGGGGAAAAAAGACAGAAATTATCAGAGTAAGGAGGAAACTGAAAAACAATAGGGCTTTTTTCCCACAGAGACCTGAGCTCACAGAAAATTTCCCGGGAAAAAACCAAGATTTTTGGTTTAGCCCTTGCTAGCCAAAAAAAAACCCCGTGGGGGCTTTTTCAAATAGTTTCCTCAACATATTATTTTTTTTGAGACATGTCCAGGTTAGCCTCTAAATTTGTAGCCCTTTCTACCTCACCTCCCAAGTGCCCCGGATTATTCTTCAGGGGGGTGGAGCCTCTTTCCAATAAAACGGAAACTTCCTCCTGTTCTCATGAGAACATTTCAAGCAACTTGAATTTAAATTTTGGGAGCTTCTCTCCCTATCCTGTTTTCTTTTTTTTTTTTTTTTTTTTTTAAAAATTTTTATTTATTTATTTTTTTGAGAAAGAGAAAAGAGGCAGAGAGAAAAAAAAAATGGGCGTACCAGGGCCTCCAGCCCTGCAAAGGGAACTCCAAAACACATGGGGCCCCCTTTGTGCATCTGGCTTATTTGGGTACTGACTGGGGAATCAAACCCTGGGCCCCTTAGGCTTCGCGGGCCCAAGTCCCTTAACGTTAACCCACCCTCTCCAGCCCCCCCCCTTTTTTTTTCAAGGTGGGTTCTGTCAGTTTGGGGCCAGCCTAAAAATTTTAAAAGAGTCAGATCTGAGCTAAAATGAGTTTCTACTTTTTTTTTTTTTTTGGGTGGTTTTGTTTGTTTGTTTTTTTTTGGTTTTTCGAGGTAGGGTCTCGCTCTAGCCCAGGCTGATCGGGGAAATTCACTATGCCTTAAACGTTAACCATCTCTCCCGTCCCCCTTCTTTTTTTTTAAAAAAATTGTTTATTCCTTGCTGCTCCAAATGACCCAGTGCTTGTGTCATTTTTATTTCTGGTTTGGCTTTATGTGGGTGCTAGGGACTTAAATCCAGGACTGGGGGGCTTTGCAAGCAAGTGTTTTTAAAACCATTCCCCAGTCCTGACCCATCCTCTATACTATAGATCAATCTTGTCCCCTAAGCCTAATTCAATTATGACTTTTTTCCTTGCCATGCTAGTCCCCTTTAAAGGGATCATCTATCTCAAACAACTAGGCTGTTTTAATAGAAATATAATTTTTTTAAACCCTTATTTTTTAGAGAAAGCCGGGGGAAATATAATTTCCCTTTCCCCCCTTCCCAACCATGATCTTTTGGAAATATTCCAGTGGGATTTTCCATGGAAACAACTTTAACAAATTAAACAAAACCTCTTCTGAATTAGAGTGTTTTGAAAAGTTACCACTACTTCCCAAAATAGTTTTAAAAGGTTCTCTGGCACTTGGGCGGGCTAACGAAAAAGGGCCAAATTTTCCATCCTGGACTAGGAGGCATAGAAATCATCCTCTATGCTTAGAAAGGGGAAACACACATCAAAACAACTCACAGGGAAAAAGGGGGGCACAAACACAATGGCGATGTCCGGAAGAGACTTTCAGGATTATAAATTTGAAATAGGAGGTAGCATGGCCTATGGTCTAAGGCATTGGATTTTTGGATTATGATTTGCAGGTCATATAAATTTTTTCCCCCCGCGTTTCATGCTCAAAAATTTAGGTTCTATTTATTTATTTTTTTATTGTTTTGGTTTTTTCGAGAAAAGGGGGCTCGCTCTAGGGCCCCGGCTGAAACCCGGAAATTTACTATGGGTCTCAGGGTGGCCTTTGAACTCATGGGGATCCTCCTTCCTCTGCCTCCAAGTGCTGGGATTAAAGGCATGTCCCCCCACGCCCAGCTCTTTTTTTTTTTTTTTTTTTTTGAAGGGGGGGTTTTGCTCTAAACCCAGGGTGACCTAAAATTTACTAATTTGCTCAGGGGGGCCGGGGGAAACACAGCAATCCTTCCACCTTTATCTCCCAAGTGCCCGGCATTAAAAGCGTGAGCCACCGCCCCCGCTACCACTTATTTACTGTGATGCTGTCTGCACATAGTTTTTCTTCTTCAACTAGAACAAATTTTTTTTTTTTATTTTTTGTATTTTTTTTTTTTTAGTTATTTATCTATGGGGGGGGGGAGAGGCAGGGAGAAGAGAGAATGAGATGCCCGGGTATCCACCACTGCAAATGAACTCCCGAAAATGGGGGGCCACCTTGTGCAACTGGGGTTACTTGGGGCCTGGGAATTGAACCTGGGTCCTTTGGGTTTGGAGGCAAATGCCTTAAATTTTTTAAACCCTCTCTCCACCCCGCCCTTCTCTTAATTCTCTAAGGGAAAAAGGGATGTATTTGGGTTATAAATCCTATCACTTCCCAAAAATATAAAAAAAATATATGCATATTACCAAAAAACATAGAAAATATTCAATAAACCTAACGAATCCTAGGAATCATCAGGATGCTTGCAAAGCCTACTCGGGTTTTGTTCATTTCCCCCGACAACCTACATAAAGCCAGACAGGCATTTTTTTAGTGGTGAAGATCTTGGCACACCCATACATGTCAAAGTGCAACCTAATGCAAATAAATTAATTTAAAATTTAATTAAAAAGTAGACAGTGTTCCTCAGAAAAGACAACTGGGGTTTTTCCTCTGGCTTTCACATGCATGCACAATTTCCATGGGATATACACACAAAGGGTGTACCCTTGAAGAGGGTTTTTGGGACCTTGAAACTCTTTTTCTTTCTGTGTCCCAGCAAAAGGAGAACAGCTCTGCTCTACCCCATGCTCCTCATCATAATGTGCTGTTTCCAAATGGATCCAAAAAATTTAAAAGGGCCAAAAGGGGGGGGTTTAAAGAATGAAGTTCCAAAAGCCCAAAACCCCCAAACCCCCTTTCCCCCCCTTTTTGTCCCCTTTTCCCCCCTTTCCCCTCCCTTCCCTCTCCCTTCTTTTCTTCTTTCTTCTCTCTCTCTCTTCTTTTTTTTCAAGGGTAGGGTCTCACTCTACCCCAAAGGCTGACCTGGAATTCACTTGTAGTCCCAGGGGGGCCCTTCGAACCAGGTGATCCTCCTACCTCTGCCTCCTGAGTGCCGAAATTTAAAAGGTAGGGTGCCTCCACGCCCAACTTCTTTTTCCCTTTTTGAATAGGGCAAAAAAGATTTTATTAAGGAAAATATAAAAAGACTATTGAGGGGTTTGGAGAGATGGGCTCAGCAGTTAAGGCACTTGCCGGCAAAGCCTAAGGACCTGAGCTCAACCCCCCAGAAACCCCCAGGTAAAGCCAGATCCTCCCTCTGCAATTCTTTTACAGTGGCTAGGGGCCTTGTCAGGCCTATCCTTCCCTCTTCTCTCTCATAAATAAGTAAAATAAAAAAATAAAGGGACTCCTAAAGAGTTAGAAGGGCCCCTAAAAGAGTGAGGGATGCCAGACCAAAATTAAAAAAACGGGGAATAAAAAAAATGGAAAAGCCCCCCAGTGAAAAGGGGCCAAGGGCCAAAAAAAAAAAAATTAAAAGGGTTTTGGTCAACATCCAAAGAAGAGGAAGAAAGGAAAATTTTCACAGTTTTTGAGCGGAACTCAAAAAAACAGGTAGGCTCTGCAGGGAGAATCTGCAAGCGAACGTCCTTTTTCTTTTAAAGAGGGGGTTTTTTAATAATCCAGGCTGGCCAAAAATTTGGGTATGTTGCTTGGTGACCTTGAACCCTGTTTTCATCTCCCAAGTGCTGGGATTACATCCAGGAACTTTCCCAAAAACCTTTTTCTGTTTAAAAAATTGATTTTTCTCAGGTATTTTTTTATAGTAATAGAATGCTAAATAAAGGGAAAGGGGTTTAAAATAGAAAAAATTTGAAAAAAATAATAAAATAAAGCAATACTTAAAGAATAGTGATGTCAGTGAAAAACAGAGGGGCTGGTTTAGTAGATAAAAAGGTAAGTTAAGTCACTGACATGAAAAAAAAATCTAATACCCGCCAAGTAAGTGTTCAATAAGGGGTTGGAAAAACATATGACACAGCAGGTTCTAACTGGATATAAAAAGAATTCCTAGCCCCAGAAAAGCACAGCAACAGTAAAGGGGACTTTATGATTTCTGTAGAGCGGAAAACAAGGAGTCCCCAAGAAAAAATTTTCTTTTTCCAGATAGGGCTTTACCATAAAACCTAGCACCTGAGAGGGGGAGGAAGGGCAATCCCCAAATTCAATGTCAGCCTGGGTTTATTTTAAACAAGACTCTGTTTCCCAAAAAAAAAAAACATACCTATTCTTCTTAGATTGTCATATGGATCTTAAAAAATTTTAAATTTTTTTATTTTGCCCAAACAGAAAAAAGAGGGAGATATGGGTGCACCAGGATCTCTGGCCACTGCAAACAAAACCCCGAGCATGCGGGCCCCCTGGGCTTTACTTTACATGGGTACTGGGAAATTGAACCCAGGGCATTAGGCTTTGCAGGCAAGTCCTTAAACCACTGAGCCCCTCTCTCCAGCCTTCATATAGCATCTTTTATCATCATCCCCAAGATTTTGGGATAGGCCCCTTTTTCCCCCCACTTTGGGAAAAAACCTCTCCCCAAATTAATAACCTTTCCCCAAATTTACTTTTTTACTTTTTTATTTTTATTTATTTATTAAGCAAGAAAGGGAAAGGGGGAGAGAAAGAGGGGGGGAGAATGGTTTCACCAGGGGCCCCTAGGCACTGCAAAAAGAACTCCAGACACATGCACCCCCATGTTTCATCTGGCTTACTTGGGGCCTGGAGAATTTTAACCCCGGGTCCCCTTTGATTTCACAGGGATATGCCCTTTCCCCCAGCCTCCCTTTCCCGCCCCAAAATTTTCTTTTTTAAAAATGTTTTTATTTTTATTTTTTTAAAAAATTTTTATTTATTTGAGAAAAAGAGAAAGAGGGAGAAGAGAGAGAGAATGGATGGGCCCAGGGCCTCCAGCCACTGCAAACGAAATCCAATCGTCCTACCTCTGCCTCTCGAGTGGGTTTTAACTAATCAAGCGAATTATCCCAAGGCACAATGAAGATAAACCTAAGCCTAAACACTCCCAGTTTTTCAGTTCCACTTGCCTTTTTCTCATCCTCATCTGTAGCTTTCTTGAATTCATGTTCAAAGGAACTAGCTAGTTCATTGAAGAGCCCCACCTCCTCACAGTTCTTCAGGAATCTGGTTGGAGTAGGAGTTTGATCTGTAAACATGAAAAGAAAAGGAAACTGTTTCAGGTTTCTACTTGAAATTAAACAGGGAACAGAGCACACTGCTTTTCTGGAGCTTTAGTAAGTGAAGAGTGGTGGTAGGCCAGCAGAGGGAGTGTGTGCTGCATTGCCTCAAGGCCAGCTCTGAGAAGATAGATCAATGTTTTGTTTGAGTGTCTAGCTACACACCTAACCTCTCAGAGCTAGTTTCACCTCCTTCCCCACAATAAAACAAAGCTATCCATGCAAGTGAAGTTTTGCAAACCTCTACATTTGAAAATCAACTATAGTTAACCAGTGTTTTCTGTCTTAAAATTTTATTTATTTTATTTTGTTTTTTTGAGGTAGGGTCTCACTGTAGCTCAGGCTGACCTGGAATTCACTCTGTAGTTTCAGGGTGGCCTCACAGTGATCCTCCTACCTCTGCCACCCAAGTGCTGGGATTAAAGGTGTGCGACACCACGCCTGGCTCTCCTTTTTTTTTTTTTTCCTTGACTTTTTGAGGTAGGGTCTCACTGTAGCTCAGGTTGACCTGGAATTCACTATGCAGTCTCAGGGTGGTCTCGAACTCATGGTGCTCCTCCTACCTCTGCCTCCCAAGTGCTGGGATTAAAGGCATGTCCCACCACGCCCAGCTTCTCCTTTTTACTTTTTTAAAAAATATTTTATTTATTTACTTATTTTGAGAAAGAGAGAGAGGAAGAGGTAGAGAGAAAGAATGGGTACACCAGGGCCTCTAGCCACTGCAGAAGAACTCTAGATGCATGAGCCCCCTTGTGCATCTGGCTTACATAGGTCCTGGGGAATAGAACCAGGGTCCTTAGGCTTCACAGGCAAATGCCTTAACCACTAAGCCATTTCCCCAGCCCATCCTTTTTCTTTTCTTTTTTTTTTAAATTTATTTATTTGCAAGTGTGTGTGTGTGGGGGGAGAAGAATGGACATGCCAGGGCCTCCTGCCATTGCAAATAAATAGATATATGCAATACTTTATGCATCTGACTTTACCTGAGTACTGGGGAGTTGAATCCAGGCCAAGGTTTTGCAAGCAAGCATTTTAACTGCTGAGCCATCTCTCCAGACCCAATGTTTCCTTTTTATTTTAATTTTAATTTATTTATTTGCAAGTGTGGTGGTAGGGAAGGAATGGACATGCCAGGGCCTCCTGCTACTGAAAATAAATAGATGTATGTAACACTTTGTGCATCTGACTTTACCTGGGTAATGGAGAATTGAACCCAGGCCTTCAGGTTTTGCAAGCAATCACCTTTAACTGCTGAGCCATCTCTCTAGCCCCAATGTTTCCTTTATATTTATTTATTTATTTATTTTTAAAGTTTTATTTATTCACTTATTTGAGTCAGAGAGAGAGACAGACAGGCAGACAGAGAGAATGGGTGAGCCAGTGCCTCCAACCACGGCAAACAAACTCCAGACGCATGTGCCACCTTGTGCATCTGGCTTACATGGGTCCTGAGGAATAGAACTTGGGTCCTTTGGCTTTGCAGGCAAATGCCTTAACCGCTAAGCCATCCCTCCTTTTATTTTTATTTTTATTTTTATTTTTGGTTTTTCGAGGTAGGGTCTCATTCTGGCCCAGGCTGACCTGGAATTCACTATGTAGTCTCAAGGTGGCCTTGAACTCATGGCAATTCTCCTACCTCTGTCTCCCGAGTGCTGGGTTTAAAGGTGTGTGCCACCATGCGTGGCTTAATGTTTCCTTTTTAAACTTACTCCCTGATAGATCTGAGTAGTGTAGTATAAGCAGATGGATGTTACAATAGGATAAGAAAACAAACAGAATGAGATGGCCTTGCTAAGGGTACCAAATAAGGAATGGTGCTTGGTCCTTCAGTGATCACTGAGGTGTAGGCCTGCTGCCTTTTGAAGGCATTCCAGGCAAATCAGGGACTGGGAAACAAGACAGCAATATCATGAGCTAGAGGAGGAAACTGCAAACAATAGGGCTTATTTCACAGAGACCTGAGCTCACAGTAAATTCCGGAAACCAAGATATTTGGTTTAGACTTGCTAGCCAAAATAACCCCGTGGGGGCTGTTCAAATAGTTTCCTCAACATATTACTTTTTTTGAGACATGTCCAGGTTAGCCTCTAAATTTGTAGTCCTTCTACCTCTACCTCCCAAGTGCTCGGATTATTCTTCAGGAGGTGGAGCCTCTTTCCAATACACGGAAACATTCCTCCTGTTCTCATGAGAACATTTCAAGCAACTTGAATTTCAGATTTGAGCTTCTCTCCCTATCCTGTTTTCTTTTCTTTTTTCATTTTTAAAAAAATATTTTATTTACTTATGAGAGAGAGAAAGAGGCAGAGAGAGAATGGGCGTACCAGGGCCTCCAGCCACTGCAAATGAACTCCAGACACATGTGCCACCTTGTGCATCTGGCTTATGTGGGTACTGACTGGGGAATCGAACCTGGGTCCTTAGGCTTCGCAGGCAAGTGCCTTAACTGTTAAGCCATCTCTCCAGCCCCCCCCCCTTTTTTTTCAAGGTGGGTTCTGTCAGTTTGAGGCCAGCCTAGAATTACAGAGTCAGATCTGAGCTAAAATGAGATTCTACTTTGTTTTTTTTTTTGTGTGTGTTTTGTTTGTTTGTTTGTTTTGGTTTTTCGAGGTAGGGTCTCGCTCTAGCCCAGGCTGATCTGGGATTCACTATGCCTTAAACGTTAAGCCATCTCTCCAGTCCCCCTTCTTCTTTTTTAAAAAAATTGTTTATTCTCTTGCTGCTCCAAATGACACCAGTGCTTGTGTCATTTTTATTTCTGGTTTGGCTTTATGTGGGTGCTAGGGACTTGAATCCAGGACTGTGGGCTTTGCAAGCAAGTGCTTTTAACCATTCCCCAGTCCTGACCCATCCTGCTATACTATAGATCAATCTTGTCTCCTAAGCCTAATTCTATTATGACATTTTCCTTGACATGCTAGTCACCTTAAGGACTCATCTATCTCAAACAACTAGGCTGATTAATAGAAATATAATAATTTTAACTTATATTTTAGAGAAAGACCTGGAAGATATAATTCTTTCTTCCTTCTACCATGATCATTTGGAAATATTCCAGTGGGATTTTCCATGGAAACAACATTAACAAATTAAACAAAACCTCTTCTGAATTAGAGTGTTTTGAAAAGTTACCACTACTTCCCAAAATAGTTTTAAAAGGTTCTCTGGCAGCTTGGGCTGGCTAACGATAAAGCCAATTTCCATCCTGGAGCTAGGAGGCATAGTATCATCCTCTATGCTTAGTAAGGGCACACACATCACACAACTCACATGGAATAGAGGGGCAGCTAACACAATGGCGATGTCCGGAGAGAGACTTTCAGGATTATGATTTGCATAGGAGGTAGCATGGCCTAGTGGTCTAAGGCATTGGATTTAGGATTATGATTTGCAGGTCATATAAATTTTCCCCCTGCTGTTTCATGCTCAAAATTCAGGTTCTATTTATTTATTTTTTATTGTTTTGGTTTTTCGAGATAGGGTCTCGCTCTAGGCCAGGCTGACCTGGAATTCACTATGGAGTCTCAGGGTGGCCTCGAACTCATGGTGATCCTCCTACCTCTGCCTCCCAAGTGCTGGGATTAAAGGCATGCTCCACCACGCCCAGCTCTTTTTTTTGTTTTTTTGAAGTGGGGTCTCGCTCTAGCCCAGGCTGACCTAGAATTCACTACATAGACTCAGGGTGGCCTTGAATTCACAGCAATCCTTCCACCTTTATCTCCCAAGTGCTGGCATTAAAAGCGTGAGCCACCAGCCCCAGCTACCACTTATTTACTGTGATGCTGTCTGCACATAGTTTTGCTTCTTCAACTAGAACACATTTTCTTTTTTTTATTTTTTGTATTTTTTATTTTTAGTTATTTATCTATGGGGGGGGGGGAGAGGCAGGTAGAGAGAGAGAATGAGCATGCCAGGGTATCCAGCCACTGCAAATGAACTGCAGACGTGTGGGCCACCTTGTGCATCTGGCTTACATGGATCCTGGGGAACTGAACCTGCGTCCTTTGGCTTTGTAGGCAAATGCCTTAATTGCTGAGCCATCTCTCCAGCCTGCATTCTCTTAATTCTCTAGGAAAAGGCATGTATTTGGGTTATACTCCTATCACTTCCCAAATATATATCAAAATATATGCATATGTACCAAAACACATAGAAAGTATTCAATAAACATAACTGAATCTCTAGGAATCATCAGGATGCTTGCAAAGCCTACTCGGTTTAGTTCATTTCCCTGACAACCTACATAAAGCCAGACAGGCATTTGTTTGTAGTGGTGAGAGATCTTGGCACACCCATACATGTGCATGTGCACACCTAAGTGCAAATAAATTAATTAAATTGAATTAAAAAGTAGACAGTGTTCCTCAGAAATGACAACTGGGGTTGTCCTCTGGCTTTCACATGCATGCACACATACATGCATATACACACAAAGGGTGTACCCTTGAAGAGGGTTGTGGGACCTTGATCTCTTTCTCTTACTGTGTCCCAGACAAAAGGAGAACAGCTCTGCTCTACCACATGCTCCTCATCATAATGTGCTGTTTCACTGCAGATCCAAAATTAACAGGGCCAACTGACCATGAACTGAAGTCTCCAAAACTGAACTAAAACAAACCCTCTCTCCCCTTCTTCTGTCCTTTCCTCCCTTTCTCCCTCCCTTCCTCTCTCCCTTCTTTTCTTCTTTCTCTCTCTCTCTCTTCTTTTTTTTCAAGGTAGGGTCTCACTCTAGCCCAGGCTGACCTGGCATTCACTCTGTAGTCCTAGGTTGGCTTCGAACTCACAGTGATCCTCCTACCTCTGCCTCCTGAGTGCCGCAATTAAAGGTATGTGCCTCCACGCCCAACTTCTCTTTCTTTTTGAATAGGGCAAAAATAGATTTTATTAAGGAAAATATAGAAAGACTATTGAGAGGTGGAGAGATGGCTCAGCAGTTAAGGCACTTGCCGGCAAAGCCTAAGGACCTGAGCTCAATCCCCCAGTAACCAGGTAAAGCCAGATCCTGCATCTGCAATTCATTTACAGTGGCTAGAGGCCTTGTCATGCCTATCCTTCCCTCTTCTCTCTCATAAATAAGTAAAATAAAAAAATGAAGACTCCTAAGAGAGTTAGAAGGGCCCCTAAAAGAGTGAGGGATGCCAGACACAGAGCTTGAAACTGGGAATATAAAAATGGAAAAGTCCCCAGTGACAAGGCAAGCATAATTAGGGTTTTGGTCAACATCCAAAGAAGAGGAAGAAAGGAAAAGTCACAGTTTTTGAGCTGGAACTCAGAAAAACAGGTAGGCTCTGCAGGGAGAATCTGCAAGCGAACGTCTCTTTTTCTTTTAAAGACAGGGTTTTATATAATCCAGGCTGGCCATAAACTTGGTATGTTGCTGTGGATGACCTTGAACTCCTGTTTTCATCTCCCAAGTGCTAGGATTACATGCAGGTAACTTTGCTCAAACCTTTTCTGTTTACAAATTGATTTTTCTCAGGTATTTGTTATAGTAATAGAATGCTAAATCAAGGAAGGAGTAAAATAGAAAAAATTTGAAGAAATAATAAAATAACGCAATACTTAAAGAATAGTGATGTCAGTGAATAACAGAGGAGCTGGTTTAGTAGATAAAAAGGTAAGTTAAGTCACTGACATGAAGATCTGAATACCAGCCAAGTAAGTGTTCAATAAGGGGTTGGAATACATATGACACAGCAGGTTCTAACTGGATATAAGAGAATTCCTAGCCTAGATAGCACAGCAACAGTAATGGGCACTTGTATGAGTACTGTAGAGCGGAACACAAGGAGTCACAAGAAAACATTTTCTTTGCCAGATAGGGCTTTCACCTATAATCCTAGCACCTGAGAGGTGGAGGAAGGGCAATCTCAAATTCAATGTCAGCCTGGGCTATATATAGCAAGACTCTGTTTCCAAAAAAAGAAAACATACCTATTCTTCTTGAGATTGTCATATGGTATCTTAAAAATTTTATTTATTTATTTGCAAGCAGAAAGAGAGGGAGATAGTGGGTGCACCAGGATCTCTGGCCACTGCAAACAAACTCCAGATGCATGCGCCACCTGGCTTTACTTTACATGGGTACTGGGAAATTGAACCTAGGTCATTAGGCTTTGCAGGCAAGTGCCTTATCCACTGAGCCATCTCTCCAGCCTTCATATAGCATCTTATATCATCATCCCTAGAGATTTGGTATAGGCCCTTCCACCCACTTGGAATAACCTCTCCAACTTAATAACCTTTCCCCAAATTTACTTTTTTACTTTTTTATTTTTATTTATTTATTAGAGACAGAGAAAGGGAAAGGGGGAGAGAAAGAGGGGGAGAGAATGGTTGCACCAGGGCCTCTAGGCACTGCAAATGAACTCCAGACACATGCACCACCATGTGCATCTGGCTTACTTGGGACCTGGAGAATTGAACCTGGGTCCTTAGATTTCACAGGCATATGCCTTAACCACTGAGCCATCTCTCCAGCCCCAAATTTACTTTTTTAAAGAATGTTTTTATTTTTATTTTTTAAAATATATTTTATTTATTTGAGAAAGAGAGAAAGAGGCAGAGAGAGAGAGAGAATGGATGGGCCAGGGCCTCCAGCCACTGCAAACGAACTCCATATGCATGTGCCCCCTTGTGCATCTTGGGGTTCGTGGGTCCTGGAGAGAAAGATTATTTAAAAAAAAAGTAAATTTGGGGGCTATAGAGATGGCTTAGTGGTTAAGGTGTTTGCTTGCAAAGCCAAAGGATCCAGTTCAACTCTCCAGGACACACGTAAGCCAGATGCACAAGGGGGCGCATGCGTCTGGAGTTCGTTTGCAGTGGCTGGAGGCTCTGGCCCACCCATTCTCTCCTCTTTCTTTCCGTCTCTCTCTCTCTCTCTCTCTCTCTCTCTCTCTCTCTCGGCTGGAGAGATGACTTAGAGATTAAGGCATTTGCTTGCAAAGCCAAAAGATCGCAGTTTGATTCTCCAGGACCCACGTAAGCCAGATGCACAAGGGGGCACATGCATCTGGAGTTTCTTTGCAGCGGCTGGAGGCCCTGGTCTGCCCACACCTATTCTCTCTCTGCCTCTTTCTCACTCTCAAATAAAATAAATAAAAATAAAAAAATAGCCGGGCGTGGTGGCGCACGCCTTTAATCCCAGCATTTGGGAGGCAGAGGTAGGAAGATCGCCAAGAGTTTGAGGCCACCTTGAGACTACATAGTGAATTTCAGGTCAGCCTGAGCTAGAGTGAAACCCTACCTTGAAAAACCGAAAAAAAAAAAAAAATCTTTCTCTGAATTCCACTTAATATTCTCTTTTGAAAAATATTTATTTGAGAGAAAGAGGGAAGGGAGGATAGGTGCACCAGGACAAAAATCTTGCTGCTGCACACAATCTTCAGACACATGCACCACTTTGTGCATCTGACTTTACAAGAGTACTGTGGAACTGAACCCTGGCCAGCGGGCTTTGCAAGCAAGTGCCTTTAAGTGCTGAGCAGTCACTCCAGCCCTTAACATTGTCTTACTATTTACATTGTTTGTATTATTTATCTGTCTGAAAATACTAAATTTTTTTGTGTACATGCTCTGATTTAATATGTATGTTTTACCTGCATATATGCTTACATTCCACCCACTCTTCCCTAAGATTTCCCCCTTGTTATCACAAGAATCACTGACAAGCTGGGTGTGGTGCCTGACGGTAACCCAGCCATTGGGAGGTAGAACTCCTGCCTTTCATGAGTTCAAAATCAATCTGGGCTACCTAAGACCCTGTTTAAAAAAAAAAATTGGGGGCTAGAGAGATGGCTTAACAATTAAGGTGCTTGCCTGTGAAGCCTAAGGACACAGGTTCGAAGCCCCAGAACCCATGTAAGCCAGACACACATAATGGGGCATGCATCCAGAGTTCATTTGCAGTTGCTAGAGATCCTGGTATGCACATTTTCTCTCAATAAAATAAGTAAAATTTTTAAAGCTTGGGCTGGAGAGATGGCTTAGCGGTTAAGGCACTTGCCTGCAAAGCCAAATGACTCAGGTTCAATTCTCCAGGACCCACATAAGCTAGATGCACAAAGTGGTACATGCATCTGGAGTTTGCAGTGGCTGAAGGCCCTGGTGCATCCATTCTCTCTTTCTATTTGCCTCTCTCAAATAAATTTAAAAAAAAATAAGATTAAAAAAAAAAACTGGGACTGCAGAGATGGCTCACAGTTAAGGTGCTTACTTGCAAAAACCTAAGGACTCAGGTTGGATTTTACAGTACCTATGTAAAGCCAGATGTACGAGGTGGCACATGTATCTGAAGTTTATTTGCAGCAGCTAGAGGTCCTGGTGCACTGATTCTCTATCTGCTTTTCTCTTTCTCTCAAAACAACAAATAAATAAATAAATATTTTATTGTATTTTATTTGTTTTTTTCTTTTCTTTTTTTTTTTTTTCCGAGGTAGGGTCTCGCTCTAGCTCAGGCTGACCTGAAATTCACTATGTAGTCTCAGGGTGGCCTCGAACTCACGGCGATCCTCCTACCTCTGCCTCCCGAGTGCTGGGATTAAAGGCGTGCGCCACCACGCCTGGCTTTATTTGGTTTTTTGAGGTAAGGTTTCGCTCTAGCTCAGGCTGACCTGGAATTCACTATGTAATCTCAGGCTGGCTTTGAACTCACAGCAATCCTCCTACCTCTGCCTCCCCAGTGCTGGAATTAAATGCATGCGCCACCACGCCTGGCTTATTTTCTTTTCTTTATTTGTATGCAGACAGAGAGAGGGAGAGGGAGAGGGAGGGAATGAGAATGGGCACACCAGGGCCTCTAGCCACTGCAAATGAACTCCAGATGCATGTGACCCCTTGTGCATCTGGCTTACTTGGGTACTGGGGAATTGAACCTGGGTCCTTTGGCTTTGCAGGCAAGTGCCTTAACTGCTAAGCCATCTCTCCAGCCCAAATAAAATATCTTAAAAGACTTAGCTGGAGAGATGATTCAGTGGTTAAAGGAACTTGCTGGCAAAGCTTTACAGCCCAGATTTGATTCCCTAATACCCATGTAAAGCCAGATGCACAAAGTGGCACATATATCTGCAGTTCTTTTGCAGAGGTTAGAGGCCCTGGTGTGCCCATACTACTTCTCTCTGTCCACCTCTGTCTCTTTCTCTCCCAAATAAATTTTAAAATAATATGTAAAAAAATCATGAATGAACTGGGTGTGATATCTCATATCTACAAACAACACTTGGGAGGCTGAGGCAGGAGGATTACAGTGAGTTCAAATCTAGCCTTGGCTACATAATGATTCCAGGACCACAACACACAAAAACAACAGAAAAGGCATGATGGCTCACACCTTTATTTATTTTATTTTATTATTATTATTATTATTATTTTTTTTTTTTTTTTGGTTTTTCGAGGTAGGGTCTCACTCTAACCCAGGCTGACCTGGAATTCACTATGGAGTCTCAGGGTGGCCTTGAACTCACGGCGATCCTCCTACCTCTGCCTCCCGAGTGCTGGGATTAAAGGCATGCGCCACCACGCCCGGTTCACCTTTATTTATTTTAAATTATTTACTTAATTTTATTTATTTGAGAAAGAAAGAGGCAGATAGAGAGAATGGGCACACTAGGGCCTTCAGCCACTGCAAACAAACTCCAGACACATGTGCCACCTTGTACATCTGGCTTATGTGGACCCTGGGGAATTGAACTGGGTCCTTTGGCTTTGTAGACAAGCACTTTAACTGGTAAGCCATCTCTCCAGCCTAGCTCATGACTTTAATTCCAGCACTTGGGAGGCAGAGGTAGGAGGACCACCATGAGTTTGAGGCCAGCCTGAGACTACAGTGAATTCCAGGTCAGACTGGACTAGAAGTGAGACCCTACCTCGCAAAACAAAAAGACAAAAGAAAGAAAGGAAAGGAAAGGAAAAGAAAAAAAAAAAAGAAAGAAAAACAAAACAGAACTACTGATTGTGGTGGCTCCAGCCTGTGATTCTAAGCACTTGGGAGGTGAAGGGAGGAAGATCAGGAAGTTAAGGTCATTGTTGGCTACATATTTAGCTCGAGCCAGCCTGAGCTACATGGTACCCTGATACCCACGTTAACACTGTCTTCACTCATATCCTTTTCCCAGGGGATCACAAACACCTAGCAAAGTGCCTAGTGTACACAGTAGCTATTCAATGAGTTTTTGCTGAGTTAACAGGAAATAGGATATATGTAAGGGCAAGTATCTTCATCACATATATTAGTATGTTAATGTCTAAGGTAGCATTTTCACTAGAGGTAAGTAGTACTTAGAGGAACTGTATCTTAACTGATTTATTAATTGATGTAGTAACAACCAACCAAATACACTACTGACAGATATTAAATCTGCTTGATGTAGCTTAAGTTAAAACGTTTCATGCTAGGTATGGTGGCACACACCTTTATTCCCAGCACTTGAACGGCAGAAGTAGGAAGACTGCTATGAGTTTGAGGCCAACCTGAGACTACATAGTGAACTCTAGGTCAGCCTGGGCTAGAGTAATACCCTACCTCAAAAAAACGAAAAAAGAGCTGGAAAGATGGCTTAGTGGTCAAGGTGCTTGCCTGCGAAGCCATGGACCCAGGTTCGATTCACCAGAATCCACATAAGCCAGATGCATCTGGAGTTCCTTTGCAGTGGCTAGAGACCCTGGTGTACCCATTCTCTCTCTGTGTCTTAAATAAATAAATTTTTGAAAAAACCAACTGTCATGACATCAAAATAAAAAGCTCGCTGGGCATACCACATGCAGAGGTAGGAGGATCACCATGAGTTCGAGACCACCCTGAGACTACATATTGAGATCCTACTTCAAAGAAATGAAATACCAAAGGAAAAAAAAAAAAAAGCCCATTTGGTTGGCATGTCTATCTAGCTGCAAATGGCATAGAGAATGGAGCATGGAAATAAGACAGTATCTCCAACAACTGCTCAGAGTCCAGGTAACCCAAACTAGCTTAGAAAAATCCCACTGACTAAATGTCTTGTTTGTGTTTTGAAAATGTGCTTTCAATGGTGGCTGGGCTCAGAAGGGAAGTTGAATTTTTAACTGATGATCTGTCTACTAGAGGAAAACTGATGCCCAGTGCAAGAGAAACAGCCAGGGTAGGGCAGTTTTTTTTTTTTTTTTTTTTTTTTTTTTGGCCTTTTGTTCATCTCATCATGGATAGGGAGAAATATCACAGGCATCTTTTGTCTATAAATCTTCCACAGTCTTAATAATAAATATAAGGCAAGAAGGGAATTGATTTAAAGAAGCTAAGATAAAACTTCAACATACCTATCCACAAAAACCACAGAACATAATCTTATTATTAAAAACAAAGTTTGGCGGGCACAATAGAAATTTGGGAGCTTTTAGTTCCCTTTTCCTGATTAAATGCAGATCACATAAGGGATCTTGATGGGAGAAGGGGAGTATGGCTCCCAGTACATCTGGTCCCTGGAATTAATCTTAATGTCTGGTGATAGCAAAAAGCATGTGACTTTGGGGCAGCAAATACCTGCAATGATGACTGAGTCAGTTCGGGCTGGGCCAAATTTCAATGTCATCTCATGCTTGTGTTTATGAACTGCCAGGTGGTCCTCGTTTGTAAATCTCTGAAATGAAACAGAAATGGAGATGTTAAAAAAAAAAGAGGAAAGGCAAAAAAACAAAACACAACCACCCCTAATCCCTTTTCAAATGGTCTACTAAACATGTTGCAATGAAGTTAGTCCCTAGAAAGAGGGAATAGAGAAGAGCAGAAAATACAGAAATGATAGAAAAAGAAGAAACAGAGAATAAAGGACAGGAGAAAGGAAGACAAGAGCACCAACTGCTCTGTAATATCAGGTCCAAATAAGAGAAGTGGACAGATTGTTGTTAAAGTGGGGTCCAGACAGAAGGCTCCAAATGAAAAAAAAAAAATTAGAGCAAACTTGTAGTGAAGAAGGGTAAAACAATTTTTAACAATAATAATAATAATAAAAGAGAGAAGGGAAAGGCTAGGCACTTATTGGTCATCACAAAAATAGTAATTTTCAGAACGAAGCTCTCTGTGGTGAGGCTGAATTGGATTATTTTATGAGGGGGCTAACAGGGAGATAAATTATGCAGGATTAGGAGAACCATTTAACTTCCTGGCCCCTACAGTGCTGCAGCAGGCGCCTGCGTGGCTATTTGGCTCAAGGTTTTAATGAGCCAGGATGGAGTTGTAGAGGACAGAGGCCCAATGACCAGCAATAATGGCACACACCAGCCCCATTGGCCAAATGTTGTCTCCCCTTATCGGGCAACCCGCCTGGGCTCCAATAGCCATAAAGGGGCCAGTACAATGCTGCTGGTTGTATAATGGCAGAATAAAAATGCAAACAAAAAAAAAAAAAAAAAAAAGAAAGAAAGAAGGGTAGGGAGGAGCCTTAGGCAGGATGAGAGAAGAGATGGTATAGAGATTTTGTTTAGGGTTGGGTAAAAGAACAATATAGAAGTGAGGCAAAGTCTACCCCAGTTTATGACTAAGGAAGACAAGGTTACTGGACAATAATTTATGTTCCTACCCTTTTAAAGAGAGAGGTGAAAGGAACAAATGAACAGCAGTAATTCAAAGTCCCTTTGAGGTTACTAGCCATGTTCTTTCATTAAAACATGCCTGCAACACAAACAGCCTGGATGCTGCAGTTTTCCATACCCTCTTACCAGAGAGGCTCTGAAAGATGGTTCTATTTGTTTTTGTTTCTAAAAATAGTGATTAGTACCCCATTTTTCTTTTTTAATTAGCTATATATTTCTACCAAATACCACATTTAGCTTTTCTTCTTTTGTATGTACATAGCATTTGATAGTATATGTGTGGTGGTGGTGTGTATATGGTCTACATATGTGTACATGTTGATATAGTGCCCTGTGTGTTCCCCCGAGGCAGCCTGAGAAGAATAGAGAACATAGGGTGTCCCTCTCCATCACTCACCCACCTGTTTTCCCTTGTGACAAATCCTCTATTCTCTTACAAGATTCTGGATCTTGCCATTGGTGAACCCTCGCAATTCTCCAGTCTCCACTTTCCACAGGACTAGGGTTACAGATGTGTGTGGTCATGCCCAGCTGTTTGTGTGGATTCTGAAGATTTGAACTTGGGTGGTCTTGGGCCCCCTCAGGCCCTCATGCTTGTGCAGGAAGCACACTTAACCACTGAACCCACCTTTAGCTCTTTTTTCCACAGTTCTTTTTCACAAAACAAATACACAGGAATTGACCCTATTCTAAATCCCACACAGTCAGTACAGCAACACCAAACTGCTTTGTCTCTCTCTTTTTACTTGAAAGTAGCTTTTCTTGAATTTAAACTAAAGCCAGCAGTAACACTCCAAATCCTATCAGGTAAGGTCTACAGTCCAGAAGTGCACAAGGAATTTTCAGCTAATAATATAAAGATCCAAGAAGTTAGTACAACAAGACTGCTTCAGCGGTTTCCGATGGATCTAGGACAAAATGGATGAAAGCATGGGGAAATTTAAGCAACATCTATAGTTTCCCTATTGCTAAAATTGATGCAACAACCTTTTTAGTTACAGATTTTTCCCCAGGGATGAGGATGGAAGAGAAATAGTCTGATAACCAGGTTATACAAATCACTATAAAAGATTTGGAACTGCCAGGCACTTGAAAGGAAATGAGTTGGACCTATCTACTATGTGTGTGTGTGGGGGGGGGAGCGCACTATTTTATGGTAGATTTGAAAAGTAAAGGATTAAATAGGCTTTTAAGTACTAGCAATGTTATACCATCATAATCTTTAAAAAATATTTTATAGAGGTCTGAGGAGATGGCTTAGCAGTTAAGGTGCACTTGCCTGTGAAGCCTAAGGACCAAGGTTCGATTCCCTAGAACCCATATAAAACCAGACACACGGGGCTGGAGAGATGGCTTAGCAGTTAGGCGCTTGCCTGTAAAGCCTAAGGACCCCGGTTCTAGGCTCTATTCCCCAGGACTCATATTACCCAGATGCACAAGGTGGTGCACGAGTCTGGAGTTTGTTTGCAGTGGCTGGAAGCCCTGCCGCGCCCATTCTCTCTCTGTCTCTCTGCCTCTTTCTCTCTCTCTCTCTGTCACTCTCAAATAACTAAATAAAAATGAACAAAAAATTAAAAAACAAAAAACAGATACACAAGGTGGTGCATGCATCTGGAGTTCATTTGCAGTGGCTAGAGGACCTGGCATGTCCATTCTCTGTATCTGCCTCTTTTTCTCTCTAAAATAAAATAAAATAAAAAGTTTGAAAATATTTTTGTAAGTATTTCAAAACTGTATAATGTTCAGAACTTACGAAAGTGACCTTTGGGCTGGAGAGATGGCTTAATGGTTAAGGCTCTTGCTTGTGAAGCCTAAGGACCTAGGTTCAATTCCCCAGTACCCATGTAAGCCAGATGCATAAGGTGGTGCAGGCATCTGGAGTCTATTCTCTCTCTCTCAAATAACTAAAGAAAAAAAAAAGTGACTGTTAAGCCAGAAGTCCTCTATTATCAGAAATCTAGTTTGTTAAAAAAAAAAAGATTATTTATTTATTTATTTATTTATTTTATTGAGAAAGATAGAGGCAGGGAGGGAGGGGGGGGAGACAGAGAAAGAGAGAGAGAGAGAGAATGGGTGCACCAGGGCCTCCAGGCATTCCAAATGAACTCCAGATGCATGTGCCACCTTGTGCATCTGGCTTACCTGGGTCCTAGGGAGTCAAACCTGTGTCCTTTGGCTTTGCAGGCAAGCGCCTTAACCACTAAGCCATCTTTCCAGCCTGAGATTTTTTAAAAATTCTTTTAATATTTTAAAAATATCTTATTTTTTTTTATTTATTGGAGAGACAGAAGTGGGGAAAGACAGAGGCAGATAGAATGGGCGCACCAGGGCCTCTAGCCAGTGCAAACAAAATCCAGACACATGCGCCACCCTGTGCATCTGGCTTTACATGGGTTCTGGGAAATTGAACCAGGGTTCTTAGGCTTTGCAGGCAAGTGCCTTAACAACTAAGCCATCTCTCCAGCCCGAGATAAGAGATTTTAAGTCTGTCAGGTTTTGCAGCCTGTAGCAGTATGTATGTGTGTATGGGGGGTGGTATGAATGTAGGCCCTTGTATATGCTACGCAAAGCACTCAACCACTGAACTGTCCAGCTCTCTATTATGAATTTAGAAATATTCTTCTGTGTTATGGTTTGGACATGAATGTCCTTTCAAAAGGCTCATGTGTTGAAGGGAAAGCTTGTTCTGAGCTGGTGGATCCAGTTACTGAGAGGTGAATAGATAGATCATGAGGACTCTGACCTAGTCAATGAGTTGGTCCCTTGGATCCATAATTTGTTGGCATTATTGGGAGGTGATGGAGAAAGCAGGTCACTGGGGGCTATACTATGTTTTTACCCCTTTCTGCCTCTCTCTGCTTCCCAGTCACTGTGAGGTTAGCAGCTGTGCTTTACTATAACCTTCATTAGGTCTTCTGCACCATGATGTTTGGCTTTAACACAGGTTTATGTAGTAATGAGGCTAGTCAATAATCGTGAAAGGGCTTGTGGACTTCATCGAGCTACTGAAAGGGATCATGATACACTCCCCGCGACCCCCCCCCCAACAGAAAAAGAAAAAAGAAAGGAAATGATTTTGTGGGCTGGGTGTGGTAGCACACGCCTTGAATCCCAACACTTGGGAGGTAGAGGTAGATGGATAGCTGTGAGTTCAAGGCCACCCTGAGACTACATAGTAAATTCCAGATTAGCCTGGGCTAGAAAGTGAGACTTTACTTCAAAAAACCAAACAAACAAACAAAAAAGATTTTGTAATACAATGTAATACACTTCAGAGGAGGAGGAATCTAGGGGCTTTATTTTAAGAAGCAGGAGACTAGCCTAGTCTCAACCTTGGTCACTTGCCTCTGCTATTTCTTTAAAAAAAAATTTTTTTTTTTTTTTGGCCTGTCAGACATGGTGGAGCATGCCTTTAATCCCAGCACTCAGCAGAAGTAGGAGGATCGCCATGAGTTTGGGGCCAGCCTGAGAATACATAGTGAATTCCAGGTCAGCCTGGGCTAGTGCAAGACCCTACCTCAAAAAAATTTTTTTTTTTTTTGGTTTTTCGAGGTAGGGTCTCACTCTGGCCCAGGCTGACCTGGAATTCACTATGTAGTCTCAGGGTGGCCTCGAACTCACAGTGATCCTCCTACCTCTGCCTCCCAAGTGCTGGGATTAAAGGCGTGCGCCACCACGCCTGGCAAAAAAAAATTTTGGTGGGGCGGCTGGAGAGATGGCTTAGTGATTAAGGCATCTGCCTGTGAAGCCAAAGGACCCAGTTTTGATTCTCCAGGACCCACGTAAGCCAGATGAACAGGGTGCCACACGTGTCGGGAGTTTGTAGTGGCTGAGGGCCCTGGCATGCCCATTCTCTCTCTCAAATTAAATGAATAAATATTTTTTAAAGTATTTATTTATTTTATAGAGAATGGGTATACTAAGGCCTTTAGCCACTGCAAACGCACTTCAGATGCATGCGCCACCATGTGCATCTGGCTTACATGGGTTCTGGAGAATCAAACCTGGGTCATTAAGCTTTGCAGGCAAGTGCCTTAACTGCTAAACCATCTCTCCAGCCCATCTCTGCTATTACTTTTATTTTTTGTTTTTTGGTGGTAGGGGCTCGCTCTAGCCCAGGCTGACCTGGAATTCACTGTGTCGTCTCACGGTGGCCTTGAACTCACAGAGATCCTCCTACCTCTGCCTCCGGAATGCTGGGATTAAAGGCGTGCGCTGCCACGCCTAACTTATTTTTAAAAATATTTTATTTGTGGTGTGTGTGTGTGTGCACGTGCAATCCAGGACCGCCTCCTACTGCTGGTTATTGTTTTAAATATTCCTTACATTTTTCTTATTTATTACAAGTTAAATATGTTAGGAATTCTCTAGATTACAGGGCAGGGGATGTAGCTTTGTGGTAGACCACTTCCTGGCATGCATGAGGCCCTGAGTCTGATCCTCACTACTGAAAAAAAAAAAAAACCTCTACCCAGGCATGGTGGTACACACCTTTAATCCCAGCACTTGGGAGGCAGAGGAAGGAGGATCACTGTGAGTTCAAGGCCAGCCTGAGACTACATAGTGAATCCCAGGTCAGCCTAGGCTAGAGTGAGACCTTGCCTCAAAAAACAAACAACAAAAAAAGTTAAAACTAAATCTCTAGATCAGCCCTAGCCACCCAGTTTTGGTTATCTATCACAGAGACTCATGTTGTTAGTTGATTTGTTCTGAACTTCATGTTTAGGAAACCATCTTTCTGAAAGCATTTTCTCAGAACAGCTAACAGTTTTTTTGTTTTTTGAGGTAGGGTCTCTGGTCCAGGCTGACCTGGAATTCACTATATAGTCTCAGGATGGCCTGAACTCTTGGCGATCCTCCTACCTCTGCCTCCCGAGTGCTGGGGTTAAAGGTGTGTGCCACCATGCCCAGCCAGCTAAAATTATTAAGTGATAAAAATTTGGGGCTTAGTAAAACACTGATTATTTTACTGAATTTAAAATGGGTAGAGGGGTTCCAGCAGGATTTTCTAATTATTGCCTATTTAAAGTCTAGCCCTGGGCTGCAGAGATGGCTTAGCGGTTAAGCGCTTGCCTGTCAAGCCTAAGGACCCCGGTTCAAGGCTCGATGACCCAGGACCCACGTTAGCCAGATGCACAAGGGGCACATGCGTCTGGAGGTCCTTTGCAGTGGCTAGAGGCCCTGGCGTGCCCATTCTCTATTTGTCTATCTGCCTCTTTCTCTCTCTGTCTGTCGCTCTCAAATAAATAAATAAATAAATAAATAAATAAATAAAAATAAAGTCTAGCCCTCCCTGACACTCTTTTTTCAAAATGTATTTTATTTATTTATTTGAGAGAGAGAGAGAGAGAGAATGGCCATGCCAGGGCCTCCAGCCACTGCAAATGAACTCCAGATGCATGTGCCCCCTTGTGCATCTGGTTTATGTGGGTCTTAGAGAGTTGAACTGGAATTCTTTGGCTTTGTAGGCAAATGCCTTAACCGCTAAGCCATCTCTCCAGCCCTATTTAATACTCTTAATGTTCTTTCTTTTACCCTATGACTAAGGTTTTGGCAAATATTCACTCAGGGAACATGATCAGGCTGTAGGGCAAATAGTAATTATTTTTTTAAAAATTATTTATTTATTTATTTGCAAGTAGAAAGAGATAGAAGAGAGACATACAGAGAGAGAGAGAGAGAGAGAGAACTGCTGCAAACAAACTCCAGATAGGTGTGCCACACTGTACATCTGGCTTTATGTGGTTACTGGGGAATTGAACTCAGGTTGTTAGGCTTTGCAGACAAGCGTCTTAACCACTAAGCAAGCTCTCCAGCCCCTAAATAATTATTTGTGACAACAGAATCTGGGTTCCTTGACTTTTCAGGCAAGTGCCTCAACCATTAAACCATCTCTCCAGCACTCACTAATTTTTATACTGATTTCATGGCAAAATAATACTATTTGGGGTATACTGATTTATTTATTTATTTATTATTATTATCATCATTATTATTATTTTGATTTTCAAGGTAGGGTCTCACACTAGCTCAGGCTGACCTGGAATTCACTATGTAGTCTTAGGGTGGCCTTGAACTCACAGCAACCCTCCTACCTCTGCTTCCCAAGGGCTGGGATTAAAGGTGTGCGCCACCATGCCCAGCTCTGATTTATTTATTTTAATTTAATTTATTTGCAAGCAGAGAGAGACACAGAGAGAGAGAGAAGACATACAGAAAGAATGGATGCTGCAGGGCCTCCAGCCACTTCAAACAAATTCCAGATACATGCACCACTTTGTGAATCTGACTTTATGTGGGTACTGGGGAATCAAACTCAGGTTGTTAGGCTTTGTAGGCAAGTAAGTGCCTTAGCCACCGAGCCATCTCACCAGCCCCGAGTATACTGATTTAGATAAATGAATTAAAATAAATTCTACTAGGAGCCGGGTATGGTGGCACACGCCTTTAATCCCAGCATTTGGGAGGCAGAGGTAGTGCAACTGAGTCTAGGAGGCAGAGGCCTGGTATGTTGACAAATACTGTATATTGGCACAGGATAACATGCAAAACTAAGAATTTTATAAGTTCAAATGTCCATTTTATCTCTGTTAAGAAATCCTACTACAGAGTAACAAAGAAAGGAAGTGGTGGCTAGGTGGCTATTGCTCAGTGGTTCAAGGCACTGTTAAAGGCAAAGCATGCCAGCCTGGGTTCAATTCCCCAGCCACCCAAGTAAGCTAAACAAAAAGTGTGTGATATTTGTCTGCAGTGGCAAGAGGCTGTGGTGTACCCATATGCACATATGCATACACATTCAAATAAAAATTTCAGGGCTGGAGGGATGGCTTAGTGGTTAAAGATACTTGCCTGCAAAGCCTGATGGTCCAGGTTCAATTCTCCAGTGTCCATATAAAGCCCTAAGTACAAAGTGGCACATGTGTCTGGAGTTCATTTACAGAGGCAACAGACCCTGGTGTGCCCATACTCACTTTTTTTTTCTTTTTGTCTACGTCTCTGCTTCTCAAATAGACAAATAAAAATATTGTTAAAAATTTCAGAGTAACAAAGAAAGAAGAAAAAAAGGATTTTTTTTTTTTTTTTTTTGGTTTCTTTTGCCAAACTGCCAACACATATTTTTGGACATGAAACTTGGAAAGAAAAAAAATCGGCAAAAACTCCCAAACTCATTTTTAAAAGTGGCTAATATACTACAGATCTGCAAATATTTGGGTAGGGAAATGGAGACAGAAGGCACTGTAATTGGAAGAACAGATTTTATGGAATTCTCATGCATTATCTTGTTAGTAACAAGAGATAACACAGAAGAAGCTAATCAAAACAATTTTGGCTACTTTTGATTTTTTTCCCCCTCCCTGATGGATTAAAAAAAAAGCCAAAAAGGCAGATTTTTCTTTCCCCCAGTCTCTACAATTTTTTTCCTAATCACATTTAGCCTACTCTCTCTCCTCAAAGTATTTTAAATAACAACACTGAGCAGAACTGAAATGACTCAGGGCAAATAAGAGGGCAGGCGAAACCAAAGCTAAAATTTTGCCTTTTCGCTGAGCCAGGGACAAACATATGGACACTAGGATTGCTGACAATTTCAAGCCTTGGTATAGCATTGTGACCAATGAAATTTTTGTGTAATATGTACTGAACTCCTAGCCAGATTCATTCCAGAAATGTTTTAAGTTTTTTATAGCTTCTTTCCTTGTGAATTTGTCTCATATTTTATTTTATTACCAATCTCAATATCCCTCCACCTCCTACTCTCCCCCTTCCTCTCTTTCTTTGTGGTACTGGAGAGTAAATGTAGGGTCTTGCATATGCCACGCAAGCTATATATCCCTAGCTTCACTTTATTTTATTTTATTTTTTTCAGTCTGGGTGCATGAAGTTGTCCAGGCTGGTCTTGAACCTAGAACTCCTTCTGTCTTAGCTTCTTTTAAAAATTATTCTGCTGGGCCTGGTGGCGCATGCTTTTAATCCCAGCACTCAGGAGGCAGAGGTAAGAGGATCACCGTGAGTTTGAGGCCACCCTGAGACTACATAGTGAATTTTCCAGGTCAGCCTGAACTACAGGGAGACTCTGCCTCGAAAAACAAACAAACAAAAAAATTCTTTGACCTGGAATTCACTATGTAGTCTTAGGCTTAGGGTGGTCTTGAATTTATGGCAATTCTCCTACTTCTGCCTCCCAAGTGCTGGGATTAAAGGCATGTACCACCACACCAAGCTTAGAAAACTATTATTTATTTATTTACTGGAGGGAGGGAGGAAGGAAGGGGGGGGGAGAAAGACAGAGAGAGAGAGAGAGAGAATGTACATGCTAGGGTCTCTAGCCAGCGCAAACGGACTCTAGACGCACGCACCACCTTGTGCATTTGGCTTACATGGGTACTGGGAATTGAACCAAGGTCCTTAGGCTTTGTAGGGAAGTGCCTTAAAAGCTAAGCCATCTCTCTAGCCCCATGTCTCAGCTTCTGAGTAGCTGGATTTATACCTCTGTACCATCAGGCCCAGCTTGCTTAATACTTTAATATGCTCTTGTATCATGACCTATGATAAATTATCTTTTTTTTTTTTTCATTTTAGAAGAGTAGGCTGGGAAAGATGATAATCAGAGAGCGCTTTAGTTTATTAGGAAATGAGCCTTGAATGTCTAAACCATGAAGGAACAAAGTAATCAAATCAGTTTATATTTGTGACAATCTGAAAGTCACTTATACTGCAATTGACCCCCTTTTCCAAAGTTTCTGGGTTTGGCAGTGTTTCATGGACAGAACAGCTTTCTTTTATTATAGTATCTACACTAGACATATTTTGATGAAAGAAAATGGTAAGAAAAAGCCATAGAAAGTCTGAGAAACTATGGAGCATGTTCTGGTGATACCAGTGTTGAAGAAGTAGTGGAAAGCATACTGGTCTTTTTTGAACATGACAGTGGTAGGGCTTCCATTCCCAATGTGTGGATCCCATGTTTTGAGAAGCAGGGAAAGGAAAAGCAGGAAAGTCAGTGAATTCACATATTCACATACCTCATCTCTACCTCAGTCAGCCCTAGGCTCCTGCTCTCTCCCAGACTCTGCTGTTTGTGAGTGAGTCACACATCCTGCTTAGAATGCTTCTTGGCTCTTGAATGACTCATTCCAAAGTACAGGATTGTCAACAAATAAATCCAACCACAGAGCAGCTGCTCATTTGCTGCATTCGTGAGAAAGGTGATATGTAGAGGAAAATTAAGAACAAGGAAACTTCTTCCCAAAATATTCAATTAGAAAATGTTGTCAGAGAAATGAAGGAGTAAAACAGGGGGGACATCCCCACTAAACTGTACCTAACATAAATTTGTCTGGGTTGAGGGATTTTCTGTTTGGATGATTATAAATGAGTATAATAATCAGAATATTCTTGCAGCTGACAAAATTCTTATTTCAGTGACTGAGTATAGGTCTTTTTATTTTCTGGCTGCTGGATTTTTTTTTTTTAATTCTCTTTTGTTTCTTTATTTTGGTTTGGATTACTGAGACAGGGTCACATAGCCCAGGTTGGCCTCAAACTCAATTGTTTTGCCTCAGCCTCACGAGTACTGGGATTTATAGGTATGCACCAGCATGCCTGACCTGGGTACAATTTTATAGAGTGGGATGAAAATAACTACTGAAAACTTTTATTGCTCTTAAGCTAAAAACCTTAACAGGGTATACTTTCAGAAACAGCTGATGACTTTGCACCCACATCTCCAAAATAAACTTCATTGTGCACATGTCTGAGAATTAGTATATTTTCCCCTTACTTTTACAACAAACTGCCTTTATTACTGAAAGGCATCTAAGGTAATTTCAGCATGCTTGAGTTATACTGCTGTTTTATGAAAGAACATTAGTATAATGTCTTTGTGGGTCAATTTATTTTTGTAGGGTATCTAACTTCATCACTGTATATTGTTTTATTTTCTTACCAATTACAGTGCCCAGTACAAAATAAAGTCACTTAAAAATAGCTGGGCATGATGTGCATGTCTTTAATCCCAGCACTCAGGCAGCTGAGGTAGGAGGATTACTGTGAGTTCAAGGCCACCCTGTGACTACAGAGTGAATTCCAGGTCAGCCTTGGCTAGAGGGAGACCCTACCTCAAAAAAACAGAAAAAAAAAGTCCACCTTTAATTTCAGCACTGAGAAGGCAGAGGTAGGTGGATCACTATGAGTTTGAGGCTAGCCTGGGACTACAGAATGAGTTTCAGTCATCCTGGACTAGAGTGAGACCCTACCTCAAAAAAACAAAACAAAACAAAAAAAAAAAAAAAACTGTGTCCATTTGGGGATTGTGGAGGTTTGATTCAGATAGGTGTCCGCCATAAACTTAGGTGTTCTGAATGCTAAGTTCCTACCTGATGAAGATTTGGGAATTAATGCCTCTTGGAGACAGTGTATTGTTGGGGGAGAGCTTATGGGTGTTATAGCCAGTTTCCCCTTGCCAGTGTTTGGCATACTCTCCTGTTGCTATTGTTCACTTTATGTTGGCCAGGTAGTGATGTCTACCCTCTGCTTATGCCATTGTTTCCCCCTGGCATCAATGAGCTTCCTCTTGAGTCTGTAAGCCAAAATAAATCTTTTTTATTTCCCAAACGTTGCTCTTGGTCAGGTGATTTCTGCCAGCAATGTGAACCTGACTGCAACAACAATGTTGGTAACGAGAGTGGGGTCATTTGCTCATAGACACCTGACTGTGTGGCTTTGGCCTTTTGGAACTGATTTTCAAGAGGAATGTGGAAGGACTTGAAACTTTGGCCTAAGAGACGCCTTGCAGTGCTGTTAGTACAGCTTGATGGATTATTTGGGTCAGAGTTGAAAGACCTGAATGCAGTAAGAACTATGGACTGTAAAGTTTGGCTTATGAGGGTGAGAAAGAGCTTTTCTTGGATTGGGTTAGAAGCAGTTTGTGTGAGAGGCTTGCTGTTACGGCCATGTCCTAAGAACTTGTGCAGGGTTGCTTTGTGTACAAACAGACTGGTGTGAGCCAAGGAATATGGCATGGAAAAAATGAAATCTTTGGGTGAACTGCTGCCCATTCAGTTGCAATTGAGAGATTACAATTTTTGAGATTGGGCCAGCTGACCTGCACTGGGGCAACAGGAAGAATGTAGACTCTTTTGAAGGGGCCTCAGTGTTCAAGGAGTATCCTGTTCTTCAAAGTCTGCTTTATTCCCCCCTGCATTAACAAACTGGCACCCTACCTGGTATTAAGGAGTATAAGAAATGCAGGAAAGAGAGGGTCATTGAATTTGCAACATGGTCTTGTGTTTTGGAAATGGCCATGGGCAGTGTGAAGCAGGACTGCCTTCATGGAGCCCCATGGAACTTTGAGGATGAACCATGGGTTGCAGTGGCTGCTAATAAGGAAAGCTGCCGGCCCCGGATGAAGTTTTCTAGGACTGTGAGTAGCCTAGCTGAAGGGGTGGAATTGGAATTCCAGAGACATTGCTGGTTAGAATTATCAGACTTTGAGAGTTGTCACTGACTAGAATTGTTGGATTTGAAACTACAGAGTATGATGTTTGCTCTGGTTGTTTTAAATTTTGTATTGGTTGAATATTTCTTTGCTATGCCCAATGTCATCTTTTGCAGTGTGAATGTTTATTCTGTGCCATTATGGTTTTATTTTTTAATGTTTTGGTATTATGGCTCAGTTAAAAGACCCTGGGTTATGGGGATGTTTGAACATCATTGGGATTGATAAAAACTGTGGAGACTTTTATTTATTTATTTTTAAGCATTAAGTTTTTCTCTTTATTTAAAAAAAATATCAGGTGTAAACATACAATTAATTCAAAGCCAAGCATAAACTTCAGCACAGGCACTGGGTAAAGTTGGATGAATGCATTGCATTTTAATTTAATTTATTTGAGAGAGAGAGAGTGAGAGAGAGAGAGAGAGGCAGATAGAAAGATAATGGGTGCACCAGGGCCTTTTAGCCACTGCAAACAAACTCCAGACGCATGCAGCCCCTTGTGCATCTGGCTTACATGGGTCCTGGGGAATCGAACCGCGCCCTTAGGCTTCACAGGTAAACACCTTAACTGCTAAGCCATTTCACCAGCCCTGCATTGAATTTTAAATCATGTATGGGTATGAGTTTATGGGGGCCAGGGGCAGAATTTGGTGGTTTGATTCAGGTATCCTCCATAAACTTAGGTGTTCTGAAAGCTAGGTTCCCAGCTGATGGAGATTTGGGAATTAATGCCTCCTGGAGGCAGTGTATTGTCGGGGGCGGGCTTATAGGTGTTACAGCCACTTTCCCCTTGCCAGTGTTTAACACACTCTCCTGTTGCTATTGTCCACCTTATGTTGGCCAGGGGGTGATGTCCACCCTCTGCTCATGCCATTGTTTCTCCTGCCATTATGGAGCTTCCCCTCCAGTCTGTAAGCCAAAATAAACCTTTTTTCCCATAAGCTGCTCTTGGTCAGGTGATTTCTGCCAGCAACACGAAGCTGACTGCAACAGGGATGTAATTTAGTTGGTAGAGTACTTGCCTAGCATACCCAGGCCTTAGGTTTGATCCCCAGTGTTGCATAAAAGTATGTGTGTCATACACCTATAATCCCAGCACTTGGGAGGTAGAAGATAGCGGATCATAAATTGAAGGTTATCCTCAGCTACACAGGGAATCTGAGGTCAGCTTGGGCTATAGATCTTGTTTCAAAGAAAAAAAAAAAGGGGGGTAGGGGTAGGGGTGGGGGGATAGCTTAGCAGTTAACAGTGCTTGATTACAAAGCCTGCTGTGCTCACAAATGAATAAATAAAAATATTTAAGATAAATAAAAAGTCAATTTAGGGCTGGAGAGATAGCTTAGTGGTTAAGGAGCATGCTTGTGAAGCCTAAGGACTCAGGTTCGATTCTCCAGGTCCCATGTAAGGCAGATGCACATGGTGGTGCTTGCATCTGGAGTTCATTTTCAGTGGCTAGAGGCCCTGGCATGCCCATTCTCTCTTTCTTTCTCTCTCCCGCCTCCCTTCTCTGTCTCTAATACATAAATAAAAAGAACTCTTTAAAAAAAAAGTCAATTTATAAACAGCATCCCAAACTTCTAAGGGTAACTTTAACCCCTTCTTTTTGGGCATTTTTTTAAAGGATCCCTCCTGCCTCAGCTTTTAGAATTCTGGAACTACAAGTGTATGCCACCATAGCTGGTTTATATGTATAAATTTGTTTTATTTTTTGTCGAGGCAGGGTCTCACTCTAGCTCAGGCTGACCTGGAATTCACTATGTCTTCCTACCAATTCACTATATCTTCCTACCAATGCCTCCCAAGTGCAGGGATTAAAGGCGTGTGCCACCATGCCTGGTGTGGTTCATATTTTGTTTTAGATGCTAGCTACATATTATTTGATGGAACTGAAGAATGATATTCCTGCAGGTTCAAATGCTCATAGCCAAAGTCCTGATCATCTCAACTTCTGCTCTGTGACTCCCAAGAATCACAATAAAAGAGTAAATATAACTATTCTTCATTCTCTTCCTTCTTAATAGAATTCTGTTATGATTTTTTCAGAAAAACTTAATTTTATGTTCAATGAAAAGACTGCTGTCAAATAATGCCTTGTATAACTGGATTGCTTGAGGTGGGGAGCGGAGGTAGAGAAATGGGTTTAAGTAAGATGTAATTGGTTTCTTGGCCTTTATTCTCAATCCTTCTCCTACTCTAAAGGATGAAAAGCCAGATACTCACTGTCCCAGCCTCCAATGCAGCCAAAAATAGTGGGGGTGGAATGAATTAGAGCATTTCTGGGAAAGCTTTTGTGTCTTTTATAAAAGGAAATGTTAGAATAGGAGGGTTTCCTGGGGCCACTCTTTCTTTTTTTTTTTCATCCTCTGACAGTGAGGGAAACAAGTATGATTATAGTAAAGAGTAGAAGTTAAAAAATGGGGGCTGGAAAGACAGCTCAGTGGTTACTTCATGTGCAAGCATGAGGCTGACGGGGCCTGAAATAGATGAATTTAGTTTCCAGAACCCACACAAATAGTTGGGCATTGCCAAGCATGTCTGTAAGCCCAGTCCTGCAGGAAGTAGAGATTGGAGAATGGCTGAGGCTTATGAAACTACCAAAGCTCCAGAATCAGTGAAGAGACTCTGTCTCAAGGAAACGAATAGATGAGCAATGGAGAGGTCACCCAGCGTTGTCTTCTGGTCTCCGTGTATGCAAGGGGTGCCACATTTGCACACACATGTGCCTATATCACACATACATATCACACATACTGCATCATGCCTATTACATATACATATATATCCAAAACAATTTAAAAATGGTTCAACCAAGAGGCTAAAAGAATGTAGGTACTTGACATACTTGCTTAGCTGTTGAAGCAGTGCTTGTCCTGGACTTACTGTGCTACAAGTGTTCACACAGTTTCAAGCTATTGTTAGGGAAAATTATTCTACCAATGCATGATGATTTTCAATATGCATATATTCTTCTTCACTTTCTATCTAGGGACCTAGAAATGGAACTTGTAATAAAGTATCTTATTCTATGTCCTTATGAATATCAATTGTATACTAATGAAAAATTCTATTTTCTCTTCTATACATACAGTACACTAAATAAATTATCTTGTTATCACCTACTCCCTCAGGTTCCTTAGAAAGAATGGTTCTGCCAGGCATGGTGGCACATGCTTTTCATCCCAGCACTTGGGAGGCAGAGGTAGGAGGATTGCTATGAGTTCAAGGCAAGCCTGAGACTACATAGTGAATTCCAGGTTAGCTTGGGCTACAGTGAGACCTACCTTGAAAAACAAAAAACAAAACAAAACAAAAGGTTCTATTTACACTGTTTGGAAGAACTACATGTGAAATAGAAGCATCTTATGATATTATTTTTGAAACTGAGGCATTAAAGATTATTCTTCACACAGATGGAGTTTTAAATTGATGGACCATCTTTTCTTATTCCTGGCCTCCCCTCTCCCTTAATATCAAATATCGGGCCATCCTCTTCTTCCCTCCATCCCCTTCCCTTTCCTCTTTTCTTTAAGACAGGATCTTACTATGACACTCATTCCTAGAACTATGTAGCCCAAGCTGAACTTGAGATCCTCCTATCACAGCTTTCTGAGTATTGGCATTAAATGTATGCATCACCATGCAAGGATATCTGGCTCTTTAATAATCTCACTCTTATGAACTATGCCTAAGAATTAACAAGGATAGTCCATTATCTTTTCTTAGATGGCAGCTATGAATGGGGATGAGTTAAATGTTCAACAAAGTTTAAAGGACTGGTTCCTCAGAGCAGAGGAATCCCAGCAGCAATTCAGCAGGGTCTGGTCCTCTGTCAGTAACATGGTTAATTGCTTTCTCCATAGCACTTGTCTAATGGTAAACCTTTTAGTGTACTACTCTCCAGATGTGGCCACTTAGTTGGGACACCATTAGAGTTCCCAAAGGGATATCTTTAGTTCTTAACAAAACAGGAAAGCTTTTCTTTTTTGTAATAAAAATAATCATACAGGCCTATAAAAGTTCTTATTGACATTATACATTTATATTTTCAAGTTTATCGACTCCTAAATTCTTATTAGGATGTTATAAGGTACACAGTCCTTGAAAAACACATTAAACGGTTTTATCTTTTAATTTGCTCCACAGTGTTACAATTCCTGTATCTCACGAATGTGTGGAAAGGATAAAGATAAAGTGTGGACTTTTTGTTGTCACTGTTGTTGTTTTTGAGACAGGGTCTCACTCTAGACCAGGCTGACATGGAACTCACCCTGCAGCCCCACATTGGCCTCAAACTCAAGGCAAACCTTCTGCATCTGCCTCCCAAGTGCTGGGATTAAAGGTATGCTTCACCATGTCCAGCAAAGTGTGGACTTTAAGCTTGGAAAATCTCTAATGTTTGGCTTAAGCTGCCAAAAATTTCACTGTAGAAAAACAATACTGTAATTACACACTTCTTAAAAATATAAGAGCTTGGGGCTGGGGAGATGGCTCAGTGGTTAAGAGCACTTGCTGTGCAAGTGCTGAGCAAGCATGAGGGCCTAAGATCACCTAAACTTGATTTCCCAGCACCCACTCATCTGTGTGTGGCCATGTACCAAGGTAACCTCAGTCCTGTGTGTGTGTGTGGCGGGGGGGGGGGGGGGGGGGGAAATGGACACCAGAGAATCATTGGGTCTTGCTGATTGAAAAAAAAATGACACAAACAGCAGCTCTGGGTTGAAAGACTTGCCCCAAGGAAACAGGTAGATGTGCAAAAATATGACACCCAGCATTCTCCTCGGGCTCCAATGTACACACAGGACACATGCATCTGCACAGACACATGTACAAGCACATCACATTACATACCACACATACTCTAATACACATGTCAACCCACTGCCCCAAAAGAAAAAAGTGTAAGAGCTTACGAGCTAAACCAAGCACATAGGAGTAAATATATAGTGTATAATAACCAAAACTCTGCCCTCATCATTTGGGGTTTATATAATTTATTACTATAAAAGTCAAGCAAGGGCTGGAGAGATGGCTTAGCAGTTAAAGCGCTTGCCTGCAAAGCTAAAAGACCTAGGTTCAATTCCCCAGGACCCACATAAGCCAGAAGCACAAGGGAGCATCTGAGACTACATAGTGAGACCACCATGAGTCTGAGGCCACCCTGAGACTCCATAGTGAATTCCAGGTCAGCCTGGGCTAGGGCAAGACCCTACCTTGGGAAAAAAAAAATTTTAAATTGAATCCACAATGACTGAATTAAGAAAATTATTTATGAGCAATGGGGATGAAGCTCAGTTGGTAAGAATGCTAGCCTCGTATGCAAAAGACCTTGGGTTTGATTCCCAGTACCACATAAACTGGGTGTGGTGGAGGCAGGAGGATTAGAAGTTGACAGTCATCATCAGCTACATAGGGAATTTGAGGTTAGCTTGGGCAGCATGAGGTCTTTCTAAAAACATGAAAGCAAAACAAAGAAAATTATTCATGAGTTACTTTCAGGAAGTCTGTGCCTAGGGTTCTTCAAGGTGGCTAAATACAGTGGACACTGTGTGCACTAAGCCTCTCTTTCATCAGATATTTGTTGAAAACTCATAGCTAGTTTTTTGGTTTTTTATTTTCTGAGGTAGGGTCTCACTCTAGTTCAGGCTGACCTGGAATTCACTATGGAGTCTCAGGGTGGCCTCAGACTCATGGTGATCCTCCTACCTCTGCCTCCCGAGTGCTGGGATTAAAGGGGCGCTCCATTATGCCTGGCTCAATATTTTTATTTATTTATTTATTTAATGGTGAGACAGGGAGAGAGAGAATGGGCATGCCAGGGCACCCAGCCACTGCAAACAAACTCCAGACATGCGCACCAGCTTGTGCATCTGGTTTATGTGGGTCCTGGGGAATGGAACCTGGATCCTTTAGGCTTTTCAGGCAAGCGCCTTAACCACTAAGCCATCTCTCCAGCCCAGTGAATGATATTTTATATGGTGATTAAGTTAAGGATCTTGAGGAGATTTATCTAGAAATATCTAATTAGGCACTCAGTGCCACACAAGTATCCCCCCTACACAACAAAAGAAAATAAAAACCCCAAAACAAAACAAAAAGGAATGTAAAGATTGAAGTAGAGACTGGAACAGTAGAATCCAAGAAATGCTGACAGCAATCAGAAATTGGAAAAGGCTGGAAAAGGTTCTCCCCTAAAGTCTCCTTAGGAAGGCATGGCCCTGTTCTACACCTTAATTTCAGACTTTTGGTCACCTGACCTATAAGAGAATAAAGTTTTGTTGCTTTCAGCCACCCAGTGTGTGGCAATTCGTTATAGGAGCTATAATATACATATAATCTTCTCAATCTAAATATGATTATCCCTATTCTAAGAGCAGCAAAGGAGCTAGAAGGTAACAATAGGTAACACTTTAATTCCAAGGAACTATACTCACACCAAGAATCTTTCACTGTGCCTGAAAATCAACATCACTCAATGGGAACAAGGGATTAGGGGTGTATCTCAGTGGCAGAATGTGTGCCTAACATGTATCAGTCTCTGGGTTCAATCCCTAGTGAAAAAAAAATGAACCACATATCAGCATTGTATCTGATTTATCACTTATAAATGACAACACTTACAGGAGTTGGTGATAAGATGCCTTTCACCTACTACAAATCAGGATTTCTAAAATAATTGTAGGGGTTGGAGAGAAGACTCAGTGGTTAAGTATGCTTCTGCATAAACGGGAAGGCCTGAAGGGCCCTGGGATCTGCAGAGTTTGAATTTCGAGGTCCTACATAAGCAGCTAGGGGTGGCTGTGAGCATGTGTAACTCGGTCCCACAGGGGAGCAGAGACCTGAGAATCATCAGAACCCTGCATCATGGCCCTGAATCAGAAAAGAGATTGGCTCAAAAAAAAAAAAAAAAAAAAAAAAAAGATCTGCAAGGGTGCTAGAGCAGGACACCCAACATTTTGCTCCACCACTATAGGTGAGAGCCCTTACCACAGGTGAATCTCTCTCTCTCTCAAAACACACACATAAATAAAGTCACAGAGGTTATGGTTTCCTGCAAATTAGTTCTTAAGGAACACTTAATAGGATTTTGAATTCCACGGTGTTACTGCCCTCCTCTTTCCATGTATGAGGTCCTTAGTCATCTCTTAATCACCTATATGAAATTTTCTCTTCCTAGTCTCCCCTCCTCTTCTCTTCTGAAACTTTTTGCAGTGGGTAGACTAAGCTGCAATACTGAGGTGAGCTCAGGTGGCACTATGCAGACTTATGTTAAGTGACAACGTGCACTTAAAAGAATTGTCTGGTGATCACACAGGCCTCTTGGCTCACATCTGAGGTATACTTCTTGGGCCTTTACTCTTTTCTCCTGACTCCCAAACATTTGATTTTCAAGATGTTTTAACACAGTAGGACGTGTAAGCATATGGTAATGATTTACAGTGGTTTTGTGACTGTGGAGAGGGATGTAGTTTTGTAGAGAGAAACAAAACATTTTACATTTAGGATGAGCAGACAGAAAAAGAGAGGCAGTTGAAGAAGAGACTGGAGAATCATAGCTGTCAATTATCTTTTCACTATTTGCAAGAATAGTGAACTATTAAAAGTAAGACATGGGCTGAAGGGATGGCTTAGTGGTTAAGGCACTTGCCTGCACAGCCAAAGGACCCAGGTTTGATTTATCCCCAGGACCTATGCATGCCAGATGCATGAGGTGGCACATTCATCTGGAGTTTTTTGCAGCAGCTGGAGGCCCTAGTACACCCATTCTCTCCCTTTCTCTTTCCTCCTTCTCTCTCTCTCAAATAAATGAATAAAATTTTAAAAATAACAGTAAGACTTGATTTATAAAGAATCATAAATCACATCTTTCTATTTGCAGGATTAGAGAATTTCTGGTTACATAAGGCTGCTATTAACTGCAGCAGGTAGTAAGTTCTTTGACATAGGGATCATGTCACTTTCACTTACTGTTGTCTCCTTAGAAGATAAATCTTTGTCTATTATATAACCAACACTCAAAAATGCCTGTTAAATGAATGATAAGATTTTTATGTCCCACTAGAACTTATTTTTAAGGAAAATAAAGCCCCAATAAGAATCTTAATCAATTCTACACCTGTAGGTATCATGCTCAAAATGAACTGAGAAGATATCAAATAATTAAAAATAAAAAAATGCCGGGGGTGGTGGCACATGCCTTTAATCCCAGCACTCGGGAGGCAGAGGTAGGGGAGGATCACCATGAGTTTCAGGCCACCCTGCAATGATGGAGTGATTTCCAGGTCAGCCTGGGCTAGAGCAAGACCCTACATCGAAAGACCAAAAAAAAAAAAAAAAAAAAAAGTAATAATAAATAAATAAATGAGGGCTGAAGAGATGGCTTAGTGGTTAAGGCACTTGACTATGAAGCTTAAGGACCCATATTCTACTCTCCAGATCCCACGATAGCCAGATGCACAAAGGGGAGGCAAGCATAAGGTTGCACATGCCCACTAGGTGGTGCAAGTGTCTGGAGTTTGATTTCCATGGCTGAGGCCCTGGTACATCAATTCTCTTTTTCTCTCACTCTCTATAAAAAATAAAAATAAAGAAACGAGACTGGCCATGATGGTGCATGCCTTTAATCCCAGCACTCAGGAGGCAGAGGCATGTGTATTGCCATAAATTCAAGACCACTCTGAGACTAAATAGTGAATTCTTGGTCAGCCTGGGCTACAGTGAGACTCTACCTTGAAGGAAAAAAAAAAAAAAAGAAAGAAATGAGCTGGGCATGGTGGTGCACACCTTTAACCCCAGCATTTGAGAGGCCAGCCTGGGACCAGAGAGTGAGTTCCAAGTTAGCCTGGGCTAGAGTGAAACCCTATCCCCAAAAAACTAAAATGAGAAATGTTTAAAAAAGAAAACAATTGATGCCAGACATGGTGGTGCATGTCTCTAATCCCAGCACTTGGGAGGCAGAGGTAGGAGGATCGCCATGAGTTTGAGGCCACCCTGAGACTACATAGTGAATTCCAGGTCAGCCTGGGCTAGATTGAGACCCTACCTTGGAAAAAAAAAGAGAAGAAAATAATTGAAAAACAAAACCAAAAGCAGCTATCAATCTTTTTAGGGTAATTTCTTTTTTTATATATATTTTATTTTTATTTATTTATTTATTTGAGAGAGAAAGAATGGGCGTGCCAGGACCTCTAGCCACTGCAAATGAACTCAGGATGTGTGTGCCCCTTGTGCATCTGGCTTACATGGGTCCTGGGGAGTTGAACCTGGGTCCTTTGGCTTTGCAGGCAAGTGCCTTAACTGCTAAGCCATCTCTCCAGGCCCTCTTAGAATAATCTCAATGAAACACTAATGACTGCTTGATATACAGCTAGCAAACAAACCTGCTTCTTTTGGCTTTAACCCTTCTGAAGGAATATCTTAAGTTTTTTTTTTTTTTAACTTTTAGTTGTTTTATTTTGTTTCAGAAGGCTGAACAAGGCACTCACATTTTGGAACCTCTTCTTACCAGTCACATGTGAAAGTCTACTTACTCATATATAAGAAGGGAAGGAGAAAAGACTATGATTGTCGAAAGGGAACATGAATCCCCATATAAATTATCTTACAAAAATAGCACATTTGCTTTTTCACTTTCCTATGACTGGAGAAAGTCAAAATAAAATTCATATTAAAAATTATCTGTACACTGATTAAGCAAGTTAAGTTTACCATTTTTTACATATTAAGTTCTTCAAATAAATATTTTACGTAAATTTTAAGCTTTTTTTTTTTAAATAGGTCAAGTATTTACCCTCTCTTTCTTTGGTCCACTACAAGACCATTTCTCACAATGACATTACACTGGACTGTAATTCGTACCTATGATCAGTAGCACATGCACCACTGAGGCTGTATATGCACGGGTGCATACCACACACATGTGAAATGGCTAACACTGCTGTGAACTACTCCATATGTGGTGTCCCTACCAGCAGTACAAATCCAACCCTATCTTGAGGCAAACTGCAAGGAAAAACAAAAATACTGGACTTTCTAGACACTTTCTCAGGCACTGTAAGAAAAATGTAAAATTTATGAAGCTTTTCAGACCTAAAGATTATGGAACATGGGATTAAAGTCAACAGTGCTTACACACACCTGAACATGGAGCATACAATCAAGGAGTTCATGTAGAGGGCACATGAGTGAACATGTATTACAGAACTCTGGTTTCTATCTGATCTGTTTTCATTATATTCTAAAGTTTTATATGTCATTGAATCTTGATGGAGAGTTAATAAAATAATGTGACATTAAGTTTTCTATTCTAACAACCAACTTTAAGGACAGTGGAAAGATATGGGATTCTTATATCTTCCCAGATATTTAAAGATAATTTGATTTTTCAAAATAAAAGATCTTTATGCTAAAACAAATGACAGAATTACAGCTTGGTCTTCACCATTCAGCTCTCTTGTTGCTAAAATATTATAAAACATTATTTTCTTTTACTATAAGAGATAGTGACAGTGAGAGTGAGAGGAGTGAGGCGGGGGGGGGGGGGGAGAGAGAGAGAGTAGGCACACAAGGGCCTCTTGCCACTGCAAATGAACTCCACATGCCAGCGCCACCTTGTGCATCTGCATAACCCCCCTTTTTTTGTTTTCTCGCGGTAGGGTTTCACTCTAGCCCAGGCTAACCTGGAATGCCCTATGTAGTCTCAAGGTGGCCTTGAACTCACAGTGATCCTCCTACCTCTGCCTCCCGAGTGCTGGGATTGAAGGTGTGCACCACCATGCCTGCATAATGACCAACTTTTTACATGGGTTCTAGGGAGTTGAACCTGGTTTTAGCCAAAAGGCCCTCATACTTAAGCTGGAACTATGTATGTAGCTTAGTCTGGTCTAAAAATCATGGCAATCCTCCTGCCTCAACCTACTGAGTGCTGTGATTATAGTCATAAGCCACCACAAGCAGCCAGCAAGGGCCTTCTTGTTACATAGCATGGCTAACATACAAATGAGAAAGGCAGAAAAAAAATTGGCTGAACATGGGGCTGTAGAGATAGTTTAGTGGTTAAGGCATTTGCCTGAAAAACCTAAGGACCCAAGTTCAATTCCCCAAGACCCACGTAAACCAGATGCACAAGGTGGCACATATGACTAGAGTTCATGTGCAGTGACCAGAGGCCTTGTTGTGCCCATTCTCTATCTGCTTCTCTCTCTGTCTCTCAAATAATAAATAAATATTAAAAAAATTGCCAGGCATGTTGGTGCACGCCTTTAATTCCACCAGTTGGGAGGCAGAGGTAGGATCACCATGAGTTTGAGGCCACCCTGAGACTACATAGTAAATTCCATGTCACTTGAGCTAGAGTGAGATCCTACCTCAAAAAACAAAAAGAAAACAAAAAAATTAAGGAAAAAAACTGGCTGGACACATTCTTTTATCAGGAACCCATTACTGAAGTAACAAATCTAGTCCATAAATAACAGTCTTAATGCATTCATAAGGGTAATCATTTCTGTGCTTTGTGTATTAGGGGAGTGTAGTTGGTTGTGTTTGTGCATTTGTGTGTAGAGGTCAGAGGTCAACATCAATTGCTCTGCATCTTATTCTTTGGAACAGGGCCTCTCACTGAACGTAGAGCTTACCAATTAGGCTAAAATAACTAGCCAGCAAGCCCCAGGGATCCTCCTGTCTCTGCCTCCTCAGCCCTGGAATTACAAGTGCACACCACCACACTCAGATTTTACATGGGTGCTGAGGGTCTCCAGTCAGATCCTCATGCTTGCATAGCAAGCACCTTACTGACTGAGCTATTTACCTAGCCCCCTCTATCACTTAAGGACACCACCGCTTTTTTGTTTTGAGTCAGTCCTGATATGAAGCCTAGGCTGATTGGCCTTAAACTCTTTGTTTCTCTCTCTCTCTCTCTTTCTTGCGTGTGTGCACGTGCGCGTGCGCGCGCGCACACACACACACAAATTAGCATAAAGGCACAAAGACAAAAATTAGCTAAAATTTTTCTTGAAGAACATGGCAAGAAAGAGAGTAGAGAGAGACATATTTTTCCATGGTATAGACACAGGTAAGTTGCCCATGCTCCAGTAAATAATGCCCCTTACCCAGGCTCACGTAGGCAACTGTAATTAAACTTACTTGGTCACTGAAAAAGAAGTAAAGAAAAGAAGCCCACCATGGTGGTGCACGCCTTTAGTACCAGCACTCAGGAGGCTGAGGTAGGAGGAGGATCATTGTGAGTTTGAGGCTAGCCTAGGCTTCAGAGTGAGTTCCAGGCCAGCCTGCCTAGAGTGAGACCTTGCTTCAAACAAAGGAAGGAAGGAAGAGCCGGGAGTGGTGGAGCACACCTTTAATCCTGGCACTCGGGAGGCAGAGGTAGGAGGATTGCTGTGAGTTCGAGGTCACCCTGAGACTACAAAGTGAATTCCAGGTCAGTATGGACTAGAGTGAGACCCTACCTTGAAAAATCAAAAAAAAAAAAAAAAAAAAAAAAAAAAGGAAGGAAGGAAGAGCTGGAGAGAGATGGCTTAGCAATTTAGCAATTAAGGCACTTACCTACTAGCCTAAAGACCCAGGTTTGATTCCCCAGTACCCACGTAAGCCAGACGCTCAGGGTGGCACATGTGTCTGGAGTTTGTTTACAGTGGGTATAGGCCCTGGTGTGCCCATTCTCATTCTCTCTCTGTCTCTCAAATAAATAAATAATAAAATATTTTTTAAAAAAGAAAGGAAAGGCCAGGCACGGTGGCACACACCTTTAATGCCAGCACTCGGGAGGCAGAGGTAGGAGGATCACCACGAGGCCACCCTGAGACTACATAGTGAATTCCAGGTCAGCCTGAGCTAGAGTGAGACCCTATCTCAAAAAACAAACCAAAAAAAAAAAAAAAAAAGGAAGGAAGGAAGAAAAGGAAGGAAGGGAAAGAGGAAGGAAGGGAGAGAGGAAAGGTGGAAGGGAGGGAGAAAAGACATGAAAGTAGAAGGGGGACTAGTTGGGAAGAGGAAGGGTTTGAGTGGCGTGGGAAGGGGACAAGAGAGGGTAATGAGGAAGAATATGATCAAAATACATTATATGCATGTATGAAATTGTTAAAAATAATTAATTTACACAACAAAGGGAACAGAATGAAATTATCAAAAGTTCTGAGGAGGTAACAAAGAGCTGGGTATGATGGCACCCAGAAATGGGGAAGTGGAACAGTAAGTAGAATGGAAAGTTTGAGGCAAGCCTAAGTTACATAGTGAGACTCTGTATCAAAAAAAAAAAAAAAAGGCCTGGGCTATAGCTCAGTGACAGAGGGCTTGCCTAGCATGCATAAAGCCCTGGGTTCATCTACAGCTCCACAAAACAAAACACCCACTAAGCCGGGCATGGTGGCACATGCCTTTAATCCCAGCACTTGGGAGGCAGAGGTAGGATGACTACGATGAGTTCAAGGTCAGCCTGAGATGACTACTGAATGAATTCCAGGTCAACCTAGGCTACAGCGAGACCCTACCTTGAAAAACCAAAACAAAAAACAAAAACAAACGCCCACCAAGTTGGGGCTGCATGCCTGCCTTACATATACAAGGCCCTGGGTTTGATCCTTAGCATCATCAAAAAGAAAGGTGTGGGGATGGAGCAATGGCTTAGCGATTAAGGCACTTGCCTGCAAAGCCAAAGGACTTGGTTTGATTCTCCAGGACCCACGTAAGCCAGATGTACAAGGTGGCGCCCGCATCTGGAGTTTGTTTGCAGTGGCTGGAGGCCCTGGCAAGCCCATTCTCTTTCTCTCTTTCCCTCTCTCCCACTCCCTCAAATAAATAAATAAATAAACACAATTTTTAAATAAAAAAAAAGTGTGGGTGGGAAGAAGGAGGGAAAGGAGAAAGAAGAACATAAAGGGATGGAAAAATAATAGCGCACTAAAACTAATCAAAATAACAAAAGAAGCTACATTAATTTCAGACAGAGCAAGGAAAGATATCAGGGATAAATAAGGTAATATTACACAAAAATAAAATGGTCAATACTCCTAGAAGACATAACAAGCCTTATCATGTGGGAACCTAACAACAGTCAAAATACATGAGGCAAAAACTGACAGATCTGACAGGAGGAATAGATGAATCTCCCTATTACAGATAAGACTTTAGCAACCCTCTATCAGAAATGGACATAATCAGCAGCTAAAAAAATCAGTAAGAATATATTTGAAGGGGCTGGAGAGATGGCTTAGTGGTTAAGGCGCTTGCCTGAAAAGCCTAAGGACCCAGATTCTATTGCCCAGTACTCACATAAGCCAGATGTACAAGGTGGTGCATGCATCTAGAGTTTGTTTGCAGTGACTAGAGGCCCTGGCATACTCATTTTCTCTCTCTCTCTCTCTCTCAAATAAATAAATAAACATACATTTGAACTTAAAGGCACCATCAATCAACTGAATATAATTAACATCTACAGAATATTTCATCTAACAGCAGCACTTTATACATTCTTCAAATATACATGGAACATTTATCAAGATAGATCACATTCTGGGCTACATAGCATACCTTAATCCTTTAAAAAATATTTTAGGGACTGGATAGCTTAGTGGTTAAGGTGCTTGATTGCAAAGCCAAAGGACTCAGGTTTGATTTCCCAGGACCCACTTAAGCCAGAGGCACAAGGTGGCCCATGCATCTGGAGTTTGTTTGCAGTGGCTGGAGGCCCCAGTGCACCCATTCTCTCCCCCTCTTTCTATCTGCCTCTTTCTCTTTCTGTCCCTCAAACTGGAAACAAACTCCAGATGTATGTGCCATCATGTGCATCTGGCTTATGTGGGTTCTGGGGAGTCAAATGTAGGTCCTTAGGCTTTACAGGCAGGCACCTTAACCACTAAGCCATCTCTCCAACCCACCTTAATACTTTTGAAATAGAAATCACACAATGTCTGCAATCAGACTACAATAGAATTAGAGATCAAAAGACAGTTGTTGGACATGGTAGTGCACACCTTATTTATTTGAGAGAGAGAGAGAACAGGCATGCCAGGGCCTCCAGCTGCTGCAAACAAGCTCCAGATGCATGTGCCACTCTGTGAATCTGGCTCACGTGGGTCCTGGGGAATTGAACCATGGTCCTTAGGCTTTGCAAGAAAGTGCCTTAATCACTAAGCCATTTCTCCAGTGCCACACGTTCTTTTTTTTTCTTTCTTTTTTTTTTTTTTTTTTTTGAGGTAGGGTGTCACTCTAGCCCAGGCTGACCTGGAATTCACTATGTAGTCTCAGGGTGGCCTCAAACTCACAGCCATCGTCCTACCACTGCCTCCTAAGTGCAGGGATTAAAGGCATGTGCCACCACGCCCAGCTAGTGCACACCTTTAATGCCAGTACTCGGGAGTCTGAGGTGGGAGAATCACCATGAGTTTGAGGTCTGCCTGGAATTACAGAGTGAGTTCCAGGTCAGCCTGGGGTAGAGTGAGACCATTACTTTGAGGGGGAAAAAAGACAGTTGGATAAAAGATAGTGCAGATGCACACTCTGCATGTGTGTGAAGGTCAGAGGAAGATGTCGATGTCGTTCTTTATTGCTCTTCCATCTTATTTCCCTCAGATATAGTCTCTCACTAAACATGGGGCTCCTTGTGTTTTGATTAGACTGGCTGACCAGTAAGCCTCTGTCTGATGCCTTCATAGCTGGGGATATAAGTACGCATGACCATGACCATGCTGAGCTTTTTTTTTTTTTTTTCTTTGACTCAAAACACAAAAACAAACTAAAGTATAGCACAACAGAAAATTTAAGCCAGGAGTGGTGGCTCATACCTTTAACCCTAACACTTGGAAGGCAGAGGGAGGAGGACTGCCCTGAGTCCAAGGACAGCCTGGGATACAGTAAGTTCCAGGTCATCTTAGGCAAGAATAAGACTCTGAGAAAAAGAAAAAAAAAGTGAAGGAAGAAAGGGAGGGAGGGAGGGTGGGCCGGGTGTGGTGGCTCACGCCTTTAATCCCAGCACTTGGGAGGCAGAGGTAGGAGGACTGCCTTGAGTTTGAGCCATCCTGAGACTACATAGTGAATTCCAGGTCAGCCTGAACTAGAGTGAAACCCTACCTCGAAAAGTCAAAGGAAAAAAAAAAAGAAAGAAAGGAAGGAAGGAAGAAGGAAGGGTGGGAGGGAGACAAAAATTTAGCCTATAATTTAGCCAATCCAATTATATGTACCCTAGGCTCTGATTTTTCTTTAATTGTAATTGTAATTTTATTTTTAAATTTTATTTGAGAGAGAGAGACAGAGGGAGAGGAGAGAGACAGAATTGGCATGCCAGGGCCTCCGCCACTGTATTTGAACTCCAGATGCTTGCACCACCTAGTGGGCATGTGAAACCTTGGGCTTGCCTCACCTTTGTGTGTCTGGCTTACATGGGATCTGGAGAAAGATGGAACATAGGTCCTTACGCTTCACAGGCAAGTGCCTTAACTGCTAAGCTATCTCTCCAGCCCAGCACTGATTTTTCTATTACCATCTCCCCATTGTTTCAGAGACAGTATCCATGTATTTCTGTTCATATAGTAGAGGAAGAAATGGCTTCCCAGAAAGACTTAGGTCACTGAATTTTACTAGATAAAGGAAAAAGCAAAAATCCATTTGACTCTGACAAAACAATTGCCATTTACAGAGGAATAAAATGTATCCCTGAGGACCATAGACATAGCCACCAACAAAGTACAATAGATTTGAACCTTTAACTACTGCTCTGCTAAGAGCTGACAGGTATGTCTACACAATACTCATTCTTCTGTAGTCAAATATGCACAACAGGGCAGCCTCCATAAGGCCTCGTCTAGATGTAGTTTCAAATGCATATAAAGAAAAAAGAATGCTAAAATAAAGCACTCCCTTTTCTAGCACTGCAATTACTTAGATGAAATTACCTACAAGGGAAGGAAAGGCTGAAGAGGGAATAGCTGAACTATTGAATCCAATGTGGACTTATAAAATATCTTTAGACACCTAGTCCTCAGAAACTTTCAGAATAACTACTTGCATTATGTCATCTCAAAACAACCTATGTTCCCATTTCTCCCTTAATCCTAAGAAACACAAGAAACTCAGTATGATAAACGTCTGAAGTTATGAACATATTCAAAAATATTAATGTGCAGAGACTGCCACTATGTAAAAATGATGCTCACTGAAGTGACAGTGCAAAGCATGCATGTCACAGTGAAGTTGCATGATGCAGAATGGATGAGCACTTCCAGAATACCTTAGACTGATTATATGCTAGATTTTGAATTAATTTTTGGCAGTTATAAAATCAGAGATCTTTTATTACCAAATTGTTTATGACCCCCACAGTTTAATAAGTACCTTATTCAAATAGATTTCTCTAATTTTTTTTTTTTTATGGTTTTTCAAGGTAGGATCTCACTCTAGCCCAGGCTGACCTGGAATTCACTATGTAATCTCAGGGTGGCCTCAAACTCAGTGATCCTCCTGCTTCTGCCTCCCCAAGTGCTGGGATTAAAAGTGTGTACCACCATACCCGTCACTGATTTCCTTTAAATTGTATATGAATATATGCACACAAGATCTGTTGATGACTGTGAGATTCTCAAAAGTAGTCAAATTTGGGGATGGGAAGATGGCTCAGTGGTGAAGGGCACTTGCTTGCAAAGCCTGCCAGCCTGGGTTCAATTCCCAAGCTACCCATGTAAACCAGAAAGGAAATAGTGGGGCAAGTATCTGGTATTTATTTGTAGTGGCAAGAGGCCCTGGAGCAATTAGAGAGACAGAGAGAAAGAAATGCAAATAAATTAAGAAGTAGTCAAATTTAATGGGGTAAAGAAACAATATCTCAAGATAGTTGCCATGGCCTGTCTCTAAATCCCTAGCTACCTGGGATGCTGAGTGAGAAGGGTTACTTGAATGAGCCCAGAAGTTTGAGACCACCCTGTTTCCAAAACAAACAAATAAACAAACCACAGAAACAGAAATTAACAAGAAAAAAATTAGAGAACTGTATGATTTCTGTTTTATGGCACTCTGAAAAAGGTAAAACTGTGAAGATAGTAAAAAGACCAGCAGTAGGGCTGGGAGTGTCTATCAGGGTTAGTAGCAGGGGAACATACTTAAGCTGGGTTTAATTCTCAGCACAAAAGGAAGAGGAGAAAGAAAGAAGAGGGAAGGAGATGAGAAGGAGGAGGAAAAGACAGGAGGAGAGGAGTAAGGGAAGATAGAAAATAGTAACTCAGAGGAAGAGGGAGAAGGGTAAATAGGTGATGGGTAGGTGTAGCACTGGGAATTTTGGGGGCACTGAAAGTGCTCTGTATGATGTCATAGTGGGAGATACATTCCCTTATCCATTTCTCAAAATCCACTGAAGGTATGTATACAGAATAAACCCTAATGAAAGCCACATAATTAAGTTAATAACAATGCATTAATATTTTCTAACTAATTATAAAAAATATAATACTTGGGGGTTGGAGAGATGACTTAGCAGTTAAGGAGTATGCCTGCGAAGCCTAAGGACCCAGGTTTGATTCTCCATGTCCCACGTAAGCCAGATGCACATGGTGGCACATGCATCTGGAGTTCGTTTGCAGTGGCTAGAGGACCTGGTGTGCCCATTCTCTCTCTCTCTCCCTCTAATAAATAAATAAATAAATAAATAAATAAATAAATCTTTTAGAAAGTCTTTAAAAATTTTAAAAATGTAATACTTACGAATGATATCAACATGAAAAACTTTGTGGGCTGAGTGAAAGTACATGAAACCTCTGTACTTTCCTTCAATTGTTTTGTAAATGTACAACTGCTCTAAAAAATAAAGTCTATTAATTAAAAACAAGAAACACTGATTAATAATGCCCACTAAGCACAAATACTCAGAGCTAAGAGAAGGCAAAAAGTTAAAACTGTAGAGCTTGATTTCAATTTGAAGAAGATAGTAACCAAAGATAAGGAAAAAAGGCTTAAACTGGGCGTGGTGGCTCACACCTTTAATCCCAGCACTTGGGAGGCAGAGGTAGGTGGATCACCGTGAGTTCGAGGCCACCCTGAGATTACATAGTGAATTCCAGGTCAGCCTGGGCTAGAGTGAGACCCTACCTCGAAAAACCAAAAAAAAAAAAAAAAAAAAAAAGGCTTGAGGAAATGAAGGAAGGTGAGCGTGACAGTGCCTGCTATCCAGGTACTCAGGAGGTAGAAACAGAAGATCAGGAATTCAAGGACAGCCTCAGCTTCACAATGAGTTCTAGGCCAAGGAAAGCTACATGAGGTTATGTGTTGAAACTAAGAGGAAGAGATAGAGAGAAGAATATGAATGAATGAATATGACAACAATGGCATCTTATAGTGATTAGTAGCAAACAACTAAAATTTATTTTCCTCTGAGAAAGAGAAGCCAAAGACTTATTAGGGACATTAGATTCTCAGAAGGAAAAAAATCCTCACCATTAAGCCTCTGGCAGCTTATGAATATCACCCTGCTACCTCTCCATGTGGCTAAGGAATCACAGCTTGTCATTGAAACCAAGTTTGCAATCTGTGCTGGTGCCAATCTTTATCCTAGGTTGAGTAATTTTTTCAGGAAAGTCAAGGGATAACTGCCTAGTATCAAAATAAAATCTGAGGGCTGGAGAGATAGCTTAGTGGTTAAGGTTCCTGTGAAGCCTAAGGACCCATGTTTGACTCTCCAGGTCCCACATAAGCCAGACATACAAGGTGACAAATGTGCAAGGCTGCACATGTGCACAAGATGGCACACGTGTCTGGAGTTCAAATGCAGTGGCTGGAGGCCCTAGTGTATCAATTCTCTCTGTTTCTCATAAAACAAAATAATTTTTTTGTTTGTTTGTTTTTTGAGGTAGGCTCTCATTCTAGCTCAGGCTGACCTGGAATTCACTATGTAGTTTCAGGGTGGCCTTGAACTCACGGTGATCATCCTACTTCTGCCTCCTGAGTGCTGGGATTAAAGGCATGTACCACCACTCCCGGCAAATTTTTTTTTTTTTAATTATTTTAAAAAGAAAATCTGACCTTTGGGAGGATGAAGAAGGTGCACATTTTGCCACAAGAAGATTCTTTCTAGAAGAACATAATCTGGTTTTTCAGGAGGCCACCTCTTCCAAAAGCAGAGCTGCAATTCTGACAGCCAATTTGCTGAATGCAGAACAAAGCATGCAGCTTCTACAATGACTCAAAGGACGTGGAAAACCTAGATTTATTCTGCTGACTTTCCCCACAGAGCAACTTGAGTTTTTCAAAGGCAAAAAGTAAGAACTCTTTTCTTCCAACCCAGGGAGTTACAAAGTCCACCTGGGATCTAAAGGCAGCTATGTTTGCTCAAAATCTGGCATCATCCATGTGCCCAAAATTTAAAGACTTAAACTGACGGCTGGCAATTTTAGTACTTAGAGCAATAGTTGGTTCAGCATTTCAATCTACTGGAAGAATTAGCAGCCACACAGCACATGGAGATGCCAGACTGGGAATGAGCTAATTTTACACAAAAAAATTCATTCTCATTCTTTTCGTACTTCACACGATCATTGCAAAGAATCAAGATCCTTACCTAAGCACAATCTTAGATGAAAAATTTCACTACACAAAGAAATTTCAAAAACAGAAGTATAAAGATATTGTTAAAAACAAGCCAGGTGTAGTGACTCACTCCTTTAATCCCAGCACTTGGGAGACGGAGGTAGGAGGATCGCCATGAGTTCAAGAACACCCTGAGACTACATAGTGCGTTCCAGGTCAACCTGGGCTAGAGTGAGACCCTACCTTGAAAAACCAAAAAACAAACAAAAAACAACAACAAAACATTGTTACAAACAGATAAACCATGAAGCTTCCATCTTTTCTTCATGATGCTTTCCTTCTTAAAATCCTATTCTCAAACATGATAATTTTAAGAAAATTTTGAAAGCAAAATATTTTTACAATAAACAGCATTTCTCCCTCACATTTTGTATCAATTCTTTGACATGAGATACTCAATTTCTGCTTAAAAATATTTTGTTATCTTATAGCAAATCAAGAAAAAGAAAGCACTGGGGCCCAGTGGGTGTGGTGACACACACCTTTAATCCCAGCACTTGGGAGGCAGAGGTAGGAGGATCTCTGAGAATTTGAGGTCACCTTGAGACTACAAAGTGAATTCAAGGTCAGCCTGGGCTAGAGTGAGATCTTACCTTGGAAAAAACAAAACAAAACAACCCAAAAGAAGAAAGAAAGAAAGCACTGGGCCTGGGACTAGGACTGGAGGGATGGCTTAGCAGTTAAGGCATGTGCCTGAGAAGCCTAAGAACCCAGGTTTGATTCCCCAGACCCATGTAAGCCAGATGCACAAGGGAACACGTGTCTGAGGTTCATTTGCAGTGGCTAGAGGCCCTGGCACGTCCATTCCCTGTCTCTATCTGCCCCGCCCCCCCCCATGGCTAAATAAATAAAAAATATTTTTTAAAAAGGAAGCACTAAAAGATGGTAGTAATGAGCCTTATTTATTTATTTTTTTTATTGACACCTTCCATACTTACAGACAATAAGAACATATACTCTGGGATAGGTACTGAAGCAAAGGGACTCCTGTTGGCAAAACATTACATGGAAAACCATGAGGGTAAAAAGAATGTAAAGTCAGAGGATAGGGAGGAATTATTTGGAATACTTCCAAATTACTTCCAATTTTGTGTCCATTTTCTCATAATCCCACAGAAGCTGTCATTACCTCCACAAGAACCCCATAATACTGAGCTCATCAACATTTCACCATGGATAATAGAGGCGGGCAAAAGAAAGTTATCAAAATAGAAGATTAGTCAGAGAGGAGTTCAGTTGAAGGGAGGGGGAATGAAAGAAGGTATTTGGAGGGGAATATGATCAAATTACATTATGTTCAAGTATATAAATAAATATTATTGTCAAGTAAATAAAAAGAAAACCAAAATGTTTTCCCAAACAAAACATAACCTTTTCACAAAAGTAAATAGGAAAAACACAAAAATAAAGATGTTTTGCTCTATAAATGACATTGGTAAAACAATACATGTTTTAAATTTAATGGCCTGAAATTTAGTCAAATATCTACTAACATTGGCAACTGTAACCCTGTCAAAGGAGCTTGTCATTTGCTTATAAAGACTCAAGATCAAGATTCACCTGAAAGAACTTTTCTTAAAGTACTATAAAGTCCAACTTAAAAGGGCATGATGGGGACTGGAGAGACGGCTTAGTGGTTAAGGCATTTGCCTGCAAAGCCGAAGGATCCCAGTTTGACTCTTCAGGACCCCATGTAAGCCAGATGCACATGGGGGCACATGCACCTGGAGTTCGTTTGCAGTGGCTGGAGGCCCTGGGGTGCTCATTCTCTCCCTCCCTCTCTCTCTGCCTCTTTCTCTCTCAAATAAACAAATAAAATATATTTTAAAAGGGGCATTATGTTCTATTGAGGTTAGTGGCTTATATATGGTTATAAAGCTTAAGTTGGTCTAATTAAAATCCATTAAGCAGAATGTTGATATTCCCTTTCTTCTCTTCAGAAAGATCTTCCAGAAAACATCTCTCACACTTGTTCATAATGCACAATTTATCGACATGTCTTTTCCTTTCTAAATGGCCTAGAGGTAGGAGGGGGGGAGAAGAGCTCTATAGCCACTGTGTGTGGTTAGTAATGGTGCTTTCACTTGTCACTGTACAAAGCCTGTTAAATATTTACAACACAGACAGCAATATCTAGTCCTAAACACCCAGTTGTGAGTTTGAATTTTTTTAGAAATAAATCTATGATAAGTTTTCCCTAGCAAAATGCCAGAAGACTTTACTAACTGCTTCAAGAGACCCAGCGGGTCCAGAGGAGCAGTTACAGGCCATCTGGTGATTACTTATTATTATTTATACAGCACCGTAGATGTACACACAGATGTGCTATGAATCCACACACACAGAGGCCCTAACAAGTACTTCACATAGAATGTGATTGCTGAGCAAGTCAGCTGCATTAAATACACTAACCAGATAGAGGAGGCATACTGACTTTTTTTTTTTAATCTGCCAAATTAGCTGGAAGACTATTTGATGAAAGAATGATGAATTCTAAACAATAAAAGCATATTATAAGTAAAACACCTAGGACTGGAGAAATGGCTAAGCCGTTACTAAGAATCCATGTTCGAATTTCCAGGTCCCACGTAGCCAGATGAAGTGACAAAAGCATGCAATGTCGCACATGCGCACAAGGGGGCGCGTGCATCTGGCATTCGTTCACAGTGGTTGACAAGCTCTGGCATGCCCATTCTCTCTCTCTGCCTCTTTCTCTCCCTCTCAAAAATGAAATAAAATAAAATAAAAATAATAAAATAATAACTAAAAAAACAACCCCTAGCTATATGTGGTTTTGCAATGGTGGCAAAATTGGGATAAATGAAAGGAGAGGCTGTAAGATCTAGAAGGCACTCAGCAATTTGTTTAAAAAAAAAAAAAGTGTGGAGGGGGGGCTGGAGAGATGTCTCAGCAGTTAAGGTGTTCGCCTGCAAAGCCTAACAATGTGGGTTCAATTCCCCAGTGCTCATGTAAAGCCAGATGCACAAAGCGGCACATGCATCTGGAGTTTGCAGTGGCTAGAGGCGTTAGCAGATCCCTTATCCCCTGCCCCTTTCTCCTTGCAAATAAAAAACGTGTGGGGTGGGAGGAGGGGCTAAGAAAGAACGCCTCTCTTAACTTGAGAAGAACTAAGATACAGGATTTTATTTTCTTTTATGAGGAATGCTTTGAGAGCAATTTTTGGGCTTCCATTTCAAATATTAAGTTATATCTGTGGAAAATAAAGAGTGAATAAATGAAAAATTTCACCTTAATTTCCCAAGTATAACTCTGATTAGGTTCATACAGCTTTTAACCACTGAGTCATCTTCTCCAGCCCAGGTTTATATAGCTTTTGGGAGGGGGTCAAGTTAAAGCAAGGATGCTTTTCTTAAATTTTATTTATTGAGAGAGAGAGAGACAGAAAGAGAGAGAGGCAGAGAGAGAATGGGCATGCCAGGGCCTTCATCCACTGCCAACGAACTCCAGATGCATGTATCACCTTGTGCATATGGCTTACATGGGTCCTGGGGAATTGAACCTGGGTCCTTTGGCTTTGCAGGCAAGTGCTTTAACCACCAAGCCATCTCTCCAGGCCCAATGATGCTTTTTAATATACTATACTCTTAGTAACAATAATTAATAACAAAAAAGCTAAAATTACCAATCTTATGTTTCTAAGGGTGAGTGTCAAGAATGCCTGATCTGACATTAAGAAACTTGAGTTGGAGCCAGGCATGGTGGCACACGCCTTTAATCCCAGCTCTCAGGAGGCAGAGGTAGAAGGATTACTGTGAGTTCGAGGCCACTCTGAGACTACATAGTGAATTCCAGGAGAGCCTGAGCTAGAGCGAAACCCTACCTCAAAAATCAAAAAAACAAAAAACAAAACAAAAAACTTGAGTTGGGCTGGAGAGGTGGCTTGGCGGTTAAGGTGCTTGCCTGCAAAGCCAAAGGACCCAGGTTCAATTCCCCGGGACCCATATAAGCCAGATACACAAGGTGACACACATACATACGGAGTTTGTTTATAGTGGATAGAGGTCCTGGAGTGCCCATTCTCTCTCGCTCTCAAATAAATTTAAAAAAATGAGTTCACTTGCTTTTATACCTCTAATTAAAAAAAAAAAAAAAAAAAAAAAAACAGTTCCAGGGCTGGAGAGATGGCTTAGTTATTAAGGCACTTGCCTGCAGGGCCTAAGGATCCATGTTAGACTCTTCAGGTCCCACATAAGCCAGATGCATAAACTGACACAAGCATGCAAGGTCTCACATGGGCACAAGGTGACATGCATCTGGAGTTTGAGTGCAGTGGCTAGAGGCCCTGGTGCGCCAATTCTCTCTCTCACATTAAAAAAAAAAAAAAAAAAAAAAAGGCCAGGGCTGGAGAGATGGCTTAGTGGTTAAGTGCTTGCCTGTGAAGCCTAAGGACCCTGGTTTGAGGCTCGATTCCCCAGGACCCACGTTAGCCAGATGCACAAGGGGGTGCACGCATCTGGAGTTCGTTTGTAGTGGCTGGAGGCCCTGGTGCGCCCATTCTCCCTCTCTCTCTATCTGCCTCTTTCTCTCTCTGTCTGTCGCTCTCAAATAAATAATTTTATTTTATTTTATTTTATTTTATTTTATTTTATTTTTTTCGAGGTAGGGTCTCACTCTAGCCCAGGCTGACCTGGAATTCACTATGGAGTCTCAGGGTGGCCTCGAACTCATGGTGATCCTCCTACCTCTGCCTCCCGAGTGCTGGGATTAAAGGCGTGCGTCACCACGCGCGGCTAAATAATTTTAAAAAATATATTTTTTTAAAAGGCCAGTCTGTTGGGTTTGCCTCAAAAAAAAAAAAAAAAAATCCCAGTTCTAACCCTGTGGATTATTTCCATCACAGGGTTACATCAAACTGCAGTATGTTCACAGTGGACTGAAAGCTACTGAAAAATCAACATATTATAAAAAATAAGGTTAACATTTGGTCTAAGTTTGCATAATGCAGTGTATTTTCAGCTGCCTGGCAGCATGCAGACACTCCTACCAGATGGGAACGAAATGAATAATTGAATGAAATATGAATTATTAAGTAAAATTTTGAGTTTTAAAAAAACTCTTGGCAGGGATGAGGAAGAAAGGCTTGTTTCCCTGAAATTGCTTTCACCTGTCCTAGTCTGTAAACAGCATATACCACCACAATGGCATTTACCTACCACAGCCATTCTCTGGTTATTTCCCAACACATGATGCTCTCCTAACATAAAGGACTAGTAATCAGTACCAACTAATTTTTCTTTGCTTTTCTTTTATGCTCATGCCAGGTAATAGGGAAACTTGCCAAAGGAAGAGAATGAAAGATCCAGAGTCCCATGGTACCAGTATGGACCTTTTAATGGGAAAGCTGTGATAACAGGAATAATCTCTATAGATCTGTGTTATATAGGCAATAAAATATATACCTTTGTAGCACGCGAGCATTTAACCAATCATAGGAGCTATTTGTTGCCTCATATATTACAGAACGATGGAGATTTAAGGGATAATGTTCATGGAGGCTGAAGATATGCAGCAATAAACAGCTTTGGAGGTTGGTTAAATGCCAAGTGAAGCCGGGACTACAGTACCATAAACATTATTCCTACCATGACAAGATAAGGAGGTACAATAAGCTTTTCCCTCAATCTCACCATAACCAGGATACCATGTTATTATTTTGTGGTGGGGTGGAGTGGTTGAGACAAGGTCTCATTTAGCCCAGGCAGCCTCAAACTTGCTATATGGCTGAGGTCCTGGAAGTCTATTGTATGTTTCATGTCTCAGAAAGAAATTAAAATCTTAACCTACATCTAGACAAAAAAAGGTATTAAAACTAGATACCTGGCATCACACAAAGGATTTTCCCTTAAAGATAGACTTTATACAGAGTAGTGACAACAGACTTTTCTCAGTAGCTGATAATGGAACACTAACTGTCCACGAGTGATGTCTCCTCAGAGGAAATGTGCTCCTGCTCTTCACAAAACAGACATTCTATGGACTAAGTTGGATGGCCAGCTTCTACTCAAAGGCTTGATGATGGTAGCCAGAAGGTCTATTTAAATCTACCTAATTTATGCTATAAATCAGCATCATGTTCCTGAGGGGATAGTATAGGAGTATAGAATTTGTTGACTCCTTGGTAATTAAAAACTGGGCAAAAAGCAAGCGAAAGGTAAGTTACCTAAATGAACATGAAACATCTCATATTCAAGATTATTGACAATGCATAATATATACAATTGTTTCCATTCTATTGACTTTATTATAATCCACCTTGTAGTAAAAGTGGCTCCCAAAAGCATTAAAAACTTACAAGACTAAAGCAGGGTATGATGGTGTGTACCTGTAGTCCTGGCTACTTGGGAGGCTGAGGCAGAAGGCTCACTTAAACCCAGGAATTTTATATTAGCCTAGACAATAGAGTAGAAACCTATCTTAAATATTTTTTACAATACTTCCTAGATTCAGCACCAAACTATATTTCTATTATTTTAATATATACATTCTAATAATATATTCTATTATTTTAATATTATTTAATATTATTTTAACATAGTTACAATGTAGCCAGGCATGTGGCACACACCTTTAATTCTAGCACTCCTGATACAGGAGGAGCACTGTGAGTTTGAAGCCAGCTTGATACTGGTCAGCCTGGGCTAGAGTGAGACATTACCTAGAAAAACCAAAATAAATAAATACATACATTATATGTGTATATATATATATATACACACACACACATACATACATACATATGTATGCACGCATTTTTAAATAGATGCTTTTTTTTCAGTATTGAGGAATGAAACCAGAGGCAGACAAACATGAAACAGAACTATATACTAGCCCTTTTATTTCTGCAATAAAATCTCAGTAAGTTGCCCAAGCTGACTCTGAACTTGTGATCCTTCTGCCTCAGCCTCCCAAGTAGCTGGGATTACAAGTGTGTACAAGTGCACTGGGCTCCTAAATAGATGCTAATTTATAAATGTTTCAAAAGCTCATAAAACTCAATTCAACCAGTCCTCTGCCAACAGGGTATCCAGAGCACTGTTGTTTTAATGACACTAACCCATTCTCAGGAGGCAGCTCTATTAAGGATTCTATTCCATAGAGAGGTTTTTAGTAGGAATAATGTTTTCCCCAAGTTCTTTCTCAGGAGGGTGATAAGGCCTCAAGAGAAAGAGTCTCAACAGAAGAAGAGGAGTAAGAGAGCGAAAAAGCTTATCACCTGTCTTTTCACTTAAGAATGCAGACAGCACAACAAACTTTAGCAGCTATCTTTTTTTTTTTTTTTTTTTTTTTTTTAAGTACATGCAGCACATTTAGAACTCAGCTGTGTCACATCAGACTTACTGTTGGGAAGTAGATCATGAACACAATCCAAAAATAACAGCCATTAAAGACCTAGCAACCAAAACATGTTTATGTATCCATTCAAAGTCTGGTGGTTTTGATTATATAGTGGAGTGCATAATCCACTCATCTATTTTGGGTGAATTTTCCTTCTACCTTCCCTTCACATTAAACTACAGGATGATTTCTGAGTTAGGGGTGCATAGGGCAAAGTCTGTATGAGGAAAAAATAGTGCAAAATTCCTATACTTCTGTTTGATTCCTTTTAAAAAATTTGTCTCCAAGCAGGGCGTGGAAGCCTTTAACCCCAGCACTTGGGAGGCTGAGGTGGGAGGATCGATATTGAGTTCAAGGCCACCCTGAGACTACATAGTGAATTCCAGGTCAGCCTGGGCTAGAGTGAGACCCTATCTTGAAAAACCAAAAAAACAAAAAAACAAAAAAACAAAAAACAAAAAAACTTGCCTCCTGAAGTATAATTTACTTTCATTTCATTTCTTACCTAGCAGAAGCCACTGTTGCTTTTTTTTTTTTTTTTTTTTTTTGCCTGTGTGCATGCACAAGTTTGTGTTCACGCATACATGTGTGGGCAGATATACGAGTCCTGGACACGTGTGTATGGAAGCCAGAGGAGAACATCTGATATCCTCCTCTACTGCTCATCCATATGTTTCCTTGAGACAGAGTCTCACTGAACCCAGAGGTGCTGTTTTCAGTTAGAGTGCTCACTAATGAGCACCAGCTATTGTCTGGTCTTTCTTCCCCATAAGACTGGGGTTATAGGCATTTGTGGCCATACTCAGCTGTTTATGTGGGTTCTGAGGAATTGAATTCAGAGTGAATCAGGCACTCTCAGGCTCACAAAGCAAGCATTCTAACCTGCTTAGGCATCTTCCCAGCTCGTTTTTAATAAATAAAATTAATTTTTTTTAATTTTAAAAATTAAAAAAAATTTAATTAAATTAATTTTTTATGAGAGAGTAAGAGCAACAGCAAGAGAGAATTAGCATGCCAGGGCCTCTAGCCATTACAATCGAACTCTAGACATGTGTGCCACCTTGTGCGCATGCGTGACCTTGTGCACATGTGTCACCTTATCCATTTGGCTTATGTGGGTTCTGGGGAGTTAAACCTGGGTAAGGCAAGTGCCTTAACTGGTAAGCCATCTCTCCAGCCCTATTAATTTTTATTGTTTTTTTAAAAGATTTTATTTTTATTTATTTATTAGAGGAAGAAGGGGAGGGAAGAGAAGGGGGAGAGAGAGAGAGAATGGGCATGTCAGGGCCTCTAGTCATTGCAAATAAACTCCAGATGCATGTGCCACCATGTGCATCTGGCTTATGTGGGACCTGGAGAACTGAACCTGGGTCCTTAGGCTTCACAGGCAAGTGCCTTAACCTCTAAGCCATCTCTCCAGCCTTTTTTTTGGTAATTTTTTATACTTTATTTTTGGGAGAGGAGAGACAGAGAGAGAAAGAGGGAATGGTCGCGCCAGGGCCTTTCAGCAGCTGTGAATGAACTCTAGACACGTGCACCCCCTTGTGTGCACGTGTGATATCACACACTTGCGTTACTCTCTGTCTGACCTACATAGGGCCTGGAAATTCAGGGATGCATTCTTAGGCTTCACAGGCAAGCACCTTAACTGCTAAACCATCTCTCCAGCCCATTTTTGTTTTTTATAGGGTCTTGCCATGTAGTCCAGGCTGGCCTTGAACTCACAATCCTCTTGACTTACTCTCCTGAGTGCAAGTATTATAGGCCTGTACCACCATGATGGGCCAAATCACTGCTTATCGTGACTTCTCTGATAGTAGGTTTTAAACCACATCTTCTCAAAGCTATCATGCTTCTCTCTTTTTAGTACTACTATTTCTAGAACAAATAATTTGAGTCAGTGACAAGTGAATTACTTGACGGCCTCAAGGTGGTTCCAGAATAAAGCCATTCTCAAGAGATTTAAGGAAGGTGAAAGACATGCTGAGGGTAGAGAAGTTTACCGAATTTTTCTTCTCTCCCAGATTTTCACTATCATATAACAAAAGGCATTCACAGTACATCTTGTAGAGATCCCATTCCTGAATTATGTGACACCAGATATTGGAAGAAATTTGTAAAAAGACTAAAACTTCAGAACTATAATTTTACCTGAATAGTTCCTGACATGCAAAAGAGGTTAAAGGGATAAATCATGTTGCCTTCAAAGTCTTCAGTTGTAGCTTTCTATCCCTTTTTATGGAAGCAGTAACTTGAATCCAAAAGGTTAACCATTTATCCAAGTTCCACAGTCATCTTCCCACTGGAGGGGGAGGGACTTTTGAAACCTATATTAGAGGTTATAATCAATCTCAGTAAGCAATATACAGATCAGAAATGAGAGAGACAAGGAGGGGAAGGAAAAGGCTTATGTAAACAAAACCCAACCAAACATGGAGGAGCCAAAGTTGTTTTTTTTTTTACTATTTACTATTTTCCTACCACTAAATATAGCTTTTTGTGTGTGTGAATGGGTATGTATACATGTGTATATGGGAACATTTGTGTAAGTGAGCATGTATGTGGAGGCCAGAGGTTGATGTGGGGGAGGGGTCTTCCTCAATTGCTCTCCACCTTATTCTTTGAGACAGAGTCTTTCACTGAACCTAAGGCTCGCCAATTTGGCTAGGCTAGACTAGCTGCTAGCCAGTGAGCCCCAGAAATTTCCTGTTTCCAATTTCCCAATGCTGATATTACAGGCATGTACCACCATGCCTGGCATTTTTATGTGGGCACTGGCAATCCAAACTCAGGTCCTTATGCTTATACAGAAGTATTTTTACCCACTGGCCATCTCCCCATCCCAAAACTTGTTTTGCTTTGTTTCCTTGAGATAGAATCCCACACTGTAGCCCAAGCTGGTCTCAAACTCATGGCAATCTGCCTGCCTCTGTCTCCCTAGTGCTATGATTACAGATGTAAGCCATTACACCCAACTCACAAAATTTTGTTTTGTTTTGGAGACAGAGTCTTAAACTCCATATATGTAGCTAAAGCTGGCCTTGATTTTCCTGCCTCTATTTCCCAAGTGCTGGAATTAAGATGTGTACCACCACATCAGGCACAAACTAATTTCTAAAAGGTAAAACAAAAACAAAGAAACACACATTTCACAAACTTGTAAAATTTCATAAATTTCAGTGAATAATGCCTTTTTACAATGAGATAACCTGAAGATATCTATTTATATCTTTCTTCCTAGACAGCTGGAGAGATGCTTCTCTTGTACATTCCTTATCATTTATTTTTTATTTCTTTTTTTAAATTTATTTTTATTTCGCAGAGAAAGAGGGAGAGAGAAAGAATGGGTGCACCAGGGCCTCCAGCCACTGCAGATGAACTCCAGATGCATGTGTCCCCTTCTGCAGCTGGCTAACGTGGGTCCTGGGGAACTGAACCTGGGTCCTTTGGCATTGCAGGCAAACGCCTTGACCACTAAGCCATCGCTCCAGCCCTGTTTCTTTCTTTCTTTCTTTTTTTTAAGTTTTTTTTTTTCCCCCTGACAAGCCCAATGGACTGGCCTTTTTTTTGTGTGTTTTCGAGGTAGGGTCTTTCTCTGGTCCAGGCTGACCTGGAATTAACTATTAACTATGTAGTCTCAGGGTGGCCTTGAACTCATGGAGATCCTCCTATCCCTGCCTCCTGAGTGCTGGGATTAAAGGCATGTACCACCATGCCCAGCTTTTTTTTTTTTTTTAATACAAGAAAGTAAGAGCAAGAGAGACAGAGAGAGAATTGGCACACCAGGCTCTCCAGCCATTGTAAATAGAACTCCAGATGCATGTGCCACCTTGTGCACATGTGCGACCTTACACACTTGCATCACCTTGTGCATCTGATTTACATGGGATCTACAGAGTTGAACATGGGTCCCTTAGTTTTCACAGGCAAGTGCCTTAACCACTAAACCATCTCTCCAGCTCTTATTTTTATTTCTTTGACAAGTCCTTGTTTGGGTGGTTTTAAGCATACAACATATAAGAAAGGTACAAAAATTGAGTAGTTTAAACAATAAATGAAAAAAGTAAAAATGAGGAAATAAACTTACTCAAAATTCAGAGTTTTCAAGTTGAGAAGGGTACTAGGTATTAGTTGTGGGAGTCATAGTAAATAGTATAAAATTCACACACAAAAACTTGGGGGATAATTTTTACATATGTATTAAAACTATTTGAAAAGTAAAATAAATTTGCTTTATTTTCCCAACTCTATATATTTTTTCCATCCTATTCTATATTCTATTTTATTTATTTATGTGTGTATATGTAAACCATATGTGGAAACAAGCAGTCAGGCTGGGAAGGTAGCTCAATGGATGAAGGCACTTGCTTGCAAAGTCTGCTGGGTTGGGTTCAATTCCAAGCCACCCACGTAAGCTGGACACAAAAAGTGGCACAAACATCTGGCATTTATTTGTAATGGTAGATGCACTATATGTATACACACACAAAAACACACATGTAAATAAATACATAAAAATTAATGAGACATTTATCTCATAAAAAAATAATAAAGTTGAAAGCCAGGTGTGATGGCACATTCCTTTAATTCCAGCACTTGGCAGGCAGAGGTAGGAAGATTGCCATGAGTTCAAGGCCATCCTGAGCTATAGTGAAACTCTACCTTGAAAAACCAAAATAATAATAATAATAAACTTTGACAAAGGTGCTGAACATTATAGAATATAAAGGTTTTTGTTAGTGTTATCTGAAAATTTCAGCATTATTACTATTTAGTCGTTTTTTTTTTTTTTTTTGGAGAATGAGAATTGGCATGCCAGGGCCTCCAGCCACTGCAATCAAACTCCAGACACGTGTGGCATCTTGTGCGCATGTGCAACCTTGTACACTTGTGTCATCTTTTTTTATTTTTATTTATTTATTTGAGAGCAACAGACAGAGAGAGAAATAAGCAGATAGATACAGAATGGGTGTGTCAGGGCCTCCAGCCACTGCAAATGAACTCCAGATGCATGTGCCCCTTGTACATCTGGCTTACATGGGACCTGCGGGATCGAGCTTTGAACTGGGGTCCTCAGGCTTCACAGGCAAGTGCTTAACCACTAAGCCATCTCTCCAGCCCACTTGTGTCACCTTGTGCATCTGGCTTATGTAGGATCTGGAGAGTCAAACATGGATCCTTAGGCTTCACAGGCAAGTGCCTTAACCACTAAGCCATCTCTCCAGGCCCCTTTAGTCATTTCTTATCACCATCACCTTCTCAACTACCTTCTAAATTCTGATTCTTAGGTATCTTTAGGCCTTGGCTGCTCGCTCTTCTCTCTCTCTCTCTTTTTAATTTACTTTGTGTGTGTGTATGTGTGTGTGTGTGCACATGCATATGCATGCTTGGGTGTGCTGGGGTCTCTTGCTACAGCAAACAAACACCAGTTCAGCTTTATATGGGTGGCTGAAGAATTGAACCTGCTTTGGCAGACTTTACATTCAAGTGCCTTTAACTGCTGAACCATCTTCCCAAACCCATGGTTCCTCTTTTTATTTAAGTAGCTACCAGTCTGCAATCTTATATTCCACTAGTATCACTGGTCATTCACATGACATACTCCTAATTGAACAGAGTTCAGATTCCATAAAATAAAAATAAATAAATAAATGGAGGCAGATAAAACTTTTTAAAATTCCTCTTTTTAATTCTTTGCAGAAGGATGATATTAGAGAAAGAATTAAAGTAAAAGTATTAAGAAATTACAAAAGGAAAAAAGGCAATTTCAACAAAATCATTTCATAAAGAAAAAGTATATGATAAAAGTATCTGGGGCTAGAGAGATGGCTTAGATTAAGGCACTTGCCTGCAAAGCCAAAGGACCCAGGTTCTATTCCCCAGGACCCACCTAAGCCAGATGCACAAGGTGGTACATGTGTCTGGGGTTCGTTTGCAGAGGCTAGAGGCCCTGGCGTGCCCATTCTCTCTCTCTATCTGCCTCTTTATCTCTCTCTCAAAATGAACAAATAAAAATTTAAAAAAAAAAACTGAGTTGGAGGCCTCCCTGAGCCTACACAGTGAATTCCAGGTTAGCCTGGGCAAGACACTACACTGAAAACCAAAATAAATAAATAAAAATCTGACATGTAAAATGAGTGTGATGGCTCACACCAATAATCCCAGCAATTGGAAGGCTGAGGTAGGAGGATCACCATGAGTTTGAGGCCAGCATGGACTACAGAGTGAGTTTCAGGTCAGTCTGAGCTATAGGGTGTGACCCTGCCTCAGAAATAAATGAACCTTGCAGCCGGGCGTGGTGGTGCACGCCTTTAATCCCAGCACTCAGGAGGCAGAGGTAGGAGGATCGCCATGAGTTCAGGCCACCCTGAGACTCCATAGTGAATTCCAGGTCACCCTGAGCTAGAGTGAGACCCTACCTCTAAAAAGCAAAATAAATAATAAAATAAAAACCAAAATAAATAAATAAATAAATAAATGAACCAAAAATTGACATATAATGTACATATATGCAAATGATTATGTGGTAGTTGACACACAGAACAATACATTTCATGGTATCAGACTGGGGAAATGTTTATATAACACTATTAGATCTCAAATTCTATGTTGGGTTTGTCTTTCCTGGATAGAATATCCTCCTCAGCTGCTAACAATGCTTTTCTGAATCATCCGTCTAAAGAAACTTTCTTTCTTACTTAAAACAATCCAAGGCTAGAGAAATGACTTAGTGGTCAGAGCACATGCCTGTGAAGCCTAAGCACAGAGGTTCGATTCTCCAGGTCCCACGTAAGCCAGATGCACATGGTGGTGCACACGTCTGGAGTTCATCTGCAGTGGCTAGAAGCCCTGTTGTACCCATTCTCTCTCTCTCTCTCATAAATAAATAAAAATAAATCTTTAAAAAAATAAACAATCTGGGCTGAAGAGATGGCTTAGCGGTTAAGGCACTTGCCTGTAAAGCCAAAGAACCTTGGTTCAATTCCCCAGGACCCATGTAAGCCAGATGCACAAGGTGGCACATGTGTTTGGAGTTCGTTTACAGGGGCTGGAGGCCCTGGTGTGCCCATTCTCTCTCTCTGTCTATTTGCTCTTTCTCTCTTGTGCTCTCTCAAATAAATAAATAAAATTTTAAAAGATTAAAACAAACAAAAAAACAATCCACACAGACTCTGAAACTGGGGGTTACAATGAATGGGTAAGGTACATTATCAGCTGACCCCAAATACGTTAGGCCTACTTTTATATAAATGAAGGTTGAGAAGCTATTTAAAAATTTTTGGTATATAAATGGACAGCTTTAGAAAGGAGAGAGCAACATGTATTCTTCAACACTGTGTTAGAAAACAAACATCAGTAGAATAACAATATGGAAGAGAGTAAGGCAGATTTCATTACGGTAGAGTGCTTACACTTCCTCATAACCTGGATTTACACACTGCAAATCCTCTGATCTGATTACCTCCAGTGATCACGTAAAATACCGGCTTTAAACTCTTTGCCTTAGTGATAAAACAGCCACTTTGATTCACAACGAGACATTCACAATAAAGTATATTGTAAACGTACCTGTCCACAGCCTGGGGCATTGCACACAAACGGTCTGTCGTCTCCCATATTTCATATAGCAGAGCGGAGCTGAGGAGGGGGGAAGTAGGGGAAAAGTTATGTTAAATACGCTGGAGCAAAAAAAAAAAAAAAAGGTGCTTCAAAAATATCAAGCCTAGAAACAGGTGTTCCAAGAATGCCATCTATCAAAGCTGTAAACACAGGCTACTTTGGGGAGACCCAGTAGACAGGTGGCATATGATCTATGGTCCCTAAATTGGAACTTTTAATTAGAAAATTTAAACCTAAATAGTCAAGGACTTTCAAACCTTTGCTAGATTTTTCCTCTTTCTGCTACAGGATATAACACATTTTTCAGGCTGCTAAATTACAACCAGTACAGTTCCCTATGTCAATAAATCCACGGAATGCTCGATGCGGAAGCCATATTTCTGAACTAGAGAAGACCAAAATTTGTCATTTAATTAATTAAAGGATTATAGGAGGGGTGCTCCATTTTACAGGGCTATAATCTGGCTCCCTGGTGTATAAACTACAAGACTGTTGGCAAGGGTCGTTTATCCCAGATTATTGCCAAAGAAAACAAAGCACCCATCCTATTGGGCTACATGGGAAATGATTTTCATTAATAAAAAAATAAAAATAAAAATCTTCTCTACCACTGGGAGCTTCCTTCTCCTCCCCCTACCAATCCTCTGTGGCAAATGGAGAAATATCGGTGCCCTTCCCCCCCCCCCATGATTCTATTTATGGCTAGGTTTTTAAAAGCAGCAATAAAACAAATGTCGACTCTTTGGGGGTTTACTGGGTGAATATGTTCCGGCTGTTTATGCTGCTTTCGGCCAGAGTTCTTGGGCTGCTCTGTTGCAGCCAACAGATGTGTGCTGCTGCAGGGGATTTAAAAAAAAAATGCACTTAAAGGCACCATCATCCATCCCCTCAATTTCTCTGAAGAATTTAAAAGAATTTATACTGTTTTTTTAAATTATTGAAGCTAAACTCTTGAAATAGTGATCACAATTCTTTGTCAAAAACAACTCCAATCTGAATGGGTTGGGGAAAATTTTCATAATGCAACTAGGAATAAAAATATAGGTGATGAGAGTGAGACCCTACCTTGAAAAAAAAACAAAACAAAAAAACAGATGATGAATAAGGTTAAAAATGCAGATCACAGGAAAAATATTTGTAAAAGATAATATTTTAGGGCCATTCTCTATCTATGCCCCCTTTAAATAAATAAATTTTTTTAAAGATAATATTTTGGAAGAGTTTGAGAAAAAATTTGGGGGGTTGTATTGAAAGTCTCACAGAATAAACTCCTAAAGGCCATTTTTAAACATCCTTCCACAAGGTAGAAAGATATACAAAAGAAAATAAACAAGAAAAGAGAGAAGCAATTATTTGAATATGTCTGGAAATGACTTCAGAACTGTAACCAAATTTCAAGTGTTATCTTAGAGATAAACCAAAATGTCAGGTCAATCTCAGGCCTGCATTACAATAAAATGTTAACATGCTAGCATGAATCTGATGACCAGAAAACTATGTGTAAACGTAGATGCAACTAGGTATGTTTCTCCTAATCTCTCAGGACTCACTTCAGGGTTGAAACCAGTATTTCTGGCTGTCTAATCAGAAATTCCACAACTAATCAGTGTTAAAAATTGTGGGGTGTTACATAAACTAGAAGGGGCTGCTGGTCATCTTTCCAGGTACTAAGAACATGGACTATGAAGGAAACGGGTGCAACAACACTGCTGTAATGGGATAGACCCTGTTTATACATCCATGCACACAGATTTATATCACATTTAGCCAGGATAAATTGCTTCAATAAATTCTGTTCCTGGGAGAAGCCAGCTCAAGCTGAATGGGTATTGGCAAATGAGAGCTTCATCTTTCTTTCTTTCTCTCTCTTTTTTTTTTTTGGTTTGTTTTGTTTTTTGAGGTAGGATTTCACTCTAGCCCAGGCTGACCTGGAATTCACTACTCAGGGTGGCCTTGAACTCACAGAAATCCTCCTACCTCTGCTTCCTGAGTGCTGTGATCAGTGGTGTGCGCCACCACACCAGGCTTCATTTTTCTTTTCTTTTCTTTTCTTTTTTTTTTTTTTTCGAGGTAGGGTCTCACTCTAGCCCGGGCTTCACTGGAATTCACTATGGAGTCTCAGGGTGGCCTTGAACTCATGGCGATCCTCCTACCTCTGCCTCCCGAGTGCTGGGATTAAAGGCGTGAGCCACCATGCCCGGCTTTCATTTTTCTTTACACAGCCCCAGGACAAGGAGGTTTTCTAGTTTGTTTGTTTTCAATACACAATTATTTGTCAGTACTTTTTGGAATTACAGTACAGTACCAAAAAAATAAGGGGGAAGGGGATAAGTACAAATAAAGATAAACAAGGCCATGATGGCCCAATACTCAGACCATTTCTGGAAAGCAATACATCTCTGGAAAAATGCCTAACTACTGTGCTGCAGATAATTTCCTTCCTAGTCCCAGGACCTGTTCTCCTAACATAATCACAAAATCAGAATATTATTTTGAAAAGGTCTTCTAATATTTTTTGAACAAGGCAGGAGTAAAGTAGACATAATTCCTTACTTTTATCTTGATTATATTATTTGTGTCTGCTTACTCTAAAAAGAAAGGACTGTGTCCTGGTGAAGAAAAGGAGCAGCACTGGCATAGGAAGTGATTAGATAAATTCTAGAATGATATTCCTCTAGACACAAAATTTATACCTTAATAATTATAACCTGTACAATCATATATCACAATAGATGATTTTAAAATTTTATTTAATGGAATCCTTTCTAAATTTTTTTTAATTTAATTTTTTTGTTTATTTTTATTTATTTATTTGAGAGCAACAGACATAGAGAGAAAGAGGCAGATAGAGAGAGAGAAAGAATAGGCACACCAGGACCTTCAGCCACTGAAAATGAACTCCAGATGTGTGCATCCCTTGTGCATCTGGCTAACGTGGGTCCTGGGGAATCAAGTCTTGAACCGGAGTCCTTAGGCTTCACAGGCAAAAGGTTAACCGCTAAGCCATCTCTTCAGCCCCTTCCTATAAATTTTATGTGGAAAAAAAAATACCTCACTAAAAGAAAAAGGAAACTTTGGGAGAAAAAGCATTAAAATCTAACAGAAGTAAGCATATTCATTGTTCTTAAATTCAACTGACAGTCACTAACTAGGATTTCCATCTTCTCTTCCAATTTGCTAGCCTCTTTTTTTGTTTGATTTTGTTTTGTTTTTCGAGATAGGGTCTCACTGTAGCTCAGGCTGACCTAGAATTCACTACATAATCTCAGGGTAGCCTTGAACTCACAGCAATCCTCCTACCTCTGCTTCTCAAGTGCTGGGATTAAACACATGCACCACCATACCCGGCTTCTGTTTTACCATTTTTTTTTAATTTTTTTGTTCAGTTTTATTTATTTATTTGAGAGTGACAGAGAGAGGAAGAGGCAGATAGAGAGAGAGAGAGAATGGGCGTGCCAGGGCCTCCAGCCACTACAAATGAACTCCAGACGCGTGTGCCCCCTTGTGCATCTGGCTAATGTGGGTCCTGGAGAATCAAGCCTCGAACCGGGGTCCTTAGGCTTCACAGGCAAGCGCTTAACCGCTAAGCCATCTCTCCAGCCCTGTTTTACCATTTTTACCAAAGGGATATTATAATAGTAAGAAGAGGGCATTTTTTTTTTTTTTTCTTGTCGAAGCAGGAACTCGATTTATTGCTATGAACAGTTGCCTATATAATGTTGGGGGTGAAGGCCATTTTTTTTTAATATTGTATTTCTTTCTTTATTTGAGAAAGAGAGAATGGGCGCGCCAGGGCCTCCAGGCTCTGTAAACAAATTCCAGATGCATGCACCCCCTTGTGCATCTGGCTTACGTGGGTCCCGGGGAATTGAACCAGGGTCCTTAGGCTTCGCAGGCAAATGCCTTAACCACTAAGCCATTTCCCCAGCCCAGAAGAGGGCTTTGTTTAAATGCCCACAGTTATTCTCTTACCTCTTGTCATTTCCATCATTCTTGAATTAAAGAAAATTTAAATATTTAACAATGACAAGAATGGTCTGTCTCTCAATTTAAAAAAACACCATAAACATGTTTTAATTTCTTCTTCATCCTCTGATGCATCGATTGCTACATATAAAGAATGGTCACTGGAGCCAGGCGTGGCGGCGCACACCTTTAATCACAGCACTTGGGAGGCAGAGGTAGGAGGATCGCTGTGAGTTTGAGGCTACCCTGAGACTACATAGTGAATTCCAGGTCAGCCTGGGCTAGAGTGAGACCCTACCTCAGAAAACCAAAAAGAAAAAAGAATGCTTACTGGGCTAAGAGATGGCTTAGCGGTTAAGGTGCTTGCCTGTGAAGCCTAAGGACTCATGTTTGACTGTCCAGGTCCACACAAGATAACACAAGTGCACAAGGTTGCACTTGCACACAAGGTGGTGCACGCATCTGGAGTTTAATTATAGTGGCTAAAGGCACTAGTGTGCCAATTCTCTCTCTGTCTCTTGCATAAAAAAGAAAGGCCAGTTTGTTGGACTTGCCTCAAAAAAAATGCTCATGCTTAAATTTGTAATTATCAGAGAAGACAAACTGATGCTCTCTCAAAAACAAAAGCCACACGTTTCTGTACTATAAACAGATGGAGACAGAAGTGAAGTCTTAGAGAATGATGCTGCCACTCACTTGAACGTAACTCACAGTTCATTTGTAACTCTACTGCTTGACAAGTAGTCATGTGTCTGGGCAGAACACTCACAGTGCGTCATCTCCTTCCTGATCTATTCTTCAGGATAAAATACAAATGTTTAATAGAACAAAACAATGGATGACTGGAGGGGTACACAAATTAAGAGATATTGTGAAGTGTGATGTTTTCAGTAAAGATTTTAGGACAAGAAAACAAAGATGTATTAGAAAGTTGTCTCAGAGATGGAAGTCTGCAAGGAAAAAGATTTATCTATTCAGCAACCAGAATGCATCCATTATTAAATCAGGATTTGTCCATAAGTGAAAGTTATCTAATGTTAGAAGACAAGTTTGGAAAACCAAAGGTTTAGAGATTTTTTTAAATCTTTATTTATTGAGCAAGAATATAGGGACCCAGGGCCTCTTGCTGCTAAAAAGGAACCCTAGACACATGTACCACTTTATGCATCTGGCTTTGTGTGGGTATTGGGGAACTGAACCTGGGCCAGCAGACTTTGCAAGCAAGAGCATTTTACCACTGAGCCATCTCCCTGGCCTGAGAATGATTTTTTTCTCCTTTTTTTTTTCTTTCCCTGAGGTAGGGTCTCACTCTGGCCCAGGCTGACCTACAATTAACTATGTAGTCTCAGGGTGGCCTCGAACTCATGATGATCCTTCTACCTCTCTGTGCCACCAAGACTGGTGAGAATGATTTTTTTTTTTTAGTTTTTCAAGGTAGAGTCTCATGCTGACTTGAATTCACTCTGTTTTCTCAAGGTGTCCTCGAACTCATGGCAATCCTCCTACCTCTGCCTCCAGAGTGCTGGGATTCTCTGGTCTCTGCTCTCCAACAGGATAGGAGTTGCAGTGCATGGCTATATCCAGCTGTTTTTCTGGGTCTTGGGGAAGAACTTGGACTGTCTTTCAGGCATCATCTAGCCCTTATGCTTGCACAGGAAATGCTCTTAATTGCTAAGCTGCTCTTAACCAATGAGCTATCTCTACAACCCATGCTTTACATTTTTGAATAAATATTTCTTTTAGGATTCTAAGAACAAACCAAAAACTTAGATCCCTTACATGCTAAAATGTTTATATATATATTGTTTTATTTATTTATTTGAGACTGACAGACAGAGAGAGAAAGAGGCAGATAGAGAGAGAGAGAGAATGGGCACACCAGGGCCTCCAGCCACTGCAAACGAACTCCAGATGCATGCGCCCCCTTGTGCATTTGGCTAACGTGGGTCCTTAGGCTTCACAGGGAAGCGCTTAACCGCTAAGCCACCTCTCCAGCACCTAAAAAAAATTTTTTTTTTGATTTTTTGAGGTAGGGTCTCACTCTAGCCCAGGCTGACCTGGAATTCACTATGGAGTCTCAGGGTGGCCTCGAACTCACGGCGATCCTCCTACCTCTGCCTCCCGAGTGCTGGGATTAAAGGCGTGCGCCACCACACCCGGCTTCCAGCACCTAAAATGTTTTATAGTAACATTTATGACTGACAATTAACAGAACCAGGCCTAGTAGTGTACACCTCTAACCCCAGAACTTAGGAGGCTGAGGTAGAATGATCCCAGTGATTTTGAGGCCAGCCTGGGCTACAGAGTACGTTCCAGGTCAGCTTGGGCTAGAATGAGACTCTGCCTCAGAAAAACAACAACAAAAGACCAGAATAGTGATGAAGGGATGACACAGTGGTTAAGGAACTTGCCTGCAAAGCCAAACGACCCAGGTTAAATTCCCCAGGACCCATGTAAGCTAAATGCACAAGGTGGCACATGTGCCTAGAGTTGATTTGCAGTGGCTAGAGGCCCTGGTACACTCTCTCTATCTGCCTCTCTCTAATAAGTAAAATAAAAATTTTTAAATGTTAAAAAAATAATAGGGGTTAAATTAAATGCTTAAGAAAAATAAACAAATTAAACTATTGCTTTACAATAGAGTATATTTGACACAAACAATAACATTTTGATGGGCTGGAGAAATGGTTCAGCAGTTAAGGCCATGCCTCCAAAGCCTAATGACAGGGTTTGACCAGTGTTCAATTTGCCAGTGCCCACATAAGCCAGATGTACAGTGGTGTATATACCTGGAGTTTGTTTGCAGTAGCTAGAAGCCCTGGTGAGCCCATTCTTTCTCCCTCTCTGGCTCCCCCTCCCTCCCTCTCTCTCTTTGCTTGGAAACAAATAAAATACATTTTTTTAAAAAAAGAAAAACATGGGGCTGGGGAAATGGCTTAGCAGTTAAGGTGTTTACCTGCAAAGCCTAAGGACCCCAGTTTGATTCCCCAGGACCCATGTAAGCCAGATGCACAAGGGGCGCATGTGTCTGGAGTTCATTTGCAGTGGCTAGAGGCCCTGGCGTGCCCATCCTGTCTTTCTCTCTGCCTCTTCCTCTCTCTTTCAAATAAATAAATAAAAAGAAAAACATTTTGAGGAGCTGGGGAGATAGTTCAGTTGGTGAAGTGCTTGCCACATAAGCATAAGGACTTGAGTTCAGATCCCTACAACCCACATAAAGCCAGGTATGGTGGCATGTGTCTACAATCCCAGTGCTGAGGAGGCAGACCCTTTGGGACTCAGCTAGTCTAGTTGAATTGGTGAGCTCCAGCTTCAGTGAGAACCTATCTCAAAAAAAATTAAGGTGGAGTCAGGTGCATGCCTTTAATCCCAGCACTTGGGAGGCAGAGGTAAGAGGATCATCATGAGTTGGAGGCCACCCTGAGACTACATAGTGAATTCCAGGTCAGTCTGGACTAGAGACCCTACCTTGAAACAACAATAAATAAATAAATAAATAATTAAATTAATTAAATACACACACACACACACACACACGGTGGACAGTGGATTGAAGAAAGACACTTGGGCTGGAGAGATGGTTTAGCAGTTAAGGTACTTGCCTGTGAAGCCTAAGAACCCAGGTTTGATTCCCCAGGATCCACATAAACCAGATGCAAAAGGTGGAGCATGCATCTGAAGTTCGTTTGCAGTGGCTAGAGGCCCTGGCACACCCATTCCCTCTATTTCCCCCCCACACACATGTGCAAATAAATAAATAAATAAATGCCACCCTGAGACTAAATAGTGAATCCCAGGTCAGCCTGGGCTATAGTGAGCCATATATGAGTATGTATGCATAGCACATATACATGCAACATTCTGGAAACTATTTGATGACATGAGAAAAACTACATTAAGTGAAAAACTGAGAAAATTATATATGCAATAGAATTCCAAATTTATTTATTTTTGTTTTTTGAGGTACAGTCTCACTGTAGCCCAGGCTGACCTGGATCTCACTCTGTAGTCCCAGGCTGGCCTTGAACTCATGGCAACCCTTCCATCTCTGCCTTCCGAGTGCTGGGATTAAAGGCGTGTGCCACCATGCCTGGATCCAATTTTTTTGTTTTAAACCAAGGGCTGGAAAGATGGCTTAGTGTTTAAGGCACTTGCCTGCAAAGCCAAAGGATCCAGGTTCAATTCTCCAATTCCCCAGGACCCACATAAGTTTGTTCGCAGTGGCTGGAGGCCCTCATGCGTCCATTCTCTCTCTCTCTCTCTTTCCCTCTCAAATAAATAAGCAAAAATTAAACTGAAAAAAAAATTAATCAAGAAAAATGCCAGTACTTGGGCTGCAAGGCCTCTGAAAAATCCTGCTGGAACTGAGCTGATAACCTCCTCCATGTAGACCAGCTGACAGAAAGCTAGAAGAAGCCATTCTGCATGCAGTTCAATGGGAAAGAGAGAAATCACCAGTGAAGATACTCAACAGTGGACTCTACAAGCCTTACATTTTGCCAGCCAGGCCAAATGAGTCAACTGGTACAACAGTGGCACGTCTGTCATGGTGGAAACCAATTGCCCTCTAATTGGACTGGAGGCCTGCTCCATGGGAGGCAATATATCCCTGATACTGAAAACCTAAAACAGGGGTAGTCATGAGCCCTAGGGGTACAATGTCTGCTGCTGCTGCTGCTGTCTGGCTAAATGTATATACTATGCTCATCAAACTGCCCAGTAAGCACTACTCTTAATGTTCATACCCTTATATTAATGCTACTCTCACTTTTGGTTGAAAATCTTCTCTTTTCAGATCACAGTGACCTTAGGATGACTCAGAACACATCATAGTGTTGGGAAGAAGTGACAGGAGCACTCAGCACTGCAATATCTCTATCACACCTTCCAAGGCTCAGGGTCCACTGCGGAAGAGGTGGCAGAAAGAATGTAAGAGCCAAAGTTAGGGTAGGACTCCTTACAATGTGATCCTCCAGACACAAAATGGCCTGGCTATCCATGACCTCACAATGCCTGACACAAGACCATCATAATAGAAGGAAAAGATGATGACATCAAAAGAGAGATTGATTGAGAGGAGGAGGGGATATGATGGAGAATGGTGTTTCAAAGGGGATGATGGGGGGAGGGAGGGCATTACCATGGGATATTGTTTATAATCATGGAAGCTATTAATAAAAAAAAAAAAAGAAAAATGCTGGACATGGTGGTGCACACCTTTTAATCCCAGCACTTGGGAGGCAGAGGTAGGAGGATCGCTGTGAGTTTGAGGCCACCCTGAGACTACATAGTGAATTCTATGTGAGCCGGGGCTAGAGTGAGACCCTACCTCAAAAAACAAAAACAAAAACAGAAAAAAAAAAAGAAAAATGCTAACCAATAGAAAAAGATGAAGAAATTGCCATCAAAATGTTAATGATGGTTTTTGAGGAATAACTTTATTCTAGAATACTTTATTTTCTTTTTTGTACTGTTACTTTTCAAGATTTCTATAATGACCACAGAGAACTTTTAATAAATCAAAATTACAATGTAATATAATAAGAAAAATGTTGATTTGTTTGACTGAAAATAATACAACTCTCAGTTAACAGAAAAAGGGAGGGCTGGGGAGATGGCTCAGCAGTTAAAGGCATTTGCTTGCAAAGCCTGACAGCTTGGGTTCAATTCCCCAGTACTCATATAAAGCAAGATGCACAAAGTGGCGCCTGTGTTTAAAGTTCATTTGCAGTGGCAGGAGGTCCTGGCGTGCTCATATTCACACACTCTTTCTCTCTCTTTTTTAAATATATTTTATTTATTTGAGAGAGAGAAAGAGGGAGAGAGAGAATGGGCACACCAGGGCCTCCAGCCACTGCAAACGAACTCCAGATGCATGTGTCCCCTTATGCATCTGGCTTACATGGGTCCTGGAGAGTTGAACCAGGATCCTTTGGCTTTGTAGGCAAATGCCTTAACCACTAAGCCATCTCTCCAGCCCTCTCTCTCTCTCTTTCTCTTTCTTACTTTCCATGTACCTTTTTCTCTGTTTCTCAAATAAAAATATATAAAAAATTAATTTAAAAAAAAAAGAAAAAGGGAGTCAGGCATGATGGCTCACATCTTTAATCCCAACACAGAAGGCCTCTGAGATAGGAGGATCACAATGTATTTAAGGTCAGGCTGGGCTAGACAGTGAGTTCTAGGTCAGCCAGGGCTAGTGTGAAACCCTGATTGAAAAAAAAACAAAACAACAAAGAAAATATGGGGGCTGGAGAGATGGTTGTTAGCAGTTAAGGCATTTGCCTACAACGTCAAAGGATCCTGGTTCGATTCTCCATGACTCATGTAAGCCAGATGCACAAGGGTGCATGCATATGGAATTTGTTTTCAGTGGCTGGAGGCCCTGGTGCGCCCATTCTCTCCCGCTCTCTCTCAAATAAATAAATAAAATAGATTTTAAAAAAGTAAAGGCTTGGACTGGAGAGATGGCTTAGCGGTTAAGCACTTGCCTGTGAAGCCTAAGGACCCCGGTTCGAGGCTCGATTCTCCAGGACCCACGTTAGCCAGATGCACAAGGGGGTGCATGCTCCTGGATTTCGTTTGCAGTGCCTGGAGGCCCTGGAGCACCCATTCTCTCTCTCTCTCTCTATCTTTCTGCCTCTTTCTCTCTCTGTAGCTCTCAAATAAATAAATAAAACAAAAAATTTTAAATAAAAAAAGTAAAGGCTCTTATATATATATAAATATATAGATATAGGCTGGAGAGATGGCTTAGCGGTTAAGGCGTTTGCCTGCAAAGCCAAAGGATCCAGTTCAACTCTTCGGAACCCACGTAAGCCAGATGCACAAGGGGGTGCATGTGTCTGGAGTTCGTTTGCAGTGGCTGGAGGCTCTGGCATGCTCTCTCTCAAATAAATAAATAAATAAATAAAATATATTGGGGCTGGAGAGATGGCTTAGCTGTTAAGGCATTTGCCTGCAAAGCCAAAGGATCCTGGTTCAATTCTCCAGGACTCACGTAAGTCAGATGCACAAGGGGTGCATGCATCTGGAATTCGTTTGCAGTGGCTGCAGGCCCTGGTGCACCATTCTCTCCCTCTCATCCTTTTTCTCTCTCTCAAATAAATAAATAAATAAAATATATTTTTAAAAAGTTGCAATGTGAATGAGATCTAATATATGTATGGAAAAAAACCTGCATTTACCTAAAGCACTAAACAGTAAATTACAATGTCATACAAAATTGCTCACTCTGTACTAAAATCAACTGGAAAATTAAATTCACAAAGGACCATAAAAAATGTCTAAAACTAGAGCCAGGTGTGGTGGTGCACACCTTTAATCCCAGCACTTGAGAGGCAGAGGTAGGAGTATCGCCCTGAGTTCGAGTCCACCCTGACACTACATAGTGAATTCCAGCTCAGCCTGGGCTAGAGTGAGACCCTACCTTGAAAAAAAAAAGTCTAAAACTGCCAGGCATGGTGGTGCACATCTTTAATCCCAGCACTAGGGAGGCAGAGATAGGAGGATCACTATGAGTTTGAAGCCACCCTACAGAGTGAGTTCCAGATCAGCCTGGACTGGAAAGATGGCTTAGAGGTTAAAGATGCTTGCTTGCAAAGCCATTAATGATCTGGATTCACTTCCCTAGTACCCACCTAAAACCAGATGTACGAAGTGACCCATGCATCTGGAGTTGTTTGTAGTGGCAAGAGATTCTGGTATGCCCATTTTCTCTCCCTCTCTCTCAAAAAAAATTTTTTTTAAGTCTAAAATTATATACTACCAGTTCCATACAGAAAATAGACATGGTGCAAACTTAAACCTATACCAATAGGTCAACCAAACAGTTCAAGGTAGTTCTTCCTGTGTTACCTTCCAGGACCTACTGACACACGTTCACATGTATGGATGCACATGTGTATACATGTTCACACGTATGGATGCATGTGCATGTGGAGGATAGGTTTGACCTCCAGTGTTTTATTCAATCACTCTCTACCTTATTACATGGTCTTTTACATAAACCTAGGGCTTGCCTATTCAATGAGTCTAGCCAGCTTGCCCCAGGGATCCCCGTCTCTTCCTCCAGAGTGCTGGAATCACACGTGGGTTACCATGCCTTCCCGGCACTTAAGTAGGTGCTGGGGATCCAAACTCTGGTCCTTATAGCTTGTATGGCAAGCACTTTATCCAATCCCCTCCAAGCCCCAATCTCACTGTCCCTCAACCCATTTATACCCTTCTACCATCAGTATTCTCCTTTGTACTTTCATATCACGTGTTCATTACCCTCCCTACCCCTCTCAAGATTTTTCCCCTTTCATAGGCCCCTTTCTAGTTTCCTGACCTACATACTCATGCCTACATAATTTACACACATATATGAAAATTAAAGGATAGGATCTTTATATGAGAGGAAATATGTGGAAACAAATTAGTTTTTTTTTTAGGGGGGGTGTTTTTTTCAAGGCAGGATCTCACTCTAGCTGAGGCTAACCCAGAAATCACTCAGTAGCCCCATGATGGCCTCAAATTCAAAACTCCTCTCTCAGCCTCCTAAGTGCTGAGATGAAAGGCATGCACCACCATGCCAGGCTAAATTAGTTTTCTTGTCTTTTTTAAAAAAAATTTATTTATTTAATTTTCAAGCAGAGAGAGACAAGAGAAGAGAGACAGACACAGAGAGAATGGGTGTGCCAGGGCCTCAGACTGCTACAAACAAACTCCAGATGCATGTGCAACTCTGTGCATCTGGCTCTACACATGGGTACTGGGGAATCAAACTTGGGTAGTTAGGCTTTGCAGGCAAGTGCCTTAACTGCTAAGTCATCTCTCCTGTCCTTAACCTTATTATTATTATTATTATTTTTGGTTTTTCGAGGTAGGGTCTCACTTTAGCTCAGGCTGACCTGGAATTCTCTATGTAGTCTCAGGGTAGCCTCAAACTCATGGTGATCCTCCTACCTCTGCCTCCCAACTGCTGGGATTAAAGGCATGCACCACCACATCCGGCTCTTAACCTTATTTTTAAAGGAAAATAATTCAGGACTGGAGGGATGGCTAGTGTTTAAGGCACTTGCCTGCAAAGCCAAACTACCTGAGTTTGATTCCCCAGTACCCATATAAAGCCAGATGCACAAAGTGGCACATACATCTGGAGTTCATCTGTAGAAGCTGGAGGCCCTAGCATGCTTATTCTCTCAATCTCTCTCTCTACTTGCAAATAAGTAAAAATATTTAAAAAAAATAGTTAAGATAGCTCAATAAGGGTTGAGGATATAGCACAATTGATAGTATTGATCTAGCACGCATGAGGCCCTGGGTTTGATCCCCAGTACTAAATATACCAACTAGTGCTCAGGAAGTAGAGTCAGGAAGATCAGAAGTTCAAGGTCATCTCCTAATACACAGTGAGTTTGAGGCCAATCTGGGCTCCATGAGACTCTGCCTCAAAAAACAGTATCAGGGTTGGAGAGATGACTTAGTGGTTAAGGCACTTGCCTACGAAGCCAAAGGACCTCGGTTGGATTCCCCAGGACCCCTGTAAGGCAGAAGCACAAGGTGGCACATGTGTCTGGAGTTTGTCTACAATGGCTGGAGGCCCTGGTACACCCATTCTCATTCTCTCTCTCTCTCTCCCTGCCTCTCTCTCTCTCAAGTTTGGCACTATAACACATTAGTTCTCAACGTGGCTATAGGGATCACTTAGATCTTCAACATACTTTCAGAGGGCTCATGGGGTTAAAAATCATTCACAGATAAAAGATCTATGTACCCCCCAGACATAAAATGGCCTGGATATCCATGACCTCACAGTGCCTGACACTACATACACAAGACCATCATAAAAGGAGGAAAAGATCATGACATCAAAATAACAGAGACTGATTGAGAAGGAAGGAGATATGATGGAGAATGGAGTTTCAAAGGGGAAAGTGGGAGGAGGGAGGGTATTACCATGGGATATTTTTTATAATCATGAAGTTGTTAATAATAAAAAAAATTGAAGAAAAAAAAGTTCTATATAAAAAGCCAGAGCAATATATTTCTTTTTCTTTTTTTTTTTTTTTTTTAGTTTTTCGAGGAAAGGTCTCACTCTAGTCCAGGCTGACCTGGAATTCACTATGCAGTCTCAGGGTGGCCTTGAACTCACGGCGATCCTCTTACCTCTGCCTCCCAAGTGCTGGGATTAAAGGCGTGCGCCACCACGCCCGGCTTCAGAGCAATATTATTCAATGGAGCAGTATGAAAAGTTCACAGATGTGGTTTCAGATTTACCCTATAGTTAACCTTTTTGAAATTATCATTTTTAAGATTTTGGTATTATATTCAAGGACTATTTACAACTATCTGAAAATAATCTTTCCTTTGTCTGAAGGAAATATTGTGTGTGTGTGTGTGTGTATCCCTATTCTTTCATATATCAAAAGCAAAACAATATAACTTAACAAATTGAATGCAAAGGCAGATATGAGAAAATAGATTATTTTTATTTTTGTTTGTTTATTTGTTTGTTTTTTGAGGTAAGGTCTCACTCTAGCTCAGGCTGACCTGGAATTCACTATGTAATCTCAGGGTGGCCTCAAACTCATGGCAATCCTCCTACCTCTGCCTCCCAAGTGCTGGGATTAAAGGCATGCACCACCACACCCGGCTCTATTTTTTATTTTTTCGAGGTAGGGTCTCACTCTAGCCCAGGCTGACCTGGAATTCACTCTGTATTCTCAGGCTGGCCTTGAACTCACAGTGATCCTCCTACTTCTGCCTCCACGCCCAGCTTTTCTTTATTTCTTTGGTATTTTCAAAGCAGGGTATCACTCTAGCTGAGGCTGACCTGGAATTCACTCTGTAGGCCCAGGCTGGCCTCAAACTCATAGTGATCCCCCAACCTCTGCTTCCTAAGTACGAGGACTAAACATGTGCACCACCATGCCTGGCAAAAACAGATGCCTTTTGTCAAAAGCAGATGTTTTTTGTTAAACCAGACATCAAAAACTTACAGCTCTTCCTTTTATTTTTTTCTAAAACTACAGATATAGCTATATTTGTTAAAGTGTAATGAGTATATTATTATTTCTAAATAAATTAATAAATGTGTCTTTTTTATCTCAAACATGGTAAATATCAACAGATATAACTGAGATAAGCAAAAAAAAATCTTTAGAATACTCAATAACTTTCTTTTAACATTTTACTTTGTGGGCTGGAGAGATGGCTTAAAGGTTAAGGCACTTGCCCACGAAGCCAGAGGACCCAGGTTAAATTCCCCAGAACCCATGTAAGCCAGATGCACATGGTGGCACATGCGTCTGGAGTTTGATTGCAGTGGCTGGACACCCTGGAGTGCCAATTCTCAATCTCATGTAAATAAGTAAATAAACTATTAAATATATTACTTATTTATTTGCAAGAAGAAAGAGAATGAGTGCACCAGGCCCTTCAGCCACTGCAAATGAACTCCAAACATATGTGCCACTTTGTGCATCTGGCTTTATGTGGGTCTTGGGGAATCAAAGGCTTTGCAGCCAAGTGCCTTCAACTGCTAAGCCATCTCTCCAGCCCAATTTTGTGTTTTTGAGATAGGGTCTCATTTTGTAGCCCATGCTGGTCTGAGATTTACTAATCAGCTTAGCTAGACTTAAACCCCCAGTGATGGCCTAGCTTCAGCCTCCCAAATGCTAGGATTACAGGTATGAGCTACCATGCTCAGCTGTTGAGTCCTCAATTATCTGTTTATTTAGGAGAAAAAGAAATGGAGAGAGACAGACAGAAAGAGAATGGACATGCCAAGGCCTCTTGCTACTACAAACGAACTCCAGACTCATGAGCTATTCTGTGCATCTGGCTTTATGTGGGTACTAGGGAATTGAATCCAGGTTGTCAGGCTTTCCAAGCAAACATCTTTTAAGCCATCTTCCCGGCCCCTCAATAATTTTTTTTAAAAAACATTTTTTTAAATTTTTTTGTTTGTTTATTTATTTATTTGAGAGTGACAGACAGAAGGAGGCAGAGAGAGAGACAGAGAGAATGGGCGCGCCAGAGCTTCCAGCCTCTGTAAGCAAACTCCAGATGCATGTGCCCCCTTGTGCATCTGGCTACGTGGGTCCTGGGGAATTGAGCCTCGAACCGGGGTCCTTAGGCTTCACAGGCAAGCACTTAACCGCTAAGCCATCTCTCCAGCCCCTCAATAATTTTTTAAGGTAATAGAAAAAGACAGTTTATTAAGGAAGACAAAGGTACCACCTGGGAAAAATAAATAAAGCCAAGTCTGCAATAATTTTTAAAAGTATAAAAGGCTGTGGTATTGACACAAAAAACTTGGAGACCCACTGGTCTAAGAAATACAAATACAGGGCTGGAGAGATGGCTTAGCGGTTAAGCGCTTGCCTGTGAAGCCTAAGGACCCTGGTTCGAGGCTCGATTCTCTAGGACCCACGTTAGCCAGATGCACAAGAGAGTGCACGCATCTGGAGTTCGTTTGCAGTGGCTGGAAGCCCTGGCGCACCCTTCTCTCTCTCTCTCTCTCTCTGCCTTTCTCTGTCTGTCGCTCTCAAATAAATAAATAAAAATATAAAATAAAATAAATACAAAAACACACCAGGTGTGGTGGTACACACCTTTAATCCCAGCATTCAGAAGGCAGAGGTAGGAGGATCACTGAGAGTTTGAGGCCACCCTAAGACTACAGAGTGAATTCCAGGTTAGTCTGGGCTACACTGAGACCTTACCTCGAGAAACCAAAATAAAAAATAAAAAAAAGAAATATAAGAACAGAGTTGGGTGTGGTGGCGCATGCCTCTAATCCCAGCACTTGGGAGGCAGAGATAGGAGGACCGCTATGAGTTCGAGGGCACCCTGAGACTACGTAGTGGATTTCAGGTCAGCCTGGGCTAGAACGAGACCTTACCTCGAAAAACCAAAAAATAAAAATAAAAAAAAAAATACAAGAACAATAGAGTACCTAGATAGAACAGTCAAACAAAGTTGACATTACTTCTGGATTTCAGGCTCAGACAAGAAGGGACAGGTTTCAAAGAAAGGAGCCAACTAAGTAGACCAAATAGTTTTGCACCAAATGATGGAAAACAGATGTGGGTGAGAATTAGGCTGAATCATAAGTTAGGCAACACATGGCCAAAGCTTAGAGCCTATCTGGAAACAGTTTTATGTAGGCAACTACTTGACTAGAGGTTTTTTTTGTTTTTAAGGCTCTTGAGAGTTTTGGAAGATTCAAGAAACTATTTAGAACTATCCCCAGAAAGATTAATAAAGCCCCCCCCCAAAAAAAACCCCAAAAAAACCCTACAACTTGCTAAAATGACAACAGGAAGCAAAAGTAGAAATAATTAGAAAACATTGTATCTATCATTGACTTAATTTGCTCTTTAGCTTTAATTTTTATTTTTTTAAGTATTTAAATATTTTTATTTATTAAAAATATTTTATTTGTGCTTGCTTTGGCAGTACATATACTAAAAATTGGAACAATACAGAGAAGATAAACATGGCCTCTACACAAGTATGACACACAAATTTGTAAAGCACTCCATATTTTATTTTTTTTAAACTTTCCTTTTTTTAAATGGAAACTTTTATTTATTTATTGGAGACAGAGGGAGAGAGAGACAGAGTAAGCGAGTGAGAATGGGCACACCAGGGCCTCTAGCCATTGCAAACAAATTCCAGATGCATGTGCCACCATGTGCATCTGGCTTACGTGGGACCTGGAGAATCGAACTTGGGACCTTAGGCTTCGCAGGCAAGTGCCTTCACCACTAAGCCATATCTCCAGCCCAAGCACTCCATATTTTAAAATATTTTATTTAGTTATTTATTTGAGCGAGTGAGAGAGAATGGGGACACCAGGGCCTTTATCCACTGCAAACAAACTCCAGATGTATGCGACACCTTGTGCATTTGGCTTGTGTGGGCAGTGGGGAATTGAACTCTCATCCTTAGCCTTCACAGACAAGTGTGACTAAACCATCCCTCCAGCCCCTAATTTTTATTTTTTGCAATGCTAAGGACTGAACACGTGGTCTCAAGCATGCTAAGTCTAGTTCTACCTTGAGCTATATTCCTTGTCTGCTCAATGTGCATTTAGAAGTAGAAAAAAATGTTGGAAACTAGCAAGATATTAATAAAAAATCATACAAAGCCAGGTGTGATGGCATATGCCATAATCCCAGCTCTTAGAAAGTGGAAGCAAGAGGATCATGAGTTCAATGCTAGGCTGGACCACACAGAGAGATCCTGTCTCAAACAACAACAAAAACCATACAGTTAAAACTGTTTTGGTCAGGCATGGTGGGCACATGCTTATAATACCAACACTTGGGAGCAGAGGCAGGAGGATCACAAGTTCAAGGGCAGACTTGGCTACATAGCTAGTTCCAGGCCAGCTTAGACTGTATAGCAAGACCCTGTCTCAATAAGTAACAAATCAAAATTTAAAATGTTTTTGCATTTGTATGTGTGTGATATGCATATGTGTATCTGTGGGGTATGCATGAATGTGCATATGTGTGGAAACCAGAGGACAACTTTAGTTGTCCATCCTCAGGGATTCTACTTGTTTTCAGTCAAGGTCTCTCACTGGCCTGGGGTTTACCAATTAGGGTAGCCTATGAGCTCCAGCCAGGATCTTCATGTCTACCTCCCCAGAGCTGGGATTATAGGGGCACACCTAGCACTTTTATGGGTACTAGGGATTGAACTGAGGTCCTCATGTCTACAAGGAGAGCACTTTACTATCTCCACAGCTGCTTGTTTTTTGTTTTGTTTTCTGCTCATTTTCAGATAAAGTATGATCTTTAAATAATAAAACAATAGCAATCAGCCAGGCGTGGTGGTGCACACCTTTAATCCCAGCACTTGGGAGACAGAGGTAGGAGGATTACCATGAGTTCAAGGCCATTTTGAGACTACATAGTGAATTCCAGGTCAGCCAGGACTAGAGTGAAACCCTACCTCGAAAAACAAAACAAAACAAACAAATAAGGGTTGGAGAGATGGCTTAGTGGTTAAGTGCTTGCCTATGAAGCCTAAGGATCCCGGTTCGAGGCTCGATTCCCCAGGACCCACGTTAGCCAGATGCACAAGGGGGCGCACGCGTCTGGAGTTCGTTTACAGTGGCTGGAGGCCCTGGCACACCCATTCATTCTCTCTCTCTCTCTATCTGCCTCTTTCTCTCTCTGTCTGTTGCTCTCAAATAAATAAATAAAATAAATAAATGAAAACACAAACAAACAAAAAAACCCAATAGCAATCAACCCAAAGCACTGTTTTTCTGTTTATTCGTGACAGTGTCTCATGTACTTCAGGCAGTCTTGGAATTTACAGTGTAGCATAGGATGACTTTGAACTTATGACCCTCCTATTTCCACCTCTCAAGTGCTAGGGTTGCAGGTGTGTGCCACCATGCCTGATTTTATGTGTCAGAAAGAACCCAGGACTGCCTGCTTACATGCTAGATAAGCACTGTGCTATAGCCCCAGCAGTTCCCCCCGCCCTTTTTCTGTTTGTTTTGGAGACAGTTTTGCCATATTGCCTAGACTGGTCTTGAACTTAACAATCATTTTGTATCAGCTTCCCAAGTAGCTGGATGAGAGATATGAACCACTATGCCAAGTTCAAAAAATTGATCTTTAAAAAAGTTATGTATATATTGGGGCTGGAGATATGGCTCAGTGGTTAAAGGTGCTTGCTTGCAAAATCTGACAGCCAGGGTTCTATTACCCAGCATACACGTGCAGCCAGATGTACATAGTGGCATGTAACTCTGGAGCTCCATTTGCAGTGGCAAGAGGCCCTGGTGTGCTCATTCTCACCCCCCCCACACACACACACTCCCTCTCACTGCTCACAAATGAATAATAAAGAAAATATTTTTTTAAAAACTTGTGGGCTGGAGAGATGGCTCAGTGGTTAAGGCACCTGACTGTAAAGCCTAAGGACCTAGATTTGACCAGGGGCTGGAGCCGTTGCGTCAGCCATTCTCTCTGTCTGTCTCTCTTCTCTCTCTGCTTGCAAATAAATAAATAATAAATAAATAAAATATTTGAAACAATTTAAAAAACTTGTATATGTGTATAATGTGTGTTTGTGTGGGGTAGGAGTATGCATATACCATGGCTGGTATGTAGAAGTCAGAGGACAGCCTCAGGTGTGGGCCTTGCCTTCCATCATCCACCTTGTTTAATTAAGGCAGTCTCTTTGTTGTTCTTCACCGTGTTTGCCAGGTTGGCTGGTCCATGAGCTTCTGGTCATTCTCTTGTCTCTGCCTTCCATCTTATCGTAGGGGTGCTGGGATTATAGATGTGTGTTATTGCATCCAGTGTTGTGTGGGTTCTGGGATCTGAACTCAGGTCTTCATGCTTATGCTGCAAGCACTTTACCCACTGAGCCTTCTCCCCAACCTAGAACATTGATCTTTAAGAATCAATTTTAAATCTTTATGGGTTTAGGCTACAAACAACAAACATGAGGCTTTTTTTTTTTTCTTTTTGAGGCAGGGTCTCACTCTAGACCAGGCTGATGTGGAACTCACTCAGTAGCTCCAGGCTGGCCTTGAACTCACAGTGATCCTCTTGCCTCAGCCTCCCAAGTGCCACCATACTCAGCTGCTTGTTTGTTTTTGACATAAGGTTTCACTATGTCACTCAGGCTGGCTTGGAACTCAATATGTAGGCCAGTCTGGCTTTGAACTCACAGGAATTGTCCTGCCTATGTTTTCTAAGTGCTGGGATTACAGGGGTGAGCCATCATGCCCAGATAAGACTTTACTATTAAGACCTCAGTATGAGTTTAATTCTGACTAGGAAAAACTAGAACAGTTCACAATAAGCATGTGGTGTATCTTAGAAGTGCTAGACAAAAATATCTAGTTTTTTTTAAGTTTAGACAGAGTTTATTAGATTAAGAGAAAGAAAGAAGAGAGATTATGAAGAGCTCCTGCTCATGAGAAGGTAGGAGGGGGTAAAGCCCCCAAAAGATCTAATTTTGGAGGGCACAAGTGTATCTGTGTGCATGTGTGTTCATATATATATGAGTGTGCAAGCACTTTCCACCCTATTTATTGAGAGGATCTCTCACTGAACCCAGAGCTCACCAATTTAGCTAGTGTAACTAGTCAGTTTACCCTAGGGATCTGCTTATCTTGACCTCTCAAGTGCTGGGATTACAGACCATGTCACCATACCTGACATTTATGTGGGTGCAAAGGATATGAACACAGGCCTTCACACTTGTACAGCAAGAACTTTACCAAATGAACCATCACTCCAGCTAATTTTTTTTTTTTAATTTGTAAGGAGAGAGAGAGAGGAGGGAGGGGGAGGGAGGGAGATGGAGAGAGACAGAAAGAGATAATGAGTGTGTCAGGGCCTCCAGTCACTGCAAATGAACTCCTGATGCATGTCCCACTCCACGCATCTGGCTTTACATGGGTACTGAGGAATCAAACCCAGGTCATTAGGGTTAGCAAGCAATGCCTTAACCACTGAGCAATCCCTCCAGCCCCACAATCTGTAAAGTCTGTGAAAAACAGCAATCTATCTGGCAGAATTCCAATATTCACTGAATAACATTCACTAGTTCCAAACAAGATTAGCAAAATAGTTTGAGGAAGACTTTAAAAAATACGTTCACAAAGCCGGGCGTGGTGGCGCACGCCTTTAATCCCAGCACTCGGGAGGCAGAGGTAGGAGGATCGCCGTGAGTTCGAGGCCACCCTGAGACTCCATAGTGAATTCCAGGTCAGCCTGGGCTAGAGTGAGACCCTACCTCGAAAAACCAAAAAAAAGAAAAACCAAAAAAAAAAAAAAAAAAAAAAAACGTTCATAGGCTGGAGATGGCTTAGCGGTTAAGGCATTGCCTGAAAAGCCAAAGGATCCAGGTTCAATTCTGCAGGACCCATGTAAGCCCGATGCATAAGGTGGCACATGCAGCTGAAAGCCCTAGCCTGCCCATTTTTTCTCTCTCTCTCTGCCTCTATCTCCCAGTCTCTCTCTCAAATAAATTAAAAAAATAATTTTTTAAAAAGTTCATGAAAAAATGGTGCTATGGGATCCATGTTGGTATCAGAAATATATTAAAATGAAATCAATATTAAAACCAACTTAGTGTTATTCAAATTTGATGAAACTTTAATAAATGATACTGGCAAGAAACAGTATCAAATAAGTCATTTACAGCAATCATATGTTACATTCAATAAATCTTGATCTTAGAAGAGCCAAGCATATTTTAAAAAGGATGGCTGCTGGTGGTGGTTTTAGGTGCTGGGGTTTCAACTCAGACCCTTGCATATGTCAAGTAATGCACTGTTTTACTGAGATATATTCCCAGCTCCTCCTTTTTTCTAAAAAAAAAAAAACTGTCCGGGCGTGGCGACGCATGCCTTTAATCCTAGTACTCGGGAGGCAGAGGTAGGAGGATCACCATGAGTTCAAGGACACCCTGAGACTACATAGTGAATTCCAGGTCAGCCTGAGCTAGAGTGAGACCCTACCTCGAAAAACAAAACAAAACCTGGAAAAAATGTTTGTTTTTTTCCCTACTGCATCTTAACTCTTAATTTTCAAATAAAATTTGATCAGTATAGTATATACACCTTCCCTTTCTACCTCAGAAAGCAGCATTTTACCTGATAAGAAGATGATAGTACATAATTCCACTTAAAGAGGACAAGTCAGATTTTATGAGACAGACTATGGAAGAGCCATAACCAGAGAGGCCCAAGCCACAAACTCACCAAGTAACTTTTTACGCTAAACCTTGGCTTCCATTAGACTTCATAGACTGGTATTTATTAGGAAGAAATTCAGTACTGAAAAAAAAAAAAACCTCTTTGCAAAGTCTGTTTTCAAATTATGAGAACATTTGTTTAGGATTAAAATTGCCAAAAGATGAGAAAAAAAAGATTTATGAATTGGTAATGAGTCTGGTTTTAAACACAGGATTTCATAAGACTACCATACTAACTCACCTTTGGTTTAATTAGGAATCTTTCCTATATGTCAGCCTACAAGGTACTTGCCTACAAAGGCTAACGACCCATGTTCAATTCCCTAGTATGTACATAAAGCCAGATGTACAAAAGTGGCACAAGCATTAGAGTTTGCAGTGGCTGGAGGCCCTGGTGTGCCCATTCTCTCTATATGTATCACTTTTCTCTTCTTTTCTCTCTCTCTTTCTCTGCTTGCAAATAAATAAATAAAAATATTAAAAAAATATTTTTAAAAGAATGTGATGTTTACCTTTTCATCTATAATAAGTTTACCTTTTCTTGAGTTACAACACTCCTCATTTTTCTCCGAGAGCTATACAACGTTTACTTTCAAAACTGAACAAAATTTTTTTTTTTTTTTTTTTTTTTTTTTAGTTTTGGTTCAGGCTGACCTGGAATTCACTATGTAGTCTCAGGGTGGCCTCGAACTCTCGGTGATCCTCCTACCTCTGCCTCCCGAGTGCTGGGATTAAAGGCGTGCGCCACCACGCCCAGCTCAAAACTGAACTAAATTTTTTAATATTTAAAAAAAATATTTTTATTTACTTGAGAGACAGAGAGAGAGAAAGGCAGAAAATGGGCGCACCAGGGCCTCCAACTACTGCAAACGAACTCCAGACACATGCACCACTTTGTGCATATGGCTTTAGTGGGTTCTGGGAAATTGAACCTGGGTCCTTTGGCTTTGCCAGCAAACGCCTTAAACACTAAGCCATTTCTCCAGCCCTTACCTGAATTTTGCTTCACTGTATTTAGTCGGTACATTATACAAAAGACAAAAGTTTCTAAACAAACTACTATGGTTTAACAGAAAAATAAAAACACCAAACATCTTTGTAAAACCAAGTGTCAACCAGGGAAATTCTGAAGAGAAAATTTCATGCTAAAATAGTTTTAAGATATGAAATGACTCTATTGCAAATATTTGTTATAGTGGATTTGTGCTTTATTTTAGTTAAGTTATTTGCTTCTGTTTCTTACTTTTTGTTTTCCATTCCCACTGATCAGTAGAATCATTTCTATTTCATTTTCGTTACACTCTATTTTCTTCCTGGTTTTCAACAGTAAATTCCTGGATCTGAGCTTCTTGATGAGTGTTTAGACTAGAAAGGACCTTGAGGGGTCAGCAAGCCTACCCTTCTGCTTTCCAGGAGAATCCACAACTAACAATAGAAGAAAGATGACAAAGTATATTTTAAAAAATGCATATATTCCCTTACTAATAGCATCTGCTTTAATTAGCACAACCATTTCTATTTATAATTTGTAATTTTTAAAATGAAAGTAAAAATTAAAACCCGAAAGAGGAAGGTGCTTTAAAGATGTGTTTATCAACTAAAATTGCTCAAACATAAATTTAACTGTCAAGTCTAAAATTAACATGCAGGAAAGCTGTTGGCTGCCAATATAAAATCTTCAGTCCCTAGAGATGTCTTCTGGTTTGGAGCTCCATTTCTCCTCCAGAACACAGTCTGGCAAACATACTACAATGCCAACAAACTACAATGGCAGTTGAGTTTGTGCTTGTGTGTATGTACAGTTGGTGTAGGCTTATATTCCAAACAAAAAAGGATAACAGTTCTAAATCAGAAATGTCAATAAGGAAGCTGCAAGATAACTCTTATTTATTTATTTATTTTTGGTTTTTCAAGGTAGGGTCTCGCTCTAGCTCAGGCTGACCTGGAATTCACTATGTAGTCTCAGGAGGGCCTTGAACTCATGGTAATCCTCCTACCTCTGCCTCCCAAGTGCTGGGATTAAAGACGTACACCACCATGCCCGGCTAATTCTTTGATTTCTAACTTAAAATGTTCTGGGGATAAAGTTTCCTCCTAAAAGAGTTTCATCTAAATACAAAAGAAAAATGCCACTATAACAGAGATCTGAGCTTCTTGATGACTAACTCTGTAGTCATTCCATAATTACAGAAGAGGAAGAAAAGCAAGCAGAGCCGAAAGTCGCAGAAATGGAGAAAAATCAAACTTTTGTGTTTTTAGGGCTGGAGAAATGGCTTAGTGGTTAAAATATATGCCTGCAAAGCCTAAGGACCCAGGTTGTATTCCCCAGGACTCACATAAGCCAGATGCACAAGGTGACACATGTGTCTGAAGTTCACTTGCAGTGGCTAGAGGCCCTGGAGCACCCATTCTCTCTCTCAAATAATTTTTTTTTTATAAAGGCATGCAATACCACGCCCAGCTTAAATTATTTTATTTTTATTTACTTATTTATTTGATACAGAAAGAGGGAGAGAGAGAGAGAGAGAGAGAAAATATGGGCACGCCAGGGCCTCTAGCCACTGCAAACGAACTCCAGTCGCATGCGCCCCCTTGTGCATCTGGCTTACGTGGGTCCTGGGGGATTGAACTGGGGATCCTTAGGCTTCACAGGCAAATACCCTAACTGCTAAACCATTTCGCCAGCCCCCAAATTTTGTTTTTAATTTTAAATTTATTTCTGAAGTACTCGGGACTGAATTTAGAACCTTGAAATATAGCTCTATAACTGAGCAGCTCTATTTTTGTTTGTTTGTTTGTTTTGTTTTTTTCGAGGTAGGGTCTCTTTCTAGCCCAGGCTGACCTGGAATTCACTCTGTAGTCTCAGGATGGCTTCAAACTCACAGCAGTCCTCCTACCTTGGCCTCTCAAGTGCTGATATTAAGGCATGTGCCACTATGCCTGGCCTAAACCCTATTTTTCTTTTGCTTTTTTTCCTTCTTCCTCCCTCTCTCTTCTTTCTTTCTGAGACAGAGTCTCACTCTATGACTCAGGCTGTCCTGAACTCACTATGTACTCCAGGCTAGCCTTGAACTCACAGCAACCCACCTGCTTTAGCCTTGTTAGTGCTGGGATTACAGATGTGAGCCACCATGCCTATTTTCTGTTTTTAGTTTTTGAGACACTCACTAAGTTGCACAGGTTGGTCTTAGACATTTCTCCTGCTTCAGCTTCCAAGTAGCTGGGATAGTAGACCTATATTATCATAATTTTTTAAAATGTGGGGAAGGAAGGGTAGAATACAGAAATTGTTGACTAAAATAGATACTATTTCCCAAGAAGACTCTAAAATAAATTGAATAGATTATAAACAATTGGCAAATTTGAACCTGGTATGGTGGCTCATGCCTATAATCCCAGCACTAGGGAGGCTGAGGAAGGAGGATCACCATGAGCTGGAGACCAGCCTGGGCTACAGAGTGAATTCTAAGTCAGCCTGGGCTTCAGTGAGACTCTGCCTCAAAACACACACACACACACACACACACACACACACACACACACAATCGGCAAGTTTGTAGCAGTCTATAAATGCTAGTATTAGACAATTAAAGCCAGGCATGGTGATATACGTGCCAATAATTCTAGCATTCCGGAGGCTAAAACAAAAGGACTGTGAGTTGGAAGCTAGACTAGGCAACATAGTGAGACATTGTCTCAAAAGACAACACACCACACACACACACACACACACACACACACACACACACATACAGAGAGAGAGACAGAGAGAGAGAGAGAGAGAGAGAGAGAGAACACAGGTTATAAACTGAGCATGGTAGCAACCACCTTAACCCACCTATAATCCTGCCATTTAGGAGGGTGAGGCAAGAAGGTTACTGCAAATTTGAGGCCAGCCAGGGCAACATTGTAAATTCTAGGCCAGCCAGGGCTAAATAGCAAGAACATATCTAAAAACAAACAAACAGAGAAAGAGGTACAGAGGACTGGAGAGATGGCTTAGTGGTTAAGATGCTTGCCTGTGAAGCCTAAGGACCCAGGTTCAATTCTCCAGGTCCCACGTAAGCCAGATGCACATGGTGGCGCATGTATCTGGAGTTCGTTTGCAGTGGCTAGAGTCCCTGGCATGCCCATTCTCTCTCTCTCTCTCTCTCTCTCTCTCTCTCTCTGCCTCTCTGTCTCTAATAAATAAATTAAAATATTTTAAAAATAAAAGAGTTACAGAATGTAGTGAAAAGAGAAGCCATGTTCCCCAAACCCCATCCAAGATGTTATATTTCAAACTGAAAAAGAAACCCTAAAAACTAGTCATTAAGCTAAAGAGCCTGAAATGAATTTAAAATTCCATTTAAAGAAGTGCTTTGCTGGGGATGGAGAGCTGGAAAGATGGTTCAGCCATTAAAGGTGCTTGCTTGCAAAGCCTGATGGCCCAGGTTTGATTCCCCAGTATCCACGTAAAAGTCAGATGACCAAAGTGGTGTATGTGTCTGGAGTTTGCAGTGGCAGGAGGCCCTAACACATCCTCACTATCTCTCCCTGCCTCTCTCTTTCTCTCTCAAATATATATATATATATATTTTTTTTTTTTTGAAAGAAGGCAAAAAGGGCTGGAGGGATTGCTTAGCAGTTAGGCACTTGCCTGCAAAGCCAAAGGACCCAGGTTTGATTTCCCAGGACAAGGACACATGCATCTGGAGTTTCTTTGCAGTGGCTAGAGGCCCTGGTACACCCATTCTCTTTCTCTGTCTTTCTTCTCTGTCTCTGTCTCTCTCTCTGCTTGCAAATAAATAAATTTAATTTAAATTTAAAAAAGGGAAACAAAAAAATGTTTGAAAACACTATTATGAAACCTAATTCTTTGTATGCTAATAAAAAATAAATTAAAGGGCTGGAGAGATGGCTTAGCAGTTAAGGCATTTCCTGTGAAGCCTAAGAACCCAGTTTTGATTCCCCAGTAACCATGTAAGCCAGATGCACAGGGTGGCTCATGTGTCTGGAGTTCATCTGCAGTGGCTAGAGGCCCTGGAATTCCCATTCTCTCTCTCTCTCTCTCTCTCTCTCTGACTCTTCCCCCCTCTCAAATAAATAAATAAAAAATATTTTAAAAACTTTACAAATATTTATATAAAAATAAATTAATTGGGCTGGAGAGATGGCTTGGTGGTTAAGGTGTTTGCCTGCAAAGCCAAAGGATCCTGGTTCAATTCTCCAGGACCCACGTAAGCCAGATGCACAAGGGGGCATAGGCATATGGAGTTCGTTTGCAGTGGCTAGAGACCCTGGTGTGCCCATTCTCTCTCTCTCTCTGCCTCTTTCTCACTCTCAAATAAACAAATAAAATATATTTTTTAAAAATAATTAATTTAAAAGAAGAGCTGAAAGAAGCTGATTTTTTATTTTAAAAAAATATTTTATTCATTTATTTCAGAGAGAGAGAGAGAAAAAAAAGAGGCAGATAGAATGGGCATGCAAGGACCTCTAGCTACTGCATATGTACTCCAGACACATGAGCCACTTTGTGCATCTAGCTTATATGGGTACTAGGGAACTGAACCTGGGTCCTTAGGCTTCGCAGGCAAATGCCTTAACTTCTAAGCCATCTCTCCAGCCCAAGAAGTTGATATATTTACCTAGAAAGAAGTGTCCAAGTGAGGCATAAATGCCATCAGATATTTGGTCTACCATGTTGATAAGTAATTAGTTTTATTTTGTGGCTTCAGATGACAGAATTAAAGAGCTTCAGCACCACATAAAGAATGTTCTGAAAGTTGAACCACAATAATGGAGCAGGGTATCTGTAAGTGGGGACCTTTTACTTTCTGAATCCTGAAGTTAAAATATCATCATCCATCAAACAATTCCAATATGATGTGTTTTTACCTATAAATACACTGGATCAAAGAAGCCTATTTAGAAGGCAACATTTAGAAATGAGTACATGTCAAAGACACTTAAAAATTGTTTCTTTGACATGTTTTTAAATGTGACAGCAGGGGCTGCAGAGATGGCTTAGCAGTTAAGGCATTTGCCTGTGATGCCTAAGGATCCAGGTTCAACTTCCCAGAACCCATGTAAGCCAGATACACAAGGTGACACATGGACCCAAGTTCATACATGCACACAAGGTGGCACACATGTCTGGAGTTTGACTGCAGTGGCTAGAGGACCTGGTGCGCCAATTCTCTCTCTCTCACAAAAATAAAAAAATAAACAAATAAATAAATGTGACAGAAGACTTTTCAATGAACTCCAAAATCACAGAAACATTTTCAGAAAAAAATAACATCAAAAGCAATGAACATTTTTCCATTTTAATGAATGCCTCATTTGTTTTTCTCAAAAGAAACAAAATCTCTACCTTTATCAAGGAATAGGGGGCCATTGTATACTAGTCTGTCCCAAGAAGAGTTGCCTCCATGAAGCCCTTAATTGACAGTACCATTTGCTCCACCTAAAATTCCCTCCTAGGGGAAAAGGTTCCTCCTGTCACACATGGACAGAAGGGAATACTGACTCCCTCCCACTACAGGTTAGGAAAAGCTCAGTCTTATGTACTAAAACAGTAACTTCTGAGAACTTCAGAGCAGCTGTGTTCAGCCAAGCCAGGCACTTTACACAAAGTGAAGTAACAGTTTTAAGAGTTGGTTGATAAAACAACTTTCACTTCAGGTTAGGAGTGAGTAAAGGAAAAGAACAAGATACAGTACCAGTAGATATTAACATTGTAGCCATGGTAAGCAGTGAAACTGCCACAGAGTTCATGCAGTGCTGGGGTTGAACCCAGGGCTTAATCCATGCTTAATGCAAGCACTCTACCAACTGAGCTACACTAGTGAGATGGGGGAAAAAATCTTATATTTAAAAGCGCTCAAAATTAAAGTTATCACATATTCTAGACTGGAGACCAAAACAAGGGACTCTGTTCTAGCATTTTGGGGGGCTGGGGCTGCCTGGCAAACTGGGCAGATGTTTTGAGTGGCCAATAGCAAATGCTCTTAGTTGGAACCCAATTCAATAGTTAACACTAAAGGGTCAGTAATTAATTGGTCTCAATGTGCTACTAGTAGGGACAACTAGCAAGGAGGAAAAGCTTCAACCATTTGCTGAAAACCAAAGGTTAACACAAAACCACACATTACATTTTCTCTTCATACATTAGCTTTTACTCAATTCTCAAAAGTAAAAGAGGCTGAGGTATAACTCAGTGGTAGATGCTTGCCTGGCATGCACAAGGCACAAAGCTTCAGCACCCCTCAAAAAAGAGAGAGGAAGACAGAAAAGAGGGAGAAGACAGGGGAAGAAGGAGAGTAAGGGGGAAATGGAGAGAGAAATAAATGTAAAAGAAAATAAATGTAACAGCAAAAAGTTATTGATTGGCTATGTTAGTCTAACTCATTAAATGATACTCAACTATTAAACAATGGGCAAGGCCTGTCCCTTCTCTGTATAGAATTAAGAACAAACTGGTAAGACTACTTAGCATAGCTGCCAAACTTTTCTTTAGCTTCTTTTCTTACAGACATGTTATATTTCGCAATAGCCTCCACTTACTTTACATCCTCCATGTTTAAATACAAAGTGTGTTTGATTTCCTCAGCCCTTGCCCTATGATATTATGACATATCTTTAGTTTCTGAGCTGAGACACAAAGCAAACAACTTTTAAAAATGTTCATTTTCCTGAACCATGAGTCTATTTTATTTGCACCATTAAAATACATATATATGAGGCCTTGGAATGTAGCTCAGCTAATACAGTATTTACCAGCATGCATAAAGCCCTGGTAATCCCAGCACTATATAAATTAGGCTGGTGGCACATGCCTGTAATCCCAACATTTAGGAGGTGGAGGCAGGACAATCAGGAGTTCAAGTCACCCTCAGCTATGTAAGTTCGATGTAAGCCTTGGGCTGCATGTGACTGTGTCTCAAAAAAATATATATGAATGTATATATATATATATATATATATATATATATACATATGTAATAAATTATCCATTTCATAATTCGTGAAGATTGAAGTCATATTTAAAACAAACTTTACTTTAGTATTTAGTATTTAGTATTCATGCTTTCTATAGGAATTACACTACTGCAAGTTTTTAAACAACATAGAAAACAAGTAAATTGCTGGAAAAAATTGCACACCTCCACAAGCCTACACTTAATATGACAGGACCCTCAGATATTAAAACATCCTATGTTAAATAGAAAACAAACTTAGGTATCTGGGTAGGAGGCGCCCTGGGTCGTAAACACCCCAGTGAGAGAACATAACAAGCAATTCAGAACAACATATAAGTCCCTATGGGGCTCAAGTCCCAAGCCCACATGTTTTGGAAGAGATGAAATTTGGAAAAGGGAATCCAGGCAGAAAGAAAATCACAGAAGTGATGACTGTTCTGTCTTTCTTCTTGTCAATCCCTATCCGGGCATTCTGACAGGCTAGTTACCAGTGTGGGTGCCATATCGAACAGAAGCCCTAAGCCAATATCCCAGACTCCTTCCCATACCTAGGCTAAAGACCTGTATATAGCAGCCGTCTCCTTTCCACATACCTTCCTTACCCTCTGCACTCCCAGACCACTACCATAGCGATGCTTTCTGGAGACCCAACCTACCCATACTGTCTTCCTAAACTCATTCACTTCCTTTCTCCAAATCCATACTTATTCTCCGATATCATGTCTCTAATAGTTCTTCATTCGAAATGGCATGACCCTCATCTCTGATGTTCTACGTTCTTTACAACTAAAAAAATAAAAATAAAAATACACATGTCTTCACCTGATCAAGACCCTTTTTTTCACCTATTCCTGCCGCCAGCCTATATCGCCCGTGCCTTTTGCAATGCCAAGCCCCTAACCCCACTCTGGGAAGTCCTGAGTCTTCAACCTAGTTTAGGAGTCCTCCTTTTTCTCCTATTCCAAGATCCTTCCATTAGGCTCCACTAGACAACTCTTCCCTCCGGATTCTCCTTCTCCATGCCACGCCTTGTGCCCCCCGGGGCTACTTACCCCAAGTTCTCCCCACACTTCAGTCCTCCAGCCCCGCCTTCCCCCAAAAGGAAGGAGGCGGGAGGAGGGCAGAGGGCGGCACTCCGCAGATCACAACGCTCTCCCATTGGCGCACAGGGCCGCCAATTGGGACCTCCTTCTTTCTTATTGGTCAATTTTAGTCTCTGCCCCACCCTCTTCCTCAGACAGGGCCCGGCCACCGCCTCAGCGCCCCCGTACAACACAGACTGGGAGGGGAGACCCCGGCCCAGGAAGTTGGGACTGGGTTGAGTTGAAGGGGAGACTCCTGTCAGGTCATGGACTAGCTAATGTTAACAGGACTCACCCGCCGGTAGCTCCGTCGCCTCCCGCCCGCCCGCGCTCGGTCCCACAATCTGTCTCCTGCTCCTCCTTTCCCCCCTCAGCGGAGCAGATACTTTCCTCCCGTCCGGCCAGGCACGTTCACCTCTCGCGAGAAGCGGGTGAAGGCGGGGGAAGGGCGAGATTCGTGGGGGCCGTGTTGGAAAGGGGCCGAGGGGCGGGGCTTGCTGTGCGCGTGGCCTGAGTGGCAGGCTGAGCGGGCGCTGTACACACGAGCTGCACGTGTTCGGCTGCGGAATCTGGGGATGGGAGCGGAGAGCAAAAGGAAAAGCAAAGGGAATCGTTACGGTGCTTGTGAGGATCCCAGAGGTGAATCCGTTTTCCAGGGAATGGTTATCTTAAGGAGCACACTCTAGAAAAACAAGTTGATAGCTCAGGGAAAAAGTGCTCAAGGGTCTTGAGCTAGGCAAGTAAGTTAAGGGGTTGCAGAGTTCCAAACAGGTGGCTAGTTGTGTTTTCTTTACACTTGCCAGCACCCATCACTGCGGCCATGAACTCTGTCTTTTGTATGGAGTGGAGTGCTGTGGCAAGAATTAATCCCAGCACTCCAGAGGCTGAGGTAGGAGGATCGCTATGAGTTCGAGGCCAGCCTGAGACTACTTAGTGAATTCCAGGTCAGCCTAGAGTGAGGCCCTACCTCGAAAAACCACACACACACACATACACACAATATGTAACATAGCACAGTGTTGACATTGGATTCTTTTTACAAAATTTGTGTGCTGTTTTGGAAAAATACCCTTGAAACCATGACCTAAAATACCTGTCAACGAAGTACCTGTGCTTGTGGATAATGTTTCACTCAAAGCCACAGCTTGTTGCAGGAAAATCCTGGTACCAGGGATGGGATACTTCCCAGTGGCCAGGGAGGCCTCTGAAGCCCCCAAAATAATACAGGCCATTGCCAGTGCTCTTGGTTGCCCAGCAGAACTAGACGGTAAGATTCTGTCTTTGAACACACCACATGTGCCAGTTTCAGAACGCTAAGAAATTGCACTGGAGCTAAACTGGAAACTTCCTTCCAAGCTAGCTAGATGTCAGTGCTATGTAGCCTGTTGGGGGAATAAAAGACACTGATGGTCTTAACCAGCAGTGGACCCTTAAAGCTACACTGGCTGGCCAAGTAAGTTATGCCCACTGGTACAATAGTGGCATGTCTGTTATGGGGGTAACCAACTAGTCTCCGATTGTATTTGAGGCCCAATGGGATGGAATTCATGCTTGGTATTGAAAATCTAGCCAGAAGCCTTGTGGGAAAACTACTACTGTTGTTTGGCTAAATAGATACATTATGCTTACCAAATTGTCACCACATATTTATGTTTATGCCCATCTATTAGTGCTGCTCTTTTAGTTAGAGAAGCTTATCTTTTCAGATGACGGTAACTACTTAGGAGACTCAAAACTCATCAATGCACTAAGAAATGACCATTGAGTGTCAGCGCTAAATGAGATGTTTCTATCACATCCTCCAAGGCTCAAGAACTATTGTGAAAAAAATGGTACAAAGAAATGTGTGTCAAAGGATGGGGAGGAGTGCTTTAGAATGCTGTCTTCCAGAAACTAAGTGGCAGATTGATTTGACCTCACAGTGGCTATTGTTACCTGCACAAAACCTGCATAATGTTGGGCCCATTGACATATCATGATAGCGGGTTAGGGCAGAAAAAAGAAAAAGATGTCAGAGCCAGGTGTGGCGGCACACACTGTTAATCCCAGCACTCCAGAGGCAGAGGTAGGAGGATCACTGCGAGTTCGAGGCCAATTTGGGACTACAGAGTATGTTCAGTTCATCCTGGGTTAGAGTGAGAGTCTACTCAAAACAAAGGAAAAAAGTTAAAAAGCAAAATACCTGTCAGAGTTCAAAAAGGACTCATGAAATTGAGACTCCAGAAAACCACAGTATAATAATATAAGAGAATATGGCTGAATGTCAGGGTTTACCCATAAACAAAAGTGAGGCTGGGCCAGGCATGGTGGTGCACACCCAGCACTCTGGAGGCAGAGGTAGGAGGATCACTATGAGTTTGAGGCACCCTGTGGCGACATAGTAAATTCCAGGTCAGCCTGGGCTAGAGTGAAACCCTACCTCAAAAAACCAAAAAGTAAGTGAGGCTGGGTTGGAGAGAGGGCTTAGTGGTTAAGATGCTTGCCTCCTGTAAAGCCTAAGGACCTATGTTTGGCTCTCCTGATTCCACGTAAGCCATACACATCTGGAGTTTGACTGCAGTGGTTGGAGGCCCTGGCATGCCAATTTTCATTCTCTCTCTCAAAAAAAAAAAAAAAAAAAAAAAAGGCCAATCTGTTGGGCTCTCTCTCTCTCTCTCTCTCTCCATATGTATGTATATGGCTAATTCTCTGGCCTGGCAGCATTGGGCATATCCAATCTTGAGGGTCTCATGCTATTAGTTGTAGCTGCTTCTGATGAAGATGGCAATGGCTGCTTTGCTTGGAGGACAGTGCTCTAGCTCAGGCTGACCTGGAATTACTTTCAGGCTGGCCTTGAACTCATGGCAATCCTCCTACCTCTACCTCCCAAGTGCTGGGATTAAAGACATGCGCCACCATACCCAGCCTGTAATGAATTTTTTAAAAATATTTTATTTATTTATTTGAGAGACGGAGAGAAAGAAGCAAATAGAATGGGAGTGCCAGGGCCTCTAGCCACTGCAAATGAACTCCAGATGCATGCACCACCTTGTGCATCTGGTTTACATGGGTGCTGGGGAATCAAACCTGGGTCCTTAGGCTTTGCAGGCAAGTGCCTTAACCACTAAGCAATCTCTCCAGCCCCTATAATGAATTTTTATTATGTTCATCCCCATAATCTCCTTTTGTCCTCCTCCCCCTCCCACTGAAACCCTTTTTCCCAACCAGTGCTACTTCTTTTTTTAAAATATTTTTGTAATTATTTATTTATTTATTTATTTATTAGAGAGAGAATGGGCATGACAGGGTCTCTAGCTGATGCAAACAAACTCCAGACGAATACATTATCATGTGCATCTGCCTTACATGGGTTCTGGGGAATTGAACCTGGGTTCCTAGGCTTCAGAGGCAAGGGCTTCACCACTAAGCCATCTCTCCAGTCCCCAACCGGTACCACTTCGATACCTTTTTTATTTTTGTGACCTACTGAGTTTAACTGGGGTTGCTTGCATGAGAATGGGTAGCAAGCTATTTTCTGGAACATAGGTAACTTCCCATTGGCTATACCACTGAAGAAAATGTTTCCTTCTTCCCTAGCAATGATGAACAGCCTGTAACTCTTCAAGGAAGGATGGGGTCTCATGAGCACCTCCAACATTCATGACACAACATTGACAGGCTCAGTTTGTGCAGGTAATCACAGCTGCTGTGAATTCATGAGTGCATCAGCCATATCATATCCAGAATAGTGTTTCATAGCATTCTTCTCCATCCTCCAGCTCTTGCATTCTTTCATACCCTGTCTTCCTCAGCATGCCTTGGAGAAGGTGATATAGATGTCCCATTTAAGACTAAGTGCTAGGGCTGGAGAGATGGCTTAGTGGTTAAGGTGCTTGCCTGCAAAGCCTAAGGACTCAGGTTTGATTTTCCAGGTCCCATGTAAGCCAGATGCACATGGTGGCACAGGCAACTGGAGTTTGTTTGCCATGGCTAGAGATCCTGGTGCGCCCATCCTTTCTCTCTGCCTTTCTCTATCTCTTTCTCTCTCCCTCTATCTCTAATGAATAAATAAATAAAAATAGGCTAAAGACATGGCTTAGTGGTGAAGGCACTTGCCTGCAAAGTCAAAGGACCCAGGTTCGACTCCCCAGGACCCACGTAAGCCAGATGCACAAGGGGACGCACACATCTGGAGTTCGTTTGCAGTGGCTGGAGGTCCTGGCACGCCCATTCTCTTTCTCTCTCTCTCTCTCTCTCTCTCTCTCTCTCTCTCTCTCTCCCCCTGCCTATTTCTGTATCTCTCCATCTCTCAAATTAATAAATAAAAATTAAAAAAATAAATAAAAATAATCAGAAAAAAACTATGTGCTCAACAGTCACTTATTTTCAGTGCTTTGGTGAGTTTTGAGTCTTTATTAATTGCTGCCCACTACAAAAAGAAGTTTCTCTGACCAAAGCTGAGAGCAGCACTAATCTATAAACAGAAACATAACTCTTCAGAAGGCAGTTTGACAGGCACAATGTGTCCATTTAGCAAAACAACAATAGTATTTTCCCCTCAAGGACCATGACCATAAGCTTTTGAAGAGGTTTACAATACCATGGATTTACTTTCTAAGAACCATTTTTTTAAACATTCTTTTTTTAAAAACATTTCTTTTTTAAAATTTTTATTTATTATTTATTTATTTGAGAGAGCAAGAGAGGGAAAAAGGCAGAGAGAGCGAGAGAATGGACTCATCAGGGCCTCCAGCCAGTGCAAACAAACTCCAGACGCGTGCACCACTTTGGGCATCTGGCTTATAGGGATCCTGGGGAGTCCAGCTGAGGTCCTTTGGCTTTATAGGCAAACGTCTTAACTGCTAAGCCATCTCTCCAGCCCCCTAAGGACCATTTTATATAAGCGAAATCATGTAAACTGTAGCCTTTTTGTGGCTGGCTTCTTTCAATTAGCATATTTTAAATGTTCATATGGTAGTCAGGTGTGGTGGTGCATGCCTTCAATCCCAGCACTTGAGAGACAGAGGTAGAAGGATCACTGTGAGTTCAAGGCCAGCCTGGGACTAAAGAGTGAGTTCCAGGTTATCCTGGGCTAGAGTGACACCCTACCTCGAAAAAAAAAAATGTTCGTATGGTAGTGTTGCAGTCAGGTTCGAATTGCTAGCAGAAATCACTCAACCAAGAGTAACTTGTAGGAAAAAAGGTTTATTTTGGCTTACAGACTCGAGGGGGAAGCTCCATAATGACAGGGGGAAAACGATGGCATGAGCAGAGGGTGGACATCACCCCCTGGCCAACATAAGGTGGACAATAGCAACACGAGAATGTGCCAAGCACTGGCAAGGGGACACTGGCTATAATACCCATAAGCCCGCCCCCAACAATACACTGCCTCCTGGAGGCTTTCATTTCCAATTGCCATCAGCTGGGGAGACTAGCATTCATAATACCTAAGTTTATGGGGGACGCATTAATCAAACCACCACAAGGTAGTGTGTCTCAGTATTCCATTCGTATTAAGGACGAATAATGTTCCATTAAGTGAAGATACAACAATGTAGTTATTCATTTCATTCACTACTTGTAGCGGACAACTTCAGGTTTGCTGAAATGAACTTCCAAACCAGGCACAGTTATGGAGGAAGGGATATTTATTAAAGTTTGCAGATACAGGGGAAGTTCTATAATGGCAGAAGAAGCTGGCTTGCTTTCACAGGTCCAAGCAGAGAGAGAGAATGTGTGTGAGAGAGGCCAAAAGCCACACAGCACACTTCAGGAACTCCAGGTGGAACTAGGCACTTTGCATATTTTTAGATTGGAATTTGAAACCTACCACCACACCTTAAGATCAGCCCAGTGACACCTCCTCTAGCCAGATGGCTGCAGATCCAAACTGGAAACTAATAAGTCACTGAATATATTGGGGGCCATCTATTCAAACTACCACACTAGTTGATAGACTTTTGGGTTGTTCCCATTTGGAAGCTATTACGCATGTTGCCTTGAACATCCATGTACAACTTATTTTGTTTGCTTTCCATACCTAGGAGTATAGTTTCTGGGTGTGGTGGTTTGAATGTAAAATGTCTCCCATATCTTCATATGTTTGTGATTAAGCTTCATACTTAAGTCCCAGCTGGTGGAGCTTTTGTAAGGTAGACCCTTACCTAGAGGAAGTGTGTCTCTGGGGGTGAGCTTGGGGTTTATTAGCCTCACTGGGTATTCAAAAAATCATTCTCTCTCCTTCCTCTCTGCTGTTGTGAAAATGTGATGCCTGGATATCTGCTCTTGCTATGCTTTCCCCACCATGATGAAACTTTCCCTCAAAACTATAAGCTGGGGGCTGGAGAGATGGCTCAACAGTTAAGGCACTTGCCTGCAAAGCCTAACGAGATGCACAAAGTGGTGCATGTATCTGGAGTTTGCTTGCAGCAAGTAGAAGCCCTGGTGCTTGCTTGCTCTCTTCTGTCTCTCTTTCTATCTCTCTCTGCTTGCAAATAAATAAAAATATCTTTAAATCTATAAGCTGCATTGGGCTGCTGCTCACAGAGAAATCAAGCTGGAACTGATCTGGAAATTTCCTCCCTGTTGACTAGCTGTCAGAAAGCTGAAAAGCACTATGCTGCATGCAGCCTTTTGGGAAAGAGAGGTCATCAACATTGTTAAACAGCAATGGATCCTGCAAGCCTTAAGATTGGCCAGCCAGGCCAAATGTGCCAACTGATGCAATAGTGGCATGTCTGTTACGAGAAAACCAACTGCTCTCTAATTGGACTGGAGGCCCCCTCCATGGAGGGAGAATACATGCTGGTATTGACAACAGTGAAAACCTATGGCATGGGAGGTCATGGGCCCTAGGGGAGTAATACCTGCTGTTGCCTGGCTAAATACATATATTATACCCACCAAACTGCCCCCTAAATACTTTTTATGTTTATACCCATATATTAATGTACTCTCAATTTTTTTTTTTTTTGTTGTTGTTGTTAGAAAAGCATCACTTTCAGATGTCAATGGCCACTGGGGTGACTCAGAAGTCACCATAGTGCTGAGAAGTGAAAGTAGAGTTTTCAGCACTGAGACATCTCTGTAATGGATCAGGGTCCATTGTAGAAGAGGTGGTGGAAAAAATATAAGAGCAAAAGAAGGGTAAGACTATATACAATGCAATCTTCCAGACACAAAATGTCCTTGATATTCATGACCTCACAGTACCTAACATTACCTACACAAGACCTTCATAAAAGGAGGAAAAAATGATGACATCAAAATAGAAGAGAGAAGCCAGGTGTGGTGGGGCATGCCTTTAATCTAAGCACTCAGGAGACAGAAGTAGGTGGACCAACTTGAGTTCAACGCTACCCTGAGACTACATGATAAATTCCAGGTCAGCCTGGGATAGAGAGCAAGATCCTACCTCAAAACCACCCCCCCCCCCAAAAAAATAGAAGAAAGACGAATTGGAAAGAAGAAGGGATTCACTGGAAGATAGATTTGAGAGGGGGAGAATGGAGTGGGGGTGGGAATTATCATGGTTTATTGTCAACAAAAAGTATTTAATTAATTAATTTATTTATTTATTTATTTATTTTTGAGGTAGGGTCTTGCTCTAGCCCAGTCTGACCTGGAATTCACTATGTATTCTCATGTTGGTCTTGAACTCATGGCAATCCTACCTCTGCCTCCTGAATGCTGGGATGAAAGGCGTGTGCCACCATAGCTGGCTAAAAGTGTTTATTTTTGTCATTTTTTAAAATAAAATCAATCCTAACCAAAAAAAAAAAAAAAACACACTATAGGCTGGGAATAACCTTTTTCTTCCATGAGATGCTTCTGGTTGGGTGTTTTTTCTCAGCAGCAAGAAAGTAACTGCTATAGAACGTTGGCACTGAGAAGTGGGGCCATTGCTATAATAAACCAGACCATATGGTTTTTAGTTTTTTGGAACTGGCTTACAGGAAGAACATGGAATGACATAAGAAGATCTTAATGAGACAATCTGGTGAGAGTTTGAAAGACCAAAATGTAGCAAGAAGTGTGGACTATGGAGGCCCAACTAATGCGGTTTCAGAGGGGAAAAGGAATACTTTGTAGGGAACTGTGTTGGAGGCAGTTTTTTTGATATTCTGGTGGAAGAGGCTGATTGTGTTCTGTCCATGCCCTGAAAACTTGAGCAAAGTTGAATTGAAAAGAAATGGACTGTTGTGTTTGGTGGAGGAAAATACAGAACAAAAAGATATGAAAAATATGAAGTCAGTACAGAAAGAGATGAAAGCAAATTGAAAGTCCCAAGCTGGAGACTAGCCACTCACTTCAGCTGCAATTGTTTAACATTACCATCACTACAGATGGGCCAGCTACTGGACAAGAGTAGGAATGTGATTATTTTGGAAGTAGGGGGTCTGTTTAAAAAAAGAAAGAAAGAAAGAAAAGGGCTGGAGGGATGGCTTAGTGGTTAAGGTGTTTGCCTGCAAAGCCAAAGGACCCAGGTTCGACTCCCTAGGACCCATGTTAGCCAGATGCACAAGGGGGCGCATGCATATGGAGTTTGTTTACAGTGGCTGGAGGCCCTGGTGTGCCCATTCTCTCTCTCTCTCTCTCTGTGTGTGTGTGTGTGTGTGTGTCTTTTCCTCTCTGTTAAATAAAAATAAAATTTAAGAGAATAGGGGGTCTGAAAGAAGAATGTGGAAGAAGTTTTTCTGTTCCTCAAAGTCTGGCTTCCTCTGGATTAAACAAATTTGGCAGTGTCACCTATCTAGTGCTGGTTTTGGGATTATGACAAATGCAGCAATGGAGATTTCAGGAAGATGCTCAGGCTAGGTAGTGTGAGGCAGGGTTGAATTCCCTTCAAGGAGGCCCTATGAGGCTATTGTGTGGAGCTGTGAAGATAAACTGTAGGTTGTGGTAGAGACCCCAACCATGTTGGACATGCCAGGACGATGGGAAAGCCATCAAGGAAAACTGTTGGCTTGGAGTGGATTATGTCTGGGCAGCAAGCAGCACAGCTGAAGGGGCAGAGTTGCCCAGGCCATTTGGAGCCTGGATGATTTCATTATGAGTCTCAGGTACCAGAAATGGAGCTGCAGGGTTTGATGTTTGCCCTGCTGTTTTTTGATTTTGCACTGATATAGTCTTTCATTGCTGTGCCCCACTTCTTTTTGAGAAGAGAATGCTTATTCTGTGCCATTATTTGCTGGAAGTAGGTAATTTGTGTTTTTATTTTACAGGGCCCACAGTTAAGAGACTGTCTTGAGTCTCAGATGGAACTTTGGATTTTGGAACAGTAATGAGATTGGTAAAGACTATGAGGAAAGACTATACTTTCAGGGATCATGTCTATAGTTCATTACTAGAGAAGTTTCTCTGACTGTGGAGATTATTGTAAACCATGAAGAAGCATAGTGTTCTCTCCATTTACATGTAATTACTGACAAAGCTGCTTATATCTGCAATTTTACTGTTTGTTTACTGTATGTTTGTATGTTTTGTGTCTTTCCCTACATCTCTTTCCTCATTCCTGTTGTCTTTAAAAAAAAGAGAGAGAGAGAGAAAGGGAGAAAGGGAAAGAGGCAGAGAGAGAGAGAGAGAGAGAGAGAGAATGGGCATGCCAGGGCCTTCAGCCTCTGTGAACAAACTCCATATGTGTGTACCCCTTGTGGTGCATGTGCAACATTGTGCAATTTGCGTCATTGCACGTCTGGCTACGTGGGACCTAGAGATTTGAACATGAGTTCTTAGGCTTTGCAGGCAAGTGCCTTAACCACTAAGCCATCTCTCTAGCCATCCTGTTGTCTATTCATTTATTTATTTTCTTTTTTCGTTTGCATTTTTTTTTTCGAGGTAGGGACTCATTCTAGACCAATCTGACCTGGAATTCACTATGTAGTCTCAGGTGGCTTCAAATTTACAGTGATCCTCCTACCTGTGCCTCCTGAGTGCTGGGATTAGATACCACCATGTCTGGCTATAAATACATTTTAAAAAATTTTATTTTTATTTATTTATTTATTTAACAAAGAAGGAGGAAGAGAGAGTGGGAGAATGGGCATGCTAAGGGCTTCCAGCCACTGCAAACAAACTCCAGACATGTGTACCCCCTTGTGCATCTAGCTAACATGGGTCCTGGGGAATTGAACCTGGGTCCTTTGTCTTTACAGGTAAACACCTTAACCACTAAGCCATCCCTCCAGCCCTATAAATAAAATTTTAAAAGGTCCTACCCTTTAAAAAATTTAAGTTCCTCTTCTTCACCACTGAGCTACAAAATAGCTTTGCTTCATATGTAAATTTCAAAACATATTTTATGTATTTATTTATTTAAGAGAGATAAGCAAAGAGAAAGTGCAGACACAGAGAGAGTAAGTATGATATGTCAGGGCCTCTACCCACTGTATATGAACTCCACACGCTTGTGCCTCTGTGACTTTGACTTGATATAGGAACTAGGGAATCAAACCCGGGTCATTAGGTTTTGCAAGCAAGCTCTTTTAACATCTGAGCCATCTCTCTAGTCCATTTATTTTATTTTTATTTATTTATTTGAGAGAGAGACAGAGAGGCAGAGAGAGGGAGAGAGAGAATGGGCATGCCAGGGCCTCCAGCCACTGCAAATGAATTCCAGATGCATGTGCCCCCTTGTGCATCTGGCTAACATGGGTCCTGGAGAATCAAACCTGGGTCCTTTGGTTTTGCAGGCAAACACCTTAACCACTAAGACATTCCTCCAGCCCCCATTTAAAAAAAAAATAAATTAATTGTGTTTTTCTTTTGTCAATTTGAATATGTCACTCTTTCTCATCTGGCTTTCATGATATCTGGTGATTAATCATACCAAGCACCCTCATATAAGAGTAATTTTTCTCTTGCTACTTTCAAGATTATCTTTGTTTTCAACATTGTGGTTATAATATGCATGTGTAACTGAATATGTTTGAATATATTTGATTTTTGCAACTTGTAATTTGTTGAATTTCTTGCATGTGTAAATCAACGCTTTTCAGCAAATTTGGGGAATTTTCAGCTCTTCTTTAAATATTATCTCAGCCTCCTTTTCTCCTTACCTTCTATGGTATATTTATGACACTACAAACCCTTGAGGTTCTTTTTATTATTGTTCATTCTTTTCCCTATTGTTGCTCAAACTACATAATCTTAACTTGCCTGTTCAAGTTCCTGTTTCTTTTTCCTATCTGCTCATACCTGCTGCTGAGCTCTTCTAGTGAATTTTTCATCTGTTACACTTTTGAAAACCAGAATTTCTAATTGGTTCTTTTAAAAATAATATATATTTATTTGCATGTGTGTGTTGTGTGTATGTATATGCCAGGATCTCTTGCTACTGCAAATGAATGCCTATCCAGCTTTACATGGGTGGCTGGGAAATTGAATCTGGGCCAGCAGGTTTTGCAAGCAAGCACCTTTAACCATTGAACAATCTCCCCAGCCCCATATGTGATTCTTTTAAAATAATTTCTGTTTCTTTTTTATTTATTTATTTGAGAGAGAGAAAGAGGGGGAGAGAGAGAGAGAGAGCATGCACCAGGGCATCCAGCCACTGCAAACAAACTCTAGATGCATGTGCCACCTTCTGCGTCTGGCTTACATGGGTTCTGGGGAATTGAACCTGGGTCCCTTGGCTTTGTGGGTGAGTGCCTTAACCACTAAGCCATCCCTCCAGCCCACTTTCTGTCTCTTTAACAATACTCTATTTTGTGCACATTGCTCACATTTTCATTTCATTCTTTAGGTGTAATTTCTTTTTATTTTTCAAGGTAGGGTCTCTCTTTAGCCCAGGATGACCTGGAATTCTCTATGTAGTCTCAGGCTGGCCTCAAATTTATGGCAGTCCTTCTACCTTGGCCTCCCAAGTGCTGGAATTAAAGGTGTGTGCCACCACACCCAGCTAGGTGTAATTTCCTTGAATTTTATTTTATTTTATTTTATTTGTAGTTCTGAGGATTAAACCCAGGCTATTTGCACATGCTAGGCAAGCATACTACCACTGGGCTATGCCTCCAACCTCTGAACATATTTGAAATGTCTAATTTAGCTGGATGTGGCACATGCTTTTAATCCCAGCACTTGGGAAGCAGAGGAAGGAGGAACACCATGAGTTTGAGACCAGCCTGAGACTATATAATAAATTCCAGGTCAGCCTGGGTTAGAGCAAGACCCTAACTCAAAAAAAGGGGGGGGGGTTCTTAGGGCTGGAGAGATGGTTCAATAGTTAAGGCACTTGCCTACAAAGCCTAAGGACCCAGGTTCTATTCTCTAGTACCCATATAAAGCCAGATACACAAGGTGACACATGCATCTGGAGTTCATTTACAATGGCTAGAGGTGGCTGGGTGTGGTGGTGCACGCCTCTAATCCCAGCACTTGGGAGGCAGAGGTAGGAGGATCGCTGTGAGTTCAAGGCTAGTTCCAGACTACAGAGTAAGTGCCAGGTCAGCCTGGGCTAGAATGAGACCTTATGTGGAAAAAACAACAACAAAAACAATGGCTGAGGCTCTGGTGGGTCCATTCTCTCTCTCTGTCTCTGTCTTTCAGACTCTCTCTGCTTGCAAATAAACAAACAAAAATATTAAAGTGTTTTCTGGGGCTAAAGAGATGGCTCAGCAGTTAAAGGTGCTTGCTTGCAAAGCCTACTGGACTGGTTTAAATTCCCTAGTACCCTGTAAAGCAAGATGCACAAAGTGGTGCATCTGAAGTCCATTTGCAGTGGCAAGAGGTCCTGGCACACAACTCTTTCTCTGTCTGCTTATAAATAAATAATTAATAAAAATATTTTTAAAAAGCAAAATGTTTGCTGTAACTATAACAAATGCTTGTGATAATTAGTTTATAAAGACAGAAACGTTAGTTTGACTGACAGTTTTGGAGGTTTTGGTTCAGTCCATGGTTGGGAAACCCATTGTTTTTTGGCCTCTGGAAGGCAGGGAGCACAAGCATGTGACATAGTGAAACCATTTACCTTATGGCTGGGATACAGAAGAGCAGAAGGGGGCAAGATCTCACTGTCCCCTTTAGGGGTATGCCCTTAATGACCAGAAGACCTTCCATTAGGCCCTACCTCTTAAAGTTTCCACAACTTCCAATGGCCCCAGTCTATAGAATAAACCTTTAATACATGGGCTTTGGAGGCCATTAAGTTCCAAGCTATAGCATAAAATCTTTGTGTAGTAAATTTAGACAAAATTGTGAAACATAAATACTTTATTTATTTATGTGTGTATGAGAGAGAGAGAGAGACAGACAGACAGACAGAGACAGAAACAGAATGGGCATGCCAGGGCCTCCAATCACTGCAGATGAACTCCAGACACATGCACCACCTTGTGCATCTGGCTTTACATGGGTACTGGGAAATTTAACTTGGGTCGTTAGACTCTGCAGATAAGCACTTTAACCGCTATGCAATCTCTCCAGTCCTGTTTTTTTTTTTTTTTTTTTCCTCTTTTTTTCTTTTGGGTTTTCAAGGTAGGGTGTCACTCTAGCCCACGCTGACCTAGAATTCATTATATAGTCTCAGGCAGGCCTCAAACTCACAGCAGTCCCCCTACCTGTGCCTCCCAAGTGCTGGGATTAAAGATGTGTACCACCATGCCCAGCTCTCCAGCTCTCTTTTATTTATTTTTTATTTTTAAAAATTATTTAATTTATTTATTTGTGGGGGGGGAGAGGTAAATAGAGAGAGAGAATGGGTGCTCCAGGGCCTCTAGCCTCTGCAAACGAACACCAGATGCATGCGCCCCCTGGGGTCCTTAGGTTTCACAGGCAAACGCCTTAACCACTCAGCCATTTCCCCAGCCCTCTCTTTTATTTTATTTTATTTATTTTTTTGATTTTTCGAGGTAGGGTTTCACTCTAGTCTAGGCTCTAATCCTCTGCTGGGATTAAAAGCATGTGCCACTACACCCGGCTTTCTTTTATTTTTTTAACTTGTGTGTGATCCATATTTTCTTGGCAGTTTTACTTGTTTTATTGAAAACTGCATTTAACATAATACAACAGGCATCTATGCAAATCAGATTTTCCTCTAGAATCTTTTTTTTTTTTTTTTTTTTTTTTTCGAGGTAGGGTCTCACTGTGGCCCAGGCTGACCTGGAATTCACTATGTAGTCTCAGGGTGGCCTTGAACTCACGGCCATCCTCCTACCTCTGCCTCCGGAGTGCTGGGATTAAAGGCATGTGCCACCTTGCCTGGGTAGAATCTGTTTTGTTGCTGCTGTTGATTGCTTGTTTAGTGGATTTGCTGGGATACTCCTGTCAGTTCTGTGTTCTTTCACACTTCAGTCCACTGAAGTCTTTCTCTGCTCAGTCAGTGTACTGATCAGCTAATGATTGCACAGAGATTTCCTTCACTGTTGACAACCAGTAGGACTCTCAGTCTTTGCTAAGGGATTCTGAGTGCCTGTTGAGGCATGATTTCAACCTTCAGCCAGGCAGTTTGCACTTCCTACTTGGGAAGAGCCTCAAGTTCAATCAGCGGTAGAAACCACACAGCCCTGAGCATGTACGTACCCGACATACGTGCATATTCTTGTAGATTCCCAGGAACAACTCAGAACCTTACAAAGTCCCATGTGGATGCACACTCCCCAACTTTTTCCTTTTAAGCATTTTACTGAGCCCATTATTTGTCCCAGTTGTTAATCTATCATCACCAAGTGCTACACTGTTGAATATTTGCCTTTCATTGTTTAGATAAATATCCTAAGGTGAAAAGTCTGTACTCAACCAACTGCCCAACTGCAAGTGAAATAAAGATAGCCTTTATTTAATTTAATTAATTAATTAATTAATTAATTTTGAGATAGGGTCTCATTCTAGCCCAGGCTGACCTGGAATTCACTATGTAGCCTCATGGTGGCCTCCTACAGCCACCACACCTGGTTTGTTTTTATTTTTGATATAGAGTCTCACTCTATAGCCCAGGCTGCCCTGGAACTCATATGTAAACCAGGCTGACCTGAAACTCAAGGCAATCCTGCCTCAGCCTCTCTGAGTACTTGGGTTATAGCTGTGAGCCACCACACCCAATTTAATCTTCAAAGTTCTAAGAAAAGCTGATCCTGACAATTTTTCCAATGGCAGTGTTACTTTTATGAATGAGTGAATTTTTTTTTTTTTGTAACCCTGGCTGGGCTTGAAGAATGAGTGGTTTTTGTTAAAACATTTTTTAAAAGATAATTTTATTTATTTATTTGAAAGAGAGAGAGAGGCAGATTGATAGGAGAGAATGGGGGGGGGCAGGGTCTTTAGCCACTGCAAATGAACTCCAGACACATGTGTCATCTTGTGCATCTGGCTTGCGTGGGTCCTTGACAGTCAAAACTGTGCTCTTTGGCTTTGCAGGCAAGCACCTTAACCATTAAGCCATCTCTCCAGCCCAATTTTGGAGGGTTTTAATCCACCATTTTTGTGGATACTGCTCCTTCCAGTAATTGTTTTCTTTATTTCCTTCTTTCTTTCCTTCTTTCTTTCTCTCTCTCTCTCTCTGTTTTCTTTTCTGTCTTCTTTTTCTTTCTTTTTTTGTGTTCCCACTTGCTTTTAGGCCAAATCTGTTGTCTTTTTCTTAAGATAATTTTATTTATTTATTTGAGAGAGAAGGGGAGAGAGAGAGAAAGAGAAAGAGAATGGGGTGCACTAGGGCCTCTAGCCACTGCAAATGAATACATATGCCACCTTGTGCATCTGGTTTATGTGAGTCCTGAGGAATCGAACTTGGGTCTTTTGGCTTTGCAGGCAAGTGCCTTAACTGCTAAGCCATTTCTCCAGCCCTAGGAGAAATCTTTTACTATCATCCCTGTGTTACCTATCGTGCCTCATTTAGTGTTTCTTTTTCTCAACACACAACATCAGCAATCCTGTGTTGGTTAGCAAATTCTCTTCCTGTGAAATACATCCAGGATCCGACCACTCCCGGTCATTTTCATTGCTATTACCCTCATCTCAGCTACTGCTTTCCTGTCACTCATTATTTTATAAAAAATGACCTTTTACTCTGAATGCTGGGCTGCAGTGACAATTAGTGTCAGATCAGAGACAGTGTGCAATATTTCTTAAAGATCTTATTCGCTTTGCCAGTTACCCCAGCAAAAGTCCATAGGTTCCTTTGGTGGAAACTAGGAAAAAAGAAAAAAAGATTAAGGGTATGTGACAGAAGGCCAGATATGGTGGTGCATGCCTTTAATCCCAGCACTCGGGAGGCAGAGGTAGGAGGATCACCATGAGTTTGAGCCCACCCTGAGACTACATACATAGTGAATTCCAGGTCAGCCTGGACTAGAGTGAAACCCTACCTCAAAAGAAGAGTGTGTGAAGTGTGTGACAGTCTGCAGAGAAGGCTCAGTGGGTAAAGATTAAGAGCGTAGTGGGCCATAGGACTCTTCTTCATCCAAGGGGTTCTGGGTCTATCTTGGAATTGATTGAAGGGCTTTGTTTCTATGATTCAATTTAGACTCAGATTCACTTGGCCTAGAAATGTTCTACTTATACAGATCAAATAAGAATTTAACAGACCTGAAACTGCATAGGGATTTCCAGGTCAGCCTGGGCTAGAATATGATCCTACCTTGAAAAACCAATAAGTAGGGCTGAAGAGAAGGCATAATGGTTAAGGCACTTGCCTGCAAAGCCTAAGGACCCAGGTTCAACTCCCCAGAACCCACATAAGCCAGATATACAAGGTGGCTCATGTGTCTGGAATTCATTTGCAGTAGCTAGAGGCCCTGATGCACTCATTCTCTCTCTAATAAATAAATAAATAAAATAAAATATTTTTAAAAACAACAAATAAATATAAAGAAATTTAGTAGACTTCCTATCTATTTCACTTCTAGAAACAGTATGCCATGGTCAACAAGTTTCATGGCTGTACACATATATCAAAAACTATCAAATTTTAGATTTTAAATGTATGTTGTTCAGTTGGGCATGGTATGCTTGTCTCTCATTCCAGCACTTGGGAGGCAGAGGTAGGAGGATTGCTATGAGTTTGAGGCCACCCTGAGACTACATAGTGAATTCCAAGTCAACCTGGGCTAGAGTGAGACCCTACCTCAAACCTCCTCCCCCACAAAAATTATATGTAAGTGTGTATGTGTATGTGTCGTTCAATTTATATCAATTATGCCTCAGTAGACTTGTAAAAACACACTGAAATAGAATGTAATTTGATGTAGACATAAAATAATTTATTTATTTAATTTACTCATAAATAATAAATAGATTTAGACACAGCCCTACCTATCAGCCCTTCCTCTTCCTTTTTACACAGATCACCAAAGTTAATGCTTATCATTGCTATGCATGTTTTACACTTTTTAAAAAAGAATATATATTTATTTGCAAGCAGAGAGAGAGAGATAGAGACAGAGAGGATGGGCACAACAGGCCTCCAGCTGCTGCAAACAAACTCCAGATACATGAGCCACCTTATGCATCTGGCTTTTTGTGGCTACTAGGGAATTGAACTTAGGTTGTTAGGCATTGCAGGCAAGTGCTTTAACTGCTGAGCCATCTCTCCAGCCCCTGTTTTATACTTTTTTAAAAATATTTTTTGTTTATTTATTTATTTGAGAGCCACACAGAGAGAGAGAGAATGGGCATGCCAGTGCCTCCAGCCACTGAAAACGAACTCCAGACGCATGCGCCCCCATGTGCATCTGGCTAACGTGGGTCCTGGGGAATTGAGCCTTGAACCGGGGTCCTTAGGCTTCACAAGCAAGCACTTAAACACTAAGCCATCTCTCCAGCCCTGTTTTATACTTTTGAAAAAAATTAAAGTTATTTGAGAGAGAGAAACAGAGGAAAGAGGCAGACAGAAAGAAAATGAGGAGTATGAGTGAGCCAGAGCCTCCTGCCACTGCAAATAAACTCCAGATGCAAGCTCCCCTTTGTGCATCTGGCTTTAGTAGGACTGGGGAATCGAACCTATGCTGCCAGGCCTTCAGGCTTTACAAGCAAGTGCCTTTAACTGCTGAGCTCCTTTCAGCCCCTATCTTCTACTTTTATAGCATATAAAATCCATAAACTATACATATTGTAAACTACATATTGTTCAGCAAATGTTTATTTAATAATTTTTATAATGACACCATTTTTAAAATTTTGTTTTATTTTGAGCTGGGGTCTTGCTAATTTTTCTGGCCTGTCTCAAACTCATGGCTCATATTACCTTCCTAGTAGCCTTCCCAGTAGCTGTGACTGAAGGTGTGCCACGAAGCTCCTGTGACTGAATATTTTTAAAATATATTTTAATATTTTATTTATTTATTTGAGAGAGAGAAAGAAAGAGGCAGACAGAGAAAGTGAGACGGAGAGAGTGAGTATGGGTACTCCATGGTTTCCTGCTACTGCAAACAAACTCCAAATGCATATGCCATTTAGTGTATCTGTCTTTATGTGCATACTGGGGAATTGAACCTAGGTTGTCAGGCTTTGCAATCAAACTCTTTTAATCACTGAGCCATCTTTCCAGCCCAACATTCTGTTTTTGAGATGGTTCCATCTCTTCTTCATTGTAATTTCTATGGCAAACCATTTCCCCACTGAGGAATAGTAAGCAGTTTCTTATTTCCTTCATGACATCACAATGAAGTAATGAACACTATATTTGTGTCTCTTTGTGAACAAGTGAGTATTTCTGTGGAGAAAACTCAAAGAGAAATAACTAAGCAGTATAGTTTGTGTATCTGCAATTTTATGGGATATTGTCAAATTGCTCTCCAAGTAGTACCAATGATTCTATTTGCCTTGCCAACACTTACTGTACCTAAAAATTTTCACTGCCAAATGTTGCAAAATAGCTTTTTAAAAATTATTTTAGAGAATGGGCATATGAGGGCCACTTACCACTCTAAATGAACTCCAGATACATGGGCCACTTTGCACATTGGGCATTACATGGGTACTGGGGAATTGAACCCAGGCTTTTGCAAGCAAGTGCTTTTAATTGCTGAACCATCTCTCCAGCCCCCAAATAGAATCTTATATTTTAACTTCTACTTCCCTAGTTTTTTTTGTTTGTTTGTTTGTTTTGGTGCTGGGGACTCAACCTATCAACCTAGGGCCAGGTCCATGCTAGGCAAGCATCCTACTATTGTGCTACACCAGCTCTGAGCATCTTTTTTTTTTTTTTTTTTTTTTTTCATGGTACGGTCTCATTCTAGCCCAGGCTGACTTGGAACTCACTATGTCATCTATCTCAGAGTGGCCTTGAACTCATAGCAATCCTCCTACCTCAGACTCCTAAGTGCTGGGATTAAAGGTATGCGCCCCCACACCCAGCTTTCTGAGCATCTTTTTTATATAATCACCTAAATTTCTTGCTCTGTGAATTCTTCTTATACTTTTTAAATTTATTTATCTATTTATTAAAGAGAGATAGAAGGGGCATGCCAGGGCCTCTAGCCACTGCAAACGAAATCCAGATGCACGCACTACCTTGTACGTTTGGCTCACATGGGTAATAGGGAATTAAACCTTGGTCCTTGGGCTTTGAAGGCAAGTACCTTAACTGTTAAGCCATCTCTACAGCCCCACATATATATAATATTTTATTATTTGTTTATTTGATAAAGAAAAAGGGAGAGAGAGAAATAATGGGTGCACCAGGGCCTCCAGCCACTGCAAATGAACTCCAGACACGTGTGTCCCCTTGTGCATCTGGCTACCGTGGGTCCTGGGGAATCAAACGTGGGTCCTTTGGTTCTGCAGGCAAATGCCTTAAACGCTAAGCCATCCCTCCAGCCCCCCTTCTTATATTTTATTGGATGTTTTCTTTTCTTTTGTTTTCTCCAGTGCTGAGAATCAAACCCAGAAAACTCATGCATGCTAGGCAAATACTGTGCTGTTGAGTTACACCCCAGCTTCAGGTCAGCCCATTCTTCTAATGTGCTACTTATGCTTTTCTTTTCTTCTTTTCTTGAGGTAGGGTCTCACTCTAACCCAGGCTGACTTGGATCTCACTCTGTAGCCCCAGGCTAGCCTCGAACTCATGATGATCCTCCTACCTCTGTCTCCCAAGTACTGGGATTAAAGGCATGCGCCACTGTATACCCTGCTTCTTTCTCTTCCTCACTTCCTTCCTCCCTCCCTCCCTTCCTTCCCCTTGTGTGTGTGTGTGTGTGTGTGTGTGTGTTTGTAGAGTATATGTATGGTGTGGTGGATGTGTGAAGTGTAGTGGATGTACGTGTACATGCAGATATGTGCACCTCGTGTGTGTTTATGCTTCTCTTATTGATTTATAAGACATCTATCTATCTATCATCTACCTATCTATATTTTGCTTTGTTTTGTTTTGTTTTTTAAGGTAAGGTCTCACTCTAGCCAAGGCTGACCTGGATATCACTCTATAGTCCCAGGCTGGCCTCAAACTCAAAGTGATCCTACCTCTGCCTCCTGAGTACTGGGATTAAAGGTGTGTGCCACCGTGACTGGCTAATCTTTAAGAGTTCCTTATATATTCTATATACTAATACTTTGTTATGTGATAGAAAATATCTTCTACTGTGAGACATCTCCTCAGTATCTTTAAACTTTTTTTTATTTATTTGCACGTATGTGTATGGATGGGTGCACCAGGGCTTCTTGCCTCCTCAAATGAACACCAGACACTTGTGTACTTTTTCTATCTGGCATATGTGGGTGGCTTGGGAATTGACCCCTAGGCCAACAAGCTCTGCAAGAAAGTGCTTTAACCCACTGAGGAATCTTCCCAGCACTTATGGTGTCTTTTTGTTGTTGTTGTTTTGAGGTAGGGTCTCCCTTTAGCCCAGGCTGACCTGGAATTCACTATGTAGTCTCAGGGTGGCCTTGAACTTTTGGCCATCCTCCTATCTCTGCCTCCAGAGTGCTGGGATTAAAGATGTGTGTCACCATGCCAAGATTTTATTTTATTTTATTTTGAGGTAGGGTCTGGCTCTAGTCCAAGCTGACCTGGAATTCACTATGTAGTCTCAGGCTGGCCTTGAACTCATAGCAATCCTCTGACCTCTGCCTCCCAAGTGCTGGGATTAAAGATGTGCCCAGTATCTTTTGATATAGAGAATTTTGATTCTTTTGTTCTTTTCCTTTATGAGCATGATTTTTATTTCGGGGATGGCTTAGTGGTTAGGGTGCTTGCCTGCAAAGCCAAAAGGCTCATGTTCAATTCCCCAGGACCCACATAATCCAGGGGCACAAGGTGGCACATGAGTCTGGAGTTTGCAGCGGCCGAAGGCCCTGGCATGCCATTCACTCTCTCTCTGCCTCTTTCTTTCTCTCAAATAAACAAAATAAAATAAATATTTAAAAATTTTAAAAATTATGCTAGGGGAGGAGGTGCTGGAGAGATGTCTTAGAGATTCAGGTGTTTGCCTGCAAAGCCTAATAACCCTAGTTCAGTTTCCCAATACCCATGTATAGCCAGATGCACAAAGTGGCATATGTGCCTGGGTTTTGTTTACAGCAGCTGGAGGCCCTGACATGCTAATTCTCTCTGTCTCTCTTCTCTCTATCTCCCTTCTCTCTACCTCTCTCTGCTTGTAAATAAATAAATAAATAAAATATTTTAAAAAGTGATACTAGGAAACTCAGGGCCATGTACATGCTAAGCAAGAGTTATATTCCAAGCCCATGTGTATTTTTTTGTTATTATTTAAAAATCTTTCCCTACTCTGATATCATTAAAATATTTTTCCACGTTTTTTCCTTAGAGGTTAATTCTGGCTCTATTGTTAACTAGCTATGAAATTTTAAGCAAGTTTCTTAATCTTTCTGGGCCACAACAATCTTTTCTATAGAATGGGGATAATAATTGTTCTACTCATGAAGTTATTTTTAGACTTATTTGTATCAGCCAGGTGTGGTGGCACATGCCTTTGATCCCAGCACTTGGGAGGTAGAGGTAAGAGGAGTTCAAGGCCAGCCTGACACTACATAGTGAATTCCAGGTAGCCTGGGCTATAGTGAGACCCTACTATGAGAAAACAAAACAAACAACACAAAAAGAACTTTTTGTATCAAGCAATATTTCAAAGTAAACAAATGACACTCTCAACGTGAGAGGATAGGGGAGGTGTATATTTACAAGGAACAATGAGGGCAGCGGAACCAAAGGAGCAGTGCAATAACTGGAAGTAGATCAGCAGAGAAGCTCTTCCAATCTGGGGCCAAAATGCTGAAGAAAGGTAGGGAGGAGTTACTAGAAAGATAAAATCCCAGGTAGGGGGCTGTAGAAATGGCTAAGCGGTTAAGGCGCTTGCCTGCGAAGCCTAAGGAACCCTGTTCGACTCTCCAGATCCCATGTAAGCCAGACGCACAAAGGTGAGGCAAGCACAAGGTCATACATAACATGCCTACTAGGTGGTGCAGGCATCTGGAGTTCCATTGCAGTGGCTGAGGCCCTGGCTCGCCAATTCTCTCTCTCTAATTTTTTTTTTTTAATTCCGGGTAGTACTATTCATTACCAAGTTCTTGGATTAAGGGCATGTGCCACAACACCTGGCAATGTTTTTAGATATTTATTGACTATTTTTAATGCTTCTTTTGAGAACTCCCTATACAGTTCTATAGCCCATTTATTTTATTTTTTAGAGGGAGAAAATTGGTGCACCAGGGCCTCAGCCACTGTAATTAAACTCTAGATGCTTGTGCCACCTACTGGGCATGTGCAACCTTGCATTTGTGTCACCTTTGTGCAGCTGGCTTACATGGGACCTGGTGCGAGATCAAACATGGGTCCTCAGGCTTCAGAGGCAAACACATTAACTGCTAAGCCATCTCTCCAGCCCTCCAGCCCGTTTTTTGATTGGGTTGTCTGATTTCTTATTATTTAGCTTTTTGAGTTCTTTGTAAATCTTAGATATTAATCCTCTGTCAGATGTATAGCTGGTAAAGATTTTCTCCCATTCTGTAGGCTGCCTCTTTCACAGTGACCTTTGCTGCACAAAAGGTTTTGAATTTCATGAGGTCCCAGTGGTTGATTAGTGGCCTTACTCTCTGAGCCACCTGGGTTTGATTTAGAAAGTCCTTGCCTATACTTTGTCCTCTAATGGTTTCAGAGTGTCAGGTCTGATATTAGGGTTTTTGATCCACTTGGACTTGATTCTTGTTCATGGAGAGAGATAAGATTCTATTTTCATCCTTCTACATATAGATATCTAATTTTCCCAGCACCATTTGTTAAAGAGGCTGTCTTTTCTTCAGTGACTGTTTTTGAAATTTTTGTCAAAACTGCCTGGGCTTACATCTGGGTCTTCAGTTCTGTTCTGTTGATTTATGTGTCTGTCTCTGTGCCAGTACCATGCTGTTCTTCTTACTATGGATCTGTGCTGCAGCTTAAAATCAGGTATGAATAGACCACCAGCCTTATTTTTGTTGCTCAGGATTGCTTTAGCTTTTTTTTTTTTGTGCTTCCAGATGAAAAAATTAGGATTGTTTTTCGATTTCAGTGAAGACTGCCATTGGAATTTTCATGGGGATTGCATTAAATCTGTAGATTGCCTTTTTTCTTTCTTTTTTTTTCTGTTTATCTCTCCCCCCCTTTTATTGATAGCTTCCATACTTACAGACAATAAACCATGATGATCCCCTCCCCTCCCCCACTTTCCCTTCACAAATCTACATTCCATCATATCCCCTCCCTCTCTCCATTAGTTACTCTTTTATTTTTTATTTTTATTTTTTGTTTTTTTGAGGTCAGGTCTCACTCTAGTCCAGGCTGACCTGGAATTCGCTATGTAGTCTCAGGGTGGCTTCAAACTCATGACGATCCTCCTACCTCTGCCTCTGAGTGCTGGGATTAAAGGCGTGCGCCATCATGCTCAGCTGTCACTCTTTTATTTTGATGTCATTGTCTTTTCCTCCTATTATGAGGGTCTTGTGAAAATAGTTCTAGGTGTTGCGAGGTCATAAATATCGAGGCCAATTTCTGTTTGGTCAATTGCATTTTAAGCAGTCCTACCCTTCCTTCGGCTCTAACATTCTTTCTGCCACCTCTTCCGCAATGGACCCTGAGCCTTGGAAGGTGTGAGAGATGTTTCAGTGCTGAACATTCCTCTGCTGCGTCTTCTCAGCACTATGGTGCCTTTTGGGTCATCCCAGAGGTCACCACCATCTGAAAAGAGAAGCTTCTCTAACCAAAAGTGAGAGTAGCATTAATATATGGGTATAAGCATTAAGTAAAGTACCTACAGGGCAGTTTGGTGAGCATAATATATATGCATTTAGCCAGACAAGAGCAGGCATTACACTCCTAGTGCTCATGACCTCCTCCACCATAGGCTTTTGATTAGGTTTTCAGTACCAGACATGTATTCCCTCCCATAGAGTGGATCTCCAGTCCAATTAGAGGGCAGTTGGTTTCCCCCATAACAGACATGCCACTATTGCACCCGTTGGCTCATTTGGCCTGGCTGGCAAAACTTGAGGCTTCCAGTGTCCACTGTTTTCACCACTGATGGTTTCTGACTCCCATAATGCTGCATTCAGTGCAGCTTTTCCAGCTTTCCGTCAGCTGGTCTACTGGGAGAAGGTTTTTAACTCAGCCCCAGTTTGATTTCTCAGTAACTTTGCAGCCCAGGCATGTGGAGTCTTCAGCTATAGGGTCTTATCATCTATTCATGGCAGGAAACCAAGAGCCTCAGAATAGCCTATAATGTTTTGGAGACATCAGGGACCTCCCTGACCAACAACTCACTGGAAGGTATCCCATCCCTGGCACTGAAATTTTTCTAGTAGCAGTCTATGGCTTCTGGGGTGCCATTATCCAAAAAAGTAGGTTATCATGTGGCTTATTCACAATATCCTGAATTTTGATTACCCCACCCCCTCCACACACACTTCTTTTAGTCAATCTCTTTCCTTGACCTCACATAGGCTATTCCACCCACAGTAATCTGTCCATGTACTTACATATATACATGTATACTTACATATACATATATAGTTACATATATACCTCCCTTATAGCCCTTTTCTAGCTCACTGGCCTCTGCTACCAATTTTTACTACAACTCACACACAAGTCTGAATATTTGTAACTAAATCCACATATGAGAGAAAACATGCAACATTTGGCTTTCTGGGCCTGGGTTACCTCACTTAGTGTAATCCTTTCATATCCATCCATGTCCCTGCAAACTTCATAATTTCATTTTTCTTTACCGCTGAATAGAACTCCATTGTGTAAATAGACCACATCTTTATTATCCATTCATCTGTTGAGGGACATCTAGGCTGGTTCCATTTCCTAGCTGTTGTGAATAGAGCAGCAATAAACATTGTTGCACAAGTATCTCTAAGGTAGTGAGAAGAGTCCTTACTAGGAGTGCTATAGCTGGGTCATATGGTAAATCTATTTTTAGCTGTCTCAGGAACCTCCACACTGATTTCCACAATGGCTGTACCAGACTACATTCCCACCAACAGTGTAGAAGTATAGAAGTGTAGAAGGATTCCCCTTTTTCTGCATCCTCGCCAACATTCATTGTTATTTGTTTTCTTGATGATCACCAATATGACAGGAATAAGATGGAATCTCAAAGTAGATTTAATTTGTATTCCCCTTATGGCTAAGGATGTAGAACACTTTTTATTTTTAATTTTATTTATTATTTATTTATTTATTTATTTGAGAGAACAAGAGAGAAAGAGGCAGAGAGAAAGAGAGAAGGAATGGGTACACCAGGGCCTCCAGCCACTGCAAACAAACTCCAGATGCGTGCACCACCTTGTGCATCTGGCTTACATGGGTTCTTGGGAATCAAACCGAGGTTCTTTGGCTTTGCAGACAAACACCTTAACCATCTCTCCAGCCCTAGAACACTTATTTATTTATTTGTTTGTTTGTTTGTTTTGTTTTTTTGAGGTAGGGTCTCACTCTAGCCCAGGCTGACCTGGAATTCACTGTGTAATCTAAGGGTAGCCTCGAACTCATGGCGATCTTCCTACCTCTGCCTCCCGAGTGCTGGGATTAAAGGCGTGTGCCACCACACCCGGCTTAGATGCTTTTTTAGATGTTTATATGCCATCTGTATTTCTTTTTTTGAAAATTCTCTATTTAGTTCCATAGCCCATTTTTTAATTTGGTTGTTTGATTTCTTATTGTTTTGTTTTTTGAGTTCTTTGTATATTCTGGATATTAATCCCCTGCCAGATATATAGCTGGAAAAGATTTTTTTCCCATTCTGTAGGTTGCCTCTTTGCTCTATTAGTAGTGTCCTTTGATGTACAAAAGCTTTGTAATTTCATGAGATACCAGTGGTTGATTAGTGAGTGGTTTTATTTTCTGAGCAACTGGGGTTATGTTCAGAAAGTCATTGCCTATGTCAATATGTTGAAACCTACAATTTGCTCTAGCAGTTTCAGTGTTTCAGGTCTGACATTAAGATCCCTGATCCATTTGGACTTGATTCTTGTGCATGGAGAGAGACAAGGATCTATTTTCATCCTTCTACATATCCATATCCAGTTTTCCCAGCACCACTTGTTGAAGAGGCTGTCTTTTCTCTAGTGAGGGTTTTTTTTTTTTTTGGCATTTTTGTCAAAAATCAGATGGCTGTAGCTGCCTGGATTAACATCTGGGTCCTCTATTCTGTTCCATTGATCTACATGTCTGTCTTTGTGACAGTACCATGCTGTTTTTGTTACTATGACTTTGTAGTCTAGCTTAAAACTGGGTATGGTAGCTGGGCGTGGTGGCATATGCCTTTAATCCCAGCACTTGGGAGGCATAGTGAGTTCAAGACCACTCTAAGATTACATAGTAAATTTCAGGTCAGCCTGGGCTAGACTGAGACCCTACGTTGAAAAACAAAACAAACAAACAGACAAACAAGCAAAAAATTTTTGTTGCCCAAACTTGTTTTGGCTATTCGAGGTATTTTGTGCTTTCAAATTAATTTTAGGATTATTTTTACTATTTCCATGAAGAATGCCATTAGAATTTTAATGGGGATTGCATTAAATGTGTACATTGCTTTTGGTAAGATTGACATTTTCACAATATTGATTCTTCCCATCTAAGAACATGGGATGTCTTTCCATTTCCTAGTGTCTTCTGCAATTTCTCACTTGAGTGTTTTAAAGTTTTTCTTGTAGAAATCCTTCACTTCCTTGGTTATATTTTTTCCAAGGTACTTTATTTATTTATTTATTTATTTATTTATTTATTTAGGCAATTGTGAATGGGAGTGATTCCCAGATTTCATCCTCCAAATGTTTGTTGTTAGTATGTAAAAAAGCCATTGATTTCTGTGTATTTATTTTGTATCTTGCTACATTGCTAAAATTGTTTATCAGCTCTAACAGTTTTCTGGTAAAGTCTTAGAGTCCTTTATGTATAGAATCATATCATCTGCAAATAATGACAATTTGATCTCTTCCTTTCTAATTTGTATCCCTTTTATGAGTGTCTCTTGTCTTATTGCTATAGCTAAGACTTCCAGTACTATATTAAATAAGAGTGGAGACAGTGGACATCCTTGTCTTGTTCCTGATTTTAGTGGAAAAGCTTCCAGTTTTTCCCCATTTAGTATTATGTTGGCTGTAGGTTTGTCATAAATAGCCTTTATTATGTTGAGATATGCTCCTTCTATTCCCAGTTTCTGTAGGACTTTTATCATGAAGGGATGTTGGATTTTGTCAAATGCCTTTTCTGCATCTGTTGAGATGATCATGTGGCTTTTGTCCTTCAGACCATTTACATAATGTATTACATTTATCAATCTGTGTATGTTGAACCATCCCCTGCATCTCTGGGATGAAGCCTACTTGGTCAGGTTGAATGATCTTTTTGATATATTCTTTTTATTTTTTTTATTTTTATTATTATTTTTTTTTTGGTTTTTCGAGGTAGGGTCTCACTCTAGCCCAGGCTGACCTGGAATTCACTATGGAGTCTCAGGGTGGCCTCGAACTCATGGAGATCCTCCTACCTCTGCCTCTCGAGTGCTGGGATTAAAGGTGTGCGCCACCACGCCCGGCTTTTTTTTGATATATTCTTGTATTCTGTTTGCCAATATTTTGTATTGCATCTTTGTTTTGCATCTATGGTCATGAGGGAGATTGGTGTGTAATTTTTGTTGTTGTTGTTGTTGTTCTGTCTTTGTCTGGTTTTGGTATCAGGGGGATACTGGCTTCATAGAAGGAGTTCAGTAAAATTCCTTCTTTTTCTATTTTATGGAAAAGTTTGAGAAGCAATGGTGTTAGTTCTTCCATGAAGGTCTGGTAAAATTCACCAGTGAATCCATCTGGGCCTGGACTTTTTTTAGTTGGGAGACTTTTTACAACTTCTTGGATCTCCACACCTGTTATAGGTCTGTCTATTTAAATGGTTTATCTCATCTTGATTTAATTTTAGTAGGTCATACAAATCAAGGAAATCATCCATTTCTTTCATATTTTCAAACTTGGAGGTATATATATTTAAAGTACGTCCTTATGATTTTCTGAATTTCTTGGTATCTGTTATAATGTTGACTTTTTCCTCTCTAATTTTATTAATTTTTGTCTCTTCTCTCTTTCTTCTGGTCAGATTTGCTAAGGGTTTATCAATCTTGTAATGACCTCCTTATTTCATTAAGCTGCTTTCCTGTGTTCTCTTTTAGGAGTTTGTTTTCTTTTTTAATTCCTTTGTTTTCTTCTGTGATTCCTTTGATTTCTTCAAGTATAGATAAAATCATTTTTTTTGAAATCTTTATCAGGCATTTCATCTAAAACAGTCTCATTGGGGTCATTTCTTTTCTTTTTTTTTTTTTTTTTTTTTGGTTTTTCGAGGTAGGGTCTTACTCTGGTCCAGGCTGACCTGGAATTCACTATGTAGTCTCAGGGTGGCCTTGAACTCATGGCAATCCTCCTACCTCTGCTTCCCTAGTGCTGGGATTAAAGGCGTGCACCACCACGTCCGGCTCATTGGGGTCATTTCTGATGGACTTATAATTTTTGGTGGGATGGTATTGTCTTGATTCTTTGTGTTTCTTGTATTATAATGCAGTGATTTTTGCATCCTGAGTTGACTTGATGCTTGGGTTTTCTAATTATCTTAAGTTCTCTTAGATGTGGAAATCCAATTTTATATATCTTCAGGGTTGGAGTATAAGGTGCCAAGTATAGCTCTTATACTCCAATCCAACCACAGAAGTAATCCTAGGTGTTGAATTTGCCTGCCATTCAAGTATTCTAGTTGGCTGGGTGGTGCAATTAACTGGCAAATTCTAAAATTCAACTCAGCAATATACACATTCAGTAAAAACCAGCACAGAGTATACAAGTGTGGGGATTAAAACAAACAGATAACCTTATAAAGCCAAAATCCCTAAGGGTGTGTGTTGCTCTACACCCTTAATCCTTTCTGCTGGGTCAGCCTGGGTCTTAATCAGACCCTGCCCCCAATAATGACAGAAGAAAAAGACAAAGGCCCTATTAATCTGAAAGCATCAAAGGTAACAATAATCAACCCCTAAATACAGTTTAATTGAGAATGGTAAAGCCAACCAAGAATATGTAACCCATAACCTGTCCTGACATGGAAGGAGAGATTAGCACTTCCAGCGCAGGCCTGTGTACCTGCTTTTTTTTTTTTTTTTTTTTTTTTTGTCAGCCTCGTTACCTTTTGGCATGGCTTCCAATCTCACCAATGCTGAGTGCCCACCTGGATCCCTCCGTGTTGTGCTGTGGATCTGGTGTTCTGATCAGCTCTGCTGGATGCCCTGCTGCCTAGGGCTGAATGAGTTCTCTGGAGGTTCATGGTTCTGATGGCTGGGGGACGGAAGAGTGCAGACAGCCTGGAGTTGGACTGGAACTGCTCAGCTGGTCCTGCCTGTGTCCCTTTCAGCAGCTCCTCAGCTGGTCTCTGCTGTCTCCCCTTCAGGTTTCTTGACTTTGCAAAGAGGCTGATGCAGTTGGAAAATCCCTTTGTTTGGTCTCTGCTCCTGCAGCTCGGTGCCAAGCTGTGAGGGCATGTGGATCTACGCAGATTGGGGCCGCAAGCTCCTCGGCAGGATTCTGACCAGTTTCCTCCTTTCTGGAAGATCTTGGTCTCTCCTGCTTCTCCACTGTGGCTGATAATAATCTATACACCTTCACTTTTTGGGAGAAAAGTGTATTTTGCTGTGGTTTTGCTTAAATCCCTTCCTAGGCTGGTGCTGGTTTGGTGTGATTTCAGTGCTGCCATCTTACCCAGAAGTCCTCTAGATTGTTTTTGGTAAAATAGACATTTTCACAATATTGATTCTTCCAGCCCATGAACAAGGGATGTTTTTTCCATTTTAATTTATCTCTTGAGTATTTTAAAGTTTTTATTGCAGAGATCCTTCAATTTATTGGTTAGGTTCATTCCAAAGTATTTTTTTTTAAGGCAATTGTTGATAGGAGTGTTTCCCTGATTTTAATCCCAGTACATTTTTTTAATTAGTATCTATAAAGGCTATTGATTTCTGTGTGTTAATTTTGTATTCTGTTACTTTTCTGAGAGCTGTAACAGTTTTCTAGTAGAGTCTTTAGGATTCCTTTTATATAGAATATATCACCATGGCTTAGGAGTTAAGGTGCTTGCCTGCAGGTTCGATTCCCCAAGACCTTACATAATTCAGATGCACAAGATGGAGCATGCATCTGGAGTTTGTTTGCAGTGACTGAAGACCCTGGCAGACCCATTCTTTCTCTCTCTCTCTCAAATAATAAATAAAAATTAAAAAAATAAGAAAGTCTCTTTAGCCGGGCATGGTGGCACACGCCTTTAATCCCAGCACTTGGAAGGCAGAGGTAGGAGGATCACCATGAGTTCAAGGCCACCCTGAGATTACAGAGTGAATAGTGCATTCCAGGTCAGCCTGAACTAGAGTGAAGGCCCTACCCCAAAAAACAAACAAACAAAAGAACATATCACCTGCAATGAACGATAATTTGCAATCCTCCTAACTCTGCCTCCTGAGTTCTGGGATTAAAGGTGTGCGCCACCACGCCCAGTTTATTTGTATCCGTTTTATTTGCATCTCTTGTCTACTTGCTGTAACTAAGACGTCTAATACTATATTAAATAAAAGCAGAGAACGTAAACACCTTTATCTTGTTCCTGATTTTAGTGGAAAAGCTTCAAGCTTTTCTCCACTTAGTATAATATTGGCTATAAGATTTGTTATAAATAACTTTTATTATGTTGAGATATATTTCTTCTCTTTCCAGTTTCTTTAGGACTTTTATCATGTAGGGATGTTGGATTTTGTCAAGTGCCTTTTCTGCATCTATTGATATGATCATGTGATTTTTGTCCTTGAGTCCATTTACATGGTGTATTACATTTATTGATTTGCATTTATTTATTTTTTTAACTTAAAAAAATTTAAACTTTATTTATTTGAGAGAGAGAGAGAGGCACAAAGAGGGAGAAAGAGAATGAGCACACTAGGGCCTCCAGCCACTGCAAACAAATTCCAGATGTATGTGCCCCCTTGTGTATCTAGCTTACATGGGTCCTGGGGAATCGAACCAAGGTCCTTTGGCTTTGCAGGCAAACACCTTAACCGCTAAGCCATCTCTTCAGCCATATAAATATATTTGAGACGGGGGAGGGGGGATAGAAAGAGGGAGAGAGAGAGAGAGAGAGAATGGTGTGCCAGGGCCTCCAGCCACTGCAAATGTACTCCAGATGCATGCGCCACCTTGTGCATCTGGCTTACATGTGGGTCCTGGGGAATTGAACTAAGGTCCTTTGGCTTTGCAGGCAAATGCCTAACCACTACACCATCTCTCCAGTCCTGATTGGCATTTATTAAACCATCCCTTTCTCTCATTTTTTAAAAACTTGGCTCTTCCTTTTATTTTATTTTATTTTGTTTTTATTTGAGATAGAAAGAGAGAGAGAGAGAGAATGGGCACACCCAGGCCTTTGGCCACTGCAAACAAACTCCAGACACATGTGCTACCTTGTGCATCTGGCTTATGTGGGTCCTGGGGAACTGAACCTGGGTTCTCTGGCTTTGCAGGCAAGCACCTTAACCCCTAAGCCATCTCTCTAGCCCTTTCCCCAGGTTCAATTTCTCAGCACCTATGTAAAGCCAGGAGTTTTTTGGCAGTGGCAAAAGGCCCTGGCATGCCCATATACTCTCTCTCATAAATAAATTTAAAAATATTTTAAATATTTTATTTATTTATTTACTTTTAAGCAGAAAGGTAAATTTATTTATTTGAGAAAGAAAGAAGCAGAGAGAAAGAGAATGGGTGCACCAGTGCCTCTAGCCACCTCAAATGTATTCCAGATGCATGCACCACCTTGTGCATCTGGCCTATGTTGGTCCTAGGGAATCGAACTGGGGTCCTGTGGCTTTGCAGGCAAACACCTTCACTGCTAAGCCATCTCCCCAGCACTAAAATTATTTATTTTTGAGGCAGTGTTTCACTGTAGCTCAGGCTGACCTGAAACTCACTTTGTAGCCTCAAGCTGCACTCAAATTTATAGCAATCCTTCTGCCTCAGTCTCCAGAGTGCTGGGATTAAATAAAAGTGTACAGTCAGGCATGGTGGCACACGCCTTTAATCCCAGCAGCTGGGAGGCAAAGGTAGGATGGATCACTGTGAATTTGAGGCCAGCCTGAGACTACATAGTGAATTCCAGGTCAGCTGGGCTAGAGTGAGACCCTACCTCAAAAAAACAAAACAAATAAATAAATGTGTACACCACCATGTCAGCTGTCCCTAAAATGATCCAATTCAGAATCACATGCTGCATTTAGTCATATCTCTTTAGTATCCTGCAATACGGTCTTTCCTCAGCTTTACTCGCCTTGATTTATTTAAAGAGTAAGGCCAGTTATTTGGTAGAATCTCTGTCATTTGTGTGTATTTCCTCATGACTAGGTTTAGGTTATGAAATTTTGTCAAGAATTTCAAGAGAAGGTCTGGAGAAATGGCTTAGCAGTTAAGGCGTTTGTCTGCGAAGCCAAATGACCCAGGTTTGATTCCCCAGGGCCCATGTAAACCAGATGCACAAGGGGCACATGTATTTGGAGTTTGTTTGCAGTGGCTAGAGGCCATAGTGTGCCCATTCTCTCTCTCTCTTTGTCTCCTTCTATCTCTCTCTCTGCTTGCAAATAAATAAAATTTAAAAAAAAATTACAAGAGAAGTGTTACAGTTTTCATTGTGCTGGGAATTGAACCTGGGGACTCACAGATGCTAAGCATCTAAGCAGGTGCTGTATCACTGAGCTATGCCATCAGGTCCAGAAGTGGTAATAGGTTTTTTTTGTTTGTAGTTGTTGGAGGCAGGGTCTCATATAGCTCATGCTGACCTGAGTCTTGCTATGTAACTAAGTATGACCTTGAACACCTGTTCCTGTTGCCTCCACTTTTTCCAAGTGCTGGGATTACATGCGTGAGCCAACACACCTGGCTCAGAAGTGATGTTCTAATTGCATCTAATAAGGCTACATATTAGTTTGATTGGTAACATTATAGGCAAGGTTAACTTTGATCTTGATTATGGAAATGTCTGGAAAGATGGCTTAGCAGTTAAGGTGCTTGCTTGCGAAGCCTAAGGACCCATGTTCAACTCTCCTGGTCCCATGTAAGCCAGATGCACAAAGTAATGAAAATGCAAGGTTGCACATGCAAACAAGGTGGTGCATACATCTGGAGTTTGATTGCAATGGCTGGAGGCCCTGGCATGCCAATTCTCTCTCTCTCATAAAAAAAATTATAAACAAATATTTTTCCCTTGGTAATTAATGAATATTTGATACAAAAGTACTTCAAGACCTTGTGCCAGAGGGTGCATGCCACAGGCAGGGAAATCTGCTCTTTTTCAGAAGGTAACGAGACCAGAGGAGCTAAACTACCTCTAGCACTTTAACCAAGCCACAGCTGAATCCACAGAGGAATTGGGGAGACGAGCAAGAGAGCTACTTCCATGCTGAACTGGATAATCAGTGCCAGGGTGTAGGAGACAGACCCCCAAGGATACTCAGCACCTACCAAAATAGAGATCCAGAGGCTCCTAAGAGGTCATCCCTGAAGTAGACTTAAAACTCACCCACCACGGCTCAGGGAATTTTGCTAAAGAGGGGGCGGAAGGATTGTAAGAGCCCAGGTTGAGACATCATGCCCAGAGTCACTACCTCCCTCCCCCCCCCCCAAGTAACTGACTACTGTTCCCGCAACCATAAACTACAAACCCATGGGGAATTCCTACAATCCTACTGAGGAGTGTCCCCAACAGAATGGGGGCAGGAACGAGGGAAAAGAGGGTACCAACACATGATGTATCCATACAAAACATCTTGTTAATAATAATAATAAACAAAAAAGTACTTTGAGACTATGGACACATTCTCTTCCCATCACATTTTCAACAACTTGATTGTTATTTGTGGACTCTATGGTTTATATGATTACATTATTACTATGATAGTTACTAAATGATATATTCTTATTCTGTCATTCCTTCTACATTTGTTAGTTGTCTTTTTTTCTTTCTTTAAATATTTTATTTATTTACTTGCTTTGAGAGAGAGATAGAGAGAGGTAGAGACAGAGAGAAAATAGGTGCATCGAGGGCCTCCAGCGGCTGCAAACCAACTCCAGACACATGCACCACCTTGTGCAGCTGGCTTAGGTGGGTCCTGGGGAATCGAACCTGGGTCCTTAGGCTTTGCAGGCAAGCGCCTTAACTACTAAGCCATCTCTCCAGCCCTAGATGTTATTTTAGAAGTAAAACTTCATCTTTTTTCAATTTACTATTATGAGAATGACTTATGGTTTCTTATAATATTAAGTGGATTATAATATTGAATGTTATTTCATTTTGAATTATCCCAGTTTTGACCATTCCTTAAGCTGGCTTCTGTACCCTGCAACATGTCTCCATTCTTTAAATACTTCCACATTTTCTAGCACTATCTGATATTTCAGGATCATCTTATGTTTTCCTTATCCAGCTCTAGAATCAGTCTTTTCAAGGAGCTGTAGACTCTCAGTGATATGAGCAGTTATACGCATGGGATAAAACAATATTGGGCCACTGCAGGTTGAGGTGAAGGATTTCATCTCTGCATGGTCTAGACATTGTTTAAAAAAAACAAAAAAAAAAAAACTAAGGCTGGAAAGGTCATAGATCTTAGGGGAAAGCCACTACTATTTTTATTTTTTTTTAATTTTACTTATTTATTTACACGTGTGTGTGTGTGCGTGCGTGCATGCGTGTGTGCCCACCAGGGTCTCTTGCCCCAGCAGCAGAACACCAGATGCTTATGCCACTTTTTGGGGGATTGTTGCATCAGGCTTATGTGGTAGGCTTGGAAATTGAGCCCAGGATGACAGACTTTGTAAGAAAGCACCTTTAAAAACTGCTATATCAGAGCTGGGCGTGGTGGCTCACGCCTTTAATCCCAGCACTTGGGAGGCAGAGGTAGAGGGAATGCCAAGAGTTCGAGGCCACTCAGAGACTACATAGTGAATTCCAGGTCAACCTGGACTAGAGTGAGACCCTACCTCAAAAAAAAATCAACAAAAAACCCCCTGCTATATCATCTTCCCAGCCTCAGGAAACCACTACCACTGTCTGACTAAATGCTTATGTTATGCCCATCAAAATGTCCTCTAGCTGGCATGGTGGCACATGCCTTTAATCCCAGCACTCGGGAGGCAGAGGTAGGAGGATCGCTGTGAGTTCAAGGCCACCCTGACACTACATAGTGAACTCCAGGTCAGCCTAGGGAGGCCCTGCCTTAAAAAAAAAAAAAAAAAAAAAAAATGTCCTCTTAATAATTACTTTTTTAAGAGCCAGACGTGGTAGCGCATGCCTTTAATCCTAGCAGTCGGGAGGCAGAGGTCGGAGGATCACTGTGAGTTCCAGCCCACCCTGAGACTACATAGTGAATTCCAGGTCAGCCTGGACTAGAGTGAGACCCTACCTCGAGAAATCAAAAATAAATAAATGAAATAATAATTACTATGTTTAAACCTATAGATTAGTGCTGTTCTCACCTTTGGCCAGGGAAGCTTCTTTTTGTACTTGGTGTTGACTACTGGGAGACTTAAAACTCATCACGTGCTGAGAATAAGTGACTGTTGAGTGCTCAGTACTAAATGAGGCATTTATATCATGCCTTCTAGGGCTCAAGAAACATTGTGGAAGAAGGGGAAGAAAGACTATAAGAGCCAAGGGAGCAAGAGAAGGGGAACAAGAGATGGTAATGGGAGGATGTTATGATCAAGTCACATGATGCTCATGTATGAAAATTGTAAGTCAAAAAAAAAAAAAACTGGTCATATTGGACATGCCTGTAATCCCAGCTCTCAGGAGGTAGAGGCACGGGGATTAGGAGTTCAAAATCATCCTCAAGTACATATTGAGTCTGAGACCAGCCTGGGCTACATAAGAACCTGTCCAAAAAAAGAGAGAGAGAGAGAAAGGAAGAAAGGGAAAATACTATAATTAAATATATATACAGGGATGGGGAGATGGCTTAGCAATTAAGGCACTTGTCTACAAAGCCAAAGGACCCAGGTTCAATTCCCCAGGACCCACATAAACTAGATGCACAAGGTGGTGCATGCATCTGGAGTTAGTTTGCAGTGGCTGAAGGCCCTGGCGTTCCCATTCTCTCTATCTGCCTCTCTCTTTCTCCCTAAAATAAATAAATAATAATAATAAATTTAAAAAAATAAAAAAACCAAACAACAACTATATATACATGCAGTCATATAGAAGGCACAATATACTGTAATGGGGGTGGCCAAGTTAGGCTTTTCACCAAGCCATTGTTTAATTGATAAGTATGAGATCTGAAGGATGGAGAATTATTCCTTTTGATTAAACAACTTGCAAAGGTTGTAAGCCCTTTGCTGAAGAAATATGGAGTATCTACATAATGCCAGGTGCTAAGATAAATCAGCCAAGAACTCAGCTTTCATAAAACCCACAGTGCAGTAGTGGGAGGACTAAATAAGTAATCTAACTGTCATATGAGGATTTGTGTGTTTGTGCCTTTATTTTATTTTATTTTCGAAGGGAGGGGTTGCTGCTGAGGAGTGAACCCAGGCCCTTGAATAAGCTAGACATGCTATCACTAAGCTATACCTCTATACCTCTTGTTCCTGTGTGTATCTGTCCTATGGTTTATGTGTTTGTTTGTTTAAATCAGGGCCTCATTCATGATAGGCAAGCACTCTACCACTAAACTAGAGCCCATTCTAAACTAGCTGGTTAGAGAAGACATTGTGAAGAGAAATCATTTGAGATGAGATCTCAATGACAAGAAGTTATGATAACATTGGGGACAGGAGAGGATACCTTCTTTGCAGAACTAATAACACTTTTCTCACCACTGGATCAAAAACTTCTGGTTGTAAAGGACTTCCAGTAGCCAAACAATTTTAAACAATTAAAAGAAATTATTTGCTAAGTTATGAGAGAGAGAGAGAGGCAGAGAGAGAGAAAGAGAGAGAGAGAACAAGCATGCCAGGGCCTCTAGCCACTGCAAACAAATTTTAGATGCATGCAACACCTTGTGCATCTGGCTTATGTGGGCACTGGGGAATTGCACCTGGGTCCTTAGGCTTTGCCAGCAAGCACCTTAACCACTAAGCCATCTCTCCAAACCAATTTTTTAAATACACACACACACACACACACACACATTATTTATGAGAGAAAGACACAGAGAGAGAATGGGCACACCAGGGCTTTTAGCAACTGCAAACTCCTGATGCATGTGTCGCCATGTGCATCTGGCTTAGGTGTGTTCTGGAGAATTATCTTCTTTTTAAAATATTTTTATTTATTTATTTGAGACAGAGAGAGAGATAGAGAGAACAGCCCGATTTTAAAAAGAAGAATAGGGCTGGAGAAATGGCTTAGCAGTTAAGGTGCTTGTCTGAGAAGCAATGCATCTGGAGTTCCTTTGCAGTGGCTAGAGGCCCTAACACACCTATTCTCTCTCTCTCTTTCTCAAATTAATAAATAAAATATTTCTAAAAAATGAAATAAAATAGAAGGAAAAATAAAGGGCTGAAGAAATTGCTCAGTAGTTAAGGCACTTCCCTGGAAAGCCTAAGGACCTGAGTTTGATTCCCTAGTACCCACGTAAAGCCAGATGTACAAGGTGGTGCGTGCATCTGGAGTTCATTTGCAGGGGCTAGAGGCCCTGATGTGCCCATTCTCTTTCTCTCTCTCTTTCTCCCAGGCATAGTGGTGGATGCCTTTAATCCCAGCACTCAAGAGGCAGAGGTAGCAGGATGGCTGTGAGTTTGAGGCCGTCCTGAGACTACATAATGAATTCCAAGTCAGCCTGGGCTAGATAGAGTGACACCCTACCTTGAAAATAATTTAAGTTGGAGGTTTCACACTATCTGATTTCAAATCTTACTATAAAGTTATAGAAATAAAGACAGTGTGGTATTTGTATTAAAATATATTTTAAATATATTTTAGTTATTTATTTATGAAAGAGAGAAAGAATGGGTGCTCCAAGGCCTCCAGCCACTGCAAATGAACTCCAGACATATGCGCTCCCTTGTGCATCTGGCTTATGTGGGTCCTGGGAAATTGAACTGGGGTCCTTTGGTTTTGCAGGCAAATGGCTTAACCACTAAGCCATCTCCCCAGCCCTAAAAATAAAGTTTAAAAAATAACAAATATATATACATATACAGTCATATATCAATGAAAGAAAAATAAAGAACTCATACATAAACCTAATGCATATGTTAAATTGAATTCAACAAAGGTGTAAAGCTAATTCAACAAGGAAAAGATAATCTTAGCAAAAAAAAAAAAAAAGTGAAACAATTATATACCTACATGCAAAGAAAACCTCAATTCATACTTTGCCCCCTACTGAAATATAAAAACTTTTAGAAGAAAACACCTGAAAATCCTTGAAATTTCCAGTTAGAACATAAAAACATAAACCAGCCAGGCGTGGTGGCTCATACCTTTCATCCCAGCACTGGGCAGGCAGAGGTAGGAGGATTGCTGTGAGTTCCAGGCCAGCCTGAGACTACATAGTGAATTCCAGGTCAGCCTGGACTAGAGCGAGACCCTACTTTGAAAAAACAAAACCAAAACAAAACAGAAACCCTGAAAAACAAATGATTGCTGGGTGTGGTCGAGCATGCATTTAGTCCTAGCACTCTGGAGGCAGAGGTAGAATTGTGGTTTCTATGACACCCTGGGACTACAATAGTGAATTCCAGGTTAGCCTGGGTTTGAGCAAGACCCTACCTAGAAAAACATTTAAAAAAAAAAAAATGGATGCAAACTGTTATCCAAGAACTTGGGAGGATGAGGGAGATGAGTCATGAGTTTGAGACCAACCTGAGCCTACATAGTGTTACAGGCCAGCCTGGGCTACATATGAGATGAGACTTTTCAAACAAACAAAATATAGGCCAGGTGTGGTGATGCATGCCTTTAATCCCAGCCCTCCGGAGGCAGAGGTAAGAGGATCACCATGAGTTTGAGGCCACCCTGAGACTACATAGTAAATTCAAAGTCAGCCTGAGCTACAGCGAGACACTACCTCAAAAAAACAAAAACAAAAACAAAAAACTTTGAAAAACAAAAATACCTCCTCCCACAATTTGGAGTTGGAAGGATCCAAAATGGCTAATAACACACAGGCACGATGTGCTAGACTTTGCAGGGAGTAAAATGGATTATGACTATCAGAAGAGGTTGGGGACAGTGGAAATCTCCAACAAAAATAGTATTAAAAAGCAGAACAGGAAAGCCGGGTGTGGTGGCGCACACCTTTAACCCCAGCCCTCCGGAGGCAGAAGTAGGAGGATCTCCATGAGCTTGAGGCCACCCTGAGACTACATAGTGAATTCCAGGTCAGCTCGGCTAGAATGAAACCCTACCTCAAAAAACCAAACCAAAAAAAAAAAAAAAAAAAAAAAAAAAGCGGAACAGGAAAGTGCAGGGTCTGCTCTGGAAGGATTAGTGTGGTTTTGGAAGCTCCCTACTCCCAGTGAATGGGCCTTAACAGAGAGCCTCCGACCATTGGCACTATGTTCTCAATCACAGACATTTTAAGGAGGCAGAAAAAAGGGAAGAAGGAAGATAAAAGTTGCATGTGGCAACAGCAGAGGAAGGAGAGGTGCCAGGAAAACCCTCTCTTCTTGGCACTTGACCAGAGCAGCCTTAAGAAACCATTTTTAAAAAGACCCCTGCTGAGTCAGCAGCTAGGAGGCCCCAAGTGCCATGAAACTATATGTTGAATCCCGGCCAGCAGAGAACCTTCACTGTGAACCAAAGACTATGAATCAAACCAGGCACTCTCCAGGGAGGTGGAAAACTGGTTGGAGCCAGTCTGCAGAGGAGCACACACTCAGTTTCAGAGCAGAACACCAGACCTGGGGATAGACTGCTCAGAGGTGGAGTCAACAATCACAACCCACCCAGTGAAGATGGGACCAGCATCTGTGACTTGACCTTAAAAAGGACTGCCCAAGCCAGGCCATGGCACACGCCTTTAATCCCAGCACTCGAGGTAAGGGGGATCCATGTAAATTCAAGGCCACCCTGAGATTACATAGTGAATTCCAGGTCAGCCTGGGTTAGAATGACAGTCTACCTCAAAAAAAACTAAAAAATAAGGCCAGAGAGATGGCTTAGTGTTAAGGCACTTGCCTGCAAAGCCAAAGAACCCAGGTTCAATTCCCCAGGACCTACCTAAGCCAGATGCACAAGGGGCCACAATCATCTGGAGTTCATTTTCAGTGGCTGGAGTCCCTGCTATGCCCATTATCTCTCTCTCTCTCTCTCTCTCTCTGCCTATTTCTCTCTCTCTCTCTCTCAAATAAATTAAAATAAATAATAAATTTTTTAAAAAACTAAAAAATAAATTAAATAAATCCCAGCACTTGGGAGGCACAGGTAGGAGGATTGCTATGAGTTTGAGGCCAGCCTGTGACTACAGAGGTCCAGGTCAGTTTGGGCGAGAGTGAAACCCAACCTTGAAAAGAAAAAAAGAAGAAGGAAGGAAGGAAGGAAGGAAGGAAGAAAGAAAGAAAATAAAATTCAGGGAGATCTCAAATAAATAATAATGCACATTGAGGCATTGGATAAACAAGAACAAAACAAAACCCCAAACAGTATATTTTAAAAAATTAATCACTGGGCGTGGTGGCACATGCCTTTAATCCCAGTACTTGGGAAGCAGAGGTAGGAGGATTACTATGAGTTCAAGGCCAGCCTGAGACTGTATAGTGAATTCCAGATCAGTCTGGGCTAGAGTAAGTCCCTACCTTGAAGAACCAAAAAATATTTTTAAGGGTTGGAGAGATGGCTTAGCAGTTAAGAGGCTTGCCTGAGAAGCCTACGGACCCAGATTTGATTCCCCAGTACCCATGTAAGCCAAATGCCCAAGGTGGCGCATATATCTGGAGTTTGTTCGCAATGGCTAGAGGCACTGGCATGCCCATTCTCTTCCTCCTTCTCTCTCTCTTAAATAAATAAATAAAATATTTTTTAAAGTCCGTGGGCTGGAGAGATAGCTCCATGTGTTAAAAGCACTTCCTGCACCACTGCTTTGATGGCTTAAAGGGGGTTTGAGACTACTGAGTTTGATTCCCCAGAACTGACATAAACAGGTGGGCATGGCCATGCAAGTCTATAACCTCAGCTCTTTATTTTATTTTATTTTATTTTATTTTATTTTATTTTTTTGAGTTAGGGTCTCAGTCTAGTCCAGGCTGACCTGGAATTCACCATGTACTCTCATGGTGGCCTCAAGCTCACAGCGATCTTCCTACCTCTGCCTCTCAAGTTCTGGGATTAAAGGTGTGCGCCACCACACCCAGCTATAGCCCCAGTTTTGTGGGGAGCAAAGATTAGAGAATCACTGAGACTTGTAACACCCAGTGCTCACATATAGCCAGATGTACAAAGTGGCACATGTATCTGGCGTTCATTTGCAGTGGCTAGAGGCCATGGTGTGCCCATTCTTTCTCTGTCTCTCTCTGCTGGCAAATAAACAAATAAAATATTTAACAGAAACCTCTGTAATAAACACTTTAAAACACTGAAGAAAGTGATTGAAGATGATAGAAGGAAGAAAGACCTCTCATGCTCATGGATTGGGAGCATTGATATGAAAATAGCTAAACTACCAAAAGGAATCTTCCAACTCATTGTAATCCCCATCAAAATTCCAATGCCATCTTTCACAGAAATAGAAAAAACAACCTCTCTCTCTCTTTGAATGTTTCATGTTTCTTTCACATCCTTCTCACAGAATTAGGAATGTGATTCTCCCTACGCAGGCATGCATTTGATACTGATGGACACTGCATGCATGCACCCTTATCTGCATGTGTGTGCGTGCATGCACACACACACGCACACACACAATCTTAAAATTCAGATGGACTCACAAAAGATCCCAGATAACCAAAGCAACCCTAAACAAAGAGAGTTAGTGCTGGAAGTATCACTATGCCTGATTTCAAGTTACAGTACAGAGCCATAGTAACAAAAACAGCATGGCATTGACACAAATACAGGCACATAGGCATTGCAGACCAATGAAATAAATAGATGACTCATATAAATCCATGCAGCTATAGCCATGTGGGTTTTTTTTTTTTTACACTAGAGAAAAGATAGCCCTTTCAACAGATGGTGCTGGGAAAACTGGGTATCCACATGTTGAAGAATGAAACTAGATCCCTATTTCTCACCCTGTACAAAAATTGACTCCAAATGGATTTAAGACCTTGATGTAAGATCTGTTAGAGGGAAAATACTTTCTGAACAGGACTCCAGTTGCTAAGGAAACATCAACAACTGGCAAATGGGACCTGTGGCAGTCATTACTGGACAACACACAGCCAGAAGCAGCTTGCAGGAGGAAAGGGCTTATTCCAGGCTTACAAATTCCAGGGGAACACCACACCATCAATGGCAGAGGGAAGCAGGCTTATTTCTACAAATCCAAGCAGAGAGACACCACCAAACACAGCAAGAGTTCCAAACTGCTCTCTCCACACCTTAGGGCTGGACTCAGATCCACCCCCAGTGACACATCCCCTGTAGCAGGACTCTGCCTGCTAGGGGCTCAAGTTGCAAGCTCAAGTTTAATGAAACACCTGAGTCTATGAGACCATGCATTCAAACGATCAACAATCACATCCAAGCTGGGCGTGGAGGCGCACGCCCTTATCCCAGTACTTGAGAGGCAGAAGTATGAGGATCGCAGTGAGTTCAAGGCCACCCTGAGACTACATAGTGAATTCCAGGTCAGCCTGGGCAAGGACAAGACCCTGCCTTGAAAAACCAAAATAAATAAATTAAAAAAAATTTTTAAAGATGAAACATAAATGGCTATTAAACATATAAAGAAATGTTCAACACTAGTATACAGTAGAGACATACACATTAAAACTACAGAGATTCCATCTCATTCCAGTCAGGATGATGGTCATTAAGAAAAATAATCGGGCTGGTGAGATATTTCAGTTAGTAAAGTTCTTGCCTTCATGCTGGGTGTGGTGGCGCACGCCTTTAATCCCAGCACTCGGGAGGCAGAGGTAGGAGGATCGCTGTGAGTTCGAGGCCACCCTGAGACTCCATAGTGAATTCCAGGTCAGCCTGGGCTAGACTGAGACCCTACCTTGAAAAACCAAAAAGAAAAAAAAAAAGTTCTTGCCTTGAAAGCATGAGCACTCCAGTTTGATACCCAGACCCAAGTTAAAAATTAGGGCAGCTGGGGCAAAGCCAAAGGACCCAGGTTCAATTCCCCAATACTCACATAAACCAGATACATAAGGTGGCTCCTGTGTCTGGAGTTCGTTTGTAATGGCAAGAGGCTCTGGCACGCCATTCTCCACCCCCCCCCCACCTTTCTCTCAAATAAATATTTTTGGTTTTAGAAAGTAAGGCAGGAGGCAGAAGTAGGAGGATCACTATGAGTTCGAGACCACCCTGAGAGTACATAGTGAATTCCAGCTCAAGTGATTTCCAGGTCCACCTGAGCTAAAGCAAGACCCTACCTTGAAAAAAAAAAAAAAAAGTCCAGGGCTGGAGAGATGACCCAGTGGTTAAAAGCACTTTCTTGCAAAGACTGACAGCCTGGACTCAATTCCACAGTACCCATGTAAAGACAGATGAACAAAGTGGTGAATGTGTCTGGAGTTCATGTGCAATGGGTAGGAGGCCCTGACCCACCCATACTCATTCTCTCTCTGTCTCCCAATTAAATAAAAAGTTTTTTGAAAAATGTCCTTATGTAACACAATTCATATACATTAAATTAAAAAAGGTTTAAGGCTAATTTTAAAAACCTCTAGCATTGGGGAGATGGCTCAGTGGTTAAGGTGCTTGCCTGCAAAGCCTAATGACTTGGGTTCAATTCCCCAGTACCCATGTAAAGCCAGATGCACTAAATGGCACATGTGTCTGGAGTTTGTTTGTAATGGCTAGAGGCCCTGGCATGCCCATTTTCTCCCCCCTCTCCTTGCAAATAAATTTTCAAAAAATTAAAAAGAAACTGGAGCTGGAGTGATGGCTTCGCAGTTAAAGCGCTTGCCTGCAAAACCTAAGGACGCAGGTTCAACCCCCCAGAATCCATGTAAGCCAGATGTACAAGGTAACACATATGCACAAGGTGGAGCTTGTGTATGGAGTTCGATTGCAGTGGCTAGAGGCCCAGACATGCCAATTCTCTCTCTCTCTCATTTAAAACAAAACAACAACAACAACAAAAAACCTCTAGGGCTGGAGAGATGACTCAGCAGTTAAAGGTACTTGCATGTAAAGCCTGATGACCCAGGTTCAATTCCCCAGTACCCACATCAATCCAGATACACAAAGTGACCATGCATCTGGAGTTCCTTTGCAGTGGCAAGAGGCCTAGCATGCCCATTATCTCTCTCCTATCTCTTTCTCTGCTTGAAAATAAATAAATAAATAAATAAATAAATGAAAATATTAAAAAAAAAAACTCTTAACAAATTAATGATAAGAAACCATCCCTGTACCTCCAGTGAGTTGTTGGCCAGGGAGGTCCCTGATGCCCCCAAAACATTATAGGCCATTGCCGAGGTCCTTGGTTTCCTACCAGGAATAGATGGTAAGACCCTATTGCTGAAGACTCCACATACTTGGTTGGCAAAGCCACTGAGAAATTCTGCTGGAACTGAGCTGATAACCTCCTCCATGTAGACCAGCTGAGAGAAAGCTGGAAGAAGCCATTCTACATTTAGTTCAATGGGAGAAAGAGATGCCACCAGTGAAGATACTCAACAGTGGACACTGCAAGCCTTATAATTGGCCAGCCAGGCTAAATGAGCCAACGGGTGCAATAGTGGCACGTCTGTCATGGTGGAAACCAACTGCCCTCCAATTGGACTGGAGGCCCACTCCATGGGAGGGAATACATCCCTGATACTGAAAACTTAAAACAGGGGTAGTCATGAGCCCTAGGGGTCTAACATCTGCTGATGTCTGGAAAAATGTATATACTATGCTTATCAAACTGCCCAGTAAGCACTTTTCTTAATATTTATACCCTTATATTAACACTACTCTCGCTTTGGGTAGAGAATCTTCTCTCTTCAGATGGCAGTGACCTTGGGACGACTCAGAAGGTATCATAGTGCTGGATAGAAGTGACTGGAGTACTGAGTAACATCTCGATCACACCTTCCAAGGCTCAGGGTCTAATGCGGAAGAGGTTGCGGAAAGAATGTAAGAGCCAAAGGAAGGGTAGGATTCCTTACAACGTGGTCCCTCCAGACATAAAATGGCCTGGATATCCATGACCTCATAGTGCCTGACACTACCTGCACAAGACCATCATAAGAGGAGGAAAAGATCATGACATCAAAATGAAAGAGAGACTGATTGAGATGGGGAGGGGATATGATGGAGAATGGAATTTCAAACGGGAAAGTGGAGGGAGGCAGGGTATTATCATGGGATATTTTTTATAATCATGGAATGTTAATAAAAATTGAGAAGAAAAAAAAAAAAAAGAAACCATCCCTGGGCTAGGGAGATGGCTCGGTAGTTGAAGGTGTTTGCTTGCAAAGCCTGACAGCCCAGGTTCCATTCCCTAGTGCTCACTTGAAGCCAGATGGACAAAGTGGCATTTGTATCTGGAGTTTTCAGCAACAAGAGGTCCTGGTATGCCTATACTCACTCACTCTCTCATAAGTAAATAATTTTTTAAAAATAAAAATAACCTGATTTTAAAATCAACAAAAGATTCAAATATTTTACCAAATAAAAATAACAGATGAGCTGGGTGTGGTGCACACTCCTTTAATCCCAGCACTCTGGAGGCAGAGGTAGGAGGATCACCATGAGTTTGAGGTCAACCTGAGACTACATAGTGAATTCCAGGTCAGCCTGGGCTAGAGAGAGACCCTACCTTGAAACTCCTCCTCCCCCGCAAAAAAAAATAAAAAATAAAAAAATAAGCTACAGATGAGAATTACATAAAAACGGCTGAATATCATTAGCACCATGGAAATGCAAATTAAAACCACAATATAAAGCCAAACTCAGGAGACTGAGGGTAGGAAAGTCACTGTGAGTTTGAAGCCAACCTAAACTACACAGTGAGTTCTAGGTCAGCCTGGGCTACAGTGAGAACTTGAGTCAAAAAAACAAAAACAGGGCTGGAGAGATGGCTTAGCAGTTAAGCTCTTGCCTGTGAAGCCTAAGGAACCCTGTTCTAGGCTCGATTCCCCAGGACCCACGTTAGCCAGATGCACAAGGGGGCGCACGCATCTGGAGTTCCTTTGCAGTGGCTGAAGGCCCTGGCGCGTCCATTCTCTCGATCTCTCTCTCTCTCTGCCTCTTTCTCTCTCTGTTGCTCTCAAATAAATAAGTAAGAATAAACAAAAAAAATTTTAAAAAAAACACAAACAAAAAAAAAGCCCTAAGCAAGGGCTGGAGAGATTACCTAGCGGTTAAGGTGCTTGCTGGCAAAGCCAAAGGACCCAGGTTAGATGCCCCAGTACTCATGTAAACCAGATACACAAGGTGGTGCATGCATCTGGAGTTTGTTTGCAGTGGCTAGGGGCCATGGCACGCCCATTCTCTATCTGCCTCTTTCTCCCTCTGTCTCAAATAACTAAGAAAATAAACAAATATTAAAAAAAAAAACCCTAAGCAAAACAAAAACCACCACAATATGATACATACTCCCTAGATATACCCCTTTTTGAAAAAATAGTTTGGCAGTCTTATAAAATCCCACCTACACTTACCACATAATCCAGAAATCTCACTCTTAATTACCCAAGAGAAATAAAAACATATACCCACACAGAGACATGCACATGAATCGTCAGAGCAGCTTTATTGTAACTGCTTTAAAGTGTAAACCACCTAAATGCCAGCATTCCTTTTTACATTGAAAATTTTTTATTTCCACACCTGTGTGTGTGTGTGTGTGTGTGTGTGTGTGTGTATGGGTGTGCCAGGGCCTCCTGCCACTGCGAACAAACTCCAAACACTTGTGCCACTTTTTGAGTCCAGCTTACGTGGAGGATTTGGGAATTGAACCTGGGCCAGCAGGTTTTGCAAGCAAATGCCTTTCAGCACTGGGCCATCAGCCCCTAAATCACCTAAATGTATATCAGCTGGTGAATGAATAAGCAAATTAGTGTACATCACACAATTAGATATTATTTTATTTATTTATTTATTTTTAATTTATTTATTTGAGAGAGGGGAAAAAGGGAGAGAGAGGGAGAGACAATGGGCACGCCAGGGCTTCCAGCCACTACAAATGAACTCCAGATGCATGCGCCCCCTTGTGCATCTGGCTTATGTGGGTCCTGGGGAATTGAACCAAGGTCCTTTGGCTTTGCAGGCAAGCACCTTAACCGCTATGCCATCTCTCCAGTCCCGAGATATTATTTTACAATGAGGAATTATACATGTAAATTCATGGCTATATTACCTATCCATGTATGAATCTCAGAAGCATTATGCTAAGTGAAAGAAGCCAAACACAAAAGCCTTTGACAACATCCTGTAAGAAGCAAAAACTATGGAGACAAAATCAGGTCATTGGTTTCTAAAGGGCCGTGTGTGTGTGTGTGTGTGTGTGTGTGTGTGTGTGTGTGTGCTTAAGGGGTTGGAATGGGGACTGACTACAAAGGGATACAAGAGAACTTGGAGTAAAAGAAATGTCTCATGAAAACGCAGAGCTGTTTTTCTTTGTAGTGTTTTCTGCCTTCATTTTCACCTTGCAGAGATTAGATTTGACTACTTAGGTGACTTTGAATGACCCTACCTGTCCAAGCTTGGACTCCTTCACCTTTAAGAATATTCATCCTGGGGCTGGAGAGATGGCTCAGCGGTTAAGACACTTGCCCGCAAAGCCTAAGGACCCAGGTTCGATTCTCCAGATCGCACATAAGCCAGATGCACATGGGCACATGCGTCTGTAGTTCATCTGCAGTGGCTAGAGGCCCTGGCGTGCCCATTCTTTGTCCCTCTCTCTCTCTAACAACTAAATAAAAAAATAAAATATTAAAAAAAAGAATATTCATCCTGAGCTGGAGGGATGGCTGAGTAGTTAAGGCACTTGCCTACAAAGCCAAAGTACCCAGGTTCAATTCCCCAGTACCCACATAAAGCCAGATACACAAAGTGGTGCATGTGTCTGGAGTTTGTTTGCAGCAGCTGGCGATCCTAAGGCTCCCATTGTCTCTGTTTATCTCTTTTCTTTCTATCTTTCTCTGCTTGCAAATAAATAAATAGAATAAAAATAAAAATATTTTAGGCTGGGTGTGGTAGTTCATGCCTTTAATCTCAGCACTCGGGCCACCCTGAGACTACATAGTGAATTCCAGGTCAGCCTGGGCTAGAGTGAGACCCTACCTTGTAAAACAAAACAAACAAACAAACAAACAAAAAAACAATAAAAAAAAAGTGGAGCCCAGTTGAATTCCTTTTGACTGTGGGCCATATACTATAGTGATAGACTTCCTTTTTTAATTTTAATTTTAATTTTATTTATTTATTTCTATTTTTATTTAATTATTTTGAGGTAGGTTCTCACTCTAGCTCAGGTTGACCTGGAATTCTCTAGGTAGTCTTAGGGTGGCCTCACACTCATGATGATCCTCCTACCGCTGCCTCCCGAGTGCTAGTTTAAAGACGTGCGCCACCACACCACGTCCGGCTTCACCTAGTCTTAATTCAGAGGTCTAAGAGGAACTGAGACCTCTTGCCAACAATCATGTGAGCGAGACATTTTAGAATTGGATTTTGGAGCCTCGGTCCTTGAGTCAGCAGAGCTGCAGCTGTGGCTGATACCTCTTGAGCCAAAACCAACTAGCTAAGCATCTCCCATATTCCTGACCCACAGAAACTGTGAGATAATAAATATTTGCTGTTTCAAGCCACTACATCTGGGTTATTACATAATTGTGTTTAATGTACATGAGCATTACATATAGACATTGTGAGGACTTCAGATTTAATTCTAAGTCCAATGGAAAGCTATTAGTAGTTTATTCTAAATAATATCATCACAGTTTTCTTACAAGTAGTCACTTCACTAGGGAGTGGGCATGAATGGAAGCAGAGAGACTAAGGGGGAGGCTATTACAGTCGTGTGAGAGATTACAGTGGCCTAAAATAGGGTGTTAACAATGAGATGGATAAGTAAGGTGATGAAAACGAAGATATCAAGGACGCATTGTGGGTTTTGTTTGAATAGCTGAAATGAGGCTAAGAGTGAAAGTAGCAGACTGGGAGAAGTGGAGGAAGTCAAAACCTGAAGGAGTACAAAGCACAATGTGTTTGGGAAACTGTGCACAGGCCAGGATAGTCGGAGTTTGTGTAGGTTGCGCCGGAGGAACGGTAGACAGTAGGCTGAAGGCCGGGCTGTGGTGGCGCACACATTTAATCCCAGCACTCTGGAGGCAGAGGTAGGAGGATTTGGAATTTGATGCCACCCATTGGCTACAGAGTGAATTCCAGGTTAGCCTGGGCTAGAGCGAGACCTTACCTTAAAAAAACAAATAAATAGCCGGGCGTGGTGGCGCAAGCCTTTAATCCCAGCACTCGGGAGGCAGAGGTAGGAGGATTGCTGTGAGTTCAAGGCCACCCTGAGACTATATAGTGAGTTCCAGGTCAGCCTGGACTAACGTGAGACCCTACCTCGAAAAACAAAAACAAAACAAAACAAAAAACAAATAAATAAATAAAATAAAAAAGAAAGAAGGAAGAAAAGAAAAAAAGCAGACTGAATACATGAATACAGACATGAAAGAAATTCCTTGGGATACTCTGGTTTTATTTACTATCAAAGGTGGCTGGACTTTGACATCTAATTAGTCACTAGAACTTACTAAATGATTTTAAATAGGAGAATGATAAACCCACATTTCAAAAAGATACTTAGTTTAAAAATGATAGTAATTAGTAGCAGTAACATGGAGTTTAGAGTGCAGAAGGGAGACATTGGAAGTCAGAAGGCACTTTGAATAACTTTTTCGAAGATAGCATAGTACAACAGAAATAGCAATAAATGGGTTTGAAATCAGTTGGACCCAAGTTCAGATTTTGACATAGCAAGTTACCATCTGTCATGAACTGAATTGTGCCCCTCCGAATGATATGCTGAAGTGTTAACTCCTTGCACCTCCGAATGTGACTGTGTTTGAAAATAGAATGGTTGTATATGTAATTAGTCACGATGAGGTCATACTTCAGCAGGGTGGGCTCCTAATTCAGTATGACTAGTGTTCTTATACAAGGGGAACTTTGGACATAGACACGCACATAGGGACAATGCTATCTGAAGAAGTAAGCCAAGGAACACCAAAAAAAAAAAAAAAAAAAAAAAAGCCAGTAAAATGCTAGCAACAAAACACTAGGTGAGAGGCATTGTGATAGATTGAATGTGAATTATGTCCCCCATAGACCCATAGGTGTTTTATTAAGCTTATCACTTGGGTCTCCAGCTGCCTCACTAGAGATTTCACTGGGGCAGATCCTGGGATCCAGCCCGAAGGTGTGTTTGGGGGCTGATCTGATTGTACCCCAAAGGTGTGGAGAGCAGTCTGAACTCTGGCGGGGTTCTTGCTTGCTGCTTTTTGGTGTTTGCTGGCTGCTGGTGGTTTCTCTCTCTGCTTGGATTTATGAATGGGAGCTAGCTTCTTCTGTCATTGATGGGACTTCCGCTGCATCTGTATGCCTGAAACATATTCCCTCCTCCTACAAAATTATGTTTGGTTGGATGTTCATCCCAGCTTTGTGGGGCTGTCTTCTACAGACTTGGACTAGATTATTCCTCACAGCCCTTGGGAGGAATCAACCCTACTGATGTGTTTTTTATTTTTTATTATTAATTTTTGTATATATATATATATATATATATATATATGTATTTATTACTTATTTATTTATTTGAGAGAAAGAGGCAGATAGAGGGAGAGAGAATGGGCACACCAGGGTCCTGCTCCAGCCACTGCAAATGAACTCCAGATGCATGTGATGTGCCCCCTTGTGATCTGGCTTACATGGGTCCTGGAGAATCAAACCGAGATCCTTTGGCTTTGCAGGCAAAGGCCTTAACCACTAAGCCTTCCCTCCAGCCCCTGATGTGCTATAAAAAAAAAAAATTGCCGGGCATGGTGGCACATGCCTTTAATACCAGCACTTGGGAGGCAGAGGTAGGAGGATCGCCATGAGTTCGAGGCCACCCTGAGACTACATAGTGAATTCCAGGTCAGCTTGAGCTACAGTGAAACTCTACCTCTGGGGCTGGGAGGGGGGGGCGCCGGGCTGGGAAATTGAGGCAATCCCGACAGACTGGCCTTTTTTTTTTTAATGCAAGAGAGAGAGAATTTACACAACGGGGCCTCCAGCCACTACAATCAAACTCCAGACGTGTGCACCCCGTTGTGTGCATGTACAACCTTGTGTGCTTGCATCACCTTGTGCATCTGGCTTATGTGGAACCTAGAGAGCTGAACATGAGTCCTTGGGCTTCACAGGCAAGTACCTTAACCACTCAGCCATGTCTATAACCCCCTGCTGATATTCTGATGTCACACTTCTAGCTTTCAGAACTGAGACAATAACTTTGTGTTGTTAAATCCATTCAGTTTGAGGAATTTTGCTATGACAGGTCTTGCAAATTAATATACCATCTGTGTGACCTTGAACACATTAATTTTCTTCACCTCTGCTGTCCTAATCTGTAAAATAGAGGTAAAGTATACTTATATCAGATGTACTTGGTCATGAAGGTTTAGTGAAATGGCATTTGTAAAGCACCTGGCATAAGCAAGAAGTAGATAAATATTACATTTGTGAGATACTGATATTAATCAAAAACATCTTTGGAGTTTCTTTGGAAAGATTGGCTGCAACTTTCAAGGTCACATGTAATATTAACACAAACTCACCATATGGACAAAATGAACTTGGAATTTTATTTATTTTGGTGTTTTAAATATTTTTACTTATTTATTTGCAAGTGTGTAGGATGGTGTCAACCAGGGTCTCTTGCCAGTGCAAATGAGTGCCAGGTTCTTGTACCACTTATTTTTGCCTCTGGCTCTATGTGGGTGCTGGGGAACCAAACCCAGGCCAGCAGGCTTTGCAAGTAAGTGGCTTTAACTGCTGAGCCATCTCCCCAGCCCCTATTTTAGTGTTTTGAGACAGGGTTTCACATAGCTCAGGCTGACCTCAAACACTACGTAGTCAGAATTTTGGCCTTGAACTCCCGATCCTCCTTTTTCTACCTCCCAAACGCATGGAGTAGTACACCATCATGCCTAGCAAAATATGTAGTTCTATTTGGGATAAAACATTAGTATAAGAACCAAAAGCACCGGTGAAAGTGGGAAGTGAAGGAGGCACACAAACTGGAGAAGAATGTGCTGGCCACTGAAGTGCGGCTCCCCAGCTCCCTTCCTTAGGTAGGGGATTTAGGCTAGGGGTTGTCCTCTCCCCAGCACCAGAGGGAAACCCAACAGAGGCCTCACCAGTCTCTGGAACGCCTAGTCCTTCCAGGCATTTAGTCCCTTGCCAAAGCAAACAATCCCAGCTCCACGATTGTGCTGGGGCTGGGGTAGGGGAGAACAAAGATCCCTTTCTTTTCTTCCCCAACTTTATGGCTCCAGCCAAAGGCGCTGTTTACACAATCTTCCCTGGTGAAGAATTTGTTCCTTTTCTCTCTAGGTTGCAGCTGGAAAAGATTGAGTCCCTTCTTGCATACTCCTTTTTCCCATGTCCCTGAGCAGGAAAAGTGCCCAATACTGACTTTGCCACCCCTAGAGATGCTGGCACACATAAGAGTAATCTGAGGTTCTTACGTGATGAGAAAGGGAACCAAAGTTTCAGTGGCACAAGGCCTATCTGGCTAGGAAAGAGAAGGAGGCTGCAGAGATCAGAAGCCCTGCTTTCCAGCATTTCAATTTTGTTTGTTCCATAGGATTTTTAAGGTCCATTTCTACAAGATAATCAAAATCCTGGACAGATATGGATTACTTCTTTGAAAGGATGATAAAGGAGGTGGGGTGAAAATCATCTTTAAAAAAAAAATGTTTGAGGCTTCTCTTTACTCTTCAGTGTATTGACTCTAGCTAGGCAGATGTCTCCCCCATATCCCCAAAACAAAAGCAGGAGGGAGAAAAAGAAGAGTGGTGGAGTCTAATTTTAGTCCTGGCAGAGAATCCTGGTGTTAAGTTACTCTTTGTAAATTGGTGGTAACTAAGAAACAGCAGAGATAGAGATATTTACACAGTCTAGGTCTCTAACAAATAATTTTAAAACCTAATTTGGGGCTGGGGGGTATTGCTCCATATTAGAATATATGCTTAGCATAGAGGATGCCTTGGGTTTAATCCCCAGAACCCTGAAACAAAATATATATATATATATTAATTTCATTTACTTCTATGACAGCTCAGAGAGGCAGGCCGACTCTTCCATTTCAGACACGTGAAGGAACTTGCATACAGGATGGCAACCATTCACAGTGAGTAACTTGAGCCCAGAATTCTGGAACTTTCAATCCAGACTATTTCACAGGGCTAAGCTGCTTTTGAAAATCTTGAATTTTGGTGTTTTTATTGTTTTTTTTTTTTTTTTTTCAGTGCTAGGGACTGAACCCAGGGCCTGGTACATGCTACACAAGCATTCTACCACTAACTGCATTCCCCTGCTCTTTTGTATTGCACAAACTTTCCCTGCTCTAAACTTTCTCCCTACCTTAAATCCCCATTGCCTATTCCGCTGTTGCTAAGGGAGTTATGGGTTGGCTGTTTGTTACCCTTTGCAGCTATGTTTTGGAAACCTGAGGTTCCTGCTCCAGGTGCTGGAAGATGTGGTGTGGAGAAGCTGTACGGATAGGGGTATAGAGGGGCTGAAAGTCTGTTTAGGCTCAGAAACCACATACCTACATGTACACACAGATAGCCCCCCCCAACACCCCCGCCCCAGCAAGATATGCAGAGTTCCTTTCTGTAAAAGCAGCTACATAGTTCCTGGAAGGCTATAATCCATGAGGGTTAAAAATATCCATTGCAGGAGCATAGCTGAGCCAACTAAACTGAGCCTGCTCATAAATCCAAAAAATGATCAGTAGGGTAAAATGAATTCAGGAGTAGGCAAAATGTACCTGCTTGCAAGATAGCAGCTGGGACAGTAATTCTAAGAAAAGCAGATCAGTTCTCTTCACGGAGATACTCAGAAATTGTCCAGATTTCTTTCCCTTACCTCCAATGACATCTTGGCCCCTAGAAGGCAGAGAGGTTAAATGCAAGGAACTTCAGCTGTTGGCAGAAGACTCTTCCTTGCAGTTGTAGGATGGTCTCCATTTCCTTTCTGGCTGCTAGCTAGAAAGATTCCCTGAGCTTTGAGAGGCTGCTTTCTGATCTCTGCAGATGGTTCTCTCTATCTACAAAGCAAGCAATGGTACATTAAATCCTTTTTTCAAATCTTATTTCCCCTAATGTCATTCGTTTGAGAAAATTGTCTCTTCCCCCACCCCAGGTAGGGTTTCGCTCTAGCCCAGGCTGACCTAGAACTCACTCCCATAGTCTCAGGCTAGCCTCAAACTCACAGTAATCCTCCTACCTCAGCCTCTCAAGTGCTGGGATCAAAGACATGCACCACCGCACCCAGAAAAACTGTGTTTCTTTTTTTTTGATATGCTATTAATTTATTTGAGTGAGGGAGCAAGAGTGTGGTAGTTTGAATGGGTGTCCCCCAATAGATACAGGAGGTTCTTAAAAATATTTTATTTATTTATTTGACAGAGAGAAAGAGAGCACCAGGGCCTCCTGCCACTGCAAACAAACTCGAACTCCAGATGCACGCGCCCCCTTGTGCATCTGGGTCCTAGAGAATCGAACCAGGATCCTTTGGCTTTGCAGGCAAATGCCTTAATGGCTAAGCCATCTCTCTAGCTCCTAGATACAGAAGTTTTATTCAAGCTTGTAACTTAGATCTCTGGCTGGAGGAGGTTTCACTGTGGGTGGATCCTAGGGTCCAGCCTCAAGATGTTTTGGGGGGGGGTGGATTTGTTTCCAGACAAAAGAAATCCAGAGTGCTGAGTTCTGCCGTTATGGGGTTTCTGGAGTGTGCTTGCTTGTGATGCTGCTGTGTTACTTTGAGCATCTGGCTTACACAGGTAGTTGGGAATCAAACTTGGGTCCTTTGGATTTGCAGGCCTTAACCACTACGCCATCTCTTCAGCCCAAAGCTGTTTGTGTTTAAGGCTCATATGATTAGGGCAAGACCCACTCAGATAACTCTCTAAGTTAACAGTGCCATGGAACTTAACCAGGGGAAGGTTATCAAATTCACAAATTTTGAGAAGTAGAGCAGAACATATAGTTTTGTAATTTTTTTATGAGAGAGAGAGAGTTGACATACCAGGGCCTCCAGCCACTGAAATCAAACTCCAGATGTGTGTACCATCTTGTGCGCATGTGCAACCTTGTGCACTTGCATCACCTCGTGTGTCTGGCTTATGTGGGATCTGGAGAGTCAAACATTGGGTTCTTAGGCTTCGCAGGCAAGCGCCTTAACCGCTAAGCCATCACTCCAGCCCAGAGCAGAACATATTTAAGGATTCATTTATTCAGAGGTATGGTGGAATGGAACACAGGACCTTGCATATGCTTGACAAACACTCTACCACCATTGAGCTACACCTTCAGCTCTTTTGTTTGCTTGCTTGTCCCCTCCCCTCCCCTCACCCAGGTAGGGTCTCACTCAAGCCTAGGATGACCTGGAACTCACTCTGTAGCCCCAGACTGGCCTCTAACTCACAGCAGTCCTCCTACTTCTGCCTACAGAGTTCGGAGATTAAAGGTGTGTGCCACCATGCCAGCTCCTGTTTTTGTTTTTGAGACAGCATCACAATGTGTAACCAAGGATCACCTCAAATTCTAGATCTTCCTGCCTCAGCCTCCCAAGTACTGATGACAGGTGTGTGTCATCTGTGCTTGTGTCTTTAAAAAAAAATATTTTTATTCTTATTTATTTGACAGAGAAAGAGGGAGAGCGAGAGAATAGGTGCACCAGGGCCTCCAACCACTGCAAACAAACTCCAGACACGTGCACCCCCTTGTGCATCTGGCTAACGTGGGTCCTGGGGAATCGAACCTGGGTCCTTTGACTTTGCAGGCAAACACCTTAACTGCTAATCCATCCCTCCAGCCCAGTGTGCTTGTGTCTTTTTAAAAGACCCATTCAAAAAACTTTTGCCCACCAAAGCACTTATTCAAAAGATGAGAGGACAGGCTGGAGAGATGGTTTAGCTGTTAAACGTGCTTGCATGTGAAGCTTGATGGCCCAGGTTCAAGTCCCCCAATACTCAGGCAAAGCCAGATGCACAAAGGGGCGAGTGTGTCTGGAGTTTGTTTACAGTGGTAGGAGGCCCTGGTATGCTATACTCTCTCTCTGTCTGCCTGTTTCTCTTTGTATATTTATAAAAATATAAAAACTTGGTTTTTTTTTTTACATTTATGAGAGAGAGAAAGAGGCAGGGGTGGGAGTAGACGGCATGCCAGGGACTCTAGCTACTGCAAATGAACTTCAGATACATGCACCACCTTGTGCATCTGGCTTTACATGGGTACTGGGTAATCGAACCTGGGTCCTTAGGCTTTATAGGCAGGTGCCTTAACTGCTGAGCCATCTCTCCAACCTAGTATTCTATGCATATCTTTTGTTAGTTTTTTTTTTCTTTTTCTTCTAGGCAGGGTCTCACTCTAGCCCCAGGTTGACTTGGAACTCACTCTGGCTGGCCTCGAACTCATGGCAGTCTTCCCATCTCAGCCTCTGAGTGCTGGGACTAAAGTTACCATCACAGCTGGCTTTCTTTTGCTGTTGCTAAAGTCACAATGTACTAATACTTATAGTGCCTTGAAGTGAGTAGTCAAAAATAAGTATATCTTTAAGGAATGCCTTAGGCCTAAAAGATCTTCAGATGTTTTAGTTTTTCCTAACCAAATGGTGAGAACACCAATCCTGATGTGTATGCTATGCTAAGAACACATGTTGAACGGGCAAGGTATTTTGCGATACAGTTCAGTAAAGACAAAGTTCAACTGCTCAGGACTTGGAAGACTAGGGCAATATTCACCAATGCGATGCTACTGCTCATCCATCTTTCAGAATTCAATTTGAGAATTCCTTCATCTCATTTCCCTTGATCGAACATAACATATGGGGCAGCATCCTTAGCTTCTGGGATGTCAACTCAGGTTAAGTCACCAGTGTTCTTCTTTTATATATATATATTTTTTGAGGTAGGGTCTCGCTCTAGCCCAGGCTGACCTGGAATTCACTATGGAGTCTCAGGGTGGCCTCAAACTCATGGCAATTCTCCTACCTCTGCCTCCCAGGTGCTGAGATTAAAGACGTGTGCCACCATGCCTGGCTCTTTTTTATATTTTGAATTTTATTTATTTACTTGCATGTGTGTGCTCAAGCACGTGTGTGCGTGCGTGCGTGCGCGCGCGTGTGTGTGTGTGTGTGTGTATGCATGCACATGTATGGTCATGTCAGGGCCTTTTGCCACTGCAAGCGGAACACAAGATGCTTGCACCACGTTTTAGGTCCAGCTTTAGGTGGGTGGCTGGCAGACTTTGTAAACAAGCACCTTTAACTGTTGAGCCATCTCCCCAGTGTTCTTTAGCAGTCCTCTTATCCTTATGACTTTGAGAAGGCCTCACACTAATAAATCCAGTCTTTAGGGAGGCTAGGGCAGGTTCCTCATTACTGCTGTTTAGCATACTTGATCTTCAAATGACATTATTTACTTCTAATTAGGATGGCACAAAGCTATAGGCATTCTTCCCTTGGTGCTGAGGAATCACAACTGACTTTTAAAAAGCCGAACTGTTAAGAAGAAAGCAGGGCTCTGCCTGTATCATCTCTAGATTTGCTCTCTAGACACTGTCAGATTAAAAAAAAAATTTAAATATTTTGTTTATTTTTTGCTTATTTGAAAGAGAAAGCAGGGAGAGAGAGAGAGAGAGAAAGAGAGCGAGAATGGGCATGCCAGGGTCTCTAGCTACTGCAAATGAACTTCAGAGGTATGTGCCACTTGTGCATCTGGCTTATGTGGGTTCTGGAGAATCAAACTTGGGTCCTTAGGCTTCACAGACAAGTGCCTTAACCACTAAGCCATCTCTCCATCCCTAACATTTTTAAAAAATATTTTATTTTTTATTTATTTAAGAGAGAGAGGCAGATAGATAGAAAGAGAGAATGGGCGTGCCAGGGCCTGTAGCCGCTGCAAATAAACTTCAGATACATGTACCACCTTGTGCATGTGGCTTATGTGGGTCCTGGAGAATTGAACCTGGGTTCTTAGACTTCACAGTATGCACCTTAACTACTAAGCCATCTCTCTAGCCCAGATGAAAAAAAAATTATTTATTTATTTGGTTTTTCAAGGTAGGGTCTCGCTCTAGCTCAGGCTGACCTGGAATCCACTATGTAGTCTCAGGGTGGCCTCGAACTCATGGTGATTCTCCTACCTCTGACTCCCGAGTGCTGGGATTAAAGGTATGTGCCACCACGCCCAGTGAAAAAAATTTTAACATGGACTCAAGCATTTAAAAAAAAAAAGTTGGGCTGGAGAGATGGCTTAGCTGTTCGATTCCCCAGGACTCATGTAAGCCAGATGTACAAGGTGATGCATGCATCTGGTGTTCATTTGCAGTGGGTGGAAGCCCTGGTGTGCCCATTCTCTCTCTCTCTCTCTCCCTCTTTCCTCTCTCAAATAAATAAAAAATAAAATAAAATAAAATGTTTAAAAAAAAGTAGCTGGGATTATAGAGTGAGTTCCAGGTGAACCTGGGCTAGAATGAGAATTTACCTTGAAAAAATAAAACACACACACACACACACACACACACACACACAGTTGGTTCCCTTCCTTATACCAACCAGAAGAGAAGCTGCCTATAAAATGGCTATAATAAACTGTGAGGTACATGAAAAATGAGAAAGCAAATTAAAATCAATGTACACTGGGTTTTGACAGCACTATCTTTTCCAAATACTCCAAGTACCTGTTTGTGCTTGCATAATCCCTGGGATGAATATTATTACTCCTGGTTATAGATGAGAAAAACAAGAGGTTCTGGAAAGTTACTCATTAGAATTGTCAGTGCTACAACACAAGCTATTTTAAAAACAAGAACAAGCAGAAAGCTTTCATAACCATGAAACTCTTCAAAAAAAAAAAAAATCTGCTCTGAAATCCCGTTTCTCTACTAAAGATAGCACTCCTTTACCCCAAGGTGTTGGCAACTTGGGTTGCCAATAAACGTCTCTTGGGGCCTGAAGCGGAGAGGACCCAGGTTGCCTTGACTCCTCTGGAATAAGTTTGTTTCCAAGTATCTTACACAGCCATCTCATCATTCACCTTAGAGAGAACAAAAACACATGGGCCACAAAGCTTCCCTGTCTCCAAGCACCTACGTTGTTAAGAGGTTAATTCAACTCAATCCCAGAGAAAGGACCAAGAGGAAAAGAAAACATACCTATCTGATGACCCTAAAAGGGGATAAGGACAGCTGAGCTCCTACCAGAGGTTTAAATTCAGTGAATAAAACAGAGGTAGATACTTCCCAACTCCTCTCTGGCTGAAAAAGACAGAAGTCAGGTCCTGTTCATGTGAGGCCCACCTGCCTGGGAAAGTTACTTACAGACAGTATAGTACTTGGAAAGTAAGGCATGGATCCAAGCCCCTCAACCGTTGATCACAGAATCAAAAGATGAAGGATGGAGCTGGGGAGATTGCTCAGTGGTTAAAGGTGCTTGCTTTAAAAGCCTGGCAGTTCAATTCCCCAGTACCCATGTAAAGCCAAATGTACAAAGCAGCACATATATCTGGACTTTGTTTCCAGTGGCAAGAGGCCCCAGTGTACCCATTCTCTCTCTCTAAAAGAAAAAAAAAATTAAAGATGAATGATGTAGAATGAGCTGTTTATGGACTTTAATTTTTAAATTTCTGTGTGGGTGTGGATGGGTGCAGGTGTCACGGTGTGTAAATGGATGTCAGAGGACAAGTTTAAGGTGTCTGTGCTTCACCTTCAAGCCATGTCTCAAAGACATGGTCTTTTACCACTGCAAACAAACTGCCAGACTAGCTGGCCAGTGAACTCCAGATTCTTCTTGCTGTGCCTCCCATGGTGGCGGGAGTGTTGGGATTACAGTTGCTTGTGTTACTTTGCATTCATATGGATGCTGGGGAATTGAACCTGGCCCAGCAGGCTTTGCAAAAGCCTGTGGTGATGCATGCCTTGAATCCCAGCACTCAGGAGGCAGAGGTAGGAGGATCAATGTGAGTTTGAGGCCATCCTGCGAATACACAGTGAATTCCAGGTCAGCCTGGACTAGAGTGAGACCCTACCTCAAAAAACGAACAAATAAGTCTTTCTTTTTTTAAGATTTCTTTCTTTTTTTTTTTTTTTGGTTTTCCAAGGTAGGGTCTCACTCTAGTTCAGGCTGACCTGGAATTCACTATGTAGTCTCAGGGTGGCCTCAAACTCACGGTGAGATCCTCCTACCTCTGCTTCTTGAGTGCTAGGACTAAAGGTGTGTGCCATCATGTCCAGCTTAAGATTTATTTTTATTTATTTATTTATTAGAGACAGAGAGGGAGAGAAAGAGTGAGAATGGGCGTGTCAGGGCCTCTGGCCACTGCAAACGAACTCCACACGCATGCACCACCATGTGCATCTGGCTTATGTGGGATCTGGAGAATCAAACCTGGGTCCTTAGGCTTCGCAGGCAAGCACCTTAACTGCTAAGTCATCTCTTCAGCCCCAAATCTTTATTTCTGAGAGAGCATGGGCATTGCCAAGGCCTTTTATGGCTACAAACTCCATTCACATGTGCCACTTTGTGCATCTGGTTTTATATGGGTTCTTGGAGAATTGAACCCTAGGCCAGCAGGGTTTGCAAGCAGGCTTTCTTAACTGCTAACCCATTTTCCCAGCCCCCTGAACTTTTTTTTTTCTTTTTGTGTGTGTGTATGTGTGTGCCTGTAGAGGGCAGAAGTTGACTTCAGGTGTCTTCCTCAGTCACTCTCCATTTTATATAATGAGACAGTTTCTCCTCTTAAACCTAGAGCTTGCTGAGTCTAGCTAGCCAGCTTGCCCCAGGAATTCCATCTGTGGCTCCTGAGTGAGGGGATTACAGGAAGGCCGGCACACCACCCAGCATTTATGTGGATGCTTGGGGAGCTCCCCGAGTCCTCTTCTTTGCATGCCAAGCACTTTACTGACTAAGCCATTTCTGCTAGTACCTCCACCCCCCCCCCTTTTTTTTTCAAGGCAGGGTCTTACTCTAGCTCAGGCTAAAACCTGGAAGTCAGTCTGTAATGCTAGGCTGGCTTCAAATTCAGTGATCCTCCTATCACAGCCTCCCCAGTGCTGGGACTAAAAGCGTGCACCACCAGACCCAGCTCCTTTTCTTCTTTTTGAGACAGCACCTCTGGTAGCTCAAGCACAGGCTGGCCTCTGACTTGCCATGTAACTGAGAATGAGCCTGAACTTCTTATTTTTTTTTTTTTAGATTTATTTTTATTTATTTATTTATTAGAGACACAGAGAGAGAATGGGCGTGACAGCCCCTCCAGCCACTGCAAAGGAACTCCAGAACACCACCATGTGCATCTGGCTTACATGGGACCTAGAGAATTGAACCTGGGTCCTTAGGCTTTGCAGCCATGTGCCTTAACTGCTAAGCCATCTCTCTAGCCTTTTCTTTTCTTTTTCTTTCTTTCTTTCTTTCTTTCTTTCTTTCTTTCTTTCTTTCTTTCTTCCTTCCTTCCTTCCTTCCTTCCTTCCTTTCTTTTTTTTTTGCGTGTGGGTGTGAATATGTACACACAGAGACCACAGGCCAACATCAAGTGTCTTTCTCAATCACTCCCCACCTTATTTTTGAGACAGGGTCTCACTAAACCCAGAGCTCACCGAATTGGTTACACTAGTTAGTGAACAAACCCTAGGGATTTTGTATGGCTGCTGCCTCCCCAGTGCTGGGATTACAACTGCTATGTTTGGCTTTTGTTGTTTTGTTTCCCAAGGTAGGGTCTCACTCTAGCCCAGGCTGACCTGAAATTCAGGGTGGCCTCGAACTCATGGTGAACCTCCTACCTCTGCCTCCTGAATGCTGGGATTAAAGGTGTGCGCCACCACGCCGGGCTTATTTTTAATGTGGGTGCTGGGGATCTGAATTTAGATCTTCATGCTTGTGTGGCAAGAACTTTACCAACTAAGCCATTTCCCCAGTCAACAATGAAATTCTGATCCTCCTGCCTTTACCTCCTAAGTGCTAAGATTACAGGAAAGCACTGCTTCACCTAGTTTTTTTCTGCTTGTGGACTTAAGACACTGATAGAACCAAAAGTAGAACCATCATGGCCATCTATATTATCATTTCCGAAAGAACACTAATTTATATGTAGTTATTTAAAACCATGTGAAATATTGCTTATTCTATGTTCATCTAGCTTTTAGAAAATAGAAAAAGTTTAGCAGGAGGGTTAACCAAAACTAAACATATATGAAAGAGACATGGAGAACTACTTTGTTAGCTAATTAAAAAATATAAATTTTAAAAATTAAAAAAATTCTTCACCTTTATATTCACTCTCTAGTCCAAAGTCCCTCTTGAAGCATTTATTTTTTCATTTATTTATTTATTAGAGAGAGATAATAGGCATGGCCAGGGCCTCCAGCCAGTGCAAAGGAGCTCCAGACACATGAGCTACCTTGTGCATCTGGCTTTACATGGTTTCTGGAGAGTCGAACTTAGGTCCTTAGGCTTAGGCTTCGCAGGCAAGCGCCTGAACCACTAAGCCATCTCTCCAGCCTGAGGTTTTGTTCTGTTTCATTGAGACCTTATAGGTCTCACTCTAGGCCAGGCTGACCTGCAGTCACTCACTTTGTAGTTCCAGGATGGTCTTGAGGCATTTTATTTTATTTTATTATTTTATTTTATTTTATTTTAATTTTTTTGAGGTAGGGTTTTGCTCTAGCCCAGGCTGACCTGGAATTCACTATGTTGTCTCAGAGTGGCCTCAAACTCACAGTGATCCTCCTACCTCTGCCTCCTGAGAGCTGGGATTAAAGAAATGTACCACCACACCTGGCTTGAGGTATTTTTTAAAGGAAAAGGTTTATTTTTGCTTACTTGTTCCTTTTTTCTTATAAGTCCTCAGCAACACTATGATTGGGGAAGAGGCTCACAAGAACCAGCATGCAGTGGTCTTGCACCCTGGACTGCAAGAGATGACCCTGGCTTTACAACTGTATGCCTCATAGAGAATACTTTGATTCATTTGTAAAGTAGGGCAGAATGGATTAAGTTATTAAAATAAATTGACTATGCACTGAGAAATCAAACTGGAGCTGAGCTGAAAACCTCCTCCCTGTAAGACCAGCTGACTGAAACCTGGAAAAAGCTATACTGCATGTAGCTCTATGGGATTGTGGAGATAAACAGTGGACACTGTAAGCCTTAAATTTGGCCAGCCAGGCCAAATGAGCCAATGGATGCAATAGTGGCATGTCTGTTATGGGGGAAACCAACCACTCCCTACTTGGACTGGGGGTCTGGTCCAAGGGAGGGAATAAATGCCTGGTACTGAAAACCTAGTCAAAAGCCTATGACAAAGCCGGGTGTGGTGGTGCATGCCTTTAATCCCAGCACTAGGAGGTGGAAGAAGGAGGATCACCGTGAGTTTGAGGCCACCCTGAGACTCCATAGTGAATTCCAGGTCAGCCTGGGCTAGAGTGAGACCCTACCTCAAAAAACAACCACAACAACAAGAAGCCTATGACAGAGGAGGTCATGAGCCCTAGGGGTATAACACCTATTGGTGTCTGGCTAAATGCATATATTATGCTCCCCAAACTGCCCTGTAAGCACTTTTCTTAACTTCAAACCAATATATTAATGCTACTCCCACTTTTGGTTAGCAAGCTTCTTTACAGATGGTGGTGACTTCTGGGGTGATTTAAGACACCATAGTGCTGAGAAGTGACAGAGGAGTGCTCTTTATCATACCTTCCAAGGCTTACAGTTCATTTCAGAAGAGGTGGTGGAAAGAATACAAGAGCCAAAGGAAGGAGTAGGACTGTTTACAATGCAATCTTTCTGACACAAAATGGCCTGGATATCCATGACCTTGCAGTACCTGGTACTACTTACACAAGACCCTCATAATAGGAGGAAAAGATGATGACATCAAAATAAAAGAGAGACTAATTGAGAGGGGGAGAGGATATGATGAAGAGTGGATTTGTGAAGGGGAAAATGGGGAAGGGGAGGGAATTATCATGGTTTATTGTCTATAATTATGGAAGTTGTCAATAAAAAACATTTGGAAAAAGTTTGAGGCACTGGCATACCCATTCTCTCTCTGCTTACAAACAAATAAATAAATTTTAAGAAATTTTGACTAGTGGTCTGGAGAGATGGCTCAGCAGTTAAAAGTGCCTGTTTGCAAAGCTGACGACCTGAATCGGATTCCCTAATACCCATGTAAAGCCAGATGCTAAAGTGGTGCATGTGAAAGACCTGGAGACCAGACTGGTGCCATGACAGGCTTCAGTAAGGCGCTGCCCCGGCTAGACCTAAGTTTCAAGTTCCCGCTTAGACAGAGGACCTGAGTCAGTCCCTAGACATGTCCAAGCATGCCCAAGACTTGTCCCTTCTGCCTCTCTGCCCCAGCCAATCAAAAGAATACAAGTACAGTTACTGTTTAAACCAACCAATCAGGTAACCGCCCCCTACTTCTTTGTTCAAATCCCTATAAAAACCCTGCCCTCCTGCTACTCAGGGCTCTTGGTAAAGTCAAGAGTCCGAGCTTAACTCTGAAATAAAGCTCTTTGCCTTTGCATGCGTGTTTGGTTCTCCTTGGTGGTCACTGTGGGCACTGAGAACTGGGCATAACACATGCATCTGGAATTCATTTGCAGTGGCTGGAGGCCCTGGTATGCCCATTCTCTCTCTCTGCTTGCAAATAAATAAATAAAAAATTTTAAAAATTGACTAAGCACTTGCTGAGCTTTTTATACTATCAACTTTCGGGCTACAAAACTTAATATAAGCCAGGCATGGTGACACACACCTTTAATCCCAGCACTCAGGAGGCAGAGGTAGGAAGATTGTTCGAGGCCAGTCAGAGACTGTGTAGTGAATTACAGGTCAGCCTGGGCTGGAATGAGAACCTCTCAAAACAACAGCCGGGCGTGATGGCTCACACCTTTAATTCCAGCACTTAGGAGGCAGAGGTAGGAGGATCACCATGAGTTCAAGGTCACCCTGATACTACATAGATAATTCGAGGTCAGACTTGGCTAGAGTGAAACCCTACCTCAGAAAACAAAACAAAACAAAACAATTAAAAAACAACAAAAGTTAATATATTGGACATGATGAAACACGCCCTTAGTCCCAGCACTTGGGACTAAGGTAGAAGGATCGCCATGAGTTTGAGGCCAGCCTGGGCTTCAGTGAGTTTTAGGTCAGCAGTCTGGATTAGTGAGTCACTGCCTTTAAAAAAAAGAAAGTGAGTGATAGACATAGTCCCTGTCATGTCTCAACTGACAATACAACATAGAAAATGCTCACATGCACAAAATTCACAATTTATCACAAGTATTATAAAGGAGATATAATGTGCTCTATTATAGCCCTTTACGGGGGCTACTGCTCATTTGACTGGGTGAATGGACACTAGAAAACAGCTCATGAAGGAGGTATTTAAACCAAGTCCTTGGGCTGAAGAGATGGCTCAACAGTTAAAGCACTTCCTTGCAAACTTTGATGACCTAAGTTCGATTCCCCAGTACCCATGTAAAGCCAGATGCACAAAGTGGTGCATATATCTGATGTTTGTTTGCAGTTGCAAGAGGCCCTGGCATGCTCATTCTGTCTCTGCTTGCAAATAAATGAAAATATTTAAAACATAAACAAAAATTCTTTAAATAAACAACAGAAGCGAGTTTGAAAGAGAAAAATGAGCAAAGATTCAGAAAAAGAGAAAAGAGAAAGATCTGGAGAAAAAGATGAACAAGGAAGGTGAGAAGACATGGTAAGGACAGGAAAACACTTAAGAATGAAAAACAGTTCACTGTGGGCAGTCTACGGGAACAAAAGAAAAACCTGGTGTGAGGATATTCACCTGGCCAGCCTAGGCCTAGCTACCGGGAAGGCTAGAGTACAGTTCAAAGCATTGCTCAGGGCTACACAGTGAGACCCTATGAAAGACAGAAAACAAAGGGAAGGGAGGGTGCAAGAGGGGAAGGAAAGAAAAGGGGGAAAAATGAGGGACAGAAAGGAAGTAGTTGTGCAAAGGTCAAAGAGTGAAAGAAAGAAAAAAGGATGGCTAAAGCAGAGAACAGTGTTTTTGAATTTGTAAATGACAAAAAGTCCTGTACTTAAAGAAGAATTTACCTGGGAGTGGGGAAAAGTAAATGCCAGAGGGAAGAGACTCTTAGGCAGACAGCCGAGGAGTGGTTCATGCAACAGACCACATGGATACCAATGAAACCTTGAGCCAGGATAGTGGTAGTGATAACAAAAAGCCTGTTAGCCAGCATTTTGAACTGACCCCAGTCCTTCAAGGCAAGTAGCAGGTCATGCTAGGTGGTAATTATGAGCCCAGCCAGACCCCCGTTGTGTTTAGAACCATCACTACCCTCCAGGCCTTGTACTCTCACCAAGGCACTCAGCCAACTATGGAAAAAAATATACACAGGAGACCAAGAAACATCTTATTAATACAGTATTTATTTGTCTTCACTCTGTCAAACCCTGAGCCAACCACTTTTCCCAGACTTCCTGGGATGGGGAGGGGGGGGGAGCAGGAAAAGGAATATTCAGGGCAGACAAGACATGGGAGAAAGAACTATGGGAGGGAGACGTGCAGATGGCTGCTTCACATGGCGAAGAGGATGAGAAAGGCCACCATCAGGCAAAACAGCCCCATGGCCTCGGAGAGGGCAAAGCCCAAAATTGCATACGAGAACAGCTGTTGCTTCAGAGAAGGGTTCCTGGGAGAAAGAAAGGAGAAAAGACTGAATTTCCAGCCCATGCGAAGAAAATGCTAAACTTCTAAGGTAGGCTTGGGAGAATCCCCTTCAAGCACATCTAATATGTAAAAAGTCCTTCAGGGTTGGAGTAATGGCTTAGTGGTTAAGGTGCTTGCCTGCAAAGGCAAATAACCCAGGTTTGATTCCCCAGGATCCACATAAGCCAGATCTGTGAGGTGGTGCATGACCCTGGAGCTCGTTTGCAATGGCTGGAGGCCCTGGCATGCCCATATTTTCTCTTTCTGCCTCTTTCTCTCAAATAAATAAAATATTTTAAAAAGAGTATGTCAGTGTTGTATCTGGATTGACACGTTTAAAATAAGCATTGCTCTACTTCGGGGTGTGGTGGCACATGCTTTTAATCCCAGCACTTGGGAGGTGATGGCCGTGAGTTCGAGGCTACCCTGAGACTACATAGTGAATTCCAGGTCAGCCTGGGCTAGAGTGAGATCCTATCTCTGGGGGGGGGGGGGGGTAAGAGCCATTCAGGATGACCACATAATGGCCAAATCCTGGCCCTGGTACACTAAAGTTTCAACCGGGACTGAATAATTGGGAGGGTACAATCTAAATCCTATCCCATGGGCCCCACACAAGCATTATCTTCTCCACTGGACCACTCCTATCATCACCCCAACTATAGGCCTCAGTAGAATGGAAGAGGCACTCAAAGTGGCAGGATATTTCTAGAGCAGTTTTCAAACTTCAAGCAGAACCTCAGTATCAAACAGAAGTAAAAATATAATGGTGCAAAAATGGAGGCTTTAAAATGCTTGTCTAGGAGCTGGGTAGATAGCTCAGCAGTTGAAAGCACTTGATTGCAAAGCCTGACAGCCTGAGTTCATTCTCTAGTCCCCATGTAAAAAGTGACTCAAAAGTGGTGCATGCATCTGGCATGTTTGCAATGGTAAGAAACCCTGGCATCTCACACACGTGTTAGTGCACATACATATGTGCAAATAAACAAAATCTTTATATTTCCTTTTTCTTTTTTTTTAGTTTTTCAAGGCAGAGTCTTACTCTAGCCCAGGCTGACCTGGAATTCACCATGTAGTCTCGAGCTGGCCTCAAATTCAGTGATCCTCCTACCTCTGCCTTCTGTGTGCTGGGATTAAAGGCACACGCCACCATGCTCGACCAAAATCTTAATAAAAATAAATAAAATGCTTGTCTGGTCTCCACTCTCTAAGACAGGCAATAGGTCATATCCTCAGGATTTGAGAGCTTTAAGGGCACAATTAGGAAAATACTGAAAAAGGACAGGAAAGTCAGAGGACCTGACTGCTTTGCTCATTTGAAAATAGTGAAGAGGACTATAGGGATGGCTTAGCAGTTAAGGCGCTTGCCTGCAAAGCCAAAGGACCTAGGGTCCCCCAAGACCCACGTTAAGCCAGATGCACAAGGTGGTGCATGTGTCTGGAGTTCATCTGCAGTGGCTAGGGGCTCTGGCATGCTCATTCTCTGTCTCTCTCTGCTTGCAAATAAATAAATAAATAAATATAAAAAACCAGATGGGCTGCAAATGACTTAGTGGTTAAACACTTGCCTGTGAAGCCTAAGGACCCTGGTTAAAGGCTCGATTCCCCAGGACCCACGTAAGCCAGATGTACAAGGTAGTGCAAGCATCTGGAGTTTGTTTGCAGTGGCGGGAAGCCAATTCCCTCTCTCAAATAAAATAAATAAATAAATAAAAACTCTTTTAAAATAACCCCATTTCTCCAGACAGTAAGAGAACTTGTTGGTCTCTAAAGGATTAATTTAGTTCTACAGTTATCCTGAGTTAGTGGGGACCAAATAGTCCCAGGTGTCAGGGACCAGTATGGCTGGCTGTAGATGCAGTTGTCCCAGGAGAGACAGAGGGGATTCCCAGAGATGGCGAACAGCAGTAAAGTCATTACATTGTGACTATGTTCACTAAGCTCTAGATCAGGGATGGCAAACTGTTCCTATAAAGGGCCCACATAAACAGTTGGGCATGGCCATGCACATCTGTAACCCCCATCCTGCGAGGGGCAGAAAAATGGAGAATCATTGGGGGCCTCCCCCCGCCAAAAAAAACAGCCCAGCAAGCTCTAGGATCCATAAGAGACTCTGGCTTAAGAAAGAATGGGTGCGGGCTGGAGAGATGGCTTAGCGGTTAAGGTGTTTGCCTACAAAACCAAAGAGCTAAAGTAGCACTTTCTTCAGTGATGCAAATGTTCTATACCTGTTAAGTATGGTACTGTCTAGCCACATTTGGCTCCTTAGCATTTGAAATATGTGGCTGAGGAATATTAAAACCTCAATTTTGCTGGGTGTGGTGGCACACACCTTTAATTCCAGCACTAGGGAGGCAGAGGTAGGAGGATTGCTGTGAGTTCGAGGCCACCCTGAGACTATATAGTTAATTCCAGGTCAGCCAGGGCCAGAGTGAGAGAGACCCTACCTTGAAGGAAAACAAAACAAAAAAACCAAAAACAACAAAAAAAACCCTCAATTTTAAGCCGGGCATGGTAGTACATGACTTTAATCTCAGCACTCAGGAGGCAGAGGTAGGGCGATCACATGAGTTCGAGGCCACCCTGAGACTACATAGTGAATTCCAGGTCAGCCTGGATCATAGTGAAACCAAAAAAACCTCAATTTTATGTTTCCTTCCTTCCTTCCTTCCTTTCTTGGTTGTTGTTTGAGATAAGATCTTAACTCATTATGTAGCCCAGGCTAACCTTGAACACCTGATCCACCTGCCTTTACCACTCATGGGATTATAGGCATGTGTTATCACTTACTAACATGTATGAGTAGTGTCAACTCTAGACTTCCTAGTGTTTCTGTCCAGATCTTCAGAATGCCTATCAGAACCATGGAGGAGCCAACTAATCTTACCTGGCATAACCAATGATGAGGCTGCCAAACACAGTCCCAATCCCAGCCCCCGAGCCAGCCACCCCGACGGTGGCAGCCCCAGCTCCAATGAACTTGGCTGCTGTGTCGATATCCCTTGAAATGGTGCTGGTTTGGAAGCTGCGGCTAGCAACAAGTGACGTCAGGGGACGGGGGACTGCCAGCCTGCTGAGGCTCTGTGAAGAAAAGACAGGTAGAAAGCCAGATGTTTGCTTATTTATTTTTGAAAACCACTTTTGCTCTGGAAACATTTGTACCATTTAAACCCACTATTCTGTCAAATATGATATTCCTTCCCAATGGACAATCATTTAACTTCCTGGAAACCTCCCAGCAAACCTTTTATTGTAAGATGTACAGTTCAAATATCTTCATGATTCAGGTATATCCTAGGAAGTGTTCAGTCCGGTCCCTAGTCTGTTCTTGGTACCTGGAACCTAGTCAGTACACTAGGCCAAGTTAATGACAGTTAATAACAGCACACAGGGGAACTGCCAGTCACAAAAGCTAGAATGCTAAAATATACATGGTATTAACTGTCCTTCACCTTTACCTAAAGCCAATGGCCTCCTGATTTCAGTCTATGATTGTCTTCTACACTCCCCCTACTGGTGCTGGCAGGCAACCTTCCCTGTGCCAGGCCCCCCACAACAGTCCCAAAGCCACCTGAGGTACCTCATTTGTCCGTGTCTCCGGGGGGTTCACCACTGCAGAGAGTGGTCGACTCAGCAGCTGAGAGGTGCTCCTGACCTAGTGAAACAACATGGGCAAGGTCAAGGAGGCTACAGAAAGGACTTTCAGAACTACTCCAAAGCACATGAACAGGTAACATCTTATCTGATGTCCCCTCTATTCTTTCAAAGTTAATCAGAATATTAAATTATTCTTTATTTTATCAAACTCCACATGTTTAAATAAACAAGGTTTCAGGGATGGAGAGATGTCTCAGAGGCTAAGGTGCTTGCTTGCAAAACCAAACGACCTGGGTTCAATTTCCCAGTACCCATGTTAAGCTAGATGCACAAAGTGGCGCATGCATCTGAGGCTCACTTGCAGTGACTAGAGACCATGGAGCACCCATACTCTCTCTCTGCAATAGAATAGTTAAAAAACAAACAAGGTTTCACAGCTAGGCATGCCTATAATTCTAATACTTGCGAGGGTGAGGCTGTACATCTAAGGTCAACTAAGGCTACAAAGAGGCCATATCTCAGAGAGAAAGAGAGAGGGGGGGGGAAGGAGGAAAGAAGAAGAAAGCAAGAAAGGAAGAGGAAGAGTGCAAGAGTGAGCACTGGGCCTGCTGGCACATACCTTTAATCTGAGCACTCAGAAGGCTGAAGTAGGAAGATCACTGTGGGTTCTAGGCCAGCCTGGGCTACAGTGAGCCCCTGATTAAAAAAAAAAAAAAGCCAAAACATAACACAAAAAGAAACCCAGAGAGATCTCATTATGCTGCCCATGAAGGCCCTAAACCCTTAAGCAATCCTCTTGCCTCAGTCTCTCTAGTACTAGACTGTAGGCATACACCACTATACCTGGCTTTAGCAAAGTTTAGATTCAAGAACCAGGCTCTACTTTAAACAGTCTTCTTTGTTGAGGATCACAAAGGGTTACTCACCCTTCTGCTAAGTCAGGTACGGTAGCTCATGTCTATAATCCTAACATTCAGGAGGCTGAGGTAGGAGGTTTACTCTGAGTTCCAGGTCAGCCTATGCTAGAGTGAGACCCTACCTCAAAAAACCAACCCCCCCACCAAAAAAAAAACCCAAAACCAGAAACAGCCAGGCATGGGGGCACACACCTTTAATCCCAGCACTAGGGAGGCAGAGGCAGGAGGATCGCCATGAGTTCAAGGCCACTCTGAGACTACATAATGAATTTCAGGTCAGTCTGGGCTACAGTGAAACCCTACCTTGAAAAACCAAACCAAACCTACCAACCAAACCAAACAAAACCCAGAAATAATAAAGACCCCCTTAAAAAAAACAAAACAAAGAAGACAAAAAAGTGAGAAGAAATGTAAGCCTAAGAAGCATCTGCCTCACACAATACAGAAGGTATGTATGGGTAATGGCCTGTCCACAGTGAGAAAGCCCAGGATCAGGGCATCATTCCCTGAATACATCCTTCTGGAAAACAGACACAAAGAGCCACCTTGAGATTCACCTCTTCCCAGTAGTCTTTTTGGACTAACCAGAAGTTAGTATTGCCAAAACAGGTTTAAGGTTTTCCTTAAAAAAAAAAAAAGTTTATACACACACATTTATTTGCAAGCAAAGAGAGAGAGAGAATGAATGAAAATGGGCACACCAGAGCCCCCAGCCACTGCAAACGAATTCCAGATACATGCGCCACTTTCGGCATACATACTGGGAATCGAACTCAGGTAGTTAGGCTTTGCATGCAATCGCCTTAACTACTAAGCCATCTCTCCAGCCCCTTTTCAATTATTTGCAAGGAGAGAGAGAGCATGCGTGCATATGAATGGCATGCCAGAGCCTCTAGCTGATGCAAATGAACTCCAGATACATGCACCACTTTGTGCTTTATGTGGGTACTGGAGAATCAAACTTGGGTTGTTAGGCTTTGCAGACAAGTGCCTTAACTGCTGAGTCATCACTCCAGCCTGGCTGGGGGTGGGGAGGAAGATAACCTTTTTTTTTTTTTTTCTTAAATCTGCAAGCAGAGAGAGAGAGAGAGAGAGAGAGAGAGAGAGAGAGGGAGAGGGAGAGGGAGAGGGAGAGGGAGAGGGAGAGGGAGAGGGAGAGGGAGAGGGAGAGGGAGAGGGAGAGGGAGAGGGAGAGAGAGCGCGCGCACGCAAGCCAGACCAAGAGAATGGGTGTATCAGGGCCTCCAGCCCTGCAAAAGAACTCCAGATGTATGCACTACTTTGTGTATCTGGCTTTACATGGGTACTGGGGAATCAAACTCAATGGTTATGCTTTGCAGGCAAGTGACTTAATGACTAAGCCATCTCCCCAACCCCACCTTTTTTTTTGAGGTAGGGTCTCACTTTAGCCCAGGCTAACCTGGAACTTACTCTGTAGTTCCAGGCTGGCCTCAAATTCATAGTGATCCTCCTACTTCTGTCTCCTGAATGGTGGGATTAAAGGCATGTGTCACCAGGCCTGAGCTCTTCTCTCCTTCTCTCTCTCTCTCTCTCTCTCTATATATATATATATATATGTATATGTATATATATGTGTGTGTGTGTGTGTTTCTCTCTCTCTCTCCAGGCCTGGGTAAGTATGTATGTATGTATGTGTATATATATGTATGTATGTGTATATATGTATGTGTATATATATATATATGTATGTATGTGTATATATATATATGTATGTATGTGTATATATATATATATATATATAAATTTATTTGCAAGCAGAGAAAGAATGAATGGGTGCACATGCCAGGGCCTACAGCCTTTGCAAATGAGCTCCAGATACATATGTCACTTTGTGCATCTCGTTTCATGTGGGAACTTGGGAATCGAACCCAGGCTGTTAAGACTTTGCAAGCAAATGCCTCAACCACTAAGCCATCTCTCCAGCCCTTTTCATCCCGCCCCCCACCCCCTGAGGCAGGGTTTCACTGTAGTCCAGGCTGACCCTGTATTCTCAGGGTGGCCTGGACTCATGGTGATCCTACCTCTGCCTCCCAAGTGCTGGGATTAAAGGAGTGTGCCACCATGCCCAGCCCTCTTCATTTTTTTTGAGACAGGGTCTTACTGTAGTACAGTCTGGCCTTGAACTTGTCCCAGTCTTTCTGCTTCAGGCTTACAAGTGCTAGGATTATAGGCATGAATCATGATGTCTGGCTTTTCTTGGGTGGGGGGGCAGTACTAGGGATTAAATCTTGGGCCTTGCGTATGTTAGGGTAAGACCTCTATCATGGACATCCCCAGCCTTCAAATCTTCAACTTTCTATCATGTGTGTAGTATCAGAATGTCACTTAACTTGTTCTAAGACTGTTTCTTACCTAGAAAATGAGACTCTCTCTTCTAATTTAGTGAGTAAATGAGATGAAGTATACAAACTGGTAAGCAGTGCCGGGGACATGGTTAAGTGCGTCAGTAAATGGTACCTGCCTGCTAACAGCCTCAGACCTTTCTACTACTGGATGAGTGAAGAGCTTTTAACTTCTATGATACTGCTTCTGAACCAGTTTCTAGTGTGCACTTATGTGTATTGTAGCTTTTCACCTAGACTTAAATTTCTGTAATAAACTCCTGGTTATGGCTTGCTCAAGACACATCCTACACACAATCTATACTTCACCTAAACTACACAGAAGACTTTATACTGGAATAATATGATCTGGTCATGGCTGGGTAAGAATTAGCAGGGCTCCAAAGGCTTTGGTGCAGGGGGATGCCTGGTAAGTATTCACTTTCCTTTCAGCAACCACAGCAAAGATCCTTGCTTTCCCTTCCCAATATTTCATTAACTTTCTCCTAGCCAAGCTGTGCAGGAAAAGACCTAATATGAAGGAAGAAACAACATGTTCTCCTTGAAAACTATTCCGAAAAGAGCAGGCACTTACCAGGGAGCGGGTGGAGACGATCTTGGAGCAGGCATACATTTTCAGGGTGAGGGGCAAAAGCAGGAGAGCTGGAAATAGAAGCAGCATTATAAACACTGTCCTTGCTCACCAAAATACATCCTCACTCAGTCACTGGAAAAGCGCTCTAGGAAGCTTAACTGGGCAATAGTAGTGACTGACCTCAAGTCATCAGTAGAGATGGGATTAGAACCCTGAAATCAAGTATCTTTTCTCAAAAGATGGACAAGTAGTCACCTGGTACCTGCTTTTAAGACCTGTCATCCTTTTGTTTTGTTTTGTTTTTCAAGGTAGGGTCTCTAGCCCAGGCTGACCTGGAATTCACTATGGAGTCTCAGGGTGGCCTCGAACTCACGGCAATCCTCCTACCTCTGCCTCCCGAGTGCTGGGATTAAAGGCGTGTGCCACCACGCCCGGCTCTGTTATCCATTTTTAAATGTTTATTTATTTATGAGAGGAGAGACGAGGTGGGGGGAACAGGATGACAAGGGGCACACCAGGACCTCCAGACACTGCTAACACATGTGCTACCATGTGCATCTGGCTTATGTGGGTACTGAGGAATCAAACCTGGGTCCTCAGACTTCAAAGGCAAGCATCTTAACCACTAAGCCATCTCTTTAGCCCATGTTATCCGTTTTTATAGCCTAATGATTTGAGGTTGTCAGAATAATTTTCCCAATGTGTCTTGCCAAGTTTTTTTGTCTTTGTTCAAAGGCATCTTTCTCTGAACCTCAGTGTCTGGTCCTAAAGAAGCTATCTTTAAAAACTAGCCTAGCAAGGTATAGTGGCTCTTTGCCTGTAATTTCAGCACTCAAAACAGGAAGATTGCTGCAAGCCTGGGCTACCTAGTGAGCTCAAGGCCAGCCTGAGCTAACGCGTGAGATCCTGACTAGAAAAAATAAAAACAAAACAGGCCAGAGTTTTTCTTTTTTGGTGCTGTTAGGGTTAGAACCAAGGCATCAAACATATTACCTAGCCTAGTATTCTAGCACAGGCCACATCCATAGCCTTCAAAACTAAACTTTGTACTTTTGGGAGATTTTAAAGCATTATTATTTATTTATTTGAGAAAGTAGAGAAAGAGAATGGGCGTGCCAGGACCTCCAGCCACTGCAAATGAACTCCAGATGCATGAGCCACCTTGTACATCTGGCTTATGTGGGTCGTAGGGAATGGAAGCTGGGTCCTTTGGCTTTGCAGGCCAGTGCCTTAGATGCTAAGCCATCTCTCCAGCCCGTGGGACATTTTTTATTTTTTTTAAGTCCAAGACACTGGAAGTTCTCTTTTTCTTTCTTTCTTTCTTTTTTTTTGAGGCATTCCTACAGACTGGCCTTTTTTTTTTTTTATACGAGAGAGAAATGGCACACCAGGGCCTCCAGCCACTGCAATAGAACTCCAGACACATGTGGCCCCTTGTGCGTATGTGCGACCTTGTGTCACTTTGTGCATCTGGCTTATGCGGGACCTGGAGAGGTGAACATGAGTCCTTAGGCTTTGCAGGCAAGCACCTTAACCGTTAAGCCATCTCTCCAGCCACAGAAGTTCTCTTTTTATTGAATTACCTGAACACCTGACTTCTCAAAACACTCCAATTTCTTTACTAATTAATAGGATCAGGCAGATCAATGAGGAACTCTGGCGTTACTCTAATTAGCAACAACTGTAAATTTTATTTTCATCACTAAGGAATATTAAATTTTGTCTTCCTATCCCAGCACTTGGGAGGCAGAAGTAGAAGGACTGCCTTGAGTTGGAGGCCACCCTGAGACTACATAGTGAATTCCAGGTCAGCCTGGGGTAGAGCGAGACCCTACCTTGAAAAATAAAAATTTGCTTTCCCAAGACCTAAAGTTCTTATATCCTGTAAGTACAAAAGTTGACAGAGCTAAAATTACCCAAAAGGAGAGCGAGTTAAACATCTAAAGGTGCCAGGTGTGGTGGCGCACGCCTTTAATCCCAGCACTCGGGAAGCAGAGGTAGGAGGATTGCTGTGAGTTCGAGGCCAGCCTGAGACTACATAGTGAATTCCAGGTCAGCCTGGGCTAGAGTGAAACCCTACCTCAAAAAAAAAAAAAAAGGGGGGGGGGGCTGGAGAGATGGCTTAGCCGTTAAGGCATTTGCCTGCAATGCCAAAGGATCCCAGTTCAATTCTCCAGGACCCACGTAAGCCAGATGCACAAGGTGGCACATGCATCTGGAATTCATTTGCAGTGGCTGGAGGCCCTGGCATACCCATTCTCTCCCTCTCTCAGCCTCTTTCTCTCAAACAAATAAATAAAATATATTTAAAAATAAAAAGATCTAAAGGCAAGTTTTTGTTCTTTTTTTAATGAGAGAGAACTGGCACACCAAGGCCTCTAGCCACTGCAATCAAACTCCAGATGCGTGTGCCACCTTGTGTGCATGTGTGACCTTGTGCACGCATCACCTTGTGCATCTGGCTTATATGGGATCTGGGTAGTTGAACGTGGGTCCTTAGGTTTCACAGGCAATTCCACGTTAGCCTGAGCTAGAGTGAGACCATACCTCGAAAACAAAAACAAACAAACAAAAAAAATGCAATCTTAGGGCTTGAGAGATGGCTTAGCAGTTCAGGCATTTGCCTGCAAAGCCAAAGGACCCAGGTTCAATTCCCCAGGACCCACATAAGCCAAATGCACAAGGTGGCACATGCATCTGTAATTCATTTGCAGTGGGTGAAGTCCTTGGTGCACCCATTTTCTCTCTCTCTCTCTCAAATAAATATACTTTTTAAATGTAATCTTCAGGGCCAGGCATGGTAGCATACGCCTTAATCCCAGCAGAGGTAGGAGGATGGCCGTGAGTTCAAGGCCACCCTGAGACTACATAGTGAATTCTAGGTTAGCCTGAGCTAGAGTGAGACTCTACCTCAAAAAAACAAAAACAACAAACAAACAAAAAGCAATCCTCTTAGGCTCCCTCCCCTTAAAATCTAGTCAAAACCTCAAGTGCCTATATTTCAAACAAGTTAGGCAATGAACTATCCTTACAACTAAGGTACACAAAACCAAAGGACATGGTTAAAACCCCAGTACTGGTCAGTGGTAGAGCTGGGACTGTTTTTAGAGCCTTACTGCATATGGGCAAATGTTCTACCACGGAGTCACCTTCCCAGCCTTTTTTAAGTTCTGATATGCTACAGGTTGACATACTCAGTGAATTTGTAGGCCTGTTAAGCACTATTTTCTTACCTGAACTAGAATCTAGTTGTCCAAGGACATACCTACCACTTATAAATCCAGAATTTTACTTTTAGATGTATGGATATCTTCAAGTCCTGTCCTATCTAAAGCTTTAACTTCTGCCTTTAACTTGAACCCAATTTTGGTGCTTAACATTCAGGTTTTCTTGAGCCCAAATTGGGATATCTTTAAAATTAGACCTGAAGGCAGACATGGTGGACTAAGACTCCAATTCCAGCACTCAGATAGTCAAGGCAGGGGGATCTTGAATTTGAGGCTACCCTGGGCTCACCTATTTGAGGCCTTGTCTCAAGAGACTGAGATAATTTTCCAAAAGCAATTAAGCCTTAAAATGATCTTCACTAATCTAGAAAATGTAGCCCTTAGGAGGATCCAGTTTGGTAATTTATGAATTAACACATGTACATGTGTGGCCACATGAAATAAGTCTCCACAAAGGTTGCAACTAAAAGAACTTACACTTCCTAAAGATACTTCCACTGACCACCTAACTGGCCTCTAACTCAGTAAAGGCATTCTCCAGTATCAGAACTCCTATACTTTCTTTCCTGATGGCAGATCTGGGCATAATAAACACGTGACAGGAAACCTGGCACGTGGACATCCTAATACAGACTCCACTAGCTGGTCCTCTCCCCTCCTTCTGGGCCTGCTGCCTCTAACAGAAACCCTCATTTCTAGCTCAGCAGTTGTGATGTTAGTTTCAATTTCACCAGAGTGCCAGGGAAGAAAGGTGCTGGGAAACAACCATCGTCTCTAAGGGAAATGCCTCTCTCCTGCCCCGGCTTACCCAAGCCACAACCTATCCACAGAGAGGGGGTGTTGGTCTGGTCTGTTCTGTTCTGCCGCATTCACGGTTTAATTTTTGGTTTTTCGAGGTAGCATCTCGCCCTAGCCCAGGCTGACCTGGAATTCACTATGCAGTCTCAGGGTGGCCTCGAACTCACGGTGATCCTCCTACCTCTGCCTCCCGGAGGGCTGAGACTAAAGGCGTGTGCTACCACGCCCGGCTACGGTTTTACTTTTTTAACTGAAGGACGCTGGCTAGAGGGGTTGGTGGCTTTAGAAGATGCACTATCTTCACTGTCTGAGGGGCTGGGGTCGTGAGGCTCAAAGTCTGGAGGTTTCAGAATCGAGAAGGCACGACTCAGGCGGACAGGAGAAAGCAGACATGAGCGGGGAGGGCATCTGGGGGTTTTGACAACTGTGAAAGAGCACGAGTGAGCAGTGAGCGTGTGCGGGGGGCCGGGCCAGCTCGGCTCGGGTGGAAACATGCACTCCGGGATTTGACTTTCGCCAGCTCCAAGCTCCCCCCCACCCCACGAGACACCAAGATGGCGCCAGGCCCGCGCGGTTAGAGGTCACCGGCACGCGGAAGGGGCAGCTCTCGGGAGCCGGGGATACGGGGAGCCTGGGAGGGTGCGAGGACCGAGGTGGGAACTAGCAAGGTAAAGGGCCTTCAAGCGTCCGCGCGAGGGATAATGTCCAGCGCGCGTGCGCGGAGCAAAGAGGGCGCGAGGCCCCAAGGCCTTACCTGCTCCCAGGGCAGAGAAGACAGAGAGGGGCGGGGGCAGAGCGGGAATAGCGCAAGGAAAGTTCTGCGCATGCGTGGCCAGGGTCAACGAGTCTCTTCGTCACGGATAGAGAGAACGCAACGTGAAGGACCGGCCCCAGCGCCACAGCGCCGCCTGCCCGCTGTGTGGTGGCGTGGAGCCAGTCGCTCCATCTGGCGTTTGATTGCTGGAACTGCAAGGAAGAGCCGAAGGCGCGCAGACTGGCAGCCAACTCTGCAGAGTCAGCCGATCCGCAACGTGGCGGGCGGTTCGGTCTGCACAGCATTTGGGATCTTGGACTCGCGCCCCCTTTCTGAGCATGCGCAGTCGCATTGAGGTGGGAAGGCCATTCTATTCGGAAATGGCGAGCAGCATACAGTAGGGACTTGGGGTTCAGTGCCTGAGATATTATCAGAAGGAAAATGGAAGTCTCAGGATTCGTGGCTTCTTGTAGCCCTGGAGACCCTAAGTAGCACCAATGGATGGAAAAAAAAATCAACTCCACTGGCGAATAGTCAGCAAAATGCCAGAGCTGCTTCTGCTGGCTGTGCCTTAATTTCCCTTTTTCCTAGTCAGTTGATAAGCACGAGGAAAGCAGCACCTGCGGGTCACAGATAGGAGATAAATATGGTCCCCGAAGCTCTCCTGTGAGGCCTGGGACAAGGCTGCGGGCCTGCAGTAGGGCGATCGGGTCGCCTCTGCTCGGGAAGCACCGAGGGGTGTTCAGCGGCTCGCTCTCCCGATAGCCGCAGCCCCGCTCGTCCGGCCCTCGGCGCTAGAAGGCGGGAGCTTCCCCGCCCTCGTCCCTTCCATAGCGGCCCGTGTCTCCAGACAGGTCCCGGCCTGGAAGAGGGAGGCCAGGCAGGCCTACGCGGCCCCGAACCCCGGCTGTCCGGGCACGGTGCTTGAACGCAGCGCGAACAAGACGGGAGAAGCTCAACAAAACCCCCGTGGAAGAAAAAAAAAAAAAAAGAAGAAGAAGAATAAAGAGAAAGCCGCGGCTGTAAATAAAGCCAAATCCGCCACCCTCTGAGGAGCCGTTTGTCCTCCCCTCCTTGGCCCCGTCCTTCCCGCCGCCCCCTCCCGGCTCTCCGGCCCCGCGGCGCCCCGGCCCCGAGCTCCTCCATTTAATCGGATTTGGGAGAAGGGGAGGATAAATCACGGCAGCAGCTTTACGGTCCCGGAGGAGAGGCGAGCCGCAGCCAGGCACACCCCGGCCGGCGATAAAAACCGCCGCTGAAAGCCCACGGAGCAATTTCCCGGGACCCCGAGCGACGCCATTACAGGAATGTAATTTTGCCCGGATGAGGCCCCGAGTTTAATTATCCTCGCGCAGGAATTTCAATGCGGCCAATCCATCTTGCAGGCGGGCGGCAGAGGGATTTATATGGGCCCGTTATTTCACACCGATCCTCCATCTGCATTTTTATGGCCCCGAGCTCCTGAAAGGGAGGGAAAGAGTGGGGAGAAATAGGAGAGGAGGGGGTGTGGGAGGAGGAGGGGGGGGTGCTTCCCGCCTTTCCTAAATCCTCGATTTCAACCCGATTAGGATCCTCACACGTTCTCTGAAATCCCCCAGATCTCTCCAGTTCTGCTTGTTGACTTAAGACAGGACCGGAACTGGGATCTGTGGGGAATCTATCAACAGGTATTAACCAAGTACTAAAGGGCGCTAGGCACGGGCGGATGCTGGGGGACAAAGGGAAGACAGGCAGGCTGGCAAGCATTTAGGACCAGATCCCTCGAGGCTCCCCCGACACCCCACCCACTCCAGCCCAAACTGAATTCCTTTAAGCTCCTCAGCTTCATATCCTAAAAGGCACAAAGCCCATGCTTCTTAGAAGCCGCCACCGCCAAATGGTGTTGCAGCTGTTTGCTGTGACAATTATTAGAGAATCTCAGATATGCCTAACAAAAATCCCAGAGGAGAATCAAAGAAGGGGCCTGTGAGGAGGCTAAACCTGACTCCTCAGAAAAGTTGCTACAACCTGCAATGCCTGATATTTCCTTATCTCCATACACATCAGGCAAACCTGGCTTTCCAAACCGCCGGGTGACCTTGGACAAATTGACAAGTTATTTAACCTTTCTAACTTTTTTTTTTCCCCCTCCTTCGGAAATAACAGTGTTTGCCCACAGCCAGTATTGAGATAATAATGTATGGTGGAGCGTTTCACAAGGGGCTTGGTACCCAGTGAGAGCTCAGTAATTGCCACAATCATTACTACCATCATCACCATCACTAATATTATAATGGGGCATTGCAATTCAGGCCTTTTCTGCTCCCTAGAGACTGTGTTGCAAGGTCCGTCCCTAGCATCCCCTGAAAGAGACTCAAGTATGCAAAACTTTTTCAGCCACATAAATCATGCAAAACCAGTTAGTTGACGTATTGATGGGTGATCTGCGGGAAAGCTGAGAATCTTGAGGGGTATTGCAACAAGGTTTGAAGCAATAAATTAGATTGGTGGCACATCAGGGAAGCTACAAAAAGTGGACAGAGGTGTGTGTGGAGGGGGAGTGAACTTGAAGGCTAAAATGATGACCCTAGAGATTAGCTGATGGTCTAGAGATCTTCTTAACCAGGGACTTGGGGAAGCGTCCTTCGTTCACCTCGCTGAGAAAACTGGGATCCAGGAAGGAAAGAGTGTGGAGCCAGAACTATCCTTTCCAATCAGTCCCTTTCTTTTCCTACCAGGCCATGTAACAAGGCTGGTCCGATTGGCCAGTTTTTCTAATGACTTCTAGTGGCAGATTCTGACTGGTTAGCAGCCTCCCTGCACAGTAGTGACGGAGAAATGAGATTGATCTTCTCTTTCCTTGGATTGGTTAACAACCCTCAGGGGGGCCAGAGACTCATTTTAATTGACTGGGTAGGCTAGAAGGGAGGCTCAGCTTATCGAAATTCTGAGTTCTTTTTCACAAAGGTCACCAAGAAAGAGCCTTGATTGGCTTGTACATGTTCGCCTTTGGGTGAGAAACACAGTAGTTTAGAGAAGAAACACCAAAACCATACAGGCATGCCACAATTCAATCTGAAATCGCAGACAGAGGCTTCACAGGGAGAGACAAGAAGGGGGAGGCAAGAGAAGGAGGGAGGGAGAGGGAGAGACTAGAACATAGAAAAACACAGAGGAAAAAAGAGTATGTGGAGTGATGGGGTGGAGAAAGGGTAGAATTTTATCAAGGTATGCAAAGTTTTAGACTGAAGAAATAAGTTTCAGTGATATGTTGCACTGCATGGTGATCACATTTAATGTGTTATATATATATCGTTTGCTGAAATAGATTTTTTTGTTTGTTTTTTTCAAGGTAGGGTCTTATTGAAGCCCAGGCTGACCTAGCACTCTAGTTCCAGACTGGCCTCTGACTCACAGTGATCCTCCTGCCTCTGCCACTGGAGTGATGGGATTAAAGGCATGCACCTGGCTAAACTATATGTTTAAAGTTCCCACCAGGGAGGGCTGGAGAGATGGCTTAGCGGTTAAGGTGCTTGCATACAAAGCCAGAGGACCATGGTTCGATTCCCCAGGACCCATGTAAGCCAGATGTACAGGATGGCACATGCGTCTGGAGTTTGTTTGCAGTGGCTGGAGGCCCTGGCATGCCCATTCTCTCTCTCTCCCTCTTACTCTCTCTCAAATAAATAAATAAATAAATATATTTTTTTTAAAAGTTCCCACCAGGGGCTGGAGAGATGGCTTAGTGGTTAAGGTATTTGCCTGTGAAGCCTAAGGACCCAGGTTCAATTTCCCAGAACTCACATAAGCCAGATACACATGGTGGGCATGCATCAGGAGTTCATTTGCAGTAGCTAGAGGCCCTGGGGCACCCATTTTTTCTCTGTCTCTCTAATGAACAAATAAAAATAAATTGTTAAAATGTTAAGGTTCCCACCACACACATAAAAATAAATTGGTGAGGTAGTAGATATGTTAATTAGCTGGATAAAATTTTTTGTATATACATAGATCAAAACACATAGTAGGGGCCTGGGGAGATGGTTCAGTGATTAAAAGGTTAAAAGAGGGCTGGAGAGATGGCTTAGTGGTTAAGCACTTGCCTGTGAAGCCTAAAGACCCTGGTTCAAGGCTCTATTCCCCAAGACCCATGTAAGTCAGATGTGCAAGGTGGCACATGCATCTAGAGTTCGTTTGCAGTGGCTGGAGGCCCTGGTGCACCCATTCTCTCTCTGTGTCTGTCTCAAATAAATAAACATAAACAAGAAATTATTTTTTTAAAAAAGGTTAAAAGATGTTTGCTTGGGCTGGAGAAATGGCTTAGCAGTTAAAACACTTGCCTGCAAGTCTAAGGATCCATGTTTGATTCTCCAGGTTCCACATAAGCCTGATGCACATGGAGTTCGTTTGCAGTGGGTAGAGGTCCTGGCAGGCCCATTCTCACTCTCTCTAATAAACAAAAAATAAGTGGTTTTTTTTTTTTTTTTTTTAAAGACACTTGTTTTCAAAGCCTTACAATCAGGGTTCAATTTCTACCCACCTATGTAAAGCTAGACCAAAAAAAGTGGTACCAGCATCTGGTGTTCCATTTGTGGTGTCAAGAGGCCCCTGGTGTGTACAAACACATACAGTCAAATAAGTAAAAATAAACACATTATAGACCATAAATATACATGATTATTACTTACCAATTAAATTTTTTTAATAGGGCTAGAGAGATGGCGTAGCAGTTAAGGCATTTGCCTGCAAAGCCAAAGGACCCCCCCCCGTTTGATTCTCCAGGACCCACATAAGCAAGATGCACAAGTGGGTGCATGTGTCTGGAATTCATTTGTAGTGGCTGGAGGCCCTGGTATGCCCATTCTCTCTCCCTTTTCTCTCTCTCTGCCTTTTTCTCTCTGTCTCAAATAAATAAATAAATAAAAATTATTTTTTTAATATTGCCAGAGAGAAGTGGAAGGATTTGAATCATTTGTTTTTCATTCTGATGTTCTAGAGGAAGCTACTTTATGATGTTTGGTGACCAGCACATGGCATAGAATGAACTCCTGTCTTGTAGGCAGGAGACTGGGAGTCAGTCCCAGCCATGCTACTAACTAGTTGAGTGACTATACAAGTTACTTCACCTCTAACAGTCCAGGTTCTCATTTGGAGAAAGGGAGATAGATAAGTGATAGTGGTCTTTGAGAAAACCATCCAGTGTTAACTTTCCAGAATTCTTCTTCTTCTTCTCCTTTTTTTTTTTTTTTTTTACAAGTTTAATGGTACTTTTATACTCCAATAAGGACTATTATAGATGTTGATCTCTATTTATTTGTGGTCATTATTATTACTGCCCTTGTGCTAGGACACACTAATCACTATTTTACCACTGAGATACACCTTCAGCCTCCATCTATGGTTGTTGATTTCAAACTCCTGGGCTGCCATAGTTGGTGAACATTGACTCATGGCTTTCCCATTTTCCTTTGCTAAATCAGCTCCCCAGATAGTAAGATGTCAAGCTATTAGTAAATCTCTCTACCCCAGAGAAAGAAAACAGTAGAGGAAGAAAGGAAAAGGATTGCTAGCATCCAGGCTTCAGAAGAAACAATCAGTGTAGACTTGATAGCCCATAGATAGTTAAAACAGTTTCTGCACTGGACTGGGGATGTAGTTCAGTGGAAGAGTATCTAGCAAGCATAGGGCTCTGGGTTCAATCCCCAGCACTCTGGAGAGTTTGGAGGAAGGAGGCAGACAGGAGGATTGAGGCCAGCCTGGACTACATAGGAAGATCTTGTCTCAAAAAGAAAAAAAAATTGTTTTCTAAAATTTTTATTTATTTATTTGAGAGCAACAGGCAGACAGAGAAAGAGGCAGAGAGAGAGAGAGAGAGAGAGAGAGAGAGAGAGAGAGAGAGAGAGAGAGAGAATGGGTACACCAGGGCCTCCAGCCACTGCAAATGAACTCCAGATGCATGCGCCACCTTGTGCATCTGGCTTACATGGGTACTGGGGAATTGAGCCTTGAACTGGGGTTCTTAGGCCTCACAGGCAAGCGCTTAACCACTAAACCATCTCTCCAACCCCAAAGTTGTTTGTTTTATGATAGGCTTTGATAAGTATCCCTGACTGGCCTATGACTCACCATGTAGACCAGGGTAGCCTTGAACTTTAAGCAATCTTCCTGCCTCTGCTTTCCCAGTGCTGGGATTATAGGCATGCCCTACTCAGTACTACACCTGGCCAAAAAAGAAACTTAAAAAATATATTCTATTTATTTATTTCAGGTGGGGGGGAGGAGTGTATGGGCATGCCAAGGTCTCTTGCCACTACAAACAAACTCGAGATGCATGTGCCACTTTGTGTCTGGCTTTACATGGGTACTGGAAAATCAAACCTGGCCATCAGGCTTTACAGGCAAACATTTTTAACTACTGAGCCATCTTTCCAGCCATCACAAACTTTTAAAATGTTATAACGAAACTGTAGCAGACAGCTTCAGGTTCACTGAGATGAATTTCCAGACCAGGTATAGTTATGGAGGAAGGGAATATTTATTGAAGCTTACAGACCCAGGGGAAGTTCCATAATGGCAGAAGAAGCTGGCCTGTTTTCACAGGTCCAAACAGAGAGAGAAGCCCCAAGCCAAAAGCCACACAGCACACTTCAGGAACTCCAGGTGGAACTAAGCACTTTACATATCTTTATATTGAAACCTACCACCACACCTTAGGGCTGGAGCCTAAGATCCACCCAGTGACACTGCCTTCAGCCAGGAGGCTATAAATGCAAAGTGCAAACTAATAAAACACTGAATGTATTGGTGGCCATCTATTCAAACTACCACATTCCACCCCTGGCCCCAGTAGATTCATAATGGTCACATGTTGTAAATTGTATTCAGTCCAATTTCAAAGGTCCCTAAAGTCTTGACCAACTTAAAATAGTGATTCCTGTAAAATCAAACAAGTTAAATACTTTCAACATATAAAGGCACAGAATAAACATTTTCAACTGGTATAAGGCATAGCAAGGAGAGACTAAAACAATGCAAACTCAACCACCATCAAAAAACATCAAACTTTTGCTGTTCAAGTTCAGTATAACCAGAGACTGACAGTCTCCAGATTTTTGCAATTCCATCCCTTCAGCTGGACAGAGTAACCAGGGAATACTTCCATCCCAGGCCAACAGTGCACTCCATGGTAGCTCTTGCATGATCCTGGTATATCCAAAACATCTTCAGGTCTCCATGCAAACCAAAGTCCATCTTCCAAAGGCTCTTTCAGCCTATCTGGGTTATCATGTTCTGCCTCATGCCACATCTCAGCAGCAGCTCCTGGAACTGTGTGCATTTCATGACCACTCCACCCATTTTCCACAGCTTCTGAAATCAATACCAGGTGTTTAGGACACAGCTGTACTTTTCCTCCACCACTACTACTCTTCTTCTTCTTCTTCTTCGTCTTCTTCGTCTTCTTCGTCGTCGTCGTCGTCGTCTTCTTCTTCTTCTTCTTCTTCTCTTTTTTGGTTTTCCAAGGTAGCATCTCACTCTAGCTCAGGCTGGCCTGGAATTCACTATGTAGTCTTAGGGTGGCCTTGAACTCATGGTGATCCTCCTACCTCTGCCTCCTAAGTGCTGGGATTAAAGGTGTGCACCACCATGCCCGGCATCACAGCTATATTCTTACTTCAGGGACAAAATAAATCATGACCTTGAGGAGCAGGTTCCTTCTCCAGTCAACTCTTTCCAAAAGAGTTTGCATTTCTATCACAGTCTTTCCTCAGGCATCCTTTCCATTGTTTTAATGTAAAGCAGTTAGGCCATCTTTCTTAATATTGCTAATGTGTTTGACAATATTAGCTTCAATAACCTAAAATCAGTCTCATTGCCCATAATTTTACCTTGCTTGAGGGCTTTTTTTCAGTATTTCTTTTATTAACAACTTCCATGATTGTAAACAATATCCCATGGTAATGTTCTCCCTCCCCGTACTTTCCCCTTTGAAACTCCACTCTCCATCATATCCCCTCCCCCTCTTGCTTAAAGTTTTCCAACTTAAAATCTTAAATCTCTTAGTCTTATATTTTTTGCCAAGCACATTAGTCCACTACTAATTTAATCTTGATCAAATTATTTGGGCCTGGGAAGCAGAATGTAGCCAGCCCTTATGCCAGTAGCCCAGCTCCAACAAACTCCTCTGCAGTCTTTCCTTCCTCTTAGAAAACTCATAAGCCAAGCCTTGAAGTTCAATGTTGTTTGCACTTAGCATTCTCAAACTCTCATCAGAATAGTCCACAAAACTTGGCTTACTGCTCCAGAAGGCATCTTCAGTTGCAAGCACCAAGTCCATGCCCACTGCTCCAAAACAAAAGTTCCAAAAATCCACATGGTCAGGTTTATTTCACCCACTCCTGGTACCAAGTTCTGTAACAGACAGCTTCAAGTTCGCTGAGATGAACTTCCAGACCAGGCACAGTTATGGAGGAAGGGATATATATTGAAGCTTACAGATCCAGGGGAAGTTCCATAAGGTCAGAAGAAGCTGGCCTGCTTTCACAGGTCCAAGCACAGAGAGAGAGGAGCCCCAAGCCCAAAGCCACACCACACAGCACACTTCAGGCACTCCAGGTGGAACTAGGCACTTTGTGTCTTCAGATTAGAATTTCAAACAACCACACTTCAGGGCTAGACCCTAAGATCCACCCAGTGACACTGCCTCCAGTTGGGTGGCTGCAGATGCAAACTGCAAACTAATAAAACAATGAATATATTGGGGCCATCTATTTGAACTACCACAGAAACCCATTATTTTGTACACTAAAAACAATTGAAAATAGAATATAAGGGCCAGGGAGATGGTTCAGTGTATAGCGTGTTGGTGATGCAAGCATGAATACCTGGGGTTGGATCCCCAGAACACACACAAGGCTGAATGCTGTAGCATTAGGAGCTGTAGTCCCAACACCCCTATGGTAAGACATGAGGCACAAACAGGAGAGTTGCCTGTAAGCTTGCAGGCCAGCTAATCTGGTGTTCAGAGCAGTGAACAATGAGAGACCTTACCTCAAACAAGGTAGAAGACTGAGACCAACACCCAGAGTTGTCCTTTGACTGACATGCGTGTGTCCATACTCATGCACATGAGCATGCTTACACACCAAAGATAAGTAAATAAACATATATAAAAAAGCTCTTTCAGGGGCTGGAGAGATGGCTTAGCCATTAAGGCATTTGCCTGCAAAGCCAAAGGACCCAGGTTCGATTCCCCAGGACCCACATAAGCCAGATGTACAAGGGGGCGCATGCATCTGGAATTCATTTGCAGTGGCTGGAGGCCCTGGGATGCCCATTCTCTCTCTCTTGCTCTTTGCCTCTTTCTCTCTCAAATAAGTAAATAAAAATAAAATTAAAAAATAAAAAAGCTCTTTCAGCTGGGCATTCATCCTAGTGCTCAAGAGGCAGAGGAGGATGGCCATGAGTTCAAGGCCATCCTGAGACTACATGGTGAACTCCAGGTCAGTGGTTATGGCAGTTGCCTTTAGAGCCTACTGACCTGAGTTCGATACCCTAGTACTCACGTAAAGCCAGATGCACAAGGTGGCACATGCATCTGGAGTTCATTTGCAGTGGCTAGAGGCCCTGGTGCACCCATTCTCTCTGTCCATCTCTCTTCTCTCTCTCTTTGCAAATAAATAAATAAAAATATATTCAACAAACAAACACTTTAAGGCAGGCATGGTGGCGTATGCCTTTAATCTCAGCACTCAGGAGGCAGAGGTAGTAGGGTCACCATGAGTTTGAGGCTACCCTGAGACTACATAGTGAATTTCAGGTCAGCCTGGGCTAAAGTGAGACCCTACCTTAAAAAAATAAAAAAAAAAGGCTGGGCATAGTGGCGCACATCTTTAATCCCATCACTTGGGAGGCAGAGGTAGGAGGATTGCTGTGAGTTCGAGGCCACGGTGAGACTACATTGTGAATTCCCAGTCAGCCTGGGCTAGAGTGAAACCCTTCCTCAAAAAAACCAAAACAGGGCTGGAGAGATGGCTTAGTAGTTAAGTGCTTGCCTGTGAAGCCTAAGGACCCCGGTTCGAGGCTTGATTCCCCAGGACCCACGTTAGGCAGATGCACAAGGTGGGGGCACCTGGAGTTCGTTTGCAGTGGCTGGAGGCCCTGGCGCACCCATTCTCTCTCTCTCTCTCTCTCTCTCTCTCCCCATCTGCCTCTTTCTGCCTGTCGTTCTCAAATAAATAAATAAAAATAAACAAAAAAATTTTAAAAACCCAAAACAAACAAACAAATAAAATCACCACTTTAAAAAAGAAAGATGTTTCCCAAGCCAAAGAAAAACAGACAAATTAGAAAGGAAAAAACAAACAAACAACAAAAAACATTGTGATGTGTTTTGAAGAGCTAAGGACATGTATGGCCTTGCACTTGCCTCACCTTTGTGCATCTGGCTTAGGTGGAATTTGGAGAGAGAATGAACATGGGTCCATAGGCTTCATAGGCAAGTATCTTTGCTAAGCCATCTCTCCAGCCCCTAAGTTTGTTTTTATTTTTACTTATTTATTTTTTGGCTGTTTTGAGACAGGATCTCATATAGCTGAGGTAGCCTTGAACTCCTGGGGTTACAGGTGAGCTTTTATTTTGGGGGTATTACTAATTCATTATATTTGAGCAAAACAACTCTGAGAAGTCTCTGAACTTCAGTTTTCTCATCTACAGAATGTACAAAAATGTTAACTAAGTTATTTTTCGTCTTTGTATGTATGTTATATAGCATAGGCCTGATCTTCCTCATTGACCTTTGTAACAGTAAGTAATTAACCAATATTTATTTAGTGTCTGCCTTGCAAGGTGTTGTGCCACATATTGTGGCTGGGTATTAAAAGAAGGGGGGGCGGGCACTGAAGAGATGGCTTAGTGGTTAAAGCGCTTGCCTGCAAAGCCTGAGGATCCTGGTTCAACTCCCCAGAACCCACATAAACCAGATGCACATGGTGTTACATGTGTCTGGAGTTCGTTTGCAGTGGCTAGAGGCCCTGGCATGCCCATTCTCTCTCTGTCTCTTTCTCAATAAATAAGTAAAAATTTTTTTTAAAAAGGAGAAGCCAGGAGTGGTGATGCACACCTTTAATCCCAGCACTGGGGAAGCCGAGGTAGATTCCCCAGGACCCACATTAGCCAGATGCACAAGGGGTGCACCTGGAGTTCGTTTGCAGTGGCTGGAGGCCCTGGGGCGCCCATTCTCTCTCTCTCTCTCTTTCTATCTGCCTTTCTCTCTCTCTCTGTCGCACTCAAATAAATAAATAAAAATAAACAAAAAAGAAATTAAAAAGGGAGAAAGCATAATCTTTTGTCTTCATGAACTTATAGTCACCAAGACTGATATGTACATTTATAACTATAATATGTATAGGTAATAGAATTGAGGAAGCAGGATGACTTCTGGCAGGTTAACTAAGGAGAAATAACAATTAAAGTCAGCTTCTCTCTCTCTCTCTCTGTGTGTGTGTGTGTGTGTTAGTACTTGTGGAGAACTAGGGACACTCATTCCTCAGGAGTCATACACCTTTTCTGAGACACTGTCTCTCAGTTATTTATGTTTGTGAGGCAAACACTTTACTAATGTGGTTATCTTCCCAGCCCTTTCCTTCTTTAAAAAGAAAATATGGGCTGCGCATGATGGCACATGACTTTAATCCCAGCACATGGGAGGCAGAGGTAGGAGGATTGGTGTGAGTTCGAGGTCACCCTGAGACTATACAGTGAATTCCAGGTCAGCTTGGGCTAGAGCAAAATCCTGCCTTGAAAAGAAAAAGACAATGGAGCACCCAGAAGCCATAGATTGTTACTAGAAATTTTTCAGTGTGAGGGTTGGCATACCTTCCAGTGAGTAGTTGGCCAGTGAAGTCCCTGATGCCGCCCAAAACATTGCAGGCCATTGCTGAGGCTTTTGGTTTCCTACCAGGAATAGATAGTAAGACCCTATTACTGAAGACTCTACATGCTTGGGCTGCAAGATCACTGAGAAATCTTGCTGGAGCTGAGCTGAAAACCTTCTCCATGTAGACCAGCTGACAGAAAGCTGGAAAAAGCTACGCTGCATACAGTTCCATGGGAGAGAGAGAAATCACCAGTGGAGATAAACAACAGTGGATGCTGCAAACCTTAAATTTGGCCAGCCAGGCCAAATGAGCCAATGGGTGCAATAGTGGCATGTCTGTTATGGGGGAAAACAACCGCTCTCTAATTTGACTGGAGGCCCACTCCTTGGGAGGGAATACATGCCTATACTGAAAACCTACAACGGGTAGCCATGAGCCCTAGGGGTGTAACATCTGCTGGTGTCTACCTAATTGTATATACTATGCTCACCAAGCTGCCCAGTAAGTACTTCTCTTAATGTTCATACCCATATATTAATGCTACTCTCACTTTTGGTTAAAGAAGCTTCAGATGGTGATGATCACTAGGATGACTCAGAAGTCACCATGGTGCTGAGAAGAAGTGACAGAGGAGTGCTCAGCACTGAAACATCTCTATCACACCTTTGGGGTCCATTGTGGAAGAGGTAGCAGAAAGAATGTAAGAGCCAAAGGAAAGGCAGTACTCCTTACAGCGTGCTCCTCCAGACACAAAATGGCCTGGATACCCATCACCTCACAGTGACTGATACTACCTACAAGACCATCATAATAGGAGGAAAAGATGATGGCATCAAAATGAAAGAGAGACTGATTGAGAGGGGGAGCGGATATGACAGAGAGTAGAGTTGTGAAGGAGGATGTGGGAGGGGGAGGGAATTACCATGGTTTGTTGTTTATAATTATGAGAGTTTTCAATAAAAATTTAAAAATAGGTGCTGGAGAGATGGCTTAGCGGTTAAGTACTTGCCTGTGAAGCCGAAGGACCCCTGTTCAAGGCTCGAATCCCCAGGACCCATGTTAACCAGATGCACAAGGGGGCGCACGCATCTGGAGTTCGTTTGCAGTGGCTGGAAGCCCTGGCGCGCCCATTCTCTCTCTGTGTCTCTCTGCCTCCTTCTCTGTCTGTCGCTCTCAAATAAATAAATAAAAAATTTTTTAAAATTAAAACAAATTAAAAATAAAATAGAATAAAATGTAAGAATTATCTCACACAAAAAATAAATAAGAAAGAAATATAGCTGGGTATGGTGGTACACACCTTTAATCCCAGTACTCAGGAGGCAGAAGTAGGAGAATACTGTGAGTTCAAGGCCAACCTGGAACTACAGAGTGAGTTCCAGGACTAGAGAGAGACCCTACCTAGATAAAAACAAAGCATAAAGAAAGAAATATAAGCCAGGCTTAGTAGCTCCTGCCTGTAATCTAAATGCTCAGAAGGCTGAGATAGGAGGATTGCTGCACATTTGAAGCCAGTCTAGGCTACGTAGTAAGTTCCAAGCCAGCCTAGCCTACTGTGTGAGACTCTGTCTCCAAAAAAGAATTATGAAATAATTGAATAATATAAAAATACAGATAATTTGTATTCATTTACTTAATGGATTTTTTTTTTTTTTTTGCAGTGTATGAGATTGAACCCAGAGCCTCAGAAATGCTAGGGACATGTTCTTCCACTGAGCTATAACCCCATCCCCTCAACAGCGATGTACTGAGTGTCAACTATATGCCATGCATTGCTCTTAGTGCTGGGGCGGGGGGAGAGTATGAACAAAGCAAAACAAAAATCCTTGGCCATCCCCAGACTTGACATTTTATATAAATTATAAAGCATAATAATAGACACCTATTTAAAAAAAATCCCTAAGCTTAAGAAAGGAAAACCAAAAACCTTACCAGTACTACTGAGGAGGTCCCATGTATAAGCAGAGTGATAGAGAGACGAGAGACAGATAGATAAATAAATGGTGCACCAGGACCTCCAGCCACCGCATGCACCACTTTGTGCATCTGGCTTTACATGGGTACTGGGGAATTGAACCTGGGTCATTAGCCCTGCAGGCAAGCACCTTAACCACTGAGCCATAGCTCCAGCACAAATCCCTAGTTTTTCTCATATTTATTTTGCCTTTCCTTTTTCTAAACCATTCTAAGAGGGACATAGTACTGTTTGTGGATGTTTTCCATTTCACATTGTTTTTCTAAGGTTCATCCATGGTGATATAGATAACTGTACTTTATTAATTTCTCTTGTTTATGAATATTTAGATTTGTTTCCAGCATTTAGCAATTACAAATAATGTTACTTTCTAACATTTCTGTGTGAGTCTCCTTAATTCATGGGGGAAGAGTTTCTTCAAGCTATGTGTATTATTGGACTGCGATCTCTGTGGTAGATATTTTCCTGGCATGTGTGAGTCCCTGGGTTTGCTCCCCTGCACTAAGGAAAAAGGAGCCAGGCCTACTGGTGCAGGCCTGTTTTTCCGGCCACTGAGGAGGCTGAGACAGGTATATTAAAAGTTCAAAGCCTTGGCATGTCTATCATGGTGGAAACCAACTGCCCTCTAATTGGACTGGAGGCCCGCTCCATGGAGGGGAATACATCCCTGATACTGAAAACTTAAAACAGGGGTAGTCATGAGTCCTAGGGGTGTAACGTCTGCTGCTGTCTGGCTACATGTATATACTATGCTTATCAAACTGCCCAGTAAGCACTTCTCTTAATGTTCATACCCTTATATTAATGCTACTCTCACTTGGGGTAGAGAATCTTTTCTTTTCAGATGGCAGTGAACTTGGGACGACTTAGAAGGTATCGTGGTGCTGGAAAGAAGTGCTGCAATATCAGTACTGCAATATCTCTATCACACCTTCCAAGGCTCAGGGTCTAATGCGGAACAGGTGGCAGAAAGAATGTAAGAGCCAAAGGAAGGGTAGGACTCCTTACAACATCCTCCCTCCAGACACAAAATGGCCTGGATATCCATGACCTCATAGTGCCTGACACTACCTACACAAGACTATCTTAAGAGGAGGAAGAGATCATGACATCAAAATAAAAGAGAGACTGAGAAGGGGAGAGGATATGATGGAGAATGGAGTTTTAAAGGAGAAAGTGGGGGGAGGGAGGGTATTACCATGGGATATTTTTTATAATCATGGAAGTTGTTAATAAAAATTTGAAAAAAAAAAAGTTCAAGGCCTTAGGGCTGGGGAGATTGCTCAGTGGTTAAAGGTGCTTGCTGGCAAAGCCCAGTGACCTGGGTTCAATTCCCTAGCCAGCACATAAGTCTGGAATGGCATGCTCACCACACACATACTCTCAAATAATTCATTAAAGAAAAACTTTAAGGCTTACTTACTACAGAATGAGTTCAAGGCTAGGCTAGGCAACTTAGTGAGAAACTTTTCAAAATGAAAAGTGAAAAGAGGGTTCAAGCTGGGTATGGTGGCACATGTCTTTAATCCCAGCACTAGGGAGGCAGAGGTAGGAGGAGCACCATGAGTTTGAGGCCACCCAGAGAGTACATCATGAATTCCAGGTCAGCCTGAGTTAGAGTGAAACCCTACCTTGAAAAACTAAAAAAAAAAAAAAAAAAAAAAAAAGTTGGCGAGGGGTCGGGGGAGGCTATCTAGCATGTGCAAGGCCTCATGCTCAATCCCCTGGGCCACCAAATTTTTCAAAATATTTTCTAGATAACGTCAGTTTTTTTCCCAATATTATGTCCATGGAAATATAAAAGAGTTTGAGTTATTATGCTAGTCTTGTCAACATTGGTATTTAGTCAAGTTGTTGTATGTAACGTGAAATTTCATGGTGGTTTGAATTTATATATCTCTGATTATCAGTGTGGTTGAACATGTTTTCATATATTTATGGGCCATTCATGTTCTCTCTCCTGTGAAAGGCCCAGTCATGTGTGTCTTCCGTCTATTTTCCTATTGGGTTATTTGTCATCTCCTCATTGATTTTCAGGCATTAACTAGATCATGAAGGATCTTCTTTGCTTTGTTTTTTTCTTTTCTTTTCTTTCCTTTTTTTTTTTTTTTTTAACACAGCAAGATCCTTCCTTCCTTCCTTTATTTATTTATTTATTTATTTATTTATTATTTCTGGTCTCTCTTTAATTTTTTTCTTTTCTCAATTTTTATTAACATTTTCCATGATTATAAAAAATATCCCATGGTACTACCCTCCCTCCCCCCACTTTCCCCTTTGAAATTCCATTCTCCATCATATCCCCTCCCCATCTCAATCAGTCTCTCTTTTATTTTGATGTCATGATCTTTTCCTCCTCTTATAATGGTCTTGTGTAGGTAGTGTCAGGCACTATGAGGTCATGGATATCCAGGCCATTTTATGTCTGGAGGGAGGACATTGTAAGGAGTCCTATCCTTCCTTTGGCTCTTACATTCTTTTCGTCACCTCTTCCGCATTAGACCCTGAGCCTTGGAAGGTGTGATCGAGATGTTACTCAGTACTCCAGTCACTTCTTTCCAGCACTATGATACCTTCTGAGTCATCCTAAGGTCACTGCCATCAGAAAAGAGAAGATTCTCTACCCAAAGTGAGAGTAGCGTTAATATAAGGGTATAAATATTAAGAAAAGTGCTTACTGGGCAGTTTGATAAGCATAGTATATACATTTTTCCAGACATCAGCAGATGTTACACCCCCAGCGCTCATGACTACCCCTTTTTTAAGTTTTCAGTATCAGGGATGTATTCCCCCCCCCCCATGAAGTGGGCCTCCAGTCCAATTGGAGGGCAGTTGGTTTCCACCATGACAGACGTGCCACTATTGCACCCGTTGGCTCATTTGGCCTGGCTGGCCAATTATAAGGCTTGCAGTGTCCACTGTTGAGTATCTTCACTGGTGATATCCCTCTCCCATTGAACTAAATGTAGAATGGCTTCTTCCAGTTTTCTCTCAGCTGGTCTACATGGAGGAGGTTATCAGCTCAGTTCCAGTAGAATTTCTCAGTGGCCTTGCCACCCAAGTATGTGGAGTCTTCAGCAATAGGGTCTTACCATCTATTCCTGGTGGGAAACGAAGGGCCTCGGCAATGGCCTATAATGTTTTGGGGGCATCAGGGACCTCTCTGGCCAACAACTCACTGGAGGTATCCCATCCCTGGCACTGAAAATTTTCTAATAATGATCTATGGCTCCTGAGTGTTCCATTGTCCAAAACCAGAGGATGCCATATGATTTATTTGCATCCTCTTAGATTTTGATTAGCCCTCCCTCCACCTTTCCTTTACTCAATCTCTTCCCCTGACCTCACTTTGGGCCTTTTCACCCCTGTTAATCTATTCTTCTACTTACATATATACAATATCAACCTATTAAGTACCCTCCTCCCTTCCTTTCTGTTCCCTTTATATCTCCTTTTTAACTTACTGGCCTCTGCTACTGAGTTTTTTCCTTCTCACACAGAAGTCCAATCATCTGTAGCTAGATCCACATATGAGGGAAAACATGCGGCGCTTGGCTTTCTGGGCCTGGGTTACCTCACTTAGTATAATCCTTTCCAGATCCATCCATTTTCCTGTAAATTTTTATCTTTCCCTTTCTTTCCTTCTCTTCCTTCCTTTTTCTCTCTCTCTCTTTTGTGAGGTAGGGTGTCACTCTAGCCCAGGCTGACCTGAAACTCACCTCAGAAACTCACCTGGCTTCAAATCTGCAATCCTCCTGCCTCAACCTCCCAAGTGTTGGGACTATAGGTATGAGTCCCCAAGTCTGACTTAGGAGTTAACTAGATCATGAAGGATCTTCAGTCTATCTATCTATCTATCTATCATCTATCTATCACATATCTATCTCCATCCATCTATCTCCAGTGATGATCCTTTTTGGTGGAACTGTTTATTTCCAGTTTGTATGTCTGTAGAGCAGTTGGGCTCTTAATTGAGGTTCTGAGGATAGATGACTTCAGTTCCAGCTCAGAGAACAGTATTTTAGTTGGAGTGATTCTTAATTCATCAAATATTTATTGAATGTCTAGCCAGTCATGCCAGACACTGAGTGTACAAACATATCCTGTATTTGACTGCCCCTTATCACTTTCGCAATCTAATTTGGCCCAAACACTGACATATCTTGCTGGACTACTTTAATAGCAATCTTATAGCTGGCCTCCTAGATTCCAGGGTGGCCTCCCCAGGCATAGCTAGTCTAATCTTTTCAAGTATGGATCACATCATGCTATTTAAAACTTCACAATGGGATCCAGGCATGGTGGTGCACGCCTTTAATCCCAGCACTCAGGAGGCAGAGGTAGGAGGATGGCCATGAGTTCTAGACCACCCTGAGACTACATAGTGAATTCCAGGTCAGCCTGAGCTAGAAGTGAAACCCTACCTTGAAAAAACAAACAAACAAACAAACTTCACAATGGGGTTGAGTGTTGGGCCTTGAGAGGCCCGGACAGGAGGCCTAGCGGAACTTCCTGAGCCTAGCTAAAGTTTGGCGACCTGTCTCTGGCCAGCTAGGACTCAGAAAGATGCCTAATGGCTTCTTGCCTGCTACTTCCGCGTAGGAGTTGGAATTATCATTTCAATAGTCACAGTTTACTATTGGCCCTTACCTCTCCCCCCATCCTAGAATCCATGCCTTCGTTCTCAACATTATATAGGCAACCCCCTGTAACAATAAAGCGAGTTCCTGCTTCGACAAGACTCCTGACTCAGTGTGGTTTTTCTCCGGTGACTAGGAGAGGTTCTGAGTTGTCCGATGTTCACCCTCTTCCTCAACCCCTTGGGAGGAACCAGCGGGCCTGGTCCTTCCTCAGCACTACCTGCTGGGGGAGCCCAGCAGTTGAGGATGTAGTTCAGTGATAGAATGCTTGTCTAGCGTGCTTAAGGTCAGGGGTCAATCTCCAACACCACAAAAAATGATTTTTTTTAAGATTTATTTTTATTTATTTATTAGAGAAAGGGAGATAGAGTTAGAATGGGCACACCAGGGCCTCTAGCCACTGCAAAAGAACTCCAGATGCATGTGCCACCATGTGCATATGGCTTACATGGTACATGGAGAAGCAGACCTGGGTCCTTAGGCTTCATAGGCCTTAACCACTAATCTATCTCTCCAGCCCAATAAATTTTTTTGTTCATTTTTGTTTATTTATTTGAGAGCAACAGACAGAGAGAGAAAGAGGCAGAGAGAGAGAGAGAAAGAGAGAAAGAGAGAACATGGACGTGCCAGGGCCTCCAGCCACTGCAAAGGAACCCCAGATGTGTGCGCCCCCTTGTGCATCTGGCTAACGTGGGTCCTGGAGAATCGAGCCTCGAACCGGGGTCCTTAGGCTTCACAGGCAAGCGCTTAACCGCTAAGCCATCTCTCCAGCCCCATGTTTTTCTTTTTAACAGTTATCAGAATTGTATTAATTCTGGTGGTGGAGGTTGAACACAAGACCTCATGCTTGCTGAGCAAGTGCTCTACCAGTGAACTATACCCCACGTTCTTTTTTTTATTTCTTTGTGTGTGTGTGTGTGTGTGTGTGTGTGTGTGACATATATGCGTTCATGTGTGTTAGTGTGGTCATGTGCATGTCACAGTGTGTTTGTGGAGGTCAGAGGACAATCTCAAGCATTGATCACCTTCTACTTTGTTTAAGGCAGGTTCTCTTGTTTGTTAGCTAGCTGTCCCCTTGAGCTTCTGAGATTTTCCTGTCTCTGCCTCCCATTCCACTGTAGGCACACTGGGGTTACATATGTGTACAACTACATCTGTCTTTATATAGATTCCAGGGATCTGAACTCTGGTCCTCACACTTGTATGTACTCATTGAACCATCTCCCCAGCCCTTACTTTTATTGCTTTTTCCTTACTGGAAGTTAAGCTCTCCAAGGCAATGACCTCATTCACCACTATTTCTCCAACATTTAGAATAGTGATTGAGACTTCATAGGCTATCGACTGAAATTTTATGAATGACTGAACAGTGGTCAAGATAGAGTCTCTTAGCCGGGCGTGGTGGCGCATGCCTTTAATCCCAGCACTCGGGAGGCAGAGGTAGGAGGATCACCGAGAGTTCGAGGCCACCCTGAGACTACATAGTGAATTCCAGGTCAGCCTGAACCAAAGTGAGACCCTACCTCGAAAAACTAAAAAAAAAAAAAAAAAAAAAAAAAAAAAAAGATAGAGTCTCTTGTCCCTTTTTTTTTTTTTTTTTTTTTTTTTTTTTTTTTTTTTTTAGTTTTTGGTTTTTCAAGGTAGGGTCTCCCTCTAGCCCAGGCTGACCTGGAATTCACTATGTAGTCTCAGGGTGACCTCGACCTCTCGGTGATTCTCCTACCTCTGCCTCCTGAGTGCTGGGATTAAAGGTATGTGCCACCATGCTCTAAGCTCTCATCCTTTTTTTTGTAATACGTTTTTGTTTATTTATTTATTTCAGAGCCACAGGCAGAGAGAGAAAGAGGCAGATAGATAGAAAGAATGGGCGTGACAAGGCCTCCAGCCACCGCAAATGAACTCCAGATGCGTGCACCCCCTTGTGCATCTGGCTAACGTGGGTCCTGGGGAGTCGAGCCTCAAACCAGGGTCCTTAGGCTTCACAGGCAAGTGCTTAACCACAAAGCCATCTCTCCAGCCCTCTCTCATCCTTAAAAAAACAATTATTTAGATTTGTGTATGTGTGCACGTGCACACACACATGCATGAAAACATGTACCAGGGTCTCTTGCTACTGCAAATGAACACTTGTTTGGCTTTACACGGCTAGGGAATTGAGCCCAGGGTGCAGGGTTTGTAAGTAAACACCTTGAGTCTCTCCAGCAAACCACAACCACTTTTTTGAGCCAGGGTACCACTCTGTAGCCCAGGATAACTTTGACATTGTGATCTTTCTGCCTCAGCACCCTGACAGCCAGGATTCTAGGTGTGCCACCACACTTGGCCTAGTGTCCTTAAAACAGTTTATACGCTTGAGCTGGGGATGTAGCTCAGATGGTCGAATGCTTGTGTAGCATGCACAAACCAGCCCTGAATTCAAACTCCAGTACTGCAGCCAGGTGTGGTGCCACATGCCTGAAATCACATGCCCAGCACTCAGAGGTAGAAGAGAAGGATCAGAAATTCAAGGTCTTCTTAGGCTATACAGTGAGTTTTTTTTTTTTTTTTTTGGGGGGGGGGCAAGGGTGAAAGGCGAGGTAAAGATGTTGTGCAGTTTCTGGCTGGACCACTGAGTGGTGCCATTTCCCGACTCTCCAAGCCAGATCCTCTTCCACCTTCAGACTCTAGAAACCACCCCACAAACTCCATAACTGAGGAGCTCAGTCCCCCTACTGACCTTCCTTGGCCCTGTTTTTGATGACTCTGAGTTTGTCTACCCATTACTCCATTTTTCTTCCCACTAAATGAACTAACAACCTCATCTAGATATCCCTATTTCTTTTTTGTTTTAAATATTTATTTATTTGCAACCAGAGAGAGAGATAGAGAGAAGAGAGATCAAGAGCAACGGCACACCAGGGTCTCCAGCCGCTGCAAACAAACTCCAGACCCATGTGCCGCTTTGTGCATCTGACTTTAAGTGGGTATTGGTTGTTAGGTTTTGCAGGCAAGCGCCTTAACTGCTGAGCCATCTTTCTAGCTTTAGATATCAACAACAAATACAGGGATCTTCCCCAATGTCTCTGCACAGGAGTTAAGATAGGGTGTGCTTCAAGGGGGCGACCAATGACCATCACAAGCAGCCCAAAGACACCCAGATCTGAAGGACAGCTGTAAAATGGCTATGGGGATAGAGTACAACAGTCATATCATTTTCATGTCAGGAATGGCAGAAGTCACGGCAGCCAGTGAAGGTCAAAGGCTGAGGAGAAGAAATCAGTACCTTCTGCAGTAAACAGAAGTTTTAGGCAGAGGGTGGATTTGGGAAGCTGTGAAGACGAAGAGGGGAGAATTGTCTGGTGGGCAACTCCAGGGGCTCTCAGGCATGAAGGCTCTGCAGAAAGCAAAGAACAGAAGGAAAAGTAGTGAGATGAGAAGGCTCACCCCTTATGTCTGAAAGGCAAGGTAAAAGCAGAGGACCACATGCCAAGTTGTGCCAAGAAACTAAGAAACTTAAGAGCTAAGAAACTGTCAAAGAAAACAAGTTCTGGCTACTTGACATATCTCAGTATCAACTGGAAGGTTTATATTTAGAATTCCGGGATTCCTCTACCCCTCTTCTGACCTTCAGGTTCACATTCCGTTCCTGCTTTGCCTCACTACCTAAGGGCCCTCAGACAGAAGTGTGCGCTCAGTGCAGCTGCACATGCATGCAAATAGCATCCACTCAGGCCTCCAGGACCAGGCTTCGCCCCAAGCAGCTTAGTCTGAGGCCCCGGCAGTGAGCTGGGGCTGCAGGTCAGCAGGAGTTCTGGCCACTGGATCACGATCCAGAAGAGGGGAGGCGTGTGCTCTGGGTAAGCTCGTCCACTGGGCCTGAAGTTATCTTCACTCTGGATGAGATGGAGACCCTCTCAAACAGGTGCCCAGGGCATTTTCCCTTGCTAGGTCTAACCGTATGGTCTACATGCTAGTTCATACAAACCTGGCTAAAAATGTTGTTTTGATATTTATTTTTTCTTCTTTCAATGTGGCAGGCTTCCTGAACCTTATATTTCTTACTGGTGGGGATAATAATACCTACATAACATGGTTATTGCAAGAATTAAATCAATTAATACATGCAAAGCTCCTGGCACATAGCAGCCGCTACTTAAGGCCACATGGATTTCCTTCCTGCTTGCTCCATTCTTCCCTCTGAGCAACCACGGAAGCTGGGGATAATGTTTTTCTTTTTCTTAGGCTAAGCCTGTTTGAAGGAGAGTGTCTGAGGGAGAAGAAAAAAGAGTTTATAAAGAAGACAGTACTCACAGAGACATCAATAATCCCAGCTCCTCAGGCTGGGAGGATGAGGAAGAGGAAGTCTCCTATGCAGATAAATGAGAAGGGGTAACAGTAACGCAGCAGCGTGATTGCTCTTACAATCTGTTTTGCAGAGGATAGCAGCTGGCTACTGTTTTGATTCTTGGTTTTCAGGTTAAGATAGAAGAGGAAAAGGTATGGATAATCCCAATAGGAAAGGCACACAGCATTTCTTGGTGACCAGGAACACAGAGAGACGTGGTTGCAAACATATGTGGATCCTATTCTTCAACCACAGACTGACCCCCATTAAGTTGGGTTGGTCGTTGTTCTTGACCTTGTACAGATTCCTGCTGTTCACTGTCATGCTTGCTATTCCTGCAGCTAACATGTCCTTCTCCCCCACCTTCTGAGCCACTCCAAATTCTACTCTACTGTTTTAGGCCCACTTCTGCCATGTTAGTCTCCTTGCCAACTAAAACTCCTGTCTCTTGAGGTCTTCCTACACTATATTATTTAAAGTAGTTTATTTATTTGAGAGAGAGAGAGAGAGAGAGAGAGAGAGAGAGAGAGAGAACGGGTGTTCCAGGGCCTCCTGCCACTGCAAACAAATTCTAGATGCATGTGCCACCTTGTACATTTGGCGTTAGTTACAAGAACTTATTTGCTTAAGTTTTTTTTTTTTTTTTTTTTTTTTTTTTTGGCAACACAGGGATGGAGCCCAGGATTTTATGCATGCTAGGTAAGTGAAGTCCTCTACCACTGAGCTACAGCCCCAAGCCCTTATTTACTTAATATGGTTTTAATGTGTTCACTGTCTTTCTTTTCCATGTGCACAAGTCTTGTTTCCACAATGAGAGTTTAAGCTCATTAAGGGCAGGAACTAAACTGGATCCAGCTAATCAGAAGGCTGTGACAGGAGGATCCCTTGAGCCCAGGAGTCTAAGGCCAGTCTGGAAAACATAGCCAGACTTTGCCTAAGAAAAAAAGACAAGAAAAAAGTAGGCACTATATTTCTAATTCTCTTCCATTGGTGTTTACATATTCATTCAGTATACATGCATGAAGGTCCCATATGCTTGAACCATGCTAGGTACTAGGAATACAAAGAAAAAAATGCCACTGGAGGAGCTAATAGTGTAATGGGCTCATGATTTGATAACTGCCTATAAAAGTGTTGAGCATATAATGGGACTTCAATATAGGTTTGATGGATTGATGGACCATGCTGCTTTTCAAATAGCTGTTCAATGAATGAATTAATGAATGAGACAAGTGAATAACAAACCATTGATACAGATGATCAGGTATACCCTTCTACCTGAACCTAAATTTGGCAGGCATGAAAGTACAAGGAGTGAAGCCCCTGCTGTCTTTTTTTTTTTTTTTTTTTAGGTAGGGTCTCACTCTAGCCCTGGCTGACCTGGAATTCACTATGGAGTCTCAGAGTGGCCTTGAACTCTAGGCGATCGTCCTACCTCTGCCTCCGGAGGGCTGGGATTAAAGGTGTGCATGACCATGCCTGGTTGCCCCTGTCTTTTTTCTTTTTAATATTTTTATTTATTTAGTTATTTATTAGAGACACAGAGAGGGAGAGAGAGAGGGAGAATGGGCATGCCAGGGCCTCCAGCCACTGCAAACGAGCTCCAGACACATGTGCCCCCTTGTGCATCTGGCTTACATGGGACCTGGAGAATCGAACCTGGGTCCTTAGGCTTCACAGGCATGTGCCATAACTGCTAAGCCATCTCTCCAGTCCCCCTACTGTCTTTTTAAGGTGGTGTTGACTTCTTGCTGAAGGGCCTAATTAAGTCACAATTTGGTTTATAAGCATTGGTGACCTACCTTTTGTCAATCATGTCATTCAGGTTGGTTGGTTATGAAAACTATGTCCTTAGCATAATGAGAGATCTATTATGGAATATTCTGTGCTAGCCATTGTGCTGATTTCTTCATATGAATTATTTTAAATAGTACCACAACTTTATGTGGTACTATTATTGTTTTCCATCACAGAAGAGGAAACTGAAGCACAGTTGGTACGTGGAGGCAGGATTGAGCCCAGGAAGTCTGAGTCTACACCATGCTGTCTATTCAGTCAGCTGGGAGAGTGGAAGACTGAGTCTTCAGCTGAAGCTGCCTTCACCCACTGTGGGACCTGGAGAAGTCATTTCAACTCTCTGGGCTTCAGCCCTGATCCCAGAAGGCAGCTCAGGACTACTTCTTCTGAATCCAGGTCCAGGGCTCTTTTCACTAGCTTCAGCTGACTAACTCTAGTGGCGATCCCCTAAATCTTGTCTTTCATCCCCCTGTGGTGTACTGACTATCAATGACGGGTGTCCTCTTTTGAGACCGGGGGCATCACGAAAGCTTTGGCTAATGGCGGCAATAGAGAGAGCTGCAGAAGAAGGATCCCTGATCTTGATTTCTTCCTGTGTCTCCATCTTTCATTCCTGGATTTAAATGAGGTTATTTCCTGTATACAGAATAAAGCCTGTAATCAAGTCCAAGACCAGGCTATGACTGAAGGCAGATGATGGGGCCAATTCCTTTGTTTAATTTTTTTTTTCATTTTTTGGTTTTTTGAGGTAGAGTTTCATTCTATCCCAGGCTGACCTAGAATTTGCTATGCAATCTTAGGCTGGCATGGAACTCACAGTGATCCTTCTACCTCAGCCTCCTGAGTGCTGGGATTAAAGGTGAGCGCCACCATGCCTGGCTTTAATGTTGGTTTTTGCTTTTTGCTTTTTTTTTTTTTTTCTTATTTGAGAGGGAGAAAGAGAGAGAGAGAGAGAAGAGGCAGAGAGAGAGAGAGAATGGGTGCACCAGGGCTTTTAGCCACTGCAAACTCCTGATGAATGCGCCACCTTGTGCATCTGGCTTATGTAGGTCCTAGGGAATCAAACCTGGGTCCTTAGGCTTTGCAAGCAAGACCCTTAACTGATAAGCCATCTCTCCAGCCCCCCAGCCTTTTTTTTTTCTTTTGAGATAGGGTCTCCCTTTAGCCCAGGCTGACCTGGAACTCACTAATGTAGTCTCAGGCTGGCCTTGTACGTACAGTGATCAACTTGCCTTGACTTCCAGAGTGCTTGGATTAAAGGCATGCACCCCCACTCCCAGCCCAATTCCTTTATTAAAAAATTATTTATTTATTTGTGAGGAAAGAGAGAGAATGAGTGAACATGGGTGTGTCACTGCAAATGAGCTCCAGATGCATGCGCCACCCTGTGCATCTATCTCCACATGGGCACTGGAGAATCAAACCTGAGCCACAGGCTTTGCAAGCAAGCACCTCTAAATGCTGAGCCATCTTCCAAGCTCCCAATTTTTTTCTTTTTTTTTTTCTTTTTTTTTTTTTTCAAGGTAGGGTCTCACTCTAGCCCAGGTTGACCTGGAATTCACTGTGTAGTCTCAGGGTGGCTTCGAGCTCATGGTGATCCTCCTACCTCTGCCTCCCAAGTACTGGGATTAAAGGCATGTGTCAGCCACCATGTCTGGCTCCCCCAGTTCCTTTTTGATTGCTATTCTTGGGAAACAGAGCAGCTAACTAGAAAGAGCAGAGAAAGCTGACTTCTCTGAAGAGCTCCTACATGAGAAATCAAAGCTGTCTAAACCCTCCACCTTATCCTTTCATAGACAGGCTAGTGCTTCCACTTACGCAGACAAAGGATGATTATCTGAACAAGTGCGCGTGGTTGGCTGGCACCAGCCAGCATTTCAAATTAGTATGCTTAAATAAAACCTGGCTTGCTCTACCGCTCATGTTTCTGCATCTCTGTGCTTCCGGAGCTCTGTTCTTGCCAGGGCAGACTCTTGCTGTGGCCTCCTGCTGGTGTCCCTTTCCCCTAGGTCTTTACTCCAGGCAGCCTGCCAGAGCATCACCTTCCTTAGCCTCCCGTTTCAGCTTGTCACTTTCCACAATTATTTTCTTCTTTCTCTTGTAAGCTTCTGTCCTCTCCATCACTTCTTCCTCATCCCTGCATAAAATTCTAGACTGACTAGAAAGAAAATTCTCTCTTCCTTTCTCCCTTCCCTTTCCTTTCCCTTTCTCTGTGTCTCTGTCTCTCTCTTTCATTTCATTCATTTCTCTCTACCTTACCAGACCCCCTTAACCTTACTATGCTCCCCAATATTAAAACAAGGTCATTCCACTTTTAGGAGCTGGGCCTACACCTTGGGAGATGCACCTGAGATTTCAGAAGGGCTGAATTTCTAAAGCATCAACTGTATCAGGCTGCAGCCAAGGGCCTGGTGACTAGTTGTTTGGAGGGGGGGGGGGAAGTGGTCAGTGTGCATGTATATGGGATGTGTCTGTAAAGGCATTTTTTTTTTTAAGCAGAAGAAGCTTTGCTTGTAGGTTAGATTCTAAGTGTGTGGGAAGGGAGCTTGGGGGCGAGGGAAAAAATATTGGGACCACTGGGAGTAGAAATTCAAGAAGAAATCTTGTCCCCTGCCTTCCTGGGGACCAACCAGGAGTTCCTAGGGTCAGGGGAATGAGACACTTCATTTGCAAACCAGTTGATAAGCACGCTTGCAGTTAATTCACAGTGGGATACTCAGAGGCTTCGGAAGAAAAGGGCAGAATTAGAGAAAGCATTGGCTTGGAGACAGCCTTGGTGCCAAACTGGGCTGCGATCCGCAGCTGGACAAAGACACAGACCGGTGCGTGGCATTTCCCGAGGCGTCCTCCCGATCCCGAGCAGAGGCCCGAGGCTGGCTGGATGGAGAGCTCCACGGGCCTGGCCCTCCAGCCCGACTCCGCAGGCCTCCGCGGACGCTTCCTGTCCGCATCCGCAGACCCTACCTCACATCCACTCCTCCCCGCTCCCCCTCGATAATCTTCTGACATCTCTTCAAATCCAATTATTGAATTAATTGACGTGTGAACCGAGAGGCAAAACAGAAAGAGGCGGCAAACAACCGGGCGTCTCAGATTTATCCTCCGGCCTCCGCAGGCCCGGGGCCGGCGAGATTTACTGGGCCTGGAACACGACGACAGTTCAAACCTTTGATTAATCATGTTTTTCTCCCAGCCCCATAATTTAGTTGCTCTTTTTCCCTCCCTGCTTTTTTTTTTTTTTATCAGTGGAAACAGAGACGGCGTCCTCATCAGCTTCAATTACAAATATTAAGCCCCTGGACAGCACTTTGACAGAGAGGCGGCCAGCCCCCCCCACCCCCAGCCCACCCCCCCTAAATCATCGCCGAATTAACATCACAATCGGCGGCTGGCGTGCAAGCGCTCAGACTTAAACGGTGGCATATTGTCCGCGGCCGGTCTCGTCTCGTGCAGACCAGCCTCGGTCTCTCCCCCAGGGTCCCCTCGGCCTCCTCGGGGTCCGCGGGTAGCTCCGGGCTGTGTCGGCAGGGGGCGCAGCAGGAGGGGTTGCGCCAGGACCAGGGCCGAGGAGGAGAGCCAAGGATGCCAGGTCCCTGGGGCTGGAGGGAGACCTGGCGCTTTTGGTCCAGGGTGTGGGGGGAGTGGCTTATGCAAATCAGATGCAAATGAAATCTTAGAAGTTCCGGGTTTGGGGATGTCACCCCACCTGGGTGTAGGATTCTGACCCCTTGCCCGGTGGGAGGGCAAGGTTTTGGCGTAGTGACCAGAAGCAGAACCTTCGCTTGCTCTTTGAGTAATGTGGTCTGGAGAATGTGGGCACATGTCTCCATTTCCTGAGCATGTAGAGAGTAATGACACCGGACTGCAGCCGAACAAGGCTGGAAGATAGGCTTGAGGCAGACCTGGGGGAGGCTGAAATACCTGCGCTGGGGACTTGTGGGATTAGGAGACACTCGAAGTAGCCAGATCTTTCTGAAGGCCTTTGGGAGGGAGTAGATCTATTTGGCTCTATCTCACCAGAGAGGAGAAAAGGGAGAGTCATTCTCCCGACCCCATCAATTCTTTAAGAATGAAAGGACTGGGCAAGGAAAAAAAAAATGTCAGTCCAGGAGTCTAGGTTTCCAGATATTTTCATATTCACCTGTCTCTTCAGTCTTGCTCGCATCAATCTCCAGGATCCGATTTTTGCCTAGCAACATTACAACCAATCAAGATGCAATTAAACCTGCCAGCTCAGCTCATCCTTAACTGCGATTGGCTGCTCACAGTATGCGCATCCCAAGTTTTCATTGGCTGACGGCCACCTGTATGGAAATAAGAATTACTCTGGACGCTCGGGCCCTTCTCAGCGGCGCAGACCTGTGGCTTCCTGAGCTCAAACGTCCACGCTCAGAGCCAGAACTCCCGGACTCGCTTCTTGCTCTGTCCTCCTCTCCCCCTAAAAGAGATCTCTTGAACATTTTCAAAATCCGAACAACTAAGAAATTATGTAGATTTGAGGGCTTCCCCCTCTTCATCTTCTTTGTATTTTCTCTGTTCAGTGTCAGATTTTGCCCCTTCAGGGCCGCCACTGTCCTTGGCCCTTTCGTCCACGTCCATGCAAAGGGAGGGTTCTCTCTATGTGGAGTCCCTTAGTCACTGCCCCATTCCCACAACCCTCTTTTCGAGTTCAGATCCCCCAATTTCCGACCGGCCCCCATGCTTCTCTTCAGAACCCAGGCAGCTCTCACAATCCAGTTTAGGAGGGAGTTAGAGGGGGAAGAGAACCGCCCCCCCCAACCCCTCCATTCTCTTTCCCCATCCATTTTCTCCGAGGGAGCCGATTTTGACAGCGAATTCATTCCGAGCGGGGAGGGTGATTTATTCTTCAAATATACCGACAAGTGCGGGCATGATGGAGCCCATTAAAATGTTGGGAGATTGTTTTTATGATTGAAGTCTGTATTACTCCAACCATAAAGAAAGAGAGCAAGGAGTCATTAGCATTTTCATGATGGTGTATTTCTGCTTGTCTCCGCGCCATCACTCATCTTTACTGCCCGTCCCTTTGCTCGCGCTCTGCTACAACGAGGAGAGACTGCAGCCCGAGTTGGGGTTGGGGGCTGCGGGAGGCGGGGGCCAGAGATTCCCCCCCTCCGCTCTGCCCTTCACGCCAAATCCTCACCCTCTCTGGGACGCAGATGGGGGTGAGAGGGACACAGACGACGTGCCTCGGTTTCCTCCAACCGATTCCTCCTATGCCTGAATGGTGGGAACAGGGGGTCCTGCACAAATGGCACTTGGAGATCTGGGTTGTCTGGGGTTGGGAGGGTGGGGAGGGTGGGTACCCCTTTGTTTGGTCCATCCCTTCCTTACCTACACACAACTTAGAATTCTCCAGGGCTGTCCATCCACATGGGAATAAACTCAGGAATTCTTGGCAAAGTGCCCTGTGCCAGGTTCATCTCAATAGGAAAGAAGAGGATAAAGGGAACCCCAAGCCTCTGGGTTTGGGGACTGTGTTGACAGGAAGTTGGGCGCCTGGACATTTTATTTCTGACTCTTCTGACCCTTTGATTATTTTCCCCCCTGCCATAGGTTTAAACTTCCTGTCCCCACCTCAGTTCCCTGCTGCAACCCCTCTCAAATCTTGATTTTCTCAATTGTTTGCCACTAGACCCTCCAGAGCCCCAGAGATCCAATTCATTTCTTCCATCATGAAATAATAGTCACTGCTGGAGCTGAGTTGTAGCTCAGTGGTAGAGCCCTGGCCTAGCTTGCTTAAGGTCCTCGGCTCAATCCCCAACCCTACAAAAAAAAAAAAAAAAAAAAAAAAAAAAAAGAACAGAAACCAAAACAACCACTGCCAATGGAGGAGCTTAGGCTATGCTGGCAATGGGTGAAACATTGCCCACAGGTGCCCAGGACTGCTGCAGTCCTCCATCCTCACACTTGTCTTCAGATGAGACTCTTCACACAATGAAATATTCACTCCTGATTGGCCTGCTTGCATGCTGCATTGTCCCCGAGTGTATGGTGGCACTTGAGGTGGAAGCTGGCTGTGGTAACGGTTCCACTGAAAGGCGATGAGAGATAGATGGTGGAAGTAGTGGTGGGGAAGTGGAGACATCAATAGTGGTGATACCGATCCCTTTTCTGTTGGCTCAGTGGTGGCTGCTCGAAGCCTCACGACAAGCTGAGAAGTAGATTTCATGACCACCGTTCCACAGGTGAGACCCAGGCTCCATTTGGGAAGGCATACCCAATGTCACTTAGCTAGTTAAGAACTTAATCTGTCTTCATTATCTGATGCTGCCTATGAGGGCATTCAGGGTCTCTGAAGTAGAAACCAGGATGACTCACTGCCCCAGAGGCTTTATCCGGGTCCACAAAAGCCTAGGAAGGTTAATAAGAGCTTGAAGATTTGGGGAAGCTGTATTAGGAATGTTCCTCTTATGTTCACTGGGCTTAGGGAATTGGGCAGTGGTCAGCATTGCTGGGACGTCCTGTCATCATATAGGGAACATTTACTGAGCACCTATTATACGTCTGTTTTGATTGACCACACCCTCCCATTTCACCTCCTCACTCTTGCTGAAATGGGTACCTAGAAGGGCTGTGAGGTCCAGGGAGGGGGTGAGGGCCCGGGAGGAAAAGGGGTGTGGGGTGAGAGCCCCCCCATAGCCTTGCATAGTGCCCAGAGGCAGCTACAGCAGCGGCTCCAGATTTACAGCTGCCCTGGCGCTGATGCCATAAAAGCAAACGATCCTTCTCTGTACTAATTTCTGTGTAATTAGATCTCTCCTGGCATGGAAAGTGGGGAGTGGGGGTGGCTAAGAGGGGAGGATGCCAAGGACTCTTCACAGAGTCCTCCTGGGGAGGGGTGCAGGACACACATGGCTTCACATGGGGCAGGTCAGATTCACAGACCCACATGCATGGTGGTGTAAGAAATGGGAAATGCCATGATGCCCACGTGGAAGGCGGGGAGGCAGAGGAGGCTTGATAGCACCACAGTGGTGCCCAGGACAGAGAAAGGCAAACTTAGGATCATGCGCAAACATCTAGAGGCCAGTAAAATAACTCCTGCTTGGCCTTGTGTGTACATGGGAGGGTATTGAGATCCTCAAAGGAGCTGGACACACGCTTCCCCATTTCAAGCCAGATATCAAGATGCTTCCCTCTGAGGCTTGAATAGCAGAGTTCCTTCAGACTCATCCACATTTGCATCCCGTGTGCAACACACACACACACACACACACACACACACACCCCTCTGCATGAAAGCAGATATCTCTCTTAGTCAAATGTTATGGGGTCAACACCTAGTAGGAACTAAACAACTGTTTGTCAGCTCTTCTCACCCCTCACTGCTCACCCAGCTCTTAGAGGAAACTAAACAATGCACATTTATTTTTTTGGCTTAAGTAAGGTTTCTTTGAGACATTTGAAGATGGATCTTAAGGGGTAAAATGAGGATTGCAAGAAAAAAAAAAGTGGAGGTGGTTAGAGGCAATGACTGACCCTGGACTCAAAGTCTCGGAGGAAAAGGACAAGCCTGTTATTATTAGTGCCTCCCGACTCCCCGCCCATGGTAGCAAACAATGGCTATGGGTACGGTAGTAATGCTGGTCCAGACAACACTTGTGCTGAGCTGAGTATTCATCATCCACTGGAGGATGTTTGTAGAGGGGCCTCAGAGGGCCTCTTACCCAATCTCCCTCTGCAGCCCGAATCTCTTACATGGTAAGCTTGCCCTGGGAGTCAGCCGACCTCTGCGTCAATATTCCTGCTGAAATGGAGCTCGGCGCTTCAGACGCAGTCTGCCTCTGTCACTGGACAGCTGTAAGGGTGAGAGGATTCTTCTGTGGAATTGAAATCTATCTTCTTTTTAATTTCAGAATCTACTAATTCTAACTACCTGTCATATCTCCTTGAGTTATTCTGTTTTAAGACCAGTTCAATCTAGGCATTAATCGTCCCCCCACAATGGCAATAACAATTTGGTACCCATTGGAAAATCAGGGATTTTGATCTCTGCAGATGAGTGTCATGTACTTATCTAAGTCCTTGTTCTAATGGGTAATTTCTGATTAACCTAAGTAATGAAAATGTATCACAATAAAGGTTTGTCATGCCTTGTTGTCACTTCATAAGGCCACCCTTCTAGACACCTGCCATAACATCAGGATATTTCTATCCCAATAAAACACGATCATGATGTGCTTGGCTAATAAAAAGGAAAAACGTCGTTTATTAAAATATGTTGAAAACGATTTGCATGAGTGGTATAAATATGCACCACTACCATCATCACTGTCAACACCCTCCTCAGTTTATTTGCCTTTTGAAATCCCCGCCTGACCTTAAGGGTGGGAAATAGATAAAGGAGGAGGGAGGTGAAAATTAACATCTATTAAATGCTTACTATTACTGGGCTGTGCTAAATACACCCCCTCATGTGAGTAAACTGAGCTCAAAGAGGATAAGTAGCTTGCCAGAGGTCACATTGGTAGGAACCAGGATTTTAACCCAGCAAAGTCTGATTCCAAAGTGGCAACTCTTGATTCCATTCTTGGACTAGTTCCCATGACTTTGACCCCAGTGGGGCCACACTGAGTGAGTGGGCTTTGGTGAGGAGACAGGTTAAGTTCAATGACTTCCTAGATGCCCAGAGGGGAGTTGGGCATTCGTAGCTTATCTTTTGTGGATTTTGTCCTCAGTAACCCCAATGTGTCTCCACATAATCGTGAGCAGCAATGTGCACACGCTCATTATTATATAGTGACGCATTCATAGAGTGGTCACAGCAGACACATGCCTATCCTGATTCAGGAGGGCTGAACCATCTGTATCCCAGGCGATGGTGGGAGCAACCAGCAGGGGTCGCCAGCATACCAGGAATTACCAATTTCCAGGTCTGTCTCCTTCTGCCCTAACAGGACAAAAATGTTCCTTCTCCCATGCTCTTCTCCTAAAATCTCTCACTGACTCCTCCCCTCTCCCACCTTCTTCTCCTCCCAGCCTTCCATACCCTGAGGTTTCTAATGATGGGGTGAATAGTTGCCCCTCAAGTAGTACCCTAGGTTGCTGAACTCCAACTTGGTCGGGGGACCAAGGACAGTGCTATCAGTCCTGCTTTAGGGTGGCTAGATGCTGAGAAACCTATAGCGCCCACCTTTCTCATTCAACCCTGGAAATGGTGACAAGGGTATGCCCCTCCTCTCGGAGCTTCTCTGAGTCTGTCTTGACACTATCCATAACTCTGTCATGGCCACCCTTGTCTTGAACCAATATCTATGTAAGCATCTGTCCCATGTCTACCCAGACCCTTGAGCTCTCTTATATAAGGAGGACCTCAGAATGAAGGAAACAAGATAATTAGGGAGTGAGCTGTTATTATGGATGAGTTGTCGTGGTTTGGGGACTACTGGAGAGGTATCAGGCACCCTGCCTCACAAGAGAGAGGGGTTCAGACAGGGGCTGCAGATTCAGCTGTGGCTGATTTCTGGGAGGGCACCTCTCTGCTCTTTTCTGTGCCCCTCCCCTGCTGTAGCAACAATGCCCCAGCTTTTCCATCTCCCCATCTCTCTGCTGCTCCCTCCCCTCGACTCTCAGAGCCCAGTGATTGGCGGCTGCCTGCTGCAGGGCCGGTAGGTTTATGGCTTTGCGGCAGCTGGGGAGAAAGCAAGACCAGACACAGAAAAATAGAAATCGACCAAGAAATGGAGAATGATGGGAAAGGAAGAAGAAGAGGGAGAGAGACCCCAAGAATATTAGAAACCAAATATTGACGTGATGAGGCGGACAGGCTGAAGCAGAGATGCTGATCCGAAGAGGAAGAGTATGCAGTAGGAACCGAGAGAAAAGGGTGGACAGAAAAAAACGTGTGGATAAGTCCTGAGAATAAGGACGTGTGGGGCTTTTCAAGGCAGGGGCAGGAATTGCCAGTAGGAGATTGTGTGAAGTTAGGGACTCCCAGAAATCATTCCGCGAGACAGACCAGGCTGGAGGAGCTTCCAACTAATCCCACTTCTCCCAGCACAGATACTGTCATCCCTTCATGCTAGCCTCTCCTATGCACACTTTCCTGAACATTCTTTTTTTTTTTTTGAGGTAGGGTTTCGCTCTAGCCCAGGCTGACCTGGAATTCACTATGTAGTCTCATGGTGGCCTTGAACTCATGGCCATCCTCCTACCTCTGCCTTCCGAGTGCTGGGATTAAAGGTGTGTGGCACCACACACACTTGGCCTGAAATGTTTTTCATTTTGGTTTTTCGAAGTAGGATCTTGCTCTAGCCCAAGCTGACCTGGAATTCACTATGTAGTCTCAGAGTGGCCTCAAACTCATGGTGATCCTCCCACCTCTACCTCCTGAGTATGGGGATTAAAGGTGTGAGCCACCATGCCAGGCTGTCCTGAAATTTTAAGGCTACTGAAAAAAATGTCTGAGGGTGATGCATGGACCTGGTGTGGAAGCATCTTGCCTCATATTCCATGAAATGAATGGGGAAAAGCTCTGAGATTTGTAGGGATCTTTAGTGTTAGAGCTACCTTTTGTTGAGCATGAATACTTGTAAGGTGGTTAGCTCTGTGTTATGGCACCTCAGTCGACACAGACCGCGTTTACTTTATAGTGACTTCTCTTTCTGTCACTTTGCTACAATGTAAGCTCCTTAACTGCGAGATCAGTGTCTGTCCTTTGCGACTCCCACAGTGCCTTGTTCTTATTTATTGAGTGTACCAATGAGCAGCCCCTGGAGAGGTTTAAGCAGAGGTTGGATGACTACCAATGAGGAATTAGTCCAGGGGATTTCTGTACTGAATGAGCAGCTGGAAAGATGTCTTGAAGAGCTTTTATGCTTTTGAGGTTCTATGCATCCATTTATACAGACCTAAGTTTATTACACTCATTCCCCAACCTCTTGGGGTACATGGGGTACAAGGCCAAGTGGGAAGCCCAAACATAGAAAGTCCCTGCTGTGAGCAGGCTCTGTACAAGGTGCTGTGCTCTGCATGGGTGGGCTCATTTCATCGTCACAGTACCTTTTCTAGGGAGATGTCATCTTTATTTTGTAGCTCAGAGACATAAATGTCTTGTTCCAAGTCATCTGATTAGAAAGGATGCCAAATATAGGGTACAGGGGTGCATCAAGAAGGCAACTGGGGGGTTGGAGAGATGGCTCAGTGGTTAAAGGCATTTGCTTGCAAAACATGACTGCCCAGGTGCGATTTCCCAGTGCCCATGTAGAGCCAGATGCACAAAGTGGAGCATGCATTTGGAGTTCGTTTGCATTGACAGAAGGCCCTCTCTCTCCAAATTAAATAAATAAATACAATGCAACTAGTGTCAGAAAGATGGCTCAGCAGTTAAAGACACTTGCTTGCAAAACCTGATGGCCCTTGTTTGATCCCCCAGCACCCATGTAAGGCCAGATGCACAAAGTGATGCATGTTATGGAGTTTGTTTACAGTGGTATGAGGCACTGGCATGCCCATTCTCTCGCTTTCCCTAAAATAAATTAATATTTTTTTTCGAAGTATGCAACCTATGTAAAAGAAAAGAATCCCCAGACTTTCTTTTGTCTTGGTAGCAGCCCAGAACATAAAAATTTAAAATAAAATAAAACAATGCAACCTGAGCTGGATGTGACTGCACATACCTTTAATCCCAGCACTCGGGAGGCTGAAGTAGGAGAATCATTGAGAGTTTGAGGCCAGCCTGGGGTTAGAGTGAGTTCCAGGTCAGCATGAGCTAGAATGAGACCTTACCTCAAAATAAATAAATAAATAAGCAAATAAAATAGCAGAAAAGAATGCAATCTAAGCCAGTTGTGGTTCACACCTATGGTCCTAGCACTCAGGAAGAGGTAGAAGGATCTCCACGCAGTTTGAGGCCAGCCTGGGCTGCTTAGTGAGTTCCAGGTTAGTCTGGGCTAAGAAGAGACCCTGTCTTGAGAAGAAAAATGCAGCCTGGAGTCTGGGGAGATGGCTTAGAGGCGAAAGCATTTGCCACACAAGTGTAAGCACTTGATTTCAGCTCCCCAAGAACCCATGTAAAAATCTGGATGATGGGCTGGAGAGATGAAAGCTTAGTGGTTAAGGTGTTTGCCTGCAAAGCTGAAGGACCCAGGTTCGATTCCCCAGGACCCAGGTAAGCCAGATGTACAAGGTGACACATGAGTCTGGAGTTCATTTGTGGCTACTGGAGATCCTAGTGTGTGCCCCCTCAAATAAATAAATAAAAATAAAATATTTTTAAAACATAGCTAGATGATGTGGTGGTCATCTGTGAACCCAGTGTCCCATGTTTACACATGGGTATGTTCAGGTGTGTGAGCATGTGGAGGCCAGAGGTCAACATTGGGTATCTTTCTCAATCATTCTCCACCTTCCCCCCCCCCAAAAAAAAAATCGACTCTCCACCTTTTTTTTTTTTTTTCTCTAGCCCAGCCTGACCTGGAATTCACTATGTAGTTTCAGGATAGCCTTGGACACACTATGATCCTCCTATCTTGGCCTCTGAAGTGCTGGGATTAAAGGGTGAGCCACCACACTCAGGTCTTTTTTTAAAAAATAATTTATTTTATTTATTTGAGAGAGAGAGAGAGACAGAGAGAGAGAGGGAGAGAGAGAGAGAATAGGTATGCCAGGGCCTTCAGCCACTGTAAACAAACTCCAGATGTATGTGCTACCATGTGTATTTGGCTTATGTGGTTCCTGGGGAATCGAACCTGGGTCCTTTGGCTTTGTAGGCAAGTGGCTTAACCACTAAGCCATCACTCCAGCCTTTTTCTTTCGAGGCAGGGTCTTACTCTAGTTCCAGGCCAGACTGGAACTCCTACCTCAGCCTCTGGAGTGTTAGGATTAAAAGTATGTGCCACCATACGTGGCTCCACCTTGTTTTTTGAGATGGGGCCTCTTAACTGAACTAGGAGCTCACTAACTCATTCAGCCAGACTCATTGGCCAGTAAGCCCAGAGGTCCTCTCCTGTCTGTCTTCCTAATGCTGGGGTAATTGGTGTGTACTGGCATGCCTGGCTTTTATGCAGGTGCTGGGAAGTCAAACTCAGGTCTTTATGCTTGCATGGCAAACACTTTACTGACAGTCTTCTCCCCAACTCTAACAATATCTTTAATGTTGGAGTTCCAGACATTTCCTACCCTTGATTTATTGACACCTTGATTCAAGAGCCCTCATATTTGCAGGAGTCAAAAGACATATTCCCATTCCTCATAGGTCAAAATTATGGATGTACTCCATGCTCTGCAAATTCAGTTCTGTCTCCTACATTCTCCTTCAAGGTCCTCTGGTCCAGCTGCCAGGGACCCCTGGCCACTAATCCGGCAGTTTCCCTGAGTCATCTGGCCTCTCTGCTCCCCCTGCTGCTGCTTCTGCTCTCCTCACCTCATCTCTCCTGAGTGGCTTCCTTCCTCTCTCTGGTCTTCCGTCTTCTCCTTTACTCTGCCTTCTCCATTTCTCTCTTCCATATTGATGTCCTTTGGCGTTCTAAATTCGACCTCCTTACTCTCACTCTACATGTCAGGGACCCTGGGTGATCTTTCTTCCCTCCTACTACCTTTAGCGACAGAGGTCTTAATCTTTATTTTCAGCTCCAAGATCTCTTGATCTCTGGACTTAACTACCCAATTACCTACTGGACCACTTTTTTCTTCAGAACATCCTGAAAACACAGGGATGCCCACAGCCAACATTCTGGGGTCAACTTCATTCCTATTCATTTCTCATATTTATCACCAGGTCCCATTAGTTTTGCACCCTGAAGTTTGGTGTTCATCATTTTTGCCTGGGCTATTACCTGGTATAAACCTAGTTGTTTTCCCTGAACTTTAATGATCTGGCATTAGAGTGTAAATTGCCTAAGGGCAGGCATTCCTATTTCATTCATGCCATCTTCAGTGCCTAGAACAGCACCCAGAATATAGTGGGCACCCAATTAACATTTGTTGATTGAATGTGTGGGTAATGTTATCAGGCTATAGTTACAGCCTCACTCTTCACACACACACACGTGGTGCATGACCCTCACTCAGCAGTCCTGCCTGTGTTTTAGACTCTGAGGAGAAAGAGAGAGAGAGAGAGAGAGAGAGAATGGACACGCCAGGTCCTCTAGCCATGCCACTGCAAATGAACTCAAGACACATGCACCACCTTGTGCATCTGGCTTTACGTGGGTACTGGGGAATCAAACCTGGGTCTTTGGCTTTGCTGGAAAGTGCCCTAACTGCTACACCGTCTCTCCAGCCCCCTTGTACATTTTGATCCTTCTGCCTGAATGCACTAGGCTCAAATCTACTCATCCTTTAAGATTCTGTCTTACGAATCATCAGCTGTGTCTCCCCAGTCTTGGGTAACTACCTCTCCACTGGGGCGGCAGAGCATGCTGTGCATGCCTCTAATGCAGCACTAGGTAATTTATGTCTATGACAAGCACTCTAAGAGCAGGTTTTTAACTATTCCATTTCTAGCCCCCAGAACCTGACCAATAAAGAACATTCCATAATGTTTCTTAAGTTAACAGAAACATCTGTGGCAACTGACACCACATTGTATTTTTTGTCAAGCCACACTGCATTTCAGCAGTATTGATGATGTTTGATTGTTTAAACTTGGCTGGCGAAAGCCAGGCGTTTTGGCACATGCCTTTAATCCCAGCACTTGGGAGGCAGAGGTAGGAGGATCGCTGTAAGTTCGAGGCCACCCTGAGACTACATAGTGAATTCCAGGTCAGACCGAACTGAGACCCTACCTCGAAAAAAAAAAAAAAGAGTTGGCTGGTGAGACCAATGATGCTCACTTTATTATTTTTTTCACATCTACAACATTCGTTTTTATAAAGGAATAGATTAAGAAAAATGAGACTCAGAAGCATGGAATATGAAATAAATACAAATATAAGTTGTTTTACTAATTATTTTATAACCACAACAAACTAGGACAGAGAATGCGCTGTCCAAAACCCAATAAAGATTCAAAGTGAGATGCTCCATTAGCAAGACTGAAGGTTTCAGTGTCTGGCGATTGGAATTTAGCCTGCAGTCCTGGCTTTTTGACACAGTCCATACTTTTAACCAGATATGCACAGAATAGTCACTTGACCCAGGAAAAGGTAGATGGAAGGGTTTGCTTTCCGGTGTCACATGACCTACCGAAGTTCTGCCCAAGGAAGCACTGCCAGGTTGTGCCGATGTGGGCCGCAACGTCCTTTCCTACCTTCTCTTTCTCTAATGCCCGAGTAGCACATGCCACTGAGTTCTGTTGCATTTCTTCTGGCATCTCTGCACTGTTGACCACTGCCCTATGGCTGCACATGGTTATAGTGGAGCAGGGGCTGCCTGGCTGCAATGGTCTCCTGGGGGAGCTGCTGATGTGGCCATAAAAGAGACGCTAGAGCTACTGAAGCCGAGGCTCGTCCCAGATTTTATTATTCTTTATATTCTAGTTTTGGATGTAGAAAGTATTTTCAAAATAATTTAAAACTTACTCTTGGAGGAATAGACCTCTGTGGCAGGTCCTGTACTATATTTTGGGACCTCAGAGATGTATAAACTTAGAATCTACCCTCATCTACTTGAGAGAAGACAAACTTACACACATGATTTAGAATGCTCTGTGTTTTCCTTTGTGGCAGTGCTGGGGATCCGGCCCAAGGTCTTGTGCAAGCTTAACCTCTTGTTTAAGGGCTATGTTCCTACTGTTTTTTTTTTTTTTTTTTTTTTTTTTCTTTTCAAGAAAAAGTCTCATTCTGTGGTTAGGCTAAGCTGACCTTGAATTTGCAGCATGTCTCCTGCCACAGTCTTTTCAGTGCTTGTATTACAGGTTTGAACCACCATACCTGCAAGGAGAGAGAGAATGGGTGCGCCAGGGCCTTCACCCACAACAGATGAACTCCAGATGCATGTTCCACTTTGTCCATCTGGCTTTACATGGGAACTGGGGAAATGAGCCCAAGTCCTTAGACTTTGCAGGCAAACACCTTAACTGCTGAGCCATCTTTGCAGCCCCAGCCTTTGATTTTTATTTAATATTTTATTTATATTTATTTGCAAGCTGAGAAAGACAGAGAGAGATGGAATAGGCATGCCAGGACCTCTAGCTGCTGGAAATGAACTCCAGATGCATTTGCCACTTTGTGTATCTGCCTTTATGTGAGTACTGGGGAATCAAACTTGGGGTTTTCAAGCAAGCACCTTAGCTGCTGAGCTCTCTCTGCAGCCCAGCCCCCCTTTTTTTGGACAAGTTCTCCTTTTTATTTTATTTTAGAGAGAGTGAGATAGAGAATTGGTGCACCAGGGCCTCAGCCACTGCAATCCAACTCCAGATGCTTGTGCCACCTAGTGGGCATGTGCGACCTTGTGCTTGCCTCACCTTTGTGTGTCTGGCTTACGTGGGATTTGGAGAGTTGAAAATGGGTCCTTAGGCTTTTCAGGCAAGCGCTTTAACTGCTAAGCCATCTCTCCAGCTCTTTTTTTTTTCTTTTTCTTTTCCTTTATTTTTATTGACCGGTTCACAGTATGTAGCTCAGGATGGCTTTGAATTTGAAATTGCCATACCTCCTTCTCCAAAATGCTAGGGTTACAGACATGTGTTACCACACCCAGCTATACAGTATGTAGTTATAAATGTGCTACATGTGACAGCCCAGAGGGTAACTGAGAAGTCAAATCATGCTTTCTGGAGGAAGTGTCTGTTGAACTGGGAAGAAAGTAGGTTCTCGGAGTTGTGCAACATTAGTGCATATTATTTCTGTGGTTCTGTTCTACTGGAGTACACAGTTCCTCACAGCCAAGACGGGAGGTAGAAGGGTGTATTGGGAGCAGACAATGAATACCCCACCTGGCACACTAATCCATCCACATTGCCTGTTCCCCATGAGGCTCCATGTGGGAAGTGATGTGGTTGGATTGATTCTTCTGCCACATCTTTGCTCTGACCTTCCTTTCACTCTAGAGCCGCAAGCTCACTCAGGTCTCTCAGCTTCTGCATGGATGCTGGGAAGCAGGGAGGGAATAAGATGGTTTAGAAGGGAAGCAGTAGGAAGACTGTGCTGCTAATGCAGGATGCAGGGCTAGACTTGCAACTCGGTTGTCTTTCCTCTATGTCAGAGCGCTGAGATAAATCATGTGCTAGGAAAAGGAATAGCTCCAAACACCTGAGGAAGTCCCAGTGTGGATGCTCACGTTTCACACAGAAAGACTAGAGAAAAGAGCAGCTGGAAGTGTTTCATACCATATTTGGGGGTCTGGTGAGGCTTCCTGGAGGGAGTGTGGAACAGTTGTGGGATGTGAATTAGGACAGAGCTGAGGAGAAAGGAAAGGAGGTGGGAACCCATGTAAAGTTCGGGAGATGAGAAAGAACAAAACTTACCCTGCAGTCCTTAAAAGTGCTTCTATGGGACAGTATGTGTCAGTGGCCTGGTGCAGCTAGTCACGAGGCTCTTGGGTATGGTGGGGGTTTGGCAGGGAGCAGAAGGGTCTGCATGCTTCCCTCTCCCTTCATCTTCTTTGGCACTAGGGGACCACCCTCCAGGAAGCCAGAATGTGTGGGTCCCAGTCTTCCCTCCCAACCTCCTCAGACATAAATCACAAGTGATTTCATTAAATGCACCTCCTGCTGGGGATGTTGGCTCATAATTCCTCTCTGATTAACCCCCACTACCCCGGCAAGTTTATAGGCCAAGAGAGGGAGGGGAAGCAGGGGAGGGCAAAAGGAGGGTTGGGGGGAATCCCAGGCGGGTGATGGATGCCTCTGTCAGCCCGGCTCGTATTTATTAATAGCCTTAATACGGGAAGCAATAAAGGAAGAGAGGGATTCTATTAATTAAATCATTGTTATAATTAACTTTCATTAAAGGAGGATCAATAAAGAGGGGTTGAGATGGAGAGAGAAGAGATCCATTATCTCTAATTTCCTTGGAAGGGATTCAGGGAATGAAATGAGGTTGCTAGGAGACAGACATGAAGGAAGAAGGAAGGATGTAAGATGTCATCCAGGTGGGGTAGAAGGGGGGGTGAACAAGAGAGTTTCAGGTGGATGGAGACAGGGAATGGTGGGGGTGGTCCATCCAGGGACCCTGAAGGGACTGGAGAAAGGCTGAGCAGGAAGCTCACAGGGTGGAGAACGAGGGGGCTGCAGGCATGGGTGGCAGGGCACTGCGGAGAGCACTGGTGAGCCCGCAGGTCCTCAACAAATGCTTTATGATGGTGTGGCTGTGTCTGTGTAGCTCAGAAAGCTGGTTAGGGGGGTGAGTGTGTTTCTGTGACTGTGGAGTCAGACTAGGCATATGGATAAGGATGTAACAGCTGGGAGGAGGTATGGGGAGAATCTAAGGCAGTCTGCAGAGGTAAGCGCTTCGGGCATATTTCACTAGGTGCACTCTTGACAGGAGTAATGCCTAACCTTTGGCCCAGGGCACAGCAGGGGCTGCCACAAAGAGTGAAGGTGTGAGCAGTGGAAGCCTGGCCTTTTGCCTGCATGCCCCTACCCCCATCAGTGTGCTACATGCCAGACTTCCCTCTGGGACAAAGGTTCTTTCCTCCTCCTCTGGCCACCATACCCAGGAGACAGTGGGAAGACCAACTGCCCAGCACCCTGTTCCCTTTCATCAGGGTCTAGAAACCCTAGGCCCCTCTCCATCTAACCATACCTCTTAATAAGAACACATTTTACAACAGTTACACATATTATATAAATATATTTGTTCAAACTACAGATAAAGAGGGGAGGGATATGGGGAAGGGAAATTTTATTGCTGTGGGGGACCTGAAGAGGGGGAAGGGAGGCAGGAAATGGGGACACTTGGATCCCTTGTGCCCCATCCCTCACAGAAGGCACAAATACATAATTTTTTTTTTTTCCATTTGCGGACACAGGAGTGTAGGGTGGTCAGGGAGTCAGCAGACAGAGCACAGTAATCCTTAAAAATACAAAAGAAACTTCCAAACTTACTATCTAAGGCTATGTTAAAGGCTAGGGTTGGGTGTGGAAAGTAACAGGGAACAAAGAAACCAATGAAGCTGAGAACCAAGACCAATGAGGTCAGGATGTCCATGCGGCTGCCTCCATGCAGGCCCCAGAGAAAACAGGTAAACAAACCCCAAGTAAGAGAGGGTGGGGAGCCCCAGGAACTGGCTTTGGGGCATCAGAGAGGAGTGTGTGTCTGTAAGCTTGCATGTGTGTGTGTGGTGGTGGCTGTATACTGCAAGTCACCAGGGCTAGTGGCTAATTCTGTTCCCAGAGAAGGGCTCCATCCTGGTTCCTCCAAATGGCTTTCAGAGGGTGAATTCAGCCACTGCTTTCAAGACAGACCCCTGCCTGGAACAAAGGAGCCAGGCAGAGATGATGAAGCCAGAAAGCTTGGGATGAAAACCGCTCAGGAGCAGGTCTTAGGGAAGAGAGCAGCATGGAGCCCATTGTGGTGGGAAGTAGGCATGAGACTGAAGTGCACACGTCTGCGCATGTGAGCGTGTGTTTGTGCATGGGAGAGTTTAGGATCACTCAAAGGTGAAAGGGTCCTGGGTGCTGAAAAAGAAGTGTCCATCCATGTGATCCTCCAGGGCGTCCTTGTCACTCTCAGCAGGGAAGCGCTCCTTACAGATAGGACACTCCTTCCATGGAGGGGTGGCTGGTACCCCAGTGTTGGCCTCTGTCAGAGGACTCACTGCAAAACCACTACAGGAAGATGGAGATGAAAGGTCAGGATACTTGCTTTATTCATTTATTTTATTAATGAATCAATTAATTTATTGGTTGATTCAGACAGGGCCTCAATCAACCAATGTAGATGAGGATGACTTTGAACTCCTGATCTTCCTGACTTCACTTTCCAAGTGTTGGGGTTTCGGGTGCGTGCCATACACCCGACTTCTGTACGTTCTTGACCTATGGACCTCAGGGAAAAGGACCCATGGCGCCTGGGTCCCCAAATTTCCCTGTTCCTAATGTGCCATCCTTGTCAGTCTCTGTTCCAGCCTTTCCCATGGCATCTGTCCACATACTGGGTTTGTTCATTCTCCAGATCTCCATGCCCTCTCTTCTCCAGTCCCTGCTTGTGTCTGAAGAGCAGGGCCCATCCCCCAACCTCCTGCTCACCTCCCTCCATCTCCGTCTGCTACCTAATGAAGCTGAAAATGAGCCTGACATTGTCCTTCATCTTCCTGCTTGGGCTGAGAAAGATGACAGCATCAGCCGGCCCTGCCCTGAGCCCATCTCACTCCAGCAGAGCTGGGAGCCTTGTGATAACATCTCTCTTCCCTAGGCCCTGCCTGCCTGACCTGGGCAGGAGAGGAAGGCAGCAGGGACCACCTGACGCCTAAGTCCCCCACTCCTGAGGATTTCCCTCCGAGTCCCCCAGGAAGTCGAGAAAGGGGCATAGCCAGGCAGTTGCTGGTTCCAGTCTTCTCTTGGTGCCCATCCCTGGGCCTTGACCTCCTCCCTTCTTCCCTAAGGAGCCTAGGTACCTACCTGGTTGTTGGGGAAGGGGTAAGGGCAGGATAGAGGGGAAGCAGGGCAATTTGGGCTCCACGGAAGATGGTGCTAGAATGATACAGAAGCCAGTCAAAGGCAGGTCCTCAAAGTGCAAGGGCAAGATAGAGAAAGAGAGAGGGAAAGATGACCTGAAGGCACCTGGGATGTGCAGTATTGATGGTTTTCCATCAACACACTGGTTATCTCCTTTTCTTGGCTGGGCCAGGAAAGGGAAGGATGGGGGCAAGTGTGGTGGCTGCTCACATACTGACCTCCTTCCACCTCCCTTCTGTGTCTCCTCCACTCCCTACTGTTCTCACCTGGCCATGTCATAGAAGGCACTGCCCAGTTCAGGAAGCAGGAGGTTGGCTTCCTCACCCCCACTCTGCACAGCTGCCATCAGCACCGACTTCTCATCCTCAGCCTCCTGGCACCAGAGAGACAGGGTTGGGCTTGGGAGTTTACTGAGGTGGGAGAGCAGCACACTGGGACAGGTTAGAGCCCAGACTCCAAAGCCAGGGTAGTGCAGAGGGGAGGCGGGACTGATGTTTTGATGGGGCTGGTGGTTACGGGAAGGGGGCTAGAAGCAGAGGCTGTTGGGCTGGCCTGGGTTTTGGGTGGTTCTGTTGGTGGTCTTGAAGAAAGGCTGGGCCTACCAGCCCCTGCCCCCGAGACTATCAACCCTGCCTAGCTCAGAGTTTCTTCTTGGGGTGGGGCCCTCTGCGTCTGTGTGGGCTCCCCTCACTGCTCACCGAGTCAGAGCTGCTATCTTCAGCCAGCCCTGAGAGGTGGGGAGCAATGGGTGTTGGCTGGCTGATGACAACGAGGGAAGAAGCCTCATGGGGCCCAGCAGGAGAGGCGCCTGTGTCTCTCTGCTCACACAGGCTATAGGGAGGGAGCCTCATGTCTTCTGGGGACTCGTCCTCTGAGTCTGTCAGAGCCGCAGGGCAGCCTAGAGCAGGGAGGCAGACAGGGCAAAAAGAAGGATGGGTTGTCAGAAGGCTGAGTGGCCCAGCCTCCTAGAGCACCACTTGGCGCTTTCCTCCACAGGGGAAGACGGTGGAGTGGGGAAGAGAAGACGTGAAACTGGGGTGTACAGACTCAGCCCTGCGGTGGCCTCCTCATCCTCTGTGGCAGCGTCCTCATCCCACTTCTCATCTGCAACCTTCTCCAGGCGCGCCTCCAGCTTCCTCATGTATTCTAGCAGTTCCTGGAGTCAGGGATGAACAAGCAGGTGCTAGGCCTGCAAGACGCCAAGCCTCCGGTCTGCCAGGTCTTTCCTGCCTCCCAGATGAGCTCCTAGCTCCTCAGTTAGATGCCTTTACCATGGGGTGGGATCTCGTAAGGTAGAGCTCCTCCCTCAGGAGTTCTCCTCCACCCTGTGCCTTTCTCCCTTCTGGTGCTCCACCACGCCAGGTCATAACAGAGCCAGGGTCCCTTTTTTAGCCTCTCCTAGCGAGTCTAGTTTCTAAGACAAGAGATGAGAAGAAGATATGGAAGCTTGAGTCCCCAAGCCCTCCATGTCAGCATCCAGGGCCTGAACTGTAGATTGTCACCTGTTTCTCTGCTTGCAACTGCTCCTTTTCCTTCTGGAGCACGCGCAGGGCGGACCGCAGCTCCGTGAGCTCCCGCTTACTCTCTGACAACTGCACCTGAAGGAAAGAGCCCATGGAACATGGAATCTGGACCAACAATTAATCTAGGTCCTCTCTCGCTCCTATATACACACTGTATTTTCTCCACAAGGCCCTAAGACTCAGGCTGAGTCCTAGTCTCTGCCTCTTGATTGTGGGTCTAGATGACTGTGCGAGAGGACTTGGTCACACCAGGCACACATGTGTGCCCTTACAGCAGAAAGGGACCCCGCACATTCAAACCCATCAGGGCTTGGAGATTCACAAATCAGAAACTACCCGACATAGACGTGGGCACCTGGTACTTCTGAGCCAGGGGCCAAGACAGTAAAGGAGCACTGCTACGTCAGGACATCAGATCCAGGGTGGTGCCTCACCAGGCTAGAATCCTTTTCCCGGGCCAGCTCAGTCTTGAACACATGGTTCTGGCTCCTCTCCTCCTGCACTGCCTTCTCTAGCCGAAGGACCTCTGCACTCAGCTTCAGGATCTTGTCCTTCTCGGCCTGGAGTGGTCCAAGGAACACGTGAGGGTAAGGACGCCACGGGAACACGGAAGAGCATCTCCCTCACTCTGTCTCTTCCTTTATGGGACTGGGTTATTTTGGGAGCAATTTCCCCTCACTGCTCATTTCCAGCGCCCCATGGGGGAAGGACAGGGCATGAGAGAAAGGTGCCGTGATGGCCAGGAATGGGCACTATGGCAAGGCCTGGTGCCTATCAAGGTGTTTCTGTGTCCCAAGAACATTAACTAAGAAGGTGACTGGGATTGGGATTCTATTAGGGCTGAGTTGTGCCTGGAAATCAGAGGGTACCTCTCTCAAAGCCCCTTCCCACAAGTCCTCCAAGGTCCCTGTCTCCTCCTCCCTCGTCCCAGGGAAGGGAGGAGCCTCTGCGGTGGGAGAGGCCCCGCTCTACCTCCACACTCTGCAGCAGCCCCGCTCGCTCCTCGCTCCACTGGCACTTCTCCTCCTTCAGGTGCAGGCTGAGCTCGGCCAGCCGGCCGTTGACCTCAGCCACTTCCAGGCGGCTGCGGTGCAGCTCAGCTATGGTGCGGTCCCGGGCACCCGCTGCACTGGCCAACTCTTCTCCCAGAAGGGCGGCTTTCTGCTGGCTTGACGCTGCAAGCTCCTGGGCCCCTCGAAGCTGCTCCTTCAGGGGCTCCAGCTCAGCCTCCAGAGAAAGAAGATGGAGATCAGAACTGGCAGGGGATCGTTAGGAACCAAAACCCCCGCTACGCATGGCTTGGGGCTATGTTGTCTACTTTAGCCATATCTTTGTCCCTTCTCTGTGGCCACCAATGTGTTAAGACTAGCTTTTGGAATTTTCACTACTTCTAGTTGTCTGGATGGGGGCCTTCACTTACCACTCTTTGCTGGGCTTGGCCTAGGGTGTCCTTCATGTGGGCCACTTTGTCCTTTAGTCGCTGGACCACAGTACCCTGCTCTTCTTGCCGGCTCTTTGCTTCCTGAAGTTCCACACTTAAGCGGCGATTCTCCTCTTGGGCCATTTGGAACTCAGCCTGATGGAAGTGGAAAGCAGGTAAGGGTTAAAGAATGAGTGCTGGGCGGCCAGAAACATGGTGCCCACTTGTCATTGTGACAAGAAAGGCCAAGGTCAATTTCTTAGATTTAACATAAGCAGAAGCATTCAACTTGAAATCCTCCTCCTGCTCTAGCCTTCTAAATGCTGAGATTAGGCAACGATGCATGCTACCACCCCTGGTCTTTCCTATGCTCATTTCCTTCTGCAGTACTAAGCACTTCCCAAGTCATCCAGGCTGGATGCCCTGGGGCCGCTATGCTTGGCTCTGCTCTCTCCCTAGGAGTCCCTGGGAGAAAAGCATTCTCTACTCTGGCCACCGCCATCTACTCTTCTCTTACTGTCATAACCACATTCACTCAGGTGTGGTTATTTTTTGTTTGGATGCTTGAGTAACTTTGTGATATTTGGTGTATTTTCCACAAGATAATCAAGTTTTCTCTAAGTACAATTCTTTAAGGACATGTCAGCCAGTACTTGAAAATCATCAATGCTTCTCACTGCTTAAAGAAAAAAGATTAAAGGGCTGGGGATGTAGCTCAGTTGGTAGAGTGCTGGCCTAGCATGCATGAAGCCCTGGGTTCAATCCCAGCACCATATAAACAAACAAATGATTAAGAAAAAGTCTAAACTCAAGAGCCTCCATTATCTGAACCATACCTTAGCTCACACTCTTCACCTGCAAGTTTTCTCTAAGCCTTTCCTGGCATCTTTCTCTGCTCTACTCAAATTCTACTCACTTTTTTTTTCTGAGATAGGATCTTGCTAGATAGCCTAGCCCCAGCTTGTAGCAATCTTCCTGCCTCAGTTTCTCCAGTGCTGACACACCACCGCACACTGGTCAAATTCCATCATTCTGTACTGCTGGGCAGAGTCTTTTTCTACAGAATCCAGCACATTGAGGAAGCAACTGAGGGGTTCTGCAAATGTTCAGTTTGAACTTGTTCTATATTTACCTTTTTGCAATGCTAGAGCATTGCTCAGGACATTGTATATGCTTAGGCAAGAATTCTGTTACTGAACTACAATCCCAGCTCAAATTTATTTTAAGTTATTAAAATTATGTTTTTTTTAAAAAGCATATCAGCCTACAAGTTAACATGCTGATCACCAACCCATCAATATGGGCTTCTGAAACAATTCATTAAAGCTCAGAATAAAATTTCTTTCATATTTTTACTAAAGAGTTAAACTGAGATTGCCAGGCTGACAGTTTAAAAATAGTTACTCGGGGCTGGGAAGATGGCAGAGCAGTTAAAGGCACTTGCTTGTAAGTCTGCTAGCCCGAGCGTGATTTCCTGGCTCCCATGTAAAGCTGGACACAAAGTGACACATGCCACCGTGATCCCGATGTGCCTCCGGCAATGACAGGCACAGACAGGAGAATAGGGAAGCTGGCAGGAAGCAGCAACAACAAACAAAACAAAAGGGAGAACCTGCCTCAAGCCAAAGAGAGAGGACAAACACCCCGCGTTGTCTTCAGGCCTCCACACATGAACCATGGCATATGTGTGACCATATATACATACACACACACCATACACAGACACAATAAAAATATCACTTGTGCTGGGTATGGTGGCACACACCTTTAATCTCAGCACTTGGCAGGCAGAGGTAGGAGGATCACAGAGAGTTTGAGGCCACCCTGAGACTACATAGTGAATTCCAGGTCATTCTGAGCTAGTGAGACCCTACCTTGAAGGAAAAAAAAAAAATCACTTGTACTTACTTGTGTGTGACTCAAGGTGTTCTGTTCAAAATTTGAATTCATTCCACCTTTTCTTCCTCCCTATATCCCTCCTTCCCTCCTCCTTTTCCTCCACAGCTGGCCTTGAATTCAAGATCCTTCTACCTCAGCATATACCACCATGCCTAGCCTTCATGGCCCTACTTTTTTTTCGGTACTGGAGATTAAAACTAGGGCCTTATGCTTGCTAGGTAAGCACTGGCTTAGGCGGATCTGGAATTCACTATGTAGTCTCATGGTGATCCTCCTATCTCTGCCTCCCGAGTGCTGGGAATATTTTATTTATTTATTTAAGAGGGAGAGAGACAAAGAGAGAGAGAGAGAGAGAGAGAGAGAGAGAGAGAGAGAGGGAGGGAGAAAATGAATATGAATGGGTGTGCCCAGGGCCTCCAGTCCCTGCAAATGAACTCCAGAAGTGTATACCACCTTATGCATCTGGCTTACATGGGTCCTGGGGAATCAAACCTTGGTCCTTTGGTTTTGCAGGCAAGCACCTTAACTGCTAAGCCATTTCTTTAGCCAATTAACAGTCTTTTCTAAGGTCTACTGAAATGTACTCTCATCTACTTCTCTGGAGCCCTATAAATACTGGATTAGACTTTTCTTGTGACACTGATATTCCATTCTGACTAATCCTGATTTGGGCACAGGTAATGTACTCTGTAGGAGAGGAGTACACAAGGTCTTCTTTACATGTGTTCCCCCATGGGTGCCCAGCATTCAGAAGGGATTCAATGAACACGAACTGAGTAACTGAGAAAGCGAACCAGGTCAGAGCCCCTTACCTCGCTGTGTTCCTTGTCTGTTTGGACTTCCTTCAGCTGCCCCAGGAGCTTCTCTTGTTCCCGAGTCAGGGCCTTCACTGTGTCTCTAACCCTGTGAATGGGGGAATGAAACGTTGGATCACCCAGTCACCTAGAGACATGTTGAATACTCTTATGTCTTCTGCTCATGCTGTTTCAGGGTTAGGCTCCCACCTCCCTCTAGGAGGTTCAACTCCTCAAATCAGGAAAGGTCCAGTTTGAAGCCCCAAGAGCCCAAGATTCCTGTTGGTTTCACTTTTTTCTCTTTGTGTATCATTATAAAGAATGCTCTACCAATGGTTCCCTGACCGTTTTCACTAATCCAGAGTCTAGAATCCAGTCTTTCAAACACAACGGGCAATAATTGTTGATTATAAGCCTCTGCTGTGGATCAGAAATTGGCCTGATCTAGGATTTGAGGCTCTGCAGGCTAAGCGGTCTCTGTACAGCTCAACTCGGCAACCACACAGCACAACCTGCTGTAGACAAGTATGTAAATGACTGTGTAAGGGATCGCAATAAAACTGGACTTATCGGTGGTAGGGAGGATGATTCAGGAGTTTAAATTAAGCCTGGCTTAATTTTTTTTATAAAGAAAACTTTTTAGAGCCGGGCGTGGTGTTGCTCGCCTTTAATCCCAGCACTCGGGAGGCAGAGGTAGCAGGATCGCCGTGAGTTTGAGGCCACCCTGAGACTCCATAGTGAATCCCAGGTCAGCCTGGGCTAGAGTGAGACCCTACCTCGAAAAACCAAAAAAAAAAAAAAAAAAGAAAAGAAAATAAAAAAAAATTAAATCTTGGGCTAGAGAGATTGCTTAGCAGATAAGGCACTTGTCAGCAAAGCCAACGGACCCAGGTTCAATTCCACAAGACCCAAGTATGCCAGATGCACAAGGTGGCACATCAGTCTGGAGTTCATTTGCAGTGGCTGGAGGCCCTGGTGCACCCATTCTCTCTATACCTACCTACCTACCTCTTTCTTTTTCAAACAAATAAATATTTTTAAAATGTTCTATGGGGCTGAAGATATTGTTCAGTGGTTATAGGTACTTGCTTTCAAAGCCTGATGGCCCAGGTTCGATTCCTCAGTACTCATGTAAAGCCAGATGCACAAAGTGATGCATGCATCTGGAGTTTGTCTGCAGCAGCAGAAGACCCTGGCATGTCCATACCCTTTCTGTCTCTCTCTCAAATAAATAAATAAATATTTTAAAAACATTCTATGGACTTCAAACCAGAACCCATTGGCAAGTTTTAGGAAGGTACACCTTTGCTCTGTATCGTAGACACGAAAGTGACAGGTGTTCAATATTGAAAGAAGCAGTTTTCTGAGGGTGACCTTCTCTTCCATATCTCACATCACTCTTAATGCTAGTCCTATGATTTATAACCCTCCTCAAGGGAGAGATTCTGTTGCACTCCTGAACCACCTCTCTAACATTTATCTTTTCTTTCTTTTCCTTTTTTTTTTTTTTCAAATTTAAACACTGCTGGAAACTGAACCCAGGGCCCTGCAGATATTAGACAGGTATTCTATCACTGACCTATAACCTCAGCCCATCTCACATGTCTTACTCTAGAGAACAGAATCTAATCATGTATTTCCTATAGTTTTATTTATTTGGATTTTTCAACATAGAGTCTCACTCTAGCTCAGGCTGATCTGCAATTCACTATTTAGTCTCAGGCTGTCCTCAAACTCGCAGTGATCCTCCTACCTCGGCTTCCTGAGTGCTGGGATTAAAGCCATGTGCCACCACTCCTAGCTCCCATAGTTTTTCAATATTTTTAAAATATTTTATTTTATTATTTATTTATTTATTTATTTGAGAGAGAAAAAGACAAAGCGAGAGAGAGAGAGAGAGAGAGAATGGGAGCGCCAGGGCCTGCAGCTGCTGTAAATGAACTCCAGATGCAAGTGCCAACTTGTGTACCTGACTTATGTGGGTCCTGGGGAATTGAAGCTGGGTCTTTTGGCTTTGCAGGCAAGCACCTTAACTGCTAAGCCACCTCTTTAGGCCTTCTGTAGTTTTAAAATATACATGTAATGGCTGAGAGACGGCTCAGTGAGTAAGATAGGTGCAAAGCCTAACTACCTGGATTTGTTTACCCAGTACTCATATAAAACCAGATTGCACAAAGTGATGCATACATATGGAGTTCAGTTGCAGTGGCACCCACTCTCTCTACTTGTAAATGAATAAATAAAATATTCTTAAAAATACACATATTGGGGCTAGAGAGATGGCTTAGCAGTTGCGGTGCTTGCCTGCAAAGCCAAAGGACCCAGGTTGATTCCCTAGGGCCCATGTAAGCCAGATGTACAAGGTGGTGCATGCATCTGGAGTTTGTTTGCAGTGGCTGGAGGCCCTGGCACATCCATTCTCTCTCTCCCTCTCTCTCTCAGGAATTCCTCTTTCTCACAAATAAGTAAATAAATAAAAATGAAATATTAAAAAAAATACAAATAGGGCTGGAGAGATGGCTTAGCAGTTAAGGCACTTGCCTGTGAAGCCTAAGGACCCAGGTTCGCTTCTCCAGTTCCCACATACGCCAGATGCACAAGGTGGCACATGCCTTTGGAGTTCATTTGCAGTGGATAGAGGCCTTGGCAAGCCCATTTTCACTCTGTCTCCCCCCACCCCTCTCTGTCTCTAACAAATAAATAAATGAAAATAAATATTTGAAAAAAATTACAAATATAGGGCTGGAGAGATTGCTCAGTGGTTAAGGCGCTTGCCTGCAAAGCCTAAGGACCAAGGTTCAACACTCCAGGTCCATGTAAGCCAGATGCACAAGGTGACACAAGTGTGCAAGGTCACACATGAGCACAAAGCGGTGCCTGCGTCTGGAGTTCAACTACAGTGGTTGGAGGCCCTGGCACGCCAATTCTCTCTCTCTCATAAAAACAATAAACAAAATACAAATATGTAAGTTGGAGGTGGTGGTACATGCCTTTAATCCCAGCACTTGGGAGGCAGAGGTAGGAGAATTGATGTGGGACTACAGAGTGAGTTCCATGTCAGCTTGGGCCACAGTGAGATCCTACCTTGAAAAATATAAATATAAATAAATAAATATTTATATATACTTAATATTTTTACTTATTTATTTGAAAGAAAGAGGGAGAGAAAGAGAGAGAGAATGGGCATGCCAAGGGCCTTCAGCCACTGCAAATGAACTCCAGACGCATGTACCACCTTGTGCATCTGGCGTACGTAGGTCCTGGGGAATTGAAACTGAGGTCTTTTGGCTTTGCAGGCAAGTACCTTAACCACAAAGCAATCTCTCCAGTCCTAAATATATATTTTATGTATGTATGTATTATGTATGTGCGTATGTACATACATACGTATTTGAGATGAAGTGATCTCCTGTCTCAGCTTCCCCAATAGCTACGACTACAGGTGTGTACTTTCTTGGAGTATAACTTGAATCAATCCTCTTTTATTTTGTATTGACTATTCTTTCTAATTTCTTCTTCCAAATCCTCTCCTCCTAGTTCTGCTTTTAGTACACAATAAATGGTAAGTAAGATCTTTTGTCTTTGGTTTTTCAAGGTAGGGTCTCACTCTAGTCCAGGCTGACCTGGAATTCACTATGTAGTCTCAGGGTGGCCTCGAACTCACAGTGATCTTCCTACCTCTGCCTCTTGAGTTGTGGTGGTTTAATTCAGGTGTTCTCCATAAACTTATGTGTTCTGAATGCTAGGTTTCCAACTGGTGGCAATTTGGGAATTGAAGCCTCCTGGAGGCAGTGTATTAATGGGGGCAGGCTTATGGTTATTATACCCAGCTTCCCCTTGCCAGTATTTGGCACACTCTCCTGCTGTTGTTGTCCATCTGATGTTGGCCAGAGGTGATGTCCACCCTCTGCTCACAGCATTATTTTCCCCTGCCATCATGGAGTTTCCCTTGTGTTTGTAAGCCAAAATAAACCCTTTCTTTACACAGCGCTCTTGGTAAGGTGCTTTCTGCCAGCAACGTGAAGCTGACTGCAACGTAAGTGCTGGGACTAAAGGCACGCACTGGCTAAGTATGGCTATTTTTGAAGGTGAGGAACATAGGATAGCATTAGGAAAATGGATGAGGGCTAGCAGAAAACAAACCCCATAACTGGAATACCCTTCAAAAGGTTGAGAAGGGACAGATAAACCATGTGGAACTTATAGCAGGTATGCCTGCTTGAAACGGGGATGGAGTATGGAGTCTTGGGAAACGAGGGACAGTCTTGGGAGTGAGGAGGAATGCGTACCTGTCCAGCTCCACTTCCTTCATGAGCACTTTCTCACTGATCATCTGTATGTCATCCTCCAGCTCCAGGATACGGGCCACATGGTCACCCTGCTGCCGGCTCAGGATGTCCCTTTCTTCTGTGAGCTCCCCATGGGACCGAGAAAGCCCCTGGAATTAAGGTTTCCACCAAAGAAGACAGGGTGAGAGGAGGATACAGGGTAAGGAGGAACGCTCTAGTCTGGGCATTCCCACCTCCATCCTACCGTTTTCCTTAAACAGAAGCTGAGTGGGGACATTCCTTTACTTGGGCATATGGGCCCCTCCACCTTACCCCAGCATTCCCCAGCCCAAAGAACCAAGTCTCATTACAAGTCTAGGATGTAGATAGTCATATTATGTTTAATCCCACTTGTTCCCCTTAAGCTCATTTCCCTGACCATTACTGCCCACTACCATCTTTCTTCTCCTCTCGTCACTGGGCTCCAGTTTAGGATGCTGAGTGAGCATCCAGGCCCCTTGCCCAGCCTGGCCCAATTCCCACCTTGTATTGCTCTGAGAGTTCTGCATGTTCCCGCCTGGCGGCCACCAGAGCTGTCTCCAGCTCATGCACTCGGCTCCTCAGCTCTGACACCTGCTCTTCCAACTGCAGCTTCAGCTGCATCAGGTCATTCCGTTCCTGCTGGCTCTCATCCAGCTGGTTCTACAGGGGCATGATGAGGAGACAGCCACTCTAAGGTCCTGTCCCTGTCACTCTCCAGATGCATTCTGGGGTGGGGAAACCATTTCAGTATGAGCTACAAAGAGGTGAAGAGGGGAGGCTTGGTATGCTGAAGAGTCCTGCCATTAACTATTTGGACATACTAGCCATGGACTCTTTTTTTTATACTGTATTTATTTGTGAGGAGAGAGAGAAGGGGGGGGGGGGATTGGGCATGCCAGGGCCTCTAGCCACTCCAAACAAACTCCAGATACATCCAGATACATGTACTACTTTGTGTATCTGGCTTTATGTGGGTACTGGGGAACTGAGCCCAGGCCATCAGGCTTTGCTAGCAAGGACCTTTAATGGCTGAGCCATCTCTCCAGACCAATAGACTCTTGAAATGCCATCCCTTGAATACCTTTCACAGTCCAAGCCTGGTCCCTTCCTCACTGAGAAACTGAAGGAAACCCTCACCTGGCAGGTAACACTGACAAAGGAGGGGATACCTTAAGTTTACCCTTTTTGGAGTCAGTTTTGGGTCAAATCTTCAATACAAATTTTACTAGCTATGTGACTTTGAACAAGTTATTGACCTTCTTGGAGTCTGTGAGGTTGAAACGACAACAATAAATGAGAAAACATCAAGTAGGACTCGCACAATTCTGACTTAGGTATAAACAATCATCCTCCTGTTATGTTTAACCTATGTATTTTATTAGACTTGGGTTCTAGAAAGCAGGGGTTTCTGTGCTTGGTCTAAAAGTTCATCTCAGTGACACAAAGCTGTCTACTACACAGGGGTTTGTCCAAATCACAAAGAAGCTACCCACTCTCACTTTCTGAGCAACTTTCCCCTCATTTGGAGAATGTGCTGCCTCCCAACCTGTTCCTGTCCCTTGCCTTCCCTTAGGATGGCTTCTCTGTAATTCTTTAGCTGGCCCAGTGGTAATATTTACATAAGCCACACTTCTAAGTTTAATTTTTCTAGCAGTCACTTTAAAACATAGTAAGAGGGATATTTGCTTGCAAAGTCTGACAGCCCGGGCTCAATTCTCCAGTACCCACATAAAGCCAGATGCACAATGAGGCACAAGCATCTGGAGTTTGTTTCCAGTGGCAAGAGGCCCTGGTGCTCCCATTCCCCCTCTCTCATTCCCTCTGTGTGCAAATAAATAAACAAACACATAAATAAATAAATTTAAAATAGTAAGAAATATGTGAAGCTGGGTGTGGCATAACGGCTGTAGTCCTTGCACTTGGGAGGTAGAAGCAGGAAGATCAGGAGTTCAAAGCCATCCTCAACTACAAAGTGAGTTTGAGACCAGCCTGGATTACATGGGACCTGGTATCACAAAAGGCAAAAGCAACATATATACATACACATACATATATATATGCAATTAATTTTATATTTTATTTAATCTACTCTATAATATTTTAACATGTAGGGTTTTTTTTTTTTCCTTTTTTTGAGGTAGAGTAATTGCTCTAGCCCAGGCTGACCTGGAATTCACTCTATAGTCTCAGGGTGGCCTCAAACTCATGGTGATCCCCCTGTATCTGCCTCTCGAGTGCTAGGATTAAAGGCATGTGCCATAACATCTGGCAAGATCTTTTACATTCTCTTTTAAAATGCCAAGTCTTCAACATCTAGTGTGTATTTTACCTGTGATTAGACTTCAATTTGGATTAGTCATACTTAAACGTGTTAAGAGTGACATGTGGTCAGCCCTTCTGGTACTGGACGGGATAGGGTAAGGCCCTACTTCTCTTCATCTGTGCTGGAGGTTATTCCCTTTCTACCCCCATGTTCCCTGAGCAGCTTCCCTCCACCTTGTGGATTTCCCGTAGGGCTTATGGCAGGAAGTGGCACTTGGAAAAGGCTGGCTCAGTTCTATGAAAACCTGAGTTACACTGGCCTGTAGGCAGCTTGCTTCCTACCCCACATGTCCACATGTGTGTGACAGTGGAGTCTTTCTTGAGGGCAGACCTTGGGTAACTCCCAGTGAGGCCTTCAGTTGAGGTGACAGACGAGGGAAGGGGAAGCGGTAAAGGGGCCCTGCAATGCTGTCCTTGGCCTCCTAGGCCCAGGAACAAACCTGATGCTCTTTTCTCACCTGCAACACAGTGGCCTTGGGAACAACCAGCAAAATATCAGAGCCACCATCAGCCTCCTCCAGGGTCACCAGCTCATCCATGGGCCTTGGCTCTCGGAACTGGAAGGCAGGGCTCTGCCCACACACTCTGCCCTGGCGGTTCACATAGCGGAACTGGTAGAGTTGGGCTCCAGGTTTGGGCAGGTAGCTGGCTGTGGGAAGAATGGACCCAGAATCCCAGTATGATCCCTGAACCTCCAGTGTTAGCTGATCCCTCCTTCTTGGTATGCCACGTTATATACTGTCCTTGACTCCATCTCATACACTGCTTCTCCCCTCTCCACCTCCCATGGCATTTCTTTTTCCTTGGGATACTCTTTTTGTTTAATTTTGATGTTTTAATTTTTTGTTTTTCTAGGTAGGGTTTCACTCTAGCCCAGGCTGACCTGGAACTCACTTTGTAGCTCTTGGCTGGCCTCAAACTCATGGAGATTCTCCTACCTCAGCCTCCCAAGTGCTAGGATTAAAGGTATGTGCCGCCACACACTTTGGAATGCTCTTTTTCCCCCTCTTGGCCTAGCCCTCTCTCTTTTCTAAAAAAATTATTTTTCTTTATTTATTTGAGAGAGAGGAAGATAGAGAGAGAAAGAATGAATGCAACAAAGCCTCTAGATGCTGCAAATGAACTCCAGATGCATGCACTACCTGTTCAGATTCTGGCTTAGGTGCGTCCTGGGGACTTGAACCGGAGTCCTTTGGCTTTTCAGGCAAGTACCTTAACCGCTAAGACATCTCTCCAGCCCTCTCTTTTTTTCCCAAACCTACTCCCTCGTCACAATAACGCTACTTGCCATTTATTGAGTGCCCACTATGTAACAAGCACTGCCCTATCCATTTTCTGGGTAATTTTAAAGCTCTAATATTTTTCCTGTACGTGAGCTCAGACTTGATCCAGGCCTTTCCGAACCTTATGACCACCATCTTCTCGATAGCTGATGTTACCCCACCCTCTTCCTAGTCTTTTAAAGCAAGTTCCTCTTTCCTTGGGTAGGTAGTAGGACCAGATACCCTCTAAAGATCCTTCTAGCTCTACGTCCCTGGTGCTGGGATAACTCCATGTTCTGTATTTGCTGAGTCATTTAGCTATATAGCCTCAAGAGGGTTTATTTATTTATTTATTTATTTTATTTTATTTATTTTTTTTGAGGGTCTTGCTATGTTGCTCAGGCTGGCCTTGAAATCCTGGGGTCAAGTTATCCTCCTGCCTTAGTCTCCTCAGTAGCTGGGACTATATGATTGGTAACACCAGGGCTGGCTCTTCAGAAGTATTTGTATTCACTTTTCCTATACTTTAAAAAAAATATTTTATTTGGGCTGGAGAGATGGCTTAGCGGTTAAGTGCTTGCCTGTGAAGCCTAAGGACCCTGGTTCGAGGCTCAATTCCCCAGGACCCACGTTAGCCAGATGCACAAGGGGGTGCACACGTCTGGAGTTCGTTTGCAGTGGCTGGAGGCCCTGGCGCGCCCATTCTCTCTGTCTCTCTCTCTCTGTCTCTCTCTCTCTGTCTGTCGCTGCCAAATAAATAAATAAATAAATAAACAAAAAAAATTAAAAAATTAAAATTAATTTTATTTTTATTTATTTGACAGAGAAAGACGGAGGGAGAGAGAGACAGAGAGAAAGAGAGAGAGAATAGGTGTGCCAGGGCTTCCAGCCACTGCAAACAAACTCCAGGTGCTTGTGCCCCCCTTCTACATCTGGCTAACATGGGTCTTGGGGGATCGAACCTGGGTCCTTTGGCTTTGCAGGCAAATGCCTTAACCGCTAAACCATCCCTCCAGCCCCACTTTTCCTATACTTTTATGTCTCTGAGCCCACTCCCTTTCTCCAAACCTCTACTCCCTTGGCTCCTCCATCCAAGCTTCCCATCACCCCTTGTACCTTGGAACTGAACACTTGCGTGGGTGGGAGAACCATCAGTTGTACTCTCTGGCACTGAAGACCACACAAACGTATGATAATCGCGAACGCAAGCAGCTTCTACCTGTAACATAAGGTGGGCATGGTATATCAATGGGTGATAGTAGTGGGGTGGGCAAGATTAAACAAGTGAGTAGTGTCAAGGTACTAAGAGTCAGGAAGAGTGAGAGTCACTACTGTATCAGGAGATGGCAAGGCTAAGATAGAGAAAGGAATGTTACTTATACAGATGGCCTCTGTCATCTGTGATATCTTTCACCCTCTCTAGCAGCTCAGGTTGAGAATCTAAGAACCTACTCACTCCCTAATTCCAACTAGCCCATGTTCCACAACCCTGATCCATAAGGGGTTCCAGGGATACCTTGAAGATGCCAATCCAGTCACTGGCACTAGGCATGGTGCCAGGGGGCAGGGTGTAGTGACATTCCACCTTGGTGTTGGGTATGTAGGTCCTGGCTACATTCAGGAAGTTGACTCCACCCCGGGATGGTGCCCGGCTTAGTGATGACTCTTCCATCCTGCCCTTGAAAGATGCCTGCCGTCCTATGAAAGAAAAAGTTGACATCCTGAAGTCTCTCCCCTCTGCCTCCTTCCCCTGACCCATCCATACCCATTTACAGCCCCTGCTACCTGGACATCAAGGCACACCTGGTTTCCACCTTTTAATGTATCACTCGTAGGTCTGGCTTTCTAAGTGAACCTTTACCCTGTAGCATGCTGTACCCTCTCTAATTTAGAAGCCCTCATGTTTCCCTTTTACTGTCCCAGGCTTTGCCCATTTCAGTCCCTCTTTTTCACTTTTCAACTTTCTTGAACATACCAAATTTTCATTTCTCCATCCCATCTGGCTCTTCAGTTCACGATCTAGCTGAGATGTGGGGTGTATGTATGTGGGTGTGCATGAGCGTCAGGGTCAGAGGTCAAGGTCGGGTGTCTTCTTCAATCATTCTCTACCTTCCTTTAGCTTAGTTTTAGTTTTGTTTTTTCGAGGTAGGGTCTCAATTTAGCCTGGGATGATCTAGAATTCACTATGTAGTCCCAGGCTTGAATCCACAGCTATCCTCCTACCTCTGCCTCTCGAGTGCTGGGATTAAAGCATGAGCCGCCATGCCTCTACCTTAGTTTTTTTTTTTTTGGTTGTTGTTTTGTTTTTCAAGGTAAGGTCTCACTCTAGCTCAGGCTGACCTGGATTTCACTATGTATAGTCTCAGGGTGGCCTTGAACTCGTGGCGATCCTCCTACCTCTGCCTCCTGAGTGCTGGGATTAAGGGTGTGCGCCACCACACATGGCTTCTCTACCTTAGCTTTTAATTTTTTAAATATATTAAAATTCTTTCACTTACGAGAGAGAGAGAGAGAGAGAGAGAGAGAGAGAGACAGAATAGGTGCCCCAGGGCCTCAGCCACTGCAAATGAACTCCAGATGCATGTGCCACCTTGTGCATCTGGCTTATGTGGGTCCTGGAGAATCGAACCTGAATCCTTTGGCTTTGCAGGCAGGCACTTTAACCACTAAGCCATCTCTCCAGCCTTATCTTAGTTTTTGAGACATGGTTTTCCACTGAACCTGGAGCTCACCAATTTGGCTAGACTAGCCAGCTAGGGAGCCCCAGGATCCTGTCTCCCTAGTGCTTGGATTCCAGACGCATGTCACCATGCCTGAATTTTACATGGGTGCTGGAGATCCAAAATCAGGCCCTCATGTTCCTCACTAAGCCATGTCCCCAGCTCCCAGGTGTACAGCCTGAGCAGGTCTTCCAACCTGCTCCTCAATTTGGTGACCCAACTGTATTCAGGAATGAACTGACACCCCAAAGCAACAACTAATCTCTGAAAGGATGGTTGAGTCTTCAGAGCTGGCATATGGTGGTGGGAGGCACAACAATACAACCTGCAGTCTAGTTTTGACTGCTGAGCTTTCAGTCTCCTCTCCATTTCTAAGCTGTCTGAACCCATTAATTCTAGGGAATCAGAGAATTTCATAAAGGGAAGGGGAGGATAAAAGGACAGATAGGTTCTGTCCCTCAACTTCATTATTCTAGAAGTCAAAACTTCTGGAGGTGGAAGAGTCAAGGGTAGAGTGAAACACTCAGAAGGAACTTAGTGGTATGGGGAGATGGAATGTGGGAGTCTGGAACCAGGTAAGCCCCACCCATAGGCAGGGGTTAGAATGGAAACTGGGGAGTAAGGGGCCTCAAGAAGGGGTAATGTATACTTAATGGTGAGAAAAGGAGAAACAGTACAAAAATAAACATTCTTCTTTCCACGTCTTGCCTGAAGTGGGGCTAGAAACCTACTGTTTGAATGGGTGGTAACCCCACGCTAGTATTTCCCTCCCCATTTTCTGTCTGCTCTTCTTAGCCTCCATTCTAAGTGCCTGAGTTTTAGCCACCTGTTTGAATTGGTTTGAATTGGCTATGGGATGGAGTTGGGAGGAAGGGATGTTCCAAGTTAGTTGGGGAGTTAAATGGAAAATATGGGGTTTGGTGAAGTCAGATAATAATAATCAAGAATACTCCTGGGGGATGAATAAGAATAAATCATGATTACACACATGTTTAAAAATACCATAATAAAACCCATTATTTTGTATGTTAACTTAAAAATTTAAAAAAAAACAAAACTGGAAGAGTAACTCCTCAATCCAGGACTGTGAGCCAGGCCTCTGCACACTCCAGCTCACTAATATGCTTCCTGTGTTAGCTGTAACTGATGTGTCCAATCATCCGTCACCACTAGTCATGAACCCGCCCCCAAACATCACAAACCCACACCAGGTTGGAGCAGTGGGGGAGGAACTTTAAGTGTAGAAGGAAACGTGGGCCCAGCATTATAAAAAACGAGCAACTGCTTCTTCTGAAACAGATTGGATTGAAGAGATTGCTTTGGATTTTCATCTCTCAAATATCTCTGGTTAAAACGAGTCCATCTTTTCTTCAAATACAATTCTTCCCAGAGTTGGAGAAGTGTGAATGTCCTCAAAGACCTACACGTAGAGAATCCCCAAATACTGTCCACAAAGAAAATTCCTAACAGCTGCAAACATTCTCCAACACAGAAAGTTCTGGGCACTTAAAGAGTATGTATGTGGCCAAATACTGAGGTTTGTTTACTCTGTGTGTGTGTGTGTGTGTGTGTGTGTGTGTGTGTGTGTGTCTCCCCTATTTCTCCACTGTAGGGCTCTAAGAGTTTTTTGGAATTGTACAAGTTGGAAATTCACCTCCCCCTCCCCGCCCCCAAGGATTCGTTGTGGTAAAGGCCTTTCTTTGGGTTTGTGGGAGAGAGAGAGGAAGAGAGAGAGAGAGAGAGAGAGAGGGAGGGAGGGAGAGGGAGAGAGAGAGAGAGAGAGAGAGGGAGGGAGGTTTGTGAGGGCCAAGACTTGCCTGAAAGAGATTAAAGCAAAGATTTCGGTTCCCCCAAACTCCTCTAAGCCGTCGGGAATTAACAGAGAAGGCCTGAGAAGAAAATGAAGACAACACGGGGGCGACTAGCCCCCTGCTCAGGGCCCCCTTGAAACCAGTAACACCCAAAACGTGGGGGTGGCTTCTTCAGTACGTGAAGTATTAAAACCCAAAGGCTCCTGCCCCCCTGTTCTACATCTCCTTTAGATTAGCCTCTCTCAAACTGGTAAGTGGGCCGACCACCCCCGCTAGGACCACCTTCCCAATTAGGCCAAGTTTCTTACCCCACCGACGGATCAGCTGTTCCCCTCACCTTCCACCAACAACAAAAACAGCACTGCGACTCGGGAGGGAGGGGAGAGTGGCGCGGGGATTTCTGGGGCTTGTAGTTTCTCTGCGGCCCGACGCCGCCCATTTCCTGTCCTCCAGGACTACGTATCCCAGGAAGCCACGCACAAAGGGGTTGGGGACGAGGGCGGTGGCCTCTGCGCAGCATTCTGGGAGATGTAGTCCCGACTCCCGTGGCAGCCCACGAGGGTGTGTCTACCGAAGGACTTCACGGCCCATGATTCCTCAGGAGGGACAGGCGCCTCCAGCGGTGGCCGCTGGTTCGCCGCGTGGTTTGGTGGAGTGGGCAGGACTGACGGCCCCGTAGCGTTCCGGGGGGCCGATCTCCTTTTAGGGACAACCTTCTCACTCACTTTTCCAACCACCTGTGAGATGGTTCCCAGTGTTATGTCATTTTACAGAGGAAGGGCCTGCGCCTGCCACGGTTAGGGAACCGGTCTGAAGTGTCAAGACTGTGAACCGGTACAGCACCTCTGGGGCTGTTCGAATCCTTGTCCTGCGCTCTTCGGCTGCATCTCAGCTTCTCAGCGTTTGAAGGGGTGGGGAAGTCACGATGGTGGTGGCAGCTGTTTCTGTCTTTTGCATCCTCAGGGTGGTAGACCCTGTAAAAGTTATGTGTTCCCCACGGCTGACGACTTCGTTCCAGCTTCAGGAGTTCTGTGTCAAAGTGCCTGGCAACACATCCCTGGACGGGCTCTCTTGGAATGGCTACTGGGTCTAGGAAGAGGATGCAGTGCCTGAAGTGATGGCCAGAGCTGTGGAATGAGAGCACTTGGCATAATTTAGGACCTGTCATAAGTTCACAAACAAGCCACTTACAGAGGCCTGTTTGCCCAAGCTGTTTAACTGGCTTAAACGAATTAGGGTAACAATACAGGTTGTTGCTCTGGGTTTTATTTAGAAGAGGTGAAAGATTTATGCTACGCCCACACCTCAAGTCACTTGAAGACATGGGTATCCTTCGCTCCTGTTGGCCTCCTCCAACCCTTTAGTGTGAGGGGTTCAAAATTCTTCCTCTCCCTGTGTCTGTATTAAAGGATTAAGTAAGGCGTTGTGACTCATTCCTATAAGACTAGCACTCAGGAGGTGGATACTGACTAGTTCAAGGCCATTGTGAGCTTCATATAGACTCAAATATATAAAATAAAATAATAAAATGAAAAAATAAATAAAATAGGTAAACAGTTCAATTCCAAGGATTTGTGTCCTCTTCCTAGCTGCCTGCTTTAATTCTCTGCCACACTGTCTGAAACCTCTGTCTTTCTCAAGTTGTTTAGTTGTGTTTCTTTTATGACTGAACAGGATGCCGGATGCTTGCCCTTGGGTGCCTGTCATCTGAAGAGCTCCAGGCACTTAATAAGTTACTAGGCTGTGTGAGAATTAAGTTGACACGTCTGTGTCATTAGTCAGGATTTATGAGTTAGGTCACAAGCTGCTGATAACTCAAGGTCCTGGGTAAGCTAAGAGTGAGGCCTGTTCAGGGACCCAAGTCTTAAATGTTCTTGGTTTGTGTCTTCCACCAGAACAAAGACCTCTAAGAAAAATCAGTCTTAAGTGGAGCTGAAAATGATAACTTCCATTTATTGGTGCTTACAATGTGTTAAACAGTCATATACTGTAAGTCCAATTATTATCCCCATTTGACCTATGATGAGATTGAGGCACAGACAATTGAGTGACTTGCCTGGGGTATCCAGCTAGCAAGTGGTCAAAGAAGGATTCAAGTACTAGCATTCAGTACATCATATTCTCACTTTGTACCATGTTCACATCCCAGAAATTCTAGCATGTGATTTTTAGCTCCCATTATCCATTATTCTGGTTTTCTTCTTCTTTTCTTCTTCTTTTTTTTTTTTTTTTTTGAGGTAGGGTTTCACTCCAGCCCAGGCAGACCTGGAATTCACTATGTAGTCTCAGGATGGCCTCAAACTCACAGAGATCCTCCTACCTCTGCCTCCCAAGTGGTGGGATTAAAGTCATGTGCCATCATGCCCGGCTTAACGTCCATGATTCTAAGGAGCTGTGCAATTAATCAGAGGACAAATAACTACTAAGCTTTTATGTGCTCAGTGAAGGCACTTGTTAGTGGTAAGCAGAGTCATTCAACAAATGTGTGTCAGGTACTGTGTAGTTTTTGATGGACAGAATGAATATACAATATAGATATTTTGCTGGGCATGGTGGCACATGCCTTTAATCCTAGTACTTGGGAGGCAGAAGTAGGAGGATTGCTGTGAGTTCAAGGCCACCCTAAGACTACATAGTGAATTCCAGATCAGTCTGGGCCAGCATGAGACCCTACTTCGAAAAAACCAAAAAATATATATATTGACGGGTAGATTTGATTTGCATAGTTTGGCAAGATGGGGCATGAACAGTAAGCTTTTTCTAGGCTGAAGCCAAGATTCAGAAATGGGGTTGGGTAATAGTTATTGGAGCCTAGACAGGTACGTAAAATAGCACATCAGTTTCAACAACAACAAAAAATACCTCAGATTTTTGGAAATGATTGCCTAAAGTATTGTGTTGAGGACTCTGAAGAAGGAGTGCTGGAATTTGAGCCGGGCATGGTGGTGCATGCCTTTAATCTCAGCACGCAGAAGGCAGAGGTAGGAGGATTGCTGTGAGTACAAAGGGGGCTTGGAGAGATGGCTTAGTTGTTAAAGTGCTTACCTATGAAGCCTAAGGACACAGGTAACAATTCCCCAGGACCCACGTAAAGTCAGATGCACAGGGTGGTGCATGGGTCTGGAGTTTGTTTGCAGTGGCTGGAGGCCCTGGCGTGCCCACTCGCAGACTCTCTATCTGCCTTTCTCTGTCTCTCTCAAATAAATAAATACATAAAATATTTAAAAAAACAAACAAAAATAATGCTGAAATAACTAGTACTGTCTGGAAGACGACAGCAGGAGTAGACTGAAATAGTTTCGAATTGTTCCCTCTTCCTTACCTGCCCATTACTGTGTGACTTATAGTCCCATAGAAGGAGTTGATGTCTCATTTCTTTGGACTTGGTCATGTTCGTGTTTTGGCAGACGGTACATGAGCAGATGTGACTCATGTCACATCTCAGCTCCTGAGTTTCCTCTTGCTCTTCTCTGCCCCCATGGCCATGTCCATATGAGACTTGCTCCTTTGGCCTGGAGCCTGGTGTGAGAAGATGATGGAGGAGAGCTGCAACTATGGACAGGTAGGTCACTGAGATTTTGGGCCTGGTTGGTATTGCCGCAGAGCTGACTAGTACACACAGCTGGATAAGGGCAAGCAGGGTGTGAAAGGCAGGTTTACACCAGAGAGTAGAGACAAAGGCCTGGTGAGGCAGAACCTCATAGGTGCCTAGCAAATAACAGCTGGACTGAATTTCCTTGTTGTATTACCGGCATTGTTATGGTCCGAGCGTGGGTCCTGGTGAAATTGGCAGAGATGAATTGGGAGGGGACCTGATACCCACTGAAGTTTCTAGATCCTTGTGTCCCAGGACAAAGAATTGTACCAGAGACCATGATAGTGAAGTAATAGAAATAGTGACAATTTATTAAGAAGAAGGCATTCAAGGGCTGGTGAAATGGCTTAGCTGTTAAGGCCCTTGCCTTCAAAGCCTAAGGACCCCGGTTCGATTCCCCATGACCCATGAAAGCCAGATGCACAAGGCAGCGCATGCATCTGGAGTTCATTTGCAGTGGCTAAAGGCCCTGGCATACCTATTCTCTCTTTCTCTCTATCTGCCTCTCTCTCTTAAGTAAATAAATAAGTAAAAAAGAAGGAGAAGGCATTCAGAGGGTCTGAATTGCCCTGAGTTTGATTCCCCAGCACCTATGTAAACAGTTGGGTGTAAACACACAGCTTGTGGAAAGCAGAGACTGGAGAATCCCTGGGGCTTGCTGGTCAGCCAATCTGACCAAAATGGCTGCTCTGGGTTCCATGAGAGACTCAGTCTCAAACAAGCAAGCAGATGAGTGATAAAGTTCTGTGGCCTTTGTACTCCTTGAGTTCATCTGCACACACATGTGCATATATCACACACACCACCACATGTGAGTGGGAGGCTGGAAAAGTCATACATCCAAAAAGTACGAGGCCATAAGGCTCATGCGTTTTAGAAGTCATTTGATAGCACCCACCTTTTGTGCATTTGTGTGTATCATGGGCTTTTTTTTTTTCCCCACAAGTTCTACCATTTCATGTAGCTAGCATTGGGAAATTTTCCAGATGCCATTACCTTTTCTTCTTTTTTTTCTTTTTGGTTTTTCGAGTTCGAGTCAGGGTCTCACTGTAGCCCAGTAATTCACTATGTCATCTCAGGGTGGCCTTGAACTCATGGAAATCCTCCTACCCCTGGATTTTTTTTTTTTTTTTTTTTTGAGAGCGACAGAGAAAGAAGTAGAGAGAGAGAAAGAGAGAGAGAATGGGTGTGCCAGGGCCTCCAGCCACTGCAAACAAACTCCAGATGCACGCTCCCCCTTGTGCATCTGGCCAACGTGGGTCCTGGGGAATTGAGCCTCAAACTAGGGTCCTTAGGCTTCACAGGCAAGCGCTTAACCACTAAGCCATCTCTCCAGCCCCCACCTTTTTTTGAGATAGGGTCTCACCTTAGCCCAGGCTGCCCTCAAACTCACAGTGATCCTCCTACCTCTACCTCCTGAGTGCTGTGATTAAATGCATGCACTACCATGCCCCAGCTCATCACCTCTTTTTATATGTTGACCTTAATGTAGACTTCTCCAAGTCCCTACTCTCTTGACACATTGGCAGTCCAAACAACATAGGCTCAGCCACCTGTCCTCAGTATGCCAGTTAAAGATATAAGTAATGGTGAAAACAGAAAGGATATTTATTAAATGAGGTCATACTGAAAAGAGGAATAAAGAGATCCAGTGTGACCCCCTACAAGTACATCTTCTGGTTCCTGACATGAGGTTTACCTTGTCTAACTAAACAGTCCTGGCTGCATTCTCTTACAAGATGGCCTGACAAATTGTTAGAGCTGTGTGAATCTCTTTCCTGGGAGACAAGTCCCTTCTTTTTTTCTTAATTGTTTTTTGTTCATTTTTATTTATTTAGTTGAGAGTGACAGAGAGAGAGAGAAAGAGGCAGATAGATAGATAGAGAGATAATGGGCATGCCAGGGCCTCCAGCCACTGTGAATGAACTCCAGATGCATGTGCCCCCTTGTGCATCTGGCTAACATGGGTCCTGGGGAATTGAGTCTTGAACCGGGGTCCTTAGACTTCACAGGCAAGTGTTTAACCACTAAGCCATCTCTCCAGCCCAGGTCCCTTCTTTTACTGGCCTATTCCCTCTCCCAGCATGAGACTCCTGGGGAAGTTCAAAGTCCTTGTGGACCATTGTCTCAGTAGTCTCATAGCCGGTGAGAGGGACACAAGTGTGTCTCTTTAGAATATCTTTGTTCCTGGATAGTTACAGTATCACCTCTAGTTCAAGGTCAGCTGGTGGTGGTGGTAGTGGTGTGTGTGTGTGTGTACAGAGGCACTAAAGGAGTACAGAGGCAACAGGAGAACTATCTCACTTCAAATTCTAGTGAATTTGAAACCAGCCTGGGACCTCAGAGTGAGACTCTGTCTTAAAAGAAAAAAGAAAGGAAGAAATGAAAATTTTGGGGAAACAGAACTCACAGATATTATAGACTTTTACTAATGTTTCCCAGTTGTAGTCTGTGGGAAGTAGGGAAAATACTCCAGAGGTTTTTTTTGAGACAGGGTCTCACTATGTTACCCAAGCTGGCCATGAACTTCTGGGCTCAAGATATCCTGCCTCAGTCTCCCAAGTAGCTGGGACTACAGGCATGTACTACAATGACTGGTGACACAATTTTAGGGCAAAGTTTGACTCTTTTAGGCTTTTTTTTCTAAAATATTTTATTTATTTATTTGAGAGACAGAGAGAGAATAGGTACACTAGGGCCTTCAGCCACTGCAAATGAACTCTAGACGCATGTGCCACTTTGTGCGTCTGGCTTTTTTTGGGTTCTGGGGGATCAAACCTGGATTGTTAGACTTTGCAGGCAAGTACCTTAACTGCTAAGTCATCTCTCTAGCCCTCTTTCGGGCTTTTTATCTATCTATCTATCTATCTATCTATCTATCTATCATCTATCTCTCAATCATCTATTGAGACAGGGTCTTATGTAGCCTAGGCTGGCCTTGAACTCTCTATGTAGTCAAGAATATCCTTGAACTCCTCTGATCCTCCTACCTTTCACCTCCCCACTGCTAGGATTCTGGCATGTGCCATCACACCTAGCTTTGGGACCTTTACCCGATGCCCATTTTCTTTGGTGCTCTTTGTCCCTCCATTTACTCAGCTAGGGAGGGTGTCTGGAGTTCGCAGTGATGCTCAGGTCTGCAGTTCTTCCACCCTCCACAGACCAGAGCTGCATCCCAATGTCCCCATCCCAGCCCTGGGCTGCTAACTGAAGCTGAGTTCTCAGGAAGAAGAGACTTTCACTTAGCTTTTGGAGGCTGAGAGCTGAAGATGGCACAGCCCTGCTGCCTCCTCCTCTGGTGAAGGTCTACCTGGGGGGTGGGGGGTGGGGGGGCAGATGGCAGTGGGTAGGAGGGAGACCCAGAGGGAGGGGTCAGAAACAATCCAGGGCTTGGGCTAGCTTCTTAGGACTGTTGCCTCGGTTTCTGCAAGCTGGTCTGTGCTGCCTTGAGAACTACCTTGATCGTTTTCCAGAGCAGCACCCCCCAGTGGCCTAATGACATAACAGCAGGCCCTACCTCCTAGACTTTGCACGCTGCCACCCTGGGGCCAGGCTTCCCACACCAAACCCATCAAGAATACAGCTCACATCCAAGCCATATCCATTGCTAATTGTGCCGGCATTTCCCTGTAATCCCAGGAGACAGCCATAGCGTGTGATGTGACTTTTATCAATGAAGAGACCAAAGTTCATAAATATTAAATATTTCAATCCAAGTCATGTAGCTTGTATGAGATGCAAGTCAAGAATTTCCTCTCCCTTGGGCTGTAGAGATGGCTTAGTGGTTAAGGCACTTTCCTGCAAAGCCTAAGGAACCAGGTTCGATTCCCCAGTACCTATGTAAGCCAGATGTACAGGGTGGTATGTGCATCTGGAGTTTGTTTGCAGTGGCTGGAGGCCATGGCAACCTCTCTCTCTCTCTCTCTGTCTCTCTCATGTAATAGATAAATTATGTATAAAAAGAATCTCTTCTCCCAAGTGTTTGCTTGTGCCTCAGTGTCTGCACTGTGCCTCACGCTTCCTGTATCAGGGTAGGTATCAAGGCTGTAACCAACAATCCCCGGATTTCTCTGTCTCAGTGTGGTGAGGATTTAAGTCCAGTGCGGCTATCTGGGATCCGTGGAGCCAGGAATCCAGGCCGGTTCCCACTGGAGATCTACCATCTTACATGTACAGCTCTGTCTGGCTCGGGTCTTGTCTTGGCACCTGTGGAGAGGGAGTCTATGGAGAGTGCATGGCTTGGCTGCACCTCTGCAGCATGAAAGCAATGCACCACTTCTGCCCATAGTCCACCTGTGAGAAGCACTTCTGCAGCCTTGCTACACTGAAAAAAAAAAAAAAAAAAAAAAGCTGGAGGTAGAATATAGACAACCTCATCTATCCCCATGGGCTGAGCGAACATTGTAGAATTAGAAGAGTTACCCTGGGAGAAAAGCTACCTCTGGGAAAGAAGACCTTTAAGCAATTCCCGTTTGACCATATGCTATATCCTTGTGTCGTTCATTCCTCTAGACTTTACCGAGGAGCCCAGGTGGGCAAAGATCACCTGCTATAGGACAAATGCACTGGAGCCCAGAGTCTCAAGACATTAAAGGCACTGGGCTTCAGTATTACTAGGCTTTGAAGGCTATGCCTGGGGAGTGTTATTCATATAGTTACATGCTTTCTTTTCTAATAGATATTTTTAGTTGTTTATTTATTTGCAAGGAGAGAGAGAGAGAGAGAGAGAGAGAGAGAGAGAGAGAGAGAGAGAGAATGTATGTATGTATGCATGTATGCATGCCAGGGTCTCTTGCCTCTGCAAATGAAGTCCAGATGCATATGCCACTGTGTGCATCTGACTTTATGTGGGCACTGGGGAATCAAACCTAGACTAGCAGGCTTTGCAAGCAAGTGCCTTTTACTGTTGAGCCATCTCCCCAGCCCATTTTCTTTATTATTATTATTATTATTATTATTATTTTAGTTTTTCAAGGTAGGGTCTCACTCTAGCCCAAGCTGACCTGAAATTCACTATGTAGTCTCAGGGTGGCCTCAAACTCACAGAGATCCACCTACTTCTGCTTCCCAAGTGCTGGGATTAAAGGAGTGTGCCACCACACCCGGCTCCCATTTTATTTATTTTAATATTCTATCAGGGCTGGAGAGATAGCTCTGTAGTAAGGCACTTGCCTGCAAAGGCATAATTCAATTTCCCAGTACCCGTGTAAAGCCAGATGCACAAAATGGCATATGCATCTGGAGTTCGTTTGTGGTGGCTAGAGGCCCTGGTGTGCCCATAATCTTTGTCTGTCTCTCTCCTTAAAAAAATTAATTATTTGAGAGAGAAAGAGAGGGAGGGAGAGAATGGGTGCACCAGGGCCTCTAGCCACTGCAAAGAAATTCCAGATACATGCACCACCTTGTGCATCTGGCTTTATGTGGATACTGGGGAATTGAGCCTGGGTCCTTTAGCTTTACGAGCAAACACTTTAACCACCAAACCATCTCTCTGCTTGCAAATAAATAAAATTAAAAATTCAATCTTTTTTTTTTACCCTGTCAGAAAATAAACATCTGTGTTGTGGTCACAATGAAAGTAATTGATTTCATCTTACCTTGTGGATCTATCTTTCTGGAAATTGCAAACCATTGCTTTCTGGGAAGCCATGTGGTTGAGTATGCCCCCTCTTTCCTAGCTTCCTCAGTGTTGAGGCAGAGGGATGATTCTGGAGCCTGGGAATGCAGCCAAAGGTAGCTCTGTCCTCATGCTAAGAACTGACTTTCATCTATCAGAGAGAGAAAATGGCAAGATGTACAGAGTCAGGAGATATTTAGGAGCTATAATCCTGGGACTTGGGAGGCTGAGGTAGGAGGATCACCATGAGTTTGAAGCCAGCCTGAGCTTCATTCTACATATGCAAATAGTGTTCTCATAGCCACAAAACAAAACAAAATAGTAAGACCTGAGGGAGGGAGCGAGAAAGAGAGAGTGAGAGGAGAGAGGGAGGGGAGGCTGGAGAGATGGTTTAGCGATTAAGGTACTTGCCTGCAAAGTCAAAGGACCCAGGTTCAATTCCTCAGTACCCATGTAAAGACAGATGCACAAGGTGGCACATGCATCTGTAGTTCGTTTGCCATGAGTAGAGGCCCTGGTGTGTTCATTCTCTCTCTCTCTCTGCCTCTTTCTCTCAAATAAATAAATTTTAAGAGAGAGAGAGCAAGAACTGGGAAAGGAGCCATAGCTGAAGGGTGGTGTGGCACACATGTCTTAGTGCCAGAGGGCAGGCTGGGATTGCAGAAGCAGATGCTCCTCTGCATTGCACAGAACATTTTCTCACTGACTAGATTCTGGAAAATCCATGGGACCTTCTCTGGTCTCAGCTCTTCTCTGAATAGAGGGATTCTTTACCTTGTTTTCTGGTCACACCCCACAATCGCTAGGTTGGCTAGAAAAGCACTGGTTGCCCTCTGTCTTGTCAGCAAACTGTGATTCCTTCTGGGCCTGGGCAGAACCGTAGGGAGGGAGAGCTGGCTCAGCCTCACCTCAGGGGCCGGCCTTGTATCCGTCTGTGTTAGTTGATTTTATATAGCTGTAACCAACTTACCTGAGAGAGTAACTTAAAAGGGGAGATATAGATTTTGGCTCATGGTTTCAGAGGTTTAGTCCATGGTCACGTGGCCCCAAGGGATTGGGTGGAACATCACACAGGCAGGAGTATGCTACGGACAAGGAGTTTCACCTCATGGTGGGCAGGGAATAAAGCTAGAGAGTATGGGGACCAGGCATAGCCTTCAAATCCTGTCCCCAGTGACACTCTTCCTCCAGCTAGGCCTCAGTTCCTGAAAGAGCGCCACTGGCTGGGACCAAGCATTCAACACAGAAGCCCGCGGGGGACATTTCACATTCAAATCATAGCAGTCTGGGCTCTTCATCTCTCTCCACTCACAGATTGTGTGGCATTTTGGAAGGTGGAGTGACTGGGCACCTAGCCTACCACTTCCCGCCCCAATCTGGCCCTGGGCACAGGCCACATGGTGCTGGCCATTAGCCCAGCCTCCTGCCCATCCATTACGGCCTCAGCTGCCAGGCTGGCACAGGGACTGAAGGGAGCAGCCCCTGCCTGCTCCCAGCTCTGTTTCTGGGGCCGAAGTAGCAGTCTGATGAGGCCTGTGCTTGGAGGTGGGTGCCCGGGGCTTCATGATAGCGCCAGGATCTTTTATGACCTCCAGGCCTTGGAGGAGGGGCAGCTGCCGAGCTGTGGAGGAGACAGAAAGGAAGGTGACCCTTCGGTTAACTTCCAGGTCAACTTTCCTCACGCAGAGCCTATGTAAAGCATTCGTGCATATACTGGCGGGCATGTCTCCAGCAGGGGTGCAGCAGGGACCCCAAAAGGTGCGACAGGCCTGTAGCTATGGCCAGGTAGCCCCGAGGTGGATCTGTCACATCCCACGTAGAAGGGATGCCTTTGAGACTATCGTTGAGGTATAGCAGGGCCCACGTGAGTGGAGACATGGCCCTGTCTGTTCTCCCCACAGACTATCTTGCCAAGTGGGACACCCTCTGAGCCTGGTTGTGGAAGACGCATACCCGCCCTTCTAATAGCAGTGGCTCTGGAGGGACAGTGAGGCAGAGGGTAGCTTCCGGGCCTTCCTGAATTGTGTCTGTGGCAGGTGCTGGCATTGTGTGTCTTTACACCCATGTGCATTGTATGTTCAAAATGTGTGACTCCCCTGAAGAGATGTTGGGTGGTGAAGGGGGCGGGACGCTTGAAAAAGATGGGGAATTTATGAGGCGCTTTTGTCAGGAGACAGTCGTAATGAAGAAAATTCAATTTTCTGCAGCTCGGAGAGTCAATATGTTAAATCTTGGAGAAGCGCGGAGTGACAGCAGAATGGCAAAGTCAATGGGACGTGCGTGGGAGGGAAGCGGTCTATCTGCATGTGTAGCGGGCTACCTCCTCTTTGTACCCTTGAACTGAATGAAGCTGGGGGACAGGATGGTATTAAATACCTGAGTGCCCCTCCTGCCCCCCACCTCAGTGGCCATCTTCTCTTGCCCTCCATCTTACGGTGAGAAAAGCTACCTTTTCTCAGGTTCCATTCTATTCGAGGACTGTCTCACTGTCCTTTTTGTAGTCTAACCATCACTCCCTCTTGCTGCAGTTACTTCATTTCGTAGTGACTGCTTATAACCCAAAATTAATAGGAGGACATTTTTCTTTTCTTTCTCACCCTTTCTTCAGAATCCATGGCTTCCTGTTTCCTAGCAAGATTCAACTTTTATGAACATCTTCATCTCTTTCCTTCAAGGGGGGAGGGAGTAGACTGGGGATTCCTCCGAGAGCCACACTGTCACCACGAGTCGTGATTAGCCGAGCTGCTGGCTGTGTAATTGGCGTGTGCCCGCGTCCCGGGGGTCTGGTGTGTTAACAGCGGGTCCCTGTGGTGAGTAACGAGATGGGGGCCCATGGCTGGTTGCACACGTTAATTAATTAGTGCTCCTCTGGTGTGCAGGAATGAAGAGGAGCTGGGGAGGCCGGTAGGGGGCGCCTCAAAGCTGACTCCTACTCTTCCCCGACCAGAGGTCACCTAGGATTTAGGCAATGGGAGCATCCGCCCCCGGGCCAGGGAATTAGGGTGAGTGTCCAGACCGGGGCCCGCTCTGTGTTGGGGGCCTGGGCTGGGTGCAGGCTCAGCTAAGGCTCAGACCCTGTGCTCCGGCATCTTCCTCCAGATGCCTGAGAAAGGCTCCCAGGCCCTTCCAGACCTGTCCTTGACCCCTGGAGTCAGCCTCACTCTACCAATCTGTTTTTCCACCAGCCACTCACAAGTGCCTCACATTCCCATGGGCACCAACCCAAGGACTACTGCCTGCCCCTTCTCTGCTCCACGTGCTTTTGGGTTGACTTTGAAGTCCAATCGTCTTTTCTTTTGCGCTGCTGAGGGTGGAGCCCAGGGTCTCACTCATGCACCAACCCTTAGTTATTAGTTATAAATCATATATATTATATAATTATATGTATAAATAATATATACATATTTATATATATATTCGAGAGAAAGAGAGAGGAGAGAGGGGGAGAGGGAGGGGGGATGAATGGGCACACCAGGGTCTCCAGCCACTCTAAACGAACTCCAGACGCATGCACCACTTTGTGCATCTGGCTTTACATGGATACTGGGGAATGGAACCCACGCTGCCAGACTTTTCAAATAAGCACCTTATCTGGCTTTATGTGGGTACTGGGGAATCAAACCCAGGCCGGCAGGCTTTGCAAGCAAGCGCCTTAACCGTTTAACCGTTTAGCCATCTCTCCAGCCTTTAGTTGTTTTGACACAGGGTCTAAGCATGCAGCCCGGGCTCGCCTGGAAGTCTAGAACCTCCTGTTCTCCCTGAGTGCTGGTTTACAAGCCTGTGTCCTGTCACCTTTTTTGAAAACTGGACTCTGGAATCCAGATCTCTGGGAGGAATGCAACGGAAAACGTGAAGTAGGGAGCAGGGGGAAATTTGGGAGAGACCCCCACAATCTCCTGGGACTGTGGCAGCCAGAAAGATGAAGAAGAGGACTTTTTATTTGCTGACACCCACAAGGACCAGGACCCCCAGCACCAAGGAGAATGCTGGAAGTTAGCGCGGTGTGTGTGTGTGTGTGTGTGGTGGGGAGACAAACTAGAGAAAGAAGCTTCGCTGTGATGGGCACGCTGGCTTCCATGTGGAGGAGCGAGCCCCGTTCCCGCGCACGGTAATTGCTAAATTACCCGCCATCTGCTCGGCTCTCACACATAAATTATCTGCGCGGAGAAAAGACTCAGAGGCGGCGGGCTTTGCTTCCTCCCGCCCAAAGCCGTGCCAGGAGCTGAAGGGAGGCCGCCGTCCAGTCGAATCGGACACCCGCATCCCTGACCTCGGTGCAGCCGGAGGGCTCGGGGGCGGCCCGGCCGGGGGCGTGGCTCTGTGGGCGGGGCCAGGCCTTCCCTAGGCTCCCGAGGAGGCGGGACTCACGTCGTGGGCGGGGCCTCCCTCTGGGTGGGGTCTCCTCTCCTCTGCCGGGGTTCTTTTTAAAACGGATGCAAGGGGTCTGGAGAGATGGTTTAGAGGTTAAGGCATTTGCCTGCAAAGCCGAAGGATCCGGGTTCGATTCTCCAGGACCCACATAAGCCAGATGCACAAGGCTGCTTGCGTCTGCAGTTCGTTTGCAGTGGCTGGAGGCCCTGGCGCGCCCATTCTCCCTCTCTCTCTGTCTGCCTCTCACTCTCTCATAAATAAAACAACTGAGGCAAGATATTTGTTCCAAAAATTAGTTATTTCATGCAGTAGTGCTTGTCATAACCACATCTTTTAAATCTGTAAATAATGTTATCAAAATAATCTTAATCTGTCACCCCAACACCTTCCTCCCTGCCTTTCCGCACGTTGTGGGTGGGTGGGGGTGGTGTCTCCCAGAGGTCATTGACAGCAGTCCTAGGACCTCGGCAGGGGCAGGGAGGGCATGAACATGAATGACCCCACTGGGTCCTGACGGTGGGTCAGGGTTGAAAGAACCTTGGGAGAAATGACAGGAGATGGGTAAAAGACACTACTTCAGGTTCTGGAGATGGAGGGAATGGGGGGGGGGTGGGCCCCTTGAAATAGGGGGTCTGGGGCAGTGGGCGGGGTGGAAGGCTATCTAGGTAGGAGTTGGGGAGCGTGCAGAAGGCGGGGCGAGGGCCAGAGAGCAGCAGGTGGAAAAAGGAGCCGTGCAGGGGTGGGTGGTGGTGGAGAGGGGGTCGGATGGGGAGAAGGGGAGCCAAGACTGGCAGTGCCAGATGGGCACACAGGGGTGGCAGGGTGAGCCTTAGGGGCCTGGAGAAACCAGAGGAGGATCCGAGTGGAGAGACCACAGGCCAGTCATCTTGCAGCAACTCAGGCCTGAAGGAATGTGCCGAGCCAGGGCTGCGCCAGGGAATGCAAGGGTGCCTGTTGGGTCCTAGGAGGGTAGCCACACAGCCATTGCCTGCTCTCAGGCATGGTGGATTTGCAGCGGAGCTGAGAAGGCCCTCTAAGAACAGAGTAGGGAGTGACACCTTCCTCACCCCCAGCTCCCGGGCACCTGCAGGGTGTGCCCGTGGGGTGGGGGCGGGCCCGACCCACTCCCAGCTCGGAGCGCAGGAACTAGTGGGGTTTCTTCGGAGTGATTGTTTAGTATTCATGGGGCGACGCAATCTCTCCCACATCTGCTTAGCACAGCAAGTCCTGTCATATAACTGTCTCCCGCACTGTCTGTCCATAAAGAATGTCTCGGAATTGGTGTAATTCAGAGAAATTAATGACGACTTTCCGCGGGACGGCTCCCTGGGGGATGATTAACACTTCATCGTCCATCTGATGCGCGGGGCCCAGCGCTCCATCGCGAACATTTGGGCCGTGGCCAGCCGCATTAAAGGTTATTACGGAAAACGCGACCTGCAAACGGGCGAGAGGCATGATGGACCCGCAGGAGGAGGGGGTCAGAGGGAGAGCGGATCCGAGCCGGCCGAGTCCGAGATCAAGTTTCGCGAGGTGTGCACACCTCGGGGTCTGAGGTTGAAGGCGACTGGGTTTTTTGTTTCGGCCACTGAGAATGGGGAAGGTTGCGGGGAGCTGCGGTGCCCTGCCTCGCCTCGCCCAGCCTCGCCTCAGGGAATGGGTTCCTTTTCACTGGGAGGCCCATTGTTGAAGGAGGCTTTCCCTGCCTTTCAGTCCTCCTCGAGTTGGGTCCGTCATCGGGTGAGTTCATTAACCACACTGCGGAGAGGTGACGTCATGTCTCCAACGGCACAGCAGCTTATGAGGACTCCCAGGCAGATTTTGAACTCAGATTCTTGGCTTCCGAGCTCTTGCGCTTTAACCACAAGAAGGTCTGGGGCGGACAGTCAGTCCAAGTGTCTGCCTCACTTTCCTGTACAGAGGATGGTAGTAGCCAGGGGCTCAAGAAAAAAAATCAGTTGCTGGTGGAGGCTGGGGAAATGGCTCAGTCCGCAAAGTGCTTGTCGTGCAAGCACAAGGAGCTGAGAGTGGATCCCCAGCACTCCTGTAAAAAAAGGCAGGGCTCTGGCATACGCCTGCAATCCACCCAGCACTGGGCAGGGCACTGCCACCTATGCCTGCAACCCCAGCATTGGGAAAGCAAAGGCAGGAGTATCCCTGGGGTTTTGGGGGCTAGCTAGTCTAGCTGAATTGAATGGGTGAGCTCCAGGTTCCAAGAGAGCCCCTGTCTCAAAAAAAAAAAAAAAAAAAAAAGGTTAGAGTGATTAAGGAAATCATCCAACTTCAACTTCTGGCCTCCACGCGCATGTGCATATACATGTGTGCCCACACTCACACCACAAACCCACCAGAGACCCCTGGTGGCAGAGAAGGATAGATAGCATTGGGGCTCCAGTGTGGGCCTGGAAACTAGAAGTGGTTTCCTGTGGCTTCCGTGTGCCTCCTGGACACTCAGCCACTAGAGTCCTGGCTCTGATTCTCAGTCAGACATGCTGGAGAGCCCGTTTGTGTGCGCCCATGTTTGCCAGTGTATGAGTTATGAGCAGGTGTCTATTACACATGCTTGAGCACGTGTCTGCGTGTGTGATGTATATGCCCCTGTGTATATCTGTGTGCAAGTCAATGCATGTGAGTGCACAGAGTGTCCCAGCGCCAGCAGATGTCCGGGATGCGGTGCCTGAGCAGTGGGTGCCTTTGTTTTGCCAGGCCCAGGAGGATGGCATGGGGGTCCCAGGTCTAGGGCTGGGTGAAGCTTGGGTTCAGAGGCCTGTACCCAGCATTCAGATTGGAAGAGTGCTGAGGCCCTGCTCTGAGCAGGGAGGGAGATGAAGAGGGTTCTCAGACAATGGGGGGTTTAGGTCTAGTTTCTTCTTTCCCCAGTCCCCACTCCACAGTGGGGACAGCTTTGGGAATTAGTTTCTGACTAGTCTGTCCTTCCTAGCTTTAGGCTCACCCCTGTTCCCACCCCCAGATTAGAAGTGGCAGAGTTCTCAGAAGTCTTTGTATGCAACCTGAAAGAGAGCGCCATGACATAAAGCAAGTCTCTCTCTTTTTCTCTCTCACTGGTACTTTCCCAAAACAAGTTCTTTGTCCCTTGAAACCTCTAATACTTTGATGAGGCCAGTCCTCAATGATCATTGAATTGTGCACAAGCTGAGGTTTTCAGGTCACTTGGGCTGGGAATCTTTTCTTTTTTTTTTTAGAGAGAGAGAGAGAGAATTAGCCTGCTAGGCCCTCAGCCACTGCAATCGAACGCCAGACACTTGCGCCACCTAGTGGGTATGTGGGACCTTGCGCTTGCCTCACCTTTGTGCATCTGTCTTATGTGGGATCTGGAAAGTCAAACACGGGTCCTTAGGCTTCACAGGCAAGTGCCTTAACTGCTAAGCAATCTCTCCAGTCCGGGAGTTCTTTCTTGAGTCTAACTCAAATCCCCTCATCATTCTGTTTGCCCAACAGGACAAGGCAAGACATGAGAAAAGGAACTTCGCATTCACCTTCTTCTCATCCCCAACATGGGGTGGTTTCCTCTGGCTGGGGAGGGGGTCTGGAATACAGTGGCTAGTGGTAGTAATTACCTCCAGAAAGGTACTAGCAATTCTCTATATAATTCAACATAAGTTTTCATGTGGGATCAAAGCCTGGTGGACTGCAGAGGGTGCAGACCACTTGTTGGGGGGAGTGTAATGATCAACAGGATGGCCTGGGAGGAGGGAGTTGGGAGACAGGGATTCCAAGCAATCTTTTTTGTTAATTGGCATATGTTAATTACACATAATAATGGCTTTTATTATGACATTTTCTTATACAGAATGCATTTTATTACACTCACTCCCATGGCCCTCCCCTCCCTTGTTCTTCTACCACTGTGTTACTGACCTCCCTCTTCCCAAAGAGGCCCCTTCTTTCTTTTTCTTTTTCTTTTTCTTTTTCTTTTACTTTTACTTTTTTTTTTTTTTTTTTTGAGGTAGGGTCTTGCTCTAGTCCAGTCTGACCTGGAATTCACTATGTAGCCTCAGGGTGGCCTTGAACTCACAGCCATCCTCCTACCTCTGCCTCCCGAGTGCTGGAATTAAAGCTATGTGCCACCACACTGGCTATCTTTTCCTTACCCCCCAACTCCCTCCTCTTTCTCTTTCTATTAAAAAAATATATTTTGTTTGGCTGGAGGGCTAGCTTAGCAGTTTAGGCGTTTGTCTGCAAAGCCAAAGGACTTAGATTTGATTCCCCAGGACCCACATAAGCCAGATGCACAAGGGGGCGCATGCATCTGGAGTTTGTTTGCAGTGGCTGGAGCCCTGGCGTGCCCATTCTCTCTTTCTCTTTCCCTCTCTTTCTCCCTCTTTCTATCAAATAAATAAATAAAAGTAAAATATTTTATTGATTTATTTGAGAGAGAGAGAGAATGGGCATGCCAGGGCTTCTAGCCACTGCAAGCAAACTATATGCATTCACCACCTTGTGCATCTGTGCTTAGTGGGTACTGAGGAACTGAACTTGGGTCCTTAGGATTCGCAAGCAAGTGATAAGCCATCTCTCCAGCCCTTTCTTTCTATTTTTAAATTTTTATTTATTTATCTTTGAGAGAGAGAGAGAGGTTGAGAGAGAGAGAGAGAGAGAGAGAGAATGGCTGTGTCAGGACCTCCTGTTGCTGAAAGCGAATTAAAGATGCATATGCCACTTTGTGTGTCAGGCTTTATATGAGTATTGGAGAATTGAAACTCAAAAGGCAGGCTTTGCAAGCAAGAGCTCTTCACTACAGACTCCTCTCCCCAGCTTGCTCTTTCCTTCCTTCCTTCTTTCCTTTCTCTCTCTTTCTTTCCCAGTGAGTTTAATTAGGGTTGCCCATAGGATACTGGATGAGGGGCTATTTATAGAGCACAGGCTCCTTGCTAGTGGCTACATCACTGAAGAAAATGTCTCTGCCTCTCTCAGGAGCCATTAATCACCTATGGATACTAAGGGAGGGGTGGGACTTTGTAATCCCTTCTCCTCTAACTACCACTGTCAGCTTATAGGACCTCAGGTAGGGGAAGGTTCACATGCTTCCACCCCGTGAGAGAATGCTGACAGGCCCAATCTTGGGCAGGTCTTATGCTGCCGTAAGATCAAGAGTGCAATGGGGGCCGGGCGTGGTGGTGCACACCTTTAATCCCAGCACTCTGGAGGCTGAGGCAGGAGGATCACTGTGAGTGTAAGGCCAGTCTGAGACTGCATAGTGAACTCCAGGTCAGCCTGGGCTACAGCGAGACCCTTCCTCAAACAACAAAAAGAGTGCAATGGGGGTGTCGTACATCCAGTGCTCTACCTTGCTCCATCCCTGCCTCTGGCTCTTATATTCTTTCTGCCCCTTCTTTAATGTTCCCTGAGTCTTGGTGCTATAGATGTCCCATTTCTGGTTGAGTCACTGATTTTTAGTACTTTGACCTGTTAGAGTCTGCAGTTACCACTGCCCACTGCACAAAGGAGCTTCTCCGAGAAAAGCTGGCAGCACTAATCTGTGGGTATAAACAGAATCATTTAGAGGGTAAAATTAATGGGCACTTTATGTTCATTTAGCAAAACAACCAGCCAACCTTCTTTATAGAAAGGAGCCCTGAAACCTCAGGCCCCTGCCTCCTGATCTAGGCGGCTCCAAGCCCCTTCCCAGCCAGACATGGGGTTTGGCAACCACCAGGCTGGTTCCTTCAACTTCCCATCCTTCTTGCAGTGTGCCTGTGTCTGGTATCTTAGCTTCTCATCCCTTATTCAGGCATGCCTCTGGCTCTCCTAGCCTCATGCTGTCTGTCCCATCTTCTCTCTTCTTCCTCCCCACAAACCCCCTAGCCCTTTATAATAGTGCCTTATACCCTCCTCCTCTGGGAAGTTCGCTTGATTTGTCCTCCTGGCTTGAGATCCCAAACTCTCACCGCCCTCTTCTTTTCCTTCTTCTCCTTCTCCTCCGCCTCCTCCTTCTTCTTTTTGGTTTTTGCAAGGTAGGGTCTCACTCTAGCCCAGGCAGACCTCAGTAGTCTCAGGCTGGCCTCAAATTCACAGCAATCCTCCTACCTCAGCCTCCTGAGTGCTGGGATTAAAGGTCTGTGCCACCCCACCTGGGCCCCCAAAGGTCCCCTTTCTAAACTCTACCAAGGTACCTGGACAGCTTCTTGTTAACCATCCCCTTTCCTGGCTGTGTGGCTGGACCCCTGGGAAGGCTGTTTTCTCCTCCAGGTGGATGTATCTTCTAGGACTCTTAGTGCATGGACAGGATGGCAGGGGAGAACTCACAACTTTCCCTTTTCCTGGGAGGAGAGTTGCGTTCACTGGCCTTGGGAGAAGGGTGGCAGGGGGCCCTTCCATCGACCTGGCTTTGCTTCTGGGTTAGGCCTCAGCCCTTGGCCCCGTGCACCTCCTGCTGTGGACGACCCTGGTCTCCTGGGCCTGCTGTGCATGGGAGGCAGCAGTGCCAGATGTCCTTCTCTGGGACTTCTCCCCACACCTGCTTCCCAGCCTGAGACTTCACCCTGGTTTCTTTTTCTGGCTTCCTCCACCTTCCCTTCCCCTTCCCTCTCCCACCCAGTCTCTACCCAGTCCTTGAATTCTCAAACCCTTCCAGAACCCCTCCTCTTTTTTAAAATTTTTATTTTTTGAGGTAGGGTCTCATTCTAGCCCAGGCTGACCTGGAATTCACTATGTAGTCCCATGCTGGCCTCGAACTCACGGCACTCCTCCTACTTCCGCCTCCCAAGTGCTGGGATGAAAGGCGTGCGCCACCACGACCCGGCCAGAACCCCACCACATGATGAGAACCCCGCCTGCCCGCCTGGGGTGCTGGGGTCTGAGAGCTGGTTCAGGCTGCAGGGTCTGGCTAGCGACCAATCGATGGATTGACCGCCACCTTGTGGCAGGTACTGAGAACTGCAGGGTTGGGAGATCTCCACTCACCAGAACCATCTGAAAATGGAGAAGGGGATGAGGGCAGGTGGGTTAGCAACTTGATTTCCTAACTGACACTCTAAGGTTCCTTAGAGAGACCATGAATTCCCACTTGGCATGGGGCTGGGGGCCTCTGGGAAGCCAAGTAGCAAGGACGCTTCTAGATGGAGAGAGAAATGAAACCAGCCTCAACCCTCCCTCCTAAAAGTCTGAAACAGAAGCAGGGGTTGAGGTTAGATCTGTGCAAGAACTTCCCAAGTGAATTCCAAAGTATGTTCCCCTGAAAGTCACACAGTCCTTCATCCCCATTCCTGGGGATTGAACCCAGGGTCTTGTGCATGCTAAACAAGCACCCTACCACTGGACTAGATCTCCAGCCTTCTTTTTACTTTTTTACCCCCGCCCCTCTTTTTGAGACAGAGTCCCACTAAGTTTCCCAAGGCTAGCCTTGACCTTGCTCTTTAGCCTACGCCTCAGCCTCCCAGTAGCTGGGATAACAACCTTCACTACAGGCCCTGAATTTTTTTTTTTTTTTCAAGGTAAGGTCTCACTGTAGCTCGGGCTGACCTGGATTAGATTTCACTGTGTAGTCTCAGGGTGGCCTTGAACTCATGGTGACCCTCCTACCCTGCATCCCAAGCACTGGGATTAAAGATGTGTGCCACCATGCCCGGCTCTTCTTTTCTTTCTTTCTTTCTTTCTTCCTTTTCTTTCTTTTTTTTAATATCTTATTTATTTATTTGAGAGAGAGAGAGAGAGAGAGGCAGATAGAGAGGGAATGGGAACATCAGGGCCTAGAGCTACTACAAACGAACTCCAGACACATGGGTCACCTTGCGCATCTGGTTTATGTGGGTAAACCTAGGTCCCCAGGTCTCACAGGTAGGTTCCTTAACTGCTAAGCCATCTCTCCAGCCCTCTTTTCTTTTCCTTTCTTTTTTTCCCAGAGCTGACTTTGTCCCATCAGTGAGTGCCTTATTTTCTCCAAAGTGTGTTCCTCAATTCATGGGGTTTATTCAGAAAACCTCAGTTTTCCTCCTTTAGTCTTGCTGGGCCAACCCTCAAGATGCAGAGCCAAGTAATCCCTTCTCTGGTCTAACTCCAGTCCCTTTGGACAGGATGACCATACGTCAGAGCTGCAGGTGGGGCAGGTTCTGAGCTGGAGCAGCTCTGCCTCAGTTTCTCCTCTCCTGACTCGTTGGATCCTTGGAGATGGTGCTGGAATCGAGTCATCTACTTCTGTGGATAATTCACTACTTGACCTTCAGGACTCATAGGTGCTGAGGAAGAGAAACCTCTGAGTTTCAATCCCTGCCTTGTTCTTCCCTTCTGTGGAGTGGGCATGGAGGGGAGGGAGGAGGTGGTGCTTGTCTGAGTCCTCTCCATCTCAGTTATAGTCCCTTTGCTCCACCTGAATTCCAGGTTCTGAGGCTCCCACAGTGACTGTTGAGGTTTCTACAATCTCCATCCCTTTCCCCCTGGCCCATCCCCCTTCCCGGGAGAGCTAATGGTCTCAGCCATAGTCTCTTTGCTTCCCCAGCACTTCTTAGGGATCCTGGCCTGCGGCCTTGGCTCTGCAATGCCACTCTCTCTCTCTCTGAAGTGCAGCCTCTCCCTCCCAGGTGTGTGTGGGTCCTCCCTCCCAGGTGGTAGTCCTTCCTCCTAGGTGTGGGTCCTCCCCTGCCTCATTTGCCACCACTGACCTTACTGAGCTAAATTAAAAAGCAATGTTCTGTGAGCGGCTCCAGCCCCGTGGAGCTTGACTCTTGGAAGACGAAGACAATTACCAGCCCTTCCATCTCCCTCTCGTCTGGCTGCCTTATAATTTTTCCCCCCGCTGCCTGGTATGCAGCATTTATGTTTTTAATAACACCAGAATGGTTTTGACCTTGGGAATTCATAGCAGAATGGGCATTGTGTGCTGCCCCAATGTGATTGGCCTGTCTCAGTCCCTTCCAGGAATCCGGGGTCTCCTGGATTCTGGTGAAGATGTGTGTGTGTGTGTCTGGGGGGGCATACCTTGAGGGCAAATTTGAGAAGCCAGAGTGTGTTAGGCCAGAACAGGTACTGGGACCAGCTGAGGCAACGTGTAAACGAAAGAAGGAGAAGACCTCCCCAGCACAGATTGTCCTTTATTCATTGAGAATAAGGCGCAAAGAACAACAGTATTCCCCCCCCCCCAGGAATGGGAGACTGCTGTGTCCAGACTTAGCTGGACTGGGTCTTTCAATGAACAGGGATGGAAAGAAGCAAACAGGGAGAAGAATGGAGAAGTTGGGAAAGTTGAAAATGGAAATAGGGTCCTTTCCTTTGCTGACTTGTTTTTCAGTCAGGCCTGGTGAGGTCAGACCTGTCAAAATTTAAGTTATGGATCTGTTTTTGTGGTCTGGGGCAATGGTTTCTTGCAACAGATGTCCCATAGGTCAGCATGTCCTGTTGCTTTAAGTGAGTTATTAAACTTTCAGAGTGGACACAGAGACATACAGGGTGGAGCCAGTTAGACTGAGATGTCTGAGAGGTAAGGGCGCTTTTCGCAGTCCATAAGGAAGAGTCCTAGCGAGGGAATGGCATGCAGTGAGCCTGTGTGAGGGTTATGCGAAGGAAGGACGCCTTGGACACACTATGGCATCAGCTCCCAAGTGTCTGCACCCACAACAAGCTCCACTTCTCTCTCTCACCTTCTCTCTGCCTCTTTAGCTCCAAGAACACTGGAAGCTAATGCGGCTGCCTGGAAGACGGTGGTTAAACCCAATGAGCAGCTGTAGGAATTCTGCTTGCCCACCCAGGAGCAGCAGCGAGAAGAATCTGGGAGAAGGACAGGAGGGGGAACATGAAGGGATTGGGAGTGAGCTCTCCCAGAAAGAGCTGGAGACCTTGTGGTTGAAGGACCAAGTTTAGAGTTAGAGCCCTGGACATAGTGAAAAGCATACAGTACAAATGAAGGAGACTGTTCTAATGCAGGTCAGCAAGCACTACAGGCCAGAGGTAGGGTGCCTCAGGTTGAAGGGGGGCTTGCAAGTGAGTGTTTGCAGCGTGAATCTATCTCTGGCCCCTGGGCAACCAGTCCTATGCACAGCAGTTGTATGTGTAAATGTGGGGAAGGGAGAAGCCTTGGAGCCCAGCTTTTTATATCACAAGGGCCTGCACAGTGTGGGTTTATTCCAAGAGCAGCCGGCAGCCCCACAGGAAGACCCCCTGCTCTAGAATCAAGAAAAACTCGGTTCTGGTCCCTGCTCCAGTCATCAGCGGGGACAGGGGGTGTCGTTTGCTGCACCTTTCAGCAAAAGCCACAGGGTCATTTTGTCCCAATGCTGGGTCATGAGGCTGGGAAATGGAAGGGGGCCCTGGGGAAGTGAGTGGGTGATGACATATCAGGGGCTACAGATCATGAGGAGTGCTGGTGGAGGGGGATGCTAAGAGGGTTTTCTGAATTCAGAGATCCACGAGTTCTTGCTGGAGTTCCTAAAGACTCTTGGCCTCAGCAACCACGACTCATGCCAGCAGCACCTCCACCCTCCTGCCGCAGGCTCTGCAGGGAGCTCTGTTCTCTGCCGCCCTCCTGTGGCCGCAGAGCTCTTTGCAGGTTGCTGCGGAGAAGATTCTGTTCAACTCTGCAGAGCTTGTCCTGCGCCCCCTGGTGGAAATTGGATATATTACAAGAAATGATCTTGGCTTCCAACTGCATTTCTCACCGCTCCCCGCCCCCCGCCCCCGCAGTCTGTTGCTCTAATTTCTGGAGGTATCCATGGCCGCCTCAGAGCCAGGAGGACCTTCCTGAGGCCTTCTACATTTTTTTCACTTGAAGCTGTAAGATCTGAGCTTGTAGAGTGCACTGTGGTGACAAGGGGCTAAGGATGAGTAGAGGGGGCGGGGCATTTCTCTTCTTCCTCTCTGGTTTCACCCACATTCCCAGCCTGTGAGGGTTACTGGGGATTTTTAAAGCATTCGGGATCTGGTAACATCACTGGAGAACATGGGCTTGTAGCGTGGCGTGTGTCGGGGCTTCCTCCAAGCCAGGAGTCCCTGAGCTCAGTCTGTCACCATCAGTAGAGAGATGGATTGGCAGGCCCCGGGAGGTAAGAGACAAGGATGATGGAGGGAGATGGCGTCTTTGACAGATGCTGACAGGGCTCGTTATTTCCAACTCTGGATCTCTCCCGCACACCACGCTGCCCTTGGCCTCCCTCTCATACTCAGTGCTCATTGTTGACTTGTGAGAACTCTGGAGACAGGTGGCACTGCGGCACGCCCTGGAGGGACACCCACCCATGATGGAGTGGGGCTTCGAGCTGGGGTTCCACAGTCACTGGAATGATTGAAAGACTGGAACAGTTGCAGTGGATGAGGGGGGATGGGGGCATATTTAAAGAGAATGAGGGCTGGAGAGATGGCTTAGTGGTTAAGGGGCTGGCCAGCAAAGCCAAAGGACCCAGGTTCCATTCCCCAGTACCCATGTAAGCCAGATGCACATAGTGGCACATGCGTCTGGAGTTCGTTTGTAGTGGCTAGAGGCCCTGGCACACCCATTCTCTGTCTCTCTCTCTCTGCCTCTTTCTCTGTCTGTCTGTCACTCTCAAATAAATACATAAAAATAAAACAAACAAAACAAAAAAATAAAAAATGAAATCGATTTTTACTGATGCAGACACTAATTTTGAGAGAGCTGTGACGTGCAAGTCAGTTTTACTGAGAGTTTGCCATGTACAGGAAAAGTCTGTATGTGCCATGAGGGGGTAAAAGAGGAGCCCACCCCACATTTCCTGCTCTTCTTGTATTTATTTATTTGTGAGAGAGAGACAGAAAGAGGTACAGAGAGGACAGAAACAGAAAGGAAGGAAGAAAGGAAGAAAGGAAGAAAGGAAGAGGGCTGGAGAGATGGCTTAATAGTTAAGGCGCTTACCTCAAAGTCATAAGACCTCGGTTTGATTCCCCAGGACCCACGTAAGCCAGATGCACAAGGGGGCGCAGGCATCTGGAGTTCATTTGCAGTGGCTGGAGGCCCTGGTGCGCCCATTCTGTCTGTCTGTCTGTCTGTCCCTCTCTCTCTCTGACTCTTTCAAATAAATAAATAAATAAAACTTTTTAAAAATTAAAATTAAAAGAAAGGAAGGAAGGAAGGAAGAAAATGGGCAGGCCAGGATCTATTGCCACTGTAAAAGAACTCCAGACACATGAGCCACTTTGTGCAGCTGGCTTTACATGGGTCCTGGGGAATCAAACCCAGGCCTTCAGGCTTTGCAAGCAAGCACTTTTAACAGCTGAGCCATCTCTCCAGGCCATCTCTGGATTTTTTGTTTGTTTGTTCGTTCGTTTGTTTTTGAGTGAGTTTGGTAGCCCAGGCTGGCCGTAGTCTCACGATCCTCCCATGTCAGCGGCTGAGGGCAGAGATGGGAGGTGTTGACCTGGTTCCCTTCTCCCCTTCCTGTGTTGTGAGAGCCGCTGCCTCTCCCTCCGCACTTGTTGCTCCCAGTGGGGCCTGCGGGGGTGGTGCCTGACAGTCCTCAGCTAGGGATGTGGATCCCATCCCCAGCCACACTTGGTCTCTCGGTTCTACACATCCACCTTCCCATAAAGCACCTTCACTGAGCCTCCCACCTCTCCGCATTCCTTTTTTTTTTTCCTTTCCTTTTCTTATAACGCACACAACACACGAGCACCTGGGTGACAGAGGGGGCCCCCCCCCCAGGGTGCTCCAGAATTTCCAGCAGCAACCAGTGGAGAACTGGAGTCCTAGGGGTAAGCCTCCCGAGCCCTGCTGAGGCTTGGGGAGCGAGCAGGGAGGGGCGGGACATTAGGATGGAGGAGAACGTGGCGCGAGCGAGGGAGAGAGCTGCAGTCGGAGCCCGCGCTGCATCCTAATCAGCCCTGCGGAGGGCGAGCCGCGCGGCCGTCAATCTTCCACACAAAGGGCCGCCCGCCCCCTTCCCCCTCGCCTCCAGCCTCCCCACTCCAGGCCTAGAATGTCTGGGCAGTGCACAGAGGCTGGGAAGGGGAAACAGACCCACTGACAGGAGGGGATCATGGACACACCCAGTCATTTCAAACCAAGACCCACAGTGTGGGGCCAAGGCAGGTTTGGTCACCGCGCTCAGAAGACAAAAGAGGCCCTGGTAGCGCGAACAGAGAGAGGCGTTGTCAGAGTGGAAAAGGAGGAAGTGGTGGAGAGAGGGGGGCCCAGCTGGCAGGGGGCAAAGACAGGAGGACTGAAGACAGACACAGAAACAGGCACCCTGGGGTCGAACGTGGCGCAGTGACCCCAGATGGACCCAGCACCCAAACCACAGGGACCCCAAACTGTACCCCCAGACAAGCAGAGGGAGCAGGAAGGAGACGAGAAGGGGGTAATGAGGGGACAGGTTAAAGTTGTACAGGGTGACACAGCCTCTGGGTTCCACGGGCCTCCCAGGCAGGACCTGCGACTCAGGACTTAAGCTTGGGGACGGGAGGGCTAGTGGCAGAAAGTCAGCAATTCAGAGCTGTATTCAAAGTACCAGAACCATGTGGTGCCGAAATGGACTTCCTCTCCCCCTCCTGCAAGCAGCCTGACCCTGCTCAACTGCTTGGAACAGCAGTGGTGGGGCGTGGAGGAAAGAGAGAAAGATGCACGTGAGAGAAAGACCTAGCAAGGAAAAGAAATAGCAGAGCCCCGAAAAAGTGGAGCCCACACGGCAGACAGAACGACACACAGGCAGGGGAGGCCAAGCACACGTGCATGAAATGGAGAGGGAGGCTGCCCAGGGCTGCAGAGGAAGGCAGACTGAGTGGGGCACAAGCGGGGCACCCATCTCCCCACAGGAGATAGGCTGGGAGCAAACAAGCCACAGTGAGTTGGGTTGGCAGTCAAGTGCTTTTTAGGGTGACCTTGCTTTTTTTTTTTTTTTCTGTACAGAGAATCTGTCTATTCCGATGTGTACCATCTCCTTTTAAGTAGCACTTTCTACTGCTGCTGCGGCCGCCCGGGTCATTCTGGCAATTCCTCTTTGGGGATCGTCTTTAAAGCCTGCAGTGCAGCTCAGAGCAGACTCACCAGAGGCAAATTTTGTATCCTTCAGGGGTGGATCTAAATTCTGAAAACAGCCAAGTGTTGTTAGGAATCAAGGCTGGAGGATAAGGTAAGGGCCCAGCTGGGGAGTAATATTTCCAGTTAAGTGCAAGGTGAATGTGGGGAGACACTGAGGGGAACGTGCCTTCCTCCCAGGAGGTTCGGAAAGGCCATCGTGAAGGAGAACCTTGCAGGATGTGACGGAAGGAGACCTTTCAGCTGCTTCTTCAGGACTAGTTCCAGTTTTCTGTTTATTAAAAATGGGCAGTAGAGGCTCCCCCCACCTGAAACAGGCACAGCCTGGCATTGGCGTGGCCAGGCCTCCTATGTGATGAAATAGTTGGTCAAGACTGGTTCTGCCCTTATGGGACTCACAACCCTCCTCCCTGCTGGTATAATGCACACGTGAGTGCAAAGTGACAGCACACTGGGCACAGACCAAAAAGTACAAATGACTGGGGCAGATTTAGAATCGGAGCTAGTCAATTCCTGGAGGAAGGGGATTTTGAGTGGCAGGTGGAAGGAGAAACCCAGCAGGGCATAGGACAGAGGGGCGGGGGTGGGGGGTGGGGGAGAGAAGATCCTCTTTGGGGGGTGGGTTCTGAGGAGAATTAACAAGTTGACAGTGCCAGCCCCAGCCTTAAGGGAATAGAGGGGAGGGGACAGGTTTAGAAGGCAGGATGGGTGACCAGAATTTGCTGAAGAAATAGGGCCTATTGAAGGCAACACTGACACGTGTCAGGCACACTGCATCCGTGCACAATTGTCTAGATGGGTGTGAACTGGTTTGCATGTCATGTCCGAGAGTAGGGGCCGCTATATCCGAGTGGCTTTGTGCCGTGTGGCATTGTGCCCTAGGCTCTTCTTTCCATCTGTGTGCGGTTGGCACGCCAACTATGTCTGATCGTGTTTGTTCATTTGTGTGCTTCCATGTGGTCGTGCGTGGTGAGCCGTACCTTTTTTTTTTTTTTTTTAGGTTTCATTTGGCTCCATGCGGCGGAGGGCAGAGTAAGCTGTGTCTGCGTGAGCGCGCACTCGTGTCTGCAGGAGCCATCGGGCTGGCAGGGCGCCCTGGCGGCCCAAGCATCTCTGTCTCTCTCCCTCCACTGGCTCCATCTGCCCTGGCTGAGGTCGTGACAAGGAGTCAAGCAGTAAAAAAACAAAAGAAAACAAAACACAACACAACAAACAAAACAAAACAAAATTAAACATCGACAACCACGGGAGACCAGAAATGTTGTAAGCCGGGTGCAGACTCCCCCTTTGGGGGAGAAACGAGCATCCACGGCCCGAGGGAGACCAAGCAGCCAGCCCTGCGCGCTCCGGCGGGCAGGTGCTCCCGCGCAGTGCTCTCGGCGCCGCGGCTCCCTCCCCTGCGCTCCCTCCCCCAGCCCAGGGGTCCGGCTCTCCATCACCTCCAAACGCCCGCCGGGGTCCGGGACGCCCAGTCGGGGGATGGGGTGGGGTGGGGAAGCGCTCACTCGGACCTGGGAGCCGATCGCCGGGGATCTAATTGCTCCTTAGGTCGTGGAAAGGGGCTTGTGGACCGGGTGGGGACTCGTCCCCCCACCCCACGTCTCTCTCCCTCTCTCTTTCTCTCTCTCTCTGGCTCCTGGCACAGCCCCGCCATCTCCCGCCCCCTCTTCCGGCCTGCGGCAGTTTCCGAAATCGCCCGGCGGCCGCGAATTCATTAGCGGGGGGCGGATGTAAACGCAGCGCGGTGGAACGTTTTAATTAGGCCTGAACAATAAACAAGCTAAACGAGGCGCGCAGGGCTCCCTGGCGGGCCCTCAGCCTCCTCCGCGCGGCGCGGACTCATTACGGCTGCAGCCAATTTCATGCCCGCGCCCTGCGCGCGCCGCCGGGCCGCGGTGGGGCGGGCCGCGGGGGTCCCGGGTGCGGGCCGGCGTGGGAGGCTGGCTTGGGGCGAGGCCGGGGTGGGTGGGGGGGCGTCCAGGCGACGCGGCGCCCCCCGAGGCGCAGCGCTGAGCCCGCGGCCTCCCCGCCCGGGCGCTCCATCCACCTGCCCCTCGCCGCGTCCTTGAACTGAAGGTCCCCGCCTGCCCGCCCCCGGCGGCCGCGCGGGGCTGGGGCTCAGTTTACGGTCTGTCCCCGCCGCCTCCCACGCGCAGGCCCCTCCGTGTGCCTCGAGCCCTTATTTCCATTTTTGCCGCAGTCTCCGCATCGCCTCTACCGGGTCTTGTCTTCCAGACACCCGCACACCTCCCCCCCCCCCCCGTTTTCACTTTGGCTCGGACTTTCAGGTGGTCATCTGGTCTCAGTCGCCTTCAGCATTTTCAGACCCGGTAGTCAGGTGGCCTCCTGGATGTCGCACCCCACCCGCTCCTTGCACACACTGGGACTCGACAGCGCTCTGCCGCCGCAGTTTTCCTCTGGCCTTCTGGCTCCTGCCTGCGTTCCTCTGTAGGCCCCTCCGTCCCTGGTAGGGGGTGCCTCTGTCCCCTAACACTTGGGGCATTTATGGGCCCAGAGCTGGATGGGTTTTTGCTTCTCCCATCTTTCAACGAAGCCACAGGCCTGTTTTGCTAGCTTGCAGTCTGTGCTAGGAATTGCCTGGCCAGGGAGGGATGCGATGACCAAGGGTCTTGGCTTGCTTTGATGTCTTAACCCTCCTCCTCACCAGGGCCCCTCTTAACCTGGCCTGGCTCACGTGTGAGATGTGGGAAATTGTTTTAGGTGCTTCACGGCAGGGACATTTGTGCGAAATGGTGATGTGATAACTAAGGTGCTAAGCATGGGATAACATGGTCGGCACGTAGTATGCTCTCAGAATTCGTTCTCATTTTTAGTCATCCTGTGCACTTCGTCAGTGTGCTCTGGCTCTCTAGCCTGAAATTCTAGAGAGGTGTTCTGAGGAGAGAAGTAACGAAGTTATGGTCTTTATGGCCCCCAAACGATGGGCCATCAGGAATGTCATGTGGTTCAACGCTTATGCGGAGCTCTGATTGGACTGAACCACAGAACAAAGGACATAGTGTGGGTTGGTGCACTGGACAAGGCAAATTAAAACCCAGGGACCACACGGCATGACCAGACAGGTCTGCGTTGGTCTTGCCTCAGCCGACCCTGCCACTGCCTATAGAGAGGCACAGTCCCCAAAGAGCCCCCTCATCCAGATAGGTCCAGAACCTCGGACCCTCACACGCCCTTCTTTTTTATTAAAAAAATATTTTATACTTACTTATTTGAGAGAGAGACACACACAGAGGCAGATAGAGAAAGAATGGGTGTGCCAGGGCCTCCAGTGGCTGCAAGTGAACTCCATGCACCACCTTGTGCAGCTAGCTGGCTTACATGGGTCCTGGGGAATTGAACCTGGGTCCTTTGGCTTTGCAGGCAAGCGCCTTAACTGCTAAGCCATTTCTTCAGCCCTCTCACACACCCTTCTACTATGCAACACACACACACACACACACACACACAGATTTCTGAAAAATAGCAGTGGAGAACTGCTTGGGGTTGTGGGGGGCTGGTTCTCTCTGGCTTCCTGTCTCCCTGACACTTAAACCTTGCAGGGCAAAAGTGGGCCCCGAATTTCCTCCTTGTTTTGAGTCACTTTCTAAAATTCTCACAACCCTCCTAAGGAGCAGACCCTGAGCCCACCACCCTGTGTGCCCATTATGGGCACCAAGGGGAGACCTAGAGGGGCAAGATGAAAGTGGCATCTGAGATTGGTCCAGCAGTACAGAGCTGCCCTAGCAAAGGGTTTTGTTCAGTTGGAACAACTGGGCCAGGCTTTGTGACTTGGGTGGGGAGACTGGAAATGCCTGAGGGATGTAAGGTGGAGAGTGGCAGAGGAAGTCCAGGAGCTTTCTGGAGAAGACAGGTGCTCATGTAGTTAGCAGCAGAATTGAGAGTTAAGTTAGAACTCTCTGGAAAGCATCACCTTGGGTAGGGAAAGGCCAGTGAGAATGTTGGGAGGCAGATGGAAGAAGGGAATATGTGGGAGGCAGAGGGGTAGGGAAGGCAGGGCTGAAGAGGGTGTTTGCTGGACCACAGCAGAGAGCTTGGGCTGGGATGTCTTTAAGGCCCCTCAGTGGTGTGGCAGGAGTGGTGCAGGTATGGGACAGCAACGTAAAATGTCCCACAGTGACTGGGCTGGGCCGGACAGGGAAGATGCTGGGAAGCCAGGCTGGCTGCCTTGGCTCTGATGTGCCCTCTGTGAGGATGGATGAATCTGGATTTCATGGGCGAGTGAACCATGGCTGGGTGGAGACAGCTGCTCAGGCTATGAAATGTGGGGAAGAGGCCTCTGGGGGGGGGTCAGCAGATAGAAATGGCAGAGGTAGATAGAGGTGAGACTGGATTTTGGGAACCTCTATTGGGTTGTCCCCTTCTTCCAGAGATTGAATTAAAATGTTAAAGCTAAAAATTCTTCAATAAGTATTAGTCTAGCCTTCCATTTTTAAATTTTTATTTTCTTTTATTTGGGAGAAAGAGAAAGGAAAAAAAGGAGGGAGACGGAGGGAGGGACGGAGGGAGAGAAGGGGGGGGGGAAGAAAACGGGCCTCCAGCCACTGCAAAGGAACTCCAGACGCAGGCACCACCCTGTGCATATGGCTTACGTGGGTACTAGGGAATGGAACCTGGGTCCTTAGGCTTTGCAGGCAAACGACTTAACTGCTAAGCCATCTCTCCAGCCCTAGCCTTCCATTTTTAGAAGGTAAGATATTACTTTGCCATTTCACAGAGGCCTAGACAAGTTAACCAACTGGATGGTGGTCTCCGGGGCCAAACACACGGTGCAAACCTCACCAGGAGCAGATCACCTCCTGCAGGTAGGAGGCAATCTCTCCCTGTGCTACCTGGTCCAGGTCTGGCTGCTCTCCAGAACAGCCAGAATGTGGCAACCTCCTGGTTACTTATCAGCTCTGTGACCTGAGGCCACGTTATTCAGTTTCTCTGTTTCTTTCATTATCTATAAAGTGACAGTGTTAGTGTCTGCCTAGTGGCTTGCTATTGAGGGTACAATGAGTTGTATGTAAATGAAGTGTGTGTAGCTGTATTGATGTGAAAACCTGAATCTGTTAGGCATTTAAATTATCTCCATGCTCTTCTTTGAGATCTTCCTAGCATGTTCTGTGAACCTGCTGTGGATTTGACCTCAGCTCTCTTCTCCCCCAATCCTTTTGCACCCTTCTCTGGCTGCTGAGGCTGCCGTTTGCTGCCTTCTTGTCTTATTTCCTAACTCCCACCTCTAGTTCCACACTCCTTGTTAGATGTCCCCTCAGCTTTGGAGAATCAATGAACTCATGTGCTTTTTTTTCCGCCCTCCTCCCCAACTTCGGTTCCCTGTACTGTATGTCTCTCTTTTCACATCCTAGAGAGAAGAGTTTTGTGTCTTCCTGCCTTCAATTCTTTCCTTCCCTCTAGAGCTGGGTTCACTGGGTGAATCCAAAGAACGGACACTGAGAAGAGCGGAGGGCTGCGATGAAACCACCGAGATAGAGGGTGTGTGTGTGTGGGGGGGGGGCGAGAGCGTGAGAGAGAGACAGAGCGCGCATAAACTGGAAAACTGGCTGTCTGCCTGTGGGCTCTAATCACACAGGTCGCGTGACTTATTTTTATTTTTATTTTTTATTTTTATTTATTTATTTGAGAGTGTCAGACAGATAGAGAGAGAAAGAGGCAGATAGATAGATAATGGGGGTGCCAGGGCCTCCAGCCAGTGCAAATGAACTCCAGATGCATGCACCCCCTTGTGCATCTGGCTTACGTGGGACCTGGGGAATTGACCCTCGAACCGGGGTCCTTAGGCTTCACAGGCAAGTGCTTAACTGATAAGCCATCTCTCCAGCCTGGTCGTGTGACTTTTTAACAATTTATTTTACTTTATTTTTTTGGTGTGTTTGTGTGCAGGTGTGCGTGGAGGAGGTCAGAGGACAACTTTTGGTTGGTCTTCACCTCTCCTCCTTGTCTTTCCACCTCGTTTGAGGCAGAATTTTTCTTTGGATCTTAAATATTTTATAATTATTTATTTATTTTTGGTTTTCTGAGGTAGGGTCTCACTGTAGCCCAGGCTGACATGGAACTCTGTACTCCCAGGCTGGCCTCGAACTCACAGCAGTTCTCCTACATCTGCCTCCCCAGTGCTGGGACTAAAGGTATGTGCCACCATGCCCAGCTTATTTATTTATGTGTGTGTGTGTGTGTGTGTGTGTGTGTGTGTGTGAGAGAGAGAGAGAGAGAGAGAGAGAGAGAGAGAGAGAGAGAGAGGCAGTGATACTCTCTAGCCACAGCAAATGAATTCCAGATGGGAACCCCAGATGCATGCGCCACCTTGTTCATCTACATCTGCATCTGGCCTTCTGTGGATTCTGGGAAATTGAACCTGGGCCCTTTGGCTTTGCAGGTAAAGCACCTTAACCACTAAGCTGTCTCTTCAGCCCTCTCTCTGGGTCTTGCTCTGTTATCGTTCTTTGCTGTGCTCACTTGGGAGCTTCTGGGAAATTCTCCTGTTCCATCTCCCAACTTGCCACCAGACTTCTGGCATTATAGAATCTCACTTTTATAGGGGGTCTGGGAACTGAACTCAGGCAATCAGGCTTGCATGGCAAGTGCCTTATCCACTGAGCCATCTCTCCAGCCCTGATTTTTTTTTTTTTCCTCAGATAGGGCCTTACCCTGTGGTCCTCAAACTTGTGGCAAATTCCCCTACCTCAGCCTCCCAAGTGCTGGGATTACAGGTGTGAGCTACTACACCTGGCCCTTGTGTAGTGTTTGCTGTGACCTGGGGAGGGGGCACACCAAGGGTTGTCATTTCTCTCCTGGAGCAAAAGGTTAAGAGGATTTGTTTTCTTAATGGTTAGAGACACAGTAGGTATTTTGCCCAACTGTATGGAGGGAGGTCAAGAGAGGGCTCTCCTTTTCCTATTGTGTGTGTGTGTGTGTGTGTGTAAGAAATGTGCATTGGTGGCAATTCCATCATATTCCTCTTTCATCTGTGTTTACTGACCCCACATCTGAGGAAGGAAATCCTGTGTGAAGTCAGCTCTGAATCTCCTTTGCTGAATGTAAGCCCATCTCTTTAGTGGAGGCATTAGCTAAAGCCCAGGATCTGGGTCAATGTCTCTTGTGAAAGATGTGTGTATGTGGAGGAGGGGGAAGGAAGGGGAAGGAGAGGGAAAGAAAGAAAAACGTAATGACCCAGCTCCCATGAGTACCCTTCCGAGTGTCCGTGGAGTGGGGTATAGTGGTGGGTTTTGCTCCTTGGTTCTCTTAGGGCTTCTCTAAAGGGTTCCTTCCTCACCCTCCCCGCCCCCTCCCCCCCCCACCTCCCCAGTCTTTGCCTGCATCGTATCGCTCCCAGCTACAGGGGGCGCTGTAAATCAGCTCACCAAGAAAGGATGCCCTGGTCACCTACCTACCTAGGCTGGTGTCTCGCTGGCTATCTTTATCCTTCCCAAGTTCTTCTGGTTCCTTCTGTCCAAACCCAATACGTTCCCCAAATATTGCCTTTTTGGGGGATCATATGCTTAGCTGTTTGGGAGAAAGGGGCTCTTTCTGTAGGGAAGCCCCTCCTTATGCCTCTTATTAATTGCAAACAGAGAAAGCCTGTCTGTGAGGTTAGTACCCCCGCCTTGGTAGAGGGAGCCAGGAGCTGGGGGATTTAAAGTGCAATTTCCTGTACCTTTTTCATTTCCTGCTGGGGGTTGTGGAGAGCAATAAGCAAGGTGGGTGGCAAGGGCTAGAAGGCCTGGGCAGGTGGGGGATGGGTCCGGAAGGCTTCGCTCCATACACTCTTCCGCCTTCTCCTTTCTCCAGGGCTCGAGGGGAATCCCTGGAGAATGGTGCACTTGCTCACACAGAACTTGGCACTGCTTTCCAGTGCTCCACCTCCTTCCCTGATGTGGGGAGACCGAAGTATAAAGGACTGGGAAATGATCCTGAAACGAGTGTTAGAGTTAATGGATGATAGATAGGGCAGGTACCTTAACACCCAGGTGCGTCTCTGCAAGTGTCAGAGGAGGAAACCAAGGCCTGGGCAAGGCCCAAGGTCAACCTGCTCCAAGGTCATAGAGCTAGGAGCGTCTCCTGTGGCTGTGGTTTACCCACCTCTCAGAGCTCATGGTTTAGTGTGTTTCCTCAGGTAGGTGGGCTGTGGGTTCATGATATGGTTGGATGCGTGTGCGGGTGCGTGTGTGGGGTGTTAGGGGGGGGGGATGAGATGGGAGAAGGAGTAGGGAGGTACCTGGCCAGTTAGGGTTCCGGGTTCTGACATACCTATCTATTGGCAAGTCTTGTTGAAGAGCAGCCAAGCCTACCTAGGGCAGGGTTTTTGAGTTGGCTCAGGAAGAAAAGCAAGCGACAAGGGAGGCCCTGTGGCCCTTGGAGTGTTAGCTCTACGTTTCTTCTTAGCCCCTTCATAGTCAAAGGTGGATGAGGTGGGGGAGGGGGGCATGGTAGAGGACAAAGGAGCCAATTATTGAGTGAGTGGATTAATTGATGAATTGTCCAGAAGCTTCCAATGCTCCCCCCAACAATGACATCCCCTCCCCCGACCCCAGTCAGGCATGGCCTCGGTTGGCCTGGATTATTAATTAGGGCTTGAAGTCATTTAACGATGATTTCATTATCGACGTGCTGTCTGTCTCGGCTCAGCCCCGTTGCCAGGGCGACTCTGATCGATTGCCTTCCGGTCTCCTTGGCGTCACTGGCTCCGGCCTTTCGGAAGCCTGGCTGTTGGCGAGCACTCCCTCGTGGTCATCTCTGGTATTGCATAGCTTCCCTGTTGCCTGCCGGCCCAGCCAAGGAACAAACTTGAAGCTGTGTTCAGAGGGGAGAGAGGAGGGTCCTGCAAGCTGCCTGGAGGCAGAGTCCCCATAGCCATGTACTGACATAGAGCTCATGCCAGAGACCCTGGTGGTCGGGTCCTCCTTTCTCTGGTTTGTGAAGTTCCTCTTAACTCTGCTCTCTGGTGGTCTCCACATGCCTCTTTGGGCTGGAGGTAGAAAGAGGTAGGTGGCCTCGGTTGTTGCCCTACAGCAGCTTCTGAATAAGCTCTGGGGGCTTAAACCAGCTATGGTAAAGTTCTTCCTGCTGCTAGGGCTCTGACCTTTTGGCTCTTGAATGTGGTTGGCAGGCACAAGGGGAGACAATCCCCTTAGTTCGCCCACCCGAGTTAAGGCTGTTGAATCTTTCCTGATCCTGAGAGGAGCTGAGTGAGCTAATTTTTGCAGAGCCTCAAGAAAGCAGGGGCAAAGGCAAGCTCTGCTTGGCCATGTTAAATCTTAGGTCACCAGAAACGTGGCCTTTTATGTCCCCAGTCTAGATTCATGCATGCACGTGGGCCTCTGGATCTCTGTTCTGAGCCTTCCTTCTCCCTGAATAGGTTTCATGTGTATCTTTGTGGGGGCCTGTTCACAGAGTGTTATTTGAAGACATTGATCGTGACTCTTCAGAAGGTGCCTGAATTGTTGATAAAGTAAGGGACAATCTAAAAATAAATAAATTAATTTAAAAAAAAGGGCTGGAGAGATGGTTTAGTGGTTAAGGCACTTGTCTGTGAAGACTAAGGACCCAGGTTTGATTCTCCAGGTCCCATGTAAGCCAGATGCACATGGTGGCTTGAGGCCCTGGTGCACCCATTCTCTCTCTCTCTTCCTCTCTTTGTCTCAAATAAAAATAAATAAGCTGGGCATGGTGGCACATGCCTTTAATCCCAGCACTCGGTTTTTTTGCAGTGGCTAGAGGCCCTGGTGCACCCATTCTCTCCCTCCCTCTCTCTCTCTCTCCCTTCCTCTCTGTCTCAAATAAAAAATAAATTAAGCTGGACATGGTGGCACATGCCTTTAATCCCAGCACTCTGGAGGCAGAAGTAGGAGGATCACCGTGAGTTCGAGGCCACTCTGAGACTACATAGTGATTTCCAGGTCAGCGTGGGCTAACCCTAACCCTACCTCAAAAACCAAAAAAATAAAAAATAAAATAAAAGTAAGGGACAATCACAAGTGTCTTGATCTGTTTACATTTTGCATGCTGTTGGGTTAGTGTTCAAAGAAAGACCTCCCCCCATGGCCTGTCTGCCCTCTTCTCTCAGAGTAACCAAAGTTTGTTCCCCAAACTCCCAGAACTTGCTCCCTTGCTTGCTTGCTTCCATGGTTCCCCTTCCCCTCTGACCCACCCCCTCTTGCCCTGGTTGTGCCAGCCCCTGTTGGCTCTGAGAAATTTAGGGCTGGCATCAGGCCTCCCTTGATTGCAGCATTTGGGGAGAGAGAGGGGACAGAGTGGGTAGTCATATCCAGTTAGGGGTCTCAGCTCCCCCAGGTTGCCACTCGTCGGGAGCCTGAGGGCAGCTACGTTAGTGGCTTTGCCCTATCAGCTTTCTGGGCACATCCACCACCAAGCAGCACCTGAGAGAGAACGGGCTCAGCGGCGAGCCGAGTGAGATTGAAGAGGATCATAAAGAAAATATATATCCCCCTCCCTGGCCTCGCTCCCTCCTCCTGCTGCACACTTGCTGCCTTCTCTCTCTTTGTTTCGCTCCCTCCCCCTCTTCACTGCGGCCCTGTTTTCTTTGTTCCTTCTTTGCTTCCCTCACCTTCATCTCTGTCAGGCGTGTACGTCTGTCTGTCTGCCTTTCTGCCGCCTTGACTTCATGTATATTTGGGTCCGAGTTTTCTAGGCCTATGCTTGCCATCTCTCCCTCACTCCCTCCTTGCTGCTCAGTCTCTGAGGGTCTCTCTACCATCGTGTCTTGTCTTCCCGAGTTTCACTGAGTGTGTCTTTCAGTCTCTGCATGCTTGTCCACTTCCCGACTCCCTTCCATCTCTCCCTTCTGCTTCTCTTATCTGTCTTTCAGCTTCTTCCTCTGGCTCGAGCACCCCCACCTCTCATCACCCCCTCCTACCCCTGCAGGTTTGGATACTTCACGTGAAATCACCTGGATGGGCTCCAACTGTCAGGCTCCCCCCCCCCACTCTGTACCCCGTTCTCTTTGAGAGATTTATGGCCCCAACTCTGCCTCCTCTGCATTCCCCCAGCCCTGGGCCAGTTCTTTTCATTACCTGGTGATTATCTGGGGGCCCTGGCATTTCCCCTAGTCTCCCACCCTTACCCAGCAGGCACAGCATAGGGAGAAAGGGGAAGGGATTGCTCTTGGGCCCAGATGCAAGGACACAGAGACCCGCCCCCCCCTGCCGCCCTCCTTTCCCTCAAGCAGTGCACATCTGGGAAAATCCCAGCTCCAGGCAGGGGAAGACAGCCTAGGTCTGTTGGAACACACATAAATCAAACACCCAGATGCCCCTCCCCTACCGTTCCGTCCTCACAACCATCCTTCCAATGCCTGCCTGTCTCCTTTGCCTTTGCAAGTTGGGCTCTGAACTGGGGCCACTTCTCCACTGCCCACCATTGCTGCCCACATAGGAAAGTGCTCAGTTAATGCCTTTGGTCCATGACTTAACACAGACTGTTACGGCAGGGTGAGTGTGATTTTCCTCAGAGGATCTTTCTGAGATGTGGAGAAATTTCAGTGGTGTGTCTTAGTAGAATTAGTATAGATTCCATATTGCTAGGATAATGCCAACACCCTTCTCCCCTTTCTCTACCTCCCTCTTTCCTGCAAATAACTTAGGGCTTCAAGGACTCACAGCCGTATCATGTAAAGGCAATGGTGTCTGGAGACCCATTGCTTCCAGCTGGTCTCTTGTGCATTCTGTCTACCCAACAGGTCACAACCTTACCTGCTTTTCTTTGAAGACTAGAGTTCTGGGAAGGTGATACCCTCCTATGGCTATGAACTTCAGGGTCTTGGAAAACCCACGCTTTGAAAGTTTTCTTTCTAGAGAGCAGGAAGCTGTCCAGCAGGGGCTGCCTTATTTAGTTCCCCACATGGCTCAACAAGTGTTCTGCTAATGTATGTCGTGAATGTTGAGTGTCTATCTTGGAAGTTTTTCATGATGAAACCTAAGCCAGTTCTCTTGAGGTTTTATCTCTGGGGTGGAGGGAATGGTGGGTAAGGGAATAGGGTTGGAGGGAGTGGTAGAAGAGCCTCGTGGGAGTGGTTAGGAGACTGGGTGCTTCTTCTGCCCTTGTTTAGAACACCCTTGGACAGAAGTCTTTCACTGGATTTGGAAATGCCTGGCAAATTGTCACCCCCAAGGCTCCACCTCGTCCAATTTCTCCTCCAGCTAATCAGGTTGAAATGCCTGCTTCTTTCTAAATCGACTTCCTGCCGGCCAGTCTCCAACTCAGCTCCAGGTAACCCCCCCCCCCCCCCCCCCCCCCCCCGCTCCACTTCTCCCAAACTGGACCCTACTGTTGCTTTCACTGCCCAGCTGTGTTTTCTTCCTGGGTTCTGGCCTGTCACCTCCCGTCACCAAAGGTGTGCCTCCAAAGACACACTCACCCTTGTATTTTCCTCTTCAGATTTTCCCCTTTTGACATAGAAAAGACCATGGCTGAGTGGGTGATGTCTTGTGGTCAGGGTGTCGGTGAAATAAGTGGAGCACGGAGAGAAGAGGAAGGCTGGGTCCACGGGATGGTTGATAGAGAATATGGGTTCTAGGGCAGGACTCTGTGTTGAGGAAGCAGGTCAGAAGTCTGTGGGTTTGGGTAGGTGGGATGGGTTTGCTGGGTCCACAGTGACTTGGAGGCTACACTCCTTCCAGTTCCACACTGGGAAACTGTGAATTAGGGGAGGTTAGTCCTTAGCTCTTCTTCTCCAGCATTCTTCCCTACTCTTTCATGCCCTCATTCCTGGTCTCTTTGTTTTTATTTATTTGGAGAGAGATAGAGATAGATAGATAGATAGATAGAGAGAGAGAGAGAGAGAGAGAGAGAGAGAGGAGGGAGGAGTGGAGGAAGAGAAGTGAGAGAGAAGAGAGAGAGAATAGGCATGCCAGAGCCTATTGCTGCTGCAAACACTCTAGACATGTGTGCCACTTTGTGTATCTGGCTTTACAAGGGTGCTGGGGAATTGAATCCAGGCAGGCAGGCAGGCAGGCAGGCTTTGCAAGTAAATGCCTTTAACCACTGAGCCATCTTCCCAGCCCCATTTCTTGTTCTTTTTTTTCTTTTTCTTTTTTATTAACAAGTTCCATGATTGTAACCACCTCTTGCTTTTTTAAAAAAATTTTTGAGAGAGAGTCAGAGAGAGGGAGAAAGAGGAGGCAGGGGGAGAGAGAGAGAGAGAGAGAGAGGAAGAGAGAATGGGCATGCCAGGTCCTTCAGCCACTGTGAACGAACTCCAGATGCGTGAGCCCCCTTGTGCACATGTGTGACATTGCACGCCTGGGTCACTTTTAACACACATTCTTAGGCTTCTCAGTCAAGCGCCTTAACCACTAAGCCATCTTTCCAGCCCATTCCTTTTTTAAAAAAAATTTTTTATTTCTATTTATTTATTTGGGGGGGGGAGAGAGAGAGAGAGAGAGAGAGAGAGAGAGAGAGAGGAGAGAATGGGCACACCAGGGCCACCAGCCACTGCAAATGAACTCCAGATGAGTGCGCCCCTTTGAGCATCTGGCTAACGTGGGTCCTGGGGAAACAAGCCTCGAACCGGGGTCCTTAGGCTTCACAGGCAAGCGCTTAACCGCTAAGCCACCTCTCCAGCCCCATTCCTGGTTTTTAAATGTTTTTTGATGTGGAGTCATTGTGTGTTTTCTATATTTTCTGCAGGGCTCAGCATGAAGTATGCTTAGAAATGTCCTGGTCTCCCACCTGGATCTCTGCCACTTTTGTCCTTGGCCTTTCTCACGTCAGACCTGTTGCTCTTTGAGTCTCATCTTCCTGGGGAGGCACTGATGTGGACTTCCCAGAAAATCAGCTCCAGCTTGACAGGCTGCAGGCCAAGCAAGAAGAGAGGACCTTGAAGGTCTTCTCCTTGGAGCTCGGGAAGTCAGAAGGCAGTCTTCTTGCTCTTCTTACATGGTAGGGGGTATAGACCCAGCAATGCTGTGGGAGGAAAGGGGTACCAAGTTCCACCAGTCTGAATGTCTGGTGGCCTCTAAAATGCCCTTTGGTCCTAAATACGTCACAAGTGAACCAGTTTTAAGTAAACCTTGAAGCTTGATGACTCTGCTGTCCCTCAGAACTATCAACTTTAGGTACACAATAGGTATATTGATTGATGACAGCCTGTGGGAGAAGCCTGAAAAGGGTTGGCATCCTGGGTCTCCTAGAGGCTGTTTGCTGCTATGTCACCACCAGGCATACTTGAGTGCTTTAATTTCTAAGGTCTTTGGACTCTTAAATTGTCCTTTGCCTCTTATGAACATGTGGTTGTATACTTCAACCAGAAGCTCAGACAGCACCTGTCTCTGTGTGACATCTGCTCTAGGTGGACTTTCTCTTACTTTCTAGAAGCCCTTGGGAAAGTTCTCTCCATTACCAGTTAACATGTGACATGTGTCCTAGAAGACACACTCAACCTTAACTTCAGCAAGATCATGTGGAAATTCCAATTTCCTATAAAAAGTACATTGCGGGGGCTGGAGAGATGGCTTAGTGGTTAAGCACTTGCCTGTGAAGCCTAAGGACCCTGGTTCAAGGCTCAATTCCCCAGGACCCACGGAAGCCAGGTGCACAAGGTGGCACACACATCTGGAGTTTGTTTGCAGTGGCTGGAGGCCCTGGTGCACCCATTCTCTCTCTCTCTCTATCTGCCTGTTTCTCTCTCTATCACTCTTAAATAAATAAATAAATAATTTAAAAAAGTACATTGCAAGTTAACAATAATTTTTCAATTTTATTCTTTTTGTTTACCATTGTTACTTTTTTCTTTAATCATCATAGAAATCACCAGGTAGAGCAGAATTAGAAAGAATCAGGGGAACGAGGATGAGGAGTATCCCCAAGAAAGCTTTGTGTCCAAGGCCCTTCGTTGTAGTTTATGATGCATGAGCTATGATATGACAGTTAGGTCTTGGCCAAGGTCATACTGACCTACATTTGGATACGAACATGGAACTTTGAGGTGTGACATGATGCACCCTTCATTTGGCTCATATAATCTGGTGTTTTCCATACAATAACAACAAAAAAATCCACTTTCCAGGGAAGGTGGTGGGAGTGTGGAGTAGCTACACAGGGCTCTGAGAAGAATCAAGTAAAGTCTGGTGAGAGAGAATACAGAAAAAGACAGCCTACCATTTGCACGGAAGCACAGAATCACATCAAGATCTGAAGGAAGCTGGGTGGGGTGGTGCACACCTTTAATCGCAGCACTCGGGAGGCAGAGGTAGGCAGATCACAGTGAGTTCGAGGGCACTCTGAGACTCCATAGTGAATTTCAGGTCAGCCTGGGCTACCACGAAGCCCCCCCGCCAAAATAAATAAAACTAAAAGGTTTGAAAGAAGAGGCTTGGGAGATAGCTTGATTGATAAAGTGCTTGTCTCACATAAATGTGAAGACTTGAGTCTGCCCCCCAGTGTCCATGTGAAAGTGCTGGGCATGGTGCATGTGCCCATATAATCCCAGCTCCGGAGAGGTGGAAACGAGGATTCCTGGGGCTCACTGGCCAGCCTGGCATGTCTGGTAAGCTCCAGGCTGATGAGACCTAAAACGCCAGGTGGGCAGAGTTCCTGAAGATGACACCCAAAGTTGTCTCCTGACTTCACACACACACGCACACGCACACTCCCCGTACCACACATACACACACACCTACACCCCCCCACATACACACCTACACACATACCACATACACCCCCCCACATACAAACATACACACACACACACGCACACCCCCGTGCCACACATACACACACACCTACACCCCCCCACATACACACACACCACATAAACACACCCCCACATACACATACACACCACACATACATACACATACACACACACATACACACACACACACACACCATCATACACACATGCACATATACACACACCACACATACACACATACACACACACGCACACACACATACACACACAAACACATGCACATACAAACACACACATACAAACACCACAGAGAGAGAGAGAGAGAGAGAGAGAAGGAATGAAGGAAAATAGCCAGAGAGAAAAGTGTTTCCTCAACTATTAGTTCAGTGTATTATGGCTGTTTGGAGGAGGCTTATGGAAGACAAGGGCCATGGTCTGTGACCACTCGAGAGTGCTAGTCTCAAAAATAATAGAGAGCCTCTTTTTAGAAGACTCTGAAGAGGGTGACTTATGTAGACTCTGTCAGATGGCAGCGCCACCTCTTCTAACTTGCTGATAGAGCCATGTAAATGCACAGGGAACCTGCAGTATGTTCTTCAGGGGGTGTGAAAAAGTGGTTACAAGCCAGTTCTTCACTCGAGGCTGTAACCACATGTGAACTCCGTAAGGAGAAGCTGTGCTTACCCTGGAGGATTCTGATATTCATGAATTACACAGAGCTCATGCAAATGAACAAGCTGAGTATGAGTTGGTCAGCTCTGGTCTCTCTCTAGTTGTGTTGCTGCACTTATGTAAACAAAGCTTTTCTGGTAGGATGGGAAATACAGATGAACCAAACCCATGTGTCCGAATCCATTTGCAACGTTTAAACTACTGTCTTTCTTTCTGCATTGTCTCTAACTTACCAACCTTGCAAGAACTCCTCAGGCACATATGGGAGATCTTGAAGCTTCAGAGGATGATTCTGAAGATGGAGATCATCACAGAACATTTGATACTGTCTAACTTCATTTAACACAAATGGATCTGTGAACATGCTTATTAAAACTGGCAATTAAGTATGAATAATTTCCATACATACATACATGTATAAATGTAAATATATGTTCATTCTCAAGTGTTTCTGAATTAAAATTCTGTGGCTGAAACTTTCAAACAGTGGCCAGCAAATCTGTTCATAATATGTAATCCAATCTAGGTGAATGGGAAAGCATTACTCTTGTTTTATTTTATTTTTATTTGTTTATAACAGAAAGAGAGAGAGAGAGAGAGAGAGAGAGAACGGGAAGGCCATGACCTCCAGCCACTGCAGACAAATTCCAGGCACGTGTCACCTTGTGCATCTGGCTTATGTGGGTCCTGGAGAATTGAACCTGGGTCCCTAAGCTTTATAGGCTAGTGCCTTAACCGCTAAGCCATCTCTCCAGCCCTACTCTTGTTTTAAATAAGGAATGCCCATGAACCTGTTTTTGTGTTATGATTACTATAGTCATACTTACGAAAAAATGATTGTGTTTTAGTCTCTTGCTAGTGAGAAAAGTGAGACAAAATGTACTTTGAAATAATATGCCAAATGGCCCCTAACTAGTTTTCCTTTTAACTGCCTTAAGTTGTAGTCACATTTTGCTAATCATTTACTTCCAGTGTTTTACAATTAAAAAAATTAAAAATGGGAAGGAAGTTTTGAAGAGCATTATTATATCAGGTTTCCAAATTTGATTTGAATTCTAAGCACTTAGCAATAAAAATCTAACATTAAAAAAGTATGTAAGATGTAGAAATGATGGGCAAATTTTTGTATTGATTTGCAAAATGCATATTATATTTAATAGACCATGGTATGTAGGTATTCCTTTTAGGAATATTACAGCTGTAAATTATATTAGAATTGCCAGTAAAATGATACTTGGTTAAACAATTATTGAAATTCAAATGAATAGATATTTTTAAAGCCCATATTCAAAGTTTAAAATATTGGTTTTCAATGTGTTTTTTAGTGTTGTCACTTCTTTATAGATAAATATAACATAAATAAATTAAAAAAAACTGCTGGTCTGAAAGCTAAGTGCATGCTTAAAAGAAAATGGAGGATTTGGGGCTGGAGAGGTGCCTTAGTGGTTAAGGCGCTTGCCTGCGAAGCCTAAGGACCCATGTTCAACTCTGTAAGTCCCACGTAAGCCAGACACACAAGGTAACGCAAGTGTGCAAGGTTGCATGTGCACACAAGGTGGCACACGCATATGGAGTTCGATGGCAGTGGCTGGAGGCCCTGGCATGCCAATTCTCTCTCTCTCATAAAAACCTTACCAAAAAAAAAAGAAGGATTTGGGTGAATAAGCAGAATTTAGGCTGCTTTTAGTAAGGCTTCTTACTAAAAACTGAGTGTGGATCACAGCTCGCTATCTACAAAAGCCATCCTATGTTATAGCTGCAGATTAAAAGAAATGTTTTTTTTTTTTTCTTTTTGTTTTGTGTTTTTTGAGGTAGGGTCTTGCTCTAGCCCAGGCTGACCTGGAATTCAGTATGTACTCTTAGGGTGCCCTCAAACTCTGGGCAATCCTCCTACCTTTGCCTCCCAAGTGCTGGGATTAAAAGCATGCGCCATCACGCCTGGCTCTTCCTTCAACTGTTTGGTATGGAATTGTTTCCTGAGGGGCTATGGATGTATAAAAACACTGGGTTGAGGAAAGAGAGTAGAAAATCATGGGGGGAGGGGGAGAAGAGAAGAAATCCATTTCTACTGTTAACATCAATGTATCACATCCCTTTTCAAATCCCTTCATCCATTATATCCCTCCTGCCTTCCCTCAGCTAGTTTTCTCTCATTCCTGTTTGGGAAATCTAATTTTAATTATTTTTGGCTAATCACTTGGTTTCTGAAGAGCTTCAGAAGCAGAATTCTAGGGTCTTCTAATTTGTCAAGTTAATCATTTTTTTCTTTGGTATGATAAAAATGTTGAGAAAATTTCCAACATTGGAGCCAGGCCTGGTGTTGCAGAACTGTAATTCTTGCTACTCAGGAGGCTGAGGGAGGATCATAAGAAGTTCAAGTCCAGCCTGGGGTACAGAGTGAGTTCAGTGCCAGCATGGGCAACTTAGTGAGACCCTATTTCAAAATAAAAATAGTAAAAAGATAGGATAATAGGGGTGTAGCTCAGTGGTAGAACCATTGCCTATCATGTGGAAGGTCCTGGCCTTAGTCTCCAAAACTAAAAAAAAAAAGAAAGAGGCAAAGAATGTCCAAAATTGGATCCTGACAGACTAAACTTGTGAATGTATCAAGTTACAACTGAAAAAAACCAGCTTGGACTGTCCTCTCTGAAGTTATCCTGGGGTGGACTAAACAATGTTGGTTTGCTGGGGAGATGGCTCAGCAGTTAAAAGTATTTGCTTCCAAAGCCTGATGGCCCAGGTTCAATTCTCCAGTACCCATGTAAAGACAGATACAAAGTGGTGCTTGCATCTGTGATCCCAGTGTACCTACGACCATAGGACACAGAGCTGAGAGAATCTGAAGCGTGCGGGCCTGCTGGCCCAGATGTTCATTTGCAGTGACAAGAGACCCTGTCTCAAAGAAGGTAGAGCACAGCTACCTCAAGGTTGTCCTCTGACCTCCACATGTATTGTGTAGCACAAGTGCTGTACACAAACACATGTAAACAAATAAGGATTTCAAAGAAGATGATTGTGCACAGCCATCCTAGAAGGACCCTAAACACTACAAGTAAGCACCTTTAACCACTGAGCCATCTCTTGGATATCTTGAGTATCTTGGATACTCCAGAGAACTCAAGACCTCTGGTTACATTCTGGATAGTCCATAGTTTACCCATTTAGTGGCACAGTGACATCATGGTATCTTTATGGTATAAATATGGTATCGACATGGTATAAATATGGGGCAAATTCTCTATATCTGCAGAGGGAAGGAAGCAGAGATGTTCCGGTCTATCTAGATGGATTTTGCTCTGCATGTTGATAGATCCGTCTACTTGATTTTGGTGTACAGTTGGCGTGGAGGGTTCTCATCTACATTGGCATGGGTTTCATGAACATGGAATTTAGCCTGTGTACGGCAGGATGGAACTTACGAGGTGTGGTGCTGGGGTGATATGTGATGGGTGTGTGAGTCAACAGGCCCGTGTTTCCTCCTGGTGTTTTTCGTGAGAACATGGCTTGGGGGCTGCCGTGGCTTTTGAGTCGGAGACTTGGCTGCAGGTAGTAATATTTACTTGCAGAATTACGATTTCCAGCTCCAGTGTGAGAACGTGAAATGGTTTCTACCCTGAGGAGCTTTTATTTTAGAGAGGGAGACAGAGTATTCTCCCGGGGAACATTCGAGCAGAATGCTGTGCAGCGTGAGCTCACAGGTGGGGAAAGATGCCTGGCAAGCAGTCAGTGTGGTGGGGCCATTGGAGAAGGCCCCTGGAAGAAAAGCTTGCACACTGGATTTGACCACTTGGGCTCCCCCCCAACCTTCCAGGGGACCCCCCTAAGCTTCACTTCTCTTTCTCCAGGGAGAGGTGACACCCACTACTGAGACCCCTTTTTCTTGCTGCTTCCACACAGATCACGACTCAGAATTATCATGTTTTAGTGTCTGGCTCTGTGTTAGATAGAGACTAGCTTAATGGTTAAGGCTATTGCCTGTGAAATCTAAGGGACCCAAGTTCGATTCCCCAGGACCCATGTAAGCCAGATGCACAAGGTGGCGCATGCATCTGGAGTTCCTTTGCAGTTGCTGGGGGCCCTGGTGCACCCATTCTCCCCTCTCTCTCTCTCTCTCTCTCTGCCTCTTTTCTATCTCTCTCAAATAAATTTAGAAAAATAAAGAAAAAAATAAAAAAGGATGATTCATGGATACTTCTCCATCCTTCCAAAAGAAAGAAAATCTTCTTTCTATGTTTTCATAATCTTTCCCCTCCACTCCTACTCTCCCCTCTTCTATAACCCTTCTCCCCTCTCTCCTCTGTCCCGGGCTCTTGTGTGTACTAGACAAGCTGCATCCCCGTCATACTTCCTTCCTCTAGTTTACACTGAAATTTAGTTATTGCAGGTTCAGTGTCACATCACATCATCACATAATGCCAAGGCATTCAGTGACTTATTTTTCCAAATTAAATAAAGCAGTGAAAGAAATAGAAGCTGATGGTCTAGATGGGAGAATGGTGTGTGTGTGTGTGTGTGTGTGTGTGTGTGTGTGTGTCTTTTCCAGCCTTGAGGAAGGTGTCATTTTCCAGAAGGAGGGTAGAGGGCACTCATACTTCAGTTATCTGCTTCAGTGCCGCAATCTGGAATGTGACTACTGCAGGCTGCTCCTGGGAGGGACAGCACTGATGGCTGCTCGGGTGGATCTGAGAAGACTCCATTGTTTTGAGTTATCAGTTTTGGAAGCCAGGAGGGTAATTCAGGGACTGTGGCAGGAGGCTGGCTCTGGATATATGGTATCTACACACTGTATGTGCCTCTTAGAGAGACTTCTGGTAGACGAAAGAAAGGTGTGTGAGTGACTTCATGTTGATTGGGTTTCATGCAGGAATAGGAGAGTGCTCCCCAGATATCTGAAACCAATGATTTTAGTTCCTTAAGTTAAATCTAAAATTTCATATCATGGCGCTTAAAAAAAAAAAAATCAGGATCCTTAATGGTTGCCGTGTCAGTTCCCTTGACTTGGGATTAACTAATGCTTTCTTCCTTTGGAAATCGAATGGAAAGATGGCTGTTGTTTCTATGGCTCACACTACACTGATGGGGTATTCAGAATGCCCATTCTTTATCTCAAGTCCAAGTCCATAGTCCTTCAAAACCTTTAAGAAAGGATGAGAGGTCAGTGTTGATGCCTGATATTCATTGGTCCTTGTGTTTATTTCCATGAATGATTAGTAAATAGTAAGAAGGTTCTAGATATTGTGAACTCAGGGCTGGACACGTGCCACATAGGGGAGGTTAAGTAAAGCATTAGTTTCATTTCTTCTGCTTTTGATACTCTACTAAATCAAGTTTCTGGTTACCAAGGACAATCCAAGCAGAATGCTCAACTTTGTATATAGCCCAGGTCCCTTTTGTCAGCATCACCGTGAATTCTTAGATCTGAGATGGGGTTGATGATGGTTTTGAGTGACCAGTACTGCGTTCTTCTGGGTTGGGGATAAGGAAGAGCATGTATTCCCTAGTAAACATTCTTCCTCGTCTGCTCCTGAATGGCAGCCAGGTCTGAGGAGCAAATGGCCAAGTGAATTAGGAAGCTTAAAAGATGTTTTGTTAAACCATCCTCATTAAACTGGCACCGTCTGCCTCCCTCTTCTCCTTTGTCCCAGTTGGGGCCATTCTTTGTGACAGATGTTTCCTAACGGTGTGTGCTGGCAGCATCTGGAAGCCTTGGGTGACTGCTGAGGCTTGAGAAGGCCAAATCTGGAGGTATTTAAGTTGTCAGGGAACTTGTAACCATTTTCCTGCCACTGAACCACCATTCCGCCCCCCCCCCCAATGCCTTCCCTTCCCCATCTTCCTTTGGCCAATGAAATCAAGGTTTCATTTCTTCCTCTAGCATTTCCTAACCTGTATTGAAGACTCCTCCTCTTCTCCTTCCTCTTCCTCCCCCTCCTCCCCCTCTTCCCTCTCTTCCTCCTCAAGAAAGAGATAGTGAGTAGAAAGATTTGAAATAGATTGATGAAGTTTTAGGAGCTTTATTTATATGTAGAATCTAGAAATGTTATCCTGCATTTCCACTAGACTGTAAGCAAAGGAGAGGAGATGAAGACATGGGACAAGACATTAAAGTCATGGCTGGGAACTACTGTAATAGCTATAGGGAATATATGCTTTGGAATCTCCTTCCTTGCCATGTAAAGTGATTGTCCGGAGACTTTTGGGCTTTGACTGGATTAGTATTTTAGTGGGAAATGATTTAGATGTGACTTTCAAATTTAATGTTCTCCCTACTTCCATCCCTGGCCTATCAGTATTGATTAGGGAGGAAAGGGAAGACATTGGCAGAGGACAACCTAGACACCATGTAAGGACAGGTTTAAATGCTCCTTTGTAGCTTTGCTCTTGGACATCCTTATTCTTTGTAGAAGCAGGATGCTGCATTAGAAAGAACATGGGCTTTGAAGCCACAAAGAACTGTGTTCCGGTTTCAACTCTTCTTTTTTTTTAAATTTTTTTGTTTGTTTACTTATTTGAGAGCGACCGAGAGAAGGAGGGCGGGAGAGAGAGAGAGAGAGAGAGAGAGAGAGAGAGAGAGAGGAGAGAATGGGCGCGCTAGAGCTTCCAGCCTCTGTAAACGAACTCCAGATGCGTGCGCCCCCTTGTGCATCTGGCTAATGTGGGTCCTGGGGAATGGAGCCTCGAACCGGGGTCCTTAGGCTTCACAGGCAAGCGCTTAACCTGCTAAGCCATCTCTCCAGCCCCAACTCTTCTTTTTACTGAGAAAATGATTTAACTTCTCAGTCTGCAAAGTGGAATAATAATAATAATAAATAAGATAATACTTGTTGAGCTGTTACTATGGTTTGGCTATGTTTGTTTATGCTGCCCCCAATGGTTCATGTTAAAATTTATTTATTTTTGGGCTGGAGGAATGGCTTAGCAGTTAAGGTGCTTGCCTGCAAAGCCAAAGGACCTAAGTTTGATTCCCCAGGACCCATGTAAGACAGATGCACAAGGTGGCACATGCATTTGGAGTTTGTTTGCAATGGCTAGAGGCCCTTGCATGCCCTCTCTCTCTTCCTCTTTCTCTCTTTCAAATAAATATACAAATAGAAATTTTAGAAATTAAAAAGATTATTTACTTTTGAGAAGGGTCTGGGTTTCATGTAGCCCAGACTGCCTCAAACTTGCTGTGTGTCTAAGACTGGCCTTGAACTCCTGATCCTCTTGCCTTCACCTTCCATGGCTCATGTATTAAAATTCAATCTCCACTCTGAGCTACTAAGAAAGTCAAAAGTTAGGCTCGGTTGTATTCATCTGTAATCTTAGCACCCAGGAGGCTGAGGCAGAGGATTATAAGTTTGAGGTCAGCCTAGGAAACATAGCGAGACTCTGTCTCAAAAAGCTGCCAATAAAATAAAATAAAAGAAGGAGAAGGAGGAGGTACAGACTTAGGTGTTCTCAGGTGAGGCCTTTGGAAGGTGACTGGAATGGAACGTGATTGGATACGGTCACCGTGCTTGAGCCCCTATTCTCGAGTACTGGTAGCTTTCTAAGAGGGAGAGATACCAGAAGCGACACACATGTGCGTGCCATCTCTTGCAGCGCAATGCTCTGCACCACTTGACACTCTGCCCGTAGGAAGGTATCAGAGCTAGTGCTGTGCTGCTTGCGCTTCAGAACTGAAGGGAGTAAACTTCTTTTCTATATAGAATTGGCCTGCCTCAGGTATCTTATCACCAGCAACAAAGAACAGATTAACACCATTGTTACAGGGACCTAATGAAATGAAATATGCTCATTGTGTGTGGCTCTACAAATTCTGCCTTCTTTTTACTTCTCTTTCCAAGTATCCCTAATTCTGCACACATGCTTGCTACCTCTCCTTGCCAGACACCCTTTCTTCTCAGCTTCCCGTCTCTGTGTTTCATATTGTTTAAGCCTAGGGCCCTGATTTATTAATTTGTGTTAGACCCACAAAATGACAATAACTGTATGTACTTTTTTATAACCGTATTAACATGAGCCAGAACTGTGGTTTCTTTCCAGGCATTTTTACTTGCTGACAATCTTGGTTGTAAATCAAAGATAAAGGATTCTCTTGTCCCACCCATTCATGTGATCTAAAGTTGCTAACTTGGGGCCAGATCTTTCTGGGTGGATTTCATTTCAGCCAAAAAATGATGGTAAGCTTGTATATAATGATCATTTGGGGAAGAAAAACCCATTCCATTTCCTAATGGGACATGCTTGTTTTGTCTTCAATCTTTTAGTTTGAAAAATATCAAACCTATGGAAAAGTTGCTGGAATAGTATACATAATTAACAGCCATTTATCTTTCAGAATGATTGACCAGTTATTAATATTTTCACACATTAGCATGTTGTCTCTCATGTGTCTAAGTGTGTATTTTATAGTCTATACTCAATTTTAAAAACATTCTAGTTTTATTTATTTACTTGAGAGAGAAAGAGGAAGATAGAGAATGGGCATGCCAGGGCCTCTAGCCACTACAAATAACTCCAGATGCATGTGCCACTTTGTGCATCTGGCTTTTATGTGGGTACTGAGGAATTGAATTCAGGCCATTAGGCTTTGCGTGCAAGTGCCTTAACCGCTGAGCCATCTTTCCAGCCCTAGTAATTTTTTTTATAGTAAAATGTTTTCCCCGAATCCAGGTCTAATCTGAGAATACACAGTGCATTTTATTGTCATATTTTTCATTCTTTTTCAGTCTAGAGTGAGTCCTTAGGTATTCACAGCTTTGAAGAGTACAGGTTGTTAGTGGTCTTGCAGAAAGTCACTCAGTCTGAGTTTGATTTTTTTTTTTTTTTTGGTTTTGTTTTTCGAGGTAGGATTTCACTCTAGCTCAGGCTAACCTGGAATTCACTATGTAGTCTCAGGGTGGTCTTGAATTCACAGTGATCCTCTTACCTCTGCCTCCCGAGTGCTGGGATTAAAGGCGTGCGCTACCTTGCCCAGTGAGTTTGATAGTTTTTATCATTAGATTCAAGTCATACATTTGTGAAAATTCTATAAGAACATTTTTTTCGTGTGTGGAGAGTATATGCGTGTTGTGTTGCATATGTACATACATATGCAGATGCATGTATTTTTTTTGTGTGTGTGTAAGAGAGAGGAGAACTTTGGGCGCCCTTCTCTAGTGCTTAAGATAGGGTCTTACTCTCAACCTGGAGTTGCCATTGGCTGGGGAAGTCCCAGTGATTCTTTGGGACTGGGGTTACAAGCTCAGCTTTTTTTTTTTTTCAAGGTAGGGTCTCACTCTAGTCCAGGCTGACCTGGAATTCACTATGTAGTCTCAGGGTAGCCTCGAACTCACAGCAATCCTACCTCTACCTCCTCAGTGCTGGGATTAAAGGCATGTGCCACCATGCCCGGCACATGTTCAGCTTTTATGTGGGTTCTGGATGTCAGACAACTCAGTGGTCTCCCGTCCAAGAAGCCCTCATGCTTGAGTGGCAAATGCTCTTAACCATGGAGCCATTTCTCCAGCCCTATGAGCACATTCTGTTTATTTATTTATTTGTAAGCAGACAGATAGAAGAGAAACAGCCAGAATGTGTGCCCAGGGCCTCCTATCACTGCAAATCAACTCCAAATGAATGTGCCACCTTGTGCATCTGGCTTTACCTGGGCACTGGGGAATTGAACCCAGGTCATTAGGCTTTGCATGCAAGTGCCTTACATGCTGAGCCATCTCTTCAACCTCCCTATAAGAACATTTATGTTTTTATTTTTTATTGAGAGAGAGAGAGAGAGAGAGAGAGAGAGAAAGAGAGGATGGGTACACCAGGGCTTCTAGTCAATGCAAATGAACTCCAGATGCATGCACCACCATGTGTATCTGGCTTACATGGGTACTGAGGAATCAAACCTAGTTCCTTAGGCCTCATAGGCAAATGCCTTGACTGCTAAGCCATCTCTCCAGCTCTGATTTATACTTTAAAAGCTATTTTATTTATTTATGAGACAGAGAGAGAGAGAGAGAGAGAGAGAGAATGGATGCGCCAGGGCCCTTGGCTGCTGCAAATGAGCTCCCGATGCATGCGCCCCTTGTGCATCTGGCTTACGTGGGTCCTGGGGAATTGAACCTAGGTCCTTTGGCTTTGCAGGCAAGTGTCTTAACTGCTAAGTCCTCTCTCAAGCCCATGATTTATACTTTTAAATTTGTGTATGTGTATGTACATGATGGTGTGCGGGGAGGCCAGAGGACAACCTTGGTGTTAGCCTCAGGAGCACCATCTCCCCTTTTCGGAGACAGGGCCTGCTCATTGGCCTGAAACTCACCAGTTAGGCTCGACTGGCTGGCCACTGAGCCACAGGGACCCAGCCATCTCTACCTCCCTAGTGCTGGGATTACAGGTGTGTACCACAACACTTTTCCTTTTTATGTGGTACTGGAGATCACATGTAGGGTCCTCATGTTTGTGAGGCAAGCACTGTACACATGGAGGTATCTCTCCACCCCCTAATTTACATTTCAACAGATAATATATATTTGTATCCTTAAAAGATGTAGAGAGATAGTTTTCCTGTATATTTAAAAACATTTTTTGTTCATTTATACCAGATGAACACCAGATGCTTGCAGCGCTTTTTGCATCTGGATTTGCATGGGTGCTAGGGAATGGAACCCAGGCCTGTAAGCTTTGCAAGCAAGCCCCTTTGACTGCTTAGCCATCTCCTCAGCTCCTGTATTCTTTAAAAATGTACATAAATGGGGGTGGAGAGATGTCTTAGTGGTTAAGGTGCTTGCCTGCAAGGACTAATGACCCGGGTTTGATTCCCCAGTACCCATGTAAAGCCAAATATATAAAGTGGCACATGTATCTGGGGTTTGGTTGCAGCAGCTGGAGGGCCCGGCACACCTATTCTCTCTGTCTATCTCTCTTCTTTCTATCTCTCTTTCTCTGCTTGAAAATAAATAAAAAAATATTTTTAAATGTACATAAATGTCATTGTAGTACACACTTCATTCTGCTTTTCCTTTTCCCGCTCAAACATTGTTCCTAAGGAATGCTTATGAGGCTCTATGTTTATCTATTTCATTGTTTTTTGGTTTTTGTTTTGCAAGGAGACAGGGAGAATGAACCAGAGCCTCTAGCCACTGCAGACTAACTCCAGATGCATGTGCCACATCTGCCATGTGTCCATCTGGCTTTTAAATTTTTTTTTTTTATTTATTTGAGAGGGAGAGAGAAGGAGAGGGAGAGGGAGAATTGGCATAGCAGGGCCTCCAGCTACTGCAATCGATCTCCAGATGTGTGCGCCACCTTGTGTGCATGTGTGACCTTGTGCATGTGTCATTTTGTGTGTCTGGCTTATGTGGAATCTGGGGAGTCAAACATGGGTCTTTAGGCTTCATAGGCAAGTGCCTTAGCTGCTAAGTCATATCTCCAGCCCCATTGTTTTTTTTTTTTTTTTTTTTTTTTTTGGTTCTTCAAGGTAAGGTTTCACTCTAGTCCAGGCTGACCTGGAATTCACTATGTAGTGTCAGGGTGCTTCAAATTCTTGGGGATTCTCCTACCTCTGCCTCCTGAATGCTGGGATTAAAGGAGTGCACCACCACGCCTGACCTCATTTTTTTTTTTTTTTTTTTTTTGGTTTTTTGAGGTAGGGTCTCTCTCTCCCATTTCACGTAACAGATTTTATGTATGCAATTCATACATGGGTCACCCCCAACTTCTTATTTCCCAAGCAGCACTGCAATGACTAGCCTTGTATGGCCTTCTTGATGTACCCAAAAGACTTTCCCTGGGTGTGCATGTGTGTGTGTGTGTGTGTGTGTGTGTGTGTGTGTAGGAGTGGGCTAGGTGGGAGGAGTGCTGGGTTTGAGAATAGATACATACTTAATTCCACAAGGATCTTGCTTTAGGATGGTGGTCCCAGGTAAGTCTCCCTGAAGTGTGTGATAGCTCACATTTTCTCACTTAGTTCTGCTATTGGCTCTGTAAGGCAAGTATCATTGCTCCAATTTTATATGCAAAGAAAATGAGAGAGAATAAGCAAGCTACCCAAATCTGTGTACTTCAGTAGATGAGCCAGTGTTTCACTCCAAAAGTTCTGACTCAATATCCTTTGCTGTTACTATGATGGTACCCAAACTGCCTCTTTCAGAAATCCATGGGGCAAGAAAGCTGGAAAAAACTATGCTGCATGCAGCTCCATGGGAGAGAGAGAAGTCATCAGTGGAGCTAAACAACAGTGGACACTGCAAGCCTTAAGATGGGCCAGCTAGTCTAAAGGAGCCAAAGGCTCCAACAGTGGCATGTCTGTTATGGGGGAAACCAACTGCTCTCTAATTGGACTGGAGGCCTGCTCCACAGGAGGGAATACATCCCTGATACTGAAAACCTGACAGGGAGGTCATGAGCTTTAGGGGTGTAACAGCTGCTGGTGTCTGCCTAAATGCATATATTATGCTCAACAAACTTCCCAGTAAGTACTTTTCTTAATATTCATACCCATATATTAATGCTACTCTCACTTTTAGTTAGAGAAGCTTCTCTTTTCAGGTGGCGGTAACCTGTGTAATGACTCAGAAGGCACCATAGTGCTGAGAAGAAGTACAGAGGAGTGCTCAGCACTGAAACATCTCTATCACACCTTCCAAGGCTCAGGGTCCATTGTGGAAGAGGTGGCGGAAAGAATGCAAGAGCCAAAGGAAGGGTAGGATTCCTTACAACGTGCTCCTCCAGACACAAAATGGCCTGGATATCCATGACCTCACAGTGCCTGATACTACCTGCACAAGACCGTTATAATAGGAGGAAGAGATGACGACATCAAAATAAAAGAGACTGATGGAGAGGGGAAGGGGATATGATAGAGAGTGGAGTTGTAAAGGAGAAAGTGAGGGGGGGAATTACCATGTTTTTTTTCTCTATAATTATGGAAGTTGTCAATGATTAAAAAAAAAAGAGAAATGCATGAAGTATCCACAGGCAAAGATAGGATTATTGGCATTACTCAGGCTGTTTTCCTCTCCTGACCATTTCTTTCCTTCAAGGCTGGTTGGACAGAAGACAGAATTCTCCAGGTTCAAGGAGCCACCAAAGGAAAAACATGGCCTCCTTCTCCATCTTTGTCCAGTTTAGAAGACAGGAAGTGATGGGAAGCTCTTCACAGTCCCAGCACAGCCGTAGCAAAGGGCAGTGTGGCACAGTAGTTCACCTTGAGTTTTGGTGCCAGAGAGAATTTGTTTGAATCCTCTTTATTATCTGTGTTAACTTTGTATCTACTTTCCTCCTCTGTTTCCTAATAGCCAAACGCAGACAGCAGTAGCACTGGCCTCTCAGGGCTGGTGTGAGGAGGTACAGGTAAAATAATATGCACATGGGAAAATGCTCAATAAATGTCAGTTACTATTACACTGGATCCTTGCAGTTTTCAGTGCCTGGCCTACCTCAGTGGGCCAAGGACCCCCAAGTGTTTAGCTCTAGCATGCCTGAGGATGTCTTATTAGAGACCTTAGAGCCTCAAGGTAAAGTCTTTGGGATAAAACAGTCTTCATTTTCTCATAAAGCACAGCCATAGGCTCCAGATTCAGCAGGGGACTTTGAGGCTAGACATTTATGAAGATAAATTGATTTTCCAAGTTGGGGGACTTTGGGTGAAATTTTAAATATTAAATAATAGGCAGGTTGCATTAAGTACATTTTGCTTGCCAGGTACTGGGCTAAGTTCTTCATGAGCACCCTTGTACTTCATTCCACAACAACCCTGTGAGGCTTGTACTTTTGCTCCCTTTTTATAGTGTGGACTCTAAAGTCCACACAGGTGAAATAATTTGTCCCGTGTCACTCAGCCATGAAGCTGTTGAGATCTGAATCCAGTGTCTGTAGGACTCTTTTTTTTTTTTATAAAAATATTTTATTTTTATTTATTTAGAGAGAGAAAAGGGGAGAGAGAGAGAGAGAGCACCAGGGCCTCCAGCCTCTGTAAATGAACTCCACACACATGTGCCACCTTGTGCATCTGGCTTACATGGGTCCTGGGAAATTGAACTTGAATCCTTTGGCTTTGCAGGCAAGTGCCTTAACTGCTGAGCCATCTGTCCCTCAGCTTTCTGTAAAGAACTCTTATTCTTAACCACTAACCTATGCTACCTTTCTGTGAGGGAAACATGGAGAATATCTTCATTTTCCCCCTCTAGGCAGGGTTTCAGTCTAATCTATGATGACCTAGAACTCAGTCTGCAGTCCCAGGCTGGCCTTGAACTCACAGCAGTCCTCTTACCTCAGCCTCCGGAGTTGCTGGGACTAAAGGCATGTGCCATGCTGGGGGCTTTCTTCCCTTTTTCAGTATAGGATGATTCTTTGTCAGGTGGGATGGTTAGATCAGCCATGGGAAATACAGGGCTAGATGTTAAATTATCTCCAGAGAGTGAGGATATGAAGTTTGGACAAATGTTCTCCATATGTCTTTATATGTTTCTCACCAATGTGACCATTTCTGGTTTAGAGGACATCCTACCTAAATTATAGAGGCTGAACATGATGTCTTAAAAAAAAAAAAAAAGCCTCACTGGGGGTGGGATGGTTTCTTACAACCCAAGGCAGCCTGATATTTTTAAAACAAGAACCCACGAAGGCAAACAATTCTTTATCACCTATGTGCGGCTTATACATGCCATGAATTATCTGTGGTCAAGGTTTTATCACAGTTGGTTTTCCCTTCACACTTTTCATTTTGATTGCCTTCTACAAGGAATGTAATACCATTTATATATTTACCTGAGTCAGATTTATAAAGGTTGCTTGGCTACAATGTATGTTTCTCAAAGTCAAGTAGATAGGAGCTCTGGATTACCTGCTCTTTCAGGGGTTCTCTTTGTTTGCGCATTTGCTCAGCACATATTTATTGAACCCCTGAGTCATAATCCAGTGGAGGAGACAGCTAGCTGAGCTCAGTCAGGCTCTTTGTGGCAAATGGGTAAGCACAGGTGCTCAGCACCGGGGGTACTTAGGAAGAACTCCTCCTCCTGAGACTGAATTGGGGGAGGCTTCTTGGGAAAGCAATGTCTAAATTGGGAATTGAAAGGTACTTGGAGTTAGTAAAGTGAAGGGTGTAAGAGGGCACTGGAGTCTGAAAGATGGGAGCATGAGCCGGGAAGGGGAAGAAGCTAGAGGAACAAGCATAGGTCAGGTCATGAAGGAGACATTTAGAAAAGCCTTGCTAAGGAATTTAGGCTTTATGTCCAGGGCCAGGAGGAACCACCAAAGGGTTTTAATGAGGGGCACAACCCAGTCAGGTCCATAGATTAGAAATTCTGGGTTCTGAATTGACTGTCTTACATTTTGTTTTTTCTTTATTTCAGTATTTTCTCCTCCTATTTTTCTTTTAATTTCTCCCTCTCTCTCTTTCTCTTCTCTCTCTCTCTCTTTTTTTTCTAAGACAGGGTCTCACTATTGTAGTTGTGATTGACCTCAAACTTGCCATCCTCTTGCCTCAGCGTTTTAAGTGCTGGGATCTCAGTGAGTGCCACCAAGCATGGTGACTCTCTTTATTTTGTTTTCTTCTAAGTCATAATATTGGGACTGATGAATGGCAAATAACAACTTAGAAGGTCCAGTCCAACAGTCCTTGGGTTCGTTTGGATAATAATATATAGAGAAGAGTTCATGTGTGTGCATGCACACACTTGTGTGTGTGTATAAGAGAGAGAGAGAGAGAGAGAGAGAGAAATCAAACACAGAACCTTGCATGCACTGTACTACTGAGCCACACCCTAGTCCAAAACTTTTCAATCTTTGAAGGACATTTTTATTTATTTGCAAGCAGAGAGAGACAGAGAGAAGAGAGACAGACAGACAGGATGGGTGTGCCAGAGCCTCCAGCTGCTGTAAATGAACTCCAGATCCATCTGCCACTTTGTGCATCTGGCTTTATGTGGGTACTAGGGAATCAAACCCAGGTTGTTAGGCTTTGCAGGCAAGCGCCGTAACTGCTGAGCCATTTCTCTAGCTCCAAGACTTTTAAATTTTGATTTGACATTTTTATTTTCAAAGCCCTGTCACCATTTCCTAGAATGCTCTCAAATTCAAAGCCTGACTAGGGAGGAAAATGTGGGCTTTGTGAGGTTTTCCCTCTCTGTTCTCTACTACTCATTTCCGGGGTATTGCTGTGAATTGTTCATCCAAACCTTACTCCCTGTGAGGAGGGGACCATTTGAATAGCAGCGGGGGAGTAGGGAAGGAGGAACCACACGCCGGGCTCGTTCATTAAGAAAATATATTTGGCATATTCAGACAATGGTTTGAGCGAGTTAAAAATAACTCCTCGTGAAAAATTAATAGGGAGTTATAAGTGAGTGTTTTAATACAAGCTCCCGAGCAGGGCAGGTTCTCTGGGCAGCTGCAGTTGACATCATAGATGGAGCAGGGTGTGCAGAGCACCGAGGGACCGGCAGGAGTGTCCTTCACAGAGAGGAGACCAAGCAACTGGTTTTGGTTGTGAGTGACTGAGCCAGGTGACATTTCTTTCCCTTCCCAACACCCTCTCTCAACAGTAGACATAAAACCGGTAGTGAATTTAGCCTGGTTGCGTGCGGCGAGGTTTATTGAATGTCAGGATTCATAAAAGTCTTACCAGCTCTTCCCCTTCCTTAGTAATAGGCCCTTAGTTGGCTGCTGAATCCGTTTCTCTGGTGCCTCCTGACCCATGGGCCAGCTCAGCTATCTTGCAGGTAGTTAGGAAGCCTCTGCCCCTCTTTTCCTCTTCCTCCCTTTTTGCAGGGTCCCTGTGATCCTCAGTGAGTCCAGTGAAGGGCTGGATTGTCTGTTTCTTGCTATCAGTACAGCTTCATGGAGAAGGGAATTCAGAATGAGAAGCAAAGGGGCTAGCTACATTTTGGGGCAAAGGGTCTTAAGACAAGGGGGACCGATATTTGTGTTTTAAACCCAGATGATATTTAAAAAATGGTTCTGTAATTGCAACGAGGCCCTCTAGGCCGAGAATTAATGTGTCATAACTCACGCCCAAGCACTGCGCAAACATCCCGCGTGTGAATTATTGCACAATAAATTCATGCCCTGTTGTGTCTTACAGCTTAATTAGTACATGAAGCTACATGAGTTAGACGAACCCAAATGGGATTATGTCATGTGGCGCGTAGAAAAGCAGAATGTTGGGAGGTATTTGAGCATTTTCTGGGAGTGGGGGGTGTGAAGCAGGGTTGATGACGTTTTTGGGTACCAGAATCCGTGATGTTGATGTGGCAACAGGTGACACGTTCTTTGGCATGTGACTTCCGAGCTTTGGTTGGTTAGTTTAGTAAGTTATTTATTGTGCACTGCATTCTAGGCATTATGGAAGGATAGCACATATATGAGATCGAATGTGGCCCTTGCCTTCAAAGAGCTTATGTTCTAATACAGACAGCAAAGCAGTACTAGCTACAACACCGAGTAGAAATGAAAAGGGCCATCAGCAATACTCAAAGCGTCTTGGGAATTCAGAGTGGTGGGTGAGCAGTTTTTGGCCCACTCCATGGTAAGGGTGGATGCATGGAATCAGAGAAGACTTTGTGCATGAATGGCATGTGAGTTGGCTCTCTCAAGGGTACATAGGATTTCAGCATGCATGGGGGTGGTGGGGCTGGCCAGTGGACTCCAGGCAGAGTGAGTAACACTGGGAAAAGCACAGGAAAGTGGACAGTGTTCAGAGCACACTGAGCAGGCTGGTAGTTTGAGCCCTGGAACTGAAAAAGAGACACCGGAACCAGTGCCTTGGATCCAGAGCTTTCTTATGAGTGGGCACAGAGCACACTGGCATTACACTCACTGGCCATCTTGTAATCACTGGGGACGGTTCTTAGTATGTAATGGCTATAATTGTGAACTTGAGAGTCTTTCCTATTGTCTTCTGTTCGGGTGTGCATATGGTGTGCATGTCCGTGTGTTTGTATGTATGTGCATGTGGAGGCCAGAAGTGGAAAGTAAGGACCTCTTACTGGACCTAGAGCTCACTGATTTGGTTAGATTAACTAGCCAGTGATTTCCTTTTCTGTCTTCCCATTTTATGTGGATTTTGGGATGCAGAATGCAGAATCTGAATTCAGGTCCTCATGCCTGCACACCAAGCACTTTCCAGTTGGCCATCTCACCAGCTTCCTCTACTGCCCTCTTTGGTCCACCTCCTCAGAAAGTGCCCAGTGGAGAGCCTGATACCCTGGGGGCTAATGTCATCTCTGCTGCCAACTAGCAATGTGTCCTTGCCAAGCTACTCAAATCCTTTATTGCCTTGCTGCTTTTGTCTGTTTTCTTATTTATTTGCAAGGAGAGAAAGAGAGAGAGAGAGAGAGAAGAGAGAGAGAGAGAGAGAGAGGAGAGAATGGGTGCGTCAGGGCTTCTAGCCACTGCAAATGAACTCCAGATGCATGCATCACTTTGTGCATATGGCTTTACATGGGTTCTGGGGAATCGAACCCCAGTCGTTAGGCATTGCAGGTGGGCGACTTAACTGCTGAGCTATCTCTCCAGCCTGCTTCTTTTGTCTCTAACACGAGAGGGAATAAAGGATGGCTTCTAAGATTCTACTTAGTTGAACATTTGCAGGGGGCTGGGGAGCTAGCTCAGTAGATAAAGTATTTGCTTTACAAGCATAAGGACTGGAGTTTGGACCTTCAGCACCCACATAAATGCTGCATGGCCATGGTGGCCTGCCTGTCATCCCAGCGCTCAGGAAGCAGAGGCAAGGGACCCCGAGGGCAAACTGGCTAGCTAGACTCTCTGAGTCAGTGAGCTCTGGGTTCAAGTGAGAGGCTCTGCTTCAGGAATTAGAGTGGAGACCAATTTCAGAAAACACCCAACATCAACCTCTGGCTTCTGCTTGCACACATGTGTCCACATGCATATGAACGTGCATACACACATGTAGGTACACCACACACACACACACACACACACACACGCACGCACGTGCAAAAAGCACCTGCATTCTGGCAGCTGCTGAAAGCCCATTGCTGGAGTTCCTTGTGTGGAACCAACTGAAAATCAAGACACAAGAGACAGGCAGATGGTTAAACCATTAGTGCAGATCTGCAGCCACATTGGTTTGACAGTCCTGACCCTCTGAATTAGATAGCCTGGTCCCTCAGGTAGTGCTGAAGACCCAGCTGCCTCCCACTGTAGAACCAGTCTGCTTTTGTTAGATTTCTGCCACGTCTAAGCAGGTTGGAACGCATGTCTCCTGTGGGCAGGCTGGCTGCGAGAGCAAAAGCAGTGGCAAAATCAAACATCCCAACCGGAAGGAGGCGGAGCTGGGCATGCTCAGTGTTGTCTGTTCAGCTACTGATCACAGAGGTGATGGTGAATGAGAGGGGCCAGAGAAAGGTGGGTCTCTAGCTGGAGGTAGACCAGCATCGGCTGCAATGCTTGTTAAAGCACAGATTATAGCTGGGCGTCGGGGTGCATGTCTGTCATCCCAACATTTGTGAAGTGGAAGCAGGATTACAAGTTCAAGGTCATCCTTGACTGCACAATTCCAGGCTAGTCTGGGATACTTGAGAGCCTGCTTCAACAAGCCAAAACCACACACACACACACACACACACACACACACACACACGCTGCACTGCTGGGCCCCACCACCAGCATTTCAAATTTAGCAGGTCTGGGGTGAGACCCAGCCAGGTGATACTGAAGCTGTTGGCCCAGAGATTACTGTTTTGAAAACCAAATCTCTAGCTGGTCTGTCTGTATGGGAAAATGAAGTGAGGGAAAGAGAACCTCCTTCTAGCACCCCAGTTACTAACACACGTAGCTTAAAATACCACAGTCTTCTGTTGTTCCCTAGACAGTACATCACAGGCAAGGGATGTATTTTTCTTTTCTTTTTTTTTTTTTGAGACAGTTTAAAAAAAAAACATTTTATTTTTATTTATTTATCTGAGAGAGAATGAAGAGAGAGAAGGAGAGAGAGAATGGGCACGACAGGGCCTCCGGCCACTGCAGGCAGACTCCGGATGCATGTGCCCCCTTATGCATCTTACGTGGGTCCTAGAGAATCAAACCTGGGTCCTTTGGCTTTGTAGGCAAGTGCCTTAACCACTAAGGCATCTCTCCAGCCCTCGAGACAGTTTTGAGACAGGGTTTCGTGTAGTCCAGGCTGGCTTGGAACTTGCTGTGTAACCTAGGATGATCTTGAACTCCTGATCCTCCTGCTTCCAACTCCCGAGTGCTGGAATTACAGGTGTGTTGCCTCTGTCTTGTTTGTATGGTGCTGGGGATCAACCTAGGCTTAATGCTAGGCAAGCACTCTGCCAACTGAACCACATCTCAGCCCCGAGGAGTGCATCTTGTTCACTCCCCATAGCACCCAGCCAGGTGCCAGGCCTATGACAAACTTTAATAAATATCCGCTGCATTGAATTGAGTCTTGGGCATTTTCTTCTACAACAGATTCTCCTTCAGACCAGCACGATCTTGCTCCCTTAAAGCTATCCTTTAAGAGATTTCTCTGGCCAATGTCTGTTCTCCCTATCTTCACAGCATCTAGAACTGGACCAGCTGCTCTTTCCAGTGTTGTCTTTCTTCGGCTCTGCCTGGGTCCTGAGGAATGTTTTACCTGTTCCATCCTATCGGGATCTTGTCCAGAGCAAGCACTGGCTGCTCTTCTTCCTCTAGACCTCCTCCCCCAACCGTGTGAACAGTGCTGTCCTCTCAAAGAACAAGGGATAAAATGGCCCTGGGGCAGGACAGCGCCTGCAGCAACCTCCTTGGCTTCCACTCTGTGCATTCCCATGGAATTGAGAGAGGGGCAAGACAGTGAGGTCAACGGAAGGCCCAGCCCTCTATATCTGCCTCCTTGGACTCCCCGAAGACGACTGGCTCCAGTGTGGGCACAGCAGGCATTTTTCTGAAGCAGTTTGAGTTTGATGTTTTGGCATAGAAGAAGGGCCAATATTTTCTTTTGTATTTAAATACAAGTCTTGCCCTGGGGAAGAAGAGATGGGAAGTTGCTTTCTTACTCACAGAGTTTCTGAAATGTTTCCAACAAGGAGCAGATCATAGCAGGGAAATTGTAGCAGGGAAGCCTGCAAGAGGCAGGGTTACCCGTATATCTATCTGCCAGATGCTGTAGACGCTTTGGTGCTAAAACCTTGTGAGAACATTCAACCTTCTTTGGAGGGGAAGACTTGTTTGCAGGAAGAAGAGCCAGTCACTGGATGGGGATTGAGACATTGGGTCTCTGGAAACAGGAGGTGTAGATAGAAACTGAGAGAGTATTTGTCGAGAGCTGCTTCCTGGAAGAAGATTCCCGTGGTGCAGTTTGGGAAATAAAAGAGGGATAGGCAGATTGGAAAAGACGTGGGACAGTAATTCTAGGCTACATGGACCCTTGGAGCTAGGAAAGAACGAGGCTGTTGTGAGAGGTATACTTTTTCACATTGGCAGTGGAATTTATGAGCCAGGTTTGTGTTGTGTATTGTGCCATGGAGGGAGATTTCTGAATCAGGAAGGTATGAGATATGATTCTCATTGCTATCTTGAGGATAGATAGACAGATGGAATTGGATAGATGGACTCTTCCTAGGAGACTGTTATAGAAACAGCTATAATCATTTGGATCCTTGCTCTTCAAAGTATGATCCATGCACCAGTAGCATAGGCCTCACCTGGGAGCTTGTTAGAGATGTAGAATCTGGCGCCATAACCCAGACTACTGCTTCGGAATCTGTTTGTTAACAAGCTCCCCAAGTGATCTGTATTGCTCTTGAACCGTTGCGCAGCATTGGGCTGGATCATCAGTGGACCTGGCCTGGGATGGGTACCATATGGAAGGAAGCGGGAAGGATCTGCGAAGTTTGGATTCAGGAGCACAAGAGGAGGGGCTCAGGCTGGGAAAACTGAATTGGGGAAGAAGGGAGGGGTGTGGGCACTGGCTCATTTCACTGTCTCTAGCCTCCCACACCAGTCACCATGGTTTGGCCCGCGGCCCACTTTGGGAAAATGCCTGCTGTGCCCACGCTGGAGTCAGCCTGGTCCTCAGGGACTCCCCTGGAGCAAGCATTGCAGAGCACTGGACTGTTGCCAAACTTGTGTCTCCTACTTCATATGGAAGGACTAAACTAGACTAGGGAGGTCATATCAGTCATACCCCTGCCTCAGGGGTGTACTGTCCCTTAATCAAATGAATGACAATTTGATGATACTAATGATACTAATTGAGGAGACTATGGGGGTGGAGGGATAGAAGTAGGAGCTTTTAACTGTCTGTAATGGGAATTAGAATATTTTCGCCTTTCAAAGGCTTTAAGAAGAGACCAGATGACTGGATAAGGGGTTATATACTGGCAGGAGCCAAATTCATGCTTTTTAAAGGGTCTTGTGATGATTTTTAATGGGCTAATGACAAGTAAAGTATACATGGCACAGGATTCCAGAGACCTAGAGGCATAGTCAGTGGGAAAAAGTTACCAAGTGGGCATTTGAGAACTTTTATTAAGCCTTTTAGAAGTTCACATTATTTGCAATAAGAATGAATGACGGGCTGGAGAGATGGCTTGGCAGTTTAGCGCTTGCCTGTGAAGCCTAAGGACCCCGTTTGAGATTCTATTCCCCAGGACCCGTGTAAGCCAGATGCACAAGGTGGCGCATGCATCTGGAGTTCATTTGCAGTGGCTGGAGGACCTGGTGGGCCTATTGTCTTTCTCTTTCTCTCTGCCTTTCTGTGTCTGTCTGTCACTCTCAAATAAATAAATAAAAAATAAACAAAAAAATTAAAAAAAAAGAATGAATGACAGGGCTGGAGAGATTGCTTAGTGGTTAAGGTACTTGCCTGTGAAGCCTAAGGACCCTGGTTCAATCCCCAGTGCCCACGTAAGCTAGATGTACAAGGTGGCACATGTGTCTGGAGTTTGCAGTGGTTAGAGGGCCTGGCATGCTCATTCTCTCTCTATCTGCCTCTCCCTCTTTTTTTCTCAAATAAATAAATAAAAGAATTAATGACAAAGGATATCAATATTGAGAGGAAATGGATTGAAATTGAACAGAAAGAAGAGTTATCTAGATGAGAGAGAGGATTAACGGAGGTGGGAAGATGAATTCTCTCACAGAACATGCACCCTAGCAGGTATCTTAGTTTGGTCTGGAAGAGCCCCTGTCATGAAACAAAATGAACTCTGAAAAATTTCCCATGACCCTTGGTACAGACTATAATCTCAGCACTTGCAGACTGGGGCAAGAGGACCACAAGGTTGAGGCTGGTGGTGATGACACCAAATCTCAAAACAAAAACAAGAATCTACACACTCAGGGCTGAAGAGATGACTTAGTGGTTAAGGTGCTTGCCTGTGAAGCCTAAGGATCCATGTTTGACTCTCCAGATCCATGTAAGCCAGATGCACAAAGGTGAGGCAAACGCATGGCCGCACATGCCCACTAGGTGGCGCAAGTGTTGCGTTCAATTGTAGTGGCTGAGGCCCTGGCCCACCAATTCTCTCTCTGTCTCTTGCTCTCTCTAAAAATAATTTAAAAAATAAAAAAAATTAAAAAAATATTAGTGGTTAAGGTACTTGCCTGTGAAGCCTAAGGACCCTGGTTCAATCCCCAGTGCCCATGTAAGCTAGATGTACAAGGTGGCACATGTGTCTGGAGTTTGCAGTGGTTAGAGGGCCCGACATGCTCATTCTCTTTCTATCTGCCTGGAAGATATTAATCCTGGAAGGATTCTCCAGTCACCTCCTGGACATGTGGTGTATTTAGGTGTCAGGCATGAAAATAACACATGATAGAGAAATACCAATCTCATCAAAGCATTGAAATCTTTGCTAAACATTTCAAAACAAGGCCTGCATTTAGGAGAGTAAGGTGTATTTTAGGGCTCAAGTAAGTTTTTAGGTTTCCACATTCTCTTACTCCCCATGTATGCTAAAGGGAAATGAATTTAAATTGAACATTGAAGAGATAGTTTTAGAACTACTAAGAGAAAAAAGACATCTTTTTTTCCTTTTTTTTTTTTTTTTTTTTTTTTTTTTTTTTTGGTTTTCCGAGGTAGGGTCTCACTCTATCCCAGGCTCACCTGGAATTTACTATGGAGTCTCAGGGTGTCCTCGAACTCACAGCGATCCTCCTACCTCTGCCTCTCGAGTGCTGGGATTAAAGGCGTGTGCCACCATGACCGGCTGCTGCTGCTGCTGCTGCTGCCGCCTTTTCTTCTTCTTCTTTTGAGACATGATCTTACTCTGTAGCTTAGGCTGCCATGAATTCACTGTGTAGACCAGGCTGACCTTGAACTCATGGCAGTCCACCCGCCTCAGCTTCCTGACTGTTGGGATTATAGGCATGATCCACCACATGTGGCTGTAGACATCTTATAAAGATGACTTCTTTTCTTTTCTTTTCTTTTCTTTTTTTTTTCAAGGTAGGGTTTCACTCTAGCCGAGGCTGACGTGGAATTTGCTATGTAGTCTCAGGGTGGCCTCAAACTCACAGCAATCCTCCTACCTTGGCATCTTGAGTGCTGAGATTAAAGGCATGCGCCACCACGCCTGGCCTTATAGATGACTTCTTTAATTCTCTGATACCTAATACAATAACTACAATAATAGCTACAGTTCATTGAACACTCTGCCCTCTATGCTTCTAAATGCTTTGCATAACTAACACAATAAAATAATGAAATAGTCCTATGAAGTAAGTATAATTATCCCTACTTTAAGAAGTTGAAGTGAAAGCTCAGAGAAGTGAGGTAATTTGTACAGAGGCAGAAGAGAAGCCAGCATTTGTACCAAGTTTGAGCAAAGCCTATGCCGCTAACCTTTGAGCTATATTCTGCACAGTAGCCTCTCAGTGTCAGATGATGGTCACCAAAACATGGTGGTACATTAAAAGACAATGGATAATTCCAAATACTGAATAACGAAAAAAACAAAAAACCAATTTCTGTTTGCTTTTTGGAATGTAGTCAGAGACACACTTAGTGACGCACGCAAGCTTACATTCAGACATTCCCTCATTCACCTTCACTGTGCTCCACCCTGTATCAGTAGCTTAGAAAGAGGGAGGGGTTGAGAATAAGCAAGCTCACTGAAGGTCATGTATGTATGAATGCCGTGTAGACATACACTTTTGTATTTGGAAATGTGTGCCAGGAATGGGGTGCGCTTATCTCAGTAGGTCTATAAACATGAGTATATTTGTTGGACATTTCATGTATGGAACGTGTGTACAAATCCTGAATGAGTTAAACCAGCTATAGGGAACTGGCTGCCTTCCACCTCTGGTCTTGGCTGATGTGTTTGTACCAAACCCTGATATTTATTTTTCATCACCTCTCAAGGGAAACCTCAATGAGTTTTCTTTCTGGGAAGTTTATGGCTAAGATGCTGGGCTGCTATGGGGCCCCAATAAATCTGCTATAATCAGAGGAGGTTTGCAGGGAAAGAGAAACAGCAGCCGCAAGGCAATGCTTACCCGTCCTCTACTTTCTAGCCTGCAACACAGTCGCCCTTGTCTGCCCACCACCCCCTCTCTGGGACCCTCCCCCATGAGTGTCCTCAGAGAAATCACCGCATTTCCTTTGCTGCCTCTAGGTAGGACGCCACCCTTTGGTCATCCTAGAAAGAGAGCTAAAAAAATAAACTAAGAAATCTAGACTGTGAAAACTAGTCATTGAAACACTGATTGATTCCATTAAAAAAAAAAGAAGGGGGGGGGTGGAAACTAGGCTGAACTTCTAATGAAACAAGGGTGGTCGAAGGAACTGCATTTGCTTCCTCTTTACAAAGGTGGCCTGAGATGGAACCAGGAGGCTGGGTGGCAGGAACATTATCAGAAGAAGACAGACACAACAGAGGAATCCCCTCCTCCATCCACTGCTGATAGTTGGGAGCCTTTTTTTTTTTTTTTTTATGAGGGCTTTTTATGACAAACTTTACTTTACATTTGACATTTAACAGCATCTTCTGTCCGGGGCAGGAGGAAATACAGATATTTATTGACATATGGTGTCAGAAGATCGAGGAAAATTGACTCTAGAGATGGAAGGGGGAGGGGCTTCTTCCTTTCCTCAGGTATGCAAATTACCCAACTTAATTTGTGTAGCATATGCTTGTCTGTGCTTAGTGCTTTTCTCAGTAATGAGATTAAGAAATCATTTCATTGTTAATAAAGAACTCAGTGGGGGGAAAGGGAGTAGAAAGACATACGGATAGAGACATAATGGGCACCCTGTCCTGTCTGAGTCTTTCGTATTCTGGAAATGAGACCAGATCCAAGAAAGGTGGGAACAAATGGACCAAGAATGGAGCTTGGATCTTGATTCCTGTCTTCTTTGTTTAAAGCCTCAAGCTCCTACAGTTTTATTTTGAATTTTCCTGTTTTTTTTTTTTTTATTTCACTCTCCAATGCTGAGCGTAAGTTCAATATCATATGATGCCCACAGTCAAGAGGTCCTTCTCATTAGCTGTGCTTCCCCTGGAGTTTCCTTTTTTTTTTTTTAAGCCTCTGACTACTGAAATCCTACACCATCACCATGGCCCAGCTTAAGTGCTACCTCCGACTTGAGTCCTCGTTGACAGCCTCAGCCAGCGAAGCCACTGCTTTTCTTTAAATTACTGTGCTCCTTCCGCTGTGGCTGTAATACATGGTTTATTTATTTGTTTGTTTATTTTTGCAGTGCTGGGAATCTGCGTATGCTAAGCAAGTGCTCTCTCTCTGAGCTGTACCCCTAGCCCTTGTTTGTTTCTTTACTCTCTCCATAAGGCTTACACAGAGGTAAAGAATTGTTAAATAGGTTTAATGAGTGGCACACAGTTGTAGAGATGTGGCGGCTGGAGCACCATGGATATTGGCTAAAGATACGAATGTTAGTGAAATCTGAACATAATACTCCAGACATATCTTAAATGATTTGGAAATTTTTATTCTACTGGCAAGTTTGTTTCATTATGCTTTATTTATTCATCATTTGCTCTTCTTTTCATTCAAAGACAGAGCTTTTCTTAGTAGGAAAGAGATAATAAACCAACAAACAAGCCAGGCATGGTGGCTCACACCTTTAATCCCAGCACTCAGGAGGCAGAGGTAAGAGGATCACTGTGAATTCCAGGCCAGTTTGGGACTACAGAGTGAGTTCCAGGTCAGCCTGAGATAGAGTGAGACCCTAACTGAAAAAGAAAAAGGAAAAAGAAAGAAAGGAATAAAGAGGAGAAGTCAGGGCCCTCCCCCTGCCTCAGGATGGACCCTGCCCTTTTTTCTTTAGCCTGGGAGTTAGCAAGCAAAGCAGGTGTTAAGAGCTTTGATCTTGCTAGAGACTTGGAGACAGATCAAGGTAGAGGCCTCAGAAAAAATGCCCCAGGCTGTGAGAAGCCTGGAAGAAAGAGATAGAGGCAGAGGGAGGCAGAAAGAAGCAAATTGCTGTCAGAGAGACTCCCTTTTTACCTCCCATGTTCCTCGGGGAGCTGACCAGGGTCTGGGAGAGGGGAAAGGTGTCCGCTGTAGCTCCTGCATGATTTTGGATGCACGCATGTGCGCGCGCGCATGCACACACACACACACACACACACACACACACACACACAGTTGGAAACAACCTAGATAGTGAGTAGCATTTAGTCTTCCAGTTCCCCAAAAGCTTTGGCTACTTCCTTCCTATCAGGGGCCTTCCTCGGGCCATTTTTCCTGTTTCTCTCCTCCTGGAACAAGTGTTGATGGCATTAGTTCATGTCCCTTGTAGAGGATGGCTCCCACCTTCAGCCCTTGCTTCTTTTTGGGGTAACACACTTGGTCTGCAGCTCAGGCATATGGTTCCTTTTCTCACAGAGGACCTGACATCCTTAGTCATGCCAAGAGATGCTTTAGAGTACTTCAGTTAAAGCACAATTCTCTAGCTGGATCTGTACCCTCACTTTTCTTTATACAGCCCTGCTGTCTTCTCTACAGGAGTTGACCTGGACAAGGAGAGAGGCTATTCCTGTTCTTCTGTTTCAAGATGAACCTTACTTCACTCAGAAGCCATGGATCATTATGAGAAAATTTCAGTGTCGGGGTGGGATACCTTCTGGTGAGTTGTTGGTCAAAGGAGCACATGATGCCCCCAAAACATTACAGCTTATTGGCAAGGCTCTTGGTTGCCCACCAGAACTAGATGGTAAGACCCTATGGCTGAAGACTCCACATGCTTGAGCTGTGTGTCACTGAGAAATCAAGCTGGAGCTGAGCTGGAAACCTCCTCTCTGTTGACTAGTTGCCAAGAATCTGGAAAGACCTATGTAGCCTGGTGGGGGAGAAAAGTCATCAACGGTTTTAACCAACAGTGGACTCTACAAGCTATACGGCTGGACAGCCAGGCAACATATACCAACTGGTGCAATGGTGGCATGACTGTTATGGGGGAAACCAAGCTCTCTGATTGAACTTGAGGCCCACTCCACAGAAGAGAATTCCTGCCTGGTAGAGAAAACTTAATCAAAAGCCCATCAAACTGCCCTCAAAATACTTATATTTATGCCCATGTCTTAATGCTACTCTCAATTTTGTTTAGAGAAGCTTCTCTTTTCAGATGGCAGTGATTGCTAGGGAGACTCAAAACACAACAAAATGCTGAGAAGATATAACAGTAGAGCACTAAGTGAGATATCTCTATCACACCCTCCAAGGCTCAGAGACCATTGCATAAGAGGTGGCAGAAAGAATGTAAGAGCCAAAGGAAGGGGAGGAGTGCTTTGCAATACTGTCTTCCAGACACAAAGGGACCATGGTGTTCGTGATCTCACAGTGGCTGAAAATACCTACACAAGACTTGCATAATGGGAAGAAAATAAAATGATAACATCAAAATAGAAGACAGACTTAGTTGGAAAGGAAAAGGGATTCAGTGAAGGGGGGCTAGGGAGAGGGAAAGTGAGGTTGGAGGGTAATATGATCATGGTATATTGTCTATATGTACATAAGTTGTCAATTAAAACTTAAAGAAAAAAAAAACCTACTGAGGGGCTGGAAGGATGGCTTAGTAGTTAAGAAGCTAGCCTGCAAAGCCAAAGGACCCAGGCTCGATCCCTCAGGACCCACGTAAGCCAGATGCACAAGGTGGTCCATGCTTCTGGAGTTTGTTTGTAGTGGCTGAAGGCCCTGGCAAGCCATTCTCTCTCTTTTCTCTCTCTCTGCCTCTTAAATATATAAAATAAATTATTTTAAAAAACTATTGAAACAAAATTAGTTTGTTATAGAAGTGTGGGGACATGAAAAAAATGAAGTCTGGAGAGATTGTTCAGTGGTTAAGGAGCTTGCTTGCAAAGCCTGATGGCCCAGGTTCAATTCCCCAATACCCATGTAAAGCCAGATGCACAAAGTGATGCATGCATCTAGAATTCATTAGAGACTCTGGCATGCCTGTTCTCTCTGCCTCTCCTTTCCTCCTTCCCTCCCTCCCTCTCTCTTTCTCTCTCTCTCTCTCTGCTTGCAAGCAAATAAATATTTTTAAAAGGCTGAGCCCTAACCCATTGTTCCATAGTGCAAACATAGGGGACCCATCTTGCTGGTTTTAAAGAGGTTCTTGTTGAAAAAAAAAAAAGGAACCGTAATTCCTCTAGCTGCTAAGTGCAAACACAAAACAGACGACAGATTAACAAAGATAGATGGACATATTAGAGGTACCTGTGGAGCCTTTGAAGTAAGCCAAGTTCTTGTCTAAGCTGGACCACTTGCTGTGCCTAAGACCAAACGTATGTAGGAGTAGTTGAATTCCTTTTTCTATCTGTACTTGGGCCAGAATTTGAGATTATGAGCTGAAGTTGGCTTTGGCTCTGGAAAGGGGCCTTATGTCGTTAAATAAGATGGAACAGGAAATAACAGTGCTGGAAAGAGCAAAGTCAGAATGTTCATGGATGCAAAGGAATGACCTCTGACTCCTGAATCCAAGGAGCTCAGGTTTATTTTATTTATTTATTTGAGAGAGAGAAAGAGGCAGATAGAGAGAGAGAGAGAGAGAATGGGCCCACCAGGGCCCTTCAGCCACTGAAAACAAACTCCAGATGCATATGCTACCTTGTGTATATGGCTTACATGGGTACTGGGGAATCAAGCCTTGAGCCAGGGTCCGTAGGCTTCACAGGCAAGCACTTAACTGCTAAGCCATCTCTCCAGCCCAAGAACTTCTGAGATGCACCAACATTCTAGTTCCTAGATGGAAGTCTGTCCCTTTGAAGGTGCCAGTGTTATTGGTTCCCTTCTTAAGCAGATAGGATAGTGCACATAGTTTGGGACAGTCAGGGCAAGTGCTGGTGCCAGGGTTGACATTAATGAATACGGCAGATTTTCCCAAGGGCCTGTGTTCAGAGGAGGGTGTGAAGAAGAGGAGGAGGACAGCATGGGACCTAGAGAAAGAAATTATTTTCTCTGCATTCCTTGAGTCAGGGACAGGGTATTTAGTAGAACATGGTCCACATTAATTGCTTTAGTTTCACACTTTATTTCTTTTCAGCCTCTTTCCAAATTGCCGGACTGCCAATAACTTCCCTAATCCTTTGTCCTATACCATGTGGACTTACCTTGTCAAATATCTTCAGGCAGATACTCCTATAGCCCATGTCAGTCAGAGGGACACCTTGAAGTCCCAGGTCCTTTTTCCAAATAGCTCTACAAACCTGAAGCCACATCTGTATTGGGAATTTTTCCCTTACACCTAAGTGTATTTCCTTTTCCCACATAAAGCTATATTGCCATTTCCCTCTGCTTTTTTCTCGTTCTCTGTCCACACACCTCTTTCTTTCTGAAACTGTGGAGGAATTTGGGAGAATGCTCTCTGTCTTTTTCACTCCAATCTAGGCCATTGAATTTTGTAATTCCCTACAAGGATTCTCGTCCCTATCTTCTGTCCTCTTGTCAGCCCCCCAAGTACCACCTGCCAGAGGTTCCTTTCTCATTTATATTTCTCTTCTCCCAACCTTCTTCATCGATGTTTCTGACTTTGAAGAGGCAGAAAATCGGTTTTAGGGACAGCAGGTGAGGGAGTGGGTATTGGGCACAGCAGAAGTCATGGTGGTTAGGTATCAGGAAGGACTCGGGAAAATTAGACAGATATTAGGACAGGTGGCCTAAGGTAACAGGGGCTTAAAGGAAATGTGGTTAAATTAAGATGCCAGGACAAAGAGAGCTCTTTGGAATTATAGAGCACTGTTCCCTAACCCATCCTTAATTTCTTGTTTTGTGGGCTTGTAAGGTAATTAGTGATTCTGAAGTGCTTTTTTTGTTGTTGTGTTTTGTTTTGTTTTTTGAGGTAGGGTCTTGCTGTAGCTCAGGTTGACCTGGAATTCACTATGTAGTCTCAAAGTGGCTTCGAACTCACAGTGATCCTCCTACCTCTGCCTCTCAAGTACTAGGATTAAAGGTGTGTGCCACCATGCCTGACTAAATTATTTTTTTTTTAGTTTATTTATTTATTACAGAGAAGGAGAGAGAGAGAGAGAGAATATGAGAATGAAGGGGCATAGAAGGGCCTGTAGCCACCACAGATAAACTCCAGATGCATGCACCACCATAGGCATCTTGCTTACGTGGATACTGGGTCATGGAACCTGGGTCCTTAGGCTTTGCAGGCAAGTGCCTTAACTGCTGAGCCATCCCTCCAGTGCAGTATGGTTTTCTTTTGCATGTGTGAAGTGTGTGTGGTATGTTTGGTGAGTATGAGGTACACATGTACAAGTGCTCATATCATGTGCGTGCTTGCCTGCAGCCAGGGAAGTCAGGTGCCCTCCATCGCTCACGAGCCTGTTTCTCCCTCTGCAGAGTCTCTTACTGATTCCAGAGCTTGCCATTCATAAGTCCTAGTGATTCTTCGGTCTCAGCTCCCCCAATAGGACTGGGATTGCAGACGCTCTTGGCTGTGACTGTATATGTGGGTTCTGGAGATTTGAACGTGAGTGATCTCAGGCCCTCATGCTTGTTTAAGAAGCACATTTAACTGCTGACCCATCTCTCCAGCCCAGTAATTGGTAATTCTTTTTTTTTTTTTAATTTTAGAGAGAGACAGAGAGAATTGGCACACCAGGCCTCAGCCACTTCAATCAAACTCCAGATGTGCCACCTAGTGGGAATGTGTGGCCTTGCACTTGCCTCACTTTTGTGCATCTGGCTTACGTGTGATCTGGAATATAGAACATGTGTCCTTAGGCTTTGCAGGCAAGTACCTTAACCACTGAGCCATCTCTCCAGCCCATTTTAACTTCATTATTATTTATTTTATTTAGTTTTTGTAATTCTTAAAGAGGTAGATAGGTCCAAATTATACCAGATATCTGGTCCTCTCCCAGCCTCGGTGTATGTTACATCTTTGGATCTCTGTTATTCCTTCAATAGAACCCTAACCTTTTGGCTTCACATAGTTAATAACTAATGCATTTTGGAAGTTAGCTGGTTACAGAAACGTGGATTCTTTGGTGAGTAGGTTTCATATTTTTATTTGTTTGTGTACTAGTTACTTTACTCATTGCTGTGACCAAATACCTGACAAGACGCAGTTTATAGGAAGGAAAGGGTTTATTTTGTTTTACAGCTGGAAAATACTTTCCTTCAAGGCAGGGAAGGCAAGGGGGGTGTGTAGGAGCTGGAGGTTGGCTGGTCACATTGCATTAGCTATCAGAAAGCAGAGAGTGAACAGGCAGTGAGGCTGGCCTAAGAAACTCCATGGCATGATCCCAGTGACTCATTTCTTCCACCAAGGCTTCACCTCCTAAAGGTTCCACAACTTTTCCAAACAGCATCATCAACTGGGGACCAGTTCAAGCACAGAATCCTACAGGGGACATTCTGCATTCAAACCACAACAGTCTGTTTATCCAATTCTGATAGGCTAGGGAACAATAATAATATTGTTGATAAAATGACAGCAATTGCTTACTGGGCACTTATGCTAAGCTACTGTAATGCATCATTTACTTCTACAGGAGTCTGTGGAGTAGGTGGAGCTGCTCTCTGCAGAAGAGGGACGGAAGCTCAGGGAGGTGAAGATCTCAGCCTGCTTCTCCTCACTGCTGCGCTCTATGGTACAGTCACCTTGTGGAGCTCTATGGGCAAAAAGACTACTGTAGTGTTCCTGTTTGGTCTGAAGCAGCATCAAGAGACTCTTAGAAGTGCTGGCTCTCAGTAATGGACACTGGTAGATTCTGAAGGAGACAGCAATGTCAGAAGGATGGCTGAGACCCTTTTGAGCAAAGCAAGGAACTTTTATGTGGCTTATCATTGGCACTGGAGGCTTAGGGAAGAGACTGCTCTTAGTCAGTGCAGGAGTCAGGATCTGTTAGTGCCTAGGGGAATCCACGCTCGCTACCCAACCACCTTGAAGCTAGCCTCAGAGAGGTGGTGCCTCTGGGCCACTTTCAGATAAGTAGAACTATCATTCTGTGATTTCTTTTCTAATATGGATTATTTGTGGCAAATTTAAATCCTAGGGTTGTTTAGCTCAGCTCCATGTTTCCTACCCAAGCCAATTCTGGCTTGATACTTACTTTACCACCCTGAAAGAATGTGAACTTCAAGTATTTATTTGGGCTAACAGAATTAATAAGTTAAATTTGTTATAAAATAGTAATGTAGTCCTTCCTAGAGTCTGTAGCAATTGAGGGGGAAGTCATGCATAACCCTAATTAGTAACCCAAATTTTTAACAACTAAAAATGTCATTTTAGGTCTGGGCAACTGCTCAGTGGTTAAAGGCACCTGCTTGCTTGCAAAGCCTGGTGGCTCACGTTCAGTCTCCCAGTATGCACATGAAGCCAGGTGCACAAAGTGGTGTATGCCTGCAGTTTTTTGCAGCCTCAAGAGGTCTTGAACACCCATATTCTCTCTCCCCCACCCTCTCTCCCTTTCAAATAAATAAAAGTATATTTTTTTAATGCCACCTAAGCTTGGAATTGATCCTGGAGCAGGATCAAACTTAGGTTCTTATAATTCACAACATTTCAGACCGAATAGTACAGCTTTCCGGAGGAGGTTTGGATCCTCTTGGCATGGAGGTGGGTATGTTCTCCACCTGGCCCCTGGTCCCACTTCTGAGCATGCCATTGCAAAAACCTGGCAAATGCAGGTGGACTCTTCCTTCCTTCCTTCCTTTCTTTCTTTCTTTCTTTCTTTCTTTCTTTCTTTCTTTCTTTCTTTCTTTCTAAGTTAAATTAAATTGTAGATGCTTATTTTTATTTGGGCCATCCGAAATACACAGTCGTGGTACCCGTAGGTGTCCAGGTCTAGGACTTGAGACCATCAGGCTCTGGGATTTGTAGCCCCCACCTGAAGAGCTGGGGAAGAAGCTCTGCAGCTGCTGAGGGTGACAGACTCAAGCTGTTTTATAGACCTGAGAGAACTTAAGTGAGGGAGGATGTGAAAGGGAGGTAGGTTGAAATAAGCAGGCAGCTTGGGATGCTCCTTGGTACTGGCTCCTTGGCAACGGTTACTTAGCAACCTACATTCACCTCTCTTGACTGCCTCCCCCCCCCCATCTCCCTCCCATAGCTGCTGCAAGGAGCTAGAGAGCTTGGAATGAATGACAATTTGGAGAAACAGCCGCAGCCTGAAGATCTAAGAGGCTCTAAAGAAGATGGATAAGAAAATCGATGCATAATAAAAACTGCAGGCAAAGCCACCTTGACGGTGGGCGGGTGGCTCTCTCCTCCTGCCCTCGTTAGTCTCTCCAGGCTCAGGCCTCCATCTTAACCCAGTGTCCTTTTTCTCTCTACCTGCCTTATACTGGTTATGTGGGGTGGGGGGGTCGCCTTTGGAGTGCAAGAGGAAGCATGGAGCCCCTAGAGAAGGAAACCCAGTATACGAGAGAGATGTGTAAGGGTGCTAGCTGAAGGGATGGGAGAGTGATAAAGCAGGGATTGTGAAACATGCTTTGGACGGAATTAAATTACACCATAAAAGGATGTTCTTAGTCAAAATAAAAACCTTAATAATGAATTTAGGAAGGCCCCATGCATATGAAATGTAGTGTTTTTTAAAAAAATAGCATAGGTAATCTTTCTGGAAGGGCAGAAGTAGAGTATGGCTTAGATAAGACTCTATATGTGTAAGTACCTTCTCCTGCACATAGTAAGGATATAGGAAACATTGCTTTCCTTCCTCTCTTGGAAATGGAGGAAAGGACATTTTGGAGGTCCATGTTGGTCTGAGAATTTCTGGACCAATTCTGGGATGGTTCATGTTTTTGGCTCTTGGCATCTTCCCACTTACACAATCAGGAAATCCTTTCTCACTGCAAACCTCACCTCATCTTGTTGAAATTGAGACATTCCATCAATTGACCGATCCTTCCTTTGTTAGTGTTCCGGCGCACCAGCAAGGAGCGCACCCTGCTTGTCTGTGCTGCGGGATTCACATTTTACACGTGCAGGATGGAGCAGAAACTCGGCCAGTCGGGAGTGGGAGCCCTAATGAGATCAGATACATGGGTATGCTGATGTAGTAAGGGGTATGTATTCATGGTAGGGGAAGGGAGGCGTTGTTCAGGGTTTGAAGTTCTGCCCTCTAGTAGGGAAGAGGGGTATGAGGCACGAAGTAGAACATATTCCAGCCCAGGCCTCTTGGGAACAGTGCTGTTGCAGGGACCTGTGTGGGCCTAGGAGCACAGAGCCTTGTGTATCTTCCACTTTGTCTCAGACAGGGGACATGTTGTTGGGCACGTCATCTCTTTCTGATCATTTAAAGAACGCCAGAAGTTGTTTTGTTTCGTGGATACCTTCCTGGAGCGGAGGAGAGCCGCGGCTTCCTTGGTCTACGCATGGCTGCGCCCAGATCCCCCACTGCCAGCCCCTCCCCTTCACCGTACTTCAAGTCCACCCTCCCTCTTTCAGTGTGCACTCATCTGGGTGTCTATTCCCAATAACACTTAAAAAGATTTTTTTTGGGTTCATTTTTATTTATTTATTTGAGTGTGACAGAGAGAGAGAGAGAATGGGCACGCCAGGGCCTCCAGCCACTGCAAACGAACTCCAGACACGTGCGCCCCCTTGTGCATCTGGCTAACGTGGGTCCTGGGGAATCGAGCCTCCAACCGGGGTCCTTAGGCTTCACAGGCAAGCGCTTAACCGCTAAGTCATCTCTCCAGCCCCCCCAATAACACTTCTGATTTCTATGAGATAATGTTATTTAATATCTCAGCCTGTGATCTGGGATTTTTCTGAGTTTTCTTTGTTCTTTTGTCTTTGATTTACTATATGTATGTCACTGTGACTACATTATGTGACTTTAAAGTGCAGGAAGACCAGCTGTGTCATTTGTCTGTATAACACCCTGCTTAGATGCCTGTTCAGACAGACAAGGGAAGAGAAGCTTAATGACTGTGTTCTTACATCCTGTGGTTCTCATATCAAAGCTACATCCCACATTCCCACCTCCATGGTCTTCTACCCACCACTGCCCACCTCGTCCCTCCCCAGCGTACCCACTCAAGTTTTCATAATTCTGTATCTCAGACTCTTGATTCCAATCATAAAACAGTCAAACTATTATTGAGGGGAGGAGGAGCTCTTAGTTTAAGAAGGAGTCAGGCTACACAGGTCAGAGCTTGAGAAATGCATACAAATGAGATTATAAACTGGGTACCAAGTACCAAGAGCACATAATATTAAAAAAAAAAAAAAAGGAAGGTTGAAATTAGGAATTTGGTTTGATTAGGAAGGCTTCCTGGAGGGGAAAACTACTGGGCTGGCTTTGAAAGAAAGGAAGACAGGCTTTTTTCTTTCTTTTTTTTTTAAAGAAAGAAAAGAACAGCTAGAAAGGGATATACCAGGCAGAGGTCTGTGTGTTTGGAGATAGAATAGCAGGTTGCTTTGCTTGCAGATGAGTGAGCGTTGTGGAATCACAGCATGAATCTGAGCTTTGACGCTTGAGCCAAGGCATCATGATTGCCCTTTGGAATACTGGTGAGCCACCGTGGCCCCTGAGCACGGGGAAGGCCAAGGTCATGGTAGAAGTTAAGGTTGCTCATTGGAGAATGGCTAGATGGAAAACAGAGGCTCTAAGAACTTCTGCTGTCTTGATTCTGACCAGAGACCTGGTCAATGACCTGACGAGGGTGTGGGGAGAAGAGGGAGGTGGAGGCTGCCCCTGGGTGGGGAGGGGGTGAAGCTACAGGGAGCACATTGTTCCCTAGAGCTTGCATCATAGACTTCCCTTTGAACAAAACCCTCTGTTTTCAGCTTGGCTGACTCACCCTGCCCCTTCCCCCTTCTCTGCTGTGGAGGAGCACTTACAGTCTTAAAGGACTTCTAGTGCTGCTGCTGGTGGTGATGGCAGACGACAGCTCCAAGGGACAAGGACACCTGGGTTTTATCCTTTTGTGTTTCTTTGTCTGTTTTTTGTTTGTTTGTTTTCTTCTGTTTTTTTGAGGTAGGGTCTCACTCTAGTCCAGACCGACCTGGAATTCACTACGTAGTCTCAGGGTGGCCTTGTACGCATGAGGATCCTCCTATCTCTGCCTCCCGAGTGCTGGGATTAAAGGTGCCCGGTTCTTTGTCTGTTTTTAAAGAATATTTTATTTATTTATTTATCTGAAAGGAGAGAGAGAGAGAGAGAGAGAGAGAGAAAGAGAACGAGTGCACCAGGGACTCTAGCCCCTGCAAACGAACTCCAGACGCATGCACCACCTTGTGCATCTGGCTTTACGTGGGTACTGGGGAATTGAACCTGGGTCCTGAGGCTTTGCAGGCAAGTGCCTTAACCACTAAACTATCTCTCCAGCCCTTCTTTGTCTGTTTTTAAAACCCTGGTTTTAAGCAGAAATGAACTGGATTTTTCCAACTCCTTCCCTTCCAAGGTCCAATGACCCTTGACTTATTTTAGAATGAGTGTGGAGATGATGGACTTTGCTGGGTCTATTCATGCCACAATATCTTTGGGGGACAGGGACAGGTTGTGGCTCAGGTAGAAGAGAGCAGCTCCCTGATAGGGAAGTTGGGACCTTGAGACTTAATACCCTAAAAATATAAAGCACCTTCAGGAAGGGTTTGTAAAATGATGTCAAGTCTAGGAGATGGGAGGATAGACAAAGTTAATTCTTTGGACTTGGAGTCCTGAGGCTAATTTTCTTTTTTTTTCCTTCTTCTTCTTCTTCTTTTTTTTTTTTTTTTCCAAGGTAGGATCTCACTCTAGCCCAGGCTGCCCTGGAATTCACTCTGTAGTCTCAGGGTGGCCTTGAACTTCTGGCGATCCTCCTACCTCTGCCTCCCAAGTGCTGGGGTTAAAGGCGTGCGCCACCACGCCCAGCTCTGAGGCTAATTTTCTCTCTTCAGGGCCCTGGGGGGAAGTGGAGTGACAAGCTTCCTGGAGAAGGGGGTAGGACTGTTACCTGTAACAAACGTGAAGATGAAAGTAGGCTGAGGGTTTCCAGTACAGCTGAGAGAAGGAAAGCAGAGCAGGTAGTGCTGCTCACTCAGGTGTGTCCCATGGGCCAGTACAAGCTGAAGCAGGACTCCAAGGCAGCTCATCTCATCTCGCCTCCACCTGCCTTCTTACCAGAGCCAAACAGAAGTGAAGGAAAGCGGTATTTACTGAGCACTCACTAGGTGGAAGGTTCTGGTCTGCACCTAGTCCGGTCTTTTCACATGTCTCTCATTAAGTTAAATCCTCATCAAAACCTGCCCACTAAGCTCAGAATTGAAGGTCTCAATTAAGGGCAGGTTGGCATTACAGACAAATTCACTTCTGACTTCAGAATCCATGCATTTTCCAGTATACCATGCTATTTTTCCATCCCATTTCAGAAATTCCCTTCATCCATGGGCAAGCATAGTGGCTCCAAGCATAGTACATGCATGATCATGTGTTAAAGTATTGGGCTAAATGTTGTGGGTAATGAAGAGAAAGGCAGGCCCTACCATCCATGTGCTCAAAGTCATTTGGCTGATGTTTCTTAAGTAGCATTGGAAAAAACATAAGTCAAAGGAGTGGCAGACAATTAAGAGCTATTGGCATCCTGAGAAAGGGGGGGATAACTGTGATGAGATGGTAGAGAAAGGCCCCTTGGAAGTAGTGAATTAAAATTCTCCTTAAAAATTGTCAAATCGCCAGGCATGGTGGCGCACTCCTTTAATCCCAGCACTTGGGAAGCAGAGGTAGGAGGATCGCCGTGAGTTCAAGGCCACCCTGAGGCTACATAGTTAATTCCAGGTCAGCCTGAGCTAGTGAGACCCTACCTTGAGAACCCCCCCGCCAAAAAAATTGTCAAATCATGAACAGAACTTGGTCACTGACAGACTCTGATAGGGTAGTCTTGGGAAGGGTGGCTAAGATGGGAAAAGAAGGGGGAAAAAAGAGGATTTGAAGATGAAGGTGGAGGTTCACACATCCACAATTGGTAGAATAGTGGTACCTATACAAGAAAAAGAGGGTACTCTGGAGGGAAATGTGGGTCACATTATAAAGTAAGTCCGTTCAAGGCACTGGTAGAGTCTTCGCTAGGAAAATTTACCATACTATGGAAGTGGAAGAGTAGAGAGAATGTCAGGTCTAGAAGGACAGGTTCAGAACTCATGTGCGTGGAAGCAGTAACTGGAGCTGTGAAAATGGATGAGATGACTGAGAAAGGATGAAGAGGCAGAACTAGAAAGTTCCTTTGGAAAGGAGAGCGTGCATAAGAGGGCCCCTATTGGTAGTGTTAGCAGCTCTTCATTTGTCTTGCTCTTGACCGTGGAGATTGAATAGCTGTACAGAAACACAAGAAACCTGTATCCAACCCTTTGCAATTCTTCTCTTCCATGCTGAAGCCCATAGAAGTCGTAGGCTGTGGGAAAATTTTAGGTCACCTGGCTGAAACACATGGAGACCATCTTAGATACATGTATTTTCAATTTCTCAGCTTTCTAGAGAAGAAGCCAATGCTTGGGCAGTTTTGCTAGGGCTACCTTAAAGGGCTCATGCCTCAACACAAATCTGCTTTGCACTCATCTGTGAAAGACTCAGAGCCTCCATCTGGGAAGTGGGTGGGTGGAGTGGACAGTGATTTTCTCCTGAGCCCCAGACGCGTCACCTGACTTTTTCATAAGTCCCCACCCTTTTTACTTTTCATCCAGAGATCTCAAAGCCCTAAACGAGCCTTGATCCTCCCTGACCCCCTGAGTCATCTCCTGCTTCCATTTTCCCAGATGGAGGGGTGGGGGAATTCTCTGTGTGTGTGGGGATTGGTGCTTGGTGGGTGGGTGGATGGGTGGGAGAGGTTGGTGGGGCAAGCATAGGGATCCAGGGGCACCTTCCTGATCATGGTGGGGTGAGGGCAGGCGTCAAGGTGGTTCTAGCTCCGTTTCAGCTTGTCCCTTTGAGGTTGTTTTATGACTGAGGAGACTCGGATAGAGTCTGAGCTAGAGACATTGAAGAACAAACAAAGCTGTAAAGACGCCGATAAAGTTCCTCCCAGCACAGAATAGTCTTTGGAGCCTTTCTCAAGAGTCTCAGAGTGATCTGGAAAGGCTAACTATGCCTCACAGCCCCTGGTGAGGACCAGCATAGGAGCAGAGCTCACTGAGAGAGATGCCCCTTCTCTCTCTCCTTGTTCAGGGCTCAAGTGATCTAACATCCAATTTGGAAGTTGAATTAAGACTAAAGAGGAAAAGGAGAATGAGTGATAGAAATAGCAATGGTTCATAAGAACCCTTTTCATAAACAAGTGCCTGAGGATAAGGGGCAGGTTATGAGGACCCTGAATTGGAGACCAGTAGGAATGGAGAGGAACTTAAGTGGCAATCAGAGGCCCTGGGGCTGTGGAAATAGTCTATAGGGTGGGTCTAGATGAGATAGATGCAGGTACCTGGATTCAGGAGATGGCATCCCAGGAGTATGAGGCATTTGAACTAGGGGATTTCTTTCTTTCTTTTTCTTTTCTCTCTCTCTCTCTCTCTCTCTCTCTCTCTCTCTCTCTCTCTCTTTTTTCGAGGTAGGGTCTCACTCTAGCTCAGGCTGATCTGGAATTCACTATGTAGTCTCAGGGTGGCCTCAAACTCATGGTGATCCTCCTCCCTCTGCGTCCCAGTGCTGGGATTCACCACCACGCCCGGCCTTGAACTGGGGGATATCTAAACTAAAGGGTCTCATTTGGGTACCAACAGAATAAGAGTTCTGGCTGGGGAACTTGGTAAGAGAGCAAGGAGAAGAGGTCACAGGCATGGTGAGGTTAGGTAGCAGGGGCTTCAGGGGCCCCTGTGTAAGAGGAGAAGAGATGTAATGCTCAGGGTGGGAACCACAAGGGTCAGTCCCCCAACCCAAGCCAGTTATTTTTCTGTTCTTTGTTCAAAAGGAATTGGTGGATTGGCCACAAAGAGAAATCGTATGAGCTGAAATGACTTAGAGGTGGGAGGGACAGAGTTGATGGAGTGTGTGTATGTAGGGGAGCCATGGAGACTGCTGGTTTCCATGGTGATAGTCCAAATCTTTATTTCCATTCTCCTGATGTCTGCAGAGGGCCAGGGGAAGCTTTAAGGGATAAATACTACTCTTTCATTTCCTCAAATGAATTAGTATTGGAGTAAGGTGGGCAGGTTGGTGAGGGTGGGGTCTTTAATGGGCTAGAGGCTCTAGGTTCCAGGTCAATTGTGTGATCTCCTTCATGTCTACAGATACATTCAAGAAGTTTGTTGGGGGAGGGGAGCTGGAAAGATGGCTCTGTAGTTAAAGGTGTTTGCATACAAATCCTGATGGCTCGGGTTTGAGTCCCCAGTACCCACGTAAGCCAGATGCACAAAGTGGCACATGCATCTGGAGTTTGTTTGCAGTGTCAAGATGCCCTGATGCATCCATTTCCTCTCTCTTATTCTCATTCTATCACTCTCTCTCCATCTTCTCTTGCAAATAAATAAAATACTTTTGACTTCTTTATATTTATTTATTTGAGAGAGTCAGAAAGAAAGAGAAAGAGAGACAGAGAGAGAGAGAGAGAGAGAGAGAGAGAGAGAGAGAGAATGAGCACACCAGGGCCTCCAGCCACTGCAAACAAACTCCAGATGCATGCGCCACCTTGTGCTTCTGGTTTATGTGGGTCCTAGGGAATCGAACCTGGGTCCTTTGGCTTTGCAGGCAAGCACCTTAAATGCTAAGCCATCCCTCCATCCCTAAAATATTTTTTAAAGAAGAAGTTTGTTGCTATAGAGCTCTAGCAGAAACCAGAGACTTTTCTTACAAAGGGCTGGTCTGGGTTCCCAGAAGCACCTCCAAGTAATGCCATCGTCATCTGAGTGAAGGCAGATGGCTCTAAAGTCAGAGACTGTTTGGGTCCCCCATGGCTCAGTGACCTTCTTTGAACTTTTCTGCAAAGGCATAAGAATTGATTGCCACCTCATCTCCCTGGAATCTTTTCAGTCTTTTTTAATGGCCTCCTATAGCACTGGCTGGTCTCAAATTTGTTATGTAGCTATGGATGACCTTGAACTTCTCATTCCTCTGCCTCCACCTCCCTGGCGATGGAATTAAAGGCATGAATTCCCACACCTGGTTTATATGGTGCTGGAGATCAAACTCAAGACATGCTAGGCAAGCACTCTACCAACTGAGCTACGTCCCTGGCTCTCCAGCTTTCAAGGGCCCTATGCAATCTGCATATCGTTGTGACCAAATCAGAGCAAAAGAGGGTGATGATGGTCAGTGATGAGAAAGACCAGTGAAAAGGCTGTTGCCACTAGCACCCAGGGGTCTAATGAGTGTGATCTGGATAGTTAAAAATTCTGGCTGTCCAGTTCTACCTCCTTGCTCTGTGAGAGTCACTGAGCTTGGGTGACTCACAAGAAACTGTACAGCACCTCAAGGATTCAGCCTGCTTCCTGTCCCAGGGTACCCTGACTTTTGCCCCAGTCATACCCTCTTTGTAACTTGCTCCAAATTGAGGAGGGTACCCGGATGCCCAGTACAATGAGATCATGTCTTAGCACAGTGGCTCCTGTGTACTCCCCAGATTCCTTCCACCGGCCGGCTTGACTTGTCTAGTGACTTCAGAGCACAGTGGCTGCCAAAGCTGGCTCCTCCATCCATGGAGATTGGCTGCAGGATGTTTACTGAATAAATATCTGTCTCCTGCTTGTCTGTGTTGTGCTAAGTTCTCCTCAGCCTCATAGCCTTAGCACCTAACACAGCCTCTGATTGACAGGATCCCAGAAGGGTTTCCTTCTCCAACGGGTGGTACCAAGGGCTGAGGCTGTCAGATGTTTCTTTGCAGACACTCCCTACTTTTATTTATTTTGAGAGAGAGAGGGAAAGAGAGAGAAAGAGGTAGAATGGGCACGCCAGGGCCTTCAGCTCCTATGAATGAACTCCAGATGTGTGCACCCCCTTGCGCGCATGTGCAGCATTGCACACTTGCGTCACAGTGCATTTGGTTTATGTGGGACCTGGAGATTCAAACATGAGTTCTTAGGCTTTGCAGGCAAGCACCCTAACTGCTAAGCCATCTTTCCAGCCCCAATATCCTTCTTTTCCTCTGTGAGCCTGCTTCTGTTCTGGTTCCACTAGGTAGCCCCTAGTTCTCTCTAATGTTCCTCTAGTGCTTGCTCCTAGAGGAGCCTGTGTCTTCATTTCCTAGTCTCTTCTCAGCCTCTGCTCATTTCCCTACAATGTTTCTCAGTGCTTCCTACATTCCTCCCCCTCCCCCACTTTTTCCATTGCCTATTTACTGAATACCCATTAAATGCCAGTACCCTGGTTAGCTCTGAGCTCAGACTCAGAGCTCTTTGAATAGATGGAGGGTCTATTAGAGCACACAAGTACTAGAGCAATTTTGAGACAATGTGATAAATGAAGACCTTTGATTTTCTTCTTTCCAAAATCTTCCAGCCATGAGAAGTTGCATGGACTCACATTCTCTTAGTAGTGAATCCCAGCGTCGACACCTCCTGCCTCCGGTTAGGTTCCTCTCAGTGCCCAACCTCAGGGAAGATCATTCTCTGGGCTTCATTTACTCATCTAGACTCTTTTAATGAGCACCATAATGGCTACTTTCCTCATATCCTGCGGTGTTTGTGAAGACTGGATGAAATAATTGGTATGACAGTCCTGTAAAAACTTGGTGGATGTTAGATAAGATTCCCTCTCAACCTCTCAGTTAAGAAATGGAGGAAGGATTTTTTTTTCTCTTCTACAAACAGAACAGCTCCAGAGATAATTTTACATAACCTGGATTGCCTCAATCTTTAATCCATTTTCATTCATTATACGTGTGAAGCAAGTCTTTGATTTCTTTATCCAGTTGATCCACGTCCCTTAAAAAAAATTTTTTTTTTTTGAGCCAGGTGTGGTGGCGCACACATTTAATCCTAGCACTCAGGAGGCAGAGGTAGGAGGATCACCATGAGTTCAAGGCCACCCTGAGACTACATAGTGAATTCCAGGTCAGCCTGAGCTAGAGTGAGACCTTACCTTGAAAAACCAAAAAAAAAAAAAATTTTTTTTTTGAATAAACAAATGGCTTTCGTTGCAGTAGTAGAGATTGAGAGTAGATTTTAGAAAGAGCCTTAAACCACATAAATATGAAAATGTTCTAGGAGAACCTTTTCCACCATAATGCATTACCTTCAGTGTCAGGAAAATTGCAATGATGACCTGGGAGTAGTCTGAGAATTACATGGGAGAGTGGTAGTGATGCTTGATCCTGCATGATGAATTTCCAAGAGAAATTAAGTCTAAGTAGGCTTCCTGAGTCAGAAAAAGCCATCAGGCCTTGCTTCTAGTAATGACTTAAGAGCAGCTGGCTGGATTCACCCCATTGCCTACAGAGGGTGGAGGCAGAGAACAGGGGCAGATGCTGCTCAGGGGCAGAGGACTTCCCCACATCCCAGGATGGGGGCCAGCCTCCTCCCGGCAATCTGGCGTGCTGGCTGTCTGAGCTAACCCTGATGTCTGGGCCGCACCACAGTCTCACCCTTGCTTCTCCATTGGATGGATCTATACAGCATGTGTCAGGACAGCTACCTGACCTTCCAGGGTTTCCTTTGTTCTCTACCTGCTTTTAGAAAAATGCCTTTAGCTTCCCTAACTCCTTTCTTGGCCCTTCACTGATAATACTATTAGGGATTTCTTCCAGGAATCTAGCTTGAGACTCATTGTGTAAGGCAAGCCTATTTCTTCACAGCCCGAGCCTGGCAGAAACGTTTATAGATTACGCTGGTTTTTTAAAATTATTTTTTTTATTTTCTAAAGAGAGAGAGAGAGAGAGAGAGAGAGAGACAGACAGAATTGGTGCCCCAGGGCCTCTGCCACTGCTATTGAACTCCAGATGCTTGCATCACCTAGTGGGCATGTGTGACCTTGCGCTTGCCTCACCTTTGTGCCTCTGGCTTACGTGGGATCTGGAGAGTTGAGCATGGGTCCTAAGGCTTTTCAGGTAAGCGCCTTAAGTGCTAAGCCATCCCTCCAGCCCCTATTATGCTATTTTTATTTGTATTTTTTTTCAAGGTAGGGTTTCACTCTAGTCCAGCTGAACTGGAATTCACTATGTAGTCTCAGGGTGGCCTTGAACTCATGGTGATCCTCCTACCTCTGCCTCCCAAGTGCTGGGATTAAAGGCATGTGCCACCACGCCTGGCTCTTGTTTTGTTTTTGAGAAGGATCTCATGTGTCCCAGGCTGGCCTCAAATTCACCATATAGCTGAGGATGACCTTGAATTCCTGATCTTTCTGTCTCTGCCTCCCGAGTGCTGAGATTCCAGGCGTGTATTGCCATACCTAGTTTATGTGGTTCTGGGGCTGGAACCCAGGGCTTTGTGCATGCTAGGCAAGCAGTCTTAACACATGGGCTACTTCCCCAGCCCCCAGTTTTCCATTGTCTTCAGTCCCTACTCTAGCCCACGCATGCATGCTTTCATTTTCCTGTTTCCAATGTCACCGATGTCCCCTACTTAAAACGGAGCCATGGCTCATCTTTCTTGACCTCTTGGGATAGTCATTATTTTGTTCTTGGTAACGTTTCCAACTTTGATTTCTGTTTGGGAAACAGTCTTTTCATAGTTTGTTTCATTCTCCACTGGCTCAGCTCAATCCTTTTTCTCCCTGATGTCCTTGCACAGCCAGAAAATAGCTGCATGTTCCCAAGGACTCCGAGCCCAGCGTTTTAAGAGCTTGCCTTTCCCCATCGTTGGCTGCTTCTTTCATGTGCAGACTGCACATGAGCGAGGAGACGCGCTCATGGCTCCCGTAGAGCTGCTGTAATGACTCAAGATGAGCAGGCCGAGCTCAAAGGCACAATAGAAACCCATTTGTCATGTGGATTTTTTTTTCTCTCCAAATCCTTAAGAGCTTAAGTACCATAAGCAGGGATTGAGAGAAGTCTTCAGGGTTTATTTTTACTTCAAGAGGCTCCTTTTTTCCCCATCATGTCCTCAGCTTAAAGCAGGCATGGATTTAATCCTTTCATATGATGGTACCAATATTCCTGTGGCCTCTGCCAGAACCATGGTATTTTTATGGTAAAATGTATATAAGGCAAGACACATCATTTAAATCAGTGTTTTGGTGTGCAGTTCAGTGACATCAAGCGTGTTCACACCCATATCCAGAATGTTCTCATCTTCCCAAACTATACCTATTAAACATAACTCCCGGCTCCCCCTCACTGCCATCCCTGGCATCCTCCTGTTATGATTTCATTCGGCTTGTTAAGCATTATTGTGACCACTGAGCATCTTTTTCTTCTGTTAAATCTCAGAATCCCCTCCACTGGCCCCTGGAGACTCATCCAACGGGCTTCTGTCACTTCTTGGTTCAGAGTTCCTTCCTGAGAGGCAGTTCTGGGTCCTTGCCCTCATGCAGGTCATCTTTGCCCACCAGTCCTTCAAGTATGACCCTCCCCACTTTTCTCACAGTCCAATTGGCCCTTACTTTCATATTCCATCTCATACTTGTCCTGGTTTAAGATCTCCGTCCTGATGCCCCAGCCACTGTCACATGACCTTCCCTTCTCCATGTCTGGGTGTAGCTTTCTGCTAGGTTCTTCTCCTGCTCTTGCTTTTGCATCTGCATCTTATTTCCCTCTCAGGCTTGAGGCAAGGTCTAGACATGAACTTCTCAGTAACCCATCCCCAGTCTAGCGTGCTCTATTCTAGATCCTCACTCTTCCAAGTGTGGTCCAGGGTTTAGCAGTATCAGTATTACTCAGGAGCTTGTCAAAGGTGCAGAGTCTTCGACTCCACCCTTGAGCTACTGAATAAAAAGCTGCATTTTAACAAGACCTCCAGATTGGAGTGAATGCTTTAGTACTGCCCTAAGAGGGGTAATAAATAATTTATTTTATATGTGTTTATAAGTAAAATTTAACACCTCTAGACTAGATTCAAGCCATGTAGATATTGTTGGGGAGGAGGAGTATTTTGTGTCCTTTGAATTCATGGGTTATTTAAAGAACTGACTAGAAAGCTGGGGATTAATTCTGGGAAGCCAAGAGGGTCCATGAGTCAGTGTTCTCAAGAAGCACAGCATGAGATAGGAGGCTCACTTAGGGAGAGACTTCCTAGCTCTGTCTCATAGCGAGGCAAAACAGGGGCAAAGTTCCCTAAACTCACTTTAAGGTTGGCTCATCACTTGTCCCCAACTAGGTCTTTGTCACTGAAGTCCTAGGTGGAAGCAGAGTTCCAGTTCTCAAAATAAGTTGCTGGTTTCTGTCTCCATGCTGGTGCTGATTCATCTTTTGTAGGAGGGCTGACTGCAGCTGGGAAAGGCTGAGGGGCGGGTGTAATTCTCTCCTTCCTCACCCCACTGAGAGGGAGTGAGGAGGGGCATGAGTGGAGACAGGGTGTGGGAGTCAAACCTGTTCTTCACATAGCAATCGTCTCGTCTCACTCTTTGCTCTCACTCCAAGAAGTTGAATCCACAGCTGGGAAAACTTGGAGCCAGTCTGAGTCTGCTTGGCTCGCAGCCAACCTACCTCTTTTTTGTTCCCTCTCCCTTTGGGAATCTGGAGAAGTGGGAGCATCTTCCCTCATTCTCCCCCTTCACGTATTCAGGAATCATGTGCACTGAGGCAAAGGCAGTGGGGCGGGAGTTAGACTTCTCTGCCTTGTCTCTGGCTCTCCTTCGTCATCTTCAGAAGAGGATGCCACGGTCCACTTGCTTTAGTTCTTTTTAGGATGTGGACGGGTAATAACGTAACTGAAGGGCAATAGTTTGGGGCAAACTAGGGAGGACTGGTGGTCTGTTGTGTGAAAAAATAATGTAAATAAATCTGTTTTTTTTTTTTTCCCAGAATCATGGAAAAAGATAATTCTGAGTCATTGCCATGTTTTCCTCTGGTGCTGGGTCTGTGGATATTGGTCTACTGGTAGAGTGATGTGTTTCTTATTTTTCTCCCAGTGGTGACTTCTAGAACACATGTCTTTGATACTGCAGCCTGAGTAAAAGACCTCATGTGTGTCTCTAGTCATGTCCAAAATTATTACCCTTTGGAGCAGTGCTCTTTGAATTTTACCATATGCTATTATCTAGTCCTTGGCATGGGTGGTATGTCTAGAGATGGCATGGGATTGGCCACTTCATCCATTGTTCTTGCATTTTTTTTTAACCAGCTTGAACTCTTAGAATACTACTGGGCCATTTGGCTTAATATTTTTGTGCCCCAAAATATGCCAACTTTCTCTTAGAAGTCAAGAGGTTCCTATAGGTACCCACTTCTCTGTGTCTACTTCATGTCAGTGTCAGTATAGGCTGGTGAGGAGAGAATGTAAGGGAATCTCACCTGTCTAGTTCAAACAGTATGGGACAGGTTGACTCATTTACGTGTAGCTTTGTTATGAGAGAGAGTATGCAGTTTTATAAACTTCTTGACTTTTAGGTCAGCTGAGCAAAACTTCTGATAAGGCTGTAGCCTTGGGCCTGTATTTAATCTTTAGCTTTTTTCTAGAGATGTCTCAGTGTTTAGGATACTTGGAGGTGGGGTAGGGGATATTGGTGACATGTGGGATATGAAGAAAATATGAAATTGTATCTCACAGAAGCTATCTCAGGAATCTGTAATGAGGGTGCATTATTTCTTTTCCAGCAGGCTGCATAATTTTTATGACCAATTATTGCATTTGTAATGACGCCGAGATAACAGAGATCTCATCTCGTGCTTCATGGCACACGCCAAGCACTTATGGGAGCTCGAGGACACCACTTCTTATTTAAGAATTGGATGGCTAGAACGTTTCCACCAAAATTCAGTTCTATCAGGAGGCAGAAAGAGAGAGAGATGTGAGTGCTGAGGAAATGTTTTATGAATAGCAAAGGGTAGAAGGCTACTGGGGAGGGGGGCAAAGAAAGTTCTGGAACTTTATAATGAGGGAGAAATGGATTGAGGATAGATGAAAAGATAAATTTTTAGCAAGAGAATTTTATGATCTAATAGAGCTGTGTGTACGTATGTGTATGTGTGTGTGTGAGAGAGAGATGTGTTGGCACGTGTGTGTCTGAGTGCAGGTCAGAGGCCAACCGTGGGTGTTAGTTTTTGCTTTAGGTGTACTTTGATTATAAACACTTCTGCTACTGTCCAGCTTTATGTGGGCTCTGGGGATCTGAACTCAGGTCCTCAAGCTTGCATGGCAAGTGCCTTATGCACTGAGCATCTCCCCAGCCCCTAATACAGCTTTCTGATGGTGTTATTACACGCGCTGGACATGTGTCTTTGGCTGTGAGAGCTGGTGCCATCCCTAGCCACCAGGAGCCAGTCTTCCCACAAAGGAGTCCAGGATGCCCTTGAGGTTTGGCTTCAAGAGTTTTAGAAAAAGAAAAGCACACTCCTTCGGGGACTTGTGGCTTTTCTTTCTTCTGCTCAACTCTCTTGTCAGGAGAGTGCTGCTGGCCACCTGGACAGCCCTGGCCATCAGTCCATCAAGTCCGAGGCTCAAGACTGACATCCTGTTGCTCCCTCTGATTGGTCTAGAACACTCACCTGCTGTTGCCTCCAGTTTTCCCCAAGGTCTTTCCCACCGGCTTGCTCTTTTACCGCTTTTCTGTCTGGTTTTTCTTGTCTATTAATTGTTTGGGATCAGGTATTTGAAGCCAGACAGGCCTCAGTTTGAATCCCATCACTGCCACTTAGTGTTCTATTACTTAGACTCTTTGATCTTATTTTCCCATCTGTAAAATGGGCATAATAAAGCCTACCTCTCAGACTCATTATAACAACTGAATAAGAGGATGTCTAAGTGAGGGTTTGGCATATAGCAAGTGCTTCATGAAAGTTAGTTAACAGTTTTATTTAGAATTCCCTCTCTGTTCCCTTGCTACTTTTCATCAGAGTACACGGAATCAGAGAAAGAGAGAGACTCAGAGAGAGCGATGTCCAAATATATGGACAGATGAGGCTAATTATAAAAGAAAGAGGGCAAGAGGGACAGATCCTTTGACATAGAGACGTAAATGTAATTACAACCAGAGGAACAGATCGTGAGTATGAGGCAGAAGCAGAAAGTGAAAGATACCAAGATGGACAAGGGAGAGAGGGACCGTGAAAGGCAAGTGACAGAATGAAGAGACAGACACAAAGTCACTTGGAAAGGCAGCCATGAGTGAGAGCCAGACAAGAGTCTGTCAAAGGACAGAGATGGGGAGTTCACCTATGGACTTGGCAGAGGAACACTCCTACCTTGTTCTGGCCCTGCTGTCACGAGTTCTAAATCCCTGACCCCATTTTCCCCCCCCTCCCTTGTCCCTTATCCCACTCCCCGCAAGACATCTCAGACCTGCCTCTGTCCTGGCCGGGAGCAGCCCTGCCCCCTTCTCTACTTACCTCATCACACACCATCTTAGTTACCCAAGTCCACAGGGATTTTTCATTTCAAACAAAACTGTTTGGAGTGCAAAAGCATCATGGTATCAGCCAGTCAGTGCAATAACCAGGTGTAGTTTTACAGTCCCCCCCTCCCGTAACTGCACTTTCATATATCTCTGGCTGAGACAGGCAATTTTCTTCCAAAGATTGTTTTTTCTGGAGCTTGTGATTTCTGCTCTCGCCTCCAACCTCTGGGATATTAAAACGGGGTCAGTGGCTCTTGGCAGGCTGACCGATTTGTGGTCACTCCCTACCCCCTCCCCATTCAACCTCCTGTCGCTGGGCCTCCAATCTTGCCATCCCTCTGCCTCCGCATTTGGTCAGGCTGGAAGAAAACAGTTTTTGTGGTTAAAGCTCTCAAGACAGAAGCCTCGGCCTTCTGAGAGGTTACTGCTATCCCCCCTGAGAGGACATGTGTCTAACCTTAAGAGTAGAGGGCAAATGAGGGAGGGGCAGGGAGCCTGAAGAGGATTCCCCTTTTGCCACACCCCTCATTCTGAAGAAATAGATGAATAGAATAAAGGGCTAATATTAAGGGATCTTCCCAGCTAGACACCAAGAAGAGTGTGTGTATGTGTGTGTGTGGGTGGGGGGGAGCTAGTAAAATTACTTTTTCTGGAAAATTTGGAGAATTGGAGGAATTCCGTATACTGTAGATTAAGGCTGGGTTAAGGATGCTCTGGCATTATGGGAAAGGATGACAACCCTCAGATCCTTGCTTCCCTGAAGAGAGATTATGATTCTGCTCATGTTGCCAGAAGCAAATTTTCTTCCATTGTTTGCTGGGCAGAATAATCCCTTCCTCATCTCCACCAGGTAGGGTTTTGTCCTTGGGTGAGGAACCTGGATCTGCTGTGTAGACTTTCTCTCTTCCCCGGGATCATGGACTGGTCAAAATCCTTCCTAAGGATGTTCCTTTCCTTTCACTAATGGATCGAATCCTCTTGAAAAACAACATGCTATACTACATTCCCCCCTCCTCACTCATACCATCCCTTGTTTTTATTAAATAAAAGTAAGTGGGGCTATAAGATGTGACTGGCCTGGATCCCGGCTTCATAAAACAAAACTAACACCCTCTTTATCAAGGGGCTGAGGCACCCAGAGAAGATTTCTTAGGCCATTTTGCTGTCACGTAAATGGGAATCAATATTCAATAAGCCCTTGATGCACTACACTAGCGGTTCACTTAATACCAGCTTCCAGTACAGTAAGTGGCATTGATATAGGGAGGGCTTGTTTGTAAAATAACACTGCAGCCCTCACCTCCTGGATATTGGATCTAGCTTCCCTTAGGCAAAAAGATTCAAGGCTCTGAGGAGGCAGAGTCATCTTGCCCAACCCACTGCCTCGGGATGGCTAGCTTGAAAAAGGGAGCACATTCGATGCTTTTATTAAAGCCAGCTAGTCTCCAGGTCCTCGGAGGTTATTTAGCCCACTTCCTGTTAGGAGCTTTTCTGCTGTGCTAACCCTGATGGCCTCCTCCTTCAATAAATTAGTCAAATTGAAAACCAATTGAAGGACAGAATTTATTCCACCATTAACGTTAGGAGAATAGACTCTCTTGAAAGCCTGCAGTGGTTAGAAATAATACCCTTTCTCTCCTGCTACAGGGAAAGACTGTCTGCTGCTTGGCCCCCTGGTGGAGGGATAGCAGATTGGGGGTTTCTCACAGAGCAACTGTGAGAGTTTGGTAGCATATATAAACGTGATCATTGATTGATTTTCCGTTTGATGGCATCTCTGCTGGGCATGTGTGACTGAACACTTGCCTCCCCTGCACAACTCCACGTGTTAAGAACATGCAATTGAACGCGCGTCTAAATGTAATGGGCAGATATTGTACACAAGCTTTGTAGGACTCGTTTCAGAACTAAAACAGATTTTAGGGAATTCATCGAACATTTGTTAGATTGTTATTTTTTTTCCAGTGCCAGTGGTTGTAGAATCTAGGAATTAACAATTTGGGGTGGAAGTGGAAAATGCTGATCCTGTATTATATAATAGTGGATATTTCTTGCCCCATATGAGGGTGAAGATGCTGGGGGTGGGGGTCAGAGACTGTCTGGGGACATGTTGGAGGAGGTGTCTATAGCGTCTATAGAGACCCTGTAACTACGTCTACCTGAGCCATGTCCTGACTTAAGTCTGTTACGCCACACTCTTACCTAGTGTTGCCTCAGTCCACCCTGTTACAGAAGAATTGGTGAATCTCACTTGAGAGGTGTATGCAAGTTCGGCCTCTCCGCTTGGGCACAAGTCACTAGCAGAGCAGCCTGTGGTGTCGAGGAGAACCCTCCAAAGATACTGAGCGTAACTGCATGTTTGTGAAGGAGAGATGATAACCTCCTGTGAAGGTGTCTCCTTTTTGGAGTTCCTCAGTTGATACAGCTTGATTAGCCGGGGAAGAAAGCAGCAAGGATACCTGCAGATGCCGAGCTGAGAAGAGGCTAAACTTCATGACCTACCTGGGGCCTTTGAAACCACTTCCTGGGATTCTTGACTTAAAAAGAATACTTGCACGGAGCACGGTGGCGCACACCTTTAATCCCAGCACTTGGGAGGCAGAGGTAGGAGGATCGCTGTGACTTCAGCCTGAGCTAGAGTGAGATCCTACCATGAAAAAAAAAAACAAAAGAAAAAAGAAAAAGAAAGAAAGAGTACTTGCCATTCTCTTTTTCCAAATAAGTGAAGTACCCAGGTTAAATTCAGAAGGGACTTCTTGACAGTGAGCACATGCTTGACTCATTTGGTTTTGAGACCTTCTGTCTTCCTCCCAGGCCTCATTTTGAGCTACTCTGTGTTGGGTGCAAGGGCAAGTAAGGTTTGGACATCTCCCAGCTCGCCAATTCCAGGTTGACCTGGACAATTAGGCGGGTGTCCCTGTTTCTTTCACCCTTTCATGTCTTCCCTTCTTGAAGCACTATTTAAACAAAAGATGGAAAGAGAAGTTCTTTGCATTGATTAGATGTGAGGTCCTGCCTTCCCTGCTAGCCCTTTAAACAGGCTCCCTGAGTTAGTGAGGTTTACACAGAGGAGGACATCAGACCCAGACGTTGGAATACTGGGCAAAGACCCCAAGAGATGGAACTTCTCGGGGTATAGGGAGTTCTCAGACAGCTTTACCGGGCAAATATGTCACAAGACAGACTTGATGCTTTCCCTACTTACTGGCCGGGCTTCGTCCAGCAAAGGGAATCATTGCCAGGGTTGTCTTGGTGTGTCCAAATCCACCAGCAGTCTTGAAGCAGTAGCATCTCCTCATAGGGGACTGCTGATGACCAAGCCCCTCTCCCTCTGATTAAACTCCCATTCAATCATTTGGTACCTCTGGCAGTTCATTTCTTGCCACAACTTGTGTTCTGGCATCAGCCTTCCCCCACGCAACAGCTGATGACATCTCTTGGCCTCCCCCATCCATTCAGCAATGCCTCTCCCCCCCAACCCGCCTCCTCTACCTGCTGTCCCAGCCTGTAACCCTGATCTCATTTCCTCCTACCACTCACACCATTCTGAGACCTCTTGCCCCAACCTGTGCCGGGCTCTTTCTTTCGAGCCCCTCATTCCTTGGCAGAGCCTGCTCCTTCCAATCTAGGCTCTCATCCGAACATTTGTATCTTCCCCAAGACTTTCAAGTACCAGAGGGCTCAGCAGGAGTGGGGCTCCTATGGCCAAAGTTGCCCCCAGCTCCCCATGGGGTGGATTTTATGCTTGAGTTGTGTGTTGTTTGTCTGTCTCAGACTTTGCAGCCCCTGAGGCCATGGCTCTGTCTTTGCAGGCTCTGGCTCAGGAAAACCTTGGCAGCCAACAAATAATAAATAACACCCTGGTAGCACCACCTGCAATTTGCTAATGAGAGTCTTTCCCCTGCCTCCCCCTCTTCTTGGAGGATAGAGATGGGGACCCTTCATTTCTAGGCAAATGGCTTTCTTCTCTTTTTTTCCTGTGTAGGGGAACTGATGTTGGAGAGTGAGAGGCATGTCCTTTGTAGTGACAGACGGATGCAGCAATGACCTTGATGAGCATAGTAAAGCAAATCAGAGCCTATTTCTAAAGTTTCTTTTGCTTTTACAGCTTTGGAGAGATGGAAATCTTCAAGGGTAGGGACCCAGGTCCTAGGCTTTCTTTGAGTTTGTTAGGGGCTTTGGGACTTTGGCTTCCAGAGGCAAGCTGGGAGCTTGTCATCTAGTCCCATCTCTTTCCTAAGGGTTGGTTTCTCATTATTGGCTAGTTCCACGAATTTGATACTTAGGGAGTCATCTTCCTCTAAATATATCGGTTAGGCCATAGAGTGAGCCTCCCTTCTTCTTTTAGGTTGGGGTGTTCAGGTTAAAGCAGCAAATGCAGTTTCCTTGAGGATGAATGTACTTGAAATGTCAGCAGTTGTCTCCGGTGAATCGGTGGTGATTTGGCTTTGGGTTGTCCAAAGAGAGTAAGACATGAGTGCAACTGTGTTCACTTACATACTTTCAAGTTACTCCCCAAACCTGGTATTCTAAAGTGTACTTTATAATGTTGGTTCAACTATTCAAAAATACATCTAGAAAAAAGTATTGCTTTCCTTTCCTAAAACAAACAAACAAAACTCATCTGCCACCAGGCAGACTGATCAGCCTTGGTTGTGGGAGTAGCAGTAGCAAAGGGACAAGTGGAGTCTCAGGTTTTCTGAGACTGCTTGTCTAGTGCTCCATCCAAATGGCCCATGGATTTCGTCTGTGTTCATTTTCCTAAAGGTAGGCTTTGAGAGCTATAGCAGAAAGAACATTCAAAATGATTTGGGATTCCCTCTAGTGTGAAACTGAGGGAGGCAAGCTTGGGGTGTTTTTGAATGCAGAGGAACATGGCCTTGGGTGTGGAATTGTGGAGGGTCTCAGATGGGCCAGGAGATCGGCATGGGCCGGTGAACAGGAACTGTGCTGTGGGTGTGGGATGCAGAGGGTGAACACTTTCTCTCCCCATGCTTCATACGTAGGCCTCTTCTACAGAAAAGTCGATTTTGTACCACAGAACTGCTTTCCATACAGCGCCACTCCTAAAACTCAAGTTTCTCAGAACCATCGTTCCTCAGACCCTGTCTTGACTCAGAAGGTAACTCCTCAGCCACTTCTCCTCCCCTTTAAGAGATGTTTTCCCAATGTCTGCTTCTCCCTTCCAAAAGCATCTCCGTCCATGCCCACTTCCCCCAAGCCTCCTGCCAATTCTTGGGGTGTAAACAGTCCCGTCTGGTATTTGGGGGAAATGAGCTGTGTGTTGGATTAATTCTACATGACCCTGCTTGCAGGCTGTGGGGGGAGGAGCTTGCCTCCTTTCCACTCCCCTGGAGTCCAGACCCAGACCTGGGCCAAGGACGCTCATTTTCCCACGTGTAGGAAGCTGACAGCCCCTCGCCCCTGCAACGTTTGGCTCCTCAGGTTCTCTGAGTCACCCCCTGACCCTGACCGTCTGTAGGAAGGGTGCAGACCCGTTGGGCCAACCTCACCCAAGAGGGCTTAATAAGCACCTGGCGGCTGAGTGCTTTGAGATTTTGTAGATGAAAAGATCTGTCAGTGGTTCTGGGTTATTACTGTCGGGGTAGTGGCGGCAGCAATTACTTTAGATGATCAGGGCACCCAGCTCTCTCTGTCCCCCAAGGGAGCACTCGGCTCTTAGAGGGATGGCCACCTGTGTTGCTTTGCCTGCCTTGAATTCTACCGGGGCATCAGCAAGGTTCCTTTCATCGATTGCCGCCTTCCTTTTGCCGCTGGACAGGTAGTCCTGCAGAAGGCCGTATGTTCTTCTAGAACTTGCTCACTTGCTAGGGTCAAAAGGTTCTGAAGCGTGTAGAGTGACAGAAGCCAGAAGTCAGGGATGAAAGGAACCACCCTATTTGACCTCTGGTCTCTAAGACTGGAAGGAGAGAGAAATGGGTGGTACGGAAAAGCTTGAGAAAAGGAGTTTCGGGGTAGTGTAGGAAGAAGGAGAGATGGGTTCTACAGTAGCTGCCGAGGAGTGAGCGAAGTACATGGAAGAGTTATGAGACATGTCACAGCAGGACGAGTTTTTTAAGTGGAGTATTTTTACCTCAGTCTTAGGTGGTGGGAGTGGAACATGCAGAGACAGAAGGATTGCTGGGGCTGATCTCGGGGAACGTGAGCTCTCGTGTGAACAGGTCCTCAGGCACAACCATGTTCCATTTTTGTGCCTCAGTGGTAGGGTTTATGTTCTGGGCTCCAGTTCCTAATGGGACGTTAGTGGGAACTTGGGGGTTACACATGCACTTCCTGCTCAGTTGCTCTTGCCACCACCATCCAGAGGAATGGAAAGTAGGCAAGCCTGAGGTGGGCCAGCAGGATGTCACAGGCAGAGGGAATCAAGGCTTTAAGTCCTTGTTCCCATTTTGTCCTCAGCACACCTGCACTGGGAAGAAGCACCAGACCTAGACCATTTCCAGTGAAGGAATAAAGCTCTAAATTTTTGCTTGGGAAGTAATTTTGTCTAGTCCTTCAGGGAAGTTACTTTTGCTTCTTGAAAAATCTTCCAAGGAGAGGTTCTGGAAGGAAGATTTCCCCAGCATTAATATGCTTACCATAACCCTACTGATTGTCCTTTTCCTAGCTTTTGAAAGCCACAAGGTGGGTATAGCACTGTCTTCATTCCTATCTACAGTAGACCACTCATTATCCCAAATCTGCTGGGCTTTGTCTTTTGCGATTTGCTTAAATAATAAAATTTATCCACTCTGAGTTACATGTTCATTACAATTATGGAAAGCCTAGGAAAGTGTTCTTAAAAGCCATATGTCTTTGGGGGCTGGAGAGATTGCTTAGTGGTTAAGGCACTTGCCTGAAAAGCTAAAGAACCCAGGTTGGATTCCCCAGGACTCACGTAAGCCAGATGCACAAGGTGGCACATGTGTCTGGAGTTCGTTTGCGGGCTAGAAGCACTGGTGTGTCCATTCTCTATCTGCTACTTTCTCTCTCTCTCTCTCTCTCAAATAAATAAAACAAAATATATATTAAAAGTCATATGGCTTTGAAGAAAAAGGATATAAATAAGGAAGTTGTGATTGGTATGGAGAGCAATCAGGAATAAGGGAGCAAGGACAGCATCCCTCTAAGAAAATGCTGGGGCTGGTTAGATGGTTCAGTGAGTAAAGTATTTCCTTTACAAGTATGATTGCTGTTCAGATCCCCAGACCCCATGTAAAAAACTTGAAGCTGTGGTAGGCTTCTGTAATCCCAGCACACTGACGGCAATGGAAGGCAGAGGCAGGAGAGTTTCCATGATGTTCACTCAGTGAATGCAGCAGTAAACAATGACAGACCCTGCCTCAGAAGAGGTGAACGGGGAGGTGTGAAGACCAACACCCAAAAATGGTCTGCTGACCTCCACACACACACACACACACACACACACACCATGGCACACATGTACTCACACACATGAATATGCACATACACACATATCATATGCATACATACATACTTCCTCTTCCCCCTAAAATGTTGACCAATGGATTTAAAGAATTACAAGTTCAAAGCTGGGTGTGGTGGCACATGCCTTTAATCCCAGCACTTGGGAGGCAGCAGTAGGAGGATCACCATGAGTTCGAGGCCACCCTGAGACTACATAGTGAACTCCAGGTCAGCCTGAACTAAAGTGAGACCCTACCTCGTAAAACCAAAAAAAAAAAAAAAAAAAAAAAAAGAATTACAAGTTCAAGAACTGGAGGCTGGCATGGGGAAATGGCTCAGAGGTTAAAGGCACTTGCTTGCAAAGCCTGATAGCCCAGTTTCAATTCTCCAGGACCATGTAAACCCAGATGCACAAAGTGTCACATGAGTCTGGAGTGCATTTGCAGTGGTAGGAAGCCCTGGTGCACCCAACTCTTTCTCTTTAAAATACATAAATAAAAATAAACTTTAGGCTGAAGAGATGGCTTAGCAGTTAAGGCGCTTGCCTGCAAAGTCAAAGGACCCAGGTTCAATTTCCTAGGACCCACGTAAGCCAGATGCACAAGAGGGCACACGCATCTGGAGTTCATTTGCAATGGCATGCCCATTTTCTCTCTGTCTCTCTCTTTCTCTCTCTACCTGCCTATTTCTCTCCCTCTCTCAAATAAATAAATAAATTAATTAATAAAAAAATAAAATGTTAAAAATACAATTTTTAAAAAGAAGAAGACGGCATTTCCAGAAGCCAGTGAGTTATGGTGCAACTTGTTATAAAAGTACAACTTACTAATTTCCCGACCTTTGGTCACTCACTGTCTGTTTCTAGAGCCTATAGTTGGTCTTATCGCAGGGGAGGACTCCCAGAATAAAAGCCATCTTCTCTTTCCTTATGAATCTTGCATACAAAAATTGTTCCTTGTAGGAAAGCACAAATGAGGTAAAAGGTGAGGTATGTCCATAGTCATGGAAACAACTGGGACAAGGAGGTACTACCTTCCTGGGAAATCAAAGGAGGTTGATCCTGAGGAAGATTGAGATCTACTGTTCTTGGGAACTCTGTGCAAAGGAACGGTGAAAACGCAGGAGGGAGCCAGTGTAGGAAGAGGGGGCTGATTAACAGTCCCGTGCCACCCTCCTCCTAGGCTGTGTCCTTCCATCCCTTACTTGTCAAGATTGTCCAATCCCGCTCCCTGAATCAGATTTGATGACTCAACAATGACCAATTAGGCATTACCACATCTATCTCTTGGGCTATCTAGCCATCTTTATGGAGAACAGGATCTTAAATCTCTGCTCATCAGGACAGCCAGAGGCTTTGCCTAAACAGTGGAAAGAGCTGCAGACATTTTTCATAATTATAATGACTTTTTACAGGGACAGCCATAACTCGTGTCCATAACTCCAGTGTGAGGAGAGCCCATGGCAGGTTCTGTGATGCGGGCAATGGAGCCAGCTGATGGCTGTCTGCAGGCACTCTGCGCTTTCCTGCGACGAACAACTTCTGCATGCAAGATTCTCAAGGAAAGAGAAGATGGCTTCTATTCTGGGAGCCCTGCAATGAGACCGACTATAGGTTCTAGAAACAGACAGTGGGTGACCAAAGGTTGGGAAATTAGTAGGTAGTGCCCAGCCTGGCAAATCTCTAAACATCAGCATCTGGGGAAGGTCACTGGAGAGCCAGTTATGGAAGGAGCTAAAAAGAGGAGGTCGTTGTTAGAGGACTTGGCCCTGGTGTGGAGGTGGGTATGTCTGAGCTGTGGGCCACCTTAGGAGAATAGATCCCACTATGGGTCATTGACAGTTCGTCATCTTAGTTTTCCAGTTGACTAATTGACTAATATTCCTATCTGTCTCTCCTAATGACCCCCTAAAGCACACTTCCAGCTTTTACAAGAATTTCATGACAACCTACAAATCAGAGCCCAGATCTCCCTGTTGCCCCATTCTTTGGCTTTTTTGGCCCACTTACCCTGTAAGGCTGAGCATTCTTCCACAGTGCACTTCAAGCGGATTTCAATACCGAGACTGTCTTGTCCTCATCCCTCCAACAGCTTATGCTTTCCTTACGTGATGTAAGCAATTCTCATGCGCCAATAAGAGGACACAATGATCAGCAAGCTATGCGCATTTCACAAACCACGTGCCCCACAGCCTACCTTGTCTGATTTCTTTCTTTGGCTCACTGTACGGGGTTCATGATTATCACCTATATATTTTTTTCAAGTGAATATAGTCTCATTTTATTGTCTTTGTAGCAAAATTGGCTTAGAACTGGACCACTTGGCCCTTTCTTGAACAAAGTCCAGCGAATTTTAGGGATGTTTTAGGGGTGCTATCAGCATGAAAAAGGACCTTTCTTTTTCTTTTTTTAAAAAACTATTTTATTTTATTTTTAGAGAGAGAGAGAATTGGCCCTCAGCCACTGAAATTCAACTCAGATGCTTGCGCCACCTAGTGAGCACGTGCAACCTTGTGCCTGCTTCACCTTTGTGCATCTGGCTAAGGATCTGGAGAGTCCAACATGGATCCTTAGGCTTTGCAGGCAAGTGCCTTAACCACTAAGCAGTCTCTCCAGCCCCCTTTCTTTTTCTTTTAAAGTATTTCTTTATTTATTATTTAAGAGAGAGAGAAAGACAGAGACAGAGAGGGAGAGAGAATAGGCATGCCAGGGCCTGCTGCCATTGCAAGCAATCTCCAAATGCGTGCACCACTTTGTGCATCTGGCTTTATGTGGACACTGGGGAATTGAACCCAGCTCATCAGGCTTTGCAAGCAAGTGCCTTTAACTACTGAGCCATCTCTCCAGTCTGGTTTTCACCTATCTTATGGGAATCTTACTGATGTGTATTTCAGTCTGTTAGCCCCTTAGAAGCAGGACCTGAGTTTGCATTTTTGTACACCATTCCATACCCCTCACAGAGCATATTTCTGTAAGCCTCTTCTTTTGTCAAGTAGATACAGTATTATGGGTGCCTGTATAGCACAGAAATTTGATTTTTGATATTCTCTTTTTTTAAGCATTTATTTATTTATTTGAGAGAAGGTGTGAGCGAGAAAGGGGCAGCATAGAGACAGTGGGAGTACCAGGGTCTCTAGCCACTACAAATAAACTCCAGATGCATGCACCACCTTGTGCATCTGACTTTATGTGGGTACTGGGGAATCAAACTTGGGTCCTTAGGCTTTTCTGGCAAGGGACTTAACCACTGAGTAATCTTTCCAGCCCTGTTCTATTTTTCAAAAATATTAATTAATTTATTTATTTGAGAGAGAGAGAGAAAGAAAGTGGCAGATGGGGGGGGTGGAATGGGCACACCAGGGCCTCCAATCACTGCAAATGAACTCTAGATGCATGTGCCACCTTGTCCATGCAGCTTATGTGGGTACTGGGGAGTCGAACCTGGGTCCTTAGGCTTCACAGGCAAGTGCCTTAATCACTAAGCCATCTCTCCAGCACCCTATTCTCTTAAATTTTTTTTATTTATTTGCAAGCAGAGAGAGATAGAGAGAGAGAGATAATGGGCACGCTAGGGCCTCCAGCCACTGCAAATGAACTCCAGAGGCATGTGCCACTTTGTGCATCTGGCTTACATGGGTACTTGGGAATCAAACAGGGATCATTAGGCTTTGCCGACAAGTGCCTTAACCGCTAAGCCATCTCTCCAGTCCAACTTTTGATTGAAACTTTTGATTCTCTTTAAGGCTTCTTTCTTTGGTTATAGTGGTGTGAAGATGAACCTATTGTGCTTAATCAATTCATGCAACAAACTGCCTTCTTTATGAAAGCTACTATTCTGAACAATGGATGTGTAAATGACAAGGTTTCTACCTTTTTAGCATGGTCAGATTGGTAAGAAGATGCACAAGTAAACCAGAATTCACAGTAGACCTGGTAAGAGCAGTGATCGAGGCCTGCAGAGGGTAAGGGGTGGGCATCTAACTCAGCTGCAAGGAAGTGTCCCCTATTGGTCCAGTCAGCAGAAGGAGGAGAGTAAAGACCAAGGCCAGATACAAGAAAAACCTTCCAATTTGATTGCAACGTCTTCATCTGTACAGTCACACAAGGAACAATTATTCACTAAGTGCTAACTATGGGCTACTCCCTATGCCACCTCAGATTCAGAGACAAATAAAACTAGGTCCATGCAATGAAGGAGGTTTCAGTCTGGAGTCACAGAGAGATGAGCATTTAAGATGCAGCAGAGTAAGGACTGGGGGTGGAAGTATGAGGAAGGCAACGCTTCTGAAAGTCTGTTGAACTGTTCAGCGCCTTAGAACGTGGAAGGGAAAAGAGAGGGTGATTTCAATGACTTACCCTCTTACTCCTTTTAAGTCTGTGAATAGGTTGCTTCAAATTCCACTGTGCGGTTTATTTATCGTCAGGACTCTGAGCAGTTGAAGGATCCAGAATATATCAAGCTTCCCAGGTCTCTGTCTGGACACCCTTCCTAGTTCAGGAAGCAATTAGTCTGAGAAAGACAGAAGTGAGAGTGTAGGAACAGAATATATATCCTTTTAAAATAATTTAGTAACAACCTTAGGTAAGTGACCAATAATTTATAGAGTCTATTCTTTTTATAGAGATATTTCCTTGCAGCTCAACCAGCAAGCTTGCCGGGTTTAGAGGATTAATCTTTGACATAGTAAATATGCTCAAGTTGTAATTCAGTCGCAGGGATAAAGGGAACTTAGGCTTGTCTTGTGTAAGGGGAAAATATTAAATGGATCTGTGGAGGACCCACTATGAGGGTCCTCAGAGTCTCTCACCCTTGAGCACCACAGAACTTTGGAGCTGCAAAAGACCTATGGATCTTCTCATTTGATGCCATAATTTTCAGATGAGAAGACTGGAATTGTGGCATGGCAGATGGTGTTAGATTCAGGACTGGAATTGGTGTTACTTGCCTCGCGCTTCAGGGCTGTTACAACATGCCATGCTACCACACACTACTATGTAACTCCACTCTTTTTTTTTTTTTTCTTTCAGTTTTTCGAGGCAGGGTCCTGCTCTAGCTCAGGCAGACCTGGAATTCACTATGTAGTCTCAGGGTGGCCTTGAACTCTCAGTGATCCTCCTACCTCTACCTTCTGAGTGCTGGGGTTAAAGGCGTGCGACACCACGCCCGGCTATCAAACTCCACTCTTGCAAAGCTCCCCTATGCGTCTTCATGCCATTCTTTCGTCTGTCCTGTGCCAGACCTCCCATCTAGGCCACATGTCTTTGCTCCTGAAACTTCTTCCCTTAGGCTCTCTTCCTCCCCAGGCTGGGATGCCTTCCTTTCCTTTTCTTTTAGCCTCCTCTTTTCCCCCTCCAGTCAGCTTCAGAAGCCCTGTTACTGGAGGCCTTCCCTAAGCAGCCACTTGTGACTTTAGATGTTTCTTGGCTGCATCATGTAGCCCGGCTGTGGATGTACCTGCTTCTTATAATTAATAAGTATCTTGAAGTTGTTTCTTAAATATTTATATTCTATGAACTTACTCAGACTATGACAAAGCCTAAAACCACAGGGGCACTCGCCTCACTAGAGGAGCACCTGGGATTGGATATTCTGAGAAAGTTAATATTACCTTTTTATTGAGGACAGGGGAAGGAAGACAAGTCAGCTGGGCATGGTGGTGCACACCTTTCATCCCAGCACTTGGGAGGCTGAGGTAGGGAGATCACTGTGAGTTCGAGGCCACCCTGAGACTACAGAGTGAATTCCAGGTCAGCCTGGGCTACAGTGAGTCCCTACCTAAAAAGAAGAAAAGAAGGGAGCTGGGGAGATGGCTTTGCAGTAAAGCGCTTGTCTGCGAAGCCAAAGGACCTGGGTTCAACTCCTCAGAACCCACATAAGCCAGATGCTTGTGGTGGCACATGCACCTGGAGTTTGTATGCAGTGGCCAGAGGCCCTGGAGTGCCCATTCTCTCGCAATCTCCTACCTTCCCTCTCTCTCTTAAATAAATAAATAATTTTTAAAAAACACTAAAAAAGAAGAAGGAAGAGGAGGAAGAGGAAGAGGAGAAGAAAGAAAAGAAGAAGACTCAAGCCAGGAGTGGTGTCACATGCCTGAGGATCTGGAGTTCAGACCATCCTCAGCTACACAGCAAGTTCAAGGCCAGCCTGGGCTACATAAAACTCTCTCTCAAAAATATGTAAAAGAAAAGAAAAAGAGAAAAGAAGACAGTGTAACCTAGAAGAGGGAGAAAGTGGTTATCATTCTTAGAGGCAATAGGTATTTGGAATTCTCCTCAGGGTCATTTTCAGTCCTGAGATTCTGTAACCTTGTGGACCAACTTGGATAAGCCATGGCCTTCACTGGGTGCTGTTACCAATCTTGTGGCCTATGTTAAATAAAAAGACTCTCACAACTGGTAGCTGGCAGATGGGCATGTCCACTGCATGCTGTAAGTTCTTTTTAAAAAAAATTGGGCATGGTGGAAGGAGCTTCTTGTATGGAATGCATTGTTAGGTGGAGTACCTGGCTGCCCATTGGATGACCTTGGCTGCCACCTGAAGGTCTCTACCTCAGGGAAGGGAGGCCCTGAGAGCCATTTTGACCCAAGTTCAAATTCTCTAGAACAAACAAGCCGATCTCTTACTCCAGGCGCAGTCACAGAGGCTCCAGTGTGTTTATTGACTCTTGCATGTCCCTGCCCCAGAGAACAAACAAACAACTCAGCCTGACTCATCCCCTCCACCAACCCTGCAGTTCTACCTGTGGTGTTTGCCAAGAACACCCCTCAGACCCTATGGAAATAGGAGAGCCAAAGGTTGTGGGTCTGTTCGTATAATCCTATTCCCTTTTCCAGAGAATATTAATCCTCCTGGAGGTGCAAAAGACCAGTAGTGAATTTCAGTGCATTTGTCTTGGGCTCTATGCATTGCCTGGGGCAGCCAGCTTGCTTCACTGATTCATTCATTCAACAGATACTTATTGAATGTCGTTAGGCGTGCTGGCTCTTGCTGTGCAGAATGCTGAGCCTTCCTCCTTTAACCAGATATCTAAAGCCCCCCCCTTCTAGTACCTTGTCGTAATAATGCCTTTTCTTTTCCATCCCACCGCCTGGAAACTTAGTATCTGAACCCAACCATCTCCTTTCATTAAGCCTTTGATGCGTTATTTTCGCTTTGTGGGATACCCCATCTCTCCCTAAACCCTGCTTCACAAATCTGCATGCTCATAGTTTCTTATATTTTTATATTTTTCCTATTTTTAGATATTTTTTATATTTTATTTATTTATTTGGTAGAGAAAGAGGGAAAGGGAAAGGGAGAGAGAGAGACAGAGACAGAGGGAGAGAAAGAATAGGTGCACCAGGACTTCTAACCACTGCAAACCAGTTCCAGACACATGTGCCATCTTGTGTGTCTGGCTTTACGTGGACACTGGGGAATCGAACTCAGGTCATTAGGCTTTGAAAGCAAGTACCTTAATCACTGAATTGTCTCTCCAGCCCTGTGCTCATATATATATATATATATTTTTTGCATAGTTTGTTCCCTCCCATGGTGTACTTAAAGGAGGATTATGTTTCTTAAACTTTAACTCTCAAAGCACACGTGTTTCAGAGGTTATTTACAAGGGTGTCTTTCTTTTTTTAAGATTTTATTTTTATTTATTTATTTATTAGAGAGAAAGAGAGGGAGGGAGAGAGAGAGAGAGTGAGAATGGGCGTGCCAGGGCCTCCAGCCACTGCAAATGAACTCCAAACACATGCACCCCCTTGTGCATTTGGCTTACGTGGGACCTGGAGAATTCAACAGAGGTCCTTAGGCTTCACAGGCTTGCGCTTTAACTGCTAAGCCATCTCTCCAGCCCAAGGGCATCTTTCTTTTCCCACTAATTTTTACTGACAATTTTCATACCTGTACATAATGTGTTTTGGTCATAATCCTCTCCCATTACCTTCCACCCTCCCCCATCCTCTTTCCACTGAACCCCTTCTTTTTCTTTCCTATTCTCCTTCTATTTTGATGTAATGTTTTTGCCCTCCTCCATCACCAATGACAGCATGTTGATGGGCTCAATACGGTGCAGGTCTTGTTCAGGTCACAACAACTGCTGTGAATGCAAAGGCCTTCCTTGTGGGGTCCAGAAAACAGTGTTCCAAAGCACCCATCCCCATCCTCTATGCCTTACATTCTTTCTGCCATCTCTTCTACAATGGCCCTTGAGTAGTAGAGAGTGTGATAGAGATGTTTAGTTTAATGCTGAGCACACAACAGTCACATATTCGCAGCACTTTGACAAGTTTTTAGTCTCCTGGGGATTCTTGAAAAAGTATGACATCATCAGGTTAGTGTAGGAAACAATGGATTAAGCAAAATTAAAATATTACGACAAAGGACTCTCTCATAGGTTTTAACATTTTGACTCTCAAAAGGGAAGATAAAATTCATTTTTTTTCTAAAATACCAGACCATGGAACCTCTTTTAAGCCTTCTTACCAGCATTTGGGATATTGGGGTTCCATGAAATTCTATTTGGGAGATGCTGATGTAGTAGAAGGAACATTGATTTGATAGACAGAAACATAGAACCCCAGCTCATTTTGCCGCTGCCTTTGGTGACTGATTGAATAGGTCACTTTTGTGGGCCACTATTTCCTTGCTTGGAAAATAAAGGGGCTAAAGTAAGTTGAGCTTCAACTCTTTTCTAGTTTAAATTTTTTTAAATTTTCATTTATTTATTTGTGAGAGAGGGGGGAGAGAGAGGGAGAGAGATAGAGAGAGAGAATGGGCACACCAGGGCCTCTAGCCACTGCAAATGAACTCTAGACGCATGTGCCCCCTTATGCATCTGCCTTAAATGGGTCCTGGGGAATCAAACCGAGGTCCTTTGGCTTTGTGGGCAAGTGCCTTAACTGCTAAGCCATCTCTCCAACCCTCTTTTCTAGTTTTGTACACAGGCATCCACAGGTAAACTCAGTATACCAAGAATCGGAAATAAAATCTCAGATTGATAAATGATGTAAAAGACACAAATAATTAAGCAAGGGGCTGGGTGGCTCAGTGGGTAAATAGCACTTGCTTTGAAAGCATGAGGAACATGAGGACCTGGGTTTGCTCCCTAGCATCTACATAAAAAGCTGGACATGGCTATGAACTCCCGTAACCCCAGCACTGAGGGGGATTCCTGGGGCTTGCTATTCAGCTAGTCTAACCCCCCCCAAAAAATGGCACAAGCTCCAGGTTCAGTGAGACTCTGTCTCAAGGAAGTAAGGCAGAAGAGAGATAGAGGAGGACATTTGGTGTCATCCTCTGGCCTTTGCATGCATGTGCAATGGGGTACATCTACACACACGTGCATACGTCACATGTGCATGCACGTGTGCAGGCACACACACATACCAACCAAACAAAACATTAAGCCAACATGTGACTGAAGAGAACTGGGTAAATGCATTTTACAGGAAAGGAATAAGATACTGAAAGAAAAGATGATTCCCCGTGTTGCGAAATGGCTTAAAAGTCTGGGAAGGATCTGTGAAAGACAGGAAGGGAAAAAGGGTGGTCTCTGCTATCAGCCATGGCTGGGAGGGAGTGTCCCTGGTTTATGGGAAGACATGCTTGGCTAAAATTTTAAAGAGAATCAAAGAAAGTTCATGTGGAAAGTGCAGTGGAATATGTTAAATTCTGGGGGTCCAGCAAGGTGTGGAGCTCTATCTGGGGCACTTGAGAAAGTAGGTTGTTAAACATTTCAATCCTGGTGATCTATGGTCAAGTCAGCCCCAGGTTACTTGGCATGTGTGGGTGCCCTTGAAGATGGGTGGATTCCCGACTGGGTGGCTCAATCCTTTTGATTCTTCTTGCATTGGGTGTGATGGGCTAGAGCCCTAGATTGAGCTCATGCCTCTGGGCACTGTCACTTAGAGGAGATAAGAGCAATGAGCAGAGACACTTATCTTTATAGCTGTCCTGGTTTGATTTATACGTGCTTGTGCCAGTCTATATGCACCTGCCTATGTGCATGGATGTGTTTCTAGGTGAGTGTGCATTTGCACAGAGACGGGCCATGTGACTGTGCCTTATGTGTAATCTGGGTTTACAAAGTGCTTGTATATGTATGAAGTGTAACCTTATGTGTATGTGTATAAAATGGTATGTATGCAACATGTGTATATGGGCAGTGGTCTGCTTTGTATATGTGAGGTAGCTTTGCATTCATATGTATACTTTATGTGCAAATATGTATATGTATTTGTATGTCTGTATAGGCTATATCTGTTTGAGCTGCTTATTTTTCTATTTGCTTATCTTTAGGGGTGAGATTGTTTCATTAGCTCAATAAAGATTACTAAATAAAGGGCATATGTCTATGTATGTAAATGGGTATGTCTGTGAACGCATATGACAAGTATATAGGCGCCTATGTCCATGATAACTAATCGATGAGATGTTAATGTGTATCTCAATTTCTCAAGTAATTCATATTAAAAATCTTTCATTGCATAGCATTGACAGATCCTCAAATTCTCTGAAAAAAGCAGATGACAAGCCATATTTATCTATGTATATGCACCCATGTGGACAGGTCAGATTGGAGTAAAACCATACCCTGTTTGTTATTTATTACAATCCAACCTCCCTTCTCACTCCCAGGCACTTATTGATCCTACAGAACTTGGAAAAATACTGAAGACACTCACCACTTCAAGTTAACATTCCCTCTGTCCTGTCCTTCCCAGGAAGCAGGCAAGGGAGGACAGTCCTAGCTGACATCAAGCTCAGCACTTTGAGAAGGCTTCTCTTTTATTTTGTCTCTCCCTGGCCTCATTGTCTCTGTCCTTCAGCCAGTTCTCCCAATCCCTCGAAAGAGAGGCATAAGGTTTTCTTTTTTCCCAGAGAAATGAGGTGGAGAGCAAGTGAGATCTTGCTTCAAGGGAACTGCTTCTATTTTATGGGGTTTGTCAATAATGTTCCTTCATTAAGATAGCATCTCAGCACAGTGAAAGAAGCCTCTACTATTCCCGAAGAGTTGTTTTATTTTTCTTTAGGGGGGAGTTTGGGGGCATTAAATAAACCCTGTTTTTTTTAAAAAGTACCTCTGCATCAAGGAAATGTGTTATTATTGTAATTGTCTAATGCTAATTATACTTATTACTATAATAACCATTTTGTTGTAACAAATGATGTAATCCTCTTTATTTCTGTCGCTGCCAGAGGCGAGTGGTGTGTCTATAAGGAGAGGGGGATTGGGGAATGTTTGGTGGGAGGTGCGGTCGAAGCTCAGAGCAGAGGGGAAACTCCCGAAGCTGCTGGGGTGGGAGACGCAGGGAAGAAGATGCCTGCATCACTGGATAGTCCTACTTTGCTGGCCTCTGGAACTTTCTGTTTTAGGCCCTTTCCTGAAAGTAATCATTCAGTCAGACCCTCATTTTTTCATTTACCATCTATTTAGTGCCTGTTGTGCTTCAAATGTTAGAGTCAGCCCTGGTGACATAAAGTGAAGCAGATAGGGTCTTTACCTGCTCTAGCAGTGATGATAAACATGCGGGCAGTTTTCTATGCCCTGGTGTAAGCATGGTACTAAGTTGAACTGAGAGAGCTATGATAATATGTCTCACAGAGGTGACTTATTCCACATCTGGAAAACTGCAGAGCTGGGACTTTTGGGGGAACACGTAGGAATTTGTAGCACAGAGAAGAGTCGGACATTCCAGGGAGAGGGAAGGAATTGTGTTAAAGGTCTGGAGGCATGGCAAAGCAGGTTTGTTATTAACATTAATAGTAATAAATAATAAAAATTGCTCATGTTATTCCCTGTGAGACACTCTTCCGGGCACCTCCATGTGTTGATTCACTTCACAATAGTGCTGGGATGCAGTGATGTGAAGATGAAGATGCAGAGTGTCTAGAGCAGCCTGGCCTCTGGCTCAGAAGGATTGCAAATTCAAGGACACATTTAAAAAAAGAGTGAAAAGAGGGCTGGGGTGTAACTCAGAGATAAAGCATTGGTCTAGCAGACCCTGTAGAGCTTAATCCCTAGAACTTAAAAAAAAAAAAAAGCTTAGACTAGTGCTGATATGAGCTGTTATTGTTTAAAAATATTTTATTTATTTCAGACAGAGAAGCAAATAGAGAGAGAATAGGTACACCAGGGCCTCTAGCCACTGCAAACAAACTCTAGATGCATGTACCACCTTGTGCATCTGCCTTACAAGAGTACTGGGGAATCGAACCTGGGTCCTTTGGCTCTTAGCCACTTAAGCGCCTTAACTGCTAAGCCATCTCTCCAGCCCCTGTTACTGTTATTTTATTATTGTTGTTTCATTATTGTTGCTATTGATCTTTGCCAGCTGCAAAAATAGTTGAATAACTTTCCCAGTTTCACATAGACAGTAAGAAACAGAGCTCGGCAAGTAGAAATACACAGAAGTACACTAGTAATGGACTTCAGTGTGCAACTTTCAGAATAATACAAGTCAAGTAGACCAAAAGTGGGGCAGAGGGCTACACAAGACCTGAACAACATTCTCAATAGCCTAGTTCTGATGGAAGCACATGAAGCATTGAGCCATGATCCTGGAAAACACATTTGCCTTTCCATCATACATTTACCAAACTGATCAAATGTTAGGTAACAAAGAAAGTATTGGTAAGTCATAGAATGAAGAGATATTACAAGCAATATTATCTGATCATAGTACAATGAAACAATGATTAATAACTTTAAAACATGACAACTCTTTCACCTGGAGCTTAATTTTTTTTCTTAAATCTTAAGTGAAATTGGAATATAATCCAAAATTTCATAATTTCTAAAATGTAGGGCTGGGGATATTGCTCAGTGGTTAAAGGTGCTTGCTTGTAAAGCCTGCTAGTCTGGGTTCAATTCCCTAGAAAAGCCAGATGCACAAAGTTGCGCATGCATCTGGAGTTTGTTTGCAATGGTAAGAGGCCCTGGAGCACCAATTTTCAATCTCTCTCTAAATAAATAAATATTTTAAAAAGAGGCAGAGCTTGGTAAGAAACAGAAACCCAGTTCTGAATAGAGGCTCAGTTCAATTTTCAACCATTCTAATAATTTTTAATGGATTTTTATTTGTATTTATTTATTTATTTACTAGAGAGAGACTGGGCATGCCAGGGCCTCTAGCTGTTGCAAATGACCTCCAGACACAAGTGCCACCATGCACATCTGGCTTACATGGGTTCTGGGGAACCGAGCCTGGGTTTTTAGGCTCCATAGACAAGTGCCTTACCGCTAAGCCAGCTCTTCAGCCCATCAGCCTTTTAATTTTCTTTCTTCTTTCTTTCTTTTTTTTTTTTTTTTTTTTTTGAGGTAGGGTCTCACTCTAGCTCAGGCTGATCTGGAATTCACTATGGAGTCTCAGGGTGGCCTCAAACTCACAGTGATCCTCCTACCTCTGCCTCCCAAGTGCTGGGATTAAAGGCATGTGCCACCATGCCTGGCCCCATCAGCCATTTTTTGTAATTAAAATTCTGGGTACATGCTGAGGGTAGATACTCATTTATAAGGAGATTGTCGAATAGTTTGGGTCTAGAACGTAAATGGTGTTGTGAACCATTAAAAGACAAATAAGGTCGAAAGACAATTCCAGAAAACTAAGGCTGTGTGGCCAAAGAGAAGCTGAGGGCACAGCTCCTGTGACGGCTAGCTCCCGCCCCACGGCTGGTTCAGCCGGCTGAGCTCTGAAGCCGTTCTTGCTGGCTGCCTGTGGACATCGAGGAAAGGACTGGAGCAACTCAAAGTTGAATAAACTCTGGAGAGCCAAGCCAACTTTCCAAGGCTTCATAAGTGGGTTGTCTACACGGTAATGTATCACTAAACATTCACTTTCCTCTGCGTCAGTAGACACTGCAGATCTTTTCTAACCATTGGTTGGGGCCTTGTCCACCTTGCTCACCTCTGTATTTCCAGTGGTTGGCGATAGTGTTAATAAATCTATCGTACGAATGCCAGGCACTAGTCCTGGAGTTCAACCTTCGCCTAATGCTCCGACAGTTAGTAATCAAGGAAGTGGTTCCTCCTGCTATCCTTCTATGAACAAGCTTCTCTCTATCCCAACACACACACACACACACACACACACACACACACACACACACATCCCCCTCTCCCTCTCCTGGCATCTTGAGCGCAGCCATTTTACCATAGAGCAGTGCATTTAAGACAGTAGTAACAATGGCTACCTCATGCCAGCCCTGATGGCAGTGTTGACTTAGGCCTCGCAACCGCTCTGTGGGGAGCTGTTACTACCCTCCCCACTTTGCAGGTGAGGAAATGCAACTATCAAGATGCCAAAGGACTTGCCCATGTTAAGAAGTAAATCTTCATCTTCCCACCTGTCTTTAGGAAACTTTAGTAAGCGTGCCAATCACCTGGAATCTTGTTAGAATGCTCACTGTGGGTCTGTGGGGTGTACAGAATTCAGTGTGTGTGTGTGGTGCTGGGAGCAAACCCAGGCACTTGCACTTGCTATGCAGGCAGGCGGCCACTGAGCTACATGGACCCATGCGGCGTTTTCAGTAAACTTCCATGGGCTACTCATGCTGTTGGTCCATGACCGCATCCTGAGCAGTACTGGCCACCTCTCCCTAACAAACATTTTCTGACTCTTTGTCATGAGTAGTCAGAGTTATTTCCTGAATAGAACATTGACATTTGTTTAAAACAGTTGTATTAACCACAGTGATAACAAGGGATACTCCAAGTGGCCAATTTTTGTTTGTTTGTTTTAGTTTTTCTTTTATTATTATTGCTATTGTTTTATTTTAGAGAGAGAGAGGGAGAGAATTGGCGTGCCAGGGCCTCAGCCACTGCAATTGAACTCCAGACACTTGTGCCACCTAGTGGGCTTGTGCGACCTTGTGTTTGCCTCATCCTTGTGCATCTGGCTTATGTGAGATCTGGAGAGTCAAGCATGGATCCTTAGGCTTTGTAGGCAAGTGTGCCTTAACTGCTAAGCCATCTCTCCAGCCCTGTTTTTTGTTGTTGTTTTGTTTTTTGTTTACTTGAGATAGGGTCTCACTCTAGCCCAGGCTGACCTGGAACTCACTTTGTAGTTTCAGGCTGGGCCTCAAACTTACAGCGATCCTCCTACCTCTGCCTCCAGAGTGTTGGCACCACCAAGCCTGGCTCCAAGTGGCCAACTTTTTTTTAATTTGTTTTTGTTCAGTTTTATGTATTTGAGAGCAACAGAGAGAGAGAGAGAGAGAGAGAGAGAATGGGCATGCCAGGGCCTCCAGCCACTGAAAACGAACTCCAGATGTGTGCGCCCCCTTGTGCATCTGGCTAACGTGGGTTCTGGGGAATCGAGCCTTGAACTGGGGTCCTTAGGCTTCACATCTAAGCCATCTCTCCAGGTGGCCAACTTTTTGACATATCTTTGTGATCTTTGTGTACAGAACTGAGCTCAAGAGAAGGGAAGGAAATTATAGACTTGTTGGCTGTGTCCTGATTACTACAGCTTCTGACCATGTCAGTGGGTTAATGGTCACTGGTGAAAGCTCCTCTATTCTATCCCACTTAGGACAGCAGTTAACTAAAGCTAGGTATCTAGGGGACAGTTCCCCAGCCTCCAGGCTTCTGCTCTATGTACTATATCGATTAACGTGCTTCTTCAACTCACAGGTGCAGGTGTTTGGAATTCTTGTCAGCACCTTCCAAATGCAGGTGGAAAGGTGTAGGAGAGCAGAGTATCATGACAAGAATAGAACAATAAATTTATTAACAAGTGTTTTTAAGATCTTGATATTAAAACACAATTATTTTATCCTAGCCCCTGGAGAGGTAACTGAGTGGATTCTCATTCATTATCTTCTAATCACACTGCTTTCTCTCAGGCTTCCTAGCAAGGAATATTTGTGAGACCTAAGATAATTCTGAAGGCAAAGGAAGATTGGAAATGGCACATTAAAATTTTTAAATAGGAGTTTGGAGGGATGGCTCAGAGGTTAAGGCACTTGCCTGCAAAGCCAAAGGACTCAGGTTCGATTCCCCAGGACTCATGTAAGCCAGCTGCACAAGGTGGCACATGCCTCTGGAGCTCATTTGCAGTGGCTGCAGGCCCTGGTATGCCCATTCTCTCTCTCTCTCTCCCTGTCTCTTTCAAATAAATAAATAAATAATAAAAAATTTTAAAAAATTAAATAGAGCCAGGTGTGGTGGCGCATGTCGTTAATCCCAGCACTCGGGAGGCAGAGGTAGGAGGATCGCCATGAGCTCGAGGCCACCCTGAGACTACCTAGTGAATTCCAGGTCAGCCTGGGCTAGAGTGAGACCCTACCTCGAAAAACCAAATAAAAAAAAAAAAATTAAATAGGGCTGGAGAGATGGTTTAGTGGTTAAGGTGCTTGCCTGTGAAGCCTATATACCCAGGCTCGATTTCCCAGAACCCACACAAGCCAGATGCACATAGTGGCGCATGAGTCTGGAGTTTCTTTGCAATGGCTAGTGGCCCTGGCATGCCCATTCTTTCTTTCTTTCCTCTCTAATAAATAAATAAATAAATAAATAAATAAAATATTTAATAATAATAAAAATATTTTATATTTATTTATTTGAGAGAGAGAGAGAGAGAAGAGAGAATGGGCATGTCAGGGCCTCTAGCCACTGCAAATGAACTCCAGACACATGTGCCACCATGTGCATCTGGCTTACGTGGGTACTAGGGAACTGAACTGGTCCTTTGGCTGTGCAGGCAAGTGCCTTAACTGTTAAGCCATCTCTCTAGCCCTCAACATTTTTAATGTATCCATTGTGAATATCACATTGGGGTTCCTATGGAATATAGTAAGGAATGATCATTGTCTTCAAGACAGGGGAATGCCGGGTGAAGATAGAGGCAAAGATCTCGGTGAAACATCTGGAAGCTGAGAAGTGCCTAAGGCTAAAGCAATAGCAGCCACTGGAGAAAAGTGTACGGCATATTGTCTCTCATAGCCCTTGGAAGGGGCCAACCTTGCTGACGCCTTGATCTCGGACTTCTAGTTTCTAGAATTGAAAAGGAACATATTTCTGCCATTTCAACCATGTGGTTTGTGGTGTTTTGTTATAGCTGCCCTTGCAAACTATAAAGATGCTAACTATATAAAAACATTAGAGTAAAAACTTATGAAGTGGAATTGTTCCATGAAGGAGATACACTTGAGGGGTGCTCAAAGAAGAGGGTACAAGTTAAATAATGTGCATGAAAGGTCTAAAAACACACCCTGTCTGGGTGAATATAAAATTTTAACTTTTTTTTGGTTTTTCGAGGTAGGGTTTCACTTTAGCCCAGGCTGACCTGGAATTCACTATGTAGTCTCAGGGTGGCCTCGAACTCACGGCGATCCTCCTACCTCTGCCTCCCGAGTGCTGGGATTAAAGGCGTGTGCCACCATTTAAACTTTCTTAAGCAAGGAAAGGAGAATAGGATTGGGCATGAGGAGCCAAGCCTGTCTGAGTACAAACATTAAGCTAAGAATGGTTTAAACATTTTTTATTTTGAGAGAGAGAGAGAGAGAGAATGGGTGCGCCAGGACCTTTGGCCTACTGCAAACCAACTCCAGATGCTTGCGCCCCCTTGTGCGCATGTGCAATATTGTGTGCGTGCAATGTTGTGTGCTTGCGTCACTTGCACACTGGCTATGTGGGGCATGGAGATCTGAACATGACTTCTTAGGCTTTGCAGGCAAGTACCTTAACCGCTAAGCCATACCTCCAGTCCAACATTTAAAAAAATATTTTATTTATTTGAGAGAGAGAAATATGCAGATAGAGAGAGAGAGGATGGGTGCACCAGGGCTTCCAGCTATGGCAAACGAACTCCAGACACATGTGCCACCATGTACATCTGGCTTATTTAGGGTTCTGGGGAATCAAACCTAAGTCCTTAGGTTTCACAGGTGAGCACCCTAACTGCTAAGCCATCTCTCCACCCCTTTTTACAAATGTTTGTTTAATATTTTATTTAGTTATGTATCTATTTGAGAGAGAGGAAAAGAACAGATACAGAGAGAGAGAGACTGGGTTTTAACATATCTGAAGGGTTGTATTAACAAGCAAGAGGAATATGCACCAGCAACCACATGGAGCTTGCAGTGCCTGAAATAATTACTGTCTTGGTTTTTTGCAGAAAAAGTCTGCCAATCCCTGATCTAGACCAAATTTTGCCACATCTGTGTGGCCAAGGGCATTCTAGGTTATAGGGCTGGATTTTGACCTGGAAGTAATGGGTCTAGCAAGGGATAAGCTGGGAAATCTTGTCTCAGTAGGAGGATGAACTGGACTGAATAGTAAGTAGAAAGGTCTTAGATGCTACATTAACACCAGGCAGGGAATCACTAGCAGACATTCAAGAACTGAGAGAGAATGGCGGTCATGGTAATGCATGTACCTATCATCCCAGCACTTGTAAGGCTGAGGGTAGGAGGATCAGGAGTTCCAGGCCAGCCAGGAGCATACCGAGACTCTTAAAAAAAAAACAACAAAGAAAGGTAGAACAAAGATGGAAACTTAGGTACTTACTTACAGGGATGATAGCAGCAAAGAAGAGTGAGAAAGAGAAGACTGGGCATCATCTGAGAGGCAGGAGAAGAGAAAATGATTTTTTATTTCTTTCTTTCCAACATGGGCGTGCCAGGGCCTCTGCCACTACAAAGGAACTCCAGATGCACAAACTCATCACCTTGTGCATCTGGTTTTATGTGGGTACTGGGAATTGAACAGGGACTGGCAAGTTTTGATGCTCTACCAACTGAGCTATCCAGGCTCGACTGGCAGGCTTTGAAAGCAAGCCCCTTTAACTGCCAAGCCATTTCCCCAGCCCTATTTTTATTTTATTTTATTTTTTTATGAGAGAGAGAGAATTGGCACACCAGGACCTCTAGCCACTCAAATCGAACTCCAGACGTGTGCGCCACCTTGTGTGCATGCACGACCTGGTGTGCATGCGTCACCTTGTACATCTAGCTTATGTGGGTTCTGGGGAGTCAAACCTGGGTCCTCAGGCTTCGCAGAAAAATGCCTTAACCACTAAGCCTTCTCTCCAGCCCTGATTTTTTTTTTAATCACAAATGGAATAGGCTGTCTGTCATTGATGTTAAATGCCAAAGAGAGGTAAAGTGGTGTGACAAAATAAAGCCATTGGGCGCATCACCAGTGAGCTTATGGCAGCAGTCCCTGGAGCAGTAGAGTTGGTACAGGGGGCGGGGTAGTGCTTTTTAGGGTAGTGGTCACAGAAGTAGATACTGGCCATTTTGCCTCTCATGAAGAGAGACATGGGCAGTTGTGTTGCCATAAATTAAAGCACGTCTAATTTCTATGGTCATACAAGACTATTTTGTTCTTCCCTGTAGGTTTACAATTTGGAACCCCACTATCAAGCCTAAGCTCTCCTTTCTTTGTGACCTTCTGAGCAGTTGACTGTGACCAGGCTTCTGGTCTTTGACTTCCCAGTGTGGAGCTATCTGCACCAACGAGACAAATCTATTGCTCGTCTCCCTGCAAGCCTTGTTTTCCTTCTCTTCTGCACCTTCTTCACTCAGACCATTTGCCTTCCTTCAAGGTTTAAGAGGTGCTTGCTTCACAGGTTGAAATACTGAGCAACTAAAAATATAGTTAACGTCAACATTCAGATAAGCAACAGATAGTTTTTAGTGTATGTCTCATGCAATATTTTGCCGTGGACATCTTGTCTATCGCCTGGCAGTTCTACTTCCCTGCTCTTTGTTTATCCATTTGTATCTTCTCCTTCAGAACTCGTGTCAAAGCTCACCCCTGCTCCTTCATGTCACGATCCAATGCGAAGAACTCAGCCTTTTTAACTACAAACCTGGATTCCAGCCCCAGGCCTCTATGTGTGTACGGCTGTGATTAAATCTTTTAGTTTCTCCAAATCCATAAATTACCTTTCAAGGCTCTTGTAAGGATTAGGTGAAATGATGTTTGGTTTGCTTGCTCACGATTTACCTAAGCCTCCCCTATCCAGCACAGGATTTCTTCACTCTGCATGCCCTCTGCGTGCACATTCACCTAGTCCTCCCTTGGTGTTGCTGCTTAGGTTTCAGTCAGGGTCAGGGCCATGGGCATTGAGTCTTGCTTTGCCCACCAACCAGGGATGACCTTTTCATCCAGGTCATCTCTTGCAGCGTCTAAGGCTGGTAACTACCACAGGTCTCTGGGTGGATCAGACTGAATAGCTTTCAGGAGTTTCCTTAGCGGCCTCAAGGGCAAGTCTCCCAGCCCACATTCTCCCACACTGCTGTTCTGTATTTGCACAGGTGTTCTGAGTGGAGAGGGACGTGGTGAGCCCTTTGGGTGAGGGGGAGCCAACAGGGGTTCACAGTACTCATTATTAGTGCTCTTTCCTGTGACTCGGATTAAGCATCAATACTGAGCTTCATAGATGAGAACTGTACGGATGGAATACAGGGAGAAGGGTGGAGCCGTCAGTGGGTTTTCTTTCCACTCTCAAATTCCCAGGCACAGGACATAAAATTCATTTTCCCAGTTTGGCTTCTGTGCCTGCCCCAGATATCCCTAAAGTGACAGGTGGGCCGGAGAATCTGATGCCCCACTTCCTTTTGCCTGAAGTTTACTCCCAGCCTTTGTTGTAATGCCTACCCATGTCCTCTGTCCCAGCAGCCGGGGATGTGCCAAAGTAGCCAGGTTTGTCTAGAGCTCCCTGCTCGGATTTTTATCTCAAGCCCTGGCAAAAGAAAGCCCTACACCCGACCAAACTCAGTAATCGGAGGTGTTTTTCCCCCTTCCCTCCCTTGGTCCCCTGGAGCTTATTTCACTGGAAGGGAACGCAGGTTGATGTATTTTTAAATGGCTTTGATTTTATCACCTTGCTTAATGATTTGGCACGTTATTTATTAGATGGGGAGCTTCCCAGAGGGGCCTGGCCTATTAACGTATAAATAATGTGGCAAATAGTTCAATAGAGCTGTAAAAAAAGTGATTTAGAAATAAATTGACCTCTGTTTGTTACATGTAAACGAAGGCTCCGGATCATAATGTATTTTGTGCCCTTAAGCTGGGACAATGCGTTGGGGTGGGATGAGTAGGGGGCGGTGCAGACTTGGGGGCTGTTCTTCATGCAGCCCTCTTTTCTCTGCAGTGGCTGAGGGTGCGGCAGGTGTGATGTGGGCTGCATGGGGTTTGTGTGTAGCTGGGGTGAATGGTCTCTATGTTCTGGGCCAGCCATGTAGTGGTACTTCCTTCTGGACACAAATCTCTGACTGTGTCATCACTGAGAATGTTTAGCCCAGGTATGTGGTAGTGATGGTGTGGACGACTGTGTCTGAGGAGAAGCAGGAGCAATGTTGAGTACACTTACCTCATCCTGTGAATTCCCCTCGGTGGGGCTGCTGTGCCATGCATAACATATAGTAGGCAGTCAGTACATGTTTGTTATAAATATTAAATTCATATCCACATTTCTATCATGAATAGTGGTACAGTATGGTACAGATAATTTCTGAACTACTAATGGATAAGTAATGGGTATAATGGCTACTATTTATTGAGAGCTTACTATATACTAAGACATCTGTTATATATTTCACATTTATGGCCTAATTAAATCTTTTATATATTTAGATTTGTATGGCAAATATGACATATAAAAGAGCACACAAGGAATGTATATGCATTGTAAAAAAAAAAATGAGGCAAATAGAGATGCTTGTGTAGGACTGGGGAGATGGTTCGGCCATTAAAGGTGCTTGTTTACAAAACCTGCTGGCCTAGGTTCGATTCCCCAGTATCTGTGTAAAACCAGATGCACAAAGTGGCACATGTGTCTGGAGTTCATTAGCAGTGGCAAGAGGCCCTGGTATGCCCATGTTCTTTCTCTCTCTGTCAAATAAATAAATAAATAAATAAATAATTTTTTTAAAAAAGGAATGCTCATATCACCACCACTCTGATAAAAATAAATAAATAAAAATAAATTTATAGCATCTGGAATACCTTATATATTCTTTATAAGCACAATCTCTTTCTTTGCCCAAGGTAACAATCTTGTCCTTTGTAAACAATACTTTTCTGGCTTTTCTTTGTGATTTTAGTACCTTGCACAATATGGTTTTGCCTGTTTTTTGAATTTTTTGTTTGTCTGTTTTTCGAGGCAGGGTCTCTCTCTAGCTCAGGCTGACCTGGAATTCATTATGTAGTCTCAGGGTGGCCTTGAACTCATGGCAATCCTCCTACCTCTGCATACCAAGTGCTGGGATTAAAGGTGTGTGCCACCATGCCTGGCTCTGTTTTGAAAAGCTTTTTTCTAAAATATTTTTTAAATTTATTTTTATATTTTATTTATTTGAGGGAGAGAGAAAGAGAGGGAGAGAGAATGGGTGCACCAGGGTCTCTAGCCACTGCAAAAGAACTCCAGATTCATGAGCCGCCTTGTATATCTGGCTTATGTGGGTCCTGGGGAATCGAACCTGGGTCCTTTGGCTTTGCAGGCAAGTCCCTTAACCACTAAGCCATCTCCCCAGACCTAAAAAATTTTTTAATTAAAAAATTTTATTTTATTTTAGAGAGAGTGAGAGACAGAAAGAGAATTGGCACACCAGGGCCTCAGGCACTGTAATCAAACTCCAGATGCTTGCACCACCGAGTGGGCATGTGTGACCTTGAGCTTGCCTCACCTTTGTGTGTCTGGCCTATATAGGATCTGGAGAGTCAAATGTGGGTCCTTAGGCTTCGCAGGCAAGTGCCTTGTTGCAGTCAGGTTCGCAATGCTGGTAGAAATCACCCAACTAAGAGCAGCTTGTGGGGAAAAAAAAGAGGCTTATTTTGGCTTACAGACTGAAGGGGTAAACTCCATGATGGCAGGGAAAATGATGGCATGAACAGAGGGTGGACATCAACCCTGGCCAACCTCAGGTGGGCAACAGGAACAGGAACAAACACTGGCATGGGGAAACTGGCTATGATACCCACAAGCCCGCCCCCAACAATACACTGCCTCCAGGAGGCATTAATTCCCAAATCTCCATCAGCTGGAAACCTAGCATTCAGAACACCTAAGTTTATGGGGCACACCTGAATCAAACCACCACACACCTTAACTGCTAAGCCATCTCTCCAGCCCTAAAAATTTTTATTTATTTATTTGAAAGGAGAGAGAGAGAAATATAGAGAGAAAATGAGTGCACCAGGGCCTCTAGCCTAGCATTCAGAACACCTAAGTTTATGGGAGACACCTTAATCAAACCACCAAATTCTGCCTCTGGCCCCCATAAACTGATAACCATACATGATAGAAAATACAATGCAGGGCTGGAGAGATGGTGTAGTGGTTAAGGCACTTGCCTACGAAGCCTAAGGACCCGAAGTTCGATTCTCCAGGTCCCACGTTAGCTAGATGCACATCGTGGTGCATACATCTGGAGTTCGTTTGCAGTTGTTAGAGGCCCTGGCGTGCCCATTCTCTCTCTCTCTCTTTTTCTCTCTTTCTCTCTCCCTCTCCCTTGGTCACTCTGAATCTAATAAATAAATAAAATGCCAGGTGTGGTGGTGCATGCCTAAGGGAAAAAAAATACAATGCATTCAGTCCAGCTTTCAAAGTCCTCACAATTTTTATCAATCCTAATGATGTTCAAACATTCCCATAATCCAAGGTCTTTTAACTGAGCCATAATAAAAAAAATCCCCCCAAACATGTAATGGCACAGAATAAATATTCACACTGCAAAAGATGGCACTGGGCATAGCAAAGAAATATTCAACCAATGCAAGATTTAAAACAACCAGGGCAAAATCAAGAACTCTAGTCAGTGACAAATTTCCAAGTCTGATAATTCTAACCAGCAACAAGTCTCTGGAGTTCCAATTCCACCCCTACAGCTAGGCTACTCACAGTCCTGGAAAACTTCATCCAGAGCCAGCGGCTCTCCTTGGCAGCCATCTTGTGGTCCTGACAACTCCACTGGTCTCTACTGCAACCCAAGGTTCATCTTCACAGCTCCATCAGGTCTCCATGCAGGCATCCAACAAACCTGCTTCACGCTGCCCATGGCCATTTCCAGAACATAAGACTGTGTTGCAAACTCAATGACCCTCTCTTTCCTGCATTTCTTATACTCCATAATATCAGGTAGGGTGCCAATTTGTTAATCCAGGAGGGAATAAAGCAGACTTTAAGGAGCAGGACACTCCTTGAGCACTCAGGCCCCTTCAAAAGAGTCTACATTCTTCCTGTTGCCCCAGTGCAGGTCAGCTGGCCCAATCTCAAAGCTGAACAGGCAGCAGTTTCAGCCTAAAGATTTCTTTCTATGCCATATCCCTCTGCTCACACCAGTCCATTTCTACACAATGCAATCCTGCACAAATTCTCATAACACGGCTATAACAGCAAGCCTCACACACAAACTGCTCCTAGCTCAGTCCAAGCAAAGCTCTTTCTCACCCTCTTTCTACTCTGACCAGAATAGTCCATCAAGCTGTACTTACAGCACTGCAAGGCATCTCTTAGGCCAAGGTTTCAATTCCTCCCACATTCCTCTTGAAAATCAGCTCCAAAAGGCCAAAGCCACATAGTCAGGTGTCTAGCAGCAACCCCACTCTTGGTACCATCACTACTGTTGCAGTCAGGTTCGCATTACTGGCAGAAATCACCCAACCAAGAGCAGATTGTGGGGGAAAAATAGGTTTATTTTGCCTTACAAGCTCGAGGAGGAAACTCCATGATGGCAGAGAAAACGATGGCATGAGCAGAGGGTGGACATCACGCCTTGACCAACATTAGGTGGACAACAGGAACAGGAGAGTGTGCCAAATACTGGCATGGGGAAACTGGATATAATACCCACAAGCCTGCCCCCAACAATACACTGCCTCCAGGAGGTGTTAATTCCCAAATCTCCATCAGCTGGAAACCTAGCATTCAGAACACCTAAGTTTATGGGGCACACCTGAATCAAACCACCACACACCTTAACTGCTAAGCCATCTCTCCAGCCCTAAAAATTTTTATTTATTTATTTGAAAGGAGAGAGAGAGAAATATAGAGAGAAAATGAGTGCACCAGGGCCTCTAGCCATGGTAAATGAACTCCAGATGCATGCACCACCTTGTGCATCTGGCTTTATATGGGTACTGGGGAATCAAAACCCAGGTCATTAGGTTTTGCAGGCAAGTGCCTTAACTGCTGAACCATGTCTCCAGCCCCCTCTTATTTTAATTTTACACAATTTCACTTGAACTGTCATCTCCTATGTCTTGCAGTTTTTACTCATATCTGATTTGTGAGATTCATGCATGTCACTGTGTGAAGCTGTGATGTGGTCATTTTCATTGCTGTCCACATTCAGCATGTGAATACACCAGCACTCTTTCATTCTACTAGAGATGAGCATCTGTCTGTCCTGGAGTTTGCATCTTAACACACATATACTCATGTTTTGTACAGTATGTGCCTAGTAGTAGAATTTCTCCATCATAGTATGGGAACATCCAAGTTTACTCAGTAACTGCCTTCCAAATTGTCTCTCACAATAGATGTCTCACTTTTATTCTGACCATAATACCTGAGCATTCCTATTGTACCATCTTTTCTAATTTTATCTTTATAATATTATATCATGTTGGAGTTAATATTATTCCCATTTTTCAGATGATTAAACTTAGGACAAGGGCATTTAAATTTCAACAACTTCTTTGGCATAGTCTGTATTGACTAAATAAATGGTAGAGCCAGTGTTGGGGAAAGAGGTAGACAGAGAGAGAGAATGGGCATGCCAAGGCCCCAGCCACTGCAGAGGAACTCTAGATGCATGTGCCACCTTGTACATCTGATTTGTGTGGGTCCTGGAGAATCGAACCTGAGTCCTCAGGCTTCTCCAGCAATAGCCTTAACCACTAAGCAATCTGTCCAACCCTGTGACTCCATTTTTGAATTTTGATATCTTCACTTTGTCTTGCTAATGAATACTTGATGGATCTGATGTAAAATATGTCAGAAAATTTTAATTATTTTTTAATTTTGTTAAATGTTAATATTCTTGTTAAATATTCAATAGAGTGTTCCTCTTTGTGCTTACTACCAACTTGTGTGGTGTGTTGGTGGCTTGATTTATCTTGGGATGGAAAATCACTTAAGGATTTAATATCTGTTGGAGAGTATCTAACATAGGGTTGACTATAGGATATCCAAAGGAAGCTTCTGAGATGGACTAGATCACCCCTCTCTACAGGCAGGCAAATAAGCTGTACATACTCCCAGGGGAAGAGACTTCACCCAGGAGCCAGAAAGTCCTTTCTTCAGACTACCTTAATTCCTGCCACTGTTTTAACTCATCCCCTCTAGTTCATCCTTCCAAAGACAACCCTTAATATATGATCAAAGGCCCCCTTTCTGGTTTCAGGGTATCTTGTTGGTTGGGCAGAGTTTCCAATAGAGTCAGGGCTTTAGGGTGTCTTTCATCCCAAGAGCTCAAAGCCTCCCACGGACATTAACCCATTAATCACTGAGCTGCTCTGTGAAGTTGAGAGCTAGTCAGTGGGAGCCTCCCCCGCTTCCCAGGTAGAGAAACTGAGTCTATGACTTGTCCAGAGCTGCCCATGGAGTCAGGGTGGAGCCAGGCAAGGAACCTAGGTGTCCAGGGAGTTCATCTCCTCTATTGCCAGTGATTCAGGGCTCCAGGTTCCTGCACATTCAGCAGAAAAAAAAAAATCATTGGCGAATAGTGAAAGTTGAGGCTGGTAGTTCAACTATCAGGATCCTTTGTGGATTGCTGAGAAAAATGGCCTTGCCCAAGGGTATATGCATTCCTCAAGACGAAGGCTTGTGCACTTTTGTATCCTTAATTCCTACATTGTGCTTGGTACATTGAAGACCCTTGGTAACCATTTGTTGGATGAATGTGTGAGTGAATCAATGAATAAAAGTTGCTTAAATTCGTCTTACTGATCCTGGTGTTCTCCTTCAGCCCCAGCTTTACTGTCTTTCTTTCCTTCCTTTTTTCTTTTTTCTTTTTCTTTGTTGAGGTAGAGTCTCACTCTAGCCCAAGCCCAGGCTGACATGTGTAGCCTCAGGGTGTCCTCAATCTTAAGGCTATCCTCCTACCTCTGCCTCTTGAGTGCTGGGATTAAAGGTGTGCGCCACCAGCCCTGGCCCCAGCTTTTCTTTCTAACACCAACACTTTTGGAAAGGGCATATGGAGAAGCATTGGACTTTCACTGAACTTCTCTGGATGGAGCAGAGAGAAGAGATGCCTCTGGTGGGTAGGCCAAGAAGGACCTCCAGAGAACGAAGGAGGTCTGCAAATAAAACCAAACTAAAGCCTATTTTAGGAATTTAAAAAATTATCTTTGTGTGTACATAACGTATATATATTGGATATGTACACTTGCATGTGTGAATGTGGACATGAATGCCCCATGTGGAAGTCAGAGGACAGCCCCAAGTGTCAGCCTTTACCTTCTATCTTAGTTTAAAGCGAGGTCTTTTGTTCACTGCTGTAAACGCCAGGCTGGTTGTCCCATGAGCTTCCAGGATTCTCCTGTCTCCACCTCCCATCTTGTTGAAAGAAGGCTGGTATTATAGACTCGCTACTTCATTCCACTTTACGTGGGTTCTGGCCATCCAAACTCAGGCCAGCATACTTGCCCAGCAAGTGCTTTTACCCACTGAGCCATTTCTTTAGCCATATTTTAGGAATTCTGTGAGTTCCCAACCCTCACCCTGAATTATTCCTCTGAGACAAATAACTTGGCCAGTTATAGCCTTCATCCTTTCCATTACAGCTAGCAGGGCTCGGGGCCACGTAACCAGATAAGAATGTGAATTTTATTTCTCCAGGTATCCATCATCTTCGTAACATTCTCAATGGGTTGAGTGAATATCCCTTTAAAATGCTCTTGGTGTGCTCAGAGATCACACAGTTAATGACCTGTTGTAGGGTAGAGGAAATCCCTGAGATCATGGCTTAGCAATCCCAGTGTTTCAGAGAAGATACTTAACTCAGTTGGAGGACGACCTTGTTTGGAATGTGTGTGTGTGTTTCATTGTACATGTCCCTGTGTAGGACTGCGTGTACAGATGCCAATGTGCTTAGCTGTTCCTTGTGAAGGTCTTGAGTGAAGCGCCAAGAGTGGAGGCCCATGCTATGGAGGTCCCTTTGTTTGCTCAAGGCCTGGTGCAGCTTTTCTCCATCTTCAGACTCTCCTTCCCCTCATCTCTCACTTGCTACTAGATAGAAGCTCCGGAAGACTCATGAGGTTGGAAACATTCACTCCCTACTCTTCTCTCAGCTTGTCTTTATCTCAGCCACCCATCTGATCCCATTTCCATCCCTAGATGGGTTCCCCGCTGCCTGCGTTTATCTCCCTGTTTTATGATGTCATTTAATTAGCTCGCACACGGTGGTTTTACAGGACAAACACGGCCTTGTTTGCCTTATAACTGGATTTCATGGCTCTGTGGGGACAGGTCAGGAAATCTCAACCCAGCCATGTTTCGGGTTCAGGAATGTTGGATCTTTAGGAACCTGGAAAGTTTGGGAATGGCCTGATAAAGAGTTGGATACACTGGGAGTCATCTACTTCTTTAGTTCCACACCCAAAGCCTATAAATAACCCTCTTGGGAAAGTGGGAAGGCTGTGCCAATCCTCTGAGGGGTATACCATTTCTCTATTGCTCATGTGATTGTCATATTACTTTATCCCATAGGCAGGGTAGCCTCATAGAATATGTAGGAGAATGTAGGGGAATGAGATACTTATATTGGGGGATACACATTAAAATAGGGCTTGTGAGAAAAGTGGGGAGAATCATTTTCCTTTGACCAAGGAACTGGAGGATAAAATGAAACATCTGGGTGTTGAACCAAACTGGGTTTGTCCAGATGCTAATGGAGAAACAGAGATTGCCAATTACCATTTAGGAGCCTCTCATTTATATTAGGAATGCAATGTACTTTTTTGCAGGGGAGTGGGTTGCTTGGTTCACACCCTCATTTAAGTTGGCTTGGTCAGGAAGTTCTGGGAAGGTATGTGTGAACTATTTGCAACCATCCTTGAAAAATGAGGTCCATCTGGATCCTGCCCGCTGTTGCCACATGTGACAAGCTTGCCACAATAGCTTTCCTTCTTTTCTTGTCCACAAAGTCATTAGGAGCCCTACATAACACACTAGGAATGTCCATAAGCTAAATGCATGATTCTCCTATCAGTTTTAGGCAGCACATTTCTTTGACTTGTCTGTGAGTAACCAAGGAGATAAATGTGACATATGAATTCAGGCAAGGATGAGCTAAAGAAACCAGGAGAAATCTCTGCTGCTTTCATCTCCCTCTGGTGCCTTCTGACCCCTCTGTTTCCTCAGGCTTGAGATGGTAAGCCTTTATCCCTTGGTCTTGCCTTCCCTCCATGAGTTCTCTCTCTAAAATATCACTCTGGTTCCCCATCATTCTTGTCTTCCTATGGTCAACACATTTTTGGGGTCCTCCTGGAATTCATCCATCCATGTTCTTCAAATTCATGGAATGATTTTGTGTGTCTGGAAATGATAGGAAAGGGTGAGCTGTGCTTCAAGGCATGGGAAAGACAACCAAGGCAGATTTCTGTCTGTGTACTAGTTACCTTTGCATCTTTGTGACAAAATACTGGACAGAAACTACTTAAGGGAGGATGATTTACTTTGACTCGCAGTTTCAGAGGGATTTCAGTTCATCAAGACAGGGAAGGCACAGTCACAGTAGCATGCTACTGGGGCTCTTCACATCATGGTGGCCAATAGGAAGTAGAAAGCTAGACCAGAGCCACACTCCAGTTATTACCTTACAGCCAGCTAGACCCCATGTCCCAAAGGCTCCCCAAGCTCTCAAAACCACCGGGAAACTGAGTGCTGAAACATACAAGGATATGGGGGACATTTCATATTCAAACTATAACAATTTGACTGCTGGGAAGATTGTTAGAGAGTGGAGACTGGGAAAGGAGCACCCTAATTGGTAACCTGATTAAGAAGAAATAATAGACAGCCGGGCATGGTGGCACACGCCTTTAATCCCAGCACTTGGGAGGCAGAGGTAGGAGGAACGTCATGAGTTCAAGGCCACCCTGAGACTACCAATTGAATTTCAGGTCAGCCTGGGTTAGAGCAAGACCCTACCTCAAAAAAAACAACAAAAAGAAGTAGAAGAAGAAGGAGAAAAAGAAGGAGGAGGAGGAGGAGGGAAAGAAGAAGAAATAATAGACTTTTAATCTTAGGGGCTTATTTGCATAAATTAACATGTTGTAACCTTGAAATGGGATATTTTAAACATCAGGTCCCCTTCTGGAATGATCTCAAAGGGTGTAGCTTTGCCTGGAGGCAGAGATAGACTAAAATTTTTAGAGAGGACTCATATCACAGATGCCTCTGTCCCCAGATGCTTCCTGGGCAGGATGTCATCAGAAAACTGAGGCCAAATCGTTCCTGCCACTGCCTGCAGAACCTTACAAGACTAGCAATGCACACAGTGCCTCTTGAGTGTCCCCTCCTCCCTGGGAGCTTGTGACAGCACATCTCACTTGAAAAACCATTAGCCTCGGAAAGCATCTGGACTGGCCCTGACATGCCTTTTCCCTCCTGTGCTGTCCTATGTCCGGGTGACTTCAGAGGAGGTGAGGGTGGTGTTCAGTAGATGCTCTGGCTTCCCCCTCCTCCTGCACTGAATTGCCAATATATTTTCTCTGACAGTTTGCACAGATAGTTAAGATACCGTGTAATTACAGCTGCATTTGAAAGCCAAACATGATTTATTTCTGACAAGCTCAGTCATCTTTGGGATGACTTGGAGTATGTGGGTATGTAAGTGTGTGTATGTGTGTCTGTATGGGTATATGTGGACATATGTGATGTGTGGATATGTATGAATGTGTGTGTGTTGGTTTTATCTTTTTGTAGGTGGAAGACCCTGTGCCTGCCTCCCACTCAGCTACATTTCTTTACTAAATTGAGCTAGTATGATGTCCCAGCAGTTAAGAGTGCTTGCTGCTTAAGCACGAGGGCCTCTGGGCCCAGTTTGACTCCCATGTAAAAAGCTGGATGTGGACACACGTGACTGGAACCCCAGTCTGTGGGGGGTAGAGACCAGAAAATCACTGCGACTTGCAGATGGACAGCAGCTACAGGTTGAGGGAGAGATGCTACCTCAAGGAAATAGGCAGGTGAGAGATAAGAGAAGGACAAGTTGAGAAATAAGAGTAGGATAAGATGAGAGATAAGAGAAGAACAAGATGATAAATAAGAGAAGGATAAGATGAGAGATAAGAGAAGGACAACTGATGCTCTTCTCTGGTCTTCATATTCATATGCATGTGGTGCACACATCTGCCCAATATTTTCATACACTATACGCCATACACACACACGTGCGCACACACACGTGTGCATGCACACATGTGAAACAGAGTTGTGCAAAGCACTGGAAGGGGTCACCCATAGAAGGCTTAACATGTGATAATAAGGGAAGCACCTGGACAATGACACACAGAGACACCATGAGACATGGACAGGGACCTGGGCATAGGGAGAGGTTTATCAATAGAAGCTTCCTGTAGGAGGGCCTTGTGGGAGTGTTTGGGAAGAGGTTTAGAGCCAGAGAGAAGAAGAGTATCTTAGAGAGAGAGAGAGAGAGAGAGAGAGAGAGGAATGATTTTGAAGGAAGAAGGGGGCATTTACATGGGAAGAAGCTATTCCACCCAGATAAAGCAACTGTCTGAATGAAGACGTCATGGGAAGATGGAAATGGAGAAGAGGAATGTCTAAAGGTGCAGAGAGGTGTTCTATCAAACTCCTGTGGGGACCCATTTAGGTAGTGCATTCCAAACACTGGGATCAAAGGGAGGTGGCGCTTCCCATTGGCTGCAGGGGATTAGGACAAGGAAGAGATGGGGCAGCTAAAAAAGGGGAGTGGGTGCAAAGACCAGAGAGGACATACTGGGGCCTGTCTGGCTACTGCTGCTGAGCTTGTGACAGTGGAAAAAAAGTAATTGGTTCTTTTCTAGTTGCCTTATAATTCCAGGAGTAAAGCTTAAGGTTGAACAAGGGACTGGATTATAATTTCCCAATGTGAAACACAACCCTTTCATCACTTGCTGTGCCCTAAAGTAAGTTTGGGCTGTGAGGAGGGCTGCTGGCTGTAAGGCATGGAGATACGTGGTGATAGCGCTCACCTTTAGCCCCTGGGTAGAAGGGAGTGGGGGGAGTTGGTGTGCTTAAGTTTTGCTCTGAGCGTCACTGGCTCAGGCTCCTGTCAGTACAGATCTGCACCCCAGCCCCGCCCCAACTGTTGATTATACCCCTTGGGATGCTTCATTGCTAGGAAAGCAGATGTGCCAGATGTGACATGTTTGAAAGAAAAAAAAAAAGATCTTACCTCTGAGCCTTGGGGAGAGCTGCTAATCACCGTCTTGCTATTGCTTGTGGGGTGGGCAGGGCTAAGGTTGGGTAGATACTAGCTTTGTACTCTCCCAGCTCCAATACCGGGGACCACCAGCACTTAAGAAGGCAGATGTGGGAGAAGGGGAATGAGGAGAGAAGGAAGAGAAACTGAGTCCTCCATCAGATGAAGAGAATTTGAGTGCACAGTAGTGGGCAGGCTGCCAACTGGCTCATTTCACTAGGTTGGGCTCCATATGTAAAGAGGTGTTGGGGTGTATGTGCACAAGCGTGCATGTGCATGCATGTGTTTGTGCATGTGTGCTTTCGATGGGTTTCTAGGAAATCAACCCAATGAGTTTACCTCGATGGATCTACCACCATGTCCTGGAAGACCCCTGTGCTCCTTGGGAAGCCTCCTGTCCCACACCTTCCGGATGCCCTGCAGTTGCTCCCAGTTTATTTTCTCCCTCAGAAGCAGAGCTCAAAAGTTTCTGTGCGTCTATGTGTCCTTTGCCTGAGGGGTTCCTCTTGAGTCTTGCTGACAGATGTCTCAGTCTGGGAATCCCCAGCATGCTTTGCTTACTGCTTTTCTACCAAGATACTTACTGCCTGAGGTACTCACATGCCATGGTCTTAGCTCTTCAGCTCCATGCCATCCTTCTCCAGATCTGATGGGACAGAACTATTACTTTGATAAGACCAGGAGTAGGCTAGGGAAAACATCTAAGAACAACTCTTGGATGTACTAGAAACTTCTGAGGCTGTGGTCAAGGTAAAGTCACCATACCGCACCATGCCTGGGGGATGGATGGAATGGTTCTTTCATCTCTCCAGTCCTTCGAAATGTAGTTCATTAAAAACTACAACAACCACCACCACCTCTGGGTCTGGAGAGATTTCTTAGTGGTTAAGGTGCTTGCTTGAGCCAAACAAGCCAGGTTTGATTCCCCAGTACCCACATAAAGCCAGATAAACAGTGGTGCATGTGTCTGGAGTTCGTTTGCAACAGCTAGAGGCCCTGGTGTGTCCATATTCTCTCTTCTACCCCTCTTTGCTTTCAAATAAATAAATAAATGTTAAAAAAAAAAACTTTGCTTAGGGCTGGAGATATGGCTTAGAGGTTAAGGTGTTTGCCTGCAAAGCCAAAGAACCCAGGTTCGATTCTCCAGGACCCATGTAAGCTAGATGTACATGGTGGCACATGCGTCTGGAGTTCGTTTGTGTGGCCATTCTCTCTTTCCCTCCCTTTTCCTCTCTCTCAAGTAAGTAAATAAATAAAAATAAAGTATTTAAAAACTAAGAAACAACTTTGCTTAGATTCTTTGAGGTGTTTCTTGATAACATTTTTGTGGAAGTGTTGACATTTCCTGTTATCTAAACCAGATTCTAACTCTTCTGATCTAATCCCAAAGAAAGTGGACCTATGACCAAAACCTCTCAGGAGGTAATGTTAATGACTTTAATCCCTGAATATCAGTAAAATCCTATTGTCTCTGCTGGCTAAAATCCCACTAAACCAAATCCCAAAGTTTCTCTCTCTCTAAATCTGTCTTTAATTCCGATCCTGAAATTGAGTCTAACTCAATCTCAAATCCAGCCTTTCCCTCCCCCACTCTCTGTGCCTAGAATGATTTGGTGGGTAGGAGGACCCGGGAAAAGAGGGCAAGATGAGCAATGCCTCTGGGGAAAAGGAGGAGGTGGAGGAGGCCCAGCCAGAGCGACCTGGAGGAGCCAGTGTGGTATCTGGAAGCCCCAGGCATGATCCTGGTACTTGCCAAGCCATGAGTCACAACATCATTCTCCATGGCATTTTGTTGGGGGTGTGTCTGGGCTGGCAGCTGGTAAACAGGCTGCCTGGGAGGAAGGTGCTCCCTTCAACCCTCTCCCTAACTTAGAGAGAAGGGAGAAAGTCTTCTTTCCTGAGAGTCTTTCCTTCCTTTGTTCTAGATTTCACAAGACTTGAGCAAAGCAAGAGGATGTATGTACTTGGCACCTAGAAATCATCATTTGTTGCAAACAAATCATGGAAAAACTAAATACAAACGTGGAGTCTGAAAGCTTCCAAATATGAGAAGTCACCTTGTCCATCATCTCCCTCAGGGACGCTGAGTTGACCCATTCTGCCTCTGCCCTCTCATGACAGGGCACACGAGCTACCTCAGCCCCTCCCACTACAGTCATTGCCCAAGTCCAGATAGCATCCACTGTGGCTGAATAGAGATCTTTATGGGGGTAAACTTGTGCCTGTGGATGAAACAGCCGCTGGAAACACCCGGAACACCTGATATCTAGCCCTAGCTCACTTCAGTCATGATGTGTCACTTTTCTATCTAGTACATGGAACCAAGCCTGACATTCCTCCTGGGGCTAGGGCCCTGATGACTGCTTCCTGATGGTGGGGGGTGAATAGGGTTATTATTGTTTGTTCCTGGCAGAGCCAGACAACCATCAGCTTCACTCCAAACCATGTAGTTTAGCACAGTAGCTGTCCTCAGGGCTCACGGACACTCAGCTCCTTTGTCTGTCCTAGGCTCACATCAGCCGGCCCTGCCGCACTGCAGTGGATAGGACTTGGGAGAAGGGGGGTGCCAGCGCCCATCCTCAGGTCTCACCTTCACAGGCTGGAGCAGAATTTACCCCATCACAGGTTTAGCTACTGTCCCAGCATTCTCTGCCAGGTTTGGAAGCTGACGGTCCTCTCTGGTCACTGTAGCAGTGATAGTCTAGGGACTTGGTGAACAGCGTGTTATGAAAGGCCCCCAAAGCTCCAGTCTTTGAGTGACAATACTCACCCCCAGTGAGCTTTCTCTCTAAGACACTAGGTGCCATCTGCTTGGAAAGGCCAGTGTTTCAATTTGTTGGGAATTACAAAACTGTAGTTTGACTTTTAAAAAACGTCAAAATATGTTTGAAAAGAGGTAGGGGACTGGAGAGATTGCTTAGTGGTTAAGGCACTTGCCTCCGAAGCCTAAGGATCCAGGTTTGATTCTCCAGTACCCACGTAAGCCAGATGCACAAGGTGGCGCATGTAACTAGAGTTCATTTGCAGTAGCTAAAGGCCCTGGTGTGCCCATTCTCTCTCTTTCTGTCTGTCTGTCTGTCTCTCTCTCTCTCTCTCTCTGTTTCTTACTCCGTTTCTCTCAAATAAATAAATAATTAAAGAAAAGAGTTGGGGGAGGCAGCTTGAGTTATGGCTCAGTGGCTAAAGGCGCTTGCTTGTAAAGCCTGATAGCTTGGGTTTAATTCCTGAGTGCCTATGTAAAGCATGTGTCTGGAGTTCACTTGCAGTGGCAGGAGGCCTGGTGCCCAATACTCTCTCTCTCTCTCAAATAAATAAATTAAAAATATTTAAAAAGAGGACACACTCTCCTGTTCCCATTGTCCACCTGATGTTGGCCAGGGTGTGATGTCCACCCTCTGCTCATGCCATCGTTTAGCCTACAGCATGGAGCTTCCCCCTCAAACCTGTAATCCAAAATAAACCTCTTTTTTCCCCACAAAATAAAAATATTTAAAAGGAGTTGGGGATCAAGCCGGGCATGGTGGTGCAAGTCTTTAATCCCAGCACTAGGAAGGCAGAGGTAGGAGGATCGCTGTGAGTTCAAGGCCAACCTGAGACCATATAGTGCATTCCAGGTCAGCCTGAGCTACAGTGAGACCCTACCTTGAAAAAAAAAAAAAAAAAGAGTTGGGGATCAGAATCCCTTCCAGTGTTCATGTTTTTTCTCAGTCTTGTTCTTTCTCATACCAAAATATTTAATATCAATAACTAACATTCAATAGTTGCCGTGTATTTCTTCTGCAATCACACAATGCTTCTGTGAGCTTGGGATTCTCACTTTCATTTTACAGATGGGGAAACTGAGGTGCGGAGTAGTACCTTCTGCACTTTTCTTCAAAGTCATAAAACTAGTCTGTGGCAGAGTTGGCAATGATTAAAGTTTAGGGATCTTTGAAAGGAAGCCAAAGATATTTCTATGATCAGAAAGGAGAATACAAAGTAACTGCCTCAGAGACGTGTTCCTATCTCACAGGGATAGGGTAATACAGTCTTGGCCTAGGACCCAAAATAAATGAGGTATAAAGTATAAAATCTAGGCCAAGAAAATACTAAATGAACTGAGAAAGAAGTGTCGTCTTCTATAGGCTGATAATATTTTATCACTGAAATTCCAAACATCCCAGGTAGTCTGCCTTAGAAGGAATCTCCAGTGGCTACCTAAGCCAGATCAACTGCTAGACCACACTGTCAACCTGTGTTGGATGCTCAGTTCTCAAAGATATCAGAAAAGCAAGACCCCATTGCAATATTTGATCTGTTTGATACTCGTTTTCTCTTAGACCTAATCTAAATCTCCTTTGCTGTTGTCTCATTAGTTCTGTGTGAGTGGGAGAAAAGAGTAAGGACATATTACACACACACACACACACACACACTACAGGTATACACACATATACAAATGAGAAGGTAAGGGAAGACAGAGAGATCTGGAAGTCTGGAAGTTTTTAGTGTAATTTCCATTCATGAGTTTATAAATAGAAATTCATAATTTTCAGACTTTTTCAGCATAAATCACATCAACTCCCTTGGCTTTTCTTCTCATATCTAGCTTTTGAATTACACTGATTGTTCTGTTTCTCTCTGGGAAGTCAGGGCCCCAAGAATATAGAATCTTTGATTTCTTCTGCTCTGATTCAGGCTGCTCTATGAAAAACGTCTTACCAGGACTCCTGTTCTTCAATCTTCTTCTCTTACACATTTCTAAAATTTATCTTTTTATTTTTTATTTTTTTTGAGGCAAGCCCAACAGTCTGGTGTTTTTTTATTTGTTGTTGTTGTTGTTTTGTTTTTTTAAATGTGAGAGAATGCGAGAGAGAATTGGAGCACCAGGGCCTCCAGCCATTGTAATCGAACTCCAGACACATGCACCACCTTGTGCACATGTGTGACCTTGCACACTTGCATCACCTTGCGAGTCTGGCTTATGTGGGACCTGGAGAGTCGAACATGGATCCTTAGGTTTTGCAGGCAAGTGCCTTAACCGCTAAGCCACTCTCCAGCCAAAATTTATTTTTTTAGTGGTTTTATTTATATGCAGGGAGAGAAAAAGAAGGGGAGAAAGAGAGAGAGAGAATGAGCACACTGGGGCTTGCAAACAAACCCCAGATGTATGCAACACTCTGCATCTGGCTTTATGTGGGTACTGGGGAACTAGCAGGCTTTGCAAACAAGCATCTTTAGCCACTGAGCCATCTTCCCAGCCTCAAGATGTATCTTCCTAAAACAGGGCTCTAGTCACAGTGTCTTTTTGCTTAGAAACATTTGCAGGTTCCCATAATGACTTGGTGTTTTTTTTTTTGTTGTTTTTTTTTGTTGTTGTTTTTTTGTTTTTTTGAGGTAGGGTCTCACTCTAGCCCAGGCTGACCTGGAATTCACTATGGAGTCTCAGAGTGGCCTTGAACTCATGGCGATCCTCCTACCTCTGCCTCCCGAGTGCTGGGATTAAAGGCGTGCGCCACCACGTCCGGCTCACCAAGTGTTTTTTTTTGTGTGCTCTAACTGCATCAGTATGTCAACTGCTCCATGTAGGGCTGCCTTGTGCATTTCATTTGAAGACGAGGAGACTGCAGAACAGGATAGAGAGAGATTTTGTTCAGTGTCTCGTGATGGCAGACAAGCCGTGGGCGGGCTCAAGAGGGAGAGCTGGGGCTTGAATGCAGATCCTTGGGCCCTACAGTCCACATTCTCCACATGCTCCGTACATATTAGAAAATGCGCACATTGGGGCTGAAGAGATGGCTCAGCAGTTATGGCATTTGCCTGCAAAGCCTAATGATCCTGGTTGGATTCCCCGATACCCATGTAAAGCCAGATGCACAAAGTGGTGCATGCATCTGGAGTTTGTTTGCAGTGGCTGGAGGCCACATCTCCTTCTCTCTGCCTCTGTCTGCTTGCAAATAAAATAAAATAAAATAAAAAACAAAGAAAAGGAAAGACAAGAAAATATGCACATTTTGTGTCGTGGGGGCAGGTGGGGTCTGTCCTTCCAAACACTGAGCACAACATCCCTTTGTTAATCTTCAAATACTTGTCAAAGAAACCCCTGGGTATCTTCATCCCCATGGGCTTTGCTGACCCCATTTCAAGAGCCCCTGATGTGTGCAGAGCTCTCCAGCCAGGGAGGAATCTTGGAGGGACAAGATTGCTGACCTTAGAGAGCAATCAGGCTTGTTAGTGTGACTCCACTCAGATCTAAGACAGACATTTTTATTGATTTTGCACGCCAAATTTGCAGGTTTCTGTGCTTCCCAGCAAGAGCTTGGCAATCATGGTTTGTTCTGACAGAAGGAGATGTAGACACGGAGACTACAAACGCATACTCTGAGTCTTCTGCTGTCCATCAGGACGTGTGCCATGGTTGGGGCATAGGGAATTTGGCTGTTCTGTGTGGTGTGCCCCACAACGTGGCCTCCAGGAAACCACCCAGCAGTGTAAGGGGCAGCCCCCCCCCCCTTTATCCCTTGAGCAAGGTTAAGGGGCAGGAAGATCCCAAGGCCACAGAATAATCAGCTGAACTGGAGATCTAACCAAGGTCTCAAAAACTACCTGCCTCAGACTCTCGGGGTCGGGGTGGAGAAGTGGCTTCGTTTCAGTGCCAGAGTGATTCGGTGCTGCAATTGCCTGGCTGTGCCCCCCTCACCACCCACACTTTGCCTAAGTGCCCTGCCCTGAAGCAAGAGCTGAGGTCTCAGTTTTGGGGAAAGTGAGATGCAGCGTCGCCCGACAAATGGGTGGGTCCCCACTCCCCCACCCCCACCCAGTTTACGAGGGTAGGGTGGCTCCCTCCTCCTTAACATCCTCCCTGTCTTTATGGCTCTGCGCAATCTTTGATGTCTTCTTCTGGAGCAGGGGCGGTGGGAGAGAAAGAAGCCAGCCTTAGCTAAGGAGAACCTCCCATGGAGTTCTCAGGTGAGGGAAGGGGCTCCAGGGAGTAGGGCAGGGAGGTAGCATGCGAAGCTGTGGGCGGGCTCAAGCCTGCACGCGAGCATCCTTCCAGATCTGTATCTCTTTAGGAAATGTCGGCATTATGGCTGGGCCCTTTATTGGTACTAGAAAGAATGCACATGAGCCCGACCTGTGTTCAGATCGACACCCTCCACACTAGCTTTTTTACCCTTTGAGCTTCAATTTCCTAATCCAGATTGAGTCATAGCCGCCGTCAAGAGAACTAAATGAAACATGTGCATACAGTGCCTACCACTGTGTTACATCTAAACTGGTCCCCCTCATTAGAAGTCCGATTCCCTGACAGTAAGCGCCTCTCCAGCTCACCACCCCGCGCCTTCCCCAGCATGTACCTCTTTGCATCTCTTCTGTGCTCAGGTGAAGAAGTGGTTTTACTGACATACCCCCCCCCCATTCCCTTACAAGCCCACAAAGCCAGGATGCATGTAAATTTTCTTTTCTGACATCTGTGAGCCTTACAAAGACATGGAAATAAAAGGCAAACAGAAAAGCTTTCCCTACTCCAGCGGATCCTGTAAACAACCCTCTTCACACTTGGCAGTTTCCCCTCTCTGCCATGTTCCCTCTCTCTTCCATTAAGATGATTTTATTTGCTTTGCTCCTATTCTTATCCATCTATAATTTTTATTTTATAGCTACCCCATAATGGTCCAAGGCCATCCCTACTGAATCACCAACTGGTCTTACTTCAGAATTTAATTTGGTTTTATTAAAATTACCAAAATTCTCCCTGGGCAGGTGTAGACCTGGGGAGGGCAGAACTCTCTGTGCTGTTGACCATGAGGCCCCTCCTCCCCACTGGTACATTTCCAGGCCTCTAGATTTAGTCCAGCTACAGAGGGTAACTGTTCCTGGTGCAGGCAGGTGTGTGTGTGTGTGTGTGTGTGTGTGTGTGTGTGCACACACATGCACACGCACATGCTTTTCCCAGCAAGACGTTGGAGATCATGGTTTGCTCTGATGGGAGGCGATGGAGACCACAAAGGCAAAATCTTTGTGTGCGTTTGTCTAAATGCAGCTTGAAGTAGGTGTTTCCTAAGTGGCTAGTCACTATGAGTTCTGTGTCCTTCTAGAACGATGAGGTTTACACAGCAAAGGGAAAGAAAGAGCTGAAGTGTACCTAACTTAAGGGGCCTGAGGAAGCTGCCTGCACGTGGTCTCTCTACTTGCCCTGGGAGCACAGACACATCCTAAGGCAGGTACCACCACAGGTAATTCGCAGGCGAAGTCAACCACAGTAATGGGCTTACGCTGCCTTGTTCTCTCGCTCTATCTACCATGGAAACAGAGTAGGAAAATCTTGGGGTTTGTGGGGGAGGGGTGAATAGATTTCCATTTGGATTTTTCCAATATGTCCATTTCTTCTTTCTTTTTCTTTTCAATATTTTATTTTTATTTATTTAATTGAGAGAAGGAAAGAGGCAGTGTGTGTGTGTGTGTGTGTGTGTATGAGAGAGAGAGAGAGAGAATGGGCATGTTAGGGCTTCCAGCCACTGCAAATGAACTCCAGATGCATGCACCACCTTGTGCATCTGGCTTATGTGGGTCCTGAGGAATCTAACCACGGTTCTTTGGCTTTGCAGGCAAGCGCCTTAACCACTAAGCCATCTCTCCATCCCCTATTTCTTCTTTCTTTGAACGAAGGTCTCTCCATCAGGATTTCTAAACCTTAGGCTTAAGGGGGTTTGACAGAGAAGCATGGAAGAAGAAATAGGATTCAAAGAAAATGAAAACAAGCTTAAAAGAGAACCTGTGCAATTTAATTTCTTATACTTATCCTGGTGGGTTGGTCGCTGCTGTCCCCCAAGGCCACCAATAGATTACACTGACATGTCAAAGTTGGAGCAAACTTCCTCCTTCCGGGGGCATGTTCACTTTGCCCCACTGCCTGAACAGAGGCAGTTTTAGTTATTGAGAGCACACACCTCCCTAGGCCTTTCCAAGCCCTCTCTAGGGTCTAAGACCTGAGGAGGATTTCTCTACTTCTATCTGTCTCCCCATAACCCAACCACTTCTAAGGAACTAGGAAGAGAATAGGGAACATGAGCCAAATACTTCTTTACTATAAAAGCACTTAAAACTGGGCCAGAGCAGCTGGGCTAGGAGTTTGCTCTAGCACTTCAACCTCCACCCCGTCCCACAGCTTTGAGAGAGGTAAGTAAACAAGGGGCTTTTTAAAAAGGTTAGCTTTTGTATTGGGAATAATCCTGAGATTTCCCTCTTATAGATCTAATTTCATATCTTGAGGGCTGAATGAGAAATGAGGCCATTCAAGGCGGCCTAACTAGCACTGGGCATTTGAAAATGGAAATTTTCTCACCATCCATCATTTCTTTAAAAAAAAAATAATGTAACTTGGAGAATATGATTATCCTAAAACATTTTATTTTTTAATTAAAGAGGGTTCATTATGCTACCCGTCTCATCTCGTCCCAGAGGAGGGAAACCCTGTGTTCAGCAAGTTTGCTAAGAAATAATTATAGGTTCAGCTCTTCCCCAGGCCCCGAAATTCAATTAAAATTTTTTTTGTTTTAAGTTGCTTGCAGTCACATGGTATGTCTGTGTGCACGCACACATGCGCAAGCACGCGCGCACACACACACACGTTCGTGTTGTGTATGTTTCTTGGTTTTTCTTGCAACAGTCCAGGGAATGGGCCCTTTAGTGTGATAGTCATCCCCACTCCTGGACACTTCTTTGGCTGTGTTTACATGAGGAATGCTAACACGATGAAAACTGCTTCTGCAAATGTAACCTTTGCTTTTCGGTGAGACTCACTCCTGTCTATCAGTGCCGAGGTCCCAGGCTACTCCTCTGGCTTGTACTGAGTTAGCTCAGGGTGACTCAGCAGCTCCTTGACCGCCTCCACTGTGGGCCAGCATAAGCAATGAAGATGCCCCCTAAGTGTATGGTTCAGCTGGTGTGGCTCAGGACCTAGACACATATTTTTTAAGCTTCTCGGGTGATTCTAGTATGTTACTGGGCTGAGGATCACTGAAGAGATGACAACTGGGTTTGGATTGCACAAATGAGGTAGGGACTTGGCAATTAATAAGGACACTTAGACATGAGCATGAAGCCCAATTGGACTGCCTCCATGCAGGGCTCATGGTCTAGTTATTTTAAGTATGTAAGTATAGAACTACCCCCTGTCGCTTCTATACTGACTCTGAGTTATATTTAAAGCCAAGTGGCAATAGTCATCCATAATTGTCCCCACCATGACCTCTTTCCCACCCCAAGAGGGGGCAGTTCTGTTGCCTGATTGTCCTTGTTTACATGAAGAAGTACATCAATAAGATGTCTCGGGGAGGCCAGTGGACCCCTATAGATGATAGATCCTCTACGAGCAGCTAGAACATAAGCATCCAGGACATTCCTGGATATGGGGCAGTATTTATGGGTTCATTTAAGTCATGGATAACCTCTCGTTTGGTTTAAAGAGAATTCCCACCCCAGGCTCAGTGCACCGGCCCTTCTGGAAGCCAGAAATATGGAAAGAAGGAAGGCAGGGCTGTGTGAAGACAGATTCTTACCAGGCAATAAACTAAAGAAAGACATGTCAAATATAAATCTAATAAATGAATTAACAAATAACATAAACATACCTATGAATCCTTATATAGCCCATCATATAAACATATATAGGGCTATATATATTAGGGCTACATAATATGTATGTGGGGGGATTTAAATAATGATATATAAACTTATTTATATAAACTACATTGGCCTTGTGGGAGATGAAGGTCATTATACAGAATATCAAGCATTTTTTGAAAATGTTTTTTGAAAATTGTGGCCATTTTCATATTTTGACTGAAAAATTTACTAACATCTTGATGTTGCCAAGTATTTAGATATTGTAGTAGGTCCATATTTTCTACATTATAGAGCAATGTTTGTTGTTACCTATATTAGCTTTTTCAGGGGGAAGATATTGAAAGCGAGTCTTTTTTATTTTTTTTATTTTTTATTTTTTGTTTTTTCTAGGTAGGGTCTCACTCTAGCCTAGGCTGACCTGGAATTCACTATGGAGTCTCAGGCTGGCCTCAAACTCACGGCGATCCTCCTACCTCTACCTCCCGAGTGCTGGGATTAAAGGCGTGCGCTGAAAGTGAGTCTTTTTGAATGCCCACATGCACAGGGCACTGAACTAGCTTCTGTGACAGCAAAGCACGGAGAGACAAAGTGGGCTGTAGGAGTGCACGCATCCACTCGGGAACTTGACTGCTCTGAGTTCATGCGCATCCGGTTCTACAACCTTCACCACTTTGCAGCTGCGTAGATATGGCCCCTAAGTATTTGGCCCAGTCGCATGCACTTCATTTTGCTTTCTTAAAAAGAATTGCATGCATGTATCCACATGTGTATGCATGCTGGTATGTGTGTGGGTGTGCACATGCCATGGTGCATGTGTGGTGGTTAAAGAACCACTTTCAGGTCCTTCTTTGTTGTTCCACCTCATTTGAGGCAGAGTTTCTCTCAGGTTCACTTTGCTATCATTCTTTTTGCTGCACCTGCTGAGAGAGCTACCAGGAAATTCTCCTGTCTCTGCCTCCCATCTCACTGTCAGAATGCTGGTATTAGAGAAGCCCACCAAGGTTTCTAGCTTGCTTTCTTCCTTTTTTTTCTCTTCCTTTCCTTTTCCTTCCTTCCTCCCTTCCTCCCTCCCTCCCTCCCCCCTCTTTTTCTTTCTTTCTTCCTTTGAGGTAGGATGTCACTGTAGCCCAGGCTGACCTGGAATTCACTATGTAGTCTCAGGCTGGCCTTGAACTCACAGCATTCCTCCTACTTTAGTCTCCCGAGTTCTGGGATTAAAGGTGTAAACCGCCAGGCCTATCACTTCCAGCTTTCTAAGTGGTGTCTGAGGAGCAAACTCAGGTTTGAGCAGTGAGTAGTTTGTCCACTGAAGTATCTCCCCAGCCCCTTATTTTATTTTTGAGGATGCAGGGTGGTGGTGATGGTGCAGAGCCAAGGATCTTTGAATCTAGTCTACTTATCTACACTCGGAGGAAGGAGGAAGAGTGAAACACAGCTAAGGAATGGCTAAGAAAAAGGATTTCAATTTGCTATGATGAGATCAACATCTCAGTTTCTACATTTGACTCTTCTTCATTCATCAGCCTGACCCTCATTTCTTTCTGGGCTTGACTGATAGCAGCCTGATGGTCCATGGAACGTGGGGGAAGAAAGTGAACCAAAGTCATTTCCAGAGACAACAGACCATAGATATATGCCAATGTGTGCTTCTGTCCTACAAGGCTAGGCTAAAAAGTTGTTTACAAACCAGCCCTTATCTGATTTCCATGGCGTTTCTGTTTATGTGGAAATACAATATAATTCTGTCTGAGCCTATAGCAGATATTGGACCTGTGTTTCCCCACACAGCATGCAAGAGCTGGAGTCCAGGGTGACACTCTGGACAACTTGGAATGCCAGGAGCCATTCCCTCCCACTGTCCTGTCCCCTGTGGACAGCCTGGGCTGAGCTGACTACCAAGATTTCCAGGCTCTGATTTACTGGTCTATTTATGAAGTTTTTAATGAAAAAGAATATAGATGGATTTTAATAAGACTCCTCTCTTTCTCTCTCTCTCATGGCTCTATAACAACTTAGCTTAAATATGCATCTCATTTTCCTAACCGCTCCTCTTAACTTAGGGAAATCAACATGAGGCATATATCTATCGGCGAACCTTAGAAAAAGACAGCCTTTTCCAAACTCAAGACTGCTACTTACAGATGAAATAAAGTCAAAGGGAGTTTTCTGAGTTGTTTAAACGCATACAACAACAAGCTGGCTTGGTAGCTCTTCTTGAATACACACCTCTACTTTGGCACTGGAGTGGGAAGAGGGAGCAGAATGGTCTGTGAGCGTCCTGGGTATTGCTTGTTTCATTCACATCAATCACACAGTGCACGCTGAAGCTTGCTGGCTCTCTCCTGGGAGACCTATGGTCATGTACTGCATAGGTTTATACCAGCAGAGAAAGTGGGAATGGGAGAATTGGACTCATTGCTCATTTAGTAAAGTTTTAGGGTTGTGTGTGTGTGAGAGAGAGAGAGATGGTTAAATGTGTGTATGCATGCTTATAGGTGTGTGGGTGCATGTGTGTGTGTGTGCATGTGTCTGGAGGTCAGACGTTGGTGTAGGGTGTCTTCCTCGACCACTCTTCACCTTGTTTTTCTAAGACAGAGTCTCCTGCTTAACTTAGAGCTCATCCCTTCAGCTAGACCGGCTAGCCAGCCAGCTTTAAAGACCCCCATAGCTCTACCTCCCTGACACTGGCATTACAGATGCAGGCCACTGTGTGCAAATTTTATGTGGGTTCTGGGGATCCAAACTCAGGTCTTTGGGCTTGCACAGCAAGAACTTTACCCACTGAGCCAGCTCTCTTGCCTCAGTAAAGTGTTTTTTTCTTTTTTTTTTTTTTTATAAACTTTGTTTCCTTTAATGTTCTTTTTTTTTATTTCTCTATTTGAGAGAGAGAGAATGGGCACGCCAGGGACTCCAGCTGCTACAAACAAACTCCAGACGCATGCGCCCCCTCGTACATCTGGCTCATGTGAGTCCTGGGGAATCCAACCTGGGTCCTTTGGCTTTGCAGGCAAATGCTTTAATGGCTAAGCCATCCCTCCAGCCCCCCCCCACACCTTTTTTTTTTGTTTTTTTTTTTTTTTTTTTGAGATAAGGTCTCACTTTAGCTTAGGCTGATCTGGAATTCACGATGTAGTCTCAGGGTGACCTTGAACTCATGGCGATCCTCCTACGTGTCTCCCAGAGTGCTGGGATTAAAGGCGTGCACCACCACGTCCAGCCCAGTAAAGAATTTTTGAGTCCCTACATGTGCCAGACACTATGCTAGGTTCTGGGGGCAGGTGGCAAAGAACAACTGTCTACAAGGTTCTCACAATATTAGGTGATGAACTCACATGTTAGCAGATAAGTAAAATATGTGAAATATTCCTGGAACATGTAGAAGACAGGACAGTACAAAGAGGAATCTACCCCAGTTTGGAGGGTGGTCAGGGTGTAGGATTGGGTTCCCAAGGAAAATTATACAAGAGTTGGAACTGCTGGGCGTGGTGGCACAGGCCTTTAATCCCAGCACTTGGAAGGTAGGGGTAGGAGGATCACTGTGAGTTAGAGGCCACCCTGAGACTACATAGTGAATTCCAGATCAGCCTGGACTAGAGAGTGAGACTCTACCTCGAAACCCCCCCACCCCCCCGAAAAAAAAGTTGGAACTGACTACAGTGTCATGCTTGTGGGACAAACTGAGGCAGGGTTTACTAAGAGTTGGGAGGGAGATACAATGGCAGAGCACTTTGCAATGAGTTGGAAGGTCCGCACCCTGGTCTGGACTTTGCTCGTGTAGTCTGCAGCTTGGCCATGTCACAGCTTGTCAGCTACAATTAAGGAAAGATCTGGGGCAATACCAGACCTCTACCTCCCTGCTTAAAAAGCATACAGTTCCTTCTTTTAGTATGTGTGCAGTATAAGAAAGGAAATTGTGGGTTTCTCTCTAAAACCCTTCTAAAAATTAGTTAACTCTCTGTATATAAACTTGTCCCTTCTCAGTTTTCTGATACTTCAAATGTGTGCGTGTGCAATTGCATGCCAGGGCCTCTTGTTACTTCAAACAGAATGCTAGACACTTATGCCACTTTGGGGGATCAGCTTTACATGATTGGCAAGGGAACTGAACCCAGGCTGGCAGGCTTTGCAACCAAGCACCTTTAACTGGTGAACCCTGATAAATATATATTTTTTCAAGGTAGGGTTTCACTCTAGCCCAGGCTGACCTGAACTTCACTATGGAGTCTCAGGGTGGCCTCGAACTCATGGCAATCCTCCTACCTCTCCCTCCTGAGTGCTGGGATTAAAGGCGTGCACCACCACTCCTGGCTTCCCTGATAAATACTTTGAATAAATGAATGAAAGATGTGGGACCCTCCAAGGCTCAGGGACCATTGTGGAAGAGATGGTGGAAAGGATGTAAGAGCAGAAGGAGGGGGAGAAGTACTTTGGAATGCTGTCTACAGGCACAAGTGACTATTGTATTCATGACCTTAGAGGGGCTGTTGCTACCTACTCAAGATCTGTATAATATGAGTATGAAAAAAAATGATGACATCAAAATAGAAGAGGGGCTAGTTGGAAAGAAGAAAGGGTTTGGTGGAAGGAGTAAGGGAGAGGGGAAAAAAGAGGGTAGCAGAAGGGGATTATTATCAGGGTGTGTTGTGTATATGTATGAAGGTTGTCAATAAAAAAGTTAAAAGAAGTCTGGGTATGATGGCGCACACCTTTAATCCCAGCACTAGGGAGTCAGAAGTAGGAGAATTGCCATGAGTTCGAGGCCACCCTGAGATGACATAATGAATTCCAGGTCAGCCTGAGCTAGAGTGAGACCCTACCTCGAAAACCAAAGAAACAAACAAACAAACAAAAAAGTTAAAAGAAAAAGAACGAATGGTGTGTGAGGATTAAGTAAGACAAAACATTTGAAATCCCTTCTAAATATTGTAAAGGGGCACTTGTCCCTCTGTGCTGGCCTTGTTTCTCAGCATGGCATCCTCCAATCCCGCCTCATGCCCAACATGCTTATGCCTAAATGAAGTTGATCTAAGTAAGCTGTGAGTTCCATATTTCTGAGCTTACCTACTTGCTAAATCTATTGGTAATTCCTAAATCAATACTTCAAGGGACTTGTGTAGAACCTAGAAACCTTTTATTTTCATTTTCAAATACAGTTTAATGTTAAGCTGGGTGTGGCAGTATAGAAGTACAGCACTCACACTTGGGAGGTGGAAGCAAGTTCAGATTAGTCCTTGTGTACATGGCAAGTTAAAGGCCAGGCTGGGCCTTTAGCTACATGGGACCCTGTCTAATGAGACAAAAAGAAAAAGAAATCAGTTAAGTTGACAAATCATAATTTTACGTATTCTTTGTTTCGTGTTTGGTTCATTTTGTTGTTGTTGTTATTTTTTCAAAGTAGGGTCTCACTCTAGCCCGTGCTGACCTGGAACTCACTCTCTAGTTCCAGGGTGGCCTTGAACTCATGGTGATCCTCCATACATATTCTTTATGTGGAATCTAAAACAACTGGGCTCAAAGAAGCAGAAGTAGAATACTTACCAGAGTCTGGGGGATAAAGGCACTGGGAGATGATGGCCAGAGATTAAAGCCTCAAGTAGGCCAGAAGAAGAAAGCTTTCGGCTTGTTTTACAGACATAAATATATATATTTACATTATATAAACAGCATGATAAATATGTTAAATAATAACACATTATACATTTTAAAAATGTCAGGAAGATGAATTTAAAATATTCTTACCCCAAAACATGTTTGGAGTCTGGGAATGTAGCTCTATGGTAGACCACATGCCTAATAGATGTGAGGCCTTGGGTTCAATTCCCAAAACCACAGTAAATGAATGAATAAACAAATAAATAGATTTGAAGTGATATACATGTTAATTAGATTGATTTAATTATTACACAGTGTTCATAAGTCAGAACATCACTTTGTACCCCATAAGTACATACAGCCATAATTTTTCAATTTATAACTAAAAATAAAAATAATTGTTGGGCCAAGGAGCTGGCTTGATGGCTAAAGGCACTTGCTTGCAAAGTCTCCCAGCTCGGGTTCAATTTCCCAGTACCCATATAAAGTCACATGCCCAACGTGATGCTTGTGTCTGAGTTTCTTTGCAGTGGCAAGGGGCTCTGGCTTGCCCATACTCTGTCTTCCTCTCTCACTCTCTTTGTCTCTCTGTCTTTCTCTCTCTCTCAATATCTCTCTAGTAGAAAAAGAAATAAATGGAACATAAACTTTATAAAAAATACATTGTAAGTGGAAAATGTGAAATGTGTAAAGCATTATTTCTTGTCAACTAGATTACAAGTTCCTTGAGTTTAGGAACTAAGCCTTTTATTCTTTATTCCCATTCTACCTAACAGAGCACTTGGCCTAGTGAGTACTCTGCAAATAGCTTGACTGAGCACTTGTCAAAGGTGAACTCTTCAATATCCCCCAAAGACCCAATGTGTTAGTGTCTTGGTCCTCAGCATGGTGCTATTGGAAAGAGGTGGAAACTTGAAGGAGCAGGGGCCTGGTGGGAGGCTTTAAGACATTGGGGGTATGCCCTCAAAGGGACTTATGCCACCACAGTCTTTTATTTGTTCCTTTTTTTTTTTTTTTTTTTTTTGTCTCCTGGACTTGAGGTGAACAGTTTAGCTGCAATGCTCCCCGTCATGATGCACTGTCTGACACAGAGCCAGCCAGCACAGCCCCCAGAGCTGACAGCTTAAGTGAGCTTTTCCCCTTATAAGTTGGTTTGTGTCAGGCATTTGTTATAGTAATGGAAAGCTAATCAATATAGCTCTATAGCAATTATAAGAAAATTAAAATACCTTTAAAAGTATCTGAAAATGAATTAAAACAATTCCCTTTATATTAGTATAAAAATATTAAGATAATAATATATTGAATGGAGGAAGTAGAACACTTGTGATATAAAAACTATAAAACGTTGTTGAAAGAAATTAGAGACCTAAGTAAATGTTAAAACATTACATGTTTATCACAATGCTTCCCAAGTTGGTTAACACAATCCCATCAAATACCATCTAGTTTCTTTGCAGAAATTGACAACTGGATCCCAGAATTTATACAGACCCAAAAGTCCTAAAATTGCCAAAATGAACTTGAGAAACTAGAACAAAGTTGGCTGGCCCCCAGTTAAATTTAAAGTTGTATTACTGGTGATTCGAGCTTGTTTCTTCTTAGAGTGGGCTGGCTTAGAGTGCTGTGTAAGTACTGAGGGTAAATTTTGTCACCTTATAAAGATGAATATTTTCATGTTTCTGATAGAACTCAACACAAAGCTAGTGTAATCAAGATTAAGTTGGACAGGAATAAAGATGGACATATCCTTGTGCAGTGGAATAGAATTGAGAGTCCAAGAGTAAACCTTCACATTTTCTATTGATTTTTGACATGAGGGTCATGACAACTCAATGGGGAAGGAATATACTTTTTATTTTGTAAGTAGGTAGGAGGATTGCCAGGAGTTGGAGACCACCCTGAGACTACATAGTGAATTCCAGGTCAGCTTGGGCTAGAGCAAGACCCTACCTCAAAAAAAAAAAAAAAAAAAAAAAAAAGGCAAGACCTTTTCCCAAGTAACACATACAAAGGGCTGTTAAATGCATGAAAATGTACAAAGCAAGCTCACCGTAAGATACTGCTTCATAACCATAGGATGGCTATAATAACAATAACAACATAATAGCGATGTTGGTGAAAATGTTGAATACTGGAGCTCTTGTGCCTTTCTTGTGGGAATCTAAAATTATACAAAACTTTGGAAAAACAGTCATCCCATCAGTTCCTCGAACTGTTAAACTTACAGATGGAGAGATTGCTTAGTGGTTAGGGCACTTGCATGCGAAGTCTAAGGACCCAGGTTTGATTCCCCAGTACCCATGTAAGCAAGGTGCACATGGTAGCACCTGTGTCTGGAGTTCATTTGCAGTGGCGAGAGAGGCTGGAATGGCCATTCTGTCTACATATCTGCCTCTTTCTTCCTTCTCTCAAAAAAAAAAAAAAGATAAAGCTTAAAAAGTGTTAAACTTAGAGTTACTATATGATCCAGTAGTTCTAGCTCCAGGCATATACTCTAGAGAAAAGAAACTATGCATTCACACAAGAACTTGTACATGAATAACATCATTCCTAACAGCTGAAAAGCAGAAATAACCCAAATATCCATCAACTGATAATAAATAAATAGGATGTGGAACATCCACATAATGAAATAGTTGGTAATAAAATAATGAAGTAGCAGGTCTAGGGAGATAGCTCAGCAGTTAAAGGCACTTGCTTGCAAACGTCCGCCAGCCTGGGTTCAATTCCTCAGCTCTCTACACAAAGCCAGACAGTTATGTAATTACAGTGGCAAGAGATCCTGGTGTGCACACATGCATAAATATGCGAAAACATACATGAATAAATACATTTTTACAAATGATAATGAAGTGGGGGTTGGAGTAATGGCTCAGTGGTTAAAGGCACTTGCTTGCAAAGTCTGATGGCTTAGGATTAATTCCCCAGTACCCACATAAGACCAGATGCACAAACTGGTGCATGCATCTGGAGCTCTAAGTTGGACGTCTACTTCACATTGCATATGAGGTAGCGACAAGAGGCCCTGGTGCTCTCATTCTCTCTTTCTGCTTGCAAATAAGTAAATAAAAATATTAAAAAATAAAATACAATAATAAAGTATCGATATATACAGCAATTTGAGCAGACCTTGAAAATGTGCTAACTAAAAGAAGCCAATCACAAATTCCCCATGTTGTATAATATTCCTCAGGCAAGTGTATCATGATAAAACAGTGGTGTTTGCCTAGGGCAAGGACTATTGAGGAAGAAATGGGAAGTGACTGTTAATAGATACAGGTTTCCTCATAAGGTGATGAGAATATGCTCATATTGATTGTGGTGATGACTGAACAGCTCTGTAAACTCTAGAAACTGTGAAATTGTATGTACACTTTAAATAGGTGAATCACATGCTATGTGAAATATATCTCAATAAAGCTTTTTTATTATGATAATACAGTTCCTGCCCTTAGGGAACCTCCAAGATAATTGAAATTTCATTGTTGATGCTGTTCTTCGTCTTTAAAACCCTGGCTGATGAATTTTGAAAGTGTATTTATTTTTCCACCAGCTCAGTGCTTTGGGGTTTTTAGGGTGAAAGTTACAGGAAGAACTGAAGAGGAGGGAGGAAGGCAGATGGCGGGGCAGAAGAGAACTCAAGCAGTTTTGAGACAGGCCCTCTAAGTATCTTCAAAACTCCATATGTAAATATTTTTATTGAGATGTCTAGTTTTGGTTGTGTCTGGGACTGAGTTGGCCTGGTCATCTTCTTTGGGTTCAGTGACATCTGTTTGAAGATCTGGTTAACCAGTGGGTGTGGAAAGAAAGAAAGATGCGGAGCACTTGTGTCCATCTTCACTGCAGAAGGGTGACAAGGAACTGGGTAAGGACTCAGGGTGACTGGCTGGGGCCCAGGAGCAAAGCCCTCCTCCCTGTGCCGTGAGCACGAACTTGAATTGCTCCTTCTATGCAGTGGTTTTCATCTGTTTTCTTTCTTTTTCCAGAATCCAGACTTCAGTGACCTGTTGCACCCGTGAGTTCTGAACGGCCCCTGTGATGAAGCCTTCCTTTGCAGGATGATGTGTAAGAAGTAGGGAGATATTCCAACTCAAATAAATAATGAGAGAAAAGAACTAGCTGTAGTCATTGGAAACTTAGGGGCGGCAATAGTACTCAGATGCAAGAACTAAAGAACTAACAAAGAGAAAGTCTTTATTTGGGGAAAATAAAAACAGCCTCCTGGATGAGAAAAAGTTGAGCTGGATTTTTGACGGAGTTCAGAATGCATGCTGCTGAGAAGAGATTTCACCCCAGGTAGTCTGCACGGAAGGGGCTGAGGATGCATCCCTGCCCTGATGCTGGACTCCAACCACAGGGACAGGCTCTCTCCCATTGCTGGTTGACTGTGGCCTTTGCCTGCCTATCTGGGATGGTTTGATGTGACTGGCTAAAGCTCAGTTAAGGGTCAACTGATGAGGCAAGCTTCCAGGGTATGGAGTGTTTGACATAGGTCCTTCTGGGTAACTCAGTGTATTTTCAGTTGCCTTTACATGGAGTGGAAGGAAGACTAAGGCCTTTGCTGCCTCATCTGTTCCCTATAGCAGAGCAGACCCGGGTTCTGCTCTCCAGCCAGCTCTACTCTCTGCTCTTCTTATCCCAACATGCCTAATTGATACCTTGGTCAATGGTGTCATTAACAATGCTTGAATAATAGCTGGACCGGCTGATTTCAAAATGGGAGAGGTGATTAATATGTAGGAAATCCAATGAGGGGGCAGGGAAGAGGACGTCCCATGAAGTGAAAGATGGGGGGGGCCCTTCTGCATCCCCCTCGCTGCCCACTCATTGTCCATAGCAGAGGAAGGTCTTGGGGACAGGATTCCGACTTCCAGCCCTGTCTCCAGCTCCCCTCCCCTGCCTCCCCCAACAGCACACGTTCTGACACCTACAAGCTCGTTACATGATGATGACCTATATTTTTATCTTTTTTATGAGCATCAAACACACATCGTCTTGCAAGCACATGTGTTTTTCCCCTGTTGACGTGTGTGTGCCTTTGATGGTAATTTATTGTAGGGTTGAGCAGCCAGGTCTTAATTGTACCCTAAAATTGCTTACCATTTTGATGCCTCCAAACCATCCCAAAATGTACCTTTTTCCTACAGAAGGGTGTGGGTCAATCCCTTTGTTGCTGTCTTCTGCAATGGAATGTGGAGCTTAGGGAGAACACGAGGGAGACATTCCCCTGCTGGGTTTCAGGGACGCCTTGGTCCCCAGCTTCTAATTGCAGTTGGGCTGGATGAAGGTTTTGCTCTACTCAGCAAAGTTGGACTCAGATTTTCCCTCATGGTTGAGAGTCAACATGGCTTTTCTCTGGTTACTCAGAATGGCCGATGAGCAGTTTCAACTCCGGCCTTTTTACCTTTGGGAAATTTTCCACTGTGGCCACATGCATCTGTGAATCTAGCGAGGATTAGTAATGACAACGCTGGGCACTAACCTGGGGAGTCTGGCAGCTAACCCAAAGTATACTGGGCTTCTGAAGTCATTCTGTAATAATTGCCATTCCACCTCTGACCACTCCCTCTCTGGGCTTAGGTAGGATTATACAACCCTACACAATCTCCAGTTGGGGAGACAGAGGAAGAAGGCGACAAGGAATGGAGTCTAATAATATAAACCTAGTCTAGGCAGAACTTAGTTTTTAATTATGATCTGACTTTCGGCCCCACAGCCTCATTTCCCTGGCCTCGCTTTGTCCCTCCGTGCAATAGAGAGCATCTTAACTCTAGGACACTCACCGTCATTACAAGAGAATGAGTCAATGTTCCAGAACAACTAGAAATGTAACCCACATCTCATGAAAATAGAAGAGGAAAAGGGAGGCTGGAATTCCTACCTCTCGCTGCTGAGAGAGGATCCAGTGCTGACGGGGACCGTCGAGCAGAAGCGAGTCTAGCCATGGGCCGAGTCCACGTCAGCTCTTGTTGCAGATTCTCCGTTCAGCTGAGTTTGTTCGTTCAGTGTCTCCCACACATGACACTCACCCCATGCGCTTGCTCATACTTGCCTTCACACACACTTTTACATGGGCCAGTCTTCTCCCCGACTTCTGGTAGTTTCTCCATTTTCTGTTTAGCCTAGTCCATTTCGTCTTGATGTACCTGGTCCCAAACTCACTTGTTCAGGAAGGCTTTCTTAACTCACCCTACCTGGCTCACAGGACTCCATTCTTCTACTGCCCCTAAACACCGTACAACGTGCTTTTGTCTCTGGGCTTTCTTGTCTGCCCCAGTGTTTCTGAAGGGATTTAGCATGGCCAGCTGAACCAGCCTTTTGACTGAGAGAAAAGCTATTACCGTCACCTTTGGGGATGAAACTCTCTTTTCTGCTAGAGATTTCCTCAAGAGAGATCTTACACCTTCCTTAGTCTCTTATTTTATTATTATTAGTTTTTTTGTTTTGTTTTGTTTTGTGGTTTTTCTAGGTAGGGTCTTGCTGTAGCCCATGCTGAACTGGAATTTACTATGTATTAGTGTGGCCTCAAACTCACGGTGATCCTCCTACCTCTGCCTCCCTAGTGCTGGGATTAAAAGTGTGTGCCACCACACCCAGCTTTTCTTGGTCTCTTATTTTTATACACATGCAATGGAGTTGTAGAGATGCAGATGAACCTGATAAAGAGCAGATTCCATGATGGAGTCCATGTGAAATCTCATTTTCCTTAGGATAAGTCAAAGACTATTGGCTTTCAAATTTTAGAAAATGGGTCAGTTATCTACAAATTTCAAAGAAAACTGGCATGTCTGAACTACCTGGTTCTCTAGTATACAAAGAAAAAGGCCAAATGTTAATTGCTTGGTCTTCGAGCCCTCCTTGGTGGTAGGACTTTTTTTTTTTTTTTAACATCTGTATCTATACAAACTATGCTACAGCCTCAAGGGTTTGATCAAGGTTCCTGAATTTGTCCTATGCTCTTTTGCCTCCAGATCTTGGCATATGTTTCTGTCTGTAATATCATTCTTTTCCTCCTTAATTTGTCAAAGTCTGACCACTTATTTAAAGACCAGCTTAAGATCTTCTCCAAGAATACTTCATAGAGCCCTAGTGATAATTATTTCTGTCTTTCTTCTAACTACAGTGCCAAATTATGTGAGCTTCTAAGTATAACACTGTCATTTGTACCAGAGAGGTTTACACTTGTATCTTTTACTAGTTTGTTGGATTTTGGGAGGTGGAGATTATATATTTCAAGCTGCATATCCCTAAACTTAGCAGAATGCCTCGCACAGTAGGTATTAAGGAAATGTGAGTTGATTTGGGTAGCAGAGTTGGTTGTATTCATTTTGTTCTTATACTTACTTCTCTCTTCTGCTCCATTTAGAACAGTTTCTGGGCATCTGCCACCTCTGTTTGAAAGTACCAGAGCATCTAAAAGAATGTTAGGCTGAAGATAAGCTGAGGAATTGGAGAATAGTTTCAGTGATTCTGTAAACATGTCCCCCCTTGGAAAGTTCTAGACTGGGTTGAGATTTGCTTCCCTGCTTAGCAAAAGGTGTTGGAAGGGATGCTGGTGCAGGTCCACTCAGGGAGAAACCAGCATAGGGAGAGACTGGCGAGGATGAGAACTGATTTCTGGGAACAGGGTTTTATATGTCAGCAAAAAGGGCAAAGTTCTTGCTTAAAGGTACTCATGTCACTCTTGGCAGCAGCCTCGCTTCCTTATGCTACGGTGTTGTCACTGACAGCATTTTTCCTGTTGAGTAGTCAGGAAGGGCTGAGAACTCTGCTCCATCTGGTTGTCGATAGGAGACAGACTTCTTTTCTTTTTTTGGTTGCTCATGTGCTATATATTTAAGAAAATGCAAACCTCCCAGTCTCTCGCCCATTCTACTTGTCAACTACTCACTTCCCGCCATCCCAGTTCTCCCTACTCTCAACAAAACCTCTTCATTCTGCCAGGCCTGGTGGCGCACACCTTTAATCCCAGCACTCAGGAGACAGAGGTAGGAGGATTGCTGTGAGTTCAAGGCCACCCTGAGACTACATAGTGAATTCCAGGTCAGCCTGAGCTAAAGTGAGACCCTACCATGAAAAAAAAAAAAAACCCTCTTCATTCTGAGGTAAGCTATTAAGTTGCTTCTCTTGTCCATTATTAACAGCTCTCATTTTTTATTTCCACAATGGCCAACTTCCTCAGTTCTACTGCTCCCTTCTCAATCCCATAGCTTCCTTCAGGCTGAACTCTGGTCTACTGTCTCCAGAAAATCTTCCCGGACTCACATCCAGAAATGTCCTGAACCCTCATCCTCTTGGCAGTGATTCTCTGAGTTTGTGTCTTACTTTCAACCATACAGAGAACTAACTCCCACCCCACAGATAATGCTTTTCTTATCAGATTCTTACCCACCTCTGTAGCTCCCAGTTGGCTGGTTTTCTCTTGCTTGGGTAGTGAAGAGAGATTCAGAGCTGCTGACTTCTTACTCCCTCCTTCCTCTCAGTCTTGCTCTAAGTAACCATGCTTCTCCCCTGGATATACTCTACACCTGGTCATTATTCTGGGTGGGAGTTTAGATATTTGTCTGACATTGGGAATCACCCCATCAAGTTTCCAAACAGTGGAAAGTTTGGAAGCCTCCTGGAGTACAAAATTATGATTTCTCTCCTGTGCTAGCCATTTTCCCTGTTCTTGGCATTGCTCTATGAATGGTCCCTGTATCCAAGCTTGGTACAGAAGGTCTCTTTCCATGATGAAGTTAGTCTATCCCAAACATAATTTTATCAATTACTGAAGAACCCTGAGGAATGGAAGTGGTAGGTAGAGGGTGGGAACTAGATATTCTTTTCTCCCATTGTCCTATGTTTGTGCATATGCAATTAAATTTTACTGTAACTAAATGGTTAGGTAAAACTGGAGCAAGGAAGCAATCTCAGTTGGAGTGAGAATTAATAAGAAAATCATCTTTTCAGGAAAAGGTTTGGAGGGAGTTTTGTTGGGAGATTAGGAAGGAGAGACTGGAGACAAAATCCTAGAAGGAAGCAGACCATCGGCCATCAGAGGCCTCAGTGTAGGAATGCATGTGGCTGTGGGGCTGGCGAGTGGGTTATTTTGGCTGAAACACAAGGTTTAAGTAGGAAAAGTTTGAAAATTGGTCCAATGAGAGAATATTTTGTAAGTGGTGGAGGAACTAGGTGACCATCCCCAGATGTGTCTTCCTAGTTGGAAGCAGGACCATAAAATAATTCCAGGATGGCTAAAAGTTTTATTCTCAGGGCTGGAGAGATTGTCTAGTTGTTAAAGATGCTTGTCTGCAAAGCCTAAGGACTGGGGTTCGATTCTCCAGTACCCACATAGAGCCAGATGCACAAGATGGCGCATTCATCTGGAATTTGTTTACAATGGCTGGAGGTCCTACTGCGCCCATTTTCTCTTTCTCCTTCTCTCATAAATAAATAAATAAAAATTAAATTTATTCTCTCCTTATCTTTTGGAAAAAGTGTTAATACCTGGAGGACTTTACTATCTGATCAGATGCTCTGCATAAGTGAAGAATGAAGACCAATTATAATGTACACCTAATATCTAGCTAAAATATTTTTAAATGCCTGTTGTAATTATTTGTTTAAAATAGATTCTACACTTTGCTTTGCATGGTTCTATTCAAAGTTAACTGGGACTGGAGAGATGGCTCAGTAGTTAAGAGAGCCTGAGGAGGCCCAAGAGACCACTTGAATTTGATCCCCAGGACTCACAAAAACAACTGGGCATGGCCAGTGCATCTGTAACCCCAGTATTATAGGGCAGCAGAATCACTGGAGCTTGTGGGGTGTGAAGACAGCAAGTCGAGGGATAAGTAAGAGATCCCAGCTCAAATGAGAATGAGCAGAAGGGTGATGGAGTGGTACACCTAACATTACCTTTTGGCCACCACAGGTGAGCACATGGGGCATTGCAAGGGCACATACACGTGCACACACCACACACACACAAAACAAAAGTTAACTTACTCAGATGCCTGCTTCTTGCATCCTTCAGTCTACCTCATTTTTCTTATGTAACAGTTTCATGTTAAAGCAAAGGATTTTTCATATTTAGTATCTGTTCACTGACTTCGCTTTTCTGGAGAGAGTGTTGAGGACAGAAAAGACCACCTTAACTGCCTCTGCATCTTCCCAGCCTGCCTTCTGAGTGTGCACTACGAAGAGAAAAGTTCTGACTTCCCAAGTCTTGATTTCCACCATGGGTCTTTCCTACGATTTTCTCTGAAGCAGAAGGGAGGGGTGATTACTTTCCCTAGAATGAGGAAGGAGCTATTGTGTCTCTTCCCTTTGGCATATCTAGATGTAAAAGATGAAATATCAAGAAAGAATTGCATTTTTTGTAGAGAAAGAGGCATAGAGAGGACTTTCCAATAGAGTGGGTTATTGAGCTGGTTGAAGGAAATTGTACAGCCTGTTTATCTGATGCCAGAAGACTGGCATCTGTTGCTAGCTGTCTGCATGATTGGGGAGATAGTATGGTAGATGAAAAGAATCCTCAAATTCCTGTTTCCAGGCCCAAGATTCAGTCATTTCAGAACAGGAGAGAAAGAGAGAGAGAGAGGTTGAACCCATCTTCTGGGGCCTTCCCTATGCCTGCCCAGGACTGTTTCCTTGGAGAGCTTAAGTGGATGTCAAATGACATTGCATTGCCTTTGTGCTTCCTGTCACCCTATGGAGCACTTTAGTCATATATTAGTTGAGTTCTCAAAGCTATAATCCTTTTTTTCTCAAAAACTAAAGAGAAGATTAAAATTTTAGTTATCCTGTAATTATTTATGTTCCCACCTCTAGCTAGAAAGACACATCTTGGGATGACTGGAGGAAAGGGACAGGGGAAGCCGGGCGTGGTGGCGCACACCTTTAATCCCAGCACTTGGGAGGCAGTGGTAGGAGGATCACCGTGAGTTTGAGGCCACCCTGAGACTCCATAGTGAGTTCCAGGTCAGCCTGAGCTAGAGTGAGACCCTACCTTGAAAAAACAACAAAAAAAAAAAAAGAAAGAAAGAAAGAAAGAAAGAAAGAAAGAAAGAAAGAAAGAAAGAAAGGGACAGGGGAGATAGGGATAGGAGGATGGTATGCTCTTTTGTCTCAGAGATGGAAGATTTTGAGAAAATGAAGATAAAGTTATTCAACCTTGATGCTGAATACAAATGTAATTTTGAGACCAATTTTTATAATGTTCATAGCTAGATGGGTATCCAAGTGTATCTTTTCACATGGATGTAGGATCAGCTCTTTATACTTAATGTGTAGATTGTCCGCTTTGTGGATTTTTTTTTCCAGACTCCAGAC